>CM049315.1:59733888-61188888 GCA_026874595.1 Sipunculus nudus | reverse complement strand
TTGTTCCTGGTCCTATCACTGTCATTCTTGGTCTCTCCTACTCTTATCTTCTCCACCAATTCTTCAGTCCTACCACTGATCCACTCTGTCCTGACGTGCTTTACTGAGCCTAAGATGGTGCCTGCGGCTTTGATGATGTCATCTCTAATGTTCCGCCACTCTTCCTCCACGGTCCGTCCAGTAGTATCACTGCTGATGTTCTTCTCCATCCCTTATTTGTACCTCTCCCTGATGTTCCAATCTTTCAGCTTGAAGGAGGCAAACCGTCTGGTCTGTCCGATAGGCTCATGGCGTGACTCCAACCTTAATGGTTCTTACCAGTAGTTTGTGATCTCTGTTTATGTCTGCACCTCTGCACCGCTTCACCTCTTCTGCAGTCTTCCAGGGATCATTTCCATCTCATACACACTCGTACACACCAGGAAGATGCCTCAGATCAGCCGATCAGGACTCACCATTTGTACCACGTTCAAAGTCTTCGATGGTTGCCAAATGAACATTTTGTGACGCAGGTCTTAGTTTGTGAAATTCATTTCCTTAGTAACAAAGACAAGCTGAGAATCTGGTCACTTTAAAAAAAACCTCAATACATACTTATTTGTGCAATATTTTGATAACCTGTGATTTTTTTCAGATTGAGCAGATTATTTTTATACCTTGATTTTGACTAAATGCATTGTTTTATATCATATCATATTGTTTAATGTATAATATTGTATAATGTGCTACTTGCATCTATATTTAAACGAATATATACATAATTTTTTAGTCATTCATTTTTTATGCAATTGCTTGCTTGTAATAGTGTTGAAAAGTACATCATTGTGGATTTTACGCTATATAAAATAAAATATTATTATAATATTTTAATAAGTATATATTTTATTTCCTCTATCAGGAAGAAATGAGGCCATTCCTGTTCATGTGTGTGTGGATGTGTGTGTGTTTGTTCACAACATAACTCGTGCAATAATGACCAGTTTCCCATACAATTTTAAGGGCACCTCGGGAACAATAAGTTTTTTGTGTGGCTCCGGATCATGATCCGGATCTAGGAAGGACCTCCACAAATGTGCTGTCACATATACACGAATGCACATATTTCTTGTTGAAACGGGTTTCTTTTTTTTTTTACTGCAGAACGATAAATACCATTGTGCTTTAAAGTTGTTTGGTGAATCATAAAAAAAATCTTACATAAAGTCAATAAACAGAGGTAATTCCTAGTCTGTCCCATAATATTTGCACTGTTGTCATTTGATTTAATGATGTCTGCATCCCAATCTTTCAAAATAAATTTTAAGCTCAGCTGACCATAGGTTGTCTGAGCTATAGTGATCATCCTTTGTCCGTCGTCCGGCCGTCCGGCCCTTAACAAGGAACAAATCGTAACCCTTTGACCTAGAAACTTCAAACTTCACATTAAAGTGGGTCCTTGCATACAAAAAAAGTAGGTCACTGTGACTTATATTTTGCGAGTAACGTGGGTTTTTTGTGTCTCCGGCACTTTGAAAATCAGACTTTTGTTAGTGTGCTGGGCTGCAAAACAGATTTTCCACTAAATACTAAAACTCCAAGTAAAACATTGTGCATGAACTGCACGTATAATATCGTTAGCATATAAAAAAATGAAGAAAATCGGCCCCTCCAGTTCTTCACAACTGTTGCGGACACAATTGCAAAATTTTAACATTTTCAGCTGATGTGTGAAATTCATACTAAGATAAAATATCTCAGTAAAGATTTCATAGATCTTTATGAAATTTGGCAGGCATATTGATCATGGATAGCCCATTCAACTTTGGGAGACTCGTGTCTCATCTACAATTTCTTTATTTTTACGCATTTCTTTATTGTATTTTTTTGTACTCAGAAATTACGGCTGGCCAGTTGTTAACAAGGCACAAATCGTAACCGTTTGACCTAGAAATTTTTTCTTGTTATCCAGGTAGTTCCTTTGTAGTTTTCCTTGCTTTCCAAAAATAGGTAACTTTGTCCTATATTTTGCGAGTTGCGCGTGTTCTTGTGTGTTTTAGCAAACAAAATCAGACTTGTGTTAGTGTTCTGTGCTGCAATAAAAACATATTGCACTCAACCCTAAAACTAAAACATTGCACATGAATTGCACATATAACATTGTAACCATGCAACAAATGAAGAAAATTGACGGACATAATAGCAAAATTTTAACATAATCAGCTGTTGAGGCATGAATTCTAAACTTTAGAAAAAATATCTCTCTAATAATTGCATGGATCTTTTTGAATTCAGCAAGTTAACAAATGACAAATCGTAACCGCCTGACCTAAAAACCTTTCTGAGTAGGTCATTTGTTAGGCTCCTTGCATACCAACAATTAAGGTCACTGTGACCTATATTTTGCGAGGTTTGCCTTTTTCGATGTGTGTTTAGTACATTATATACTGTTCAAGTCAGCTGAGCGTCATGACTCATGGGTCACTTGTTTTTAGTTGTTGTATAGGGGACAGGAGGGACTCTGCATTAAAACAACCCTGATGTTTGAGGTATACAACGCTCGGTTGTTCCTCATGAGTTTGAGCGATCGATAATTTTATCGCCGGCTCGAGTCAATCAATATATCGCATGCAACCCTAATATCAACAAGGAAAATCGAACTATTATAGAAGCTGTATCAGACTGGAGAGAAAGACTAATTACAACACAACTACCACCAACAGAAACAGAACATATTTTTTTCACACTGACTATATGCTACCAAATAGTATTTTTCCAGTTTTCCAAACAGTATCGTTTTTTATATTAAACATCAACATATTAACATATGCAAATCGGTTAATAAAATGACAAAAATATGTAAAATATATTTTAAATGACGGAAAGTATACGTATTTGCAAGTTATTAAAGGATCAGTATTTTCATATGAACACGTACATTAAGGATAAACGTAAAGTTTGCCTAATTTGCATAATTAATCTAAAATTTATTATCTAAAATCAAATTTTGTATGAACTTACGTTATATTTGTTCAAATTTTAATATTATGTATCTCAATCAAATGTTTCTGTTTACTGACAGCCAAATTATCAGTCAAAATAATATATTATTTTATCATTATAGTTTTTGCTAATGTCTTCAAAAGTGCAAATTATATAATTAAATATGTCCGAAACAAAAATGCCTTAAGCAGAAATTGACCCTAAGGGGAAATCGATGAGAAAACTGAATTTGACAATGAGAATTTTCGAATTGTCCTTGGTTTACTCTGACTATTACACGAGTATTCTTGAGAGTTAAACTGTCCCCTTACAAAGGAAAGCCCTGATATGGCTAAATATATATATATATATATATATATATATATATATATATATATATATATATATATATATATTTATATATATATATATATATATATATATATATATATATATATATTCCCTTTAGTTTTCTTATCGGAGATGGCGTGTTATGTCGTACGTTGCTCGGAAAATCAAAGTTTAGCTAAGTTTAAAATGATTACGAGCCAGCCGTACTGACTAGTTTTGTAAATTATATCAAATTTTAGTTAAAGATTTACTCCATATTGATTTGACCATATTGATACGATCCTCGATCGTACGTCTAAAATATATCATTTAGAAGAAGACAGGAAACCCGGGGTTAGTTAAGTATATATACTAGTATATGTTGAATGTATCGTTCGTTGTAAATTTGCCTACTTGAACGCACGTATTTACGGTCACGTTTTCAGCTGAAGTAAAATTCACGTGTTCTTTATAATATCGTCTCATGTTTTGGCTTGACTGCTTTATGTCCAGGGTCTGTGTGTGGGTTGACCTAGACAAACATCACAATAAACCATGGGGTATCTTGCAAAGATATATATATATTCTTGGACAGGAACACAGTTTCTGTATGCTAAGAACCCCCTTTTCCATCCGGGCCGACGTCGCTATCATGAGGACTGAGTGGATGAACGGGATCTGATCTAGGATTGGTGGTTTTGAAAATGCGAGATAAGTTTTTGCAACCGACTGCGAACTGCCTGCGTATTTGCGTAAGATCCAAAAGAAACAGTCCTCCGAACTCCATGACCAGCAAACAAAGGGCGGGGATGCCTATGGCTGGGGCCGCGTAGGCCTCGGTTGGCGGGAACTCGACCCGATGTGTCGGTACGTATTCCTTATTTGTTTCTTCCAATGGCAATAAACTCGGAACAGACTGTGTTACATTGACGGGTATCCGAGGGACGTCGGTGGTAGTTGATGGCTGGTTATACACACCCGCTGCGAAAAGATTAAAAACAAGTAGGTTTTGATAAACAATTGACAAACAAGGATTGTGATTATATAAATGAACACTGGGATGTACTTTGCTGTGGAATAAACATCACGTGGTCCCACAAAAGTCTTCAGTCGTATCATATAACTGTTACCGAAATACAATAGGTGCGGTTTGGTAGGGGACAGGGAGCATGCCCCCCCCCCCCCCCCCCCGGCACATTTTTTTTTTAACCAGGGATGATATACCATGTTATATATCCCACATTTTATAAGTAAATGATGTAATGTTGTCGTTTCTGAGGAAGGATCTATTTGCACTTCGTTAATGGTTGTGGGGGGGGGGGGGGTAGGGTTCGTGGGAGCAATGTTGCGGTTGCTCTCACTCATTAGGTACCTATCTTTGTATATAGTAGTTTTGGTATTTTGGTAACACACGAGTCAAGCGATACCAAAAAGTCAAACTAACTGAATATTAATTAATTATATATATACACATACATACATATGAAGTATTAACACTACGCCTACAGTTTTGAGCTAAAATTCGCATCACCTGCAATCTTCAACTGGTCCACTGCTTTCAGACAATTGTTTTTCATGTGAAATCATGGAATGCAGAGGATTATGATGTAGCCTTAAAAGTTAAATTAACGCACGATTGTTATTCATAAGATATTGTAGTATTAATCCAGCCCTTGAGGGCTTGTAACCCCCACTCCTAACGCCCTTAGATTCGGCCCTCAGCAGACTTAAAAGTAAAGCCACCAATTCTGCTAAATAGTGCAAAACAGCAATTATAATCCGATACACAGAGTCACTGAAAATGTTAGAATAAGACATGAGAGATATCTGCGAATACGGACAAATTACTTACAAAGACAGTCAACCAATGTGGTCTCCTCTGCCGAGCTGCAGTCAAAATGTAGGGACATCTGGTAACCCGCCTTGCACTCTAGTTTGACAACCTGGTTGGTATCCTGAAATGAGCTGTGCACGTCCGGGTCCGTCTGGGTGCTGAGAGCGGGGCAGAAACCAGCAGTAGGTGTGGAGCCTGCAGAAAAGTAGCAACATGTACATAACCATCATTTGTGAATATGTTACATCAAGCAAGCTGCATTATGAAGCTCAGTTATCATCACTAGGCGGCACCCCATGCAGCCACCCGAAACAAATAACAGCTCGGTAAAGGGAAATAAATCCAGCCAAACGCATAACAGTCTTTTACAGCATACCGTTGATATTGAATAATTGGTGGTAAACACATTTCTCTATATTCTTTTTACAGGCTGCAAAATGTACCCTTTCCCGTAAATAGCCGTTTTTCGTCCTCTTGTTTGATTTCGGCTTTTGACGAGCTGGTGTACCCTAGAAAAGTAGACTGAGAGTCTTGCTTCAACTCTTTCGATCGCTCTTGGCGGAGGTTATTAGCTTGTGAAAATCTGACGATGCGAAACACTATACGCTCAAGGACTGTTCTGTGTTGGTCACAAAAGCAAGACAACAAGAGAAAACAAACGCTCTTGGATGAGTTGCAATCGTCTCAGGTTGGACATGCTGCTATCGGCGCGGTATCGGATGTTTATGAACATGCTGCTATCGGAGCGGTATCGGATGTTTATGGACATGCTGCTATCGGAGCAGTATCGGATGTTTATGCCATCTTAATTCATCACAAAGGTCTTCTGTGATATTTTGAAGCATCATACTGAAGAAGATTGGGTCAATAGAATCGGAGTGAGGATGTAACCTCGCTTCATACAATTTCCAATTTGGAATAACTCTCAAGGGTAATTGCTGTATCTGATGACCATGCTTAGAGACTTGGAGGGATGATAAGGGGAATCATATATTCGATTCATGGACTGACACAGACCTTTCCTGCTTGGTGTGTCACGCGCTCCGTTAAAGGTGACCATTCACCTGCCTTTTGAAAAAAGAATTTATGTGATTTATGGGTGATATATTTATGATATAAGGGTAATTCCGGTTATGGAACGTTCTTATAAAGCCTTAGTGAAGGAATTATGAACTTGTTTATCACCAATGTGCTTGTAAACACAGTAATGTTGACAAACGGGAAAAAAACATATAACCCAAGGTGGTAGTATGCAAATATATTTGGTAGAAAGGTCACTTGTTGCAAAACGCCATTTGCAAAGCTCTGGCTTATCTGACTTCCCTTGATTTTGTTGTAATTATTTTGGCGGACCACCACGTTTTATAAACACATTGATATAAATAAATTAGCAGTATTTACTTTCTTTTGGTCTATTATTTAAAAGCTCCAAGGGATTACCTTTATTTTATAAAGGTCAGATAGGTGATTGGGTCCCTTTATGGTCGACAAACGTTACATAGTGTTTCGTGTTGATCTTCATTTTTTTCTTGAATCTTTCTCTTGAATCTGTGTGAGAATAAAGACCATGTTGGTGATGTCTCTGCTGGCCCTGAAGCCACATTCTCTAAGAGGTGTTCTTCTCTGCGAAGACTGGTTCCAAGTCTTTCAAAAAACTGTTGCGATTATTTTCCTGCAATGGAGCTCTCAGACCTTTCTCCCTCATCCTTGTACAGGACAGTGATGACTACTTCGTGGAGACTGTGTCGTAGTTGACTTTGGTGAAGTAGGAGGAATATCTGATTTTATTTAAAGTAAGTGTCCTTTATTTCGTTCATACTAATCAATCGGTAGTAATTGTGGTCCCAAAGGTGTCTTAGCGTCTGTATTAATGGCAATATGTTTTGTGTATATGGTGTCTTCATGCTATACAAGACATGTATACCTAAACGTATTTGAACAGTTCTGTCCAACCATCCGTGAGGTAGACTCTCACCGTAAAACATTGTACCGCTTGTGTAAGCGCTACAATTTGTACCTGTTAAGTTCGGAGCACATGAAACTGTCTTGCTGTCAAAGTCATGGACAATGTTATCCCTCCCGCCCAATTCGGGTTACGGGAAATCTTGCCGAAAATTGGATACGCTACGTGCAGCGTTTTAAATTGTAAGCTCCTGCATCAGGCTTAATTATAAAGCAAAAAGCACAGGGTTCTGTGTTCATACATGCAACTGGGGAAAGGGCGTTCAGTGCTTCCTCCGCTGATCAACTACTTTATGATCAACTAGTTTATTCCTGACCTGTCATCTACAGCAGCCTCATCGAGAAGTTTAATTTAACAGAAAAATGAGTAATGCTGGTTTCACGAACAGTTAGAGGCCTAGCTCACACTGAGGAAATCGCTAACATCAGACCTAACAATGCTGTTCTATGACCCAAGCAGACGTACCAAGATTTCAGCAGAAACCTCACGGAATAGCATTGGAGCTGCAGTGCTACAACACGATAATGCAAAAAACGGGATACGCTATGATCGAAAAAGATAAACGTCACATGCGAACTTTTTCATCAGAGTATCTCATGGGCACACGCCTCCGGTCTAATCTTCCAATGCCGAAATCACTCTTGAATGTAAGTAAGAATAACACAAAAACACAAGCAACAGTTTAAGCGTACTGCAACTAGGTGACACAGTTCATCTCGTGAATATGCTCTACTAACACAACGGTACCCGGCCAGATAAAGGCGCATCCATTGAATCTGGAGCAATTCTGTTACGTAACCGCAGAGCTGTAACATATGCAGCAAAGCAGATTCACACATGTGATGATACGACGGATGGCTCTCCGGTATACGAGATTACCTGCTGTTGTAAATGAACACATGGAAGGTGCAGCAGAATGTTCTGGTTCAGCCACAGCTTGTCCGGTCCTGAACCCACGTCACCTGAAGGTTATCCTGGGTCCGCCAGGCACCCCATCGATGTGTAGTGTGACGAAAAAATATGCTTTGTATATCAGAATTTGGTTCTATTTTCAGTGAAGCAGTTAATCAGATGGGTGCAAGCACTTGTCTGCACTACGCTCCTACACTAGACCGAACACACACACACATGGCCTACATTAAACAACTGAATATGGGTTAATACATTCCGATGCTTTGAAAAAATACACAGTTTATAAGATCACTGCTTGATAACGTATGAAGCCTCCAACCTTAATTCTCAACTGCATTCTAGGACCATACGATACACCTGTCGTCTTAATTAGAAGCGGATAAAAGTTATAATTTTGTAAAAAAAAAAAATTATATCAAAACATTATTTGCAGGCGGAGTTGAACAATAGATTCCCTGTTGTGTATGTTGACGACCTGTTAGTTAGATAATCGAAATCATTTACTTCAATGCATTTCTTCTGTTCATTTGATCCGTTAAGTGTTCTTCAAAATGAGAATGGTAACAACGATATTAGATGGATGATGTTAAGATTAATTCTTGTTCCCTGACTTCCTTACCATCGTACCTGAAAGGACCATTACCTAATTTATCCCCAGGGTTTATCCCAACATTAGCTTATGTATAGTTTGCTGTTGTACCATCCTTCAAAGAAAGTATGAAGTAAATAAATTCACTTTCCGCGGAACACGTCAGCCATTAGAATGTGAAATTCCCTTACGTACCCTGTATTAATGTTGTAGCTGATGCGTCCGTTGATAGTGGTGCTGTTGTTGGTACCTCTGTTGTCGGTTGTGCGGTGGTAGGTGCTTCTGTTGCCATTGGTGGGGTTGTAGGTCCTTCTGTTGCTGAAGGTATGGACGTAGGTGCTTCTGTTGTTGATGGTGTGGTTGTAGCTGCTTCTGTTGCTGAAGGTAGGGACGTAGGTGCTCCTGTTGTTGATGGTGTGGTTGTAGGAGCCTCTGTTGTTGTTGGTGGTGTGGTTGTAGGTGCCTCTGTTGTAGGTTTTGTGGTTGTAGGTGCCTCTGTTGTAGGTTGTGTGGTTGTAGGTGCCTCCGTTGTTACTAGCGTGGTTGTAGGTGCAGCGGTTGTCAGTGCTTCTGTAGTAGAGTCTCGCGTGGTGCAAACACCAGCCCAGCCTAGAACATCCGAGCCATCAGCTGAAACAAAATGATCAACTCGTTGTAATGAAACATAAAGTAATCAACTACGGCCTAAATCAACTCGTGCCATGGGGTAGTTCTTGGCAAACGATGTTAATTAACCATATTTCACAAAACGTGCTCACAGTGTGGTGTTGGCAGGACTCTTTATATTTTATTTAATGACTACGGTATTCTGGTTGATTACTCACAGTGTGGTGTTTGGCAGGCCTTTTTCACATTTTATTTAATGACCACGGTGTTCTGGTTTACTACTCACAGTGTGGTGTTTGGCAGGCCTTTTTCACATTTTATTTAATGACCGGGACATTCTGGTTGACTACTCAGGTGTGGTGTTTGGCAGGCCTTTCTACATTTTATTTAATGACCACGGTGTTCTGGTTGACTACTCACAGTGTGGTATTTGGCAGGCCTTTTTCACATTTTATTTAATGACCACGGTGTTTAGTTGACTACTCACAGTGTTGTGTTTGGCAGGCCTTTTTTACATTTTATTTAATGACCACGGTGTTTGGTTGACTACTCACAGTGTGGTGTTTGGCAGGCCTTTTTCCATTTTATTTAATGACCGGGATATTCTGGTTGACTACTCAGGTGTGGTGTTTGGCAGGCCTTTTTTCCATTTTATTTAATGACCCTGATATTCTGGTTGACTACTCAGGTATGGTGTTTGGCAGGCCTTTTTCACATTTTATTTAATGACCACGGTGTTCTGGTTGACAACTCACAGTGTGGTGTTTGGCAGGCCTTTTTTTTGCGAACCTGTGAGCTTATGCGATGGTGTGGCGTCGTCCGTCGTGCGTCGTACGTCGTGCGTCGTCTGTAAGTTAACCATAGCTATCTCAAAAACGGCAGGAGCTAGCATCACCAAATTTTTTGCAAATAATCAGTCATCCAAAAAACTATATTGGATTTTGTTTATTTTATTTCTTACTGCATTTTCTTAGATTTTATAGGGAAAAAGCTAAAAAAGCTTTAAAAATCTTCTCCTCTGAAACTGTCCGGCCAAATTGTCCAACATTTCACAGAAATGATCCATGGAACAATCTTTCTCAAGTTTGTTCGAATGGTTTCAGTTCGGAGATTTTTGGCCGAGTTACAGGAGGTTGCACTTTGTTAACTGTGCAAAAAAGCATATTAAAATTTAAATCTCAGAAACGGCTGGAGCTATCATCACCAAATTTTATGCCAATGTTGATCACATAGGTCATATCTGAAATTGAGGTATTGGTGGCGCCACCTGCATCCGCCTTTTTTGTACGGGGTCATTAGTGCCTGTATCACACTGAGGGCTACAAAAATCTTCTTCTCTGAAACCATATGGCCAAAATGTTTAATATTGCACAGAAATGATCCTAGGGTAGTGCTTTCTAAAGTTTGTTCAAATGGTCTCTTTTCAGTGACTTTTGGCTAAGTTATGGGAAGCTGAATTTAGTCATATGCCATAACAGCCCATTTTAGCTCAGTGGCTACAAAGATCTTCTTCTCAAAAATCACTGGGCCAAATTCTTAAATCTCACACATTAATTATCCTCAGATGCTGATAATTCAAGTTTGTTCAAATGGTTTTGGTTAAGTGCTTTTAGGCTGAGTTACGGGAAGCTGAACTTAGCCAGTTTGCTGTATCTTCCTATATGAGTTATAAACTTGCGAAACGTT
The DNA here is from genome assembly GCA_026874595.1 of Sipunculus nudus. Taxonomy (NCBI): domain Eukaryota; kingdom Metazoa; phylum Annelida; class Sipuncula; order Golfingiida; family Sipunculidae; genus Sipunculus; species Sipunculus nudus. The sequence continues at coordinate 61,178,010 of CM049315.1, read as the reverse complement.
TTTTGACTGATGCCACTGAAGCCAGTTTGTTAAATATTTTACAAGAATAATCCCTACAATAATTCTTATAATAATTGTCATTCATGGTTCAACATGAATGATTTTTGGCTGAATTATGGAGATTGAATTGAGTCATTTTACCATATATGTTAGCTGTGTGATGCTGTTACATCTAGCCTGGCACAGTTTACCAGCATCTATTACATCATGCCACTAGACATTTAGATTTTAGGTCATATTTGGTTAATATTGACAAGAAAGTTTTTTTAAAAGCTTTTAAAAAATTTAGATTTATGATTTAAGTTATTCATTATACCAGGCAATGTTACAATCATGGATATTCAGCCCTCTGTGGCTATATAAAGACAACTGTACATGGATTATAAATTATTGGTATCCCTACTCAACTTAATTCAAGAATTTGCCATCAATGATATATATCTTTATTTTAATTTTGCATTCAGTATGCATCCGTAATAATTTTACATTTATTCCTATTTCTTTTTTATAAAAAGTCAGCTGAAAAGCATTTTTTATTGGGAAAATAAATTTCAAAGTTATTTCAAGTAGGGACCACTTTTGTGTACAGATGACAGCACTTGGTTTACCATTGGCAGATTGCCAGTACCTTGATGTTGGCCATTAGCCATGATGATGTCAGCTCTATAAATAGTTTTGGCACAGTGCCAGGATTTGAAGAAGTGCAGCAAGGTACAGATCAAGAGTTCACTCAGTGCAGTAGCTGCATTCTATTTATAGCTTTGGCAGACTGCTCACTGCATCATATTTGGCACCAAAGTTCAGCCTGAATCTATTTATAGCTTTGGCAGACTGCCAACTGTGTCAGATTATGCAACAGGTCAAGAGTTCAATCAGTGCAGCCAGGTACAGGTCAAAAGTTCACTCAGTCTAGCCAGGTGCAGATCAAGAGTTCACTCAGTGCAGTAGCTTGAGGCAGCAATTTGTCACAGGTCACTCGGGGGGCAACTGCCTTACTCACCTAAGCCTTGTCAGCCCAGTGCATCAAACTCTGGGGAAGTTTGATGTATTGGACTGATACCTGTCTATGTGTCTTTGATGGTATTCTCATTTACAAGACAGGTGGTGCCACCTACATTGACTTTTGCAGTGTAAGCGCCTGCTTATTTCTACAGAGGAATTTGATACATCAGCCTAAAATTGGGTATGTTTATACATATCGGGTAGCTTTATAGTGTACGACTGGTGGCGCCACCTACAATAATTTTTGCGCAGTGTATGTCCCTGCTTATTTCACAGGAGGGGTTTGACATATCAGTCTGACATTGGGCATATGTATATATCTCTTCATTGTATATAAGACTGGTGGTGCCAGCTACAATCATTGTATCCGCCAAAACAGAGTTTTGCGGATACTATGTTTTCAGTTGGACGCCGACACTGCTGCCATCGCCACATAGGTTTCCGGAGAACTCCTCCATAATCACTGGGCAGAATTTTTTTAAATTCGGAATTATGATCGGTCAAATGTGGACTGCTGCGCCTTCATTTTTGGTTGACCTCTAAACCTTTCCTCTCTGCCAAACGTCCATTTGTGCGTCTGTTTCCAAACATAAACCCATATATCTCGGGAATCGTTTGACCGATAAGGCTAAAGATTTTGCACAAATGTAGCCCTTGGAAAGCTTTATAACATACACTAAAAATGGTGGCGCCACCTGCAACCATTTTTGCACAGCTTCCATCTTCTCATCTGCCTTGGGATAAAAACACTCATATCTCTGCATTGGTTGGACTTATCCACCTAAAAATTTGCATGTGTATACACCCTGGACAGCTTTCTTGATTTTATGACAGGTGGCGCCACCTACATTCACGTTTAAGCTGCAGACATCCAAGCTCATATCTCGGGAACCGTTTGACCAGTTGGGCCAAAATTTTGCATGTGTATAGATCTCCCATAGCTCTTTATCATACGTAAAATTGGTGGTGCCACCTGCAATCATTTTTACACAGCATCCGTCTGTTTGTTTGCCGTGGCATAAAATCACTCATATCTCAGCAGTGGTTTGACATGTCTGCCTAAACTTTTGCAGGTTTATACATCTTGGATAGCTTTCTGGATTTTGTGGCAGGTGGCGCCATCTACATTTATGTATACGCTGCAGACATTCAGGCTTATATCTCAGGACTGGTTTGACATATCCCCCTGAAATTTTGCATGTGTATAGATCTCACATATCTCTTAATCATACACAAAATTGGTGGTGCCACCTGCCACCATTTTTGCACAGGGTCCGTCTGTTTTTCTGCCGTGGGCTAAAATCACTCATATCTCAGTAGTGGTTTGCCTAAAATTTTGCATGTTTATACATCTTGGACAGCTTTCTGGATTTTGTGGTAGGTGGCGCAACCTACATACACATTTCGGCTGCAGACATCCAGGCTATTTTGCAACACACCTCACTCTATTTTCCCTTGCCACTCAATCCATGCCTCACTTCACCTTTCCTACTCTGATTTTGGCGGATACACGTAGTCGCTTGTTGACTACCCATGTTTTAGTTTTTGGGTTGTGTGCACCCATGCCAGAATTGCAGCAGTGATGTTTGTTGCTTGCCGGAATCAAAGATTTCGGCAAGCATATTGCTCAGTTGCGTATGTCTGTTTGTCTGTTTGTTTGTCTGCACTCTCCTGGCCACAATTTTGCCACAATCACCTTTAAACTTACAGGGATGATTAAAAAACATAATTTCTAGGTGCCCTATTGTTTTTGGTTAAAATAGGTCAAAGGTCAAGGTCAAGGTCACGACAGGTATGGTTAACGGTTTTTGCACTATAACTTCGCAATAAATAGGCTTATCCACTTCTGCAATAGCTCATTTTTTTCGTCATCACCTGGCCTTTCTTTTGACATGTAGCTTACTTAAATTTGCTGTTACCATGGTTACGCAATTTTGGGGAGAAATCATGGAATTTCCTGATATTTTTCAAATTTGCAGCAATCGTACTGATTCTGAGATATTTTATGTAACACAAGAATATCTCGAAATTGTTTTTTCAGATTTTGGAAATGGCCGCCAGGGGGTGTTGCAGATGAAAAAACATGAAAATTTGTTTTGGTGCTATACCTCCAGAACTATTAAACATTGGGCCATTTCCATCACAGCACCTTCAACTGGGGTCCATGGGCTTATTTTTGCGCATAGGTGCCAAAGTGCGCTATTGCCAGATTTCTCTATTTTTGGGGTAAAACTTTTGAATTTTGAAAATATGCAGTTTTCAGCTTCTAACTCTGTCAGTTTTTATGCTGGAGAGGTCAATTTTTTTGCATCTTGTAGCCCTTGGTGAGCTCTCGGTGATCCAATCAAAAATCTTGCAAAATCTCGCACCGTTTCTCGTCAAACGAGAGTCTTCGAGATTTCATTAAAGATGACCTACAGGTTGCATTTTTTTAACAATGGCTTTGAAATTGATATATTTTGTGTTATTTATAAATATCTCGAAATCAGTTTTTCATTTTTTGGAAATAGCCACCGGGGGCGTGGTACCTGAAACACTGTAACATATCATTTTTCTGCAATATCTAAAATAATTTTAAACATGGCATAATTTTTATCGTTGTATCTTAAACTAGGAACATTGGCTTATTCCTCCGCACATGTAGCTTTGTGCTGCCGTTACCATGGTTACCAAATTTGTGGGTTAAACTTGACGATCTGAAAATATGCAGTTTTTGGCTTCTATCTCGGTTAATATTTATGTTTCAAGGGTCTAGTTTTTTGCATAAGGCTGCTTCCCCTTGGTTCTAAGTCATTCAATTGCAAGTCTCGTCAAATTTCGCTCGGTTTATCGTCAAACGAGAAAAAACGAGATTTCACGGAAATGCTTATAACTCGGCGACTTTTACAGCTACACAGGTCTGGTTTTCGGCATTTTATATAATATGACCAGCTTGACACGCCAGAAAAGAAATCAGGCCAAATCTCGCACCATATCTCGTCAAGCGAGAAAAAAACGAGATATCATGGAAATGCTTATAACTAGGCGACTTTTACAGCTACTCAGGTCTAGTTTTTGGCATTTGGTAACATTTGGCCAACTTGACATAGTAAAACTGCGATACTTGGCGAAATCTCGCACTACATCTGGTCAAATGTGGAAAAACGAGATTTAACAGAAATGCATATAAGTCAGCGACTTTCACAGCTAGACAGGTCTAGTTTTTGGCATTCATTAACATTTGGACGGCTTGACATGACAAACCTGCAAGACTGGCCAAATCTCGCACCATATCTCGTCAAACGATAAAAAAGGAGATTTCACAGAAATGCTAATAACTCGGCAACTTTTACAGCTAGACAGATGTAGTTTTCGCCATTTCATAACATTTAGAGAGTTTGATATGGCAAATCTACAAGACTGGCCAAATCCTGCACCATATCTCGTCAAACGAAAAAACACGAGAGTACACGAAAATGCTTATAACTCGGCGACTTTTACAGCTAGACGGATCCAGTTTTCGCCATTTCGTAACGTTTGGCCGTCTTGACATAATAAAACTGCTCGTCTTGCCAAATCTCGTTCTATATCTCGTCAAGCGAGAAAAAAAACATGATTTCGCGTAAATGCTGATAACACGGCGACTTTTGCAGCTAGTTTGTTTTTTGGATAGGGCCACTAGGGGGCGCTGGATGCGAACCTCCCCAATATATCATATTTTGGCCATATCTCCAAAATTATAAGCCTCAATTACATAAACTATAGCTTATTTTCTTCCTCTGAGTCTCCTCCATAACCTGGTGTAGTCATCTGGTCACAATTTTGTGTCACCTTGTCAGTGTGTCTGTCTGTTTGTCAATTGTCCTCAAATTCGCCTGCTTGCTCTTGCGTCTCACATATAGCATTCTACAGCCCCCAGTTTTGAAAGAATCTTTTTGAAACTATTACATCTTAAGTCTTACACTAATATCTCGAAACCAACTTTTCATTTTCCGGATATGGCCGCTAGGGGGCGCTGAACTCGAACCTCTCCCAACATATCATGCTTTGGTAATATGTCCAAAACTATAAACCTCAGTTACATAAACTGTAGCTTTTTTCTTCCTTTGAGTCTTCTCCATAACCTGGAGTAGTCATCTGGACTCAATCTTGAGTTACTTTGTCAGTGTGTCTGTCTGTTTGTCAGTTGTCCTCAAATTCGCCTGCTTGCTGGTTCTTGCGTCTCACATATAGCATTCTATAGGCCACAGTTTTGAGGGAATCCTTTTGAAACTACTACACCTTATGTCTTACACTAATATCTCGAAATAAATTTTTCATTTTCCGGATATTGCCACTAGTGCGCGCTGCACACGACCCTTACACACATACCATTGTATTGGCCATATCTCTACACCCAAAGCCTCAGTTACATAAACTATAGCTTATTTTCTTCCTTTTAGTCTTCTCCATAACCTGATTAAGGCATCTGGTTTCAATCTTCTGTCACTTTGTCAGTGTGTCCATCTGTTTGTCCGTTATCCTCAAAGTCGCCTGCTTGCTGGTTCTTACGCCTTACATATAGCATTCTACAGGCCACAGCTTTGACGGAATCCTTTTGAAACTGGGACATCTCATGTCATACGCTAATAATACAAACCGCGTTTGTCGTTTTTGAAATATGTCCGCTAGAGGGCGCTACAGTCGAACCTCCCAAGTATATCATTAATTCGCCATACCTCCAAAACTATTAATCTAAATTACATTAATTATAACTCATTTTCTTCCTCTGAATCTTCTCCATAACCAGGTTAAGTCATCTGGTGTCAATCTTGTCTCACAAAGTCAGTATGTCTGTCTGTTTGTCTTTTGTTGTCGGCTTTGTCTGCTTGCCTGTTCTTTTGTCTCATATGTCATTCTACGGGCCACATATTCTCAGCAATGTCCTTGAGAGTCATTCCATTGATAGAAAACCGACAAAATTTTCTGTCTGTCCATCTGTGTTTCACTTCCGATTTCCGGCAAGCGTTCGACCTATGGTCGTCTAGTTTAATTGTTTCTTGTTCTAAGTGTTTAGTACTTGCATTGTTCATATACATGTTATATACATGTAATGGTCCAGCATTGAAGCATTATACCTGGTGTAATTTCACTGCACAGGTTCGCATTAGGCCTGTAGGCCTTGTTTACATTTTATTTAATGACCGCGATTGTCTGGTTGATAACTCACAGTGTTGTGTTTGGCAGGCCTTTTTTTCATTTTATTTAATGACGGCGATATTCTGACTGACTACTCACAGTATAGTGTTTGGCTGGCCTTTTTAAATTTTATTTAATGACCGGGATATTCCGTTTGACTATTCACAGTGCGGGGGTTGGCAGGCCTTTTTACATTTTATTTAATGACCACGGTATTCTGGTTGACTACTCACAGTGTGGTGCTTGGCAGACGAAGGGATGCTTGGTCGTGCAGTCCACATCGGATGTTATACTCGAGTCTTCCACCAACACGGCACAGGCTTTTGATTGGTCGGAGGGTTCTCCGCTCTGCCAGCCGGACCAGCTGTCTCCCTGTGTGGTGTCCGTGTACCAATGCCAATCCCCACATAAAAACTCGAGGCCAACAAACCAGCTTCAAGGCAATATGAAGGTTTTCATTAGGCAAAAAGGTATGGTTCTCAGGCACTTCTTTTCAGAAATAAGTGCCGGCGGGCGATATTTTTTTTTATGTTTCGATAATTATGTCGTATGATCAGGGACAAGCATGAAAATAACATATTTTTTTTGCTAAACAGGTAAAAACACTATATTACAAAGGAGGTCTGATCAAATTTGTTTTATTTGATCTTTTTGAAAGATGAAAATAAAAATATTTTTTTTTATGTGGGGGATAAAATTGACGCGAGCGGTGCCTGTGAGCCATACATTTTATTTATTTATTTATTTATTTTTTTTTTGCCTTATAACATGTTGTCTGATCAGCGTGTTTTAAGGCTCAGAGCAACTAAGTGGAGGAAACAAATTGATTTTAAGAAGAATATTATAAAACTGGCTGGATTACTTAATACAATATAGGAATATTGATCAAACTGTATGAAAACTTTTAACCATTCAACCTATCAGAAAGGTGTCTTGCTATAGCCACCTTCAAAAAATAATCACTGTAATCATCAAACGTACAGTATACGTTTCGATAAAAATATTACAAACAGTAGTACAACCTGCCGCCGGAAGGTAGATTGTTCATCACATCGGTTACTTTAGTGAGGAAGGCGGCCTCTGTCAAGGACGACACGGTTATAAGACGAGATGTGCCAAATTGTCGACAGAATATTTCAGCCTCATATTGAATTTTCGGAGCCGGATGAAATAAGTAACAAGCGCCATCGTGACCAAACCATCCGTCATGGCATCCAAAGGAGTACCCTTGTAGAAAAAAAAATGAAGAGTAAAAAACCTTCCAAAGGAAATTTTTTATCATAAAAAGAGTGAGGTCTTAAGTCAAAACAACGAGATAAACGTCGATCTGTCGAAAAGAAATATATTTTTCAAGGACATTGTTTTGGCCCGGTAACTAAATAAGGCCCGGCGTCTGATCAAGGAAATACGGTATGTGAACTATTTCTATCCGTCCGAACACTTTGATAAATGCCTGGGAGACAGAGGACAGTCCAAAAAAAAATCACAATAACCGAAAATATGAGAGTAAAAAAAATACTACAATAGTAAATGGAGCAGCCACGACTTCCATGTTCGTGTTGTTAGTAGTCCCTGTCACCGCGCATGGCTACTTTACTGACACATCATAGTCCTCATTTCGTTGCCCACGGTTAATTCTGTTACCAGTACATCTCATATGAAAGATATTATCATATCTCGTGTGATAGCATACTTTGTGCCTTTTATTGTCCACAGCCTTATCTGTGGTCCCTGCTGTTCTCTGCATATTGTCTACAGTTCGTCTACCTGGATATATATATTTTCGTTACAATGCCTTATCTTCTTCTGATCAACAGGGGTAATTTGTACAGGTAAACCATTCATTTAACAATGAAATACTGTTGTCATGAAATAACGTAGTTATGCATATAAGCAGTGACAGTCGTTAGAGGTCAAAAAAGCATCTGCAAAACTCTCACCTCTTAGATATTGGTACTTTATCTCATCTGGCAGCAGAAACCGGTTGTAAAATTTTAGTTCATCCAAACGGAACTTGAAAAAAATCATATTATAATATGCTTAATGTAAAGCACAGGGTATCTGTCCTACATGCTCTGGTCCGTCGCCGACATACGTTTACAAGATCCATACTTTATTTATTACAGACTTTCGTAATAAATCCTTGCTCTTAATACAACCAACCAGTATCAAGTAACTAGCTAATCTATTACAGAAAATTATTAAACTATTTGAATAATTTTTTAAGATGGTGCGAAACCTTGTGTACCTCAAGGCAAGGGTTCTATATATATATATATATATATATATATATATATATATATATATATATATATATATAGTGAAACCTCGCCTAACAACACTTCGGTTTAGCAACCACCTCAAACCAACGATCCCTTTTGATGGGTTCCGATTCTTTTTTACTCTTTATCTAAAACCTCACTAAGATGACCACTTCGCAAATGCGACCACTTTAAACAGGTCCCGTTGGTGGTCTTAACTTCCAGGTTTTACTATATATATTTGTTTTCTTACCTTTCCGTATTTGTCCCCCTGGTTGGTGACGCTCTTGCCAATGAGGATTCGACTGCTCGTAGGGTTGGGTTTCGATAAGGGTGAACCAAGATGAAAACCTCGTTCTCCGTCACGATATAAGAACAAGATACCCGGCTGCATGTAGGCCACCCCTATGTGGTGCCAGTCCTCTCTTGTCATTTCAAAGGATAATTTAAAATATTTTGATCCGTCGGTCAATTCAACAGTTATGCCATTTACTAAAATAGAGGAAAAAAGTACTTAAAGCATATATACGTGAACTGGAATGGATGATTGTACATCAACATCCACATATGCTGTTGTTGGGTTTATGTAAATGGGTTTTGTAAAAATGGTTCCTGGTTCACAGGGTGATACTTTTTATTTTGTTACTGATGCTCACAATCATTGGACCCGAGCTGCTGTTATTAAACTTTAGTCGTTTGCTAAACCTAAAACTAACTATTTGAAAAAGTCTTCACTATTTGCTAAGCTAAAAGTCTCTTATAGTGTTACGGAACCTAATTACAACAGATCACGTAGTCGTGACGAGCATTAATTTCGTTACGGAGATAAAAAAATTCAGATTATGTAACACTAGGAAGCGTGAAATGTCTAGGGGAATGAATAAAGAAGTCAGTGGGTTTTTTTTTGTTAACAAATAATTATAATTTATTCTCAAAACAATCCTAACATCACAATTCCCTAAATCAATACAATTACACAGTAAAACAATAAAAATGTACAGTACCAGAGTGTCCAGATCCTATACTTTGATTCTGGATACCAGCACTGTCACAGCTCAACAAATCCTTTAAAACATATAATCCACATGAACAGTTCACGTAAATCTTCTCATGGAATAATACTCCAATGTAATCTCGAAATCAATCTGTTGTAATCCTAAAGTTAAGTTCTCGCAATAATCGCAAAGGCAAACTGAAGACTGTATAAAAATCCTTTACAAATTTCGAAGAATATCTATAAATTCTGCAATTATCGGAGAGATCCACAAATTAACTCACACTCTTCCGTGTACGCTGGAATTTTCTTTCTCCTCCCCTCGGCTCTAAACCCAGCCCCTATTTATAACTTTTTCACCCAAAGCCTAGAAACTTCTATTTCACGAACATCCCAAAGTACTCAACAAGTCATGTGTTCATAGAGTGCGAACAGTCCAGAAAATTCCAGATTAGCACGACAGCGAGGCTGTGTATACACGCCAGGGTTCAACCAGTGCAAATTACACCGAGCGCTGTGTCTCTACACGCCATAGCAACGCCCTATGCCTGCCCTACACGAATCAGAATGTCAACGCCAAACCCTGCGCTTAACAAATCAGATACACGCGACACTATTTAACAGATACATGTAACAATAGTTCATCAAGTGAATCTAGATCAACCATATTTTTTATCATTTCATGAAACGAATTAAACGAGAATTTTTTACAGAATTTATCGGCGACAAGACAAATGATACAGTTGCATAATTTATATATTAGTGTGTTTGGCACTCTTTTAACTTTGAATTGATTGATCATATAAAAATAATAATTAAATTGATTCCATGTTGCTATTTCTGTTTATAGCTATGGCCAAGTTTATAAATGATACAAAATTTGTATTAGCCTATAATTGCTTAGTACTTTGCTTGCTTTTATCAGTATAAATATAATATACATTCTAGATATGCTTTTATTTTTTAGAGTCCACTTAATCATTTTGTTCATGTTTTATACTCTTAGCCTCGGTATCAAGAATGCATCGTTGATATTGTAATATATGTGTTTTTATTTGTTTATGGTACAGGGCACCATGGTAGACGAGCTTGATTTTAGCTGAGAGATTTATAATTCTGCATAAATATGATGTAAATAAATAAATTAATAAAGATAAATGTGTGCGTATACTTGAATAAAATTAATGTGAGTTGTTTGTAAACACTTGCCAGATGTTGACTGGCATAAGTGTTGGCAGAATAATACAGGATGACCCAAGAAGCTTGACAATGCCCATTAACACGATGCTGACGGTGTAACAGGTGACCAGAGAAGCTTGACAATGCCCAGTAACATGGTGTTGACGGTGTAACGGGTGACACTGGAAAAGTTTGACAATGCGTATAAACATGATGCTGACGGTGTAACGGGTGACACTGGAAAAGTTTGACAATGCCCAGTAACACGGTGTTGACAATGTAACGAGTGACACTGGAGAAGTTTGACAATGCCCGGTGTTACGAAGACAAATTGTTCAGGAGAAAATACTGGGCCGATCCGGGATTCGAACTCATGTCGGTGGAGCACAAGTCCTGCAAATCAACCGCTTCGCTAGAAAAGCAAACTTCACTAGCGAGACAGTTCGGTTCGCTTTTATGTCATCCCGTAATACACACCCTTCTTAAGAGCGTTTTGCTATCAGAACAAGACTAATTATCCCAGGTGTCACACTTTGGTGAGCCTATTCCCTGGGCCACAAAGTTTACCGTCATCCTGGGAGAGCCCTATTTTTGTTACGAAGACAAATTGTTCAGGGGAAAACAATGGGCCGATCCGGGATTCGAACCCATGTCGGTGGAGCACAAGTCCAGCGTACCAACCGCTTCGCTAGAAAAGCAAGCTTCACTAGCGAGACAGTTCGGTCCGCTTTTATGTCACACTGTAACACCAGTAACACGATGCTGATGGTGTATCGGGTGACACTGGAAAAGTTTGACAATGCCAAGTATTACGGTGCTGACGGTGTATCGGGTGACACTGAAGAAGTTTTACATGCCCATTAACACGGTGTTGACGGTGTAACGGGTGACACTGGAGAAGTTAGACAATGCCCAGTAACACGGTGTTGACGGTGTAACGGGTGACACTGGAAAAGTTTGACAATGCCCAGTAACACGGTGTTGACGGTGAAACGAGTGACACTTGATGAAGCTTGACAAAGCCCAGTATTACGGTGCTGACGGTGTATCGGGTGACACTGGAGAAGTTTGACAATGCAAAGTTACACGATGCTCAGGGTATAACGAGTGACACTGGATGAAGCTTGACAATGCCCGGTTACAGGATGCTGACGGTATAATGGGTGACCAAAGAAGTTTAACAATGCCCAGTAGCATGATGCTAGGCTAGTGTTATCTTATCATGTTAGAATTGTAGTCGTGCCGAACGTAGATTTTGTAATGGAGTTAAAAAAATCAGATTCTGTAACACTAGGCTGCGTGAAATGTCTAGGGAAATGAATAAAGAAGTCAGTGTTTTTATTTTGTTAACAAATAATTATAATTTATTCTTAAACAATCCTAATATTACAATACACTAAATCAATACAATTTCACAGTATAACAACAGTACAACAGCGACTCGATACAATTTCACATTATAATAAATAAAGTGTACAGTACCTGGATACCACCACTGTCACAGCGACAAAAAATTCTTTAAACCATACAATTCAGATGAACAGTTCACATAAATCTTCTCAGAGAATAACAGTCCAGTTCAATCATAAAATCAATTTGTTGTAATCCAAAAGTGAAGTTCTGATAGTGATCCCAAAAGCAAACTGAAGACTACATAAATCCGTTACAAATTCGAAGAAATTCATGTAACTGCTTAAGTTATCGGATAGGTGCACAAACTGGCTAACACTCTTCCGTGTACGCTGGAATATTTTTCCCTCTTCTCACTCCCGGCTCTAAAACACAGCCCCTTATTTATAACATATCACGTCAAGCCGAGAACTTTCCATTTCCCGAACAATCCAAAGAACCCAATAATACACACGTTACAGGAAACATCTAGAGCAAAGAACGCTCTGTTTCTACATGTCAGGATTCACACGGGAGCCGGCCCGGCTCGCGTGTCGCCCATGGCAACGGACAATGCTAGCGCTGCACATACACATGTAAGACTGCTGCATGCAATAAAATCTGTAACAAAATCATCAGTAACAAATATAATGATCGATTAGGAAATATAGGGTAATAAAACGAAGCACGTACCGCAGTGTTTCTTATATTTGGTGCAGGATGAGTAACAGGTCTCACTGTCCGCTATGTGTGTGTTTTTCCACCAACACGTGCTGTCCTGAGTATTCCATTCACTCTGCATGCACGTGGTCTCCGTGTAGAAACACCAGTCCCGGCAGCTTGGTCCATCCACGATGGAAGGATGCGATATTGAGTTACTGCCCAATGAGTTTTTATGCGGTAAGGTTTCTCCCCAGCATCCTGATAAATTAAAGAAGTTATACATATCACGTTTTGTTAGAATTTCGCACAAATAAGAACGTGAAAAAAATAAGATTGAACATTTCAGAGACACTAGATCTAGGAGAATTAGAAGATTCAATACTCTCAATGCGGATGAGGGAGTGTGGGAGAATGATGTTTTTTTTTTAGCTCAGCTGACTATTAGTCATCTGAGCTATAGTCGTGGTCCATTGTCCGTTGTCCGTCCGTCCTTCAGTCAGACTGGCACGTTTTGAAACCGTAAGACCTATGAATCCAACATTCGGCATAATGTTAGATGTCCCCTAGCTATCCTACCAAACCAAAATCTAGATCACTGCGACTTCGTTCCTTCGAGAAACTAAAGAAACCCCTAAAAAAACATTGAACACCTATTATCACGCTTTAGGACTGCCTAATAATAAAACCACTTACATGTTTTTTTTCTTAATATTTAAAGTATTCCCCTTTATATTTCATACATACATGCCAGAAATTAAGTTTGTTAAGTGTAATTTCTTTAAGTTATGCCCCCCCCCCCCCCGTGCCATTGATTCCTTTGCATCTGTGCACTAAGACATTAGCTTTTTTATTGCAAATGTACAAAATTAATTTAATTTAAAAAATAATTGGATAAGAAAAAAAATAAAATGTACTTGAAACATATTCTTGCCTCAGGAGAATGGAACATGAAGTGATCAGCTCTGTCTGTACAACATCTCTCCGTTACATTTTAATATATATTAATTTTTATTTTTTTTTCTATAAGCACTGTTAAAAAAAACTTCCATATGCTGTATGTGTATGGATGACATGGGACCCATGGGTCCCTTGATTTTAATTACAGTGGCCATCGATTATTGACAAAGGCTTTGAAGCGATTCTAAAAAGAGGGGAAGGGAAGTCGCATTGCCAGGGGCGGGGGTTGCATTGCGGGAGTGGGAAGAGGGCTCGCAGTGTTAAGTTGAGGGGGGGGGGGGGCGCATTGTGAGAGTGAGAGGACGGGGGGCATTGTGTAGGGGGGACGCATTGTGTGTGTGTGTGGGGGGGGGGGGGCGCCTTGCGCGGTTGGAGGGGGGGGGGGGGGCGCATTGTGAGAGTGGGCGCATTGTGAGAGTGGGAGGCGAGGGGAGGGCATTGTGAGAGGGGGCGCATTGTGAGAGGAGGTGTACTTGAGAGTGGGAGGGGGCGCATTGTTAAAGTGGGGGGGGGGGGGCGCATAGTGAGAGGGGGCACACTGTGAAAGTAGGCGGGGGAGGGTGCATTGTTAGAGTGGGTGGATAGGGCATTGTTTGAGGGGGTCGCATTTTGAGAGGGGGGGGGGGGCGCATTGTGAGAGTCGGTGGGGAGGGAATCGATTGAGGGGGCATATTGTGAGAGTGGAAGAGGGGGCGCATTGATATAGCGGGAGGGGGATGCATTGTGAGAAAGGGAGGGGGCGCATTGTGAGAGGGGGCGAACTGTAAAAACAGGAGGGAAGGCATAGTTATAGGGGGGAGGGGCGCAATGTGAGAGTAGGAGGGGAGGGCATTGTGAGAAAGGGAGGGGGCGCATTGTTAGAGGGGGCGAACTGTAAAAACAGGAGGGAAGGCATAGTTAAAGGGGGAGGGGCGCATTGTGAGAGTATAGGAGGGGAGGGCATTGTGAGAAAGGGAGGGGGCGCATTGTTAGAGGTGGCGAACTGTAAAAACAGGAGGGAAGGCATAGTTATAGGGGGGAGGGGCGCATTGTGAGAGTAGGAGGGGAGGGCATTGTGAGAAAGGGAGGGGCGCATTGTTAGAGGGGGCGAACTGTAAAAACAGGAGGGAAGGCATAGTTAAAGGGGGAGGGGCGCATTGTGAGAGTAGGAGGGGAGGGCATTGTGAGAAAGGGAGGGGGCGCATTGTGAGATCATCACCGCGTTTTAACTTGACTCAGAATCATAGGCGTGCATGGTATATGAACAAATATATTTAATGGCTATGGATATATCATTTTCACACTTAAATGAACTATAAGATGTTAAATCAATATGAACATGAAAATGAACAATTTATGCAACACTGACCAGAATTAAAAGTTTTAATATACAGTTGGCGGGGTCATTAGCTGCATGTGATTGACCGATAGCCGGTATACTATTCAGTTGCTTGAAAACTGGGTCAGACAATCAGCAAATGGCAGAGGACAGCACGGAAGTTACAATATCACACAGCACATCCGATACAGCAGACAGGTATTTTGTTATGTTATCGCTCTCACACCGTGTAACAGGTCAGGCAGTAGGCGTGATATCACACAGCACATCCGATACAGCAGACAGGTATTTTGTTATGTTATCGCTCTCACACCGTGTAACAGGTCAGGCAGTAGGCGTGATATCACACAGCACATCCGATACAGCAGACAGGTATTTTGTTATGTTATCGCTCTCACACCGTGTAACAGGTCAGGCAGTAGGCATGATATCACACAGCACATCCGATACAGCAGACAGGTATTTTGTTATGTTATCGCTCTCACACCGTGTAACAGGTCAGGCAGTAGGCGTGATATCACACAGCACATCCGATACAGCAGACAGGTATTTTGTTATGTTATCGCTGTCACACCGTGTAACAGGTCAGGCAGTAGGCGTGATATCACACAGCACATCCGATACAGCAGACAGGTATTTTGTTATGTTATCGCTCTCACACCGTGTAACAGGTCAGGCAGTAGGCGTGATATCACACAGCACATCCGATACAGCAGACAGGTATTTTGTTATGTTATCGCTCTCACACCGTGTAACAGGTCAGGCAGTAGGCGTGATATCACACAGCACATCCGATACAGCAGACAGGTATTTTGTTATGTTATCGCTCTCACACCGTGTAACAGGTCAGGCAGTAGGCGTGATATCACACAGCACATCCGATACAGCAGACAGGTATTTTGTTATGTTATCGCTCTCACACCGTGTAACAGGTCAGGCAGTAGGCCTGATATCACACAGCACATCCGATACAGCAGACAGGTATTTTGTTATGTTATCGCTCTCACACCGTGTAACAGGTCAGGCAGTAGGCGTGATATCACACAGCACATCCGATACAGCAGACAGGTATTTTGTTATGTTATCGCTCTCACACCGTGTAACAGGTCAGGCAGTAGGCGTGATATCACACAGCACATCCGATACAGCAGACAGGTATTTTGTTATGTTATCGCTCTCACACCGTGTAACAGGTCAGGCAGTAGGCGTGATATCACACAGCACATCCGATACAGCAGACAGGTATTTTGTTATGTTATCGCTGTCACACCGTGTAACAGGTCAGGCAGTAGGCGTGATATCACACAGCACATCCGATACAGCAGACAGGTATTTTGTTATGTTATCGCTCTCACACCGTGTAACAGGTCAGGCAGTAGGCGTGATATCACACAGCACATCCGATACAGCAGACAGGTATTTTGTTATGTTATCGCTCTCACACCGTGTAACAGGTCAGGCAGTAGGCGTGATATCACACAGATACTACGTCATATACACCGAGCATAAGGATGTTGTCAGGGTTACAGCCACGCCGTTCGGCGCCGGTCGGGGGTAGCCGGGGCGGGTTTTTGCCGACCGGCACAAAGTTAACAAAGGAAACCTACCGACTGGTACAAAAGATCCTAAAGATCGTAAAAAAAAAAGCAACCAGCAATGAAACCTTGGTTGTTTATTACCTCAAACTGCATTCAATTTGCAGTATGTTTACAAAAATGAAATCGAGAGCCAACATAATCATTAAAAATAGTTATAACACAGAAAAACGAAAAGATAAAGCTTACATATTCCGAAACCGAGTGTGTGCACCTAGCGTAAAAATCATGATGTCATGATGTCCGTAAATTTAGCCGTCACTCAAATTTGTCTAGCTATAACCCTGAGTATTATCAAAACAAAGAACACAAGACTCAGGGAGTTAATATTAAGATATTAACATACAGCGTCCAATATGCCAGACAATTATCATTTTGATGTTTTCACATACAAACGTCATACACGCCAGATGTTATCAGCATATCAAAATAAAATTATAATGAATCTTTCACACATATAAAAAAAATATAAGGCAACCACGCAATACAGTTATTATTGAGTGTCATCTTACACATCGTTTAACATGAAAGACAGATCTAAATATGAGAGTATCATTAAGATAGCTCAAAACGCCATAGAGTTACAATGGTGACGTTTTACTCTCACAAAAACATCTTAGACCCAAAAAAAGGTTTGGTTCTCAGGCGATTTTTTTTTCAGAATTCAGTGCGCGCGGGCATTTATTTTTAAACTTTGTTTTGTATGTTTCGGTACAAATGTCATATGATCATGGAAAAGCATGAAAATAACAGAATGTTTTGCTTAATCAGGTGAAAGCCCTACAGAAATAAGGAAATCTTCAATCTTTATTATTTTATCTTCTTGAAAGAAATCTTCGAGCGACTGGAGCTCAAAACTTTATTATCTTATGATAATAACCGATTTTTTTGCTAAACAGGTAAAAGCATAGCAAAACAAAGGAAATCTTAAAACTTTATTATCTTCTAGAAAGAAATGTCCGAGCGACTGGAGCTTAAAATTTACAAGTTTCTTTAGAAAATCAAAATGTTTTTTTTTATGCGGGGGTTAAAATTGACCCGGCAGGTGCCAGAGAACCCTACCTTTTATTTATTTATTTATTTTTTGCCTTGTCTCTCTATGTAGATTGTATAGCTTACCGTCGTAATATATGTTAAACCCGTGGGCCCCCGAAGTTAGGTCCTGATTATTGATGATAGGAAAATCTCCAAAATAATTCGTAGGTACATCTGTTTTTATCCAAAAGCTTAAGCTGAATCCCTCAGGACACTTTGTGACGTCACCGTAACAACTGGTTACATACTCTCCGAGATCCACGTGTTGATTGACTGCGCTGTCCAGGGACAAAGAACTTCCATTCATGGCGTCTACAACGTACAGTAAAAGGAGGCATCATTCCTGTACTGTATGTCATTATTATAACATGTAATATTTAAATTGCGACCAAGGAGTAAATAAACAATATTTATAGTTTATCGTCTAGATAATTAAAATAAATAAAATAAATAAATCTAAATAATAATCAACAACAACTCGCCATTAGCGAAAACTGTATTACAGTGTCCACGTGCTCTACCGTAAGTAATAGGATAAAAAACAAATAGTTATTATAACTAATCAAGGTACTCTTCATGATTTGGATGATGGCGTCCGGTAGTCTATAGGAGTACATGAAACCGGAGAACCCGGAGAAAACCATTGGTTTTGGACAGGCAACTACAACCCACTCTCATAGCCACACCGGGGATCGAATACGGGCCGAGCGTTTTACCCTCAACTGTCCAGGCCCCAGAAATGTTTGGTATAAGTGGACACTGTATTTTAGAGACCACGATCAACCATAAGTAGACATGTTTGGTATAAGTGGACACTGTATTATAGAGGTCACGTGCTCTATCCTAAAAAAGATAGGTTCAGTATTAACGACCAGTGTATTATATATAGAGAACCATTGCTCTACCGTTAGGAGTCATGTTCGGTATAAGCGATCATTGCTCCAAAGTAAGGGGACATGTCCGTTTTACCAAGAGCCGAGTGTTTTACCCCTCAACTATAGAGACCACGTGATCTACCGTAAGAAGACATTCGGTTTTAGTAGACACATTATTATAAAGTCCCTATATATGATCTCCCGTAAGGGGATATGTCCGCTATAAATGGACACAGTATTTTTTTAGACAATGTGATCTACCGTAGGAGATATGCTCGTTATACGTGGACACTGTTTTATAGAGCCCACATGATCTACAGTAAGGAGACATGATAGGTATTAGTGGAAACTGTATTATAGAGACCACGTAATCTAAAGTAAGGAGATATATTCGGTATTAGTGGACATCCTCCTATCATCTTACTATACCCTGTATTTTGCTCCCTTTATGGTTTTAGGTGCCCCTCCCCATGCGTCACAATTGAAATTGTATATCATTTCTACGCTGGCATTATACATGGAATGATAAATGCCCAGATACTATTTTATATATATATATATATATATATATATAAAACACTGAAGATATATATATATATATATATATATAAATATATATATATATATATATATATATATATATATATATATATATATATATATGGGGGAATGTGCGAGACTGATGCCTCCGCACATACTGCACTTGGTTCTATATTGTTGTATCAACCATATATTTAGTTCGGGACCTCTTACAGTTAACTTATGCTACTGTACTGTTCGTCATCTATAATAATAAATGCCATATTATCAATCATTCATGTTAAATGAAATGTGATTGAGTGAGTGCGTGAATGGATAAAGGCTCTAATGACGCTATTTAGGGACGCTATTTCAGAAAAAGTATGTTGTAAAGACTGAATAAACCGTGTTATCTGGCGTCCATTTTTCAAATATGCA
Organism: Sipunculus nudus; assembly: GCA_026874595.1. Classification (NCBI taxonomy): domain Eukaryota; kingdom Metazoa; phylum Annelida; class Sipuncula; order Golfingiida; family Sipunculidae; genus Sipunculus; species Sipunculus nudus. Next base: position 61,158,628 of record CM049315.1, on the reverse strand, counting down.
AATTACATAAATGCTTATACCTAGTTGACAGGACGCCAGAATATGGATACTTCATCACGATGAAGCCAAAAAAGAAGAAACCGAACCAAAGAAAACACGTTGTTATACATGACCTCTTTGTCCAGTTTGTAGGGCCGTAGGAAACCGGAGAACCCGGAGAAAACCACCGACCCTGCACGGGCTTACTACAGCCCCTACTCGTAGCCACGCCGGGTAAGGAACCCGGGTTTCCATTGGAAAGAGCCGAGCGTTTTTCCACTCGACTGTCCAGGCCCCTACAGACTACTGAACGCCACCATTAGAACCATGGTCCCATCCCATTGGTAAGTGTAACTAGTTGTAAATTCCATGTTAAATAAATAATGTTTATAAAGTGTATGGGAGGTCTGTTCCTGCTTAAGGCTAGTACCTGCAGCACCTGTACACCACAGCCCAGCACACTTTGGTAGGAACTGTAACTAACCTCACAGCATATATGTGCACACTCATTACGCAGTAGTTATAACGTTACACTACGTTCGTTCGTTCACGGTTGGAAAGTGAGAAGAGTTATAGGACGACTACGTGAGGTGTGCACTGTCTACCAGACCTTACACTGCTGACCAAGTTGTGGTGAATCAAGTCTGTAATGAAAGGTCTTAAGGCCCGTTTTCCATGTACGCTTTTTTTGCGCGTTTTTCTGCGCGCAGAAAAGTCGAGAAAGTTCAAACAAGTTGAAGCATTTCCATGTTCGCTTTTCATCGCGCTTGCATTCATAGCGATGAAAAAAAGTCGATTCCTGTTCGACTTTTTTGCTCGCTTTTTTGCTCAGTACAGTAAAACAGGCAGTACCCCGGATTCAGCGAGCGGAAAAGTGCACATTGAATATATATTCAGCGCGGGTTTCAGCTTGTTGATTTCAAGCGCGATGAAATTTCAGCGTTCATGGAAAACCGGCCTTATTTATTGTATGAATACTCTTACCTGTCACCAGTACCGGATTATTGTAGACTGGATATGGAGCCATATCGACGTCGTAGAGCTGATCTGTAGCTACGTTCATCTCATCCATTGGAAAATACATGTCATTCCTGACAACCTCGGCTGTGCAGATAAACGTATCATACAATAAGCGATAAGTCCAAAATGTGCAAACAACACATCATGATACAGAGAGGTCATTGACAACGTAGGTGTTACTTTTAATTTTAATACTTTTTTTCTAGATCATTTTTTAGGTGGATATTTACATAGCATCATAGTTAATCTCTTTGAATGAGCTTGATTCTGAGAAATATTTCTCCAAATTCCTCATGTTTGAATTACATATGTTTAACTCCTTTACATGGAACGGGGATATACCCCGCACCTTATCAAAGGAACGTGTCATAATGAGAATTTAAAAAAAAAATTCCTGTGTTTATATTTTCGACATCATTCGGCTATTGTATATTTCTGCTACTATTACTTAATATAAACTTATTTATTTTACACGGATTGTACAAATAGTTATTATAACTAATCGAGGCACTCTCCATGGCTCCGGTGATGGCGTAGGGTAGTCTGCAAGGGTGGAGGAAACCGGAGTACCCGGAGAAAACCACCGGCCTTGGACGGGCAACTACAACTCACTCTCATTGCCAAATACTACTAATACTACTACTACTTCTTCTACTATCACTATTCCTGTTACTACTGATAATAATAATTGTAATTAAATGAAGGGTAATAGCTGGCTTGTTGTGCGTCTGTTACGGGTTGTTATTGTCAACAGACAGCGGTGGGGCTTTCTGGATTGAGTGCATGAAACCTAAGTGATCTGATGTTACAGCTGGAATCCCTTATCTATCGATAACACTTGACGGGCATTTTTATCAGATCGCAGAGGGATACTTCCATAGAAACAAATAATTTGTAAAGGCCGCTAAATGACTAGTGGAGGCTCATTTTTAAACTGATCCATGTTATCATTGTAAATAGGTCCAGAGGAAGCTATCGGTAAAAAAAAAGCATGCCATTCCTAGCAGCATAAATCTGATACAGTAATGTGGCCATTGATTAGAGGCAGCCCGGTTACAACTGTACATTTTCTTGCTGTTTTCATTTCCCACTTGGTCTCCCGATGTGACTGGGGTGTCAGTGTTTGATGATCAAATATTACTCAATAAATTACAAAATACATAAGTAAACTATTGATTTCTGTACCAATCATACAACTAGAGTGGCAGGAGTGACCTGTCCAGATTGATTTAAGCTTTTTCACTCTTCAACATCACAGACAGCAGACTTGTCACACTCACAGGGGAAGTACTCGCATACAACCGCCGCCGTCACGTTATCACAGTCCACGTCATCCCACTCTCCAGTGTTTACCGTCATCCCCATCTGTACACATTGTTGGTTCAAGCCTGAAACACACAAGTCAAAAACTAAATTCAAAATCGAATATATTATGTGCACGAGTTTGTACTCATGTTCACGAGTCTGTACCTCCTGTTCGCAACCTTATACCTTGTGTTAACAAGTTAGCACCTCAATTCACGAGGAATTATTACTCTATGTTCATGAGTTCGTTCCCTTTTGTTCAGGTACTCGTACCTAATGTTAACCTTTTGCTCACAACCTCGTACCTTACGTTAACGAGTTAGTACCACAAAATCAGAACCTTGTACCTTATGATAACCAGTAAGTACCTCTTGTTGATGACCTTGTTCCTTGTGTTAACGAGTTAGTACCTCTTCCTTACGGGTTAGTTCATCATTAGTACCTCAATTAGTACCTTAATCTACAGGAAATTAGTACGTCCTGTTCACGATGTAGTACCTGTTCAGGACCTTGTACCTTATGTCAACGAGTCAGAACCTCTTGTTCAAGACCTGGTACATTATGTTAACGAGTCAGTACCTCTTGTTCAAGACCGTGTACCTTATGTTAAAGAGTCAGTACCTCTTGTTCAAGACCTGGTACCTTATGTTAGCGAGTCAGTACCTCTTGTTCAAGACCGTGTACCTTATAATAAAGAGTCAGTACCTCTTGTTCAAGACCTTGTACCTTATGTTAATGAGTCAGTACCTCTTGTTCAAGACCTGGTACCTTATGTTAACGAGTCAGTACCTCTTGTTCAAGACCTGGTACCTTATGTTAACGAGTCAGTACCTCTTGTTCAAGACCTGGTACCTTATGTCAACGAGTAAGCACCTCTTGTTCAAGACCTGATACCTTATGTTAACGAGTCAGTACCTGTTGTTCAAGACCGTGTACCTTATAATAAAGAGTCAGTACCTCTTGTTCAAGACCGTGTACCTTATGTTAAAGAGTCAGTACCTCTTGTTCAAGACCTGGTACCTTATGTTAACGAGTCAGTACCTCTTGTTCAAGACCGTGTACCTTATAATAAAGAGTCAGTACCTCTTGTTCAAGACCTTGTACCTTATGTTAATGAGTCAGTACCTCTTGTTCAAGACCTGGTACCTTATGTTAACGAGTCAGTACCTCTTGTTCAAGACCTGGTACCTTATGTTAACGAGTCAGTACCTTTTGTTCAGGACCTTGTACCTTATGTTAACGAGTCAGTACCTCTTGTTCAAGACCTTGTACCTACTGTTAACGAGTCAGTACCTCTTGTCATTATTTTGTACCTTATATGAACGAATAAGTACCTCTTGTTAAGGACCTTGTACCTTGTGTTAACGAGTTAGTACCTCTTCCTTACGGGTTAGTACGTCTTGTTCACAACCTCATACCTTTTGTTAACTAGTTGGTACCTCATTTCACGTGAAATTAGTACCTCAATCCACAGGAAATTAGTACGTCATGTTCACGATGTAATACCTCTTGTTTACGACCTCGTACTTCGAGTTAGTACCATAATTCACGGAAAGTTAATACCTCAAAATCACGAGTTGGTACCTCATGTTCACGAGTTAGTACCTTATGTTCACGAGTTATGTCTCATGTTCACGAGTGTTTCATGGCCACGAGTTGGTGTCTCATGACCACGAGTTAATGTCTGATGACCGCGAGGTAGTGTCTCCTGCATAAAGTTACTGTCTCATGACCAGGAGTTAGTGACTCCTGACTAGGAGTTAGTGTCTCCTGTTCACGAGATAAGACTCGGTCACAACCCGCTGCGGTCGTCGCACACCGTAGATCACAGTTCGGTTTTCGAAATCGCTGGAATACTCATGCGGCCGACGTGCGGAAACGGCAAGGTGTCTTCCTCGTTCTCACGGCCTTCGCACGGTAAAGTAAGCTAATCCTGCGGACCCCGCAAGTTGACCTTGCGGAAGCCGCAAAGACCCCTTACGACAGCCGCAGGTACACCGTACGTCTCTCGGGTAACCGAGTATGCGTTAAAAATCGCACGGGCATCCTACGACATCCATACGTCTACTTTACGGTGCCCGTACAGGGCCCGTAGGTGGGTGCCCGACGCGCGGCCGCCGCATCAACTTACGCGCTTGCGCTAATGTCAGTTACGGTCGTTGCGGAGTCCCTGCGGCCTTTAAAAAACGCACGGTTGCCGTACGTCCATCGCCGTACGGCGACTGTATCCCGGTTGTGACCGAGGCTTTAGTGACTCATAAACACGAATTAGTAATCAAGTCTAATACTGTAAGGCACCTGACACTCTTCGTTTGGTCGCTTTTCTAGCAAATCTTAACACATCATATATGTTACAGGAACAGGCATGACACTCGCATCACAGGAACAGAGGGTGCTGTTGTTATTTTCATTTCACGGGTCCGTTCTTGTTTCATAAAATCTGAGACTAACAACCAGCCACCAATGTAGTCACCCTAGTGATGGATGTCTAGGCCATGCTGACAGAGCAAGGGTCTACATTCGTCTACAACGAATCAAACGGACTCAGGGGCGTCAATATAGGGGGGATGGGGGTATATATACCCCCCCTTTTAGGAAAAAGGGGACGGTCAGTGTAATCATCACCCCTGATATTCAGAGAATTATATATATATATATATATATATATATATATATATATATATATGAAATGAAATATATTAATAATCAGAATTATAGACTTTGGGATACTATAGAACGTTATATATCTTAAACTGGTTTAGAATTACCATATACTCTTAACAAACTAACTTTTTAAAACCGTACACTTAATTGTTATAATTTTTTAAATATGTCACACAATACAATAAAAGGTGCATATATATATGTGTGTGTGTTTATAAAAAAAAGTCCCAATTTTGAATACCCCCCCCCCCCCCAACGCCTGCGAGTCATCCCCCCCCACCCTTGAAGATAGCCATGACAACATGACACTCAGGCCTTCGGAAAAAAACTGATAGGGCCTGGAGTCACAACAGAACGCCCATTCTAAGGGTCGGATCAAAATATTTGCTGTCTGGTATTATTTGGCATCACAGGCTTATATAGTCGTATTATATGTGCTAAATATCGAAGAATAAATGTTGTTACACAAAAATAATTACAATTATTACCTCCTTTCATCACTGTGGCACCGATTCACGTGAAGCGGTACTTCTCATTCAAAACTAAATGTGTCATGGCGCGGTCGTGTATGTAAACTTGGAAGTCGGAAGCCGGAAGGCGAAAACCAACGAAAGCAGTTTAAAGCATATACAAAATGCTAACGTTTCAATACCGTTTTGTTTTTTCCCCGATAAAATAAGATCTTTTTTTATCATTCTATGAAGGATTATAGTTATCCATTGTTTAATCTGAACGTTATGGAAGATTTTGTGCTCGGAGCCATCTCGGAAGTCAGTCAGAAGTGCTTGGTTGTTATCCAATCTGTATAACTCGGAAGTCACAGAGACGCACTGTGCGCAAAATGCAGTTTCATTATAATTATAGTTGCATGCATATATTAAAATTGCTTATGCATGATTCTGCTTTTAATGAGTGTATAATGCAATACATGATACATAATCGGAAAACTATAAGTTCTTATTTTTTTATTTGTAAATTTAATATATATATATATATATATATATATATATATATATATCGTCGGTGTTATTATCGAGTAAAGTGTGATAACGGAAATACTTCCTCTCTCATTATACTAGTATATATTTGGATGCTCTCTCAGTGGAGTAAATCACCAATTTATGAATTGGAAAGTAATAAATATAATAATGAAATTGCTAGGGAATAAAAAAAAAGGAATCTGGAAAAGAAATGAAAATTTAGAGATATTACGTCTGAACGGGCTTGCGCCCTCTATGGATGCACCACTGAATAATAAATATGGTATGATTAACCCATGTACGGCATTAAAAATACAGTTATAAATTACGATGTCATTCAAAATAAAATATATTGTAATATATTTTCAATACGTTGAACAAATATGAAAATTCAATATATCCCAGAAATCGCTGGAACAAACATACATGTATCATATGCAAAACGAAATGTCTTTCAATATGTTTCAGTTCAACGATATTTAAAAAAAAAATGTTACATTTATATCTTAGAAAAGGGATACAACATTCCAGATAATATATATCATACTAATACATGTATTATTATAAAATCTGATCGATTTACAAATTTAAGCAAATATTTTTTTAAAACTAAAATTAATTCTTTTTCAAGTTTTTGACTCTTTCTTTCAAACTTTATCAATCTCGATATTTATATTATATTAAATTCACTCCTGATGTTTCAACATCACATTTCAACTTCAAATATATGGATATTTATTAATATATTAAAGTATGTTTGCAACTGATTGCATCCCTTCAACTTCATATTACTGTACGATTACAAGGATCTCGATAAGAAATTACAATTTTGTTTACATAATATATATATAAATGCAACCGGACCATGAAATGCATGTAAAATAATATTTGGCATAAAAAGTATTACATAATAGATAAGAGTCTAAGAGATTCATAATCCTGATGAATTTTTTTTTGGTCAATGGAAGAGGAAAAATGTTTCTCAATTTATACATAAAAAAAAATAAAATATTTTGTTCGAAACAACTTGTAAAAACATTAACTGGACGGTTTTTTGGTTCTGTCAAATTTTCTGTTTAAGTCTCTATGATATTATCAGGGTGATTCTAATAGGGGCACATGTATAAAATATTATCAAAACCTTTATTTTTTCAAATTTCCATCAATATAAAATGCGGTAACAGCGTAAAATATTGATGAGTTAAAATAATCTTGTTTTACAAAATGAAATAAATATCAATATAATATATTATTAAAAAAACAGCATCATGAATGTTACAAAACAGATTGAATTTATGAAAAATACATGATACTGAAAAAACTGAAAATGCTTGACACGTTTGCTGACGATATGATGACCAGTGCATTTGCCATTACTGGCTTCCGAGTTTAACACATTTGGACCATATCCGGGCATTTCCGAGCAAAAAATAGTCATTAACTTCGGATGGATAACTTTGATTGTTTTACATGGTGATAGAAAAGACCTTATTCTATCAATAAAAATAAAAAGGTTATATCCATTGATGTAGTAGCATTTTAATTAAGCTTCGATCATTGCTTTAAAAAAAGTCCTTGCTTCCGACTTCGGACTTCCGAGTTTTACACATAGCCGTTTGGAAATCCCCTACCGGAAGTTATGATTCTCCCGCTGACAGACGTGGGAGACGAGTTTTTCGAGTAAAACCAGCCTAGGAATTAAAAACTGCTGCATGTTTACACGTAAGTCGACCGTGGATGTAATAATTATTATTTTCCCCAACAGAATAACGTCACTTTTTGTCTTAACTCAGTAAAATGACAGTTCGAGAAGTGGATGAAAATGAAAAAGTAGTGTCAGAAATGGCGTGCACATCTGCACATACTAGAATTGATGCGAACCCAATAGCTTGTGCTGTCACCCCATCGTCTTCAGTTCATCTAAAATCGACGTTTGGGGTGACAAGCTGTCGCTACCTTGAAGATAAATTGACGCCACTGAACGGACTGTGTGGTTTTTTTTTTTTTTTGTGAATTAATGCTGAAACAGCAGCTTGATGTAAAAAGACTATTATCTTCCCCCTATGCATGCTACATTGTGATCTGATGCCATTTGTGTATTGTTTGAATGTCTAATAAATTGGACCATCCCTAAGCTTTCAAAAAATATTTCTAAAAGTTTAGATATAATGACTGCTACCGCAAAATTTTCCACTACAGTTTGAACTTTTTCCCATAGGGGAAGAATTAACTTCTTCCCTTTCTTCTGTCACTATATATCAATGCATTTCCACTTGTCAATCAATTGACCATTCATTGGTTTTTTTCCAATCACAAGGCATCCAGTGACTCCGCCCACTGTATAAACAAGCAGGGCTTAGACAAAACTGGGCAGGAATATGGTTTGAGTTTTACGCTTCGTGACTTATATCATAAGTCAGATTGACCTACCTTTTTGATACATATCTGGACCAGTATGCTCTCCATTTTTTTTCGGTTGCGGCTGTGACCTGTAAACAGGCTAATGGATGTTTTCTCATTCTGTAGTTTTTGCTGCATAACTTAGTGAATATAGGTTACAGTGACCTATTTTGAAGTTACCACAGAGATCCTGTCAGTACCTGTCAGCATGTGAAATTTGAAATTCCTGGCCCTTAAGGTTAAGATAGTAAATCTGAACAGGTTTCCTGTTAATGCATGGTCGACCAGACGGTGGGGGGGGGGGGGGGGGGGGGGGGGGGGGGGGAGTGATCGCTCCTGCCAGTTAGCATTTAGTCATCTAAGTTAAAAAAAATATTATATATTATATTATATTATTATATTTTATAATGTTTGAAACATTAACAATCTGCTGGGTGTACAAAACTAACCTTTTTCAAGTTTTAACTTCGTCTGTGCGTCATCACATTTTGATCTTCATTTTAAATAAACGAAGAAGATAAGACTGATATTGTGGTGTGGTTAATTACTCAAACTTAAGTTTATGTGTACTATGCCCCATTGTCTGTCTGAAATTATAATGTTTCCAAAATCAAATGAACATGCACAGTTACCAGCATCTCTGCGAATGTAAATATGGCTGTTAAAATGCAAATGTAAGGAACTAAATACGTGGATCATTTGATTTAGAACAGAATAAGATGTGGTCGCACAATGGTCCTCAAAAGGGTCCCGCATTTCTGGTGGCGCTAGACTAGTTTATATATGGGTAAAATGTTTAAAATTATATTTATAGTTATGACCAATCACCAGTTGTACTCCAGCAGCTATATTTGATTTTGGGCAGGTCTGTAATTCGATAGGTCTGGGGCACTCATAAGTACAAATCATCCCTGTGAATTTGAGAAAAACAAGCTTGTTCTTGTTGAGATACAGCGCGCGAAAGGAAATCACCAATTTGTACTGAGGCGGCCATATTGAAATCCGAAATGTCAGTAATTCGAAAAGTCTGAAGCCCTCATAGGTACCAATCATCCTTGTGAATTTGAGAAAGATGTTCTTGTTGAGATAACGTGCGCAAAAGAAAGCGTCACAGGCGGAAGGACGGATGGACGGAAGGACGGAGGTACGGGAGGACGGACGGACTGATACAGTGATCACTATAAGGCACCGCCTGTCAAGCGGGGCCCTAATTATATCACACATTGCCCTCACAGTTTGCTCTCAATTTACCCTTTTTAATAACAGCAGTTCAAAATAACAATGAATTTCTCATTTTATCTGTTCCTGTAGGTTTTAGTTGGATCCGCGCAAGTCACTTATTGCAACTGGGAGAAAAATGGATCACTTCCCTCTGGTTCTTCAATCAAAATAGCTGTTGTAAAACTTCACTTGATCTTGAGCCCAGCTATAGAGATTCCAATTAAATTATATTACCTGGTAAACAAGCAATGAAGAAGGATGTGGTCAGGGTTTGTTTTCTTCGTTGCCTTTAGTGTATTGGTGTGATCTTTTATTTGACAGTTCCTGCTTACTTCTATTATATGCATCAAATCATTTTTCAAAACTTGACATTATGTGTTCGTCTGTCTATGAGACCATAGGCGGCGAAACCGGGGCGGGCCAATAAAATGATGGGCATAAAAACAAAATAAGTACTAAAGTCCGTTTCACCACCTGCTGTCCACCTGTTTTTGTAGATAATTTTCTTTAAAGTTTATATTTTCAAAAAATTTCATAGAAAACCGTATTTGGAAGTGACACCCTAATATGGGAATTAAGATTTTTATAATAAATCTCCAGTTTATGTTTCACAGCTTTTTAGTCTCTTCACAATGATCTGGCAGATATGATGTGTAACTGCATGAATAGCCATTTTTGATTAAGGTAGTTATATTTTTTAGAGTGTGTACATTATATCATCCAATCAACAGCTGTCAATTGAGGCTGTTTTAGCATGTAACCAATAACCTTGACCGTGGGTCTGATATGTTGTAAAATGTAGACTGATTTCTCATATTTTTAAAATAATTCTGTTTCTTAAATAAGTTGTAAGGTAGGTTTTTGTTTACCTACTTGAAAATTAGGTTCTTTTATCCTCTACACTATATTTATTTCCCTTAAATGTAAACAATAAAAATGTTCATGGCAAAAAACAGGTGGACATGAGGGGATGAAACGGACCATAGTATTCTCTGATGTACAGTCAGTATTTTCTCCTGTACAGGATGTAGCCTACTTCAAGTACTGGTGTAATTCTAACTTCCAAAGTTCGATCACCCAATCAAAATATATCCACCCCTAAAGTGTAAGCAAAGAATTTAATGGACTAGTCAAGGGAGTGCTGAAACAAAACCTGCTGAATTTAGCTTTTCAATGTGCGCGGTGTTTCCGCGTGCTTGGTAGAGGGGCCTTAAATATAAAAATGAATAATATGTAGAATGAGGCCGCCCTCCTACCTATCTCCTCCGCTTGTGCGCGAAGCGCCCTCAGTACTTGGAGTACCGTATATAAGTCTACTATTGCGCCCCCCCCCCCCCCCCCCCACCCCCACCCCATTATGAATAGTTGGTTTGGCCGCCAATGGAGGCAATCAATGTTTTTTGTTCGGGCATGCTCCAACATCTCCTGGTTATTATGCACGTGTTCAACATTCCGTCATTGTCAGTCGAGTCTTTACAGTGAAATGCTGTTAATAAGCCATGTTTTGAATGTGCCGAAACCTGACAGACTTTTTGGAAAGAGCAATCGTTTATTCGTAAACGTAAGAAAAATTTTGGTACAAATTTTGTGAATTATCGACTTATTCTTTAGATGTAAGGTTTCTAATAAAAAATATAACGCACACTGCAATAAACATGTATTTTATACCATAAACCATTACCGTTAAATAAAAACATATATAGATAGAATGTGTGACCAATTATCATAAATTCTACTTATCATGGAAAAATACAAATTCTGTCAATGGAGGCCCTGATTTGCATATTACAAAATTAAAAATTAAAATCTTATCCAAATGTTGTTGACATGCTTTAATATTATCCTTTGAACATGAAATACTAGTTCTAGACATAATGTTAAACCTATCATCACAGCTTGCTTCTGAGGAATTGAAAACTGTAGACATATCTGTTTATTAAAAAAAAAATAATAATGTAATCCAAATTCATTTTAGCATGTTTTATCTATGACCAAGTAACCTAGTTGTAGACAGTGTGATTGTTCTTTTGTCGTGGTTCGTTCTCCAGAAACAGTAGAGTTTAAAATTTGAAACTAATTTGCATATTAAAATACTTTCCAATGTTGAAATCTCAAGTGTATAAGGGGACCTATGCCATTACTAAACCATCATGAATCTGGTATTAGGACAAATAATAAATAAAATAGTAATATAGTAATCAACTAGTGATAGATCTTGGCAAGTAATATTAAGAATTCCTAATTTCTAAATATGCATTAACTTTTAAAGGGAAAAAAGCTTAAAAACCGTTAAAAAATCTTCTTTTCCGAAACTGTACAGCCAAAATGTCAAATATTCCACAGAAATAATCCTAGAAACAATCCCTTTAAAGTTTGTTCGAATGGTTAAAGTTCTGTGTTTTTTTGGCCGAGTTACAGGAAGTTGAACTTAGTCATCTGTCCAAAAAAGCATACTAAAATCTCAATCTCAGAAACGGCTATCATCACCAAATTCTATGCCAATGTTGGTCACATGAGTCCTATCTGAAATTGGGGTATTAGTGGTGCCACCTGCATCGACCTTTTTTGTACGGGGGTCATCAGTGCCTTATCATACTGAGGGCTACAGAAAACTTCTTCTCTGACACCATATGGCTATATTTTTTTATATAACACATAAATGATCATAGGGTAGTGCTTTCTGAAGTTTGTTCAAATGGTTTCTGTTCAGTGAATTTTGGCTGAGTTATGACCTGAATTTAGTCATATGCCATAACAGCCCATTTTAGCTTCGTGGCTACAACGATCTTCTCAAAAACCACTGGGCCAAATTCTTAAATCTCACACATTAATTATCCTCAGATGTTGATTATTCGAGTTTGTTCAAATGGTTTTGGCTCATTGATTTTTGGCTAAGTTACGGGAAGCTAAACTTAGCCAGTTTGCTGTATCTTCCTATATGAGTTATAAACCTGCAAAACGTTTTTTCGACTGATGCCACTTAAGCCAATTAGTTTAATATTTTTACAAGAATAATACCCAGAAAAATCCTTATAATAATTGTCCTTAAATGGTTCCACATGAATGTTTTTGGCTGAATTATGGAGATTGAATTGAGTCATTTTACCATATTTGTTAGCTGTGTGAAACAGTCTTATATAGCCTGGCACCAGTTTATCAGCATCTAATACATCATTTCACTAGACATTTAGATTTCAGGTTATCTATGGATAATATTGACAAGAAAGTTTTTTAAAAACTTTCAAAAAAATTTAAATGTATGATTAAAATTGATCAAAATTCAAGGCAATGTTTACAACCACAGTTGTTCATCAACTGTATTTTTTTTGACCAGTCAAATCAATGCAAGTCTGTTGAATTCCAAGTTATTTCAAGTAAGGACCTGGAAATTTGAAATTTCTGAAATTTGGCATGATCATCCATCTTGGAAGGTTTTCTCTTAAACCAGACAGGTGGTGCCACCTACCTTTGTTTTGAAGCAAATAAATACCATTTTCTCATGTGTGATTTGCAGTAAATTGTGCATATCCAAAGACTTTCGACTCCTCCCTCTTGTACTCAGGAATGGTGGTGCCATCTGCATTTGTTTTCCTATAGCGTCCATCCGTACGTGTGCTTTGGGTGAAAATTGCTCATATCTCAGGAGTGGGTCAAGGTATCGGTCTTAAATTTGGCATGTTCATCCATCTCAGAAAGTGTTCTTGTAAATCAGACAGAAGGCGCCACTTACCTTTTCGTTTTTTATGTAGAATATATTAATGCCTGTTTCTCAATAGTGATTTGCAGTATTGGCCTGAAATTGTGCATATACATAGATATAGGACTCTCCCATCTTGTTCTTAAAGCTTTTGACACCATCTGCAATCTTTCCTGTTGCGTCCATCCATACATGTGCTTTGGGGTGAAAATTGCTCATGTCTTAGAAGTGGATAAAGATAATAGTCTGATTTTTGGCATGTTGATCCATCTTGGAAAATTTTCTTCTAAAGCAATCATGTTGCGCCTCTTACCTTACCGTTTTTGTAGAAAAAAATTCGCCCTATTCTCAGGAGTGATTTGCAGTATTTACCTGAATTGTGCATATCCATAGATCTTAGACTCCTCAATCTTGTATTCAAGACTGGTGGCATCATCTGCAATCGTTTTTCTTTGGCGTCCATCTGTGCTTTTGGTGAGAATAACCCTATCTCAGGAGTGGGGAAGATATTGTTTTGAAATTTTGCATGATCATCCATCTTGGAAAGTTGTAACATAAAACAGATAGGTGGCGCCACCTAGCTCCTGGTTTTTATAGAATAAATTGAACCTCTTTTCTCAGGAGTGATTTTCAGTATTGGCCTCAGGTGGTGCAACCTACAATTGTATTTACGTGGCAGACACCCATCTCACTCTATTTCCCCTTACCACTCGATCCATGCCTCACTTCACCTGTAGTACTCTAATATCGACGGATACATGAAGTCGCTTTCAACTACCTATATCTGGTTGTTTAATGCATCTGTGCACAGAGCCGAAGAGTGGTTTCAAGCCTAAAATTGTTTATTTGGATACATCTTTAATGGCTTTCTGGTACACAAGACTGGTGGTGCCACTTACATTTATTTTTGTGTTGTGTGCACATATGCAATTATTTCAGCAGTGACATTTGTGCAATTGGTGCAAGCACTTTGGTTCAAAATGTTCAGTGACTGCATTGTACATATACATGTCACACATGTAATTGAAAGGAACGGCCCAGCATGGAAGCATTATACCTGATGTATATCCCATTGCAATGGTTCGCATTAGGCCTGTAGGCCTTGTTACAAAAATCGGTCTGATTTAGGTTCCTGAGATGTTACTCTTGGTAGGCAGACTCACAGCCTTGTCAACAAGCCGTGTTCCGCCGTTCGGGCGCAACAACTTCACAACCTCCGATTTTCTACTGCCACAAGGTTTGTCAACGAGTGGAATAGGCAAGTGGAACAACAAATTATGAAATATTTTACATCAATCAAGTTAACATGTCTTGTCTTATCCTCTCCTGACGAAGAACTATAGTTTAAAACAGTTATGTTCTTTGCTTTCGGTATCAGCGACCCCCAACCGCCATTGCTTCAGACCTGGGCAAGACAGAAGACGTTTTTTTAATTTATTATAAAAACTATTTAATCGAATTTGAAAGAAAACGGCCAATCATCGATCTAATAGATTAATCAGCACACCACTTACATTATTATCATATTAGTGTACCAACCATTTGAGGGAGTGAAATCCAAAAGAAAATTTGCATTATTACTAGGATCCAAATGTACGTGCATATTCTAATAAAAAATAATAGGAGTATAAATATCAAACCACAGATGGAGTAGAGTAGCCACAGATTGCCATAACAACGGCCATCAGTTCAGAGGTAATCGTGCAAAATAACGGACCCATCTTACATGGTCTCACAAAAAAAGTGCGACCACATTTCAATGAAAATAACCATTTCATGTAAAAGTTGAAGATCCGGCGCAATCTAATGATACAATATTTTTGTATGTTTGATATAAATATATTTTGCTACAAAACTGTCGAAAAAGAGTAGTTTGCTGAAAATACCCAAAAATGACGTCGTGTCAAAGACGTTCTCAGCCGACGTCATGTATCCACAGTACTGTACGTGCATACAAAAGGATGATGTTTGACGAAAATTAAAGTCAATATATCTTTTTATGCATAGATAGAGAGACAATTTTACCTCTAAGTATCCATATTTCCCAAGATTTAATAAAAGTTGACGACGTCGTGCCGCCAAAAACATAAACATGCAACTGTCGTCTGTGAATGTATTCGACTGATCACGTTAACTCTTGCTCTATTCAGCTTTGTCTCTATGTACGTTTTATATGTCAAATAAATATAAATTGTCTTATAAACAGTCATTTTTGTGGACAGTATAAAGACTACATTTTAGACATGTCATTTATCTTATTAATTTTTCTTGTCCTGTTAGACTACTTTACGTAAGGACAATCAGATGGGAACATCCCCTCCCCATGAGTAACAGACCGGTAGCCCTTAAAATCGAGACGAACGCGGGAGAAACACGGAACCATGTTGAGCATATCATCTTTATGTGACCACATTTTATAATATTATATATATAATACAAACTGGCTGGTCAAATAAAATGTAGTCACACCTTATTTTTGTTAATATTTATTGGTAATAAATGTGGTCACACCATGTGACCACATTTTATAATATATTATATATATATATATATTTATATATATATATATATATTTAATACAAACTTATATGGCCGGTCAAAATGTGGTCACACCTTATTTTTGTCAATATTCTTTGGTGAAAAATGTGTTCACACCATATGTGACCACATTTTATAATATTCTATATATAATACAAACATAAATGGCTGGTCAAGTAAAATGTGGTCACAACTTATTTTTGGCAAAATTTATTTTTAAAAATGTGGTCACACCATATGTGACCACATTTTATAATATATATATATATATATATATATATATATATATATATATATATAATACAAACTTATATGGCTGGTCAAAGTGTGGTCACACCTTATTTTTGTTAATATTTATTGGTAATAAATGTGGTCACGCCATATGCGACCATATTTTATAATATTATATATATAATACAAACATATATGGCAGTTAAAAAAGAAAGTGGTCACACCTTATTTTTGTCAATATTTATTGTAAAAATGTGGTCACATCATATTTTTGTTAATATTTATTGGTAAAAATGTGGTCACACCTTATGTGACCACATTTTATAATATTCTATATATAATACAAACTTATATGGCTGGTCAAATAAAATGTGGTCACACCTTATTTTTGTCAATATTTATTGTGAAAAATGTGGTCACACAATATGTGACAACATTTTATAATATTATATATATAATACAAACTTATTAGGCTGGTCAAATAAAATGTGGTCACACCTTATTTTTGTAAATATTCTTTGGTAAAAAATGTGGTCACACCATATGTGACCACATTTTATAATATTCTATATATAATACAAACTTATATGGCTGGTCAAGTAAAATGTGGTCACACCTTATTTTTGTCAATATTTATTGTGAAAAATGTGGTCACACAATATGTGACAACATTTTATAATATTATATATATAATACAAACTTATTAGGCTGGTCAAATAAAATGTGGTCACACCTTATTTTTGTCAATATTTATTGTGAAAAATGTGGTCACACAATATGTGACAACATTTTGTAATATTATATATATAATACAAACTTATATGGCTGGTCAAATAAAATGTGGTCACACCTTATTTTTGTCAATATTTATTGTGAAAAATGTGGTCACACAATATGTGAAAACATTTTATAATATTATATATATAATACAAACTTATTAGGCTGGTCAAATAAAATGTGGTCACACCTTTTTTTTGTAAATATTCTTTGGTGAAAAATGTGGTCACACCATATGTGACCACATTTTATAATATTCTATATATAATACAAACTTATATGGCTGGTCAAGTAAAATGTGGTCACACCTTATTTTTGTCAATATTTATTGTGAAAAATGTGGTCACACAATATGTGACAACATTTTATAATATTATATATATAATACAAACTTATTAGGCTGGTCAAATAAAATGTGGTCACACCTTATTTTTGTAAATATTCTTTGATGAAAAATGTGGTCACACCATATGTGACCACATTTTATAATATTCTATATATAATACAAACTTATATGGCTGGTCAAGTAAAATGTGGTCACAACTTATTTTGGGCATAATTTATTTTTAAAAATGTGGTCACACCATATGTGACCATATTTTAATATATATATATATATATATATATATATATATATATATATATATATATATATATAAAATACAAATTTATATGGCTGGTCAAAGTTTGGTCACACCTTATTTTTGTCAATATTCATGGGTTTTAAATGTGGTCACACCATATGTGACCACATTTTATAATATTCTATATATTATACAAACTTATATGGCCGGTCAAATAAAATGTGGTCACAACTTATTTTTGGCAATATTTATTTTAAAAAATATGGTCACACCATATGTGACCAGATTTTATTATATTATTTATATAATACAAATTTATATGGCTGGTCAAATAAAAGGTGGTCATACTTAATTTTTTATTGGAAAAAAATATTGTCTCTTGGTTGAAAAAATTCAGGATTAAATTTAGAAAAAAATAAGGGATATGATGATGTAAGAATATATTTAAATGTGGTCAAACCACTTTTTTTTACTATTTCTAACTTCTATATAAGGTCACACAATTTATAAAAAAAGAGATCACACCTTAATAATGTCATTAATTATAACTAATAAATGTTGTCACACTTTATAATTATTTTATTAAAAATAAGGATATTATTATGTTAGTATACCAAAATTGTTGTAACATAATGGGGACGAACGTGTTTCTCCCGTGTCTCTCTTGATTTTAAGTGCATGACTTGTCACGTGACACTCGACATTTGTTTACGTATCTTATAAACATATATGGGTAATATTATATATTGACTGTAAATTTTATAAGACATCATCTAAATGTTTAACATGGTATATATGTATATTAGTGTGGATTCATGACGTCGGCTCAGAACGTCTTTGACACGACGTCATTTAGGGTATTTTCGGCAAACTATCCTTTTTCGACAGTTTGTAGCAAACTAAATATATAAATTACATACAAAAATATGATATCATTAGATGCGCCTGATCGTCAACTTTATCACGCAAAAACAATTTTAGTGAAATGTGGTCACACTTATTTGTGAGAGAGAGAAATATGGGTCCGTTATTTTGTACGATTACCAGTTCAGATGTGATTGTGATATTACATGGAGCGGACAGCGGAAGAGATAGTAGATAACATTAGTCATCATCATCAATTTATATATAGTTCGCCCAAATGTCTGAATGATATCAATACTGAGGTCACAAGAGCATGCAGTCCCTCAAACTCCGTGCGGGAGGCAGTCGTGTGGTCCCAAATAAATCGGAGCACCGGGCAATATGGAGAATATTATGTGATCAAATGAACTTGAAAAGTATGGTATCAACTTTAGAACTGCGTGCTTGCGCCCAATATCACCATGCGAACCAGTGTTAAGTTCTTGCGTGATCTTTTCTTGGTTGTTTCACGTTTCAATATAATGCACTCAGCAGGCTTTGGCTATGACACTGCTGACAATACCATGAAGAGCGTGAGGTCAGGTAAAAAAAGCTGATTACCCTGATCCATGATATCTGGTGAATATACTGCACACCTACATGCTTCCCTGGCAGTTCGATTTCCTGTGTCACTTCTTACGATCAAAACCTACAGAGATCGATCACCAAGCTGTCAGATCAAAGAAACACCCTGGCAAGCATTAACTCAGTGTCCCGGGCAACAACAAAAACAGGCAGCCCTGTCAACAGTCCACGGACAGCTACCACAGCATATAGCAAGTCTAGACCTGACTATTATCTTTTATCTTCTATATACACCAGACATATACATGTATATATATATATATATATATATATATATATATATATATATATATATCCTACATTAATCTTGTATATACTCGATACTTGTATATACTATTTATTTTGTATTTACGGTTATATCAGCGGCGTACCCAGCCTCATTGCCGCCCGGGGCGGTCTTAAATATCGCCGCCCCTTCAACAAAACGCTACAAAACTTGACAATATATAAATTCCAGCGCCACAGATTCAAGATCAGTTATATCTATAATGTAAATGAAAAGTTCGCCCTTACTTTAATTAAGTATATTTCATTATGAAGTGCAGAGAAAAAGAAGAAAGTGTCACTAGAAAAAAAATTACACTGCAGGACACACTTTTAATGTGGTGACTTAATTTTTCATGTTAATTCGATTTATGGTTAATTTAAATCCAACATGGAAAAAAAACTTCTTGGTGAGTGTTATTGAATTCCGAACGTATATAAATACCTTGTCACCTCTGTAATTCCACCTCTTGCTGCGATAATATGACAGCAGCAACTTTCTAATAAAGTGTTTTAAAATATTTAAAGGATCATATCTTTGAAATATATTCATATATTAACTTGAAATGGACCATTAAACGGTTAATAACATTAAGACAAATATATCTATCAAATATTTCAGTTTTGAACTCTTAAAAAAACAACACTGATTGATACGTATAATGAACAGGGGCCAGGGGGATTCATAACGCCGGACATTCATAACACGGTTTATATTTGAAATGCGATCTTAAAGAAAATATAACTCCTTAATAGGTTCGTGTGAAAGATCGTTATTATTCACGTAACATAAAAGATTATACAGGTCATATTAACATCAATTTTTTTAACCAGTGGTAAATCAATTCAAAGACACAGAAATATAGGTAGAACTCAATATATCCATGATAGTGGAAACGTATGAGTATAAACGTTTGTATTCTAATAGGACTGCTGTAAGAGTATGAGGAATCATGGAAAGGGGCATTTCAGGTTTTCAGGCTGTTTAAATATCATGGCATTTGGGGTAACTCATGAATTAAAAAGTAGAAATCCTTTATACATTCCATGAAAGAACAACAGAATTGGTCAGTATATTTCCGCACAATGTGTAAGACAGACACCCCATCCCATTGGTGTTCAGCAGCGTTCTTCCCTGGTTAGTGCCCCTAGTGATTTCATTGAACGTATAAAGACGGTCTTTGCATGACTGGTCATATTATCGATGGCGTACCGACATTGCATGACCGCTGGTGTACAGAAGAATAACAACGGAGCTGTATTTCTTTATTCGTAGCTTGCCTCTGTAGAGATCGTTCACGTATCTCACGGTTGGTTCCACTGCCCAGTTTATAATTAGTGAAATACTTGAAATGGGGTATACACAGCAGAAAAAAAACACCGAACATTTAAATTTTTTCACACGTTTTGAAAAAAGACCAAATTAGTACTTTTGAGGGACTCCTCAAGCCACTTCATTATTCTAATTTCCCGTAATACCCCCCCCCCCCGCATAATGTGCCGCGGATCGCTCCTGCCGCTCCAACTTAGATATAAGCCACTGCTAAAATAATTTTTAAGAATCCTAAATGAACCCTTTCTTCTTTACGGTAAGCCCTTCTGTACCCCATACCCCACAACCATACAGTAACACCTGTAAAACTGTTATATCATGCAAACAAATGCAGCTTAACATCTGCAGAAGGCAGATCCAGTGAATAGGGATTTCTCATTATTCTATACATAACTGAAGAAGCTTTGTCACAGTTTTGTGTCTTTGCTTTGTTAAAATTACTGTTATAATTAAATAAAACACCTAAATATATATAATCATCCCCCACATCTACATTATCTAGTCCAATTGTAAAAGGTGTCATTTTTTCTATTTTTTCCCCTTTGAGAACACCATGCCTATTTTTTATCTGGATTAACAGTTATATCTATAGTTCATTACACAAAGTACACAAAATATTAAATGCCTTTTGCAGTACCTGTTCCGTTTCAGCTAAAATAACTGTATATACAAGTACATAAATGTTTTTGTATCATAGGAATATTCCGGGCTGATAGAGATATGGTTTGAATCTTATTGAACAGTTTTTAAAGCCTTGCATTTTGCGGCAAGCCTCCAGTTTAAGCTGCTCATATATACAACACAAAAAGTAGCGGTCGTTCGCGAAAAAACAGATCGGTATCCTTCATTAAAATACATAATGATAGATCTTATCAATTTACCATTGATACCTTTCTGTATCAATTTAAACCATGATTTCGTTCGATGTATTTTTATCGAAAGCTGCCCTGTAGTCAATAAAAATGCAATTTCTTTTTCTCATATAATTTTACAGCCAACAAAATCTTAAATGTGGATATATGTGGTCACTGGTACCAGATCCTTTACGAAATTCATCCTTCTCCTCTCTAAGCAAGTTATATTCATCCGCAAATGCAGTTATATATTCTCTTGTTAATCCGGAAGGTAAATAATTTACCTGAACATCTTAACATTGTTGTACCTTCACGATTTATTGTTAACTCTTTTTTCCCTTTATTTTTATAAATTGAACGGATCATTTCAAGTTTCCAGTCAGCCGGGATATACCCATTATACAATACTGCATTAAATAATTTTGTAAACAAAGTTAACAACATCGGTGTAGGTGTTTTAAGAAACTCATGTATAAATAAAACCACATAAAGACTTCATTTACAGAAAATTCTTCCCCTACCATTACCATGATTGTCTAATAAATCAAGAACGCGTTCTTCACATAAATCCCTCTTATTAAATAGTATTAAATGGTCATATAAGGAAAAAAGGTGAGGCTCTCAGGCACCGATTTATTATCATGTTTTCCCTGAGCATATGACATTTTTATCGAACTATACTACTAAAATATCGCCCGCGCGCCTTGATTTCTGAAAAAGAGTGCGTGAGGACCCGACCTTAATTTTTTTGGACTAACAAAGCGAAATCAATCAGTACATTTATTGGTGTTGTAATTATTTTTACGAACCATCGACCAGTAAGCCTTGGGATTACCTTTCCTCATTTTGCGTAGAGATTCACAAGATGTTATTTTATATTTATCATATTGAATAGTTGAACATTTCTTATATGCACGACTTGCAAAAATCAGTTTATTCCGATGGACGTCACTGTAGGATATTAGGTTATTTTTTTTTTCTTTTCGTGAATTAACTACGCTCACATTTACAAAGATCATTAAACCATGGATTATATACGGAGCCAGCAAAGTAATTTTGGGTAAATATCACGTTCCCTCGCGATCTTTTCGCGTTCCCTCGCGATCTTTTCGCGTTCCCTCGCGATCTTAAGGTTAAGTAAACCTATTCCACGTGCGTTTTTTGTGTGAATGGAGGATTTCATCCAGATCCAGACTTTGCCCTGATTTGATTGGCTGGTTCACATGTGACATCATGGACTGAATTTTAACTCAGATCTTGTAATAAATGTTGTTCTGCATTTCTGCACAGTGGCAGTAATACTGTGCTTTTACTGAGATCTAGAATTTTTAGTCAGGGGATTTCCCAGTGTGAGGCGTCACTACCGAGTTGATAGTGCTCATTGATGTGCCGATAGTTTTTGAACAAATCACACAACCTCATGTTTTTTAGTGGGAAAATAGATAGAAAAAATGTTTTTCCTCCAGGAATTGGGCTCATTTTATGTAAAATCTATATTGATATTTTTTTCATAGGCAATTATGTTATATGATAATATAATGAGATTTTGAATACATTTGCTTGACCTTAAAAAAAATATCACAAGGCTGATTCCTTGCTTCCCTATATCTGGCATACAGGCAAATAAAATTGACACGGGAACCAATACAGCAGAGTGTCTCGAGATATACACTCGATGTCAGTTTAAAAATGTGATGCTTGTATAAGCGGAGATTGGTGTGGTTAGTATGTCTCGTTCGGTTGAGGAAAACTTAGAAAAAAATATAGCGACGTTCTAGTCCATATTGTGCATGATGAAACGATTCTCCAAAAAAACATGACGCGCAGGAGAATTTTCAAAAGAAAATATAAAACCTTGATTATTTATCCATTCTGTCTTTGGTAGAGATTCACTGCATGGCTTATAGGATGGAGATTTATATGTAACATATATTTGTTTTCAATAAGATGAAATTAATGATAATCATTGAAATATTGCATTTGTTTCTCCCAGCAATCAAAATTATTAGTATGGAGTAAATGGAAATTTTATTTATATATACATTTAAACATCTATAAAATTTTGAAGAACTTTTGTTACAAGCTTTACCTCCCCCTCCCCCCCTCTCTCTCTCTCTCTCTCTCTCTCTCTCTCTATATATATATATATATATATATATATATATATATATATATATATATATATGGCTTAAATATTTTCATTTATATTTTAAATATCTTTCTTTTACTTGACACGAAATTAATATTACGCCGGAATCTATCAAGTAAAAATTCTGCGCTCGGTCATCTTGGAAAATTAATATTGCCACTGTCAAATATATATATAATATTATATATATATATGTGTGTGTGTGTGTGTGTACAGTTTGCGGTATCTTCTCCTTCATGTTATCGTTTGCCAATTAAATTTAAAAAATTACACCACTACACAATGCTTATGTGAAAGACCCCATTAAAGGTTCCATGAAATATAAGCAATATGCATGTCGTTGTTTAGTCCTCGATAGAACTCGTATAGAACTCACATGTCCGCTATTTATTACTATAGGTCCTCGGCAAGCCGAATAAATGAGCAAACTGGTGTTTAAGATCGTCAAACTAAATTGATCCTGTTGATCTGGAAACTACTTATTACATGCTAAGAACAATCTGAATGTCTTTTATAAGATCTGATATATATATATATATATATATATATATATATATATATATATATTATGTGCAGATGATGAACAATTTTTTTTGCGGGTGGGGGGATCCATTATTTTTTAAAGTGCTAAAACACACAAAAATATGCATAACTCGCACAATACAGGTCACAGTGACCTGCATGATTGTTTGTAAGTGCGACATTTGTTTGTCTTCTGTTACTGTTTATTCTTGGATGACAATTGACCAGTCGTAATTTCTGAGTACAAACAATACAATCAAAAAGGAGTAAAAATGAGGCAAATATTGATGGCAATTCGAGCCTTGCATACCCATACCTGGGAGAGCTATAAAGAATTTATAAACATATCAAATTTCAAAATATGACATGCAACAATAACTATGAATTTCAGGTTAAATTCGCTGCCACATCAGTATTTTTGTCTGCAGCAGCTGTAAAATGCATTGGCCAGATTTTCTTCAAAATGTCCATAGTGATTAATACATTGTTTAAATGCTTTGTATCAGAGCAAAAACACACCTTGCATGCTTGACCACCGACCTTGACCTTTCTACGTCAGTATGGGTAGAGGAAACCGAAAGCATTATATTGTATATACCCTATACAATAATCCTGTACAAACTCCACATTTATCCTAAATATACCCTTAATTTATTCTGTATATATTCAATATTTGTATTCAGTAAACTGCTTACATTTATATTATAGAAACTCTGCATTTACCCTGCATATACCTTATTCTTATTTTGTATACATCCTATTTTATCCTGCATATACCGTTTTTTATTCTGTATATATCGGATATATTTATCCTATAAACAGCCTACATTTATCATGTATATTAACTATATTAAACATGTATAAATATGTCCTATATATATACATACCGTATTTCATTAATAAGACGCCCGGGCGTTTATTTCTTTCAGACCCTGTATTGACCCGGCGTCTAAATAAGTCCGGTTCCAAAATAAGGCCGGCATTTAATTAAAAAATATATATTATCAGGCTTGTCAGACAAAATGTAAAAAAAAACACATCGAAACAATGAACCTGACGGTCACAACCGAAGGACACAATTGAAAACATTGCCGGTTCACGAATTGTGTTTGCGAAATTCTCCTAGATGCCATAGGGATATGTGACACGCGCAACCTCCATAATCACGCACCTTAATTAGAATTTACGGGGATTTATAGCGAGAGATTGCAGTTGTCCACAAGAATCTGTCTGCACGGGCCTCTCAGACCAGGTACCCCGATTCACCGGGCTGTTCCATTTATTTTACACCGCGTGCAATTTTTTAAATGTTTTTCTCTGAACCGGGGTGGCTCTACCATAAACTGTGCAAAGTGTACAACTGGTTATATTTGGACCTTTTTTAACCTAGCTTGACAGCAGTGATAGTGTGAGGGCTTTTAACTGCTGACGTAATTGTGTAGCGTTTATTAGGATCGGTGATCGGGCTTAATCATGATGGAATTTAGAATATTTGGTGTCCCTTATGGAAACAGGCATGCACGTGTGAAAAAAGAAAGATTTAAAGAGTAATTTAACATATGATCAACACAAACACAAACCAAAATTCCATACAACAATCCTCGAATAAGGCAGGCCACTATTTCAGGTCCGGCGTTTGATCAAGGAAAGACCGTATATATATATATATATATATATATATATATATATATAAGATCTATGTCTGGTGTATACACAAGATAAATGATTATAAATATATAAACATGGACATTTATTCTGTATATATCACATACATTTATCTTGAATACATAAATTTATACTATATATACCCTATTGTATCCCTAACATGTCCTATACATTTATCTTATCTTATAAGCGTATACATTTATCCCAAGTATATCCGATAACTTGCCTTTCACATATCTTAAGACCCCTTAACAGGTCTCACTAACGTACCCTTTGCAAAGTGATAATTTAAAAAATAATTAAACGATTTCAACGATTTTTCATGGTTCTAAACATCTCATTAATTCACAGAATCTCGCAAACTCATGGAAACATTAACAAGGGACCCTTCGGTAAGTACAGATTTAAATTCAGATCATTAACAATATAAGTGCTGCACAAGTGGGTGCATCATTTGTAACCCCTGGAAACCGAAAAAAAAATATTTTATTTTATTATTGACGACAAAAAGTCGGGAATTCTGTGTTAAATATGAAAGGTCTGGAGGGCATTATTTAATGGACTAGATTTCCCTACGGTTTAAATAGATCGATTTACCTGTGACTGAAAATTGGCCCATTTTAGAATGTTGTGAGTCTGTTTATTACGCTGGTGCTATTTCTTCCATTATACAGACAGTGGGTGTTTGATATTACTACCTTCTCCTGTAATGGAGGCCACGTGACTTCCAGCTCCACAGGGTTCACGTATGAGCCATGTAAAATTAAGTAATCTTACATTAAAAAAATCATTTGCCTGCATGCGGCCAAATATTTTTTACTTTTTTACACACCTCGGCCAACGCAATTTTTTATGCCAGGTTCATATTCCGCGTCCACATCGACAAGTTCAAATATATATAATATATATCAAACAGTCCGAGAGTTTAACTCATGTTCGATGTATGACACTTCGGTCCGTTTCGCCCAGAAGGTTCTTCAGGTGTGATCAGGAGTTCTGTGTTTACAACGCGAACTGCGTGCACAATTGGATTGGGGTGCGCTCGAGCGTATCGGCTATGTTTGCCTAATTGTTAACGAGGAGAAACTTGTTTTGGTGCCTGCATTTGCTCATAATTCTTATCATGTGTTTTGTATTGAACATTTTCGTCTGGTTATAATGAAAAGTTTTTCCCACAGGCATAACTGACGGCGTTTTGTGATATTTAAGTAGGAGTTGGCCTGTTTGAGGATGCTCCATTTGAGTTCGAACTTTAATGGGTTTTTTTTTCGCGTAACTGCCAAATGTATTTACTCAGCTCTTGTTTCTTTACATTTATTTCAAGCTTGAAGGAACTCTGATGATTGAACCACCGTTTTTTTTTTTTATTCTGTATCACAAGCACCTATATTATCTATGCTCTCTGTTTTACGGATAGAACCCTCTTTTGACGCAAGGTAACGAACTTATATTGATATATATATATATATATATATATATATATATATATATATATATATATATATATGTGTGTGTGTGTATGTTAACTTTATACCAACAAAACAGGAAAACAGGGCCAAAGTCAGAACAAACTTCACCAGTAGGTTTCAGTTTTAGCAGTATTTATTTATACAGAAACATATGTTAACCGAAATCATCTTTGAATCCAATTTACTATTAAAGCAGGAGGTCCCAAAAGGTCAATGCTGACCTGGAAACATAACATGAAGAAAAAAGCAAGAATTAAGTTTCTTATTTACTTAGCCTTTATTTCACATACACTTGCTGTTTTAATAGATTCAGCAAGTTCAAGGGGTAAAATACCTGAAATCCCCTCAAAAGTAAAAAACCGAGAAACTTCTAGATATTTTTATCAGTGGGAATGACTCGTAACACTACTGATAGGAATGAACTAAACATATTTGAAGATCAGCTAGTTTATATCGTCCTTAAAATATCTCCTTTGAATATCTACATATACACTGTATACAAACATACCTAGTGACAATTTTTTTCCCATGAACTTGGGTTTCACAGCTTTTGTAGCCATAAGTCAACAATGTTATGTTTGGAGGTAGGTATAAGTCTACCCCCCTCCCTTTCCTCCCTCTCCCCCCCCCCCCCCCCAAAAAAAAAATTAAGAATGCAAAATAACGAGTTCACAGTATTCCAATGTTATGCACA
Source organism: Sipunculus nudus (assembly GCA_026874595.1). NCBI lineage: Eukaryota > Metazoa > Annelida > Sipuncula > Golfingiida > Sipunculidae > Sipunculus > Sipunculus nudus. The sequence continues at coordinate 61,130,794 of CM049315.1, read as the reverse complement.
CTGAAAATAGAAAATAGTTTACATAATTGTTCTGTATACCTGTAAACACCTTACTTGATACTATTTCAGCCATTCCATCCTGGATTACAATAATCTCGTTAACCTGGAATATAAATTTAAGGTCAGTGGATGATAGTGATTTTGAGCGAAAAACTGCCACATGGAACCTCTTTAGTAATTATAGTGAATATAATATTGTCAAGTGATTCACTATCCTCTCAAAATATCCAGCTAACTCCAAAGGATTTGCTACAATTTATTCCTCAGTACCTTTACACAGGCTCAGAGTAGATCCGTATAAGGCTGGTTCATATGTTTAAAGATAAATTTAGTAATACAGTATAGAACCTCGAATTTCCATATCTCGTTTTTCTGAAAATTCGTTTTTCAGAAATTTAAATTGAGGATAGGAAATTTTACCTCTACTAACCGAAAAGTAGAAATATGACATTAGGAAAATATTTATAAATAACTGAATGCGTCTGGTTAACTACATAGATAACTAGTTCAGCGGTGTTTACTCGGTCGTGAAGAATAACAAACAGCCCAATCTAATTAAGGAGCAAAATTATGCTGAAACTGAACATTGACATTATATGTATCTGTGAAACTCATTTTTTTAAAAATAAAGATACTATTGAGCTTGCATTGGTATGGCCACAATCGAAATATGCTCCATATAAACGCGAAAAAAAAAGTTCAGGTGGAGTTGGTGTATTTGTTCGAAGATATCTACATGTATCATTTAATATTCAGATTTTTGACAGTTAGTACATAGGTTCACAGACTGTTATATTGTTGTTTATGTTAGTTATTTCCCCCCTGAACAGTCACTGTGGGACAGGGACAGTGACTCTTTTTTCGCTCATTTAATCTAGGCAGTTTACTCTTTTTCTGATGTTGACCATGTCTTTATACTTGGATATTTATATGCTCGTATAGGTAAACTACAAGACACCATTCATGAGGGGGCAAATTTAGAACCACGAGAAATTTTAGATGAAACTCGTAATCTTCATGGCGAAAGCCTGATTTGAATTCCTTTTAGAAAATATACTTTGTGTACTTAATATTAGAACAGACAGACACATGAATGATTTCACTTCAGTTACCGGTAGGGGAAAATCAGTAGTTGATTTTGTAATAACTGGGCATGGTACCCTCAAAAATGTACTGGTTTAAGGAAACTTCATGGTATTGACGTCATTGATGAGTTTAAACTACAAAGTATGATCATTGTATATACAAGAACATGCGATTCTCATTGTTTCAGTCAGATTAACACACAACACTGATTTTATTGTTTCGGTCCGGAACCCCCCCCCCCCTTTCATTCAAAGTCGCCTTTTTATATTGGTTTAAGACAAAATTTTGCGGCCTCGACCCCTCCCCTTTTCCGGACGTGGGGGCTTTTTTTTTAGGTGTTTCCTTAGACCTCCTGGTTTGACACCCCCCCCCCCCCTTTCTTTATTCCTGATTTCGCCCCTGCTAAGACAAGCTTTGCTCATGCCAGGTGTTGTTTCGATAAAATGTTAAGGTGGAAAGAAAGAATTTGAAATTGAGATTGTAGCAAAACAAATAAAAAAACAATTTTGGCGTTTGGTCAATCGTTTGGTTCCCAAAATAGATCCAGGATACCACTATTTATGTATCGGTTAGAAAGGATGGTTTATAATTTGACGCCTGTAAGGAACTATTGGGGAAAAGAATTCCTAAAATTATACGAACAAACTGAGATATCGAATTTGGCTAAACGGTTTAATGATAATGTAAAATTATCTTAATAGGAGAAATTGAAAAGAGGCTCCCTCACCGTGAAAGTAATATTATACTTAACTGTGATATCTCTTTTCATGAAATAGAATCCATCGTTTAAAACCTAAAAAATAGGAAAAGTGTTGGAATCGATTCTATACAAAACGAAGTTCTAAGAAGTCACAATGTTATGTTTATGTACGGTGCTTGCCTGTTAAAATGCTTATTGCCCCTATCTTGAAAAAAAGTAAGGATCCCCATGAGCCTTTGAGTTACAGAGGCATCTCATTGCTATCTTGTGTAGGGAAAGTTTATAGTGCGGATATACTCGTATTGTGATTCTTTGGGGAAGAGCAAAAATGGGTTTCGAAGGGGTCGGTCACGTATTGAACACATTTTTATTCTAACAAGCATTGTTACTTATTACATTATTATAGACAAAGAGGCATTTGCGGCCCTAATCGACATGGAAAAGGCCTTTGACAAAATAAATAAAGACCTCCTTCTTTAATAGTTGCTAGAGCTTAATATTGATGGTAAACTAAATAATGAACTTTGAAAATATACATCACATTAAAGTCTATGTATAATAATAATAAAGCACAGGTAAGAATAACTCAACTAATAAGTTGGTACGAGTTATCAATTCGCTCAAATGTGGGATTACTTGTGGCTTTACTAAAATAAGTATATTACTGTATGCCGATGACATAGCTCTGGTGGCACCGACTCCCAGTGCCCTACAGTGAATACTCTCGTACTTAGACTCGTGGTGTAAGTTTTGGCAACTACATCCGAATCTGATTAAAAGTAATGTTATCCAACTTCGTCATCGTAAAAAATCGCTTACTCTGTCCAAATTAAATTTAAACGGGTTAAACTCGCTTCTGTGGCTTAGGGGAAGGGCGCAGGACTCAAAACCGGGAGATCGTTGGTTCGAATCTGCACCCAGGGTGAGCGCTCTGCAGGCTTAATTGGAAGGCTGTGCTCCACAGCCGTGTATAACTCACGAGTGCGTCTTTGGGGGGGTTCCTCGGTGTTATGACCCAGCAATGGGGATGATTACACAACCAGGACTTGCAGGTGCGGTAGACACCGGGCCTGGGTGACACCAGGATACAAAATAAAAATGATTGGAAGCGATTGCTACAGCCCTGTCAAGTAGTCACAAACCGAAATGGAAACTCTGCAGATGTTCATAATAAGGTTAAGAATTAGATAAGTCAGCATTAAAAAATTATTGGTTACCTCCACCAAAAAAAAAAAAAAAATAAAATATATAAAAAAAACGAGTTAAATTTAAAAGTTGTTGAACTGGGACAGGGAATTAAGATATAGCAATTGGTCAGCTAAAGTAGAAGAAATTCTAGATAGAGCTTATGTGTCGCATATTGTTGCTCAGGGATTAGTATGTCCTACTGAAAATGTTGGCAACAAATTACAAGAATTCCATTAATGTAAATGACCAGAAGAAATGAATTTAAAGCCAATACTAATAACATACTTATCACTAAAACCTTTATTCTATCGAACCTTATGTCACTCATTATTTAACGCGAGAAAACAGATCCTTTATTGCACAGCTTAAATTTGGAATCTTATCGTTAGAAACTGAAGTTGGGAGGTTTAAAATATTCGAGACGCAATCACAGGGAAATTTAGAAAATCAAAACCCGAGGAAAGGATATATGTGAGGACAATTCAGTTGAAGATGAAATCCATTTCATACGTTCATGTCCAAAGTATAAGGAAATTAGAGAGGGACTATACAAATCTATTCATAACAGTGAAACCGAATTGTTAGGATTATCTCCTAAAAGTCAATTTATATACCTGCCTAAAAACTGGCTACAAAGTATGGGAGATTAGAAAAAAAAAATGTTTGTACACCTGTACTTCCATTATCGACTAGAGTATTGAGTGTCATATAATCCCTGCGAGGGTTGGGTACTATAAGCAGACATTTATTATATTTCTTCTTGTATTATTGTACATGACACTATAATAAATAAACTCATTCACTTAAGCGTATTGCGTTTAAAACTTGATATGCTAACGTGTACCGGCCTGCAGTCCATTACCTCAATTATCCGAATACATTTTATGTCACCCAAATAATTCAAATATTTGAGGTTCTTCTGTATTTACAGCTTTAAATTTTCAGTCGTTTATGTCTAATTTGCCTACCTGAAAGCGAGTTTACGTCGGGCTGGTTGGGTCCCCAAAACGTCGTAAATACCAGGTCCCCGTTCATCCATTGGTAGGCACCTTGTGACGTCATGTTGACCCCGATCCACACGGCAGGGACGCTGTAACAGGTGACACATTTTATGTGTATTTCTATTGGTTAGTTTAAATCATACGTTTCAGTCAACTTTCAGTTAAGCTAAACTTGTATCGTGAAGTCAAGAATTATATATTCACATCTCTAGAACATCCGTGAGATCCGGGAGGACGAGGAAAGACGTTCTTAAGTCCGTTTCATCCCCTCACGTCCACCTGTTTTTTTTTTTTTTGCTATGAAGATTTTCATTAGTTACATTTTAGGTGAAACAATTAAAGTGTAGAGGATTAAAGAACCTAATTTTCAACAAGGCAAATGAGAAATTAGTCTACATTTTAAATCATATAAGACCCCTTATGGCAGTCAAGGCCATTCGTCACATGCAAAAACAGCCTCAATTGACAGCTGCTGATTGGATGATGTCATGTAAATACTCTAAAAATATAACCATCTAAAACAAAGATGGCTTCTTATGCAGTGACACATCTGACCTGCCAGATCATTGTGAAGAGACAAAACATTTGTGAAACATGAATGGGATATCTGTGGTAGAATTCTTAATTGCCATATTAGGTTGCCACTGTAGTTTTCTGGGAAATAATAATTTTGTTTTTAATGAAAATTATCTCAAAATAACAGATGGAAAGCAGGTGGTGTAATCGGAGTATACCGGTAATACATACGGTTGTTGGCTTCATATTCGTACGGTTTAATATTCGTGATTTTCGCTTCTTCAGTGTTTCGCGAGGGTTACATTTCGCGATGTAAAGTAACTTGCAAGATGTTTATAAACATCAATAAAAAAAAATAACCGAATGTGTACGCATAAACTGAACAATTGCACGAGGAACACCGTTCCATGGCAGATATTCAAAAGTGCTGATATTATTAAAATTATCAATCTTTGCAGGTGGCTGGTAACATAAAATGTATTCTAACATTGACGGTACCTGCAGAGTGTACATTGGATGCCATTGAGGCCATAGAATAAATCCTTGTTCACCTGTCCAGATGTGGCGTTTTTTCACGAAGGTTTGATTTTCGCGATAATTTCCCTCTCGCGAACATCGCGAATATGAAAACGTCGCGAACAAAAAGCCAACCACAGTAACAAGTCAGTAGTCAGAGATTCTAACCAAACTTGGCTGTGTGCTCCACAAAAAGTGTGTAACACGATTAATTAATTTCATGGTTGGATAACAAGTCAGCACTGGAACTGTCACAAAGGAGGCCTCCATACCAGTGAAACCAGTCCTCGGCCTGGGTAAAGAATTAGCTTAACAATGATGAAGAGTAATTAAAAAACAAGTAAAGGTGATCCATAATACTTCAATCCATAATGGATTATTCCTTGTGTGTTACTCTAATCCTCTAGTAAATCTCCAGTGTTTTATTTTTTCCAGAACAGCTGCTTACAGAATGTTTATACTAACCAGCCACCTAGCGAGAGTAAAAGTGAAAGTCAGATATCCGTCCGCGGTAAAGAAACAATAATATCACCGTGCACATCATTTATGTTTATGCGTGAAGTCGAATTGTAAAGGTTTTAATTATTATTTATAATTTGCTCATGTGAAATAAGGCTATTGACAGACTACTATTTTTTGCTGAGGTTTTTTTTTTTATCGATAATGTAAATATGATTAGAGCAAAAGAAAGTAAAGATTGAAGAAACAGTATTGGGGAAAGTTGGTTGAAGAGAATCTCGGAATTTAAGATTTAACTTAAGCTTTGCGTAAAATCAGAGTTTGTCTTGTCACACAGAGACTTACCTATTGAACGTAGCCGTGACATAGTTTTTACCCCCTACCTACAGAGACTTACCTATTGAACGTAGCCGTGACATAGTTTTTACCCCCTGCCCACAGAGAACTACCTATTGAACGTAGCCGTGACATAATTTCTACCCCCTGCCCACAGAGAACTACCATTGAACGTAGCCGTGACATAATTTCTACCCCCTGCCCACAGAGACTTACCTATTAAACGTAGCCGTGACATAATTTTTACCCCCTGCCCACAGAGAACTACCTATTGAACGTAGCCTTGACATAAGTTTTACCCCCTGCCCACAGAGACTTACCTATTGAACGTAGCCGTGACATAGTTTTTACCCCCCTGCCCACAGAGAACTACTTATTGAACGTAGCCGTGACATAATTTCTACCCCCAGCCCACAGAGACTTGCCTATTGAACGTAGCCGTGACATAGTTTTCACCCCCTGGCCACAGAGACTTACCTATTGAACGTAGCCATGACATAGTTTTTACCACCTGCCCACAAGGACTTACCTATTGAACGTAGCCGTGACATAATTTTTACCCCCTGCCCACAGAGACTTACCTATTGAACGTAGCCGTGACATAGTTTTCACTCCCTGCCCACAAAGACTTACCTATTGAACGTAGCCATGACATAGTTTTCACCCCCTGCCCACAGAGAATTACCCATTGAACGTAGCCGTGACATAGTTTTCACTCCCTGCCCACAGAGACTTACCTATAGAACGTAGCCATGACATAGTTTTTACTACCTGCCCACAGAGACTTACCTGTTGAACGTAGCCGTGACATAGTTTTTAACAGAGCCACGGTCTATTACCACAGGAAAGGCCTCGGCTCTTGCTGCCTGACACGAGCTGAGGGCCTGACTCCCGGTCACAGGCGTGGTCAGTAGTTTATAGCAATGGGAGTTAGAGCTGTACTGTGTCCAGCCCGCGGCACAACCTGCCTCGCAACCTGTCAAATTAACATACCTTAAATATTCCGTTGCACAAAGTCAACACTCCACCCATTACATCTAAGTACACAATACAACTTTCATACTGAAACATCTATTGTGCAAAATAAACATATCTCTGTACAAAATAAAACACATTTACCAAATATCTCTGTAAAAAAAAGAAGAAAAATAAACACCTAAGCTTACACTAAGTGAACAGAAATAACACGTCAATACATGTCTTTAAACTTTAGCAAACACAAACATCTCGGTATTAAAACATAAAATGAAACAAATCATCTCTCATGATGAAAAGTTTTTTTTTAATCACGGTCAGTCGGGTACAGTCACTTTCAAATCAATGTCAGAGCGGAAAAAATGGCATGGACTAGTATCATAATAATAGACCTGTATCATAAGCATATACCTGAATCATAATCATAGACCTGTATCATAATCATAGACCTGTATCATAATCACAGACGTGTATCATAATCATAGACTTGTATCATAATCATAGACCTGTGTCTTAATCATAGACCTGTATCATAGTCATAGACCTGTATCTTAATCATAGACCTGTATCTTAATCATAGGCGTGTATCATAATCATAGACCTGTATCATAATTATAGACCTGTATCTTAATCATAGACCTGTATCATAGTCACAGACCTGTATCTTAATCATAGACCTGTATCTTAATCATAGACCTGTATCATAATCATAGACCTGTATCTTAATCATAGACCTGTATCTTAATCATAGACCTGTATCATAATTATAGACTTGTATCTTAATCATAGACCTGTATCATAATCATAGACCTGTATCATAATCATAGACCTGTATCATCATCATAGATCTGTATCATTATCATAGACCTGTATCATCATCACAGACCTGTATCATAATTATAGACCTGTATCTTAATCATAAACCTGTATCATAATCATAGACCTGTATCATAAGCATAGACCTGTATCATAATCACAGACCTGTATCATAAGCATAGACCTGTATTATAAGCATAGACCTGTATCATAATCATAGACCTGTATCATAGGCATAGACCTGGATCATAATCACAGACCTGTATCATAAGCATAGACCTGTATTATAAGCATAGACCTCTATTATAAGCATAGATCTGTATCATAATCATAGACCTGTATCATCATCACAGACGTGTATCATAATTATAGACCTGTATCTTAATCATAGACCTGTATCATAATCATAGACCTGTATCATAATCATAGACCTGTACCATAATCACAGACGTGTATCATAATTATAGACCTGTATCATAAGCATAGACCTGTATCTAAATCATAGACCTGTATCATAAGCATAGACCTGTATCTAAATCATAGACTTGTATCATAATCATAGACCTGTATCATAATCACAGACCTCTATCATAATCACAGACCTCTATCATAATCATAGACCTCTATCATAATCACATACCTCTATCATAATCACAGACCTCTATCATAATCACAGACCTGTATCATAAGCATAGACCTGTATTATAAGCATAGACCTCTATTATAAGCATAGACCTGTATCATAATCATAGACCTGTATCATCATCACAGACGTGTATCATAATCATAGATCTCTATCATAATCATAGACCTCTATCATAATCACAGACCTGTATCATAATCACAGACCTGTATCATAATCATAGACCAGTATCATAATCACAGACCTGTATCATAATCACAGACCTGTATCATAATCATAGACCTGTATCATAATCAAAGACCTGTATCATAATCATAGACCTGTATCATAATCATAGACCTGTATCATAATCATAGACCTGTATCATAATCATAGACCTGTATCATAATCATAGACCTGTATCATAATCACAGACCTGTATCATAATCATAGACCTGTATCATTATCACAGATGTGTATCATAATTATAGACCTGTATCTTAATCATAGACCTGTACCATAATCATAGACCTGTATCATAATCATAGACCTGTATCATAAACATAGACCTGTATCATAATCATTGACCTGTATCATAATCATTGACCTGTATCATAATTATAGACCTGTATCAAAGACCTATATTATAACCGTCAGAACTTTTAGTTAGCTTCCTCGCGTTGTAGAAAGGACAGTTAATGAGTCCATGACGAAGTATATCACATGACGAGTTTATGTATCTCCCTGTAAAATCACTGATAGTAGATGCAGCGTAGATGGTAGAAATGATAAAGTAAGACAAGACAATATATATATTTTGTCCTTTTCGTGCATTGTGGATTGTTAAAAATAGTTGTATGTACCGAATGTGTTACCGAATGTGCTTATTATTAAGAATGATCTGAAGAAACTTAAAATACTGCAAAGAATTTTATTCTGAATCAATTTTACACTATTCGCGTTTAACATCCCAAAACATTCAGTGGCGTAATCAGGATTAAGTTTTTCCTTAAAAAAACAGATGAAAATTTAAAAATCATATTTACAGGATCAAACCTTGTGTAATTAGATTAAGTTAGTGGAATTCTGGGAGGACGGGATAACTGGAAGTGAGAGAGAGAGAGTGGGGGGGGGGGGGGGGGCATGACTTCAAATTATCTGCATCTTCTAATACATTTTTCATCTGAAATACATCTTAATGAAACAAGTGAGCCATGGTCTCCATGGCTCAGCTGAAAATAGCATGAACAAGGTATGAATTGTAGACAAAGTTGCATGTGTATTTATCTATTAATAAAGATTATATTTCATACTTAATTTTATAATTTAATTATGGATTATATTAGTCTAGATTCTATAAGTAGTTTTGTAAATGCCACACATTTAAATCTTGAGGTTTTTGCAAGGACTCTTTCCACTGTTTCACCTATACATCCCCTAAAAAATCAACAAAGAATGGCAAATTGTGCTATTCCAGAAATCACACAAAGAAATATGTTTTGGGAAAAGACACTAGACGTAAACAGTTTGTTCGTAATTTGAGTGAGAATATTTTTCATCATTGTTGGGGCGAAAACAATATCATATAGATATAATGATTGTATATAGAAGCATTCTTCCGTGAATACTCTTTAAAGAAATGAAAAGATTATTGCAAAATGAAAGTTTATGAAAAATACTTTGTATTAGTAGTGTGCCGATTAATCAATTAAATCGATGATTGGTCTTTTAACATAATCGGTTAAATCGATTGTATTTTGCATAGTCGATTCAAAACGATTATATATGCAAATGCAATGAATCTAATCTTGTCAGAGATACAAACACAAAGTAACGAACAGCATCAAACAGAAACTTGCTCAGAAAACAATCATCCAACTACAAGTCGACCATAGATGCGGGTTTGTTGATATTTTCATGTATAAATAACGATGTTCATGTCAGACTTTTTACTGGGGTCAATATTTTTGGTACTAGTATACAGCAGATTTCAAGGTAAAATATAAAGTACATAAAATAATCGATTAATAATCGATCGTTTTTAGCTCAGCTGACTATAACTCAACCGAGCTATAGCGGTTGTCCTTTGTCCGTCGGCTGTCCGTTCGTCCGTCTGTCCGTCCGTTAAACTGGCACGTTTTAAAACCGTTGGACCTACGAATCTGAAATTCGGCATACAGTTAGATGTCCCGAAAATCTCAAACCATACCGAAAATTGGGTCACTAGGACTTCTTTACTTCGAGATATTAAGGAAAAACCTCCGTTTTCAATTAAAAACCCTTTGTTACACTTCAAAACTGCCTGATATGAAAACCACTGATCTGTTTTTGATCATATTTAGTATGCATAATTTTCTATACATTTCCTATGTACATATCAGAAATTAGGATCAGTATTGCGTAATTTGTAAAAGTTGTGGGCCCGAACATAATGCACTTGGAAAAAATCAAGAAAATATATTTACTCTCTCAACATAAGAATAGCTGAAACTAGAGATTTTTTTTCAGGGCTATAGTCTCATTAATCAAGATTCAATTGTATACTGAAATTAGATCTGACTTTTTCACGTTTTATAAGTTATTAATATGAATATAAAATCAGTACCTTAAGTTTTGCCCATATTGGGCCATGGCACGTTCTTTACCTGTAAGCACTGTTGATTTTTTTTTTCATAGCATAAACGATTTCAGCTTCTAAATTATGAAATTTGAAAGGAATTTGTTAAAAAAACTGTAGCTTTTATTTAAGTTTTAATGAGACCATGGCACACCTAGGCTATACTGAATCCTCTCTGTATGTCCCCTTGTTGACATTTCAGGCTAATTATGCACGCTTGAAGCGGGGTATACAACCAACTCTTGGGTGGCCACACCTGGATCTAACTGTCCTGCCCCACTCTTCTAGTAGTTGTTTTGGCCAAAAACATAACAATAAACTATAATCTAAAAAAATTCTTGGTTTATAATAACAACTTTAAGAAAAATTAATGGAAAAGGAATGTTATTGTGAAAGAGTAACAGGGAATTACCTTCCAATCACTGATGTTATATGGATCTTGTAGGGATGGCCGAAAATGTATTCCAAATGACACCATGCATACAGTCACCATTGGAAATTTTTCATTCAATCATAAAAATGAAAGATAAATAATTAAATAATTTTTTGTTTACTATTAGGAATTATATGAAGCAAATTATTGATAGACAAGGATGTAGTTGAATAAAATTAATCCAAATTTCCAGGTCTGTTCCAGGTGTTTAAGTTTGTTGGTTTATATTTATTACAAAATTAAAAAAAAAAAAAAAGAAATATGTCAAAAATTTAAAATATTACACAGGCAGGTGCTCATTAAAGATGTCAATATGTTTGACTAATGACATTTAAGACTCATGGCTGTATCAGCTGTTACATGATACTAGGTAAATAGTCAAAATTTATAGTACTGATTCCTTTATTTCAGTTAATAATATAAAACATTCTCAACTCCAGTTTGCTCCTTGTATAATTTATTGGGTGTTTTCATCCTTGCTTTATTTTTAACACATGTATTAGGTTCATAGCTGATATTACTTTACTTTTTTCTGATACATGTTTTAAAAAATAAGAATATTAATTCGTTTGTAAAAAGCATGATAATTAACATGACTTATTGTGGTTATTTTTTTAAATACTTCTGCTGCAATGAAGATAAAGTTATCAGGCCAAGTCTAAACCTGTGTGACAATAGCACTCCTTTTCCAAATGTTAATAATATAAATGACATCAGTCCTCTTCCCTCTAAGGATTTTATCAAAATCTTCACATAACTTGAGTTAAACACCACCAGCCTCATAAATCAGCTTATATTACCACACGAAACCAACATTTGTCTACCCCTCCTTCCAAATCATGTTTTATCATCATAAATTACAGCTGTGCGCCGTGACCCATGGATCCTTGTTATTTTTTAATCATCGATTATGATTTAAAAACCAATTCCAACTGCTACTTTGTATAAGTTGATGCTCATAGGACATCATGGATAACGATGTTTAAGGTGTCAGTTGAGGAAAGTCTAAGGCATGTTAACAGACACACGAGCATGCATGTCATTATCGCGTTGAAGGCTCTCGCACGCAAAAATGCAACGTATATAGCTGCCAATGTGAAAAGGCATGCAGGTAAATATATTCAAACAGTATTAAATGTTTGTCCCGAGGTTTGTTGTTTGTTATAGAATAATAAGGTCTCGTCGAAAACTTACAACGGGCTGTTTAACATATTTCGGTGAAAGTTTTTTGGGAAAGAAACAATTTCTGCCTTGGTTCGTTGCATTGTCTTAAAGCAAATTTAAAGCAAAAAGTTATGTACAGACTTCGCTAAAAAAATATGTAGAGGGTTAGGGAAAAAACCGTATAAAAATTTCTATTAAAGAATTTATAGGAAATCATAATCACCATAATATATTTACCTTAGGTGCGACAATTTCAAAGACGATTCCTTTGTCCTCGTGCAGAAGCCGCCCATTCAAATATGTGTTCTTCCACTCGCCAGGTGAACGCGTTTTACTGAAGCATGATAGTGTTTTTCATACAACATACCATGTGAGCGCATGACTGATTCATGGAGGTCCGTAGGCTCCGACCACATTTGTCAATGTAATTCCTATCAGTTTAAAGATGTACTGGTCACATATTTCAACATGTCCCTGGAGATTGTATTTAACTGTTAAAACTATGGTTACCATGGAAAGATACTCATGAATGTATAGAAACTAACATACCTGTTAACCCATAAAAAACTCTGACAAACGGTGGTCGTATAACTAGTCTCAGTTCCCTGTGTTGACCCAACTGAAAAGGAATCGCATTGAAAGCGGAGCTTTGTGGTCTTTGTTTAGCGCTTGAAATAAAACTTTTACTTCCCTTTTTGGGAGTGAAATTCCTTAATAACGGCGTTATAGTGGATACTGGGATCAATGGGGAATATAGTAGACCTGTGAACGCGAATTGTGACCCGGCCTTTGCATGACACTCTGTTTGGCCAATGAGCTCGAAATACACGAAAATCCTAAATGAACCAGAAGAAATACCTGACTTGCGTGGAGGCCATTAAAGCACAAAATGAAAGATAGCCACTTGTGAGGACAAATAATGAAATGTTTAATTATGCCATTAGACAGAACATAAACGAGGCAAAGAAAACAAACGTCCCAGAAGAGCACACCGGTTGCGTATTAATAAAATAGATATCACATAAACGCCTACTGCTGGTTGTAGTGTACACACCATCCTCATTATACCATACAGCAATTTTGAGAGAAAAAAAAACAAAAAAAAAAAAAACAAAAAAAAAAACGGCTGCCCACCCTTCTGATTCGGTGACCACTGATCCTCTGACTGGTAGTGTATATGAACACTGAATATTTATTCACCATAATACACTAAAGGAAGGAACAATGGCACTCGTTAAGAATCTCTGTTTCCTGTTTTTCCAGCAAGTAGCGACATTTATATTTGCCATATTGACCATAATATGCATCGTAGAAAGTTAGACACAACACAATTTGAATCGGCATACCATATGTATATACTAGTATATATATATATATATATATATATATATATATATATATATATATATATATATATATATATACTCCTAATTCATTTAAAAAAACTGAAATGGAAACACTTTTAAATGTTGCATACAAACTCTTAAAGAGAGGAGTTAATGCAGTTTTCCGCCAGAGGTCGTTTCTACTCGAAAAATGAATTTTTGATGGAAATATAATATATTAATAAATCTTCATTTATTCTTCTTGACTCAACATACGCATGCTTACTAATTTGATTATGTCTGTATCACAAAACATTCATGGGCATGTATGTTACCTTTTAACAACTGTAGTAATACATGTTTCTATGACCTATATACGGCCTTCACTGGTTTATTATCTATGGCCTGTATCTATATGACCTCCGCCTATTTAGTTTCTATGACCTGTATCTATGAACTGTACTTGTTTAGTTTGAATGGCCTATATCTACGACCTTCACCCATTTAGTTTGAATGGCCTATATCTACGACCTTCACCCATTAGGTTTGAATGGCCTATATCTACGAACTGGACTGGTTTAGTTTGAATGGTGTATGTCTACGATTTTCACCCATTTAGTTTCTATAGCGTATATCTACGACCTGGACTCGTATAAATTCTATGGTCTATATCTACGATCCTCACCCATTTTGTTTCTATGGCCTGTTTCTACGGGCTGGAATAATTTACTCTCTATGGCCTATATTTACGACCTTCACACATTTAGTTATTTATATATACGACCTCCATTCGTTTAGTTTCTATGACCTATATCTACGACCTTTACCCATTTAGATTGAATGGCTTATATCTACGGCCTGGACTCGTTTATTGTTTATGGCCTATATCTACGACCTTCACCTATTAAGTTATATATATATACGACCTCCATTCGTTTAGTTTCTATGACCTATATCTACGACCTTCACCCATTAAGTTTGATGGCCTATATCTACGAACTGTACTTGTTTAGTTTCAATGGCCTATATCTACGACCTTCACCCATTTAGTTTGAATGGCCTATATCGACGACCTTCACCAATTTAGTTTGAATGGCCTATATCTACGAACTGGACTGGTTTAGTTTGAATGGTCTATGTCTACGATTTTCACCCATTTAGTTTCTATAGCGTATATCTACGACCTGGACTCGTATAAATTCTATGGTCTATATCTACGATCCTCACCCATTTTGTTTCTATGGCCTGTTTCTACGGGCTGGAATAATTTACTCTCTATGGCCTATATTTACGACCTTCACACATTAAGTTATATATATATATATATATATATATATATATATATATATATATACGACCTCCATTCGTTTATTTTCTATGATCTATACCTACGACCTTCACCCATTAAGTTATATACATATACATATACGACCTCCATTCGTTTAGTTTCTATGACCTATATCTACGACCTTCACCCATTAAGTTATATATATACGACCTCCATTCGTTTAGTTTCTATGACCTATACCTACGACCTTCACCCATTAAGTTATATACATATACATATACGACCTCCATTCGTTTAGTTTCTATGACCTATATCTACGACCTTCACCCATTTAGATTGAATGGCTTATATCTACGGCCTGGACTCGTTTATTGTCTATGGCCTTTATCTACGACCTTCACCCATTAAGTTATTTATATATACGACCTCCATTCGTTTAGTTTCTATGACCTATAGCTACGACCTTCTCCCATTTAGATTGAATGGCTTATATCTACGGCCTGGACTCGTTTATTGTCTATGGCCTTTATCTACGACCTTCACCTATTAAGTTATATATATACGACCTCCATTCGTTTAGTTTCTATGACCTATATCTACGACCTTCACCTATTTAGTTTGAATGGCCTATATCTACGAACTGGACTGGTTTAGTTTGAATGGCCTATATCTACGACCTTCACCAATTTAGTTCGAATGGCCTATATCTACGACCTTCACCAATTTAGTTTGAATGGCCTTTATCTACGACCTTCACCCATTTAGTTTGAATGGCCTATATCGACGACCTTCACCAATTTAGTTTGAATGGCCTATATCTACGAACTGGACTGGTTTAGTTTGAATGGTGTATGTCTACGATTTTCACCTATTTAGTTTCTATAGCGTATATCTACGACCTGGACTCGTATAAATTCTATGGTTTATATCTACGATCCTCACCCATTTTGTTTCTATGGCCTGTTTCTACGGGCTGGAATAATTTACCCTCTATGGCCTATATTTACGACCTTCACCCATTAACTTATATATATATATATATATATATATATATATATATATATATATATATGTATATATATATATATATATATATATATATATATATATATATATATACGACCTCCATTCGTTTAGTTTCTATGACCTATATCTACGACCTTCACCTATTTAGTTTGAATGGCCTTTATCTACGAACTGGACTGGTTTAGTTTGAATGGTCTATGTCTACGATTTTCACCCATTTAGTTTCTATAGCGTATATCTACGACCTGGACTCGTATAAATTCTATGGTCTATATCTACGATCCTCACCCATTTTGTTTCTATGGCCTGTTTCTACGGGCTGGAATAATTTACTCTCTATGGCCTATATTAACGACCTTCACACATTTAGTTATTTATATATACGACCTCCATTCGTTTAGTTTCTATGACCTATATCTACGACCTTTACCCATTTAGATTGAATGGCTTATATCTACGGCCTGGACTCGTTTATTGTTTATGGCCTATATCTACGACCTTCACCTATTAAGTTATATATATATACGACCTCCATTCGTTTGGTTTCTATGACCTATATCTACGACCTTTACCCATTTAGATTGAATGGCTTATATCTACGGCCTGGACTCGTTTATTGTCTATGGCCTTTATCTACGACCTTCACCCATTAAGTTATTTATATATACGACCTTCATTCGTTTAGTTTCTACGACCTATAGCTACGACCTTCACCCATTTAGATTGAATGGCTTATATCTACGGCCTGGACTCGTTTATTGTCTATGGCCTTTATCTACGACCTTCACCTATTAAGTTATATATATATACGACCTCCATTCGTTTAGTTTCTATGACCTATATCTACGACCTTCACCTATTTAGTTTGAATGGCCTATATCTACGAACTGTACTTGTTTAGTTTCAATGGCCTATATCTACGACCTTCACCCATTTAGTTTGAATGGCCTATATCGACGACCTTCACCAATTTAGTTTGAATGGCCTATATCTACGACCTTCACCAATTTAGTTTGAATGGCCTTTATCTACGACCTTCACCCATTTAGTTTGAATGGCCTATATCGACGACCTTCACCAATTTAGTTTGAATGGCCTATATCTACGACCTTTACCCATTTAGATTGAATGGCTTATATCTACGGCCTGGACTCGTTTATTGTCTATGGCCTTTATCTACGACCTTCACACATTTAGTTATTTATATATACGACCTCCATTCGTTTAGTTTCTATGACCTATATCTACGACCTTTACCCATTTAGATTGAATGGCTTATATCTACGGCCTGGACTCGTTTATTGTCTATGGCCTTTATCTACGACCTTCACCTATTAAGTTATATATATATACGACCTCCATTCGTTTAGTTTCTATGACCTATATCTACGACCTTCACCTATTTAGTTTGAATGGCCTATATCTACGAACTGGACTGGTTTAGTTTGAATGGCCTATATCTACGACCTTCACCAATTTAGTTTGAATGGCCTATATCTACGACCTTCACCAATTTAGTTTGAATGGCCTTTATCTACGACCTTCACCCATTTAGTTTGAATGGCCTATATCGACGACCTTCACCAATTTAGTTTGAATGGCCTATATCTACGAACTGGACTGGTTTAGTTTGAATGGTCTATGTCTACGATTTTCAACTATTTAGTTTCTGTAGCGTATATCTACGACCTGGACTCGTATAAATTCTATGGTCTATATCTACGATCCTCACCCATTTTGTTTCTATGGCCTGTTTCTACGGGCTGGAATAATTTACCCTCTATGGCCTATATTTACGACCTTCACCCATTAACTTATATATATATATATATATATATATATATATATATATATAAAAACCTCCATTCGTTTAGTTTCTATGACCTATATCTACGACCTTCACCTATTTAGTTTGAATGGCCTATATCTACGAACTGGACTGGTTTAGTTTGAATGGCCTATATCTACGACCTTCACCTATTTAGTTTGAATGGCCTTTATCTACGAACTGGACTGGTTTAGTTTGAATGGTCTATGTCTACGATTTTCACCCATTTAGTTTCTATAGCGTATATCTACGACCTGGACTCGTATAAATTCTATGGTCTATATCTACGATCCTCAACCATTTTGTTTCTATGGCCTGTTTCTACGGGCTGGAATAATTTACTCTCTATGGCCTATATTTACGACCTTCACACATTTAGTTATTTATATATATGACCTCCATTCGTTTAGTTTCTATGACCTATATCTACGACCTTTACCCATTTAGATTGAATGGCTTATATCTACGGCCTGGACTCGTTTATTGTTTATGGCCTATATCTACGACCTTCACCTATTAAGTTATATATATATATAAGACCTCCATTCGTTTAGTTTCTATGACCTATATCTACTACCTTCACCCATTAAGTTATATATGTATATATATATATATATATATATATATATATATATATATATACGACCTCCATTCGTTCAGTTTCTATGACCTATATCTACGACCTTCACCCATTAAGTTTGTATGGCCTATATCTACGACCTGGACTGGTTTATTTTATATGGCCTATATCTACGATCTTCACCCATTAAGTTTGTATGGCCTATATCTACGACCTGGACTTGTTTATTTTATATGGCCTATATCTACGATCTTCACCCATTAAGTTTGTATGGCCTATATCTACGACCTGGACTTGTTTATTTTATATGGCCAAAATCTACGATCTTCGCCCATTTAGTTTGTATGGTATATATCCTCAGCACCAAACTTGTCAGAGTCACCAGGTTCTAATTTGTATTTGAGTAAATCAAGGAGTACGCATTCGCATTACTGTTTGTGGACCTGTTTTCCGGTGTTGTTGGTATAAATTTAACACAAACACACACATTTATATATATATATATATATATATATATATATATTTATTATTATTATTATTTTATATTATTATATATTATTTTATGTATTCAGAATAAGATAAATCCATCTACTTGCAGTAAAATTACCCATGCTGGGAATTTATTCAATATAAAATTCAGTAGAGACATATTCACTTCGAAATGCTTTATTTAATATATTCTGAATAAATATGAATTATGTTATTCCCATACGTAAGTTAATGTTGAGATTCAATTCAATTTAAGATTGCCATTTAATCTATTTGTTAGACATGAGTTATGACACAGTACCCTTTAGTACAAATGCCAATCAGACCAGTGCAGATCCGAATTGGGATTTGTCCTGGAATGATTGGCAATTGAACGTGTACAGTCGAGAAATTTTGATTTGTACAGAAGAAAACTATTTATTAGACTTACCACGTCTTAAATGTGTCATTCTCACTAAATAATGATGACTGATATAATTTATGGAAATTTCTGAACTATATTACAACTCCGGAATGTAAAATCCAGAGCGTTACTCACCTGAAAAGAGTGCGCTCAAAACAACCGCCGCCGTTAGGTACGGTACCTGTTTGCTGGGCTGGTTCAGGATCGTCATCTTTTTCGATGTCAATTGTCCGTATTAGTACTCTAACGCTAACAGGACCTTGCCTGCTGATAGAGTTAGTTCTCCACTTGATGTTCTGTCACTGTTCCTTTTGCCTAAATGTTTCATGTCGCTGTTCATAGAGATAATAAATCCCGTATTCAATCATGGATTTTGGCCACACAGTCGTGTAGGGGATTGTAACGATATTCTATTGCACGCCAGGATGGTGTCATCATTGTTTTGTTCATTGCCGGAGGTTCCCTCAAAGCTGGGTAGAGATATAGTGATTTTCCCTTTGGCGGATCAGCTGCTTGGCTCTCACGCCATTGTGTTTCCGTTGATTTCTGATCAGTGATACCTGGTCACTATTTAGAGTAAACGATTCTCAGTTACTGGTCGCAAACAGTTCCCCCAAAGGTACACGCTGAATGCACATTTGTTTAATTTAAAACTCTTATTTTCACACTATTTCCCTTTTGGGATATATTTTTTCAATCATTACTGAGGCAGTGATGGCATTTTGCTGTTATCATGATGACAGAATTAATCCAGGATTACAGTAATCCTTTAAGATGAACAAGAGATTATCCTGCGGTGTTGGCTTCCACTCCCGGCTGGCTGCGGACTGATCACGCCCTGAACTACGGCCACGCAGTCGCGTATACACTAAACAAGAGGTGCGGAGTAAAACGCACACAACCCCTCTACGTCAGAATAATTTATTATTTTGTATAGGTTACTTGTGGAAACATCATTTGTGTGAAGAATATTCCCAGGCTTGAGATTAAACCGCGCTGCAGATAAAGTTTTCATGATTTCCTCTGTTGCTGTCATTATCGACCTTTGGTTTTTATGGAACACTGACGATAGGGACACTGGCGCTTGCTTGTTACATCTGCTTAAATTACAGTTTATATTCCACGGGACAGACACTTTTCCCAGGGGCGTCAATAATGGGGGTGGGGGTATATATCTCCAATATTGTGGCAAGGGGGTGAATCGTCAAAGAAATTATTCCCCCCCCCCCCACTAAACAGAGAACATTATTTATATATTGTAAAGGTATATAGAAATAAATAAAATAATAGACGTTTGTACTGTTTATGAGTTTACTATATGAAATAGTATATCAATTACGACCATCCCTGGGACTGATAAAATTGGTCGTAATTTGGGGGTTGTCTTATTTGTAAATTTCTAATTTACCTGTTTCATATATTCGGGACCAAGAAAAGTGGTTGTAATTGTGTGGTTGGCCCAATTGTGGGGTGGTCGCAAGGCGGGGTTCCTCTGTAAATGCTTTCAATTAATCCAGAAGACCATTTAACAACAGCTTTTTAAAAAGCATTGGGGTTCCACAATGTATAACATTTGTTATAAAGAGATGCTGACCTTGTTATACTTGTTTATGTACCCAGCAGTTCATTGAATTGACAATTAAATGTACAACCCTTAGAATAATAAAATTACTGACCATTTTATTTTCAAGACACTCTATCATAATTTCGTTAACAAATATCTGATAGAATTATACATATACAATATGAATAAATGTTGTGATATTTGGACAGGAAACGCAGGCATTTCCATACTCTCAGGATTTTAAGTTTCATGGCCTTTTGACTTTCGATGACCTTATTGACATTTCAATTTATATATCTATAACTATGATGTATAGATGACCCGAACACGAGCATTTAAATCGCAATTTATTGTCCTGTGATTAGTGAAACTAATTGTCTGTAATTACATATAGGATTGATGTTTCCTACCCCAACCTGTATTTTTAGAGTAGCAATTAAATGCAGCTAATGACGTCATTTTCTATTTAGTGACACTTTACCAGGAAGGTAAATATGTCAATATATAAAAAAACTAAGAAAAAAAACCAAACAAGATCTCCTTGCAATGCACATGAATGTAATAATTTGTCTTCAGTGCAAAGCTGTCATTTCCTGAAAATAACCACTGCAGTTTAACCTTAAGGATTTTGACCTTTATTATTCCACTTTTAAAACTACAAGTATAATATATAGGCAAACAGACTGAGAGAATAAAAAAGAAGGTAACATTTAAATAAATTTGATTCTTAATCACATATATAGACTACACTTTTTTAGATTACGGAACAGAAAAAATTTAAATTTGTTAATTTATCTACCTTAATTATAAGAAACACGCACTAAATTGAAAAATGTTTCAATTAACATATGCATTAATTATAGTGTAGGTATATTAATTTGTATATTTTAACTATTATTCCTGAGGGATATAAAATTCACTTAACTCAGTTTTTACCTTTTGACCTGTGTTTACCTGATTTATATATCAATTTGCATATTGATAACTTGATAACTGAATGCATAGAAGACTTTAATACAAACATTTTAGGTGATAGTTTATTATCTTAATGTCAGTAGATTTAAAAATGAAGCAGTTTATGCTTCCCGTAACGCTAAGTTGCCTTCTTTTTTTAGCAGCCATGGGCGAGGTAATGACGTCATTTCCGCGTTAGTGCGAGGTTACCAGAAGTCTACCATATTTTTTTAACGTCTAATGGTCTAGTTAATGAATATGGGGATTTATATCGAGTACTTTTCATGCACACAGGAACCTCCGTAACCAGTGAAATATTAATATTTCGCAATGGAGTAAAACCCTTTCAAATCAAATTGGTCATATAGCATATTGACATCGTATGGCCTTAATATATTTTATAAAAACCTTAAATAACTATTTTATATAAAATATAAGATGCTGTGCTTTCATTTGCCACACTGAATCTGCTGCCATTTTTGTTTCAAATTTCATTTGCAGACATATCTATTAAAATGACATTTAATAAGCTAACCATTTTCCTGGCAGGGATATCAGCATGTATAATTGGCACTGCTATCATACAAAAAATGTAAAGAAGAGGTAATTAGGTTCCAAAAAGAATTTGCCACCTTTCTGATACGAACATTCTAAAATAAGTCACCTAACTCATGGACTATTAAAGCTGAGTGATGACTGGAGCATAGGACACACATCGAAAAGTATATACAAGCGCCTCGATAGATATATATCTCTGACTCAAAAAGCTTCATAATAATGGTAAGCTTGTGTTTGGTATGAACGTGTTATATAATAGTACTTTACTCACATTTAAAGGCAAATTTTAATGGCTGAATACTGTTGATTTAATGCATACCGATTTGCTAGTAAATGAAAAAAAAAAAAAAGAATGCATTGACAGAGGAAACCTTTGGGTTGTCCCATAATTTCTTCACATGTGAACGGTTAGATATACATGCATGTTATGTACTGGAAAACCCGACACTATGTAGAATATACATCCTTTCTAAATATCGTATGGGTTTCATTTTAAAAATGAGAGAGAGAGAGAGAGAGAGAGAGAGAGAGAGAGAGAGAGAGAGAGAGACGACAATCCATATATACTCTCCTCTTTTTTATTTATGCACCTCTTTTTCCAGATTGACTCTCCGCAACGTTGATTAAATAGAAATAAAGAAATATGTTGACAAGGAACCAGTGAACATTACCATAGTGACCGATCAGACAGCGCATCGGTTCTATGCCGACGTTTCTTTGTTAATGGAAGGCTTGTGTACATAGACACAATATATACGTTTGCCTAAGGGACTGATATACTTTTGGATCATTCACTAAGGTGTTTCAAATGTACCACCTGTACAGACATTGTAAGAGATACTCCGCATCAAATGCTTTTTGTCGATCATATATGTTTATTTTGTGAAACAGACAAGTATAAATTTACAGATTGATTAAACAAGATGCTCTGGAATCACAAAAGGTAAACACGTTCCAACGGACATGCAAACAATTCGTGTAAATTATATTCCTGATGTACATCTTCTATCAAACCCACATAGAACGGCACACTCTGGGACACGTTGGATAATCATTCTTGTTACCATATTTTTTTCCATCCCGCGTTTGCCCTTTACTATGTGTAATTGCTCATTTCCCCCCTAAATCTATGTACAAGCCGAGTGTTTTCCTTCACTGCAATTACTATCCCGTGTTTGCCCTTCACTGTGTGTATAGTACAGCCCTTGTTGTCCCCTGACTCAATAGGTACGAGTTAGTTTTTCCCTTCACTATGTATCCGACCTTGTGTCCCCTTAATGCCATTACCAGCTTGTTTTTCCGCTCACTTAAGTGCCAGACACGTGTTTTCAACTAGTCTGTTCTATATCATGGCGTTCCCATTACATGCAAAAGTCCCATTGTTCACTCCGACATTGTCTCGCTTTCTTTCTTAGCTTTCTTTTGTTTCTTTCTTAGCCCTTATTTGTGATGGTATGTGTGATTTTAACCACATTTTATATCGACAAACTTCTTCATATGATAAGAATAATAAAGCATTCTAACACGATACATGTGTTGCTAGCCCAAACGTTTGCTACTGTGTGCACAGTTCGTTTTTATCCGTTTATTATACTCGGTCTAGTGATTTATAAATTAGTTGTCCAGAGATTCCCTGGTGTAAACATCGGCTGTTATTACTCTGTTGCTATTGCCAACAAGCGGGACATAATAGCTTGCTTTCATTATTAATTATCGCCTTACGTTCAAAATCGACATCTTTTTCCCCTTTATCAACTCTGCTTCACGCACAGACTACTCTCATCATTTGTAGCCCTTTGTCGTGCCGGTATGGCTGGGACGCGTGTGGCCTTTACGTAGTTTTTTTTAAATATATATTACAAATGGTGCTTTGATCCTGTCTCTGTGTAAAATGTATTTCCATTAAAACCCTCTCGTGTTAATGGAGAGACAATGAACATGGCTAAAACCGGGACAATGCCTTAATGGAAGAAGGCACGTGCTTTGTGCATACTATAGATGGCTTTCATCATTCATGGCGCGACCGGCCGGTCTTTAAAAATAGACCTAAAAATCCGTAAAAGTTAAAATAATATAAAGGTGGGGATACCAATCTACAGGAAATGAATGTACAGAAACACTTCAGGATCAATATGCATGCAAAGAATCATGGCGATCAATGCATATGTTACACAGATACTGGAGCTTTTGTATCAATTTTTAATTATTCTGAGGGTTATTTACGAGCCCAATAGCTCGGAGGATAAAGGTCACAGTGAACATCATGTTTTAAGCCTGTTGTTCGCAAAATATAGGTCACCATGACCTAATTTCAGGTTTCCAAAGAGATCGGCCTGGGAACTCCCTGGATATACAGTTATAAGTTTCTAGGTCTAATGGTTACGATAAGTGCCCTACTAACGGACGGACGCCCTGACACCCGGCGGAAGGACGACGCTAGAGGTAGAGCTCAGATGACTTTAAAGGGGGGGGGGGGGGTTACCATACTTTGGTAACCTTTTTTCATAATAACATTGTTTATAAGCCAAAAAGGTATGGTCTCAATTTCTGCTCCCAAACATCAACGAATTTATTTGGAATAGAAACTTACCAATTTTGAGCTCCAGCCGCTCGGACATTTCTTTCAAGAAGATAAAATAGTACAATTTTGATAAGATTTCCTTAGTGATGTACTGCTTAAAATTACCTATTAAACCAGAAATAATCTGTCATTACCATGCTTTTCCTTGTTCATGTGACATTTTTAGGTCATACGAAAAAAAGTTAAAAAAAAAAGAAAGAAATCGCCCGCGCACAACGATTTTTGAAAAAAAGTGCCTGAGAGCTATATTAACTTAACATATTTATAAAAGATAACAAAATTAAAGTGAAATTGATCTTTTCTCTAAGTTTAAGTCCTAAGTAAGATCTCTTAAAATAGAAGATATTTATCCTTGCCGAAAAGAATGGTTAAATAATAGGCATAATTGATTTTAGACACTAGATAATGTTTCAGATCACTTTTTCATGTAATCTTAACAGCGGATATAAAGATATCGACTGTAACCGACTGACACCACGCTGAATAATCATATAATCCAAGATGGCGTCCAATAGGCCTACTGATTTCAAGCATGGTTCCCGGCCTGCCTTGCGCTACGCTCACGGAGGCATGGGACAAACCCTTACATCATTGCCCACAATACACAGCGCGATACACCAAAAGAGACACGTGTTTTTACACCGTGATGAAATACTCGTCACTTCATGGCAAATTTGAGAAAATGTTTTTCTTTTTATGCAGTGCCTTAAAATATGACGACTTTATAAATGGTTTCTGGACAAAACTACGCACATTAAAAGCGGTTTCTACACCAACAAAAACAAACGCGCGGCATTGCATAGCACTGCATGAAAAGTGACAAATATACCCACGTTTAGCGTCATTTTTAAATTTATCAGGAATTTTCACTTAACTGCATTGGCATATGAACAATCACTATGCCAAATGACATCGAGATGCGTGCATACACGTGTATGCTATTTTGAGCCAGCACGCGCAGTTTATATGCTTACTAGCATAAAGTCCACTCAACACATCAGCTGGTAATACAACTTATTTATTATCGCTCACTCACGCCCAGGGATCATTTATGATAATATGTGTGGGGAGCATTCATTATGTACTCCCTAACACCCTCCTCTCTTTATAAAATAAATAGATTAAATAAATCACGAATATAAAAATAAATAAATAAATAAGTTTCTAGGTGTGCAGACTGGTAGAAAACTTTGGCATGTTAAAAAAATGCTTAAAGCTATGCACATGCACATGAAGGATTATTCAACCAACATCAGTGCATTAAAGTCAGGTAAAACCAGTAATATGTAAATAAAATAGAAAAGATCTTATGCCATCTTAATCACTTAAACAATCAGCAGAAGAAGTGAGGGTATCGTAGGGGTAGACTACCCTCAAGCCTGTTGGGAGTTTTATTCTGACCCCGTCTCAAAGGTCCATTCTCTTCACCGGTTTGTCAGTTCTCCCATACCTGGTACTGTAAGTGTTGTGGTGTTACTGGTATCACATCGTCTGGGTTTGGTGTGGATTTATGTTGTTTTAGAGGGTATGTTATTAAGAGCCGCACTCTGAGGCACGGGAGAGGATTCAGTAGCTTCAGGCACGCAGTGTGTTGTCAGCAGCCTTCATCGCAGAACAGGTTAACTGTTGCTCATGTTTGGAATTGCTATGAGACGGCAGGTGCAGGGCTGATGTAACCCAGGACTTCGAGGCAAGTGCTTCCATAGGTGGTGGAGCGGCTTGTCTATTATGGCCCCGATTTCTCCTTGTTTTGCCTGCTGGAGTGTCTATTAGGTAAAACCTGGGACGCGGTATTTCTGTGATGACTCCATAATCCCAGGGGCTGTTTTCCTGTTTGGTGGGGGTTTAGCATATACAAAATCACCTATTTTTAGTGGAGTCAGAGGCTCGTCTCCCACTTCCTTGTCGTACTGTTGATTGGCTGCTGCACGCCTGTTTGCTATAGCCTCTTGCACCAGAGTGGTCTCAGGTGGAT
The DNA here is from genome assembly GCA_026874595.1 of Sipunculus nudus. Taxonomy (NCBI): domain Eukaryota; kingdom Metazoa; phylum Annelida; class Sipuncula; order Golfingiida; family Sipunculidae; genus Sipunculus; species Sipunculus nudus. Next base: position 61,103,794 of record CM049315.1, on the reverse strand, counting down.
TAGGTATTAGGTGTTGTTTGGCCATTGGCAGAAGTCCTCTGAGCAGGGCTTAACACATGGCCCTGTGGTGGAGTATTTTTTTGATTAAGTAGAGCTTTGGAGAATTCTTCTTTAGTGCATTTTTTCATGATTTGTTTGATCGCTTTGACTGCGGACTCAGCTATTCCATTCACCTGAGGCCAGTTAGGAGAGCTAGTGATATGTTGTATCTGATGTCGCTCACAGAGGCCCTCGTATTCAGATCCTATAAACCCCCGTTGTCTGTGAGGAGCACATCAAATGCACCGTACCTTGCAATATATGCTTCAGTTTTGGTTGCTACTGCACTGGAGAGAAAGTGATTTCCAGTTCATCAACTTCTATGAAGTCAGTAAAATGATGGACAGTGAACAGGTAGTTAACTGATTCAAAGGTAGGCAGACCTTGGCTGACAAATTGCCAAGGTCTCTCTGTTATCAAGTGGCTGTGCATTGGCTCCTTTGGAATGACTGGTTTTGAATGAAAAGTGAGTTCATCTCGAAATGTCCAGTAAGGGACAAGTCTGCAGCTAGCTGAGATTTTAAATTAGGCCATCCAATGGTAATTACATGAATGAGGTTGGTAAGCACTTGGTCCTGAGAGGATGCCACTTTGGTCTCCTGCATGGTTGCAGAGGTGATGCAACATGCTGAATGTTACCTCAAAGTTTGTTTGCTAGCACCAATGATGAGCCTTTTTTTTGTATATGACTTTGAGGTTGTATCGCTGTAGACGCATCATCATTTACAGCAGATGTCGAGGGGTTGTCTTGAGGCGTTTTTAGCGAACCTGTGAGCTTATGCGATGGTGCGGCGTCGTCCGTCGTGTGTCGTGCGTCGTACGTCGTCTGTACGTTAACCATAGCTATCTCAAAAACGGCAGGAGCTAGCATCACAAAATCTTTTGCAATTAATCAGTCATCCAAAAAGCTATGGCGGATTTTGTTTATTTTTTCTAACTGCATTTTCTTAGATTTTATAGGGAAAAAGCTTAAAAAGCTTTAAAAATCTTCTTCTCTGAAACTGTCCAGCCAAATTGTCCAATTTTTCACAGAAATGATCCCTGGAACAGTCTTTCTCAAGTTTGTTCGAATGGTTCCAGTTTGGAGATTTTTGGCCGAGTTACAGGAGGTTGAACTTTGTTAACTGTGCAAAAAAGCATATTAAAATTTAAATCTCAGAAACGGCCGGAACTATCATCACTATATTTCATGCCAATGTTGGTCACATAGGTCATATCTGAAATTGAGGTATTGGTGGCGCCAACTGCATCGGCCTTTTTTGTACGAGGTCATCACTGCCTGTATCACACTGAGGGCTACAAAAAACTTCTTCTCTAAAACAATATGGCAAAATTGTTTAATATCGCATAGAAATGATCCTAGGGTAGTGCTTTCTGAAGTTTGTTCAAATGGTCTCTTTTCAGTGACTTTTGGCTAAGTTATGGGAAGCTGAATTTAGTTATATGCCATAACTGCCCATTTTAACTCAGTGGCTACAAAGATCTTCTTCTCAAAAACCACTGGGCCAAATTCTTAAATCTCACACATTAATTATTCTCAGATGTTGATAATTCAAGTTTGTTCAAATGGTTTTAGTTCAGTGCTTTTTGGCTGAGTTACGGGAAGCTGAATCAGCCATTTTGCTGTATCTTCCTATATGAGTTATAAACTTGCGAAACGTTTTTCAACTGATGCCACTGAAGCCAGTTTGTTAAATATTTTACAAGAATAATCCCTACAATAATTCTTAAAATAATCGTCATTAATGGTTCCACATGACTGATTTTTGGCTGAATTATGGAGATTGAATTGAGTCATTTTACCATATATGTTAGCTGTGTGATGCTGTTACATCTAGCCTGGCACCAGTTTATCAGCATCTATTACATCATGCCACTAGACATTTAGATTTCAGGTTATATTTGGTTAATATTGACAAGAAAGTTTTTTTAAAAGCTTTTAAAAAATTTAGATTTATGATCTAAGTTATTCATCATACCAGGCAATATCACAATCATGGATATTCAGCTCTCTTTGGCTATATAAAGACAACTGTACGTGGATTATGAATTATTGGTATCCCTACTCAACTTAATTCAAGAATTTGCCATCAATGATATTTATCTGTATTTTAAATTTGCATATAGTATGCATCCGTAATAATTTTACATATATTCCTGATTTCTTTTTTATAAAAAGTCAGCTGAAAAGCATTTTGTATTGTGAAAATAAATTTCAAAGTTATTTCAAGTAGGGACCACTTTTATGTACAGATGGCAGCACTTGGTTTACCATTGGCAGATTGCCAGTGCCTTGATGTTGGTCATTAGGCAAGATGATGTCAGCTCTATAAATAGTTTTGGCACAGTGCCAGGATTGGAAGAAGTGCAGCCAGGTATAGGTCAAGAGTTAACTCAGTGCAATAGCTGCATTCTATTTATAGCTTTGGCAGACTGCTCACTGCATCATATTTGGCACCAAAGTTCAGCCTGAATCTATTTATAGCTTTGGCAGACTGCCAACTGTGTCAGATTATGCAACAGGTCAAGAGTTCACTCAGTGCTGCCAGGTACAGGTCAAAAGTTCAATCAGTCTAGCTAGGTGCAGGTCAAGAGTTCACTCAGTGCAGTAGCTTGAGGCAGCAATTTGTCACAGGTCACTCGGGGGGCAACTGCCTTACTCACCTAAGCCTTGTCAGCCCAGTGCATCAAACTCTAGGGAAGTTTGATGTATTGGACTGATACCTGTCTATGCGTCTTTGATGGTATTCTCATTTACAAGACAGGTGGTGCCACCTACATTGACTTTTGTAGTGTATGCGCCTGCTTATTTCTACAGAGGAATTTGATATATCAGCCTTAAATTGGGTATGTTTATACATATCGGGTAGCTTTATAGTGTACAAAACTGGTGGCGCCACCTACAATAATTTTTGCACAGTGTATGTCCCTGCTTATTTCACAAGAGGGGTTTTACATATCAGTCTGACATTGGGCATATGTATATATCTCTTTGTTTTATATAAGACTGTTGTATATAAAACAGTTTTGCGGATATTATGTTTTCAGTCGGACGCCGACGCTGCCACCATCGCCGCATAGGTTTCCGGAGAACTCCTCCATAACCACTGGGCAGAATTTTTTTTTTTGAATTCGGAATTAAATCGGTCAAATGTGAACTGCTGCATCCAATTGTGCGTCTGTTTCCACACATAAACCCACATATCTCGGGAACCATTTGACAGATAAGGCTAAAGATTTTGCACAAATGAAGCCCTTGGAAAGCTTTATAACATATACTAAAAATGGTGGCACCACCTGCAACCATTTTTGCACAGCTTCCATTTGTTCATTTTCCTTTGGATAAAAACACTCATATCTCTGCATTGGTTGGACTTTTCCACCTGAAATTTTGCATGTGTATACATCCTGGACAGCTTTCTTGATTTTATGACAGGTGGCGCCACCTACATTCAGATTTACGCTGCAGACATCCAAGCTCATATCTCAGGAACCATTTGACCGTTTGGGCACAAATTTTGGGCATATCTCTTAATCATACACAAAATTGGTGGCGCCACTGCCACCATTTTTGCACAGCGTCCGTCTGTTCATCTGCCTTGGGATAAAAACACTCATATCTCTGCATTGGTTGGACTTATCCACCTGAAATTTTGCATGTTTATACATCTTGGACAGCTTTCTTGATTGTATGACAGGTGGCGCCATCTACATTCACGGTTAAGCTGCAGACATCCAAGTTCATATCTCGGGAACCATTTGACCAGTTGGGCCAAAATTTTGCATGTGTATAGATCTCCCATAACTCTTTATCATACGCAAAACTGGTACGCCAACTGCAACCATTCTTGCACAGCGTCCATCTGTTCATCTGCCTTGGGATAAAATCATTCATATCTCCACACTGGTTTGACTTATCCATCTGAAATTTTGCAGGTTTATACATCCTTGACAGCTTACTTGTTTTATGACAGGTGGCGCCACCTACATTCAAATTTAGGCTGCAGACATCCAAGCTCATATCTCAAGAACCATTTGATCGATTTGGCAAATATTTTGCATGTTTATAGATCTCACATAGCTCTTTATCATACACAAAACTGGTGGTGCCAGCTGCAATCATTTTGGCACAGCATCGTCTGTTTGTTTGCCGTGGCATAAACTCACTCATATCTCGGCAGAGGTTTAACATATCTGCCTAAAATTTTGCAGGTTTATACATCTTGGATAGCTTTCTGGATTTTGTGGCAGGTGGCGCCAACTACATTTATGTATACACTGCAGACATTCAGGCTTATATCTGAAGACTGGTTTGACATATCCCCTGAAATTTTGCATGTGTATAGATCTCTTATAGCCCTTAATCATACACAAAATTGGTGGCGCCACCTGCCACCATTTTTGCACAGCGTCCGTCTGTTTTTCTGCCGTGGGCTAAAATCACTCATATCTCAGTAGTGGTTTGACTTATCTGCCTCAAATTTTGCATGTTTATACATCTTGGACAGCTTTCTGGATTTTAAGGTAGGTGGCGCAACCTACATATACGTTTCCGCTGCAGACATCCAGGCTATTATGCAACACACTTCACTCTATTTCCCCTTGCCACTCAATCCATGGCTCTCTTCACCTTTCCTACTCTGATTTTGGCGGATACACATAGTCGCTTATTGACTATCTATATTCTAGTTTTTGTGTTGTGTGCACCCATGCCAGAATTGCAGCAGTGATGTTTGTTTAATTGTTTCTTGTTCTAAGTGTTTAGTACTTGCATTGTTCATATACATGTTACACATGTTCTTGAAAAGTAATGGTCCAGCATTGAAGCATTATACCTGGTGTAATCTCATTGCACAGGTTCGCATTAGGCCTGTAGGCCTTGTTTTTAAATATTGTTTCCAGTGGTTGATGATCTGTGTGGACATTAATGGTCATGCCATAGATCCATAAGTCCTATTTGTCTCGGGTCCACACACTGGCCAAACATTCCTTCTCCATTTGGGCCAAGTATTCTTCATAAAGCCGTAGCCTGCAAGACACGGGCAAGTGAACATATAGGTTTATGTTCCAAATTTCTGAATCGGAGACAGTTTCAAGCGATTTGGATGCTTCTTTGCATAGTATTAAAAGTGAGTTTTGAAAATTTTGTTTTCATTTATGTGAATAATATTTAGCAAAATTTTGGTTATTCGAATAGATTAATATTTTCTGCCCAAGACTGCAAAATAGACTAAAAGACTAAAAGTTTCCTCGTCATAAATAAAAGGCGATCAGATTTTCTTTATATTAAATTCTTAATTACATTGTGTTATTTATCAACTCATACTTTTCACATAAACAGAAATGACTGTATGGCATTTGTTTCGATTTGAATGGAAATTAGAAACTGAATGTGTTCACATCACATGTTCACTGTATATATAAACATGATTGAGCGTTGTGCAGACTAACCATTCAGCGTGATGCAGAAAAAGCATACAGCATGATGCAAACACACCATTTAGCATGATGCAGGCAAACCATTCGATAATATGAACATAATTCAGCATGATGCAGACAGACCATTCAGCATGATGCAGACAAATGATTTAGCATTATTCAGACAGATCATACAGCATTATTTAGACAAACCATTCAGCATAATGCAGACAAACCATTCTATAGTGTGAACATAATCCGGCTTGGTGCATACAAACCATTCAGCATGTTACAGACAAATCATTCAGCATGATGCAGTCAAAGCATTCAGCATGATGCAGACAAATCATTTAGCATGATGCAGACAAATCATTCAGCATATTGCAGTCAAACCATTCAGCATGATGCACACAAACTATTCAGCATGATGCAGACAGACCATTCAGCATGATGCAGACAAACCATTCAGCATGATGCAGACAGACCAGCATGATGCAGAGAGATCATTTCTCATAATGCAGACAGGCCTGCATAATGAAGAGAGATTAATTAGCATGATGCAGACAGACCATTCAGCATGATGCAGACAAATCATTCAGAATGTTGCATACAAACCATGCAGCATGGTGCAGGCAAAAAAATCAGCATGATGCAGACAACCCATACAACATGATGCAGACAAAACCATTCAGCATGATGCAGAAAAGGCATTCAGCATTATGCAGACAGACCATCATGATTCAGTGAGATCTTTTAGCATGATGCAGACAGACCTGCCTAATGAAGAGAGATCAGTTAGCATGATGCAGACAGACCATTCAGCATGATGCAGACAAACCATTCAGCATGATGCAGACAAACCATTCAGCATGATGCAGACAAATCATTCAGCATATTGCAGTCAAACCATTCAGCATGATGCACACAATCTATTCAGCATGATGCAGACAGACCATTCAGCATGATGCAGACAAACCATTCAGCATGATGCAGACAGACCAGCATGATGCAGAGAGATCATTTCTCATAATGCAGACAGGCCTGCATAATGAAGAGAGATTAATTAGCATGATGCAGACAGACCATTCTGCATGATGCAGACAAATCATTCAGCATGTTGCATACAAACCATTAAGCAGGATACAGACAAACCATACAGCATGGTGCAGGCAAAAAAATCAGCATGATGCAGACAACCCATACAACATGATGCAGACAAAACCATTCAGCATGATGCAGAAAAGGCATTCAGCATTATGCAGACAGACCAGCATGATTCAGTGAGATCTTTTAGCATGATGCAGACAGACCTGCCTAATGAAGAGAGATCAGTTCGCATAATGCAGACAGACCATTCAGCATGATGCAGATAAACCATTCAGCATGATGCAGACAAACCATTCAGCATGATGCAGACAAACCATTCAGCATGATGCAGACAGACCATTCAGCATGATGCAGACAAACGATTCAGCATGATGCAGACAGACCATTCAGCATGATGCAGACAAACTATTCAGCATGATGCAGACACACCATTCAGCATGATGCAGACAGACCATTCAGCATGATGCAAACAAACCATTCAGCATGATGCAGACAGACAATTCAGCATGATGCAGACAAACCATTCAGCATGATGCAGACAAACCATTCAGCATGATGCAGACAGACCATTCAGCATGATGCAAACAAACCATTCAGCATGATTCAAACAGACCATTCAGCATGATGCAGACAGACCATTCAGCATGATGCAAACAAACCATTCAGCATGATGCAGACAGACCATTCAGCATGATGCAGACAAACCATTCAGCATGATGCAGACAGACCATTCAGCATGATGCAAACAAACCATTCAGCATGATGCAGACAGACCATTCAGCATGATGCAAACAAACCATTCAGCATGATGCAGACAGACCATTCAGCATGATGCAGAAAGACCATTCAGCATGATGCAGACAGACCATTCAGCATGATGCAAACAAACCATTCAGCATGATGCAGACAGACCATTCAGCATGATGCAGACAAACCATTCAGCATGATGCAGACAGACCATGTAGCATGATGCAGACAGACCATTCAGCATGATGCAGACAGACCATTCAGCATGATGCAGACAGACCATTCAGCATGATGCAGACAAACCATTCAGCATGATGCAGACAAACCATTCAGCATGATGCAGACAAATCATTCAGCATATTGCAGGCACACAATCTATTCAGCATGATGCAGACAGACCATTCAGCATGATGCAGACAAACCATTCAGCATGATGCAGACAGACCATTCAGCATGATGCAGACAGACCATTCAGCATGATGCAAACAAACCATTCAGCATGATGCAGACAGACCATTCAGCATGATGCAGACAGACCATTCAGCATGATGCAAACAAACCATTCAGCATGATGCAGACAGACCATTCAGCATGATGCAGACAGACCATTCAGCATGATGCAGACAGACCATTCAGCATGATGCAAACAAACCATTCAGCATGATGCAGACAGACCATTCAGCATGATGCAGACAAACCATTCAGCATGATGCAGACAGACCATTCAGCATGATGCAGACAAACCATTCAGCATGATGCAGACAGACCATTCAGCATGATGCAGACAGATAAGTATGATGCCGACAGACCATTTAGCATGATGCAGACAAACCATACTGCATGATGCAGACAAACCATTTGATTATGTGAACAAAATTCAGCATGATGCAGACAGAACATTCAGCATGATGCAGACAGACGTTTATACAAGTTAATATAACGCGATACTTTTTTCTTTAAATACATCATTATTATGATTTAACTATAAAACTACGAAGCCTCTTTATAAGACAGAGAGATCATTTCTCATAATGCAGACAGACCTGCATAATGCAGAGAGATCAATTAGCATGATGCAGACAGACCATTCAGCATGATGCAGATAAACCATGCAACATGATGCAGGCAAACAAATCAGCATGATGCAGACAACCTATACAGCCTGGAATGGATTGGGTAAAAATGGGAAACATTAGTTTTCTTTATTTCGCACTAGTTGCATGATGATAAGATGTTATTTAGTAGCACAATAATTATACATTGTGACTTTGAATTCGACAGATATTTATTTTATAATTTGTTACTGATATCAGAATGTGAAGGTACCACCAAGGAGTGATAGCCATACTATGATTTTTTTGCATCATGTTTAGATCTCTATTTTCTTCTTTTCTGTTTATGCTATGATCAGATAATAACAATCGATACTGATGATGTTTCATGACATAGTGTGGCGTTGTTACGGCTTTAATAACAGATTCGTTATATCAGGAACTTCAAGCAAACGCTAGGATTTGATATTAGTAGTATTTTGTATATGAATATGCGCGTATGAATGTGTATATGCATATGTAAATGTATGTTTGTATGTATATGAATATATAATCATTGAATTTTGTCGGAAATTCTGACATGGTTATTATGGTTTTGTATTCTGTCAGACGATGATAGTGAGGCACCGACAGTGTTTTGCATAATTTAACTATTGATGTTTTAATTATGTGATGATGGTAGTATAACATGGAAAATTGGAAATTCTAAATAACATGGAAATTAATCGAAACAGATTTTATTGTTATGATAAAATGGTATTGCTATCATGATACGATTTATTCCCATTGTGGTAAAAGATGACTTGTTTCTGTTTTTATGGTTGAGCTAGTATAATATATGTTTGGAAAATCCCAAGATTGGTTGATGACAGTCGTGTTTATCATCATATTAATTGGTTTCTTTGGCACCTAACAGTAGAGTCTCCGTGATTCGGTATTATATCAATAGGGTTAAGGGGGATATTTACTTACACGTTTGTTTTATAGTAATATTGATGTTAATATTTACATTAATAATTTTACTATTTTTTATTTATTTTTTTTCTAAATGACCTTGAAGCCTATGGGATACGGCGACCTTGCATTCATCAAATTATAAATTGATTGTATACTCTGTATTGATGTTATGATTCATAGACCACTCAGCTAGAGGTAGCAGAAGTGTTCATTATCATATCATTCAGTGATTATGAAAGGATCTAGTTGTGATTCTGTGACTCAATATCTTGGTAACATGAGAACGTGTCACTTTAATATTAATATATACATGTACTTAACATCACATTTCAATTGCTTAATTATAACATAGTATGGTAGTGATAACAATGGCAGGGCGTTGCTGATCAGATATATCCGCAGAATGCGGGGTTGATAGAATTTGAAAATCGTTACAATGATTTTTTATGACAGTTTATTCAGATACCAATTAAGTTATATTAATAAGTTCAGTAACACACCTCTGTTATATGGGTAGTGCTTCTGGCCTCTCTATTCATGCCGGACTTGAATCTTCAAAATCAAATTTCTTTTTTTCGTAAATACATATTGCGACCCTTGCTATAAAAGTACATGCCCTCTTATAATTGCGCTGATATGAGCATACAGGTAAATTGTTTTTATATAACAACTCCAGTTAAGCAAGTTGATATCATGAACTGGTTAAGTTGGGAAATGATAAGTTTATTCTATAAATATTAATATTTATATCAGCACTGATCAGTATTAAATTAGTTTAAATGTTACGGAGTATGATAGGCTACGGTGTCAATGCGTCTCCCTTTATTTATTGACACCTTTAGTAGTGTTAGTTGGGGCACTTCTGTTTCCGCGGTAGGTATGTTACAAAATAATATGATCTTTCATATCAATTATATAAGAAGTTATGTTACTAGCTTACATGTTGATGGTAGAATATTAAGATAAGTAAGAAATGGTTTTTCTTTAATTTATTTTTTTTTAATTTAACACTGACACATTTCACATGGTTGATAAAGATAGTATAAAATTTGAAAAAAAGCAGGAAACTTCGGTGATTGCGTCTTGCGGGTTTTGTGCCTTGCATACGTATCCAATCTATACTTGCCTTATAGTAATTTCAACGCGAGTTTATTAAATCATGACAGGTGAACTGACATGTGTAACTTTAAATGTTAATGGTCTTAAAGGTAATTTTAAACGGAGGCAGATGAAACAATTTCACAAAAGCATAATTTATTTACAAGAAACTCACTCTTTGAAAGAAAACGAAAGAATATGGAAGAATGAATGGGGAGCAGATATTTTGTTTTCACATGGCACTTCATTAAGTAGAGGGGTTGCTATTCATATACCTAATAATCCTGTGTATTCATAGGAACTTTTGGATAAAAATGATAAGATATCTACTGGTTATGTTGACAGTAAACTCTACAAAATATTTACTTTTGAAAGTTTATGCACCAAATGCTGAAAATGAGAATATGCAGTTGGAATAACAGCTGCTTAGGGAGCGTACCCGGGGCGTATAGCGCAAGGCAGGCTGCGAACCATGCCATTTACACTGCGATGTCAATAAGGCACTGTATGTTTACATGTGATGTCTATATGCACATGGTTATTAGAGGATAAAAGATCTGCTTAGCCTCAGTAGTAAAATAGCTGGCGGTAACTTAATATCAAGATGGTCTATTTTCAAGGTCACAATGTTATTTATGTCCTCATCGCTGGATTTGTCTTTCTACACTGATGGTGAAACGACTAAAGCTACAATAACAGCTCAAATGTATGCAATAATTCAACATTAACTTTGAAAAAAGGTCCGATTTGATCAAATTAGTTAGAGAAATAAGTCGAACCCCACTAGTGCATATATAATTTATTCAAGAATAAAAAGAATAATCTGAATATACAACCGTATTTTATAATTGGATCAATCGTTGAAACGTATAAATTGTTATGTACAATGGTTCACAGTAATCCCGATAGCACGCAGTCTAATCTTTGAAAGGGAAGAGCGGGATTCCTGAGATGAAATGTTGACAGTCCTGCCAAACCCTGTAAAATTCTTAATATATAAAAAACGTGGCGTGGTGGTCCTGAAAAAGCCAGGATATGTAACAACTTGTTAGTTCTCTAATGTCCAAACAAAAACAAACATCAGGCGTGGTGGACCTGACATAGCCAGGATATATAACAATTTGTAAGTTTTCTAATGTCCAAACAAAAAACGTGGCGTGGTGGTCCTAACAAAGCCAGGATATATAACAATTTGTATGTTTTCTAATGTCCAAACAAAAGACGTGGCGTGGTGGTCCTGACAAAGCGAGGATATATAACAATTTATTGGTTCTGTAATGTCCAAACAAAAAAACATGTGGCGTGTTGGTTCTGACCACAGAAGCTTTAATCCTATTTATTATGAAGTCTTCACACCTCCATTATTCTTAGAGATACTACGACGAAATCAGGTCAAACGACCCAATAAAACAAGGGACCCATGGGTCACGGCGCTCAGCTGATCGTGATTTGACTATAAATGTTTCTCCACTGTGATACTATATCGAGTCGATAAAGCTTATGAATATCATGGACATATTGGGCTATTATAAAGGAATGTAATGTAATATGTAAATGATAAATGAAATAACCTGACTGATGGATTAATAGAGTCAAATATAGTGGTTTATTTTTTATTTATTTAGGAGGGGTTGAAAATTGTGATATATTTGAGCAAATATGAATGCAATGACAGCAGTAATAAGCAGTATTAGAATGATGATAAGGCTATTTGTTGAAGGATCTAAAGTGTATGATAGTCTGAAAGCTTTCAATTTGACAGATATGATGTTATGATTAACTATGCTGATGAAGTGATTTATGAATTTGTGACTGTATGACACAATATCTCTTTAGTCTTGACAAGGTACGTTATTGTGATGCCCACTATGTCTACATATTACACAATATTGACATAATTTCTGGCATGTACATAGGTACCTATGGACGAATAGTTATACAAAATATTAAAGTATGAATATATCTGATTCATCTTGTTCTTGCTTACTGAGGCTGACTTTGGGATGGGGTTCGGAGAAGGTGGATGTAGAAATATTCTATTGTAATGTTTTCCATTTACATAAGAATATGAAAAGCTAAGAGGAAAGGGGCCCTCCTACTTGGTTATAGTAAAGTTCTAAATATATGATTGCAAACTAATACTCTGACAAGACTGTCATGAAGAAAAACAGTAAAATTTTGAGATACTGTGATGCATATGAAAATTTACAGATGGACAGGCAAGTGGACAGAATGGACTAATACCTTTATTTCACTTTCAAGGGAATAATGCATTTAAGTTTATATATAAGCCTATTTTTTTTTTAAAGCATATCCACTTTTTCCATTAAAAAGTTTTTATCTGAATCATTTTTTTATTTACAGGTTTTATGAATTTTTAATAAAAAAACCTAAATATATAAGTTAAAATATTGGAATTGTTGCAAAAGTTGCAATCATTATATATACAGAGTAAACAACTGAAACTATAAGTTAAAATATTAGAATTGTTGCAAAAGTTGCAATCATCATATATCCAGAGTGTAGCTCATATTGGGTCATATTATGCATACACATATATTTTATTATTTTTAAATCATAAATGTTTAAACTGAATTTAAAAGAAAATAATGCCACAACATGGCATCTACAAGAATATTCCTTGAATCACTATTAAAAAGTTTTGCACATTGGAGTTTTCAGTACATGCTTAATTTTATTCACCACAATAAAATAAAAGTAAATTTGATAAAATAAAACATCTTTTCAAATAAAGTATACACACTGTTGGTTGAATGAGGGACAAACAATATCATTGTGCTAATTACTATCCCAGTTTTAATTTATTACTAGAATTAATAGTCAATTTCACACCTGGTGAAGTTTTTACTCTTCTGAAGTAAGGAATTACTTATCTCATGAACATCCACACTTTCATAGCAATACACCACTTTGTGGACACAATTAAATGTACACTTTAATCATTGTAACCCTGGTGGTACAATACAAAATCTAAAATGTAGCATGTCCAAGAATAAAATGAAATACAGAAAATTATAACATTCATCTAGTTTATTCACCAGCTGAGGGGGGGGGGGGGGTGTGCAGGGCAGAGGGGAAGCCTGCTAGTAGTAGCCAAGCTGGGCCAAGGCAAGCTGCCTGGGGTGGGTTACATAATGCAAGTGAAGGCTGTACTACTAGGTGGGCTAGATGTAAACAATACTTGACATGGTGTATGAAAACATGAATAAAAGCTATTCTTTCCAATCAATTTCTTTGAAATTTCAGATTTTAAAAGATTAAATCCTTATGTATATATGCTGTGAAAATTAAATCAACAGTGCCAAAGTTGGTCAAAATTTAAGGTATTGAATTTTTATTTATGCTAATAACTTGAAAAATTTGCAAAATTCAGATCTAATTTTGGGTAAACAATTGAATCTAGATTAAATAAAGTTATATTCCTGAAAAAAACGTCTCTAGGTTCAGCAATTCTCATATTAGGTGAGTAAATATATTTCCTGAATTTTTAAAAAATTGCATTATGTTTTGGCCCATAACTTCAAAATAATACCCAATACTGACCTAATTTTTGGTATGTTCATAGAAAATGTATGAAAGAATGTGAATACTAAATACGATCAAAAACAGAATAGTGGTTTTGATATTAGGCAGCCTTGAAGTGTAACAATGGCTTTTTTATGGAAAACAGAGTTTTTTTTCCTTAATATCTGGAAGGAACGAAGTCCTAATGACCCAATTTCCGGTATGGTAGGAGATTTTGGGGACATCTAAAATTATGCCAACAGCCTGGGGAGCATAGAGTTGTGCACTGAATGACCTACAGTCATCAAAGTGGACTGCTTGACAATGTAAGGGAATACAACAAGAGCCTCCAAAAAGATTCAATAACTAGCCTAATTTTGCAGCTTTTATTTTCAAATTTCAGATATTAACAGGTTAAATCCTTATGTATACATGCTGTGAAAATTAAATCCACAGTACTTACAGGAAAAAAACATGCCGTGGCCAAAGTTGGGCAAAATTTAAGGTACCAATTTTATATTTTTGCCAATATTTAAAAAAATTTAACAGATTTTGATCTAATTTTTGGTATACAATTAAATTTTGATTAATTAAAGTTGTATTACTGGATAAAAGTCCCTACCTTTAACACTTTTGGTCTTAAGTGACCAAATATATCTTCCTGATTTTTTTACAAAGTCGATTATGTTTTGGCCCATAACTTTTTTAAATTATACAATACTGACTTAATATCTGGCATGTACATAGGAACTATATAGAGGAATATTTATGGTAAATATGAAGAAAACCAGATGAGTGGTTTTGATATGAGGCAGTCCTGAAGTGTGAAAATAGATTTCTAATTAAAAATTGAGGTTTTTCCTTAATATATCGAAGGAACGAAGTCCTATTGACCCAATTTTCGGCATGGTAGGAGATTTTGGGAACATCTAACTGTATGCCGAATTTCAGATTCGTAGGTCCAACGGTGTCGAAACGTGCCAGTCTTACGGACGGACAGACAGACGGACGGACGACGGACAATGGACCACGACTATATCTCAGATGACTTATAGTCAGCTGAGCTAAAAACGGTAATACCGTGTTATCACATGTTATATGACAAGGTAGGTAACTCGGCCACAACCTTTCGACGGCGGCCATTCCAGATGGGTCACGTAAGGTCATGCCACTGCGCATCACTTACTTGTCAACGAAGGCTACTTCTGCCACCAATTGGAATGGACGACGTCGAAATTCAGACATCACCACAAAAAGTTATCCAGGTCGCTTGTATTGATGGTTGAAAGCAATGGAAATTGGATGGATTTGATTCTGTTACTCCCGTAGTATTGAACGATCATATGGATTACGCATAAAAGGAAGATATAACGAGTGTTGGCGGGTCGATAACGTAACTTCCCTCATTATCACACGAACGGTTTTGGCTAAATTGCCTATACCTTGTCATATAACAAGTGATAACACGGTATTACCGCTTTAGTATTTGGTTGTTTGACCTGATTTCGTCGTAGTATCTCTAAGAACATTTGAGTCATGATGACATTATTATAAATAGAGATTCAAGAGCCTGTGTCCTGACAAAGTCAAGATACATAACAATGTGTTGGTTCTCTAATGTCCAAACAAGCAACATGTGGCGTGGTGGCCTGACAAAGCCAGGATATATAACAACTTATTGGTTCACTAAATTCTAAACAAAAACAGCATGTGGCGTGGTGGTGATCTGTATTATGTTGTGGCACCGCTTATAGGAGCACGCATGCCTTGGAAGTGATCAAACTCGTCACGAAGGCTGAAAACATAAAATAAATCAGTTTATGAATGGATATACGGTAGTACCTTTATGTCCTAAAATCGATTATATCCTAAAACCTCCACCTATCCATAAATGTCAATTTCTTCATCTTCTTTTATTCTTTTAAGGGTGTATATCTTACAACCCTACATTTATTTTGACCCAGATTTAGTGACCTTGACCCATTTTAAAATGTCAAAGGGATAAAAAAGTACGATTTTAAACATTTTATAATGTAGATAAACACCATGTATTACAAGTACAGTGAAATGGACGAAAATGGCAGGGTAAAATGCAGTGCGACCATTTATATATCAAAATGTTAGTATTCATTAATGCGAAAGTTAAAAAATATGGGAAGTTTCAGTTAAGACGCACTTCCACATAAATCCTTGGACTTAAAAGTTGAAACTTTAACAGAACGAAATGCCAAATAGAAGTAATTTTAACAAGGATACGCCACTGCACATACTATGAGCAGTTTTTAATTAGCATCAGCAATGGACAAAGAAATTTGATACCTGTGATTAAAGACGTCTTTTACAATGCTGAAGTGCAGTGCGAAGTTTGGGTTTGTAATCTTTATTACTTTCTTAATATTATGCAAATTAGGGAAATGTGACGTCGCTATTTTCACAAAATCAGAAGGAACAATCAGATTTTAAAAAAAAAGTAACATGTAGGTGGAGATTCTTGCCTTTCTGTACTTGCATGTCCTTTTTTTAAATCAGATGACAAGTGTATGAAGGCGTGGCCTGTCTCGTGTATTCTTGAGATAGGATCTTATTACACCCAAGTTATTTATACTGCATAAGGTAATAAGAGGTTCAACGCATCATTTCCCCCAATTAACTCCTTCCAGATTTTTTTTTCATTTAAAAGGAAAATATTATTGTAATTTATCTAATAACTAGATGTGTCGGAACGACACGAATGCCCCCGCCTGGGGCAAATTAGAAATTTTTTGAAATTTTTTTTAAATTTAGGAGGTGTCGTATGATCAAAAGTAAGTCAACAAGGGCAAAATGCAAACTCGATCTGTTACGGGTCATTATCGAGCAACACACCAAAAATCAGCCCAGTATCTGCAGGCATTGAGAAAAAAAGTCCATACATGTGCATTTTCTATAAAAATTTCTGTCTTTCATGAAATTTTCTATGTTTAGGAGCTGTAAAACAATCAAAAGTAGGTCAACCGGGACGAAACGCGAACTCGCTCTGTAACTGTCATTATCTGCCCACACATAAACAAGGCCTACAGGCCTAATGCGAACCTGTGCAATGAGATTACACCAGGTATAATGCTTCTTTTCAAGAACATGTGTAACATGTATATGAACAATGCAAATACTAAACACTTAGAACAAGAAACAATTAAACAAACATCACTGCTGCAATTCTGGCATGGGTGCACACAACACAAAAACTAGAATATGGGTAGTCAACAAGGGACTACGTGTATCCGCCAAAATCAGAGTGGAACGGGTGAAGTGAGACAATGATTGAGTGGCAAGGGGAAATAGAGTGAGGTGTGTTGCATAATAGCCTGGATGTCTGCAGCCGAAATGTGTATGTAGGTTGCGCCACCTACCACAAAATCCAGAAAGCTGTCCAAGTTGTATACATATGCAAAATTTGAGGCAGATAAGTCAAACCACTACTTAGATATGAGTGATTTTAGCCCACGGCAGACAAACAAAAGGACTTGTGCAAAAAAGGTGGCAGGTGGCGCCACCAATCTTGTGTATGATTAAGAGCTATGTGAGATCAATACACATGCAAAATTTCAGGGGGATATGTCAAACCAGTCCTTATATATATGCCTGAATGTCTGCAGCGTATACATAAATAAATATGGCGCCACCTGCCACAAAATCGAGAAACCTATCACAGATGTATAACATGCAAAATTTTAGGCAGATAAGTCACACCACTACTGAGATATGAGTGATTTTAGCCCACGGCAGACAAACAGACGGACGCTGTGCAAAAATGGTGGCAGATGGCACCACCAATCTTGTGTATGATTAAGAGCTATGTGAGATCAATACACATGCAAAATTTCAGGGGGATATGTCAAACCAGTCCTTATATATATGCCTGAATGTCTGCAGCGTATACATAAATATATATGGCGCCACCTGCCACAAAATCGAGAAACCTATCACAGATGTATAACATGCAAAATTTTAGGCAGATAAGTCACACCACTACTGAGATATGAGTGATTTTAGCCCACGGCAGACAAACAGACGGACGCTGTGCAAAAATGGTGGCAGGTGGCACCACCAATTTTGTGTATGATAAAGAGCTACGGGAGATCTATAAATATGCAGAATGTTTGCCTAATCCGTCAAATGGTTCCTGAGATATGAGCTTGGATGTCTGCAGCGTAAATCTGAATGGAGGTGGCGCCATCTGCCACAAAATCCAGAAAG
This sequence comes from Sipunculus nudus, assembly GCA_026874595.1. Classification (NCBI taxonomy): domain Eukaryota; kingdom Metazoa; phylum Annelida; class Sipuncula; order Golfingiida; family Sipunculidae; genus Sipunculus; species Sipunculus nudus. Next base: position 61,085,615 of record CM049315.1, on the reverse strand, counting down.
CTCTCCAAGATGTATAAACATGCAAAATTTTAGGCAGATATGTCATACCACTGCCGAGATATGAGTGATTTTATCCCACGGCAAACAAACAGACGGACGGTATGCAAAAATGATTGCAGGTGGCGCCACCAGTTTAGCGTATGATAAAGAGCAATGTGAGATCTTTAAACATGCAAAATTTTGGCCTAACTGGTCGAACGGTTCCCGAGATATGAGCTTGGATGTCTGCAGCTTAAACGTGAATGTAGGTGGCGCCACCTGTCATAAAATCAAAAAGCTGTCCAGGATTTATACACATGAAAAATTTCAGGTGGATAAGTCCAACCAATGCAGAGATATAAGTGTTTTTATCCCAAGGCAGATGAACAGACGGACGCTGTGCAAAAATGGTTGCAGGTGGCGCCACCATTTTTAGTGTATGTTATAAAGCTTTCCTAGGACTATATTTGTGCAAAATCTTTAGCCTTATCGGTCAAACGGTTCCCGAGATATGTGGGTTTATGTGTGGAAACAGACGCAAAATGGACGCTGGGCAGAGAGGAAAGGTCAGAGGTCAACCAAAAATGAGAGCGCAGCAGTTCACATGTGACCAATCATAATTCCGAATTTTAAAAAATTCTGCCCAGTGGTTATGGAGGAGTTCTCCGGAATCCTATGCGGTGATGGCGGCAGCGTCTGCGTCCGACTGAAAACATAGTATCTGTAAAACTCTGTTTTGGCGGATACAATGATTGTAGCTGGCACCACCAGTCTTATATACAACGAAGAGATATATACATATGCCCAATGTCAGACTGATATGTCAAACCCCTCCTGTAAAATAAAAGTAGGGACATACACTGTGCAAAAATTATTGTAGGTGGCGCCACCAGTCTTGTACACTATAAAGCTACCCGATATGTATAAACATACCCAATTTTAGGTTGATATATCAAATTCCTCTGTAGAAATAAGCAGGCGCATACACTTCAAAAGTCAATGTAGGTGGCACCACCTGTCTTGTAAATGACGCATAGACAGGTAAAAATATCAGTCCAATACATCAAACTTCCCCAGAGTTTGATGCACTGGGCTGACAAGGCTAAGGTGAGTAAGGCAGTTGCAACCAAATGACCTGTGACAAATTGCTGCCTCAAGCTACTGCACTGAGTGAACTCTTGACCTGCGCCTGGCTAGACTAAGTGAACTTATGAACTGTACCTGGCTGCACTGAGTGAACTCTTGACCTGTTGCATAATCTGACACAGTTGGCAGTCTGCCAAAGCTATAAATAGATTCAGGCTGAACTTTGGTGCCAAATATGATGAAGTGAGCAGTCTGCCAAAGCTATAAACAGAATGCAGCTACTGCACTGAGTGAACTCTTGACCTATACTTGGCTGCACTTCTTCCAATCCTGGCACTGTGCCAAAACTATTTATAGAGCTGACATCATCTTGGCTAATGGCCAACATCAAGGCACTGGCAATCTGCCAATGGTATACCAAGTGCTGCCATCTGTACACAAAAGTGGTCCCTACTTGAAATAACGTTGAAATTTATTTTCCCAATACAAAATGCTTTTCAGCTGACTTTTTTATTATAAAAAAAGAATTCAGGAATATATGTAAAATTATTATGAATGCATACTGAATGCAAAATTAAAATACAGATATATCTCATTGATGGCAAATTCTTGAATAAAGTTGAGTAGGGATACCAATAATTTGTAATCCACGAGTTGTCTTTATATAGCCACAGAGAGCTGAATATCCAAGATTGTAACATTGCCTGGTATGATGAATAACTAAGAAAGTTATATTGAATGAGTCTATATTTTTGAATCCGCAATTGTGTAATGACGAAGGAAAACCTTTTATGTTTAAGGAATTTATTTTAAATGGTTGTACTTTAGTTAAACATGTCTGGAATAGGCGCATTGGTTATTTTCACAGATTAGAGGAAGTTGCTTCTCGTTTTAAGATTCTTAAAGTAGACTGGTTTAAGACCAGATATAATAACTTGATTGAGTGTTTTCCATCACAGTGGATTTCAGTTTGAGAAAAGGTTTAGAGACTGATTATGTGAAAGATTATGTTATTAATTGTGAACGTGACAAAGTTTTAGAATCTGATAAATTTACCACGAAGAATATATATATATTATTGAGACAGGTGTGTGAACCAATTTGCATGGCCTCTTGGAGGCGAATTTTCACGGGTGAGTTAGATATCAAACATGTCTTTAAGTATTGTTACCGTAATTTGAATGATCCATATCAGTTAGATATCAACTGGAAGTTTCTTCATTTATGCCTGCCGTCCAATGATATTTTAAAAAGATGTAAATTAAGTATGACAGATTTGTGTCATGCATGCAACTGAACTGAAAGTAATTTGCATATTTTTTCTGATTGCCCTGTGGCCTTTAAATTTTGGATCGATGTTAATAAATTGTTCGAAAAGATTACAAGTAAATCTATAAAGGTAAATTTATATACTATATGTTTTGGTTTTAGACATAGGTGGAAAGAATTTTCAGACGAGTGTGTTCAGTTACTAGATTTCATTTTATGCGCTGCTAAATATATATTATGGGTTAATAGAAATAGAAGTATATTGTCTCGTCCGTTTACTCTGTTTTCCGTCTTAAAGAACATCCTAATAAGCAGAATTAAACAGGAGCATCTTTCAGGTAAAGACAAAGGAGAATATGGTAAAGAAAATTTTAAGAAGTTGTGGTGTCACAATAGGGCGCTATGTACAGTAGATGATGGTTTTAATCTTTCAATTTTGATTTCATAATACTTTTTGAAAAATGTGCTTAGGCGTTAAAAAAATATCTGTACAAATAGGTGCATATCTAAACTTATTAACGAACTTATTCATATATATTTACAAAGGAACTTAGGTAGATGGTGTTGGGGAGGGATCATGTGTTTGGAAGTGTTTCCCTCCGTCCGAATAAATATCATATCCTTTTGGTAATAGAGGACATACAGTAGGTTTGAGCGATTTTTGTGTGTGTGTGTGCGCAAATAGGGTGGATTTTTTTTTCCACTGATAACTATGGATGTAATTGTTTGTGTTTTCTGCCTTCGTCCGTGATTTGGATTTAGGGTTTATCTTGATTCTGTATTTTGTAAGGATAATTTGTGACTAGGGATTGATTTATTGGTGTCACTATTGTCACTAGTATGTTTTGAGGTTTTATCTAATTTAGTATTCGATTTGGTTATTTTAGTGCTTCTATTCGTCCGCATACACATGTTTTGAGGTTAAATAGCTTAGGTTTGTTTTATCTGAATAAGTATTCGATTTGATTATTTTCGATGCTTTCCTTTGTCCGAATATGTACTTTAATTTATGTCTCACTTACTTGATTCAGTATTATGTATATATCTAGGGATGTAATCGTTTGTGTTTTCTACCTTCGTCCATAAATTTGGATTTTGGTAAGTTTTAGGTATTTTGTTTGGATATTCTGTGACTAGGGATGGAAAATTTTGTTTCCTTTGATAACTAGGGATGAAATTGTCTGAGTTTACAACCTTTGCTCGTAAATTTGGTTTTTATGCGGTTTATTTCGATTATGTAATTTTGTAAGGAAAATTTCGACTAGGGATGGATTCATGTTTTGATGTTAACACAATAAGAATTTTGTTTAATAGTTACTTTACCAGAGGTTAGCTGTATCTTCGATCTATATACGTTATACGTTGTCTTATACATTTGTTAATTTTCATTTAAGCAGGAGTATATGCATGTATATATGTAAGTATATGTTTATAAATGTATATGGGTGCATTCACTTAATGTATGTTACGGTTACTAGTATTAATATTAATTAATTAATTTATTTATTTATTTTTCCTAAGGTTAAAATATGTTAGATGTATATGTTATCGTGTTTGGTATGGGAAATGTTTGTTTTGAAACACATTGTTAGTTTGTTATGGATTTATTACATAGCGTGTGTATGCTTAGAAGATTGTACATATATTTGATTTTAAATAAACAATATAAAAAAAATGATGAATAACTTAAATCATAAATCTAAAGCTTTAAAAAAAAACGTTCTTTTCAATATTAACCAAGGTAAAGACAAAGGAGAATATGGTAAAGAAAATTTTAAGAAGTTTTGGTGTCACAATAGGGCGCTATGTACAGTAGATGATGGTTTTAATCTTTCAATTTTGATTTAATAATACTTTTTGAAAAATGTGCTTAGGCGTTAAAAAAATATCTGTACAAATAGGTGCATATCTAAACTTATTAACGAACTTATTCAAATATATTTACAAAGGAACTTAGGTAGATGGTGTTGGGGAGGGATCATGTGTTTGGAAGTTTATCACTTCGATACGGTCCATATGGTGTTTGCTTTGATCTTATATTATAGGTTCTTCAGTTTCTAGGGATGGATTAAATTTAACTTATAATCCATGTTTGGTTAATCCTCAGCATTACATTAGGTTCTTTGTTTACGTGTTTCCCTCCGTCAGAATAAATATCATATCCTTTTGGTAATAGAGGACATACAGTAGGTTTGAGCGATTTTTGTGTGTGTGTGTGTGTGTGTGTGCGCGCGCAACTAGGGTGGATTTTTTTCCCACTGATAACTAAGGATGTAATTGTTTGTGTTTTCTGCCTTCGTCCGTGATTTGGATTTTGGGTTTATCTTGATTCTGTATTTTGTAAGGATAATTTGTGACTAGGGATTGATTTATTGGTGTCACTATTGTCACTAGTATGTTTTGAGGTTTTATCTAATTTAGTATTCGATTTGGTTATTTTAGTGCTTCTCTTCGTCCGCATACACATGTTTTGAGGTTTAATAGCTTAGGTTTGTTTTATCTGAATAAGTATTCGATTTGATTATTTTCGATGCTTTTCTTTGTCCGAATATGTACTTTAATTTATGTCTCGCTTACTTCGATTCAGTATAGTTTTCTACCTTCGTCCATAAATTTGGATTTTGGTAAGTTTTAGGTATTTTGTTTGGATATTCTGTGACTAGGGATGGATAATTTTGTTTCTTTGATAACTAGGGATGAAATTGTCTGAGTTTACAACCTTTGTCCGTAAATTTGGTTTTTAGTCGGTTTATTTCGATTATGTAATTTTGTAAGGAAAATTTCGACTAGGGATGGATTCATGTTTTGATGTTAACACAATAAGGTTTTGGTTAATATTCACTTTACCAGGGGCTAGGTGTATCTTCGATCTATATACGTTCTACGTTGTCTTATACATTTGTTAATTTTCATTTAAGCAGGAGTATATGCATGTATATATGTAAGTATATGATTATAAATGTATATGGGTGCATTCACTTAATGTATGTTACGGTTACTAGTATTAATATTAATTAATTAATTAATTTATTTATTTTTCCTTAGGTTAGAATATGTTAGATGTATATGTTATCGTGTTTGGTATGGGAAATGTTTGTTTTGAAACACACTGTTAGTTTGTTATGGATTTATTACATAGCGTGTGTATGCTTAGAAGATTGTACAAATATTTGATTTTAAATAAACAATATAAAAAAAAATGATGAATAACTTAAATCATAAATCTAAATTTTTTAAAAGCTTTTAAAAAAACTTTCTTGTCAATATTAACCAAAGATAACCTGAAATCTAAATGTCTAGTGGCATGATGTAATAGATGCTGATAAACTGGTGCCAGGCTAGATGTAACAGCATCACACAGCTAACATATATGGTAAAATGACTCAATTCAATCTCCATAATTCAGCCAAAAATCATTCATGTGGAACCATTAATGACAATTATTATAAGAATTATTGTAGGGGTTAGGCCAACAAAAATTAAAGGTATGGTTCTCAGGCACCGCCCGCATCAATTTTAAACCCCCGCATCAAAAATTTTTATTTTGATTTTCAATAAAAACTTTTCAATATTGAGCTGCTGCCGCTCCGAGATTTCTTTCAAGAAGATAAAACCATACAATTTCCTTTGTTTTGTAGTGCTTTTACTTATTCAGCAAAATAAAACTGTTTTTTTTCATGCTTTTCCCTTATCATTTGACATTTTTATCGAAACATACCAAAACATTTAAAATAAAAAAAGCGCCCGCCCGCATTGATTTCTGAAAAAAAGTGCCTGAGAACCATACCTTTTTTTTATTTTGGCCTTATTCTTGTAAAATATTTAACAAACTGGCTTCAGTGGCATCAGTCGAAAAACGTTTCGCAGGTTTATAACTCATATAGGAAGATACAGCAAAATGGCTAAGTTAAGCTTCCCGTAACTCAGCCAAAAAGCACTGAACCAAATCCACTTGAACAAACTTGAATTATCAACATCTGAGGATTATTAATGTGTGAGATTTAAGAATTTGGCCCAGTGGTTTTTGAGAAGAAGATCTTTGTAGCCACTGAGCTAAAATGGGCTGTTATGGCATATGACTAAATTCAGCTTCCCATAACTTACCCAAAAGTCACTGAAAAGAGACCATTTGAACAAAAATCAGAAAGCACTACCCTAGGATCATTTCTGTGCGATATTAAACATTTTGGCCATATGGTTTCAGAGAAGAAGTTTTTTGTAGCTCTCAGTGTGATACAGGCACTGATGACCCCGTACAAAAAAGGCCGATGCAGGTGGCGCCACCAATACCTCAATTTCAGATATGACCTATGTGACCAACATTGGCATAAAATTTGGTGATGATAACTCCAGCCGTTTCTGAGATTTAAATTTTAATATGCTTTTTTGCACAGTTAACAAAGTTCAACCTCCTGTAACTCGGCCAAAAATCTCCGAACTGGAACCATTCAAACAAACTTGAGACAGATTGTTCCAGGGAACATTTCTGTGAAATATTGGACAATTTGGCTGGACAGTTTCGGAGAAGAAGATTTTCAAAGCTTTTTTTTGCTTTCCCTATAAAATCTAAGAAAATGCAGTTAGAAAAAAATCCGATATAGTTTTTTGGATGACTGATTATTTGCAAAAAATTTGGTGATGCTAGCTCCTGCCGTTTTTGAGATAGCTATGGTTAACGTACAGACGACGCACGACGCACGACACACGACGCACGACGGCCGACGCCGCACCATCGCATAAGCTCACAGGTTCGCTAAACATCAGGGTGGTATTTGCAGGCACTGAGGAAAAAAAGTCAGTACATATGCATTTGTTATGTACATTTCTATTTTTCATTAAATATTCTATGTTCAGGAGCAGTCAAATAGTCAAAAATAGGTCAACTGGGACAAAACAAGAACTCGATCTGTAACTGGTCATTATCTGCCTACACACCAAAAATCAGGCCAATATCTGCAGGTACTGCGAAAAAAAAATCTGTACATGTGTATTTGTCATTAAAATTTATATTTTTCATGAAATTTTCTATGTTCAGGAGCCGTAAAACGGTCAAAAGTAGGTCAACCGGGACGAAACGCGAACTCGATCTGTAACTGGTCAATATCTGCCCACACACAAAAAATCAGGCCAATATCTGCAGGCATTGCGAAAAAAATCCGTACATGTGTATTTGTCATGAAAGTTCATATTTTTCATAAAATTTTCTATGTTCAGGAGCCGTAAAACGGTCAAAAGTAGGTCAACCGGGACGAAAAGCGAACTCGATCTGTAACTGGTCATTATCTGTCCACACACAAAAAATCAGGCCAATATCTGCAGGCATTGCAACAAAAAGTCCGTACATGTGTACTTTTTTATGAAATTTTCTATGTTAGAGCACCGTCAAACGGTCAAAAGTAGGTCAACTGGGACAAAACGTGAACTCGATCTGTAACTGGTCATTAACTGCCGACACACCAAAAATCAGGCCAATATCTGCAGGTACTGCGAAAAAAAATCTGTACATGTGTATTTGTCATTAAAATTTATATTTTTCATGAAATTTTCTATGTTCAGGAGCCGTAAAACGGTCAAAAGTAGGTCAACCGGGACGAAACGCGAACTCGATCTGTAACTGGTCAATATCTGCCCACAAACCAAAAATCAGGCCAATATCTGCAGGCATTGCGAAAAAAATCCGTACATGTGTATTTGTCATGAAAGTTCATATTTTTCATAAAATTTTCTATGTTCAGGAGCCGTAAAACGGTCAAAAGTAGGTCAACCGGGACGAAAAGCGAACTCGATCTGTAACTGGTCATTATCTGTCCACACACAAAAAATCAGGCCAATATCTGCAGGCATTGCAACAAAAAGTCCGTACATGTGTATTTGTCATGAAAATTTCTATTTTTCATGAAATTTTCTATGTTCAGGAGCCGTAAAACGGTCAAAAATAGGTCAACCGGGACGAAACGCGAACTCGATCTGTAACTGGTCATTATCTGTCCACACACAAAAAATCAGGCCAATATCTGCAGGCATTGCAACAAAAAGTCCGTACATGTGTACTTTTTTATGAAATTTTCTATGTTAGAGCACCGTCAAACGGTCAAAAGTAGGTCAACTGGGACAAAACGTGAACTCGATCTGTAACTGGTCATTAACTGCCGACACACCAAAAATCAGGCCAATATCTGCAGGTACTGCGAAAAAAAAATCTGTACATGTGTATTTGTCATTAAAATTTATATTTTTCATGAAATTTTCTATGTTCAGGAGCCGTAAAACGGTCAAAAGTAGGTCAACCGGGACGAAACGCGAACTCGATCTGTAACTGGTCAATATCTGCCCACAAACCAAAAATCAGGCCAATATCTGCAGGCATTGCGAAAAAAATCCGTACATGTGTATTTGTCATGAAAGTTCATATTTTTCATAAAATTTTCTATGTTCAGGAGCCGTAAAACGGTCAAAAGTAGGTCAACCGGGACGAAAAGCGAACTCGATCTGTAACTGGTCATTATCTGTCCACACACAAAAAATCAGGCCAATATCTGCAGGCATTGCAACAAAAAGTCCGTACATGTGTATTTGTCATGAAAATTTCTATTTTTCATGAAATTTTCTATGTTCAGGAGCCGTAAAACGGTCAAAAATAGGTCAACCGGGACGAAACGCGAACTCGATCTGTAACTGGTCATTATCTGTCCACACACAAAAAATCAGGCCAATATCTGCAGGCATTGCAACAAAAAGTCCGTACATGTGTACTTTTTTATGAAATTTTCTATGTTAGAGCACCGTCAAACGGTCAAAAGTAGGTCAACTGGGACAAAACGTGAACTCGATCTGTAACTGGTCATTAACTGCCGACACACCAAAAATCAGGCCAATATCTGCAGGTACTGCGAAAAAAAAATCTGTACATGTGTATTTGTCATTAAAATTTATATTTTTCATGAAATTTTCTATGTTCAGGAGCCGTAAAACGGTCAAAAGTAGGTCAACCGGGACGAAACGCGAACTCGATCTGTAACTGGTCAATATCTGCCCACAAACCAAAAATCAGGCCAATATCTGCAGGCATTGCGAAAAAAATCCGTACATGTGTATTTGTCATGAAAGTTCATATTTTTCATAAAATTTTCTATGTTCAGGAGCCGTAAAACGGTCAAAAGTAGGTCAACCGGGACGAAAAGCGAACTCGATCTGTAACTGGTCATTATCTGTCCACACACAAAAAATCAGGCCAATATCTGCAGGCATTGCAACAAAAAGTCCGTACATGTGTATTTGTCATGAAAATTTCTATTTTTCATGAAATTTTCTATGTTCAGGAGCCGTAAAACGGTCAAAAATAGGTCAACCGGGACGAAACGCAAACTCGATCTGTAACTGGTCATTATCTGTCCACACACAAAAAATCAGGCCAATATCTGCAGGCATTGCAACAAAAAGTCCGTACATGTGTATTTGTCATGAAAATTTCTATTTTTCATGAAATTTTCTAAGTTAAGGAGGCATAAAACGTTCAAAAGTAGGTCAACTTGGACGAAACGCAAACTCTATCTGTAACTGGTCATTATCTGTCCACACACCAAAAATCAGGCAAATATCTGCAGGCATTGCGAAAAAAAGTCCTTACAACTGTTTGATTTCGAAATGACGGAAGGACGGAAGGACGGAAGGACGGAATGACGGACATGGGTAAAACTATATACCCCGGCCACTTTGTGGCGGGGGCATAAAAATCTTTAATTTTTTTCATTACAAAAGAGAAGAAACGTTAAAAACGGCAAAACCCTTGTCTCACCTTCCGGGCCCTTTTGGTAAGCAATCCTGATGGTCTCACACTGACAGGCAGCCACTGCTGGTACAACCTGAACGAGAGAACAATATGTTACATGGCCGATATGACCGGTGCAACCTGCGAGCAGTCAGGGTCACCTGATGGCTTTTGCTACGGTCACAAATCACTAAATGCTGCCTGCCGGCGTGGTAACTGCCAGTTTTCACTAAAATTCGTCAGGTGGCAGCTCGGTGGCAGGCACAATCGGCAGGCGGCAGTCGGCATTTTAGACGCCGCTAGGACGCCGCTGAAATTTTAAGAAAAAGTTAAAATTCTGTCTGCCACCAGCCGATTTTTCCAGTTATGCCAGTCGTCAGGCACAGGTCGCCGGCCGGGCGCATTTCGAAGTCGCGCGGTGGCTATCAAGCGGCAGGCGGGCAGCAGCGCGATTTTTATTCGGTCGTGGGGCTCGAGGTCCTTCAAACTTCGGCCGGCGATCGGTAGGATCTAACTGCCACTTTCTGCATCCGGCCTGCTGCCGTTATGCTACCGATATGCCACCGTACGATTTCAAAATATCTGCTGGCGGCAGGGCGGCAGATTGAAAGGCAGCTGGGAGGCGGCTGTCGTAGTTGGTAGGTGGCAGGACGGCGATCTGCCGAGTGCAGACTCCCGGACCCCTGAATATAAATCTCTCGTCGTCGCTGCTGTTGCTGCTGGGTTCTCGCTGGGGCTGGGTTCTGGTCTCTTGCGCTTTGGGGCTGGCGCCTTGTCCTTTCCCTTGCCTTTAGGGGGCATCTTGTTGGAAGGAAATGGTTTATAATAATGTTGATGGAAAATGGTTGATAATAAATTGTTAATGGTACACTTTGTAGTGATATGAGAGCAATCTAGGTTTATATATCCAACCGGGAACCAGACTGCCGCCGTCAGATTATCGGGCGGGCGCCGGCCGGTGGCAGTTAGAACGCCCGATCGTTGGCCGGTGGCAGGTGTAAATGGCCGGTGTCCGCCAGGTCACCGGAAGGTGGCAGGTAAAATCTGGCGGCTGCCGGCCTGTCGCCTAACTGCCACCGGCCAACACCCTGATGACGTCACACATTCCCTCGAACTTAGACACTGCCTTGGGCCGCCCGGAGCCCGTCGGGCGGCCTTTTACTGGCAGTTATTTATGACCAGCTGCACCGATTTGCAAAAAATCGGCCGGCGGCATATAACTTTAAGAATCCGCCGATGTCTAAAAATCGGCAGGCGGCAGTTTCACATTGTGACCGTAGCATTACAGAGAAGCGAGAGAACTCATGCAAACGGTGTTTGTAATTGTGGTAAGATGTCTGCTATAAGTGTGTCAATATCAGGGGCGTCAATATAGGCGGATGATGGGTATATTCCCTCCCCCCCCCCCACTTTTTGGGGAGGGGAGGGGGGGGAGAGGATGGTCAATGTAATCATCCCCCGCTATTCAGAGAATAATCTTTATATATTGCAAATGAAACATATTAATAAATAGAATTAGAGACGTCATTTCCATTTATGATCTTACTATGAAGTATTCTATCTAAACCTGGTTTAGAATTAACTTATACTGGAAACATAATACAGTATTTTCTAAAACCTAAACTTAATTGTAACATATGTGAAATGTGATTAAGTATATATATTTGAATTATGTCACACGGATACTAAATATGATATATATATATATATATATATATATATATATATATATATATATATATACATATATTGGAGAGTGCGTGTGTGTGTCTGCGAGTCATCCCCCTTCCAGGACGATAGGTGACGCTTCTGGTCAATATGTCGTTCGTCAAGGTTATTTGCCTTCAGTAATCGACTAAACTCAAAATACATATATACGATAAACAAAACGGCGAAAACAGGTCTATATCATGGTACGTACCACTTCCGGCAAGTTGAGAAAAACAATGCCTAGTTCCCTCTCCATCTTGCTGGTGCCCTCGCCGCCAAATACCCTGATACTTGCTCTGTTGTACGCAGACACGGGAAAGTCGATCGTCAGGGTCACCTGCATGTTTTCTTGAACTACAAGTATACACAAACGTAACTATAAGGATAAACAAACATGACTGTAAGTATACACAAACATTCTGTTTATTTAGGTCAGATCCAAGATCACACGGGCTGATCAATTTACTTAAGATAACAGGCTGTAAACATATAGTTTCTTTGATTTGAATAAGGCAAAACATTTGATGATTTTCTGACGCCCCTGCATAATCGTCAGTCTAGGGCTTAATACATTGCTGTCCCATCTCGTCCTGGAAATCAAACTCTCTCTCTCTCTCTCTCTCTCTCTCTCTCTCTCTCTCTGTGGGGATGATGGTGTGTGCGTTTGTGTGTGTGCCTGTCTTGGACCCACACAAACTTTTTTATCGACTCTGAGATACTGTTCTACTGGAGTATACATTCGCACGATAAAGGCGAGAAGCTAGGGGAATGTTTACAAAGACATCTTTTCCCGCTCACCAAGAAAGACGTGGCCTGCGGAGTAGCGGCAATTTGCCACCCAAACGTCAAATTTTAAATTACTGAAGAAGAAGGGATGGCAGTACAAGCTATTGGGTTCGCAACAAGTATAGTACATGCAGATTTGCACGCCATTTCTAACATTTTTTCACCTGCTTGTTGAACTGACTTTTTTTCCAAAGTAGGACATAAAGTGACTTTTTTTCTGTTGGGGAGAATAATAAATATTACATCACGGTTGATTTACGTATTTTTATGCAGCAGTTATTAATAACGAGGCTGGTTTTACTCGGAAAGTTTGTCTCTGCGTCTCTGTGATGGCTTGCCAGCTTTGTCTGAATCGGTCAAAGACTACCACACAGCAAATATTTTGAATCGACCCTTCGAATGGGATGTTCTATTTTAACTTGCATCATAACTCACATGTCACTATCAGGTACTTTAAAAGGCGTAAGTGTCATGTTTGCTTGGCTACCTGCTGAGTCCATCTGAAGGAGAGCATTCAAAATAACAAAGACAGTTGTCACAAAGTCAGAACTGTTCCCGGAGCCACATACAAGAATAAACTGAGAGACTAGTTACCAAGAAAAAAAAACACCTGGAAATTGCCTTGGCAATAATATCTTGACAAGGTGCTTGTTGTTTTGTCACTGTGTACAAATTGCGGCATTCAGGAATTGATGAGGCATCAGTGCAGGTTTTTCTTTGCCACATAACAAATTTCTCGTGGCTGTCAGAGTGATGCAATAAAACATACTCATACCACACGGATATGTTATCACCCAATGATATTTGTTAATCTGGCATACAGCTGACATTACAGAGCAGATCTATACAGAGTGAATCACTGTATGGGTTGAGACAATGCCAAGACCAACATATGCTCTGTGAGTTGTTAATGTTCCTGCTGCTACGTTTTTTTATATTTAATTAAAGGGGCCCAATCAACTATCTGACCTTCATAAACTAAAGGTAATCCCTTAGAGCTTGTAAAAAATAGGCCAGGAAACGTGGATATCACCGTACAAAGGCTGCTTATTTTATTTATATCGACACATTTATAATTTATGGGGGACCGTCAAAATAATTACAAGAAATTCAACAAGGGCATTTTGCAGAAAGTTAGATAAGCCAGAGCTTTGCAAATGGCTTTAAAGTGACCTCTCTACCACCACATATATGCAATCTACCACCTTAGGTTACATGTTTTCCCGTTTGTCAACATGTTTTTGAAAAATAAGTGCATACATCCTTGACGAAGGTGTTATAAGAACTTTTCACAACCAAAATTACCCTTTGATCATTAACATATACACAGAGGAAGCTAGAAATCACATAAATTCTTTTCAAAAGGTAGGGGATTGAGCACCTTTAAATGTGTTTTTTTTTCAAAGAAACATTGCAATGCTACCGATGGTTGGGGAAGCGCTGCAAAGACCGAGACGTACCCATGTGTGTGTGTGTGTGTGAGTGTGTGTGTGTGAGTGGAAGCTAGTCAGTCTGCTGTCAATGTCGATCCCATTTTGGTCACTGATTGAAAAAAATATTGTGAACATAAGAAAGAAATGTAGAAAACAAAAAAAAATATCTACAAGTGCAATACATGTATCGTCGTCACAAGATTTGTTTTTATGAAAAGGTCATTCTCGACTTGTAGTGAGAATTAAACATACCTTTCTAAGGTGTCCTATTTTATTTAACACCGCTAGAAAACCATGTATCCAGTGGCGGATCCAGAGAGGGAGCTTTGGGGGCTTAAGCCCCCCCCCCCCCCCCTTTCCAGGATGGAAACATTGTTATCATTTTTTATCAGAGAAGGTTTCCTTTACATTATTCCAGTTGCCGTCATACAAAAATCACCCATTCAACTGAAACACAAAAGTTGAAAACCCATGGAATCGTTAGGAGAGATGCATGTCTACACCAGGATCAGGCATCTTATTATTCACCCGACGTTAAGCGAGAGGACTACTAAAATGGTCCGCGTCTGCCAGTCCCTCCGTCCTTTCGTCCGTCTGTCTTTCAATCCGTCCGTCCGTCTCGCACCATCACTGATGCCACACTTTCCTGGTTATCATATGCACGGGGACCACTGTGGCCCTAGGTCCTTTTATATATTTAAATAATTAATTGGGTAATTTCCAACATTGGTTTTAGACGTTAAAAATTTCGAATTACAGAATCTATCAACCGTACATGATAGAAGAATTTCTCATGCAATGCCCCAGCTGTCCTTGGGCTTGGACATCTTGCTTTTGAACATGATTAAGCATTTAAATAAAAAGCAAGCTTTTTTCACCTCTCTTTATCCTAGAAATACAAATCTTTTTCGCTTTTTAACAAAACGTCATTATATTATCATTAAAAAAATAATAAACAGTGTCTGCATATACATAAATCATAGCATTTGATTTTTATGATAGGCAATTGAAAATTACTGCCTCGTCATAAATGACATGTATCGGGGACTGGGATTTTGGCTGTAAATATCAGTTGGAATTCTCAATGGGGAATCTTTTTTGAAATTATTTGTCCTTGTCGCTCTTTATAAGAAAAAATGAACAAAGCGGTACAAGAAACTTTAGTAAACTGACAATGTTTAATACCTATAGAATCCTTTTGTGGAAGATTTATTATCGATTACAGATGTATAAATTACCAAATAAATATGGAAACGATAATGCATAAATATACGGACGAAAGAAATGCATTTTTGATATCTATAGCCGTGGAGTCATGTTTTGTTAGTTTGTAGTCTGCAAATTATTTAAATGTAAGACTGAACTAAGACTACATGTTTACAAGAGATTGAATGTGGTAATTCCTATCTAATACCTCTTTCTCTTATTCATCAATAACAGTTGATTTTTTTGTTTAATCATTATTCTGAAGTTCAAGAACGGGAAAGGAGCAGTTTTTTGTTTTTAAAAACGGCAAAGAATTATGTTTTTTATAGGTATAAAGTGACTTAAATTCATTTAACGTATCCAACGTTTCCCCCATTATAATAATTTGAACAACAGAAGTTGCAATATATAATATATATATATATATATATATATATATATATATATATATATATATATATGTACATATACATATATTTATGTGTGAATATATATATATATATATATATATATATATATATATATATGTGATTATTTTAGCAAAGTATCTACAAGCCTCCCCACTTGCAAAATCCTGGATCCGCCCCTGGTATCTGACATATTTGTCGTGACTTTGAAACTTTTATTCTAAAATAGGAACCGGGTGTAAGACAGGATCATCGACATTTACCATAAACTTTGCTATTTTGAACTGCCATTTCGTCATTTTCAAACTGGGTTATTTTGAGAGTGGGAAAACAACAAGAAGCCGTGTAGGACAAAACAGGCATTTTAGACCATGTATTATTCGGCCGGTTTAAAACTTGCATACAATAAGGACAGGTAGTTATGATGTCATCATGGATCGTTCACAATCCGCGAGTACAGGACACTAGGTAATATACGTGCACAGGCGCTTGAATCGCTATTTGTGTTGATCTGGGTTTAAATAGTGTTCAATTTACCTTAACAACAATCCCCTACCGTTTAATGAGCTTGAAACCATGTTATATCGTTTGCCGGTACTTGTTTATATAATAGATACATATAAACAAGTACCGGCAAACGATATAACATGGTTAAAAGCTCATTAAACGCAGGGGGATTGTTGTTAAGGTAAATTGAACACTATTTAAACCAAGATCAACACAAATAGCGATTCAAGCGCCTGTGATACGTGTCACGAGTGCAATGCACTTGTTGGAGCCTCTTTAATTAAATAGCCGTGTGTCATTTGGTATTGTTATTTGATATATTATAAAGCCTATAATAAAGGCGTATATAATAACTATATATCACATTTTAAATAGTAAAGTCTACTGTTAATAACTTTATATGGCCTCGTCTCACCGTTTGGTAACCGTAGTTTTCCTACTGAACAGCCGCCATGGTACACGTGACCTGATACAACATCGAGTCCCCATGAGTTGATGTCGCCCCCTAGCGGTGACGGTGTTGAATACGAGGAATGCACAGAAAAGCCGGGTGCAGCTGTTACAAGAAGAGTGATGTGAAAATATAATAATAATAATAATAATAATAATAATAAAATAATAAAAAAATAATAAAATAATAAGAAGTAGTAGTAATAAGTAATAATAAAAGTAAAATGTTGCAACATACTTGAATATGTGGAGTACGAACAATTATACGAACACCAGTTTAATCAAATTTAAATGTTGAAGATTGTAGAGTACTGACTGAGGCCGACTATGCAGGTGGCGCCACCTTTCATCCCTGTCAGGAAGAAGTCTATGATGTGCCGTTTCCCTGAGATCGGTAGCTGTGCGGTCAGGGTGAGGGGCGAGGTTACAGCAGGGCTTAACTCAGCAATGGTCTGGTGCTAGAAAAATTGGAAATTTAAGGATACAATACACACAAAGGAAAATAGTCAACATTAAATGAAAAACAAATGAGAAAACGATTTTTTTTTATTCCAAATGGACCCATAGATTGTCATAAATACTGGTGGTGGTAATTTGTTTTAAAATCATAATCGATTATTGGAAAATAAAAAAAAAACGACCGATGATCGATCATTCATCGATTATTTTATGTACTTTCTATATAACCTTGAAATATACTGGTATCTAAAATATTGACCCCAATAAATTGTGTAACATGTACATCGGTATTCATAATGAAAACATCAATCCAACCTCATCCGACTGGCTGCGCCAGGTACCGTTTTGATGTTGTTCGTTACATTGTGTTCGTATATCTCTGTCAAGAGCAGATTCTTTGCATGTGCATACATAATCGTTTTAATCGAAAATGCAAAAATGCAATCGATTTTATCGATTTTGAAACAAACGACCAATCATCAAGTTAATAGATTAATCGGCACACCGATGTAAAATACACATGGCATTTGATATCAAGTCGTGTTTATTTTTGACTTCCTGACGAGCGCACCATTTCTCCAATCGACTTCGTCAGGAAGCGGGCGTTTTGACAACAGCGTTCGCTGATTCGTCAAAGTGGAATAACATATCATATCGAAACTGGTAGGAGAAATCTCGATAATATACCAAATAATTTTATCATCTTTGACAACGCACTAGTGCCTTAAAGAACATTGTCAGTTAAAATACACCAACTGACCAAGCATAACATATGTTCTTGCCAGCTAAGTCAGGCTACGCCCAATAAATAATATCTGTTGCCACAGAGAAGGCATTTATTTACGTTTAGGTTTGAAAATTTACATGTATTCTTTGTGTCACTGCTAGCCTAATGTTGAGAGTGATTAACGGCTCCGTACGGCAATATCGGTGTCGGCGTTGTGGCAATTGCGGCATTCGGCACGACTGGCTTCATGTCTCAAAGCAGGCCTTATGTCCGATATAAATTTTTACTATACGTCGCTACCATTTCGCCTCGGCGGTAGTCTCACGTTTGCAACAAGCACGGTTGCGCTACTTAATGTGTATATATATATATATATATATATATATATATATATATATACATACATATATATATATATATATATGGTTTTCTAACCACATTCACCTGATGATCGGGTCGCATTAAGTGAAACAGACTGTTGTGAATTAACAGTGTTGTTTTTCTTAGAGTTATATATATATATATATATATATATATATATATATATATATATATATATATATATATATATATATATATTTGAGATGGCCTTATGGTTAAGTGACTGGCAGGTACACGTAGGGTTTTCACGGACCACACTTTCATGTTAAATGTCTAAGGAAAAATACATGTAACCTACAAGAAAATCAAGAAATACATTCGCAGATCATGTTCACTACAATTAACAAGTGTAATTTTCTTATCACCCTATTGTATATTTAAACGAGGAAATAGATTTAGAACAAGGGTGGGGATTTCCACCAATTTTACGAAAATCTGTGGTGGTGAGGCAGGATATTTATTCAATCGTTCTCAAAACGAATCGTTACATAGAAATTTCAATATTATTCACACACTATTCATATTCATAATGTCGATGCTGAGTTTGTAATTCTTTATTTATGTACTAATGTCCTCCGATAATTTACACTGACGTAGTTGAATGCAGTATTGGTATACCTCCCTCAGTGTCACTTCCTCGGCGGCCTCCCACGTGTACAAATACGGGCTGGAAATCTCCATTAAGTCGTACCGGAAGGAGCTCTGTGGGGCCAACTTCCGCTTAGCCGTCAGCTCTTTGGCCAGTCTGGCTTCCGGAAGGGCCTGGAGTTTGCCAATTAGTTCTCTTATGGAATCTAAATGTTCATGAATTATAAAAGTCTAATGAATTCATCAACGGGGGGGGGGGGGGGGTGTTCATAGAATTTCGGAGTGATAAATACACATATTTTAAATCAGATTATAGCAAAAGGTGAAAAAAATCATTGAAACGAAAGCCTCAACGTAATTACTGTTGCATGTTTAGTTAATATAAGTCACAGAAAGTCCAAGTTAACAAAAATAGACGAGCTGACTCCACAGTTTTAATCAGCCATATTAGAAAACCGTTTCAAGGAAGTTATTCTTATCTAGCGACATCTGGAGGAGACACACGTAACAATAACCAACACTACGCTGCGGCGTCCTCTTTAACAGAGTAGCGAGATGGAGCCGTCAATATACCAGACAGTCATTACAAGGAAAAGGGGTAGGGATTGAGATGGCAACCTCGTATCGGGTTGAAAAAGTTATATGTTTGAAAATGTTTGACTAAGTGTTACGAGGTATGAAAGTGGTAGATGAAACCATAAGTCTCACCTCTTGGGCCTTCAAGGTATCTGATACGTATAGGCGCGGATGCTTGCTTGTGATAAATAGCAAACGGGAAATAAATATCTTCATTGTCACACGGCATGGTCGCCAGCACTTCATCCTCGTATTCAAACGTCAACACGCCTTGGACTTTTTCTTCCGATATTGCTGTCAGGTCAAGGGTCATTATAACCCCCTTCTTCCAGTCAACATCCGGGACCTGAAGCACTCCTGAAATAACGCTGTCCATAAGAACCATCGTTCACTGACTCGGAAATAGTTTACCGTGTGCTTGATAGAAAAAGTTCACTGTCAACAACGTTTGCCAAACCAACTCAAGTTTTTGTAATTTCTAAAACAATCATAAACTAGGTTAAAATATATTCTGGTGTGGAGGCATTAAATCTCTAACATTTTTCATAAAATATGATATACGAATATTACCTTATATACTACTATTGTTATCTTTAAAGAGCAAAATAAAAACCATACCTGGAAAAGTGTTTAAGCCACACCACTGCATGTTTTTGCTGGGCTGCCATCCCCACGCATGTGCATCTAGCTTACTTAGAGAGAAACCAAAATTGAAACTCCTTTGTTCATTTGAAGCTGAAAAAAAACCAAATAATCTGTAATAGCATATTTCGTATTTAACTTATATGATTACACCTAAAACGTCCAGTATATTTCTATGATAACAACAATAGCCTCCTCTATACGTGCATGACAACACCTATAAACTCCGATTTATCGGTGTGATACAACTATAACCTCACGTATGTCTGTGTGATAAAATCTGTAGCCTTCTTTATGAGCTTATAATGACACCTTTATCCTCCCGTATGTCTGTATGATAAAACTGACTACCTCTAATATATATATATATATATATATATTTAATAACAACTACAACCTTCAGTTTGTCTGTGTGATAACAGATATAACCAGCATTTATATCTGTGAGATAACATCAATAATTTCCGGGATGTCTGCGTGATTAAAAAAATAAAATATAATTATACGTTTCTAACATGCCCGTAGGCTGTAAAATCTTTTCGAAAACAGCAGTGGTCATTAATTCATGGAAAATTTAGTAAGATGTTATTGAGTATATGCAAACATATTTTGCATCAGGAATGTTTGCGTGCCCATGAGGTGAATGCTTTCAATATTTTCTAATTAAGTAAACTTGAATTGTCAAAAGTGACAGGACAGCTAAAGTATTTATAGTTACAGACGCGTTTGTGAAAGTCTGCCTTAGAGACAGATGGTAAACATATTTGGCCTCTTTATGGCGCTAATTGCTAAAGCCATTCCCGATACATTTGGCCATGCACGGTACGGGAAAATCATCGCCGTAACGAACACTATTTCGCTACAAAAGGGTTGTCAGCGATTGTTTGGTTATATTTGAAGTCAGGAATAACATAATTAACTTCTAAATACCTACGAAAAAAAATGTTATTTTCAAAATGGCGTCCAAGATGGCCACGGTGACTTTATAAAGGGCCAACGGTCACAAATCATTGTTTTTTATGACTTTGTCCTTTTTTTTGATACTACGCGGGTTGTGGGGTCAATGATTTCACTGAAACCAACAACGGCATTGCTCCGTAGTCATATGACCGGCAAATTTAATCTGACATTCAAATTGGCCACCAAGGCAATAAAAATGGCTATAAATCATTTATTTTTATCCTACATATTTGTATTTTTCTATCTACCCCGTGTTCTGGGGTGCAGAAATCCACTGAATTGAATTGAAGAATCTCAGATAATGTTAAATGTAATCAGTTTACGTGGCTTTCTGGTAGGCATGGGCTAGGCGTAGAATTCTGCTATGTGGTATATTCATAGAACAGAATACATATTAAAGTGTTCTATGTGTTATGATTATTAATGTGGCATTAATCAACCATATTCGATTAATATCAAAACAAGGAAAGACTATTAGTATTACCCACCTACGCCGATGATGAGGTCATTTGTTTTATGTGACGTCATATTACCATCCTGGCCAGTATCTCCTCTGTGCTCCAGTTCTTGGAATAGCCACCTGTGTCGCCCACTGTTAACACCCCGTCGGCCTTTCACCATCTTTACAATAAAGAGAAACTTCTATTTCAGCCGAAGACATTTAATATATTGCCTGATGATAAGGAACCGATATTTACCAACAATATAATAGCAAACGGACGTTCACACAAGCCAATGGCAGATCCAGGATTTTGAAAAAGGGAGGGTCCAACCAGGACATCTTATACGAAAAGGGGAATCCAGGCCGGAAAATATTGTTTAAACCCCTGAAAACTCCTCAAATAAAGGTTGTGTCGGCTGAAAAGGAGGGGGTCCCTCCTGTACCCCTCACCTTCCCCTCTGGATCGGCCACTGCAAGCTGGGTATATTACCTGAATTTTGTCGCCGAAATTAGTCATTGGTAAACACACATTTGGTAGATTAGGGTAGAGCAGCAGACTTCCCCCCATCTTGTTGGGGTCCCAGCCGTGTGACATGATGACCAGGTATTGTTCCTCTTCTGTTAGTGATTCTACCAGTAGCGACGGGACAGGCGTGTACTTCCGGGAGACACCAATCGGCGGCCTGTGGTCGTCTGCCAACACACCTGAACTTGGCTCTGTATCTACTGGATCTGAAGATGGGGTCTGCATGACATAATGTGCATCGTTTTCAGTTAAGTTACTCTTTCGTGTTTGGTCCTGACGGTCGCCAGGTTGGGCGGCGGATTGTTCTTGATTACTGACATCATTGTCCTCAGACCCACGCCCAACATGTTTACTAGCAACGAATGACGTATATATCGCAGGGTCAGTTTCCTCCACCTTCGAAGGCACTGTCGGCGTCGTGGTGAGCGATCTGTCAGTATTACCTGCGGAGTCTGCTGTTGTCTCCTGTGTTAGAGTAGATATCACATCCATGTTTTCTTCTTCCGTTGCTTCCTGGTTTGTGTATTGAGGTTCCGTCTGGTTATGATCGGGTATTACCTGGATGCTCCCTTCATCTTCTGTTCTCTGGTTTGTGAATTTTGGTTCCATCTGGTTATGATCGGGTGTAACATTCACACCAACTTCATCTCCTGTTTCCTGGTTTGTGTATTGAGGTTCCGTCTGGTTATGATCGGGTATTACCTGGACACTCCCTTCATCTCCTGTTTCCTGGTTTGTGTACTGTGGTTCCGTCTTGTTATGCTCTGGTGTAACATTCGAACTCCCTTCATCTACTGCTCCCTGGTCTGTGTGTTCGTGTTCCCTTTCATTTGGACATTCATTTCCAAGTGCCCTTTCCAACGATTCGACGCTGGTGGTGGGAGGCACCTCAACCCCGCTTTTTACAGACATCGTGCGTTCAGCCGTGTCCTGGTTATCTTCTTGGACCTGGTCGGTTGATATCAATCTGATTTCTGCCTTCATCCTTCCATAGACCATCGAAACACACGGAAAAACTTCACCGGTCAGTCCTGAAATACAAAATTACTGTGACGAGAGGTCCAGAGTGTCAGGTAAAATGGAATCCATTACTTTATATTTACTTAACACTTAAACAGGCTGTTAAACTAACCAATATTGACAACATTGGATTATTGCTAAAAAATAAGTCTGACTGAATGAAGATGTCTTCGCTTTATCAAGCAGCTACAGCCCTGAGCGCTCCTTAAGCGTAATTTGGAAAAAAATAAATGATTAACGTCAATATGTTATAAAATTACCTGCCAGGGCAAGCGACTGCTTTGCGGAGTCAGGATCGATTCCGAATCCCAGGAAGCCGTCATTCATATTGAGGTACATAAAGAGAGACCGCGGCAGGGCATCTCCCCCCTCCTGCCGACGTAAAATTACTCCCTGGTGATACAGCGCCCCTGACGGCAAGTCCCAACACCAACTCTGACCGTCTTGTCCAAAAAGGTGCGTGTATCCTAAAACATGAGAAGTTTTCTGTGTAACAAATGTTGTCTTTAAAATTAATTTGATTTATGAAACAAGCCACACAAACTTAAATTAAATACACAGACAATTAAAAGTTATCAAAAACATAAAATGATTTCCTATACGGAATGATCATTAATCATGCTAAGTCATATATGCTTGTTTGTGCGTGGCTGTAGGCGTGAGTTGGCATGTTTTTATATGATTCCGTTTGATAGGGTTTATATGCATGCGTTTGTAAGAGGTTAAGGCTAACTGTTCGCAGACATGCACAGTTCGTCACCTTTCGCATGCCATGTTTTACAAATTTATTATAATCATTATTACTGCCTACCCTGTTTTACAAGCTCGGCCTTTTCGGTACAGGCCCCAATACTGCAATGACTCCCCCAAGGTTTATTGTTGAACAGGAACTGGAAGAGGTGTTTTCCTTTCGAAAATCCTTTGTTTCCCCTGGCGCCATCTGACGTCTGCTTAGAGATTTGCCGTTTCACGTACCATGGCTTGGTTGGTCGTACTTCAACGTTTGGACTGTGGGTTGCAATGTCCCATTCGAAACTACCTATCAAGGACAAAACAAAACAATCTATGTTTTATGATTTAAGTATAAAACAACAAAAGAAGACTATACCTACCAGAAGTACTATACTTACCAAACTACATCAAGAGGTTTAAAAATTACAAGATAATCACGAATTTCCTTTCCGCTTTTAAAACGGAGAAAAAAGGTATTATGTGGGACTCGGATTCGAACTTGGATTCTGATTACAGGTGACTCGGACTCAAAGGTTTTCCTTGGACTGGAATCTCTTGGACTTGGACTTTTCTCGCCATCGTTACATTAAGTCAAAATTTAGAGAAAGGTCATCATTTATGTATTTTCCTCTGACATTCAATGAAACAAAATTTCATAAGGACAACATTGGCAACTGAGATGTCAACAGGATTGGACATCCCTGAACAGAACCGAGCAGAATAAATGGGCTACTGAGATTGTAGCAGGATTGGATATTCCTAAAAAAAGGCCGCAGAAAATGGCCTGAAAGTTTTGCGGCAGCTGCCCCCCCCCCCCCCCCCCTGCAAGTGGATCTGCTTCTGCTTAAGTAGATCATAACAAGATCAAAAGGTGTATCCGTACAGAGGCCGAATGCGCCGCCTACCTCCCACGGAGAACACGTACAAAATTACAAGACAAGCCGTCCAAGTCATGTCGCATACCAAGAATGCAACAAGCGAATTGCTTATTATATATATGTGTGTGAGCTAAAATTCCTTTTAAGCTCACATTACTTTGTATTTTCATTTTCGATAAAACCTCTTTTGTGACATAACATGTAGAAAATAAAAACAGGGCCAGAACTGCTGTGGAAAGGAATGTTGAACTTGCCTCGATAGCGCGCATATTCATCAGGCGTATCAATCGCTTCTCCACCGTTCAGTGACCGTCTTGATGTGGTTTTGTCGGGGGTTTGCTGGCTGTCAAGCTGGCTCTCAGGCTGGTCTATCAGTGTGTCTGTCACGACTTGCTCTACTTCCTTCGCGTGATGAGCTTTACGGTCCCCTTCATTCTGCAGCTCACTCACTTCGTCAGAAGCGTGTTGAATAGGGTCTACTGGATTTTCGCCGTTGTCTTGCACCGTCACCAATGCACCGACATCTTGGAATGACTTGAAGGGAGTATCAGACACGGTCACATTACCATCAGCTACCTGGTACAGCAGAGCAGAATCAACATCAAATACTCAGTCGCATACAGACATTAAAAAATACTCTAGCCTATATGTATTTCTTAAATATATACAGAAATCCCTCTTACATGCACAACTACACTTCTCTATTGAGAAATCTGCATTAAGAAATAATCCGGGTCGTGAATAAGATTTTTTCGCCAGCACTAGGTCGCTAATCGGTCACGTGAAAATTCTCTAGCTCTTTATTGCGTTAAGTATTCAACACCTCAATTTTACGGCCATCTCTCAATTAAATTGGACGTATTTCGCGGTGGCGTACCGAGGTTTCGTATAATTTGTTGCCCCTCTTGCAAACATTCAAAAACAAGTCAAATTCGCAAATCTCTCTTCAAATTTCTTACAATAGAGTTTGAGTTGAAAACTAAATTATATCAGTAAAATTCATTGACAGGACATGTTTCGCCATGAGGTAAAAAACAGTCACCTCTTTGATAATACAAGTCAAAAGATCCCTTTTACTTCAAATGAAGTGCACAGAAAAAAATAGAAAAAAATACCATTAAACTGCAGGATACACTTATAATATATAACTCAATATTTCGTGAAAAAAAGAATTACAAAATTGCTGTATCAAACCAATTTTGGCCATTTTCTCAAAACATTATTTTAACAGACAGTTACACATTCTTCAGAGGGACATTTCGCACAAAGTATAAAAAACTATCAAGTTTTGCACATATTATTTTTGAAAACGTTATCTTTTTGTATCTTATTTTATGAAGCAGTTAAGGCCATTTTAATCAAAGAATAATTTGTTTATTGGTGAAAAATGTTAAAATTTAAAAGAAGGAAAGATGATAAATATACAATATTAACGCCTATTTGTGCGTATTCTACGATGATTCTGTTATTAAATGCATACTGACTGACCGATCTGGGATATGTTTCTTATGTTGAAAAAAAAATGAAAGTTGTTTTTTATTTTTATGTTCTTTAGAGAAGTTACAAAACTATACTTTGTGTAGCAGATCTACTAAAGGATTTTCTGACGATTCGAAATATGCACATAGCATTCGGACTGAAGGCTATTTTGACATAAATTGTAAAGCTAAACTAAAGCGAGGAAGTTTAAAGGTACTAAGACCTTAAAGTTAAAATACATAAGGCTAGGTGAAATATTCGGATCATTGCATTACATAATGATAAAGTCGCATTAACACCAACTTGTATCCTCAGTGGAAAATCAAAAGACGCGAAAGGAATTCAGGTTGTACTCAAAATGTTAAGGATAGTGTATTTTGATGTGACCATTGTAAGAATATGGTAAAACATGCGGGAGGCTTTTAAGGTGGTCCTGGCCTACATTGATCATGATATTTTAGTGATTTCAGGAGTGAAAATAATTGGTTTAATTCAAGGAAGTTACCCTAGAATTCTCTGTTTTGACAACTAATTTAAAAACACACCCCTTGTTACACCCTCCGCCTCCAAGAGGCATTGACTTCTAACAGGGTAACTCACTGATCAGTGCCCCCGTTTTGCCTATTAGCCATAAAAGCGATTGATAACACGTTTTTTTAACAGACTGGGCCTGCGAGTCATGATATCAGTCGCAATTAATCAGTATCGAATTAAAATATTGGCTGGGTGGAAGTATTTCAAATAAAAACATTAAACATTCATGTTTTACTTGTACTACGATTCAATATATCCTTAAGTACAGAGTCAGGTGGTGCAAAATACCTCCTAACTTTTCATCAGCTCCTTTAGAAACGTAATCGATAAGTCTTGGAGGTATCCGAGGCTAGTCGCCAATGGGCTACAAGTTTTGTGTATTAACAGAAGCACGTATCTCCCTATATTTTCATGCAGAAAAAAGGCGCCTCCTTATATATATATATATATATATATATATATATATATATATATATATATATATATATATATATATATATAAAACTCTGAAGAAAAACAACACTGTAAATTCACTACAGTCTGTTTCACGGGATGCGACCCGATCATCAGGTGAATGTTGTTAGAATGAAGCTAACGGCGTGGTTTGAAAAGCCGAGACTTTACGAGATTACGAGATTATGCTTTGTGCGTATTGGGGGGAACATTTAATGACTGACACTGATCCTATTGTCCTCGGGGGCACAATAGGATTGCAGGCTTGGGTCAAGTACAGGGGGTCAGTATTTGAGTACAAGTACAAGTACTTCAGAATTTGTCAAGTACAAGTACAAGTACACAATTTTTCAATGTACTTGAGTACAAGTATACAGGGGTCTGTACTTGAGTACAAGTACAAGTACTTTTAATTAAAAAAGCAATTGTTCTGAATATTCATTGATAAAACAATTACCTATATTATACACAGTGTTACGCAGTCAGATATCAGTACTGGTACACAAAAATGTGGGTTTATGCTCAAATTGCTGAAAGTTTTTTTTGTTATTCTAGGTAATCCAGGGTGACAGTCTTGATGGCCTTTCAGTATTTATAATCACTATTACACAGTCGTATATCAGTACACAAGAAATGGTGCTTTGATGCCTATTCTGAATGACTATTCTGAATCTGCCAATTCTGTCACTTATTATATAGTGGCTTTAGAGTTTCTGTACTAGTCGCTCAGGTGTGTAAAACTCATAGCTGATCAGCTAAACAGTCCACCTGAGGGTTGTGTATAGTTCAGCTGAAACAACTCAATTCCAGATTTACTCATTACCAACAGGTGGGCCGATCGAGTTTTATCGAAAGTCAGTCATTTTCCTGCCACTTTCATGCGCTCGGTTAACAAAGGCAACTATCGATTACATCATAATCATGACTTTTTTTCCCAGAATGCCTATTATCTTATAGGCTAAAATTATTCTTCCATTTTTTACAACATTTTGCGCTTCAAATAATAAGTCTTTGTTCCGTATGTAACTGAGTATAACAGGGTAGATGCAAGAACCGAGGACATAATATACCTCTGTGAACTGGCAGGAAGCTGCAGAATTAGCGGGGAGTTTTGTAACAAGATGTTCATTCACAGTATGGGCGGTATGGCGTTAAAATGCTCCATAAATTCTCTAGGTCTATGCAGCAAGTAGATGTCCTGGATAGTGGTTTAATTTTTGTTTATTATAAATAATTAAAATGAAACTTTGAAAATCATATCTTACTGATAATAGGAAAATATAAAAAAGGCAAAACTTTTTTCTTTAGGTAGAATTACTAAGTCATGCGAGCTGGGTTAAGAAAGTACAGTTTCACAGATAATTGCATATTTCTTTATATTTGCCTGAACCGATTACTAATCGATCATCGATCGGATTGCTTAAACTGATGATCGATTATGAAAAAGGAACTGACTCCCACCACTAATACCAACCTGACCTTCTCAGTTACCATGGCTAATTAGCCTGGTGCATGAGCAGATGTAACCTGGGACAAACTTACTCGGCAGAACTATTAAGTGGGTAGTGTTTCCACAAGCTGTTCATATAATCAGGTCTAAGGATAGACTATTACAGCTTTTTCTATGTAATAGTAATAGTAATAGTAATAGACTCAAAAATTTGAGCTGTAATAGTAATAGTAATAGTAACAAAAGGCAAAGTAATAGAGTAATACATATTACTTTCTATTACTTCCTGTGAGCCCCTTGATCATGAAGAATATCAGCAAATAATGCTGAACAGACTCAGTTCTTGTCCAGTAATTGCCCAGGATGTGCTTATTGTGGAGGCAAGCATGGGCCAGCTGCCACATTGCTGGTGACCACTGGTGCTAATTACATAAGAGTACTGGACAGAGTAGGTCACAGCCAAATAAGTTACCTGGCACAATCTGACCTTTGATTAGTAAACCATGGATAAACAGAGGCATGTTTGATGTTAAATAGTGTAGGCTATTATTATTGTGACATGTACATCTTGTCTCACATCCATCAATCCATATGCTCTGTATTCAAAATAATTTAAAAAGATACATGTACTTGACTAGTACTTGAAAAGTACCAAGTACAAGTACAGTCCAAGTACTGAAAATTTTGTACTTGAGTACAAGTACGTGTACTTGACCCAAGCCTGTAGGATTGGGCGGGGTACACGTGCGATACTGGAACATAACAGGGCACAGAGGTTTATTGTGGTTTTAATGTTTATAATTAATACAAAGATATTTTACCAGGAAGCCCATTTGCAAGTAAGCTGATATTTAATAGGGTCCTGGGTACAGTAACATTTCAGTAGTATACACATATGATATAAATATACAATACACATATACTATGAAAATATACAATTCTAAAGGCAAATATACAATATAAAAAGGAATATAACTGCCAAATGTACTATACTAATACCAAGTGGTGCAGGTCTCTTAGCTGAAGGTCGTAAAGCCCCTTAGACCAGGATAAAGTAGAACTTTCCTGTCATCCAATGGACACTGAAGATATGATAACTTTTAGTTTTTGATACGGGGTGTGGTAATTGTAAAAACAATTTGACAGAGGGAGTACGGTCATAGATGGAGAGTAAATAAGATGAACGTATTTATATTTGATCTGAACCCTAAAGCATGCACATGTACTGATATCCCAACGTCTTCAGAATTTAAATTTCGGTGTTCGGGCGGTAGGCTTCCGCTAGGTTACCGCACCGGGGTACTACCTCTTTGGTTGCAACTCGAACTAAACTTGTTAGATACTCGCACATACTCGTACATAAATCGATGATTTAAATTTCAATAAACTGGGAACACGGATCTTAATTCTCTGAGGGACTTATAGCACCGAAATGTTACCAAAATGTTTCTCAATCATAAATCTTGTAGTTCTGAAGAATTATTCAATTCTCTTAACTGATATCGATGTGTTTAAGTGTCCTTCAAGTTACTAACAGCAATATCTGCACCAAAATGTAAGTAAATGTGTGAAAGCTTGTGTAATCTACAAATCTGCATCATTTCTATTTATGATTTCAGAAGAATGTTACAAATGAGAATCAATTTATTCCCTATAAAACATGAAAATGTAAAGTATCACATAGTCCCTCAGGATTATAATAAGGAAATATTTTGGCAATTTTTCGGTACTTTATGATAACTTTTCGCCACCTTTCGGCAACCTTTGTAGATACTTTTGGGCAACCTTTCGGATTATCGGCAATTATCAAGAGCCTGGTATCAAATCACATCGTCTGAAATTAAAGGTTCTTTTCCCACAGGTTAATCGGTTTCCTTTTGATAAATTAAAGATATTTTTAGCTTTAACAAGAGGTCGATTTGTTGGAGCCCACCTTTTCCACTGAGTCCTCTGGAATGTCGTGTGCTTCTTTTTCTGAGCGCCTCCTCCTTCTCCCTTTGTCAGCTTTCTCCTTATTTTCCGATGCTGAATTTCTTTCTTCGCCGTCGCGTTTCTTTTTCTTTTTCTTACTTTTCTTTTTTGGCAAAGTTTTTTCTAACGATTCTGTTTCGTTGGTATCTTTGATATATCGCTCCTGTGAGGAGTGGACCACCACGTGGTCCTTGTGCAGACTAAGCTCCGAGGGACTGTTTTCATCATTTCCGCTTGAAGGTTTATCATTAATTGGCTCTTTAAAGTGACGTAATTTCCGGACATCGGCACTCTGTTGATCATCGATGCCGTTTAACACAAGGACGGCCGTCTTTGTGCTTCCCCGACTTTGACTATGACCATGTCCTGATATTTCACTGTCTCTCATGTTGCTGGTTTCAGATTCCCGTGGCACACCATGTCTGTGCTCAGGATCCCGTTTGGACCTTCGTTTTACTGACTTTTTATTGCCTCTTTTATTACCTTCCATTTTACAGCTGATAGCCTTTGGAGGGACTAGATCCGCACTCTGGAGTGGCCGGACCTCCTGGTCGCCAGACAGGTCGTGTCTCTCACTTCCGCGGTCACTCTGAGTTTGGCCGAGGTAGCCGTCCGCCTGCGATACACCTTGGTACTCATCCCAGCCCGGGTGATGTATTGTAAAGGCCATGGCCAGTCAGTGTCTCACCGGGAGGCATCAGCATGCGGACATGCGTCAGTTTAAGAAATTGTTAATCGTGTGTTGTCGACATAAACTGCTCACCGTATATACGGGTAATGTACCGCCCATACCTGCAAGACAACAAAACACATAATGATTGTTGGGCCATATATTCATCTAAAGTCGTTAATGGAATGTGTTTGTTTCATATAACCAATGAATTTAATTCATCTGTTTGGTTCAGACCCGACGATCAAAACAAGTATGACCTCGGGCACACGGGTATTATAGAACACCCGGGTATTATAGAACACCCGGGTATTATAGAACACCCGGGTATTATAGGATACCCGGGTAACATCAGACATCTGGGTAAAAGGCCACATAAAACGGTAAATTTTAGTTAGTTTGGTCGACATCCAATGGAATAAAGTCAGGCTGGTGTTAGATTATGTCAGCGACAGGTATGGTTTATGTTTGGTTGTGTTAACTGTAGGGCAGGCTGAATGTCGGGTTATGTTAAATACATGTCCGACTGACGTCGAACTATTCACATACCGAAGAATATTGCTTCCTATAAAACATCATGATGGCCGCCATTACCTCGTTCTTACACCATTTGCTTTCTCCTACACACAAATAGGTATAACCTTGCATCGGGCGCGTTCAATGGCACAAAAATAAAAAAATAAAGCGCGGGCGGAACCTGTTAGCCGTACAGCGCAACTTCACAAATCAAGAGTTTCCAGGCTTAGAACCGGGGTTTTTCTGTATTTCTTCTGTTATGTTACTTCTTCTTGTTTAGGAGATCGGACCTCTACACACGTAGTCCTGTTATGGACTATGTGTACTCCACACAGGAACATAACAACACGTATAACAGGTTCACTGGAGAAAGTTATCCGTGTGCCGGGATAATTTTGCTGGGAATTGTTTGTATTAAGAAATAATGGCATGAGACAATACATATATTATTGCAAATATTATGTATTTTAACTACAGATCTTACAGATGCAGGTCAGACCGTGCTGGCTTGTCTGACTGATGCGTCTTCATACTATAAAGTCTGTGTCAGTCATGCTTTCTCAGCCCTTGATTGAGCGAGTCGTTCTGGCATCTATTTCATGAATAATGAACAAGAAAATTGTACCCATCAAATGACTCTCGTACACTTAATTGTTTACTGGTGCTAGTTCTAGACAACGTTTTGCATTGACGGCAGGACATCATGATTTGGGATGATTAAATAAAGTCAAATAAACCTTCCCCCTTTTTGGTGTATGTGAACAATGCATTGTTTACATTTTGTTCGCTGGATTTAATCTGTAGTTGTGATTTCGACCAGAACACTGGCAGGCTTCTTTATTATTCATGAAATAGACGCCATAACTGCTCGCTGAATCAAGGTCTGTGAAAGTGTGGCTGCCACAGGCTTAATAGTATGAATATGGACTGATGTTATGTTTACTACTGGTCCGGCTGATGATGGGTTGTGTTTACTACTGGTCCGGCTGATGATGGGTTTTGTTAACTACTGGTCCGGCTGATGATGGGTTTTGTTAACTACTGGTCCGGCTGATGATGGGTTTTGTAAACTACTGGTCCGGCTGATCATGGGTTGTGTGAACTACTGGTCCGGCTTATGATAGGTTGTATTAACTACTGGTCCGGCTGATGATGGATTGTGTTAACTACTGGTCCGGCTGATGATGGGTTGTGTTAACTACTGGTCCGGCTGATGATGGGTTTTGTTATATACTGGTCCGGCTGATCATGGGTTGTGTGAACTACTGGTCCGGCTGATCATGGGTTGTGTTTACTACTGGTCCGGCTGATGATGGGTTGTGTTAACTACTGGTCCGGCTGATGATGGGTTTTGTTAACTACTGGTCCGGCTGATGATGGGTTGTGTTTACTACTGGTCCGGCTGATGATGGGTTTTGTTAACTACTGGTCCGGCTGATGATGGGTTGTGTGAACTACTGGTCCGGCTTATGATAGGTTGTATTAAGTACTAGTCCCGCTGATGATGGGTTGTGTTACTACAGGTCCAGCTGATAATGGGTTATGTTAACTACAGGTCCGGCTGATGATGGGTTCTGTTAACTACTGGTCCGGCTGATGATTGGCTGTGTTAACTAGTAGTCGGTTGCTAATGGGTTGTGTCATCTACAGGTCCGGCTGAAGATGGGTTCTGTACTGGTCCGGCTGATGATTGGTTCTGCTAACTACAGGTCATGATGATGTGGATTTAACGAGAATGCTGTATGTGTGTTGGGGGGGGGGGGGGGGGGGGGGGTTCACACTTTCACTCACATAAGATACAGCGCATGTCTTGTGGACAAGTATCTGGTTATAGTGATATGAGAGTTGACACCGTTCAGAGGGGCCTTCCGTTTGTGTGATTATACACGTCTCTCTTGGTACATAGAGTTAAAGTAAACACTGATTCTGTCTAGGCGGCGGGGACGTCAATACCTACAGATTTGTATACACGTGAGTTTTTTTGTAGATGGCAGGTAATTATTTTGCCAAGCAATACATATTCCCTCTTAAAAGTAGCAGAGGTTATGTATAGAGTTTCATATAATTAGTGTTTTACTGCATGCAGAATGCTTATAGAATATATATCCTAACAAACCTGACATTATTACTACATGCTGTCTCTGAAATCTGCACTTAAATCATATGATAATATATATATATATATATATATATATATATATATATATCATATATGACCAGATAATCTGATAATATTATACTTATATACAATTCATAACATAAATAAGTATAATATAATAAAATATAATAAATATATATATATATATTTATATTACACGTATTTACGAAACGATTTAGGAAAAATGTGTGTAAACAGATTTCACCCATTTACCATAAACACACAGATACATACACACACAGACACATACACACACAGATACTCAAGATTAGCATGTCACTGCAATTATTTCATTTTTCAGATTAATCTCAATTTAATAATCAAATAAAGGTAAATTAAGTTATATGTGAGCAAGTATAAGCAGATAACCATACAAATTATACATATATACAACGCACAATATAGATAAGTATAGTACATATTATATATATATATATATGGTCCTGTTTTATATTGCTATGACAGTTTGTTTTATGCAAGAGAAAATATTTATACGATAAAAGAATGTTAATTATTGAGAAAGTTTATCATGGAAATATGCATAAATTGATGGTTTGTTTGTGCCATTAGATGCACAAGAAATATATATATATATATATATATATATATATATATTTATATATATATATATATATATTATATATATATATATATATATATATATATCTACACATATATATATATAAAACGATGAAGAAAAACAACACTGTAAATTCACTACAGACTGTTTCACGGGATGCGACACGATCCTCAAGTGAATGTTATTAGAATATATATATATATATATATATATATATATATATATATAAATAAATATATATATACGCAGCCTTTGACAATGTAAATATTAACAGTATATATATATATATATATATATATATATATATATATATATAATATTTACAGTATATATATATATATCTTTCTCTCTTTATCTCTCTTAAAGTTTGCATATATATATATTATATATATATATATATGTATATTTGGTTAAGACCGCCATGTGATAAGAAACGTGTATAATAAGCATGACGTCACAAAATACTCAAGCTCCCCGAATTATCGATAAACAAATGCTCACCGCTCAGGGACAAACACGGTCGTAGTTGAGCTGGTACTTGGACATCGCGCTAGTTGCGGTCTTTTACTGTCCACTGTATGTATAACCTCCCATGCACAGCGTGTCCCTTGTCATTAATCGGACAATAATCTCTGAAATTAACAACGCAGGTTACTGACGTCGGGGCACGGGTCCATTCAGTTTACAGGTCACCATAGTCACAGGGCCGCTTGTGATCAGAAGTAAAAGCGCCATGCGTGTCCTAACCCGAACACAGACACGTTGTTCGCGATGTCACTGGCGCCACCTTCCGGCTGGTTATTGAATAATAAGACACAGTTTAATTTGTTTATCAAATTCACGGCTTGGTTTTTGAGTTATATTGCCGTGCCTGAAACCGTTCTCCAATCTACCGTTATTTTTTTTATCCAGCCGGATAATTCATTAATGTTGGAATCGAACACATCGGCTGATTTGTACAACTTGCCTTTCCTTCTTTTTATCATTTCTGGCGCATATAATGATCCTGCATGAGACGAAATCAGAAGTAACCAAAATGACCGGAGAAATCTGGTGATCTCAGTGCCGGAAAATGGGTAGATGGAAGGCCTGCTTAAAGCTGTCTGTCCAAGACTGTCTATATATATATATATATATATATATATATATATATATATATATATATATATATATATATATATATATATCATATCTATTGGTGATTTTAGAGGTATTAAACAAGGAATCAATATGCTCTGGGGAAAAACTGGTTATACTTTGTGTTCGTAACTAGCTGAGACCTACACATGGTAGTTGATAAGCGTTTTTGATAAGCGTTGGTCTCGACCATGAGATGTGCAGGTAAGTGATAAACGCTGGTCTGACCATGTGATGTGCAGGTAAATGATAAACGATTGTCTGACCATGAGATGTGCAGGTAACTGATAAACGTTGGTCTTACCATATAAGATGTGCAGGTAAAAGATAAACGATGGTCTGACGATGAGATGTGGAGGTTACTGAAAAACCCTGGTTGGTTTAAATGAGGTTACGCTCTGGAGAGTGATTCCAGGGAGTTTAAGTGGGGCGGAGTTTTTCGTGATTTGCAGTTTTGTCATGTTGGGCTTGCAAAATATTACCAATTGCCGAAAACTAGACCTGTCTAGCTGTAAAGGTCGCAGAGTTATAAGCAATTCTGAGAATCTTGTTTTTTTTTTGTTTGACGAGATATGGTGCGAGATTTGGTCAGTCGTGCAGTTTATTATGTCAAGCTGACCATAAGCTACCCAATGACGAAAACCAGCCCTCTCTAGCTACGAAGTTGACAAGTATAGAAAATGTAGCATGATTATTTTCAAATTATCAAGATTTAACCCACAAATACGTAACCATGGAAACAGCAGATTGAGCCAGATACATATCAGATGAACGGCAAAACAAAATGAGCTACAGTTTGTACAGGTAACCTTTAGAGTTTTGGAGATATGGCCAAAAATATTATGACATGGTGTGCAGGGTGCAGCGCCCCCTAGCGGCCATATAAAAAAAAGATTTCGAGATATTGGTGTTGGACATGAGATATAGTTTCAAAATAATTCTTGCAAACTTGTAGCCTCTTCGCCATCTTTAAGTGAAATCTCGCCCAATTTCGTTTTTGATGACCTTGAATGTGTCCCGAGGTTGACCAAAAAAAAAAAAAAAAAAAAAAATAGGCTACCTGGACTTGGGTTGTCAATCAACCTTGTAAGTATCAAGTCGATTGCTGCAAAATTGTGGCCAGTAGAGCGGGGACACACAAACAGACAGACAAATGGACATACGGAACTGACTAACATGCTTACAAAAATCTTCGATTTCCGGCAAGAAACAAGGTTGACCTACAGGCCACCACTGATGGCTGTAGCATTTACATTGAAACGCCCTGAGCGGGTCCCCATCACAGGCTTATATCAAATTTTCAAGATACATTGTTGTGGAACCTAGTTAAGTGATAGAGATTAAAGGTTGAAAAAGGTTAAACATGAATTAATATGTCGCGTTATAAAATGCAGATACACGCTGTCACCTTTGGTCGCACATAGACTAGTTTAACGTCATTCACAAGCAATCACAACATTTACCAGTAACACATTTGTCGCTGTGCATGTTTCATGCTGTCTACAGGTCTAAGGTGAGAATTATTTTTTATTGTTGAATATTTTGGCTTTATGATTGTAAGTATATCCATATACATATCCATATTATATGGGGATTTGATGGGGTAAGGCGACAAAATGGTCAGTAAAATATGACGCATTATTAAACGAAAGCAACTGTTCACTCGCATTATGAAGTAACATTTAATCACATCGTAGTGGAAAATGATGGAATAAAATGTAGATACGCTCAAACCGCCATAACGTATAGAGACATTTAAAAAGAGAACTATCAAAACAAGAGGCGGGAATCAGGCCCCGGGCTCATAGACGAACCGAACCCATATATTGTTAGCCAGTAACAGCCGAGGTATCACTTCTCCATACGATGTGGCTGATGTATACTGGTCATATGATTTACGGAACTGTTTCCAAGGCAATCTATGCTATGTAAGGTGTAATTATCTCCCTTAATCTATAAAACTTAAACATTTTCACTCTTACGAAGCTTTCAACTTTCCTTCAAATACTTAAATATTAATAAATATATTTTCATTTATTATAAAAAATCAGTATATTGTAATCAACTTTTCACAATTATACATGCCTAAATTATTCAGTTACTAGTTTAACAAAATGACTAGATTTCTACATGGCTCGTCATGAACGGGCGGCATGTTAACGTGCAGTTGACCCCTATTCAGTTATAAATGGATAATGTGCTGTTGTTATTCTGAATTGTGCAGTTATAAATGGAAAATTTGCAGTGGTAATTCTGAATTGTACAGTTATAAATGGAAAATATGCAGTCGTAATTCTGAATTGCATGATTATTAATTGAAAATGTACAGTTGTAATTCTGAATTGTGCGATTATAAATGGAAAAATGTGCAGATGTAATTCTGAATTGTGCAATTATAAATCGAAAATTTGCAGTTGTAATTCTGAATTGTGCAATTATGAATAGAAAATGTGCAGTTGTAATTCTGAATTGTACAGTTATAAATGGAAAATGTGCAGTTGTAATTCTGAATTGTGCAATTATAAATTGAAAATGTACAGTTGTGCTATTTTAAATTCAGTTTTTGTCATAGTCACACACTGGAAACCACATTATACCTACAGATAAATGTTATCGATCACTCATATACCCACAGATAAATGTTATCGATCACTCAAACATGAGAATTGGTAGGGGTTTGAATTTTTTGAGTTTACAAGCATTCTGTATTTTTTTTCTGTATATTTTTCAGAAATTATTATACTTACTTTATCATATTTTCAGTGATAATTCAGTGATAATATTTATATAATCTTCAACTGTCTCATACTTGAGTTCTACAGATCTCATTTCATGTGACAGGAGAACAATAATTCCAAGTTTATGCACTTCTAAAATTTCCTTTAAAAATATACCCTGGCACATCAACTTGCCCGAGGCATTTCTTTATTACCCATTCATAACTGAAGACCAGTTTAGTTTAATTTCAAATACGACAGGCGAAAGGTCACCACAACACTGGGTAGTTTCTAATACGACGGGTGAAAGGTCACCCACTGGGTAGTTTCTGATACGACAGGTGGAAGGTCACCCACTGGGAAGTTTCTGATAGATGGCGCTGCAATAGACCCTTTGAAAAATAATGCTACAAATCTTAGGAATAATGGGAAAATAGGAAAATATGACCCCCCCCCCCTTCACACGTGGCATAGTTCCCGACGGTTCAAGACCACAAACGTGCCTACCCGAGGCTTGACCACAGAGAAGTTTCGTGACAAAGTCGGAGTGGAACCACCTTCAATTATAATGTTGATTTTCTCTGCCATATAACATAACAGACTACTGATTCACTCATTCGGGAAAGGCTTAAAGAATAACTTATACCATGATGGTTGGTGAAATTATACTTCATTCATACTCTCGAACACATAATATGTGCTTTACAAATGCTCCTATAGGAAGTATTGGAACGCAGAAACCCAAAAAATGACCACTATGTTGACTGATCATGAAGGATGTGTATGAACGCGTGTGTATCGATATATTATAATTGGCGATGGTCGCACTGGACCTTTGTCACGGAACTCCTCTGTGGTCACGCTTTCGGTCTTGAACTGTTTGAACAAAGGCGGACATTTTCTTCATTTCTCCGTAAGTCTCAAATTATAAATATCTCAATATAGATCTATCACAAATTATTTATCGGAGGGGCTATCGCACCTGTTGGTAACTACGATTGTATGTGTATAAAAGCAGAAAGCAGTTTGTTACTCTGAATCAGGGCGTTAGGCCCTCCGTATCTTAATATTTTCTGAGACTCCTAGAATCAAACATTAAAGAAATGCTCCTATAGCATCAACAAACACGATATGATTATATCAATAAAATATGTGGTAAGTAGGCTTTGAAATAAACTATCAATATATATTTATATATATATATGTGTGTGTGTGTATGTGTGTGTGAGTGTGTGTGTGTGTGTGTGTGAAGATGTGGTGAGGGTGTTTATGTATGCATGCTGGAAAACATATATCAATTTGGGGAAGTGCAAGATCTGGACTTATTATGAGCCATGGTACGTCCCTCCATTCATAATTCATCATAAGTGTACATACAAGGTAATATAGTACAAGTATATTATGTCTTCGGAGTCTTGGTAATTATACCCTTCATGCTGACGAGCTGGTAAGCAGTTATACCCTTCATGCTTCATCATGCATGGACTCGGTGAAGAGCTGGATGACGGGTATCAGCATTTATACCCTTCATGCTTCATCATGCATGGACTCGATGACCAGCTGGATGACGGGTATCAGCAGTTATACCCTTCATGCTTCGTCATGCATGGACTTGGAGGCGAGCTGGATGACGGGTATCAGCAGTTAGACCCTTCATGCTTCATCATGCGTGGACTCGGTGACGAGCTGAATGACGGGTATCAGCAGTTATACCCTACATGCTTCATCATGCATGGACTTGCTGACGAGCTGGATGACGGGTATCAGCAGTTATACCCTTCATGCTTCATCATGCATGGACTCGGTGACCAGCTGGATATCGGGTATCAGCAGTTATACCCTTCATGCTCCATCATGCATGGACTTGGAGGCGAGCTGGATGACGGGTATCAGCAGTTAGACCCTTCATGCTTCATCATGCGTGGACTCGGTGACGAGCTGAATGACGGGTATCAGCAGTTATACCCTACATGCTTCATCATGCATGGACTTGCTGACGAGCTGGATGACGGGTATCAGCAGTTATACCCTTCATGCTTCATCATGCATGGACTCGGTGA
This sequence comes from Sipunculus nudus, assembly GCA_026874595.1. Classification (NCBI taxonomy): domain Eukaryota; kingdom Metazoa; phylum Annelida; class Sipuncula; order Golfingiida; family Sipunculidae; genus Sipunculus; species Sipunculus nudus. The sequence continues at coordinate 61,045,358 of CM049315.1, read as the reverse complement.
CCAGCTGGATAACGGGTATCAGCAGTTGTACCTTTCATGCTTTATCGTGCATTGACTCGGTGACCAGCTGGATGACGGGTATCAGCAGTTATACCCTTCATGCTTCATCATGCATGGACTTGGAGGCGAGCTGGATGACGGGTATCAGCAGTTATACCCTTCATGCTTCATCATTCATGGACTCGGTGACGAGCTGAATGACTGGTATCAGCAGTTATACCCTACATGCTTCATCATGCATGGACTCGGTGACCAGCTGGATGACGGGTATCAGCAGTTATACCCTTCATCTTCATCATGCATGGACTCGGTGACGAGCTGGATGACGGATATCATGCATGGACTCGGTGACCAGCTGGATGACGGGTATCAGCAGTTATACCCTTCATGCTTCATCATGCGTGGACTCGGTGACGAGCTGAATGCCGGGTATCAGCAGTTATACCCTACATGCTTCATCATGCATGGACTTGCTGACGAGCTGGATGACGGGTATCAGCAGTTATACCCTTCATGCTTCATCATGCATGGACTCGGTGACCAGCTGGATAACGGGTATCAGCAGTTGTACCTTTCATGCTTTATCGTGCATTGACTCGGTGACCAGCTGGATGACGGGTATCAGCAGTTAGACCCTTCATGCTTCATCATGCGTGCACTCGGTGACGAGCTGAATGACGGGTATCAGCAGTTATACCCTATTTGATTCATCATGCATGGACTTGGTGACGGGTTATACCCTATTTGATTCATCATGCATGGACTTGGTGACGAGCTGGATGACGGGTATCAGCAGTTATACCCTTCATGCTTCATCATGCATGGACTTGGAGGCGAGCTGGATGACGGGTATCAGCAGTTATACCCTTCATGCTTCATCATTCATGGACTCGGTGACGAGCTGAATGACTGGTATCAGCAGTTATACCCTACATGCTTCATCATGCATGGACTCGGTGACCAGCTGGATGACGGGTATCAGCAGTTATACCCTTCATCTTCATCATGCATGGACTCGGTGACGAGCTGGATGACGGATATCATGCATGGACTCGGTGACCAGCTGGATGACAGGTATCAGCAGTTATACCCTTCATGCTTCATCATGCATAGACTCGGTGACGAGCTGGATGACGGGTATCAGCAGTTATACCCTTCATGCTTCATCATGCATGGACTCGGTGACCAGCTGGATGACGGGTATCAGCAGTTATACCCTTCATCTTCATCATGCATGGACTCGGTGACGAGCTGGATGACGGATATCATGCATGGACTCGGTGACCAGCTGGATGACGGGTATCAGCAGTTATACCCTTCATCTTCATCATGCATGGACTCGGTGACGAGCTGGATGACGGATATCAGCAGTTATACCCTTCATGCTTCATCATGCATGGACTCGGTGACGAGCTGGATGACGGGTATCAGCAGTTATACCCTTCATGCTTCATCATGCATGGACTTGGAGGCGAGCTGGATGACGGGTATCAGCAGTTAGACCCTTCATGCTTCATCATGCGTGGACTCGGTGACGAGCTGAATGACGGGTATCAGCAGTTATACCCTACATGCTTCATCATGCTAGGACTTGCTGACGAGCTGGATGACGGGTATCAGCAGTTATACCCTTCATGCTTCATCATGCATGGACTCGATGACCAGCTGGATAACGGGTATCAGCAGTTGTACCCTTCACGCTTCATCATGCATGGACTCGCTGACGAGCTGGATAACGGGTATCAGCAGTTATACCCTTCATGCTTCATCATGCATGGACTTGGTGACCAGCTGGATGACGGGTATCAGCAGTTATACCCTTCATGCTTCATCATGCATTGACTCGGTGACCAGCTGGATGACGGGTATCAGCGGTTATACCCTTCATGCTTCATCATGCATGGACTTGGAGGCGAGCTGGATGACGGGTATCAGCAGTTATACCCTTCATGCTTCATCATGCATGGACTCGCTGACCAGCTGGATGACGGGTATCAGCAGTTATACCCTTCATGCTTCATCATGCATGGACTCGGTGACGAGCTGGATGACGGGTGTCAGCAGTTATACGCTTCATACTTCATCATGCATGGACTCGGTGACGAGCTGGATGACGGGTATCAGCAGTTATACCCTTCATGCTTCATCATGCATGGACTCGGTGACGAGCTGGATGACGGGTATCAGTAGTTATACCCTTCATGCTTCATCATGCATGGACTCGCTGACCAGCTGGATGACGGGTATCAGCAGTTATACCCTTCATGCTTCATCATGCATGGATTGGTGACGAGCTGGATGACGGGTATCAGCAGTTATACCCTTCATGCTTCATCATGCATGGACTTGGTGACCAGCTGGATGACGGGTATCAGCAGTTATACCCTTCATGCTTCATCATGCATTGACTCGGTGACCAGCTGGATGACGGGTATCAGCGGTTATACCCTTCATGCTTCATCATGCATGGACTTGGAGGCGAGCTGGATGACGGGTATCAGCAGTTATACCCTTCATGCTTCATCATGCATGGACTCGCTGACCAGCTGGATGACGGGTATCAGCAGTTATACCCTTCATGCTTCATCATGCATGGACTCGGTGACGAGCTGGATGACGGGTGTCAGCAGTTATACGCTTCATACTTCATCATGCATGGACTCGGTGACGAGCTGGATGACGGGTATCAGCAGTTATACCCTTCATGCTTCATCATGCATGGACTCGGTGACGAGCTGGATGACGGGTATCAGCAGTTATACCCTTCATGCTTCATCATGCATGGACTCGCTGACCAGCTGGATGACGGGTATCAGCAGTTATACCCTTCATGCTTAATCATGCATGGATTGGTGACGAGCTGGATGACGGGTATCAGCAGTTATACCCTTCATGCTTCATCATGCATGGACTCGGTGACGAGCTGGATAACGGGTATCAGCAGTTATACACCGGTAACATTGGTTTTTACCTTGGCGTGATTTCATGGTGGAGACAGTTTTTATTTTGTTTTTTCTCACATAGATATGTAATGATTGATATTATTATGTTAAGCAAAATCAGTTTTTTTGTGTTCTCAGTTTGAAGTACCCATTGTGTCACCATGACGGACTCAACCAACCACGAGATGTTCCTGAGCGCTAGAAGAAAACGCTCTCGGTTACCCGTCCTGAGCTTCATGAGTAGGTAGCGGCTGTACGTTCTCCGGGTTTTCACCTGACTTAATGGAGACAGTTATAAACACATAAAGGTGTATGATCAAATCTAAGCACCATACAGACAAGGGCCAGTCACATTATTATATTAAGAGTGGCTCATCATTCCCCGTAAGACTAATTATGACCTCATATTATCTTGACTTCTGCTTGCAAAAGATATTTGTTTTATAACTGTCCCTTAGGCCTATATTGAAAAATGGGCTGCGCGGGGTCATTGAGGGTTTGAGCTCTGTAGGTCTTTAACTGAGCATTATCTCTCATATATTAGGCTGTGATTTCTTTATGTCTCTTGTGATAGAAGGGAGAGGGCCTTACGATCAAATTACAAATTAGTTGCATTAAGGAGGTATAGTACAGTCTAGTCGGCTAGGCGATGCAGTTTTGGTCCTTGCATTCGCATTTTTGCGACTGTCAAAGATAACTCGGAACAAGTACATTTATCTATAACTGATATTAGATATAACTATGATCAGATTCGGAATATTATTAACGTAGAACCAATGGCAAATAGAGATTAACTTAGCCGTAGTATACAGGTAACACGTAAGCTCCGGGAAGTCTGAAGAGGATCTGTTTCAGTGGATGTGCAAAAGGCGGCAGGTCTGAGCGAGGATGCGGACATGTCTATAGGTAATCCTAATACGGACCTTCTACCTCTGGACGGCATTACCTTCCATATCAGGTATTTATTAAACTTATATCGACATTCAACTTATATAGTTATAAAATGCATTTTTGTCTGGGAACGTCTGCGGACTTATAATAAGATTTTTTTCTTTCAGACGCAGTTTAACAATAACGGCCCTGTAACATGTGCAACATAAAACTCGATTCGTGTTTATAAAGTCAATATATATCCCCTCTAAAAGTATTCATGCTAGGGTTAGCAGTAGCTTTCATGCTGAAACAACACAAAGGAGCGGAAATTAACATTTCACAGTAAGATAATCCATATCATATTAAAAATTCCTAGACGTAGCAACGAGAATATCATACCAATCACAGCTTTCTCTCCCCAAAACGTTGCTCTTTCATCAAACCCTATTTACATATAAGGATTAGATTTTATAGTTTACCTTTTCATTGGTGACATAGGCACTTTTTCACATTGTTTGGTGTAAGCAGGAGAGTTGAATGTCTGACATGGTTCATTTTAGCTAAGCTGACAATGAGTCCGACGCCTCTGACTGGCAGGGCACAAATCGTAACCGTTGGACCCAGCAAGTTCTTTCTTAATATTCAGACATTTCCTGGTGAAATCTCCTTAAATTAGGTCACAGTGACCTCAAAGAAGCTAGCGAAAACATTGATTACCATGAAAGTAACACTCAAAGTTTTGTTTAGGTTCTTAAAAGAAATGTTATCATAGGCCAACAAATTTATAATAATGTACCCCATTTACATACAGATCCCTGGAAACGTGCGAAATTTGAACAAAATTTATCCGTCAATTCTTTAGAGATTTTCATATCCTAAAGCTTTAAGGTTATTGATCATGGTCCGTTTTATCAGTCAACCAAGACCTGTCTTGCAACCTTATTTATGCATTTTCACTTGTATTTTGAGACCACAGAGCAACCGTGTCATTTTCTCAAATGTGGGTTCATGCATTATCCTTAAATTTCATATGCATATATTGACCATGGACAGTTTAAAGAAATGAAAAAAACTGATGGAACCAACTTCGCTTTTTCATGTATTTTCATGTATTTTTCTTGTAATGTTTGGATGCCAATTTACAGAAATCAGTTCACTTTTCAGGAATGGATTTATGAATTTGCTAAGAACATGGTTTGCTTATAATGAGTCAAGTTAGAGTTTAAGGAAAGCAATTATGCATCTTGCGTTTGACCATGAAACTGAAATTATGTCCATTAATCAAATATGGATCAGCAATCCTGCCTTTTGCTGTAATTCTTTTTTTTTACTTCTAGGGGAGGAAAAGAAATAAAGCTTGCGGAAGAAGAAATAATCCAGTTCGGCAGATATGGTTCCTCACTCGGGTAAGTGTGATAACCTTATGCTCCATTCAAACATATTATAACTTTTATTCACCGTCTTTTATACAAAATTACAGGCAAGTATTTTGCCCTCATTTGACTTTTACTTTATTTATTTTTCACATGTCACAGAATGGAATTGCTTTAGAGACATATGAAAAGTCTGGCTCACACACCTGTTCCATTGTTTTAAAATGAATACTTAAACAATATTAAGTGAGGGAACATGGATGATAATTGTTGTTCTTTCATGTTTGAAGGACCAATGAACTCCTACAACAGCTGCGTGATTTAATCAGTCACGTTTTCCATCCCCCCGGGTTCGCCATGGAAGGTCACAAACACGATGTGATGGCAAGCACCGGAAACACACATGCGATACACGCGGTACATCCGGTTTTATATAAACCGCCATTAACATGCATATAAACATTATACATAAAGTAACTGTAAAGAACGCAGACAATCAGTTACAGCAACGTAACAAGGAGACAACGTTAGATGAGAGTAGAAAACCATCTGAACGAACCTTTAGCTGTTGGGTGTTAACGTAATGTTACACACGCGCTGTTGGTCAGGTAAATGGTGGCATTGAAACCGTTGGTTAAATATTACACACTTAAACCAATACATAAGTATGCTTACCGCGTATTCACTCTGACACAGTTTTTTTCCCTAGGTGATGCTGACGCTTATCGATTCAGGGAAGGATTCGCTTCTTGTAGAGCGTGTCACGTGCTCCTCCTTCGTCACCAAGGTGAGTCGGATGTTACCAAGGAAGTTACTAAGGCCGAGAAATTGGTCTGGACTCGATGCGGAAAGGCTGCAGTTATTTAATCATTAATTATTAAGTGTAGCTTTGTCGTTTGTGCAAACCAGCTACATAATATTAAATATATATTTTTATAGTTTTGATTTTCCCATTTTAGTAATTCCATAAAAGATAGAATAATGATGTTCGGAATCACACTTGTAAATACCATTTGTAAAATTTACAAAGTTATGGGCAGCTAAGATATACGATAAAAAATGTAAAATGGAATTTACATGAATGATTTTGATAACTATTAACTCGCACGTTTGTTCTTACACTCCCTTCCCTCATCCTGGGTCTCACTTGTATCATCAGCATCCTCCAAGTTCGCTTCTCTCATCTCTGTTCAACGTATATCATCTTAGACCGCTGCCCCATCCCTTATTTCATCTAAGACCGCTTTCCTCGTGTCACGTGAATAATCATAGACTGCTTCCCTCTTCCCCCTTTTCATGTGTATCATCATATATCGCTTCACTCATTCCCCGTTTTATCAAAGACCGCTAGCCTGCCAATGAGCCCTCATGTATGCACGTGTTACATTTCTTATAGCCTGTCCATGCCATTTGTTTTGTCGGTAAATCTGTTGCTGCCTACATCTGTATATTCACCGATTTGGCTCATACTCCTGTTAGTAGAACTGACGGGACATTATGAATATGCAAGAGGGTCTGCCAGTCTGATCAATAAATCGCAAAAAACCAAGAGTTAAAATATTTTAAGGCTTAAACATATCGAAAATGGAGGATTAGCCAAAAATTGTTCTAAAAGATTTAGCAGAGAAAGGCCATGATCTAATTAAATGGAATGAGTAAACTACGCCAGTGTTTTCCCGCCTTATTACTCCCCGGTAACATCGAATGTGTTTGCCAGTGCACAAATATCTATTGTATGTTACCCTTACTTTTCCGAAAATAAATGTTTTTATAACTCTCCTTAATAAACGCCACGTCCTGTACAGAGATTATAAACGTGCACACTGGTGCAACCGTGCCCTATGGCTGACAGAAAGAAATACATGTATTATGACAGGACTTGAACGCTTAGGAATCGGCTAAACACATAAACAGGAGACGTTTTGCTGATTTTTTATGAAAAAGTAATAAAAAAAAATATTATATTTCATGTTTATATAGATGGGGACATGATAATTCAAAACATCTCATTGGTAATCAAAAGCGTTATGTGAGCGATAATAGGGAAATAGGTGATAGGTTCACAATCACCATATAAATTATTATTATTATTACACATGTATTTCTACATCGCAAAATTCACACAGAGAGCATGCTCTCATGCGCTTAACATAAAAAGAGGTAAGTTTTATATTAAAATAACACAGTGTGAATTTATAGATGAAAAGATAATGATAGCTAAAACAATAGAATCGATAATAAATAATAAAAATTAACTTAAATATGATATTACACCTTATATGAGTTTTCCTGCTGGATGTAAAATATCTAGTTCAGTAATAGGCACATATAAACAGGTATGTTTTTAAATACCTTTTTAAAGGCATTCAGACTTTCAACTTTTCGGATGGCATCCGGTAAGGAATTCCACCCATGTGCTGAGGCATACTGGAAGGACCTGCCACCCAAAGACTTAATCTGGTTTTTGGCATAATTAAAAGGTTATCGCTGGATGAGCTTAGGGACCTGCTAGGTTGGTATTGTTGCAACATATTGGCAATGTAACTTGGAGCATTTCCCTGCAAACCCTTAAATGTTTACAGCAACACTTGGTATCTAATGCGGCTCTGGATAAGCAGTCACTGTAGGTCGGCTAACACAGTACAGGAGTCATTCTATCAGAACGACTTTCCCTTGTTATTATCCTAGCTGCTGTATTCTGTTCCCTTTGTAGGCGACCAATAGCATGTTTGGGAGGCCATATCAGAGAGAGTTGATTAAAAGCTTATGTCACTGGATATTTTATGAAATGTAAATTAACTACCTAAATCAAGATCTTTCCTTTTTCTTCAAATATCAAGCTTATGACCAACATTATTTTGGTGTATTAATTTTAAAAATAACAATGGATAAAAGTAATGAGTAAAAATTAAGCAACTGAAATAATCTTTATTTCTTACACTTCTGTAGTATTCAAATTCAAATTGTAGTTTAATAGGCTCATGTCTGTGTGACGACGGGGAATATTGCTGTAAATGGTGAAACACTGATGTAAATGGTGAAACACTGATGTAAATGGTGAAACATTTATGTAAATGGCGCAGTTCCTGCTTACTCCAATTAAACCGTGCTTGTCTTTTGATACCATATATCACACTGATTTTACTCTTGGTTTGTTGGCAACTCTGTGTTTAAAAGTAATTTAATTGACAGTTTTGAAAGCTTGTTACGTGTTACAGTTCACTTTCAGTATTAAAGAATCTGAAAAAAAGTTTCCACTTAAACGTTGAATCTTAAAATAAAAAAAATTTGCCAGACTGAACTGTTAAACTGGATTTTTTTTACTTAACTATTCCATGTGTTCTTTTCTTGCAAATATTATTTTTTACAAATGAAAGAAAATTGTTAAGAATCCACATTTTTATTTTTCTTCTATCAAACATGAACAACAAAACATATTTTAGCTGCTGAAATGATGAGATTTAAAAATATTAAAATATAAATGCCTGCTCTTGGTAAATGATCAAGGATAATCTGCATCGCCAGTGTCCCAAGTAACATTTACATGTCAAAGTGACCAGGAAAAGGTCATAATTTTTTGTCACATGTCATGAAAATGTTATGAAAAAGTCATGAAAATTTGAATTGCTCAAAGTTTGTCCCCTGTTAAAGATCGCTCATCCCCTTTTCACGTGTATCACCACAGATCGCTTCCCTAACCCCCCGTTTCACGTGTATCACCACAGATCGCTTCCCTAACCCCCGTTTCACGTGTATCATCACAGATCGCTTCCCTCGTCCCCCGTTCCACGTATATCACCATATATCGCTTCTCCTTCTCTTCTCTCATCCCGCGTTTCACGTGTATCGTCATCATTCTCTTCCCTCATCAACCGTTTCACGTGTATCCTCATCTTTCTCTTCCCTCATCCCCCGTTTCACGTGTATCGTCATCTTTCACTTCTCTCATCCCGCGTTTCACGTGTATCGTCATCTTTCTCTTCTCTCATCCCGCGTTTCACGTGTATCGTCATCTTTCTCTTCTCTCATCCCCCGTTTCACGTGTATCGTCATCTTTCTCTTCTCTCATCCCGCGTTTCACGTGTATCGTCATCTTTCTCTTCTCTCATCCGCGATTCACGTATGTCGTCATCTTTTTCTTCCCGCATCCAACTGTTTCATATGTATCATCACAGATCACTTTCAACATCCCCCGTTTCACGTGTTCCATCACAGATCACATCCCACAGCCCCATTTTCACGTGTATTGTCATGTTTCTCTTCCCTCGTCCCCGTTCCACGTATATCACCATATATCGCTTCTCCTTCTCTTCTCTCATCCCGCGTTTCACGTATATCGTCATCATTCTCTTCCCTCATCCCCCGTTTCACGTGTATCGTCATCTTTCTCTTCCCCTATCCCCCGTTTCACGTGTATCGTCATCTTTCTTTTCCCCTATCCCCCGTTTCACGTGTATCGTCATCTTTCTCTTTTCTTATCCCGCGTTTCACGTGTATCATCATTCGCTGCCTTTCCTTATCCCCTTTTTCATGTGTATCATCACAGATCACTTTCAACATCCCCCGTTTCACGTGTATCATCACAGATCACTTACCTCGGCCCTCATTTCACGTGTATCGTCATCTTTCTCTTCTCACATCCCGCGTTTCACGTGTATCATCTTTCGCTTCCCTCATTCACTGTTTCATGTTTATCATCAAAAATCACTTCCCTCATCCCCCGTTTCAAGTTTGTCGTCATCTTTTTCTTCCCGCATCCCCCGTTTCACGTGTATCATCACAGATCACTTTCCGCATTACCCGTTACACGTGTATCATCACAGATCACTTTCCACAGCCCCCATTTCACGTACACATTCTGTCATGTTTCTCTTCCCTCATCCCCGTATCACGTGTATCGTCATCTTTCTCTTCTCTCATCCCCATATCACGTGTATCGTCTTCTTTCTCTTCTTTCATCCCTGTTTCACGTGTATCGTCATCTTTCTCTTTCCCCTTTCACGTGTATCATCACAGATGCCTTCCCTCAAACCCCTACCCCCCCCCCCCTCCCGGATCACGTGTATCGTCATCTTTCTCTTCCCGCATCCCCCGTTTCACGTGTATCATCACAGACCACTTCCCACAGAATCAAGAAAATTGTTTTTAGAATATCCACATTACCGCATTCTGCTGTAATTTTTCATTTAAACATTAAAGGCCCAGAATTACGGTGCCAAGGTGCTGCAGGTGGACTGTGATGAAGAGGGCTACATCCCGTCCAGCCTCAGATTAACCATAGAAAACTGGCACAAGAAGACAGGGCGACACCCCAAACTCTTGTATGTGATGCCGCATGCAGCTAACCCTACGGGGGCCAGCATGGGAGAACAGCGAATTAGGGATATCTACAAGGTAAGGGTAACACTTATCACAAGCTGAAAGTCACTTATGCCAACCATATAGTGCTGTACATGTTATTTTCTTTCTCATACTTAAGTGAAATGGTACCAGTCATTTAGCCAATATTTTACGAACAATTATACGTTCTTTCTCAGTCACATATTTCTGTCAATAATAAAGTGAATCCCTAAAAATGAAACTCACTAAAAGGAATAATTTTTGCACTTGCATCACAAAATTGTATATACACATGGGTACGAATTTGAAAGAATTTATGAATACACGTTCGCCTCAAAGAAAGGGACTTTTGATATGATGATTGATGCATAGGCTACGGAATTCTCAGTGACCTTTTTATCAATCAAGATTCCCTTATATACAAATACTTAATATGCTATTTATAAACAAAGAAATTATGATCTAATATGCCATTTTGCATTTTTTTCATAATTTTTCACTATTAAAATAAATTTAAAATGGTAGACGAATTTTTTCCCCATTTTCCTTAAGTCGGTGCAAATTTAAAGAAGTCTTAACAAATCAGAAATGCAAACCTAATCAATCGTGATTCAATGTCTGGGTATGCTTTTGTATCTTTATCTTTAAATGATTTTCTGGGATATGAATACTAAGGGCACAAGAGGACGCAAATCCACGTGAAGCATTTTTGTTTTAACAGGTGCAGAAATTCCTCATATATGGAGCAAAAGTACACGGGAATGTTTTCTTTAAACAAACACACAAACACGCCATCATACAAACATAAACACAAACACGCCATCATACAAACATACACACAAACACGCCATCATACAAACATACACATAAACACGCCATCATACAAACATACACATAAACACGCCATCATACAAACAAACACACGAACGGGGATTAACGCATACCCTCCTGGCGGAGGCATCTTGTAAAATCTGTCCCGGAAACCTCAAAGGACTCAGACCGTAGTATGTTCAATAAAATCATTATTATTATTATTATTATTATTATTATTATTATTATTATTATTATTATTATTATCATCATCAAATTTATACGGACACCGGACAGTTATGGATAATTGATGCATTCAAAAACGGATTTAGAGTATAAACCGTTCCAACACGGACAACCCTCTGTTATGGCAGAATATGTGATAACTATTCATAAAAAGTCTGTCTCCCTTCCATGGTATATACTTATTTTGTGTGTAGGCGAATGTGTGTGTATAAAGGTATAAGAGGAGAAATTTTGAGTTAAGTTTAAACATTATTTTAAACATTAAACTGACTATATGTAATTAACCTATTATATGATCAAATTATTCAACCGATAGGTAAACTCCAATTTGAGGTTCCACGGCCCTTTGCTGTCCTGTAAAATACTTGCCAACTCAGACTCTCTGAGGAACTGTCAGTCAGTGTGGTTATAACTAAAGTGCATGCATCGTGTATGTGTTACTTGCAGATCGCGTCAGAGTACAACGTTCTGATACTGGAGGACGACCCTTACTATTTTGTTTCGCTCAAACAAGGGCAGGTAAGGTTTCCATAAGTCATGACATGTGTCGTGTTATTAAAAAATCCCCTAAGTGTAACCAAGGGGACAATACATTCTTGCTTCAAATGTATTCTATTATTACTGACCAGTCTGGTCCCGATATCTGCTTCTGTTATTACTGACTTGTCTAGTCCCGAAGTCTGCTTCTGTTATATCTGACCTCTCTGGCCCCGATAACTGCTCCTATTATTAACGAAGGATGTATTTTTCTGGATGGCAGAATCTGTGGATTAATGGATACAAATAACAATACAAATTTAATAACTATAATTTAAACTGAAGCAAATAAACTTCTTCATCTGCAGACATATCTATGCGGCAGTTAAAAAAGACAATAACAATTACCATGCACATTCCACAAAATTTATTTAAGAAAACAATATAAATCTAGCGACCCTAAAACCATATGGGATTTCCCAGGGATTCCCTCACTCACGAACTGGCTGCGTACGAAGCAACGAGGCGCACTTAGCAGCCTTCCCTTTTCTTTCAGAAAAAGATAAGTGGAGCAATAGGCCCATGCCCATAGGTCTGCATGGAATCCAGTCAGGATACTTAATTATCATAATGTATGCCCATCCCAACTAAATTAATCGTGGTTATAGAGATACAATCGCCGGTGGTTCAACAGGTTTTAGTTTCGGTTCAAGTTACAATTAACCATCCCACTGAATTTCCAAACTATACCAAAATCAAACTACAACACCGGATTCAATTCTGATTATAAGAAAATGTGGAAAATGTATGATAGATACACAATAGACACTTTTACATTTAAATTTAACGTTAAACGTGTGCCTCTTATAAAACTTAGCCCTCATGTATATTTGTCGATAATTGTAAAAATAAGCAATATAACCAATCCTTTTTATCTGTTTAAACCCTTAAGAGAAAAACGTCTTATGTCTATCAGAAGTATGACTGATCACCATATTACAAGTCAAATTCTCTCACATTTATTAAATGTTGTGCGTATTTAAGCTTCATAACAGCTAAAACAAGCCTCATTATGTGACTTTGCATAGTGCAGCAGTGTTATATAGTCAGTATAATTAATTCATTAATTCATAATCTAAAAGAAATGAATAATTAACACGGAGAGTGAAAACTTCCATAATTCTCTAAACAAGCAAAAGTAATTATTGTACAGATATTGCAGTGAGATGTGTGTTAATGTGTTTTACATTTTGTTATGTATAATACATGTGACGTGTGTGTAATGTGTTTTATAGTTTGTTATGTATGATACATGTGACGTGTATGTTATGTGTTTTATTGTTTGTTATGTATGATACATGTGACGTGTGTGTAATGTGTTTTATAGTTTATGTATGTGATGTGTGTGTAATGTGTTTTATAGTTTGTTATGTATTATACATGCATGTGACGTGTGTGTTATGTGTTTTATAGTTTGTTATGTATGATACATGTGACGTGTGTGTAATGTGTTTTATAGTTTGTTATGTATGATACATGTGCCGCGTGTGTTATGTGTTTTAGAGTTTCTTATGTATGATGCATGTGACGTGTGTGTAATGTGTTTTATAGTTTGTAATGTATGATACATGTGACGTGCGTGTAATGTGTTTTATAGTTTGTTACGTTTGATACATGTGACGTGCGTGTAATGTGTTTTATAGTTTGTTATGTGTGATACATGTCACGAGTCTGTAATGTTTTTTATAGTTTGTTATATATGATACATGTCACGAGTCTGTAATGTGTTTAATAGTTTGTTATTTATGATACATGTTACGTGTGTGTAATGTGTTTTGTAGTTTGTTATGTTTGATACATGTGACGTGTGTGTAATTTGTTTTAATGTTTGTTATGTGTGATACATGTCACGAGTCTGTAATGTGTTTTATAGTTTGTTATATATGATACATGTCACGAGTCTGTAATGTGTTTTATAGTTTGTTATGTATGATACATGTGACGTGTGTGTAATTTGTTTTAAAGTTTCTTATGTATGATACATGTGGCGAGTCTGTAATGTGTTTTATAGTTTGTTATGTGTGATATATGTGACGTGTGTAATGTATTATAGTTTGTTATGTATGATACATGTGTCGGGTGTTTAATGTGTTTTATAAGTTCTTTTGTATGATACACGTAACGTATGTGTTAAGTGTTTTATAGTTTGTTGTTTACATTTCGTTCATACAGCCGTTCCCCCCGGTGTTTTTGACCGTTGATGTGGACGGCAGAGTCATCCGGCTTGATTCTTTCTCTTATATTCTCGCTCCAGGGTTCGTATGATATCTATGTCTTCAATACACCTTTGATTTAAATCCGTTGACACCCGTTGATCTTAGCCAGAACTACGTAATAACAAATACATTTTTGCATAACTCCGTATGCATTGGTAAAGCTATCCATAAGCCTACAGTTATTTATCCCTCAGGTGAAAGAGGTAAGAAAAATGTCTTTTAGAAATACAGTCCGTGTGAGTGTAAATAGTTCTCACAATGTCATAGGGACATTAAAACTGACACAGATGTAGGACTCTGTTACAATTTCCTTTTCGTATAGAATTTTCTTAGGATGAAGGCAGCCACCGAAAGCTGTCTTATAATTAATCTGGATTAACTGGAATAGACACAACTGGGGTGTAATTACTCTTGAAAATAAATGTGTCAATATTACATTCTAAAGAATTGGAAAAATAAATGCCTCTCTCTCTCTCTCTGTCTCTCTCTGTCTCTCTCTCTCTCTCTCTCTCTATATATATATATATATATACAAACGCGCTTATGTATTCTATTTTGCTTATATATCTATTAAGTTGATCACTATGTCTTGTCAGAGTGTTCATTTATTTATAGCTTGCGCCTCGGTTGCCTGGCAGCTGGGAAAACGATAATTGCCAACCTTGCTCGGTGTCAAGATGAAAGTACAATGTATCCATGTACGATTTCCCAGGTAAGTGGAAATAATAACCCCAGTAAAGAGTCTTTAATACATTCTGAAAGAAAGTGGAAGTAAGGATCTTTGCAAATGCAGTGTGATAATTAGAGCAAGTAGTGTGAGTTGAAAAAAGTGCTATTTCTTCCTATACCTCTCTGCCTTTTTCCGAGAATACAAACAGCAGCTATTTTCGACTCTGACGCAGCTTTCAAGGTTTTTCTAAACAGATGGCAAATACATGCTTCCAAATGTCTCATTAATTATTGCCCTTTTCCATGGTTTCGAAACGTCTCTTGAGGCATATAGTTTCCGTCTCCTTGTACACCTCCTCTCTCTCGAGTCGTGGTTTCTGTCTCCTTTAAGCGTCCTCTCTCGTGGCATGTAGTTTCTGTCTCCTTTATGAGCCCTGTTACGGAACCTAATAACACTAGGCAGCGTAAAATGTCTAGGGGAATGAATAAAGAAGTCAGTAGTTTTTTGTTAACAAATAATTATAATTTATTCTTTGAAAAAATCTAACATTCCAATACACTAAATCAATACAATAGCACGGTATAACAATAAAAATGTACAGTACCAGAGTGTCCGGATCCTAGGCTTTGATTTCTGGATACCACCACTGTCACAGCTCAACAAGAGTCCTTTAACACCAATAATCCACGTAAATAGTAATAATCCAAAGGCACACTGGAGACAGTCCGTATTTAATCTGTATGAAATCCGTTAAATATCAGACACCACTGCAATTATCGGAATGGTCCCAAAACTGACGAGAAAGTAACACTCTTAGTGCTCGCTGTTTTTTTTCCTTTCTGCCGGCTCTAAACACAGCCCCTAATTTATAGCTTCTCACCAGAAAATTCTAGAAATGGAAAATTCCAAAGAACAATACACACGCACATGAACAGACCCGAAACATCTAGAACAAAAAGGAACGCCGTGTCTCTACGCTTCAGACCCCACACGCGAGGCAGCGCCCAACAAGCGAGGTTCCCATAGCAACGAACTATGCCTGTGCTACACGAATCAGAATGTCAACAGACAAATGTAACATTCCTGCGCACAATAAAACAGTTAAATGTAACAGTCCTCTCTCGAGTCATTTGGTTTCTGTCTCCTCCACCTGTCCTCTCTTGAGGCATGTATTTTCCGTCCCCTTAAGCATCCTGTCTCTCGAGCCATGTGTTTTCCGTCTCCTTTACGCATCCTCTCTCGAATCTTGTGGTTTCCGTCATCTTTACATGTCCTGTCTTGGGGCATGTAGTTCCCTCCCCTTTTACACGCCCTGTCTCTCGGCATGTAGTTTCCGTCCGCTTTTACACGTTCTCTCTCGAGTCATGTTGTTTCTGTCCACTTTTCACGTTCTCTCTCGAGTCATTTGGTTTCCGTCCCCTTTGCACGTCCTCTCTCGAGTCATGTGGTTTCTGTCTCCTTTACACGCCCTCACTTGAGTCATGTGATTTTCGTCCCCTTTTACACGTCCTTTCTCGAGTCATATTGTTTCTGTCTCTTGTCACGTCCTCTCTCGAGGTTGTCGTTTCTGTCCACTTTACACATCCTCTCTCGAGGTATGTAGTTTCCGTCTCCCTTTACACGTCCTATCTCTCGGCATGTAGTTCTCTCTCGAGTCATGTTGTTTCTGTCCACTTTTCACGTTCTCTCTCGAGTCATTTGGTTTCCGTCCCCTTTGCACGTCCTCTCTCGAGTCATGTGGTTTCCGTCTCCTTTACACGCCCTCACTTGAGTCATGTGATTTTCGTCCCCTTTTACACGTCCTTTCTCGAGTCATATTGTTTCTGTCTCTTGTCACGTCCTCTCTCGAGGTTGTCGTTTCTGTCCACTTTACACATCCTCTCTCGAGGTATGTAGTTTCCGTCTCCCTTTACACGTCCTATCCCTCGGCATGTAGTTTCCGTCCCCTTTTACACGTCCTATCTCTCGGCATGTAGTTTCCGTCCCCTTTTACACGTCCTATATCTCGGCATGTGGTTTTCGTCCCCTTTTACACGTCCTATCTCTCGGCATGTAGTTTCCATCCCCTTTTACACGTCCTATCTCGAGTCATGTGGTTTCCGTCCCCTTTACATGTCCTTTCTCGAGTCATGTTGTTTTCTTCCCCTTTTACACGTCCTCTTTCGAGTCATGAGGTTTCCGTCCCCTTTACACGTCCCCTCTCGAGTCTTGTCGTTTCCATTTCCTTTGTGAGTCCTCTCCCGAGTCATGTAGTCCCCGTCTCCGTTTAGATGTTTTAAGGTCTGTTTCGATGTGCGCGTTTATGCGTATGTGCGGTTAGGCGTGAAAAAGTAGGTATGTTTCCATGTGCGCGTATATACGCGTAAACTGGCAGACTTATATTTTTGTACAGTGGATCAAGCAGGCCTCCCACAAAAAGGTGGTGAAATAACGTCATTTTACCCTGAATCCCTGAGTTCACGCAGACCCTATGCATGAAAATTGCTCCTGTGGCGATTTTCACGCATAAACGCACATACGCATATACGCTGACGGACATGCAAACACCCCAGTTACAAAATCATATGAGCGATTTTTCACGCATATACGCACATACACATATTCTCGCACATGGAAACACCCCTTTCACTATTGCGGTATGCGCTAGTGAGTTTTTTTTCTATTGCAGAGCCTCGTATTAAATCCTACGAAGGACGACGGACATAGACATGTATTTCTTGAATTCATGACTTGAATTCAGCTGAGCTAAAACGATCTCTGCTTCCTTTATAAAGTTGGATAATATAATGTTTTTAAAGTCTACATGAATATTCGAATCATTTATATTTTTACACTGTCAACACAGATACTGTAGTTATGGAAATAACACCGGGGACGAAATGCACTTATTTCCCTAAGTCGGTGCTCACTGGAGCAGTTTAAGGCCTTGGCAATAGAGAAACGTTTTTCTCGGAAGCGATTTCTCTCTGTGATCCCGTCGGCTTTATAATGAAATATAATAAATGGTGTTAGGATTTTAGTGATGATCGAATACTAAAACCAAATGATCTTTCTGCTTTAACAGTTGTTTGTTGCGAGGTATTTACAAGAGGAAGGGCTGGAAAACTTTCTGCGTCATGCATACAGGTATCATGTTCTCTCTCTCTCTCGTTTCTGTGCGGTATTTGTATATGTCGGCATACGATTTAGTCCGATGTACAATATGTCATTCAATTACATTGAGCATATGAATTAGCTACATGAGAATAAGCTCCTGTATTAAATAATCACAGGTTTCCAACTTTATTAGTCACTTTACTTTGTTACGATCCCACCATGTCCACATAAACCAGATACTAATATTATACCCTTTAAAGCGTCTGTCTGTTCAATAAATTTATTTTCAGCCATCTACTAAAATTGGTTACTGTATGTACTTCTTTAAGGACGATTTTAAGTAGGATTCTAAGCTTGTTTGAATTTTTAGCGTATCCGCAATTTATGATAAAAGAAGAGAACTTGCAAATACAGAGGCCAACAAATGGTTAACAGGTACGTAGTTGTAAATTAATGGCACTCATTCAATGAACATGTTGTGCGATAACTTGGGCAGGAGGCGGCAAACAGGTCATCGGAAAGATGCATACAATCTTGTTTCAGAAGATATAAGTACACAAATATCCCTGTTGTAACCCGTAAGTGATCGAGCCAGAATTAAATTAAATAAAATCTGCCTGTGGTTTCTAAATGTATTCTTCTAAGAATGTCGAAACGCAGATGAAAAATAAATATTAAAAAGCTGATCAAATGACAAAACCATGCCCAAAAAAAAAAATCGTCACTCAAATTTACCCTGGACTTCATCAATGGCATCTGGTTTTATTCTTAAATCTATCATGGTTGTTATATACACAAGGTTTATGTGAGTGGAAGGCGCCGAAGACTGGGATGTTCCTGTGGTTGAAGGTGATGGGCGTTAAGGACACTCTGACGTTCTGTGAGGATCTCCTGCGAAAACACGAGGTGAGTCTTCGCCGTGTTATAGTGACACACAAAACCACAAGAGGGTCATTGCCGTGTCGTAGTGACACACAAAACCAAAAAGTGAGTCATTGCCGTGCCATACAAACACATAAAACACAAGATAAGTTATAGTCGTGTCGTAGCAGCACACCAAACACAAGGAGAGTCATCACTGTCTTGGTAAACTACAAACAAAAAGGCGAGTCATCGCTGTGTCCTTGAAACACACATATCACAAAGTGAGTCATCGCCGTATCTTATTACCACACAAAACACAAGGTTTAAGGGTATTATCTTCAAAATCGCATTAAATAATAACATATTTCATCATAATGGTCCTGCATGTTAATATCATTTAAAGATCTCAGGTTATAATATAACATCCTCTCATCTACTTATAAACACTCTGCCTTTAAAGCATTTTTGGTTTAAACCCTTAGTTTGGTCAGGAATTTTGTCCTCTTCCCCTTAAAAGAATTCATCTACCTGTCATTATCAGACCATTCCTAACAAATGTATAATGTAGTGCACATGCATAGTGGACAGAGTTACAATCTGGGTCCTCTTTTAGGTATTATTTACACCCGGAGCAGACTTTTCCAACCAGTCAAGCAGCCCTAACATTCGGGTGTGTTTCAGCAGGGTATCAGAGGAAACAATTAAACGGGTAAGCTGTACACCTTTCATTCTAGCCATTAATTAACGTTTGTATCATATTAGGTGGGTCAGCTGTACATGTGAATGTGTGTCCATTTATAAATGTCGGTTACATATTACGCGTGTTAGCTGTACACCTGTCTTTCTGTCCATTTATAAACGTGAGTCTCTTACCACGCGTATAAGCTGTACACCTGTCTTTTTGTCCATTTACAAACGTCTGTCTCATATCACGCGCGTAAGCTGTACACCTGTCTTTCTGTCCATTTATAAACGCCTGTCTCATATCACGCGGGTATTCTGTACACCTGTCTGTTCGTCCATTTATAAACGTCAGTCTCATACCACGCGTGTAAACTGTACACCTTTCCGCCTGTCCATTTTAAACATCTGTCTCATATCACGCGGGTTAGCTGTACACCTGTCTGCTCGTCAGTTTATAAACGTCCGTCTCATACCAAGCGGGTAAGCTGTACACCTGTCTGTCTTACTTCATTCTCATACCACGCGTATATGCTGTACACCTGTCTTTTTGTCCATTACAAACGTCTGTCTTATATCACGCGTGTAAGCTGTATACCTGTCTGTATGTCCATTGATAAACGTCTGTCTGATATCACGCATGGAAGCTGTACACCTGTAGAGTTGTCTATTTATAGACGTCTGTATCATATCACGCGTGTGAGCTGTACATGTGAATGTCTGTCCATTTATAAACGTCTGTCTCATATCACGGGTGTAAGCTGTACACCTTTCTGCCTGCCCATTTTAAGCATCTATCTCATATAACGCATTGAAGCTGTACACCTGTCTTTTAGTCCATTTATAAACGTCAGTCTCTTTCCACGCGTATAAGCTGTACACCTGTCTTTTTGTCCATTAACAAAAGTCTGTAACATATGACGCGTGTAAGCTGTACACCTGTCTTTCTGTTCGTTTATAAACGTCTGTCTCGTATCACGTGGGTAAGCTGTACACCTGTCTGTTCGTCAGTTAATAAACGTCTGTCTCATAACACGCGGGTAAGCTGTACACCTGCCTGTTCGTCAGTTAATAAACGTCTGTCTCATAACACGCGGGTAAGCTGTACACCTGTCTGTCGTCAGTTAATAAACGTCTGTCTCATAACACGCGGGTAAGCTGTACACCTGCCTGTTCGTCAGTTAATAAACGTCTGTCTCATAACACGCGGGTAAGCTGTACACCTGTCTGTCGTCAGTTAATAAACGTCTGTCTCATAACACGCGGGTAAGCTGTACACCTGCCTGTTCAACTTCTGTCTCATATTACGCTTGTAAATTGTCCATCCATTCACAAACAAGCCTCGTATAATCCATTCCCATAATGCATCAGACACATTACTGATATAATTATTTTTCAGGGATTCCGTATTCTCGGGGAAACTTTACATGAAATGAAACAGGACTGACCAACAAGTTCACAAGACAATGAAGCGAATGTGGTACCATTTTTGTGATAAATTTAATTTCGGAACATGTTTTAGCACTAAAGCGCCTAAGGATCATGAAAGTTTACAACAATCTGCAAGAGTTTATTTTGTGCTTGATTACTACCAACAGATGTCCCAGGGCATGAGGTTCACGTCCTACACTTGGATGTAAATCCTCCACTCTCCGTGAATACACAACTCAGTCGGCATTTATATTGGACTGGTACGCCTACTTGCGTCGTGAAGCAAGTCATAATGGGTGATGGACTGCAACGGCCATCTATCCTGTATCGATCCATGTATCGATATCGTGGTTGACAGCCAGTAACCTTAACATGAGGATACGGTTGACGAATTAATACAAAGAATACACGGGAACTCACAAAAGAAAGTGCAGGACCATCTCTGTGGTAACAAGTTGTTTCCTGTGTCACGTACAAGTTGGCTATCATCAGAAACCCGTGCGAGACATGCATGTATTCTTGAGGTCAGAACTTCAACAAACATGCAGGGGTATGATTGTTCAGACAGTTTTTTTTTTCCAATTGATCTTTTTCAATTTCGTTTCGTTTGTTTGCTTCTTTAACCACTGTTAGTTCACTTTTTAACTCAGTTACTTCTTTAGCCAGGTTCTCTTGACGACCTTTAATATCCTCTACATTTCTGTCTGTTGATTCAAGTCCGATTTCAATCAGATTGACCTTTTCTTTAAGAGTTGATTGTTCAGCTGACAGTTTTTCTAGTTTTTCTGATAAAAAACCAGAATGCATTTTACTTATCTTGTCACTTAGCTCTTGGTAAGAATTCTTCACAAGTGCTTTCATTTCAGCCAGCATGTCCTGGTATTGTCCCTGTGTGTCCGTGGTAACTGTAAACACACTGGCCCCTGGCTCCGTCTCCAAGGAACTTTCTGCTGTCGACGTATTTTCCATGTCTTTCTGAAGAAATTTTTCTATTTCTCCGACAGTTCTGCTTTTATTTTTATTTCTTCTAGTTTCCCTTGACATCTCATTGAAAAATAAAGCGACTCTCTGGTTAAATATACGATTTTTGCGAGCCCTGTGTGAAGTACGTCTTCACCCCACCATGACGTGACCGGAAGTCACAATCAAACAAACAAGAGAGGTATCTACGAGAGTGGAACCTGAGGCTTATCGAGGTCGGTGAAATAGGGCGGAGTGAGAACTGTAAATACACAGCCTCCAAACTTATTGAATCAAATAAACTTCTTGAGAACAAAAATGAAGCTGAAATAAGAGAAATTATTGAAACAGCACACAGAACAGGCAAAAAGGGTGCGAGTCCTAGACACATTCTAATAAGATTCTTCAGCAGGCCAGTGAGAGATGAAATGTTCATGAACGGAAAGAAAAACATGCAGGGGCTAACGATTAGACTGACAGAGGATCTAACAATAACAGACTACCAAACAAAACAAAGAGCAAAACCGCAAAACTAGATCAATCAGAAGGACACTATGAGGGAAACAAGAAAGCAAGAAGAGTTATTATGGAGTATATGGATGGAACAGAGTTGATAGATGTTTGGAGATATAATAATCCAGATGTGGTCCAATATACTTGGGCTCGTCATATTCCTAAACTGGTTGGTAGCCGTCTTGACTATTTTTTGGTTTCATCAGGTCTTGTAGGGAGGATGAATTCTATAGATATTACTCCATCTCACAGGTCTGACCATCAAGCAGTAATAATTGGAATAAATACACGTCTACATAAAAAAGGGCCTGGGTATTGGAAGTTTAACTGTTCACTTTTATATAATCAAGAATACACCTCATATATTAAAAAAACTTTTACTAACACTCTGAATGAAAACAAAGAATCCAATCCATTAATATTATGGGAAACACTCAAAATGGCAATAAGACGTGACACAATCTCATTAAGCATACAAATGAGTAAAAAGAAAAAATGTTAAATTAAAACTCTTGAAACAAAAATAAAAGATTTACAAGAGGGACAAGAAAGAGCCAGTCAAACAGAAATAGATAAATTGAAAAAAGAACTAGAAGAAATTTTGGAAGAGAAAACTAAAGGAGCTTTCTTAAGAAGCAGGTCTAGATGGTTTGAACAAGGAGAGAAACCTACAAAATATTTTCTTAATTTAGAAAAAAGAAATTACAATAGAAAAGTTATTAGTAAATTGAAATTGAATGATGGATCTGTAATAACTGATCCTGAAATTATTCTTAAAGAACAGAAGAATTTTGATGAAAATCTATATCAAACTAAGATAAAAGAAAATATTATTACTGATTTTTTCCCCCTGAACTTAGGTCTAATGAGAAACTGACAGAACAGGGGAAAAACATATGTGACCAGCAAGTAGAAGAAAGTGAAATCTTTGAAATCCTCAAAAGCTTCTCTAATAATAAATCACCAGGTTTGGATGGAATACCAGCAGAGTTTTGCAAATTCTTTTGGCAAGACCTTAAAGAAGTACTATCAGAGGCAATTTCATATAGCTTAAAAGAAGGCATATTAGGTATTTCACAGTCATATGGAGTAATTACTCTTTTACCTAAAAAGATAAGAACCTTCAAGAATTGAGTAACTGGCGCCCAATAACATTATTGAACACAGATTATAAATTAATTTCTAAATGTCTAGCTGATAGAATAAAAAAAGTATTGCCTAAATTTATAAATGAAGATCAAACAGGGTTTATGAAAGGACGATACATTGGAGAAAATATAAATAGAATAATTAAAGCAATAAATGGAGCAAATATGCAAGATGTTGAAGGATATTTAGTATCAGTCGATTTTGAGAAAGCGTTTGACTGCTTGGAATGGCCATTTATTTGGAAAACCTTAAAATATTTTAATTTTGGGGAAAACATGCAGAAATGGATAAAAATATTATATCACAATACGAAAATGTGTATTACAAATAATGGATGGTGCACAGTGTTCTTTAAGCCATCAAGGGGTGTAAGACAAGGATGACCCATGTCACCATATTTATTTATTTTATGTGCTGAATTACTTGCAAAAGAATTAGAACAGATAGAAAGATTCATGGTCTAAATATAAATGAGTATGAATTTAAGATAATACAATATGCAGATGATACCGTACTATTATTCTCAGATGTTCAAAGTATATTAGAATCAGTAAAGCTACTGG
The DNA here is from genome assembly GCA_026874595.1 of Sipunculus nudus. Classification (NCBI taxonomy): domain Eukaryota; kingdom Metazoa; phylum Annelida; class Sipuncula; order Golfingiida; family Sipunculidae; genus Sipunculus; species Sipunculus nudus. The sequence continues at coordinate 61,021,094 of CM049315.1, read as the reverse complement.
AACTATTTTTTGAAAATTCAGGGTTACAAATAAATGCAAATAAAACTATGGTTATGCCTTTAGCAAACAATATACTTGAGGTCAACAGAGCCAAAAGATTAATTTCAGAAGCAAACCTAAAATGGTCAGATGGACCTGTAACTGTGCTTGGTATATCTGTGAGACCATCACTCCATTATTTAACAGAAGATAATTACCAACATAGATTAGATACAATAAAAAGGATTTTGGAGTCATGGTCAAGGAGGAGTATTACAACAGTAGGGAAAATCATAGTTTTAAAAAGTCATGCTCTATCACAAATAACAAATAACATATCTACTTTCAGTCCTACCCACACCACCTCCTAGCTATTTAAAAGAAATAGAAAAAAAATAATATATAAATTTATTTGGTCTAGCAAACCAGACAGAATAAAGCGCGAAATATTAATAGCACCTTGTGATAAGGGAGGGCTTAACATTATTCATGTACCAACTCACAGTAAAGCATTAAAAATAAGTTGGGTAGAAAGGATACTGAAGAAAGATAAAAATAATACATGGAAAAGGTATATACTAAACATGTTCCCATTAAAGGCCGACATATTTAAATGCAATTTGAATCACAGAGACTTGGAAAATTGCATTATGTGGATGATCCATTCTGGAAGGACGTGCTTATAGAATGGTGTAATTTCAACTTTTTTAAACCAACGGACAGAGAGGAAATATTAGGCCAATTTTTGTGGTACAACTCCTACATAAAAATTGAAAACAGAGTTGTATTTATAAAAAAAAATATATTCTTCAGGCATCCAGTATTTAAAGGACATATTGCGTTATGAAAATGGGAGATTAAAATTTTTAAAATATGAAGATTTATGTATAAAGACAAAGACACACATTAATTTTCTGATTTATCAAGGATTAATAGATGCCATACCTAAGGAATGGAAGTCGGTTTTAGAAAAAAACAATGATAGGCACAGTGTTTTACAACCAAATATAGATAGGTTTTTAAGCATGAAGAATGTCACAAAACAAGTTTACTGTCAGCTGATAACAAAAGTTTATTTAATCCCAGAAAAAACCAATAAGAAATTGGTGTGAAGACTTAAGTATCCAAAACTCTGACATAGTATTACAAGCTTACTCTGATCTCAGAAAGGTAACAAATTCTGTACAATTGTGAATGTTTCAATATAAGATATTTAGCAGAACTCTTATTTTAAATACTCAGCTTATTTATATGAAAATTAATAATGATGCAAGATGTACTTTCTGTAAAGCTGAAAGGGAAACATACACACATTTATTCTGGACATGTATTTTTCTCTAAAAATATAGGGAGGGAATTAAATGATTGGATTATTGTAAATGCAAACTATTTACAAACCTTCAAATTTGAAGCTGTCGATATAATTTTAGGAAAGCATAAGGGTAAACTGGGAAGTATTGTATTATGTGTTAAGAGATATATATACATTTGTCGATGCAGACAGGTTAAACCAAGATTAAGAGCAGCACTGTTGTATGTAAAGCAGGTTATGGATATAGAAAGGTGTATAGCATATAAAAATGAAAACATTCATGATCATGAAAATATATGGCAAGGTTTAGCTCATATTATACAAAAATGTTTACCCACATAAAAGGTAGGGTAACATTTTAACTTTTTTTATATACAAACAAGTACAGCGTAGAGAGTAAAATAAACTACATAAATGTATAGATAATATAAATTGAGGAAGATAAGTAAAACTGTATACTTTTATATGATTATTTAGTTTACATGATTAGACTATTTTGTCAAATTATATTTAGCAAACTGTTAGATGAATTTTTTACAAGGGTAAAGATGGAATACATATATTGTGGAAAATATGTTCTTAGTTCTTCTGATGAACTATATCTTTATCTAAGTAGATACTGTTATGTGATTTATAGCATTAGGCCTACATATTTTGTAAAAACACATTGGAACAGGTTGTATGTCACTGGGGAATTTATTATGTAAATATGTAAAAAAAAAGTTGACTGGATAGTTTTTGGTCAGTTATAAGATATGTAAGGTGTTTATACAGATATACTTTTTTCTATGTTTTTGTGACAGACTACATATCTGGTAGGATTCAGTTTATGTAATATGCTGTTTTCTATGTGTGGAGATGGGACTTTTTGTTGGAATAAAATTATATATATATAAAAAAACATGCAGGGGTATACAGGTCAAATCACGAAGGAATTTTTCTCGCACATATTAGGTGCCATTAGAACGTTTACAAACATATCTAATTTGCCAGAGGTCCCATTATATTAATTGGTGAAAGACTGCAATTCCAGTTAGTTAAATGTGTCTTTGACAGAAAGGGCAGATGTTTATGCCTATATTCAGGAATGTCCATTTTTTTTCCTAGTTAATGTAAATGATCCAAACAGTGAGACAGAACATGTGCTGTGTTACCAAAAGAGATGTAAAATAATGAATAAGAATTTGACATAAACTGTAATATTAAAATTATTTGGGGTGGAGACCTGAATTTCTGTTTCTCCCCCGTGCTTGCTCAAGGCGGTATCTCAACGTTTAAATATAAAACAATTGACTCCATGAAAAGAATTCTTCAAACATTTGATCCATGTGATATATGGCGACTAAGTGACCCTTATATAAAGGATTTTACTTTGAGGAGATCAAATTCACTTACACAACGTATATTAGACTATTTTATTATATCAGTGACTTTGCAACCTTATGTTACTAACTGTGAAATTATACCTTGTGTGGGAACAAACCATTCAGAGGTACTACTTAGGCTATGTTCTTTTGAAACTCTAAAGAATGGGCAACCATACTGGAAATTAAATAATTCTTTAGCTGAAGACACCATGTTTATAACCAAATTAAAAGAGTGCATTCACTAAGTGAAACATGAAGCTTTTCAGACAAATATGAATGCAAAACTATTTAAAATATCATATAAGTAAATTTGCCATAAATTGTATAATCTTATTTGATGTGATTGTGTACAGCAATGTATGAAATGTGTATTGTATGATTTTCTCCCCACTAAAATTTATTTTAAAAAGCATGCTTTACGTATGCCAAAAACAAACAAAAAAAATATCTACTTATATCCTGGCCTGAAAATCGCAAATTTGCTAATGCCAGAGGAATTGCGGAAGGTAAGCGAAGGCTCGCAATTTTGTTTCCAATTGTTCTGGAATCCTCTCGCACGTCTCTCGCATTCTTGCGATTAATCAGCTTTCTATTGTCAAACACAGCGGATCGAAATGTATTTAAAAGTGATAAATTTATTAATTGTTGGTTTTTATATGTCTCAACGGATCTTCATGTACAGTTTTTCTCGTATTAAGTAAAATTCCGCCTTATATGCCAGTATATATGTTTTAATGTTTATTGGCCCATAGCCTGTTGGATGCATTCTATATTGAAAGAAGACGAAGGTGCCAAGAATAATGTTTAACTAAACTTCCTGTAACTGTCATACGACATTCACGGAATTCCTCCTATCTCCCAACCACCAAACCCCCTGTAACTCCTCTGCAAAGCGTTCCCGCTGATATAACTATTCTTTCTATCTATCTCTAATTCTTTAGAAAGAACTATTGTTGTGTTATGATGAGCTGAAACCGTCCCCTTTCGCACTTTGCATATCATTCAAAAAGTAATAAAGATATCTTTACCAAAACAGCACACTCTACGTTTTAAAAGAGCTCTTTTCCTTGAGTTACAAATTTTTTGGGTCCAAATCTTAGGGAACTGATGTATCCCAAAGGGTGTTGACAGTAATTAAAAGTTGGTTTTAGGTAATAAAGCAAATTACCCTAACTTACTGAAAGTCATATCGTCAGTAGTTAATGACAAATGGCCATGAAAATGACATTGAAAATCTGAAAATAAATCAACTTTTTGAGCCCTGTGACCTTGAAAAACAGGTCAAAATCACTGAAACTGGGTCAATTTAATTGGACCATAATAAGATATAAGTATCCATGAAATTGGGTGAAAAAAGTGACAGAATAATAATAATAATAATAAGAAGAAGAAGGAGAGGAAGAACACCATAAACAAATATCTCTACCTATCCATGGGTCGATTTAAGGTACGGGGCCAGGAAAATCTATAAATCATAACCTGCTGCTAAACTGAGACATGAAGAGAATCCGTGATGTCATAACGACATTTAAAGATTTTTTTCTTAAATGCTCGGAGGGAGGGAGAAGGGAGCGACGTTGAAACTATAAGAAATTTCGCTGCGTTTTCCAACGCCTAATCCACAACACCTCCAGATTGCATGTACTTAAACGTTTTATTTACATCGTTATAATTATCATGATTATCATGACTATCTCATGTACACATGAAATTATATGCATAGACTATAAGTCTGATATTTAAGATTCAAAACACAAAGCATTTACCATGTCTTGGCTCTCTTTCGTGCATGAACATGGCCAAGAGAGGCTGCGAGTGGCGCTGCAAGAGGTTTTTGAAATTCTCAAATTTACGAGAGCCTGCGCCTGCTGGGACGGAGCTGGGCGGTACAGCATATCCGCTTACCAAGGATTGCATATATATATATATATATATATATATATATATATATATATATATATATATAGAATTAGCCTACTTCCGTATCCTTGTACCATTTTGAGATTTAAGACTGAAATCATTAAGGAAAAGTTTGTTACCTGTATAATTTTACTTTAATCTGTCAAACAATGTTTAAAATGCTTATGAGGAGCCACATTCGTGATGGTGATGTGGCCTGTGCAGGGGCGTAACAAGGGGGTGCCACAGGGGGCTATGACCCCCTTCATCCCACTTTGCATGTAATACTGAGGGCAATTTACTGCCCATCTTCTAAGGAAATGTATGAAAGTAATTATACAAATATGGAAATATCAGTCATGTTACCCACGGCATGGCCCCTGAGGTGAGCTAAATTCCTACTAAACAGTCTCCTCAGACAGTTCTGAGACCTTATTTCCCTGCAATAGAGAGAGCAAAACAAATGTCCGCGAATTTATTTAAGCAAACAGTTCCTTCAAAATCGGCCTGTACCATGGTTCTGAGACGACGCTGTTATTACAGACCAACAATCCCACACAAAGAAACCTATACATTCTTCTGGCTGCGTGCTGCACCAGGTGAGTTGATTAGTCCCCGAGCAGACATAACGGTACGGGCTGCGATCACAACCCAACAACGATATGTTCATACGAGCAATTACATACATGATGATTAGGGAAATGCACAATGGCAGCATGCTGCGTGGCCATGTTCTGTATGCCAGTGTATGAATGTATACCAGTTTATTGAATATATACCAGTATACTGAATGTATATCAATGCATAGAGAGGCCAGGGAGCAGGTGACTAGTGATTGTGAGGGTTGAGCATGTGGCTGGTTCAGGAATGGAGGTCTATCATATCATCATGATCAGCTTACAAAATGTCAAACAAAGTTCGAGGAATCTGAAAAGAAAATGTTCTTTACAGCCTGTTAATCTTTTCGGATTAGAAAACTACCAATGTTTGACAAAGTAGATACCTAAGTAACACTCAAGGTAGGTGCTTATTGTATCATTATTACAGAAAGCGCACATATATATATATATATATAATAAGAGTCAGCCTACTTCAGGATCGTTGTACCATTTTAAGACTGAAAACATGAGGAAAAGTTAAAATATTTATTTTTTATTTATTTATTTATTTATAGATTTAACACGCAGGTAGAAAGATAAAGGAGTGCCGCCAGCCTGGTTTCACTGATCTTTAAAGAATTCATGCAAAAGGGTTAGCGCTATGCAGGCTTAATGGGAGGGCCGTGAGAGGAAGGGTGAAAAACGCAAGGAAAATGTCTGATAAGTAATATTTATAATGGAAAGGACGTGAGATGAAGTGTAAGCGCTCTCAAGGCTTGAAGGGAAGGCCGTGAGAGGAAGGGTGAGCGCTATACAGGCTTAATGGGAAGGCCGTGAGAAGAAGTGTGAGCGCTATGCAGGCTTAATTGGGAAGCCGTGAGAGGAAGAGTAAGCGCTATACAGGCTTAAATGGAAGGCCGTGAGAGGAAGGGTAAGCGCTATACAGGCTTAATGGGAAGGCCGTCAGAGGAAGGGTAAGCGCTCTCAAGGCTTGACGGGAAGGCCGTCAGAGGAAGTGTGAGCGCTATGCAGGCTTAATGGGAAGGCCGTGAGAGGAAGGGTAAGCGCTCTCAAGGCTTGACGGGAAGGCCGTCAGAGGAAGTGTGAGCGCTATGCAGGCTTAATGGGAAGGCCGTGAGAGGAAGGGTAAGCGCTCTCAAGGCTTGACGGGAAGGCCGTCAGAGGAAGTGTGAGCGCTATGCAGGCTTAATGGGAAGGCCGTGAGAGGAAGGGTAAGCGCTCTCAAGGCTTGACGGGAAGGCCGTCAGAGGAAGTGTGAGCGCTATGCAGGCTTAATGGGAAGGCCGTGAGAGGAAGGGTAAGCGCTCTCAAGGCTTGACGGGAAGGCCGTCAGAGGAAGTGTGAGCGCTATGCAGGCTTAATGGGAAGGCCGTGAGAGGAAGGGTAAGCGCTCTCAAGGCTTGACGGGAAGGCCGTCAGAGGAAGTGTGAGCGCTATGCAGGCTTAATGGGAAGGCCGTGAGAGGAAGGGTAAGCGCTCTCAAGGCTTGACGGGAAGGCCGTCAGAGGAAGTGTGAGCGCTATGCAGGCTTAATGGGAAGGCCGTGAGAGGAAGGGTAAGCGCTCTCAAGGCTTGACGGGAAGGCCGTCAGAGGAAGTGTGAGCGCTATGCAGGCTTAATGGGAAGGCCGTGAGAGGAAGGGTAAGCGCTCTCAAGGCTTGACGGGAAGGCCGTCAGAGGAAGTGTGAGCGCTATGCAGGCTTAATGGGAAGGCCGTGAGAAGAAGTGTGAGCGCTATGCAGGCTTAATTGGGAAGCCGTGAGAGGAAGAGTAAGCGCTATACAGGCTTAAATGGAAGGCCGTGAGAGGAAGGGTAAGCGCTATACAGGCTTAATGGGAAGGCCGTCAGAGGAAGGGTAAGCGCTCTCAAGGCTTGACGGGAAGGCCGTCAGAGGAAGTGTGAGCGCTATGCAGGCTTAATGGGAAGGCCGTGAGAGGAAGGGTAAGCGCTCTCAAGGCTTGACGGGAAGGCCGTCAGAGGAAGTGTGAGCGCTATGCAGGCTTAATGGGAAGGCCGTGAGAGGAAGGGTAAGCGCTCTCAAGGCTTGACGGGAAGGCCGTCAGAGGAAGTGTGAGCGCTATGCAGGCTTAATGGGAAGGCCGTGAGAGGAAGGGTAAGCGCTCTCAAGGCTTGACGGGAAGGCCGTCAGAGGAAGTGTGAGCGCTATGCAGGCTTAATGGGAAGGCCGTGAGAGGAAGGGTAAGCGCTCTCAAGGCTTGACGGGAAGGCCGTCAGAGGAAGTGTGAGCGCTATGCAGGCTTAATGGGAAGGCCGTGAGAGGAAGGGTAAGCGCTCTCAAGGCTTGACGGGAAGGCCGTCAGAGGAAGTGTGAGCGCTATGCAGGCTTAATGGGAAGGCCGTGAGAGGAAGGGTAAGCGCTCTCAAGGCTTGACGGGAAGGCCGTCAGAGGAAGTGTGAGCGCTATGCAGGCTTAATGGGAAGGCCGTGAGAGGAAGGGTAAGCGCTCTCAAGGCTTGACGGGAAGGCCGTCAGAGGAAGTGTGAGCGCTATGCAGGCTTAATGGGAAGGCCGTGAGAGGAAGGGTAAGCGCTCTCAAGGCTTGACGGGAAGGCCGTCAGAGGAAGTGTGAGCGCTATGCAGGCTTAATGGGAAGGCCGTGAGAGGAAGGGTAAGCGCTCTCAAGGCTTGACGGGAAGGCCGTCAGAGGAAGTGTGAGCGCTATGCAGGCTTAATGGGAAGGCCGTGAGAGGAAGGGTAAGCGCTCTCAAGGCTTGACGGGAAGGCCGTCAGAGGAAGTGTGAGCGCTATGCAGGCTTAATGGGAAGGCCGTGAGAGGAAGGGTAAGCGCTCTCAAGGCTTGACGGGAAGGCCGTGAGAGGAAGAGTAAGCGCTATACAGGCTTAATGGGAAGGCCGTCAGAGGAAGGGTAAGCGCTCTCAAGGCTTGACGGGAAGGCCGTCAGAGGAAGTGTGAGCGCTATGCAGGCTTAATGGGAAGGCCGTGAGAGGAAGGGTAAGCGCCCTCAAGGCTTGACGGGAAGGCCGTGAGAGGAAGTGTGAGCGCTATGCAGGCTTAATGGAAAGGCCGTGGGGTAAGGGTAAGCGCTATGCAGGCATAATGGGAAGGCCGTGAGAGGAAGGGTAAGCGCTATACAGGCTTAATGGGAAGGCCGTCAGAGGAAGGGTAAGCGCTCTCAAGGCTTGACGGGAAGGCCGTCAGAGGAAGTGTGAGCGCTATGCAGGCTTATTTGGAAGGCCTTGGGGGAAGGGTAAGCGCTATGCAGGCTTAATGGGAAGGCCGTGAGAGGAAGGGTAAGCGCTATACAGGCTTTATGGGAAGGCCGTGAGAGGAAGGGTAAGCGCTCTCAAGGCTTGACGTGAAGGCCGTGAGAGGAAGTGTGAGCGCTATGCAGGCTTAATGGGAAGGCCGTGAGAGGAAGGGTAAGCGCTATACAGGCTTAATGGGAAGGCCGTCAGAGGAAGGGTAAGCGCTCTCAAGGCTTGACGGGAAGGCCGTGAGAGGAAGTGTGAGCGCTATGCAGGCTTAATGGGAAGGCCATGAGAGGAATTGTCTGCTCCTGTCCTGTCATGTTGTCAGAAACCTGAACGGTATTCTGCAGATGCACACACTTAGTGCACAATGCGATAAATCACTTGCATTTGTCTGATTACAATTCTTTCCCTGTGCTTTTGCTATTCAAAGCAGCGGTTACACGAATGGAGATCTGAGATGACTGCAGTGTGTAACCGCTACGAGAGAAGCGAAGAAACGGCCGCAGTCTTTTACTATCAGCATGTTCAGTGAATGCGGCGAATATATAAATTTGTATATTATATGTTACGAAGACAAAATTTTCAGGGGAAAATACTGGACCGATCCGGGATTCGAACCCATGTCGGTGGCGCAGAAGTCCGCGTACCAACCGCGTCGCTATCAAAGCAGTTCGGTCCGCTTTTATGTCACCACGTAACACACCCCCTCTTAAGAGCGTTTTGCTATCAGAACAAGACTAATTATCCCAGGAGTCACACTTTGGTGAGCTTATTCCCTGGGCCACAAAGTTTTACCGTCACGTTGGACGCGCCCCAATTTTGTTACGAAGACAAACCTTTCAGGGGAAATACTGGGCCGATCCGGGATTCGAACCCATGTCGGTGGCGCACAAGTCCGGCGTACCAACCACTTCGCTAGCAAAGCAAGCTTCACAAGTGAGACAGTTCGGTCCGCTTTTATGTCACCCCGCAACAATTATCACATCACAAGACCACGGGAGGAGGGGGCACTTCCCTCTAATTGAATATATGTACGTTACGGTTTAGGTCTAAGAGAGTTATCATTGCAATGACACTCATGGTTGGCCAACGAGCAATCCATAAATTACGCCATGACTAAATGACCAATGCATATTTAGTAGTGTAATTCTGGGAGAGACCCAAATCACTGCTAACGTGAATGGGAATACCCCCGACCTCAACTGGCCACCCGCCACGGATTAACTCTCTGATACTACGACGAACGTAATCGAATTAGTTATATAATTTACCGAGAGATGGCAGAACTAACGACAGTCAAACATGGTTTTATAGGTACTGTAAATAGCAAATTTAAAGTGTACCAACGGTGTTATCTGCCAGAATCAGTGAGAATCGTGCGAGCATCTGGGTACATTTGGCACAAACAATATACTGGAAGCCGTGAGACCCTGTGTTTCTCTAAGCGAGTGTAGTTTTACAAGTCAATAAGTTTGTATACATGATTTTTCGGTTTGAAGGCAGCGTCAAGAGGGGTGACGTACTGTAACTGAGAACATATTTTTACATATACATGGTCATTAATATAGATTAATTTTATATTTATGTCATCTTATCATGGGCTTTGTTTGCTGGGATAGGCCTTGTTTGCTGAGATAGGTCTTGTTTTCTGAAATGTGCCTTGTGTGCTGGGATAGGCCTCGTTTGCTGAGATGGGCCTTGTTTGCTGAGATAGGCCTTGTTTGCTGGGATAGGTCTTGTTTGATGAGATAGGCCTTGTTTTAAGGGAGACAAATCAAAGGAGGCCCCCCCCCCCCTCCGTTCCCCCTTTTATGACGAAATATTTTTTGTTTACTCCCACCGCGTATTAATAAACCATAACTTTAATATTACACATATAAATGTTGCTCACTTTTCAACACTAAATTATTCATGATTTTATTTTGATTTAAAAAATGCGACATAATAGACTTACATTGGTAATGTTTCAATCAGGCAACTGACACATGCAATATCCTAAATGTCCTAATTAGCAGATGCAAACCCTATGTGTAAAAAAGGGGAGGGGACAGGTCCCCCTGAAGCAAAGCTCATCCATGAAAAAAGGGAGGATCAAGTCCCGCTGAAGCAAAGCCTATTTATAAAAACGCAGAGGGGAAAAGTTCCCCCTGAAGCAAAGCCCATGTATAAAAAGGGGAGGGACACGTCCCCCTGAAGCAAAGCCCATGTATAAAAAAATGGAGGGGAAAGTCCCCCTGAAGCATAGCCTATGTGTAAAAAAGGGGAGGGGAAAAGTTCCCCCTGAAGCAAAGCTCATCCATGAAAAAAGGGAGGACCAAGTCCCCCTGAAGCAAAGCCTTTGAATAAAAAAGGGAGGGGACAAGTCCCCTGAAGCAAAGCCCATGTATAAAAAAGGGAGGGGACAAGTCCCACTGTAGCAAAGCTCATGTATAAAAAAAGGGAGGGGACAAGTCCCCCTGAAGCAAAGCCTATGTATAACAAGTGACCCATGGGTCATGACGCTCAGCTGACTGGGAAGAGATTCACAAAAGGAAATTTTATCATCAGAATGGTAGATACCCATTCAACTGAAGCATCAAACAGATTAACCATCAGGCCAAGATTTAGTCTGTATTTATATATCTGGAAAATAGAGAAAAATGTGTAAACTTTAAAAACTAGAATACGGGTAGCCGACAAGTGACTACGTGTATCTGCCAAAATCAGAGTGAAGTGAGGCATGGATTGAGTGGCAAGGGGAAACAGAGTGAGGTATGTTGCAAATTAGCATGGATGTCTGCAGCCTTAATGTGTATGTAGGTTGTGCAACCTACCACAAATCCAGAAAGCTGTCAAAGTTGTATACATATGCAAAATTTTAGGCAGAAAAGTCAAACAACTACATGGATATGAGTGATTTTAGCCCACGGCAGACAAACAGACAGACGCTGTGCAAAAATGGTTGCAGTTTTGTGTATGATAAAGACCTATGTGAGATCTAAACACAAGCACAATTTTGGCCCAATCGGTCAAATGGTTCCTGAGATATTAGCTTGGATGTGTGCAGCGTTAACTAGAATGTAGGTGGCGCCACCTGTCATAAAATCAAGAAAGCTATCCAGGATGTATAAACCTGCAAAATTTTAGGCAGTTATGTCAAACCACTACAGAGAAATGAGTGATTTTAGGCCACGGCAGACCAACAGACAGACGCTGTGCAAAATGTGCAAAAATGGTTGCAGGTGGCCCCTCCAGTTTTGTGTATGATAAAGACCTATGTGAGCTCTATACACATGCAAAATTTTGGCCCAATCGTTCAAACGGTTCCCGAGATATGAGCTTGGATGTCTGCAGCATAAACTAGAATAAAGGTTGCGCCACCTGTCATAAAATCAAGAAAGCTATCCAGGGTGTATAAAACTGCAAAATTTTAGGCAGATATGTCAAACCACTGCCAAGATGTGAGTGACTTTATTGCACGGCAGACAAACAGACAGACGCTGTGCAAAAATGGTTGCAGGTGGTGCCACCAGTTTTGTGTATGATAAAGAGCTATGTTAGATCTATACACATGCAAAATTTTGGCCCGATCGGTCAAACGGTTCCCGAGATATGAGCTTGGATGTCATCAGCGTGAACGTGAATGTAGGTGGTGCCACCTGTAATAAAATCAAGAAAGCTATCCAGGATGTATAAAGCTGCAAAATTTTAGGCAGATATGTCAAACCACTGCCGAGATATGAGTGACATTATTGCACGGCAGACAAACAGACAGACGCTGTGCAAAAATGGTTCCAGGTGGCGCCACCAGTTTAGCGTATGATAAAGAGCTATGTTAGATCTATATACATGCAAAATTTTGGCCCGCTCGATCAAACGGTTCCCGAAATATGAGCTTGGATGTCATCAGCGTGAATGAGAATGTAGGTGGCGCCACCTGTCATAAAATCAAGGAAGCTATCCAGGATGTATACGCATGCCGAATTTCAGGTGAATTAGTCAATTCACTGCAGAGATATGAGTGATTTTAACCAAAGGCAGATGAACAGATGGACACTGTGCAAACATGGTTACAGGTGGCGCCACCATTTTTTGTGTATGTTATAGAGCTATCCAAGGGCTACATTAGTATAAATTTTATTTCCTGATCAGTTAAACGGTTCCCGAGATATGAGCTTGGAAAGCTGATAAAATCAAGTCCCAGAGGAGCTCTCTGGAAACGAACGCGGCAACGGCGGAGGAACCCGGTCAAAAACATAGTATCCACAAAACTTCGTTTTGGCGGGTACAAAAATACAGGTGGCTCCACCAGTCTGCAGAAACTTATAAAAACACTTACAAACATCAATATCCATGCAAAGAATCATGGTGATCTCCCCATTAGTTGTTCAGATACTTCAGCTTTTGTATCAAATTGTCCATTATTCTGAGGGATACTTCGGAGTCCTATAGCTTGAAGGATATGGGTAACAGAGACCTAATTTTAAGTTTCCACAGGCACTTTTCATGGGCCTTCTTGCATGACAAGAATGAAGATTCTAGGTCCAGTTGTTGCGATTTGTACCCTGTTGACAGATAACCACATCTTTAAAGGTATCAAAAAAGAGAAAAAATAGAGGTGGCGCACCCAGTCTGCAGAAACTGATGGAACAGGTTATGATCAATATGTATGCCAAAAATCATGATCATCAGTGTTGTAGTTATTGAGATACTTCAGCTTTTGTATCAAATTTTCCATTATTCTGAGCTGTACTTTTGAGTGCCATAGCTCAAAGGATATGGGTAACAGAGACCTAATTTCAGGTGTCCATGGAGACTTATCATGGGTCTCCCTGTGTGTCAACAATGAAGATTCTAGGTCCAGTCCTTACGATTTGTACCCTGTTGACAGATAACTACATCCTGAAAGGTCTCGGAAATAGAGAAAAAAAAAATTGTGAAAATTTGAAAAAATACAGGTGGCACCACCAGTCTGCAGGTACTGATGAAACACCTCTTGATCAATATGTATGCCAAAAATCATGACCATCAGTGTTGTAGTTATTGAGATGTTGCAGTTTGTTTTTATCAAATTTTCCATTATTCTGGGGGGTTATTGGGAGCCCCCATAGCTCAAAGGATATGGGTAACAGAGACCTTATTTCAGGTTTCCATGCAGACTTTTTATGGACCTCTCAGTGTGTCAAGAATGAAGATTCTAGGTCCAGTCTTTATGATTTGTGCCCTGTTAACAGCTGTTCACATTTTTAAATTCGTAAAAAATCGAAAAATTCAGGTGGCGCCACCAGTCTGCAGGAAGTGATGGAACATCTCATGATCAATAAGTATGCCAAAAAATCATGACCATCAGTCAAGTAGTTAATGAGATATTGAAGTTTTTGTATGAAATTTTTGACTTTTCTGGGGGGTACTTTGGGGCCCCATAGCTCGAAGGATATGGGTAACAGAGATCTAATTTATGGTTTCCACGGAGACTTTTAATAGGTTTCTCAGTGTGTCGAGAATGAAGATTCTAGGTCCAGCGGTTACGATTTGTGCCACGTTAACAGATGACAGCATCTTTAAACGTCTCAAAAATAGAGGAAAAAATTGTAAAAAAATCGAAAAATACAGGTGGCGCCACCAGTCTGCAGGAACTTATGGAACATCTCATGATCAATTTGTATGCCAAAAATCATGACCATCAGTGTTGTAGTTATTGAGATATTGAAGTTTTTGTATGAATTTTTTTTACTATTCTGGGGGGTACTTTGGGGCCCCATAGCTCGAAGGATATGGGTAACAGAGACCTAATTTATGGTTTCCAAGGAGATTTTTCATGGACCTCTCAGAATCCCAAGTTACAAGGTTCTAGGTTCAGCGGTTACGATTTGTGCCTGGTTAACGGACGGACGGACAGACGGACAGACGGACGACGGACAAAGAGTGATCGCTATAGTTCAGATGACTTTCAGTCAGCTGAGCTAAAAAACGGAAGAGACATGTCCCCCTGAAGCAAAGCCCTTGTATAAAAAAAATGAGGGGACAAGTCCCCCCTGAAGCAAAGCCCATGTATAGGGATGAGGGGGACAAATGTATCTGATATATAATTTTTAGATCACACAAGGCAGTTTTGTGTGTTTAATGGAAATACCTTTCGATTGTCTTAGAAACTTTTGCCCAATGTCATAGATGTGTTCTAAAATCAACGTGAACGACGCATCAGGTTTGTGAAATTAATGGAATTTATTTTAGGACTTAAACCATGACAAGACATTGTTTCGATCCATGTATTTGGATCTGTACATCTATACTTTATCCAACAAAGAAAACAACAATTGAAGTTTTTCACATAATACTCTGCAAAGAAAAAAAATGGCTTAGACTCTAGTGAGCAGAGAGTGGTCATGCAGCACAACAGATGGAAGTCTGTTATAAACTGTATTATGTAGGCCTATATACGCGGTACCAGTAAGCAGACCAGAATGTTTCATGAACCCAGCTTGTTTGATCTTAATATAGGTTTTTCAAATTTAAGTTACCTTATTTACAGTCCAAGGAAAACAAACATAAATCAAGTCTTAGTGGTAGAAAATGCCTAAATGTATTTATTATTCTAATCTTATGATTTTATATGAGATGATTTCAGTTTTTGTGTCTGTGGTATACTATATTTTCAGTCTCCTTAGTGTTAAATTAAACTACTTTATTTAAATTTATTTATAATGTAGTTTAATGTGAAATTATTCCGAAAAAGAAGACAAACGTGTCCTAGAAGAGGACACCGACGATAGGTGCGCGGTATCTGGAGAGTCAAATCAAGGCGGAAGCAGGTAAACCGTTGTCTGGAGAAAAAAAAACTGCTGCATATTGATTATATTGTTACGGGGTGACATAAAAACGGACCAGTAAGACTTGACTGATGTTATTCAATTCTTCATGCCATATACATAATGATTGTGCGTTGTAATATTAAGCATAGAAGGTACATCCCATCTTACATCTAGATTAAATGGTACACGACCACTCAATGTTAGGTTCTGATATTGATACTCTGACCAAGAAACCTCGGGTTTAGCAAATAAATTTGACTACGATTCAATGTTTTAAAAATATAGATGAGAAATTACCACAATGACTGCCGAAATTTGCATTTTCCAAAAATAAAAATAAAACACAACATCAGGTATTTGTTTCGATGGTGTTTTAAATGTAGGTTTCCATATTTGTCAAGATTTTATCAAATGGTTTCCAATGTTTTCCAATTAAGATATAGAAGAAAGTAGACTTTCCACCAATTGCATCCCAAATTTGTATATTATAATTCAGCTAAATAATTTTTCACATGGTTTCATTTGAATCGTTGACCTTGAAAACTTGGGTCTAGACACAATGTTTGACCATTTATCATGGTTAGTTCTTAAGACGATGGGAAGATGGCGACCCTAATTTGCACATTAAATTTTGATATACGGACTTTACCCTTGCTATAATGCTTTTCTTATATAAATCTTTGACCATTAAAACATAGGTCTAGAGACAATATGCGACCAATTATCATGGTTAGTTTTCTATACATTGATGAAAGTAGCCTCTCCTACAGGCTTCGATTGAGCCCTACTGGGGGCTTGTTGAGCGCCACCGTGTGTCTGTGTAAGAGACTATGATGAAAGTAGAATTTTCGTCAATGGTGGCCCTATATTTGCATATGAAAAATTAAAATACGGCCTAAACTGATGCTATTTTGGTTTCATTTGATTCTTAGACCATGAAAAGCCAGGTCTAGACACAATATTCGACCAATTATCATTGTTAGTTCTTATGATATTGAAGAAATTATTTGAAGAATTTTCATAAATGGCGCGCCTAATTTGCATAATACAAAAATTGCCCATTTCATCGTGAGAACAACCCATCTCAAAAGTATCAGTGGACTCCTATCATGACAAATCCATCGAAAAACCTTGTAGACAATCATAGGTCCCTCACCCCCCCCCCCCCCCCCACCCCCACCACCACCACTGGCGACTCGAGTAATGCTGTAAGCATCGAACAAGACTCTTAGCCTGTCTATATACATGTATGTGCTATATACATCGAACAAGTGGTTCGGAAAAGGGGGCTTATTGCATGAGGATATGGCCAACGTCTCGATTTCTATAGGCCATTTCTGGTTTTATATTGTTTTGTGAATAATTCTATATTCTAAGGCGATCAGTAAACATCAGTTTATATGGTTGTAAGCTCATGTCAACAAGTGGTCCTTTACAGACCTGTTTCTATGTGATAGGCCTACGCTTTTAGCATGGCGACACAGGGAGACCTGTCTACTAGCTCTGTTTGAGAAGAGACATGAAATGCATTTGGCTGTGTACTGATCTTTTCAGGTTGAGTTGGCCCCCTTTATGCGCTGCTGGATTATAAATACATACATTCACAAAATATCTGAGTGTTTATTTGAATATACCGTAGTTTCTGCGATCGTTATAATGCCGCGTTCAACTGTCCTGATCACATCAGTCAACACGTACGTGTCTGTGCTACTTCTCAATTCGGACAGGTGATGTTTACACGTGTGGCTGGAGATGATGTACACATGCAGTTTAACCTGTAGTGTGTCTACCATACCTGTAAACACCACCAGAAGATGCATTACCGAAAATATCGACTTTTTGAAATATTACAGATAATGCAATAACAAACTTACAGGAGCGTAACCACTTATTTACAGTGAAAATAGGTATCGCGCTAAGTACTAAAAAATTTTCTTGAGCTATATAAAGGGCCGTCTGTGATATAAATGAGAAATGTTTTTCCATTGTGAAAGAAAGTCTGAACGTCCTTAATTATCTCTATTGGAGTCTTGAAACAAATGTATAGAAATACAACTAAATTAACAGTGACGTTTAATGTACTAATTTTCACTACAAATATATTCATCCACTATTAACACAGACGTTCACACATATATATTCATATCATCATTCAAGTGACTGTCTAGTGTCTACACTGTTTGTGTGGGGAGTATAGATTAGCTGCGTGTACTAAGTCGGAACACCCCTCGTCACGTGACGACCTTAGACTTCACCACTAGTTTGCGTACTTGTTTATTTTTTTTTCTCCATGTAACCGGAGTGTTCGTTTATACCAGTTCACAGCGATGCAATAGACTCGACATGACAGCAGGTCCACGACATGAATAAACGTTTTCCCTCTCCCCTTTGGTGAGTAAGCATTTTGACGAACTATTTGCTAATTTTCTTCAAACTTTATATATATAGGTTAGTATATAACATATATATATAACATATATATATGTGTTTATTAAATGTGTTAATAATTATTACTTGCGGGTCAGTATTACAGACACACGTACCGTTCCATTCGACTTGTTTTGTCGTGTCGGTGGAGGAAACATCGTCTTGTTTTCGTCTGCCCCTTATGTAAGGTCTTATGTCAGATGAAAATAAAGAAACTGCTCATGATTTAAGTGTACTCGAATCACAGAGACGATGTACATCCTGTGGACATCCCTGTAAAGGTCACCCAGGGCCTGCCGGAAAAAACTGTACGGTGCCTCGTGGTCATCTATCCAGCAGCAAAAATGAAGAAAATGGTGATAACAAGCCACCAAGTTTACCTCAGTTGGAAAAAATGGCCGAGGATTTAGGACACTCACCAGAGAATTACGAAGGAGATAATTTAGAACACAAAGAAATGTGTGATATTACCACACAAAGCTTGTTAAGACATTTGGTGGTTCAAATGACTGAAATGAGTGCTAACATGCAACGAATGTCGGATGCATTGGCTGGAACACACACGACCATACCGGAATCCAACCCGCGCGCCTGGAGCAATTCAACAGAAATTAACTCAAGGCACTGACGACATGCAACAAGAATTATCAGCCGGAGTCTCTGTGGGTGCTGGCGCGGTCGATCCTACAAGAAACAAACTTGCAAAGAAAGCATCAGACGGTGAGTTCATAGACTTTATTGACATTTTATCTAATGAGAAGGGCAGTGCAGTTCTTAAAACCTATAATCGATAGTGAAGGTACAGTCATGTTTAGACCCCTAAAAAAAAAAAAAAGGCTATAGACAATTTCGAGATGTGGTTGATAGCTTGGTCTAGCTATGAAAGCATGCTTATGGAATCTCACCCAGAGATATATCCTCAGCTAGCATGGTACCGCCAATTTATCCAGAGGATTTCTCGCAAGTATCAGTGGTCCGCTGTGAACATGTATGATAATCGATTTAGAACAAAAACGGCAAAGCAACGCAGCTTTAATTTTGGTGAGAAAGACACAAATCTGTATGTCGAAATTCTCGATGCAACGGCAATACGGGCAGACGCGAAACATTGCTTCAGGTGCAAGTCATTCGAGCATTCCGTCGCCCTTTGTCCCTTTCCCGCGCAAAGTGCACTGGAAGAGAATAAAGCGGGGCACAAAAAGGGACTTAAAGGCCAAATTATTGAACGCTGGTACCACGGCCAAACCGAAGGTTGCAATAACTTCCAAAGGGGCAACTGTAATTTCTCCGAATGTAAGCGGGCCCATGTGTGTAAAGGCTGTAGAGGCCCAGAACCCCAGTATAAGTGCGGGACATGTAATGCAGGTAATGCCACCTTTAAACATTAAGTATATTGAACAATGCCTCGAGGATCATCCTGATCAAGAATTAAAGGAAACCCTTCTTAATTATGCACGAAATGGAGTGCCACTGGGGTACGCCGGGCCCCGAGTTTTTAGGAAATCTCACAATTGGCCGTCGGCATACGAACACGCAATAGCCGTTGATAACGTCTTAGCTGATGACGTCATGAAAGGTCGTGTACTCGGGCCATTTACGGAACCTCCTTTCAAAACTTTATTAGCAGTCATGTGGGCGCATTCGTTAAGCGCTCGTCCGGTAAGGTTCGGGTGATCCATGATCTTTCGTGGCCTCTAGGAGATTCCGTGAATGACGCCATAACTTGTGACTGTAGCGTTCAGTATGTTACAATTGATCAAATCGTGGAAATGGTGCGTAAATACGGCCAGGGCGCTCAAATGGCCAAAATAGATTTAGAGGACGCATTTAAACATGTGCTCGTACGACCAGAAGACTGGGAATTACTTGGCATTACTTTGCCAGACCGTAACGGACAGACCCAATACTATTGTCAGGTGGTTCTTCCATTTGGTTGTCGATCTTCGCCAAAATTATTTACCCTTTTCGCCCAAGCGCTAAAGTACGTAATGAAAAAAACAGGGAGCCGTGGACATTGAGTACTATTTAGATGATTATTTTACATGCGCGGCAGCGGGTTCGGATCAGTGCGCAAACAATCTGGAAGTAATGCTGAAAACCTGTCACGCAATGGGATTTAGCGTACAGTCGAAAAAAGTGGTTGGCCCATCATCGGTGTTAGAGTATATCGGTATTATAATTGATTCATTTCTCCTGCAACTGCGTATATCAGAGGATCGTTTGCGCGATGTTCTATCGGAATTACATTCCTGGCAAAATAAACGTGTTTGCACGAAGCGGCAGATACTCTCAATCATTGGAAAGTTGACATTTATTTCTAAGGTAGTGCGCCCAGGGCGTACGTTTGTACCAAAAAGATACGTCATCTCCACCATCGCGTCAAATTAACCAAGGAGTGTCGATTGGACATAAAGTGGTGGCTAGGGCATCTGAAACGATGGAATGGCATCAGCTGGTTTTATGAGGAGGGTTGGTCCTCTAACGATAAACTGCATCTTTGGACATATGCTTCAGATGTAGGTTACGGCTGCCTTTTCGAACGCGCTTGGATTAGGCAACCATTTTGCCAGGAATACGCCAAAAGGAATATTGCATGGAGGGAGCTCTACGCAATCGTCAAAGCAACAGCAACGTGGGGTCATTTGTTGTGCAGGAAACGTGTTTTATTTCATTGTGATAATAATGCTGTTGTCCAGATTCTGCAATCTGGTTCTAGCAAGTCGCCGGAAATTATGCAATTAGTTCGGGCTATGTTTTTCATATGTGCAAGTAATAACATTGAATACTGGGCACATCACGTGCCCGGTGTTAATAACAGCGCTGCGGATAGTCTCAGCCGGCTCCAGCTAGATACATTTAGAAAACTAGTACCTCAATCATATGCTTACCCTACAATACCAAATTCAGTGGTGTATATCGAGTGACAATAATTGTATATAAAGTTTGTTAATTCCAGGCACATATCTGCCCGCAGAGAAGCTCCGCCAGGAGTGTCGCCATCTCATGAGGCACGGTAATAGGCCAAATGCGATCCGTACATATACATCAACTCAAAAACATTACTTGCAGTTCAGCGAGCACTATGGACTCATTGCTATGCCATGTTCAGAAGAGACACTGCTCTTATATGTAACACATTGCTTCAAAGTGAAAAGATTTAAGTTTAATACTATAAATGTGCATATCGCCTCGATACGTAGCTTGCATGTATTGTCAGGCCGTTCTCCGCCCCCTACTTCTGCCCCCAGACTAAAACTAGCTTTAAGAGCTGTCTAGTACCACTCGGGTTCACCCAAATCAAAATTACCTATTACAGTACTACAAAAACTCTTTCCTCTTATTGATAATACATATCAAGCAAAATTATTGTGGGCAGCAATGACATTATCCCACTTTGGCTTACTGAGAGTTTTCGGAATTTACTATACCGTCATTACGGGAATTTAACCCATATGTGCATCTTACCAATCAGGATGCTGTATTTGGGGCATCAGTCGACGGGTTGACATACATGCATGGTTTTCATAAAATCGTCTTAAACTGACCGTCGTAACAAAGGTTTTAAAGTTTACGTGGCATGTAACGGCCATAGAGTATGTGCATGCTGCGCAATGAGGGGGTACATGAAACTTAATGTAACCGAGCGTCAAAGTTTGTCCCACACCTCCTTATACCCTTTGTTAATATATCCAAACGGTGTGACACTTAGTCGGGGTATGTTTGTAAAACAGACCAGGCTCTATCTAGCACTCGCAGGTATTGAGCCAGAACAGTACACCAGCCATAGCTTTAGAGCGGGGAGCGCGGCAGCGGTAGCGGGGCTCAACGACTGGGAAATTAAATTGTTAGGTCGTTGGAAGAGCAATGCTTATCAACGGTACATAATACCGCCCGTGGAGACGCTTTTCGGCTTGTCCCGTAGGCTTCTTATGAAGTCTTATCATGTTTCCTTATCTTCTCAAAGACTTCCTTATGTTCAGAATATTATCTTGTATGAAAAAAATAATCTAAATATAATTTAACAGGGCCGAGGTCGATCAAAGTCGCCCATGGGCCTGCTGTCGGCCCTCGTTTATAATAACAGGTTTTGTTAACATTAGTGAAATAAATGTTGAGACCCACTACCGCGTTGTTATCTGCACCCTAAGCATATAAGTGTTTATTAAATGTGTTGATAATTATTACTAGCAATTACCCGTGCTACGCACGGTTTTTGGCGAGCATTTAGTTCTGATGTCAAATAGTCTGTCATAGTTGCATGTCTTGGGTGTACAATGTTACTGTCTCTTTGAATCCGACATTTGGTATAAGTGTTCTGTCTCTGAGTTAACCTTGTGTCGGAGTCTGAATGACCTGGACGAATACGTTCTTGTCCGAATGGTGGAATGTCTTCGGACAAACCTGGAGCATATGTATGTCAAAAATCACGGCAAACCGTAGTGTCAAAGGAGACATGTAAATTCACACAATCGCGTTACGCTATTAATATATAGATCAATTATATGCATGGTGTTATGCATAAAACTCTAATTGAAGCCGTGAGGATGACCGGAGAATTTTCGAAGAAGTTGTGTTAAATAAAATGAAGAAATATGTTAAATAAAATCATTTTTATATGAAAATATATATTATGCTAAACATCGCCTTTAAAGTTGCCCTCCGAGCCCGTGAATCCGCCAGTAAAGGAACCTGTTATCTTGCATGGTAGTACAGTACAGCGCTGAGACATGATCTCGATAATTGCATTCCGGGTATAGCGTTAACTGAGCATTAACATGGTCGTGCAATCCCGCTGCGCAAACATTCGTGGTAGCATTATATTATGTGGTACATTTTATGGCTGTATATATTTTTAAATATCACGCACTCCTTTCTGTTTGAAAGCTGAGCCAATGTTTTCCAGTGAGACAGTCACTGCGTTCAGGCAGTGTGTTAAACCCGGATCCCACTCCGGATCCCGGACCCCAAGAAAAATTTGTAATTCTTAAACTCTCATGGTAATTTGTCCAGATATTTTAGCATAATCTTATCTAAAGACATATTTTATATCATGTTTGGTTAAAATATAAAAAAGTCTGTTTTGCTACAAAATTTTATAAAAAAAAACCACTTACGGACCCTGGGGCACGGACCTCACGGATTACACGGACCCCGTTTTCTCGTTGTTTTACCATTTCTTTAGTACATACATGAATTTCACATCACGTTTAGCCATAACATCCTTGTAATTTATTATTGTGTTTGTATCTGTATTTTTAAATTTCTGTCTCAGTTTTTATTCATAATTTTATATTTGCTATTTATTTCATTTGTGTAGCGTTTTAAAAAGTATAATAATTAAAAACATTTAAAAAAATCATTATTTTGGAACCTGTAGTTGCTTGAATTGCAAGTAATCAACAATTCCTTTCGGTATTTATATTATTGCCAACTTTAAAATTGCATGGTTGTTATGAACGGAGCACGAAACCTGTTGTTATGTGGAAGTGCTCTGATATATCAGTCTCAGGTCCGCTCAACTGTTAGTGCACTTCAAATTAAATCTCCCCCACTGTGTCAGCACTATTATATTTTCATTTAAAATAACAAATATTATATTTAGTGTGTGACATGAGTGCTATTTTTGTCCTCTTTTAGTCATAAATAAAAATATGAGCGGTGGTTACTGGGGTCCGTCAAAATTGAACAGTCGGCAAATTCAAGTAAATGAGGTCCGTCTTCATCGAAATATTTTTGTAATTATAAATCTTTCAGTGAATCGGTCATTTACAAATGTGTAACATTTAGGGACTTTGCCCTGTCCTTACATCAACAGTAGTGGTGTTTTTATCGGTATAAATAATGGAAAATGAGGAAATAGGTTTATGGGGTCCGGGGACCGTGGGGTTCGATTTTTACACACTACCCTGCATTCACTACCGCTCGGAAAATTTTCATTCTTTGAAAGATCCCCCTTTTAAGCATTTTCCTCACGCGAGATCTCCTTGTGCACAATAGACCTTGACGCTGCGCGGAGGTTGCCTTTTGAGAAGGGATCACCAATGGGGATTATTTCGGGCCGGTCACCGCAAATTTAAGAAAAGCCCAGATAGGGCCCCCGGAGAAAAACTCTGTCCCGCCATCAAACACTTTGTGGCCATTGTGTTACCAGGCCCGAAGACGCAAAGAAAAGAGGCGCCCGCGGGGGAGCAAATATTAAAATTATTAATTATGCACGTAATACACAAATATTGCAAATAAAAGTGGGTAGAATCTCTTCGGACAAACCCTGAGCTTATGTATGTCAGGAATCATGGCAAACCGTACGGTGGTATCAGAGGAGATACGGAAAATCACAAAAATCGCCTTACGCTATTAATATATAGACTAGCAATTACCCGTGCTACGCACGGTTTGGGGCGAACACAACAATCCATACGGTGGTATCGGAAATCCACCGGAAATCCGGAGATACGGAAAATCACAAAAATCGTGTAACGCTTTTAATATATATATCCATTAAATGTATGGTGTTGTGGATAAAAATATTTTGGAACAGCGTTCGGAACATATTTCGGAACAGCGTACAGTCGTTCACCTTCGCCAAAAGCCAGTGCCTCACATGTGGTCGGGGTCTTTAACAAATAGTACCTACACATGTACCATGTGACATGAGAAACTGATCAACAATATCACAATTACATACAAAAGAAACCGCCCATGGAATGGACCTAAGAAAAGAATGCAAAAATACCAGTTTTATTTGTGAAAATAATAACAATTATGGCCATGGCTTATACGCAATAAGCATACATACTGAATGAAAGAATATATAGTCTTTGAAAATAAAAAAATATTACATAAACATTATTGAATGAGATGTCATATGGATATAAAAGAGACAAATACCAGTATAACCGTATTAAATCTACATTTTTTACAGGAATTATACATTCGTAAATGTAGTAATGAGAAAAAATCTCGATATTCAAAACATTTTAAGTCAATATTATGTTTACAACTTTTACAAATCCACACGTGTACACATCACACTGTACCAACCACGACGTGAATTTGGTTAACATTTTCTTTTCATCTGTTACATAGTAAGTCTACATTTGCATATGTTTGTGAATATTTGTCAAGCATCTCAATCGCATGCTAGGCCCTGGACTTCGTGCGACCGCGTGTGCGCTGTTTAACCATCACGGATTCCGCGACCCGGTTGATGTGCACTCAAGCATATTAGGTCAGGTTGGTCGCAGGTAGGAGTCCTCGTGCGACCCCCGGGTCGCAGGAAGGCCTGCAAAACAATTCTTTCAAAGATCCCCTTTTGAGAAGAGATTGCCGATGGGGATTATTTCGGGCATGTAACCGCAAATTGTACGAAAACTCCACATAGGGCCCCCGGAGTGAAACTCTGTCCCGCCATCACACACTATATGGCCATTGTGTTACCGGGCCCGAAGACACAAAGAAAAGAGGCGCCCGCGGGGGAGCAAATATTAAAATTATTAATTATGCAAGTAATACGCAAATATTGCAAATAAAAGTGGGTGGAATCTCTTCGGACAAACCCGGAGCATGTGTATGTCGAAAATCACAGCAAACCGTACGGTGGTATCAGAGAAGATACGGAAAATCACAAAAATCGCCTGACGCTATTAATATATAGATTTGCGGTTCAGTAATACAGACACACGTACCGTTCCATTCAATGTGCCGTCGTCCGTGTCTAATACCCATGGGGGCCGAATTTGTCGTCCCTCCCTACCCACCCTCTGTTTTCTTCACGCGACTTGATAGCGTGAATTGGTTTATTTTATATATATATATACATTTTTCCATTTTTCGGGCAATGATTTGCTGTACTAGTATATGTTTGTATGGTATTTCTTTGGGCCTGCTGTCGGCCCTCGTTTATAATTACAGGTTTTGTTCACATTAGTGAAATAAATGTTGAGCCCCACTACCGCGTTGTTATCTGTATATATATATATATATATATTAGTGGTGGGCCGATCATCGAGTTTTATCGGAAGTCAGTCGGTTTGCTGCCACTTTCAAGCGCTCGATTACCAAAGGCAACTATCGATTACATCATAATACTGATTTTTTTTCCAAAATGCCTTTTAGTTATAGGCAAAAATGATTCTTTAATTTTTTTTACCACATTCCGCGCTTCATATAATCAGTCTGTGTTCCCAAAATAACTTTCGTATGTAACGCAGTATGACACAATAGATGCGAGAACGGAGGACCTATTAAACTTGTTATCTGTGAACTCGCAGGGAGCTGCAGAATAGGCGGAGAGTTTTCTAACGAGGTGTACATTGCAAAATGGGGGGGGGGGGGGGGGGGGGGGGGGAGGCGTTAAAATACTCCATAAATTCTCCAGGTCTATGCCAAATTTGCGTGATTCTCTTAGAAATAATCTATTCAACCGATGCAAGGTGCCGCTGTTTAGTCCGTCCTGAAAAAAATTCTTTGTTGGGGCTAACCCGGCCGTTCGAGTATTTGGATTTGAGCTGGAATTTTTTTTGGACTAGTCGGCAATTGTTTTTTTTTTTTTTTTGGTATGATCTGCCCAAAGCGCACCTGGGCTCAATCTGCCTTCGTGTGATAGAAAAACATCCCATCTATAGGCCTAACATTCTTAGATGCTCTTAATTTCCATTATGAAAGATATTACCCGACGTTGCCGATCGTTCAATGTGATCCTTAATATTAGTCTGATTGTGTCTTTATACGTGGAAGGTCGTTACACTCGTGCGCGAAAGGAGAATACATGCCGGGGAAACGCAGGTACAGTTTCACAGATAATTGCATATTTCTTTGATAATTGCATAGATCTGTCTGAACCGATTAATAATCGATCATCAGTCGGTTTGCTCAAACCGATGATCGATTATGAAAAAGGAACCGACTCCCACCACTAATATATATATATATATATATATATATATATATACATAAAGCTTATTTTAGAATACCACAAGACGCGAGACAATGGATCAACAATGGTAGAAGTAATGAAATTTTTACTAAATGTACAATGTACTAAATATGGACTGGTTTTTTAGTACTCATATAGTGGTCTTGATGAACTCTTGCCAGTCTTTTCGCCACCTTGTAGGGTTGCTGGACAATATTATTTCAATTTGATGGTAAAATGCAAAAGGTGTCACTTTTTTGTTAATAGTCAGACTCATGTCAAGTTACCATGCCAAGTTGCAGAGCAATGCATCAATACATTGCTGAGAAAATGGCACGATTACTGCAGGAGAAATAAGAACATCATTTATGAATGAACAAGACAAGAATATCATGCATAAATGAACAAGACAAGAACATCATGTTGGAGTAAACAAGACAAGAACATCATGTATAAATGAACAAGACAAGAACATCATGTTGGAGTAAACAAGACAAGAACATCACGAAGAAGTGAACAAGACAAGAACTTCATGTTCGAGTTAACAAGACAAGATCATCACGTAGAAATGAACAAGACAAGAACATCATGTAGGGGTGAACCAGACAAGAACATCACGTAGAAGTGAACAAGACAATAACATCATATTGGAGTTAACAAGACAAGAACATCACGTAGAAGTGAACAAGACAAGAACATCATGTATGAGTAAACAAGATAAGAATATCACGTAGAAGTGAACAAGACAAGAACATCATGTTGGAGTAAACAAGTCAAGAATATCACGTAGAAGTGAAACAGACAAGAACATCATGTTGGAGTAAACAAGACAAGAACATCATTAAAGGCAGCTTTTGGGTGTAACACAATAACACTGGGAACAAGCAAGACAAGCCTGTTTGTCGTTATCATCGTGGACGAGCAGATAGTTTACGGACAAAAATACGTTCATTATTCGGCGAATGGAGTTAGATGCTGTATGATTGTGAATGTATAACCTGTAGGATTGGGTTTGAATCCGTGTATGATCATGAATATACACAGTGGCGGATCCAAAGGGGCAACGGTCGGGACCCCCCCCCCCCCCTTTGAGCCGAAACAACTTTTTTTTAGGGTTTGAAATAAAATTTTGCGACCTTGACACCCTCCTTTTAGGGCTAGAGGACCCTTTTTTTAGGTTTTCTTTTCAGTCTTCCTGGGTTGGACCCTCCCCTTTCCAAAATCCTGGATTCGGCCCTGGTATACCATGTAGAATCAAATTTTGCGACCTGGACCCCTCCTTTCCGGACCAGAGGACTTTTTTTAGGTTTTCATTTTAGTCTTCCTGGGTTGGACCCTCCCTTTCCTAAATCCTGTATTTGCCCCTGATACACCATGTAGAATCAAATTTTGCGACCTGGAACCCCCCTTTCAGGACCAGAGGACTTTTTTTGGGTTTTCATTTTAGTCTTCCTTGGTTGGACCCTCCCCATTCCAAAATGCTGGATCCGCCCCTGATACACAATGTAGAATCAAATTTTGCGACCTGGACTCCCACCTTTTCGGACCAGAGAACCTTTTTTAGGTTTTCTTTTCATTCTACCTGGGTCGGACCCTCCCCTTTCCAGAATCCTGGATCCGCCTCTGATATACCATGTAGACCAAGGTGTGTTTTCATGTACAATAATGACTAACAGAAGATTTATTTCCAATTTGTGGCAATAAGGTCACGAATATGTGATGATCGACAGAACCAGATGTCGTAGAACGTGGTATTAATCGGGACTCTGGGCTAACCAAAATGGCCTTAAGACTAAGTTAACACAGTTTCAGATTGCAGACTCGTATACATGCCAATCAAACCTGAATAGACCATTCAAACCAATGTCGTTTTGAGCGTAAACACTACATCTATTCTGGGAGTATTGCCGAGGCAGGCCTAATGTTGTCGTTGGTCAGGTATATTCATTCTTGTCACATTCTACTGAAAGTGACTGCTGGTACTTATTTGTTGTAGGCTTCACCTGTATGTAACGTTGTCCGGATCCGAAGGGGTTTTGTACACAGGGAGCATGGATCTACTCACGCGGCCCGGTCTTCAGACGCAAGCCGGGCTTCTTCAGGGCACGTCACCAAAGGAGAAATTCAAATCGTACGCCAGAAAAGCCATCAACCTGAATAAAGCATTCAGACTTCAGAAAGCCGTGCTGCATACCTCACCCGATAAGTATTCTCCCGCAGGAAGCTGGGATCATGTGACACGGAACATTGCAGTGTCTGCTCGTGAGGACCCTGAGGGTCATAGCGGCACGGGGGGTAATATTGTCTGTGATGAGCTAACATTATCCCAGATCAAGTTACAGCTGAGGGGGCTACCACCTGAACCGAGAGATCACACAGTAAACAAAGTGAGTAAAACATACCAATACAGCCAGGAACCGGGTAAACCAAAACGAGAGGGCTCGGACCAGTCGTCCCGGGGCCCGAGGATTCGTCCGCGAGGATCAAGGTATCCCGGCATGCCGAGTAAAGCCGTCAACAAACAGGAAAAAACAGCCAAACCAAGAATGTTTAGGTCCAGATTCACCAGTCAAGGCGAGGTGAGAGAGATAAACTTTGACGCAGTTCTCGGGCACAGTTTGCGCATACACCAACAAACACACCCTCACAAACACGCACACACCCTCACACACCACCACACACACAAGCTTCTGTCTCTGGTATTAACCATGGCTTAGCTCTAAATCGATTCACTTTCACAATGTTTTACATTTTCACGTGTTAAACATCATCAAATATATCTTTGAATTCCTTTAATCCTTATTTTAATTTTAGTGATCTCTAAATGTCTCACATGGACAATCGACAGTTAAAACGCTCTATCCTGGGTTCGATTCCCGGCGTGGCTATGGGCGGGAATTAGTTCTCAGGTTTCCTCCACCTCTGGACACTACCGAGCGCCATCACTTGAGCCACGGGGGTGCCTCGATTTGTTAGAATAATTTTTTACGATCCTTGTAAATAAATATAGTTTAGCGTTTTATAGTACTAATTTTATTATAATTATTGATTGGTTTTTCAGGCCTTACATTGTTTCCGGCGCTATGCCCGCCTTGTTATGATCGGTCTTCGCTGGATGTCCGTACTCTGCAGGTAAGTTACCTATCCGGGGCATATATGACGATAAAATGGCTGTGACAAAATTAAAAAACCAACGCTTAGCTTACCGCGATACGTAGTTTGCCAAAGTAGTAGCTCTATGCGGATCCATATCTCCACTGTGAATTCAATTTTTCGGCATATCTCTATATGTATACATGCCGATGTGAAAACTGATATTTTAATTTTTAGGCATGTCTCCTATACATTCCGCATACCGGAGCTAATAATATACTTCTCGTTTACCGGAAACCAAATCTGCCTAGCGTGTCAAGTATAAACACAGCTCTTAATGACTGAAACCTAAAGATCCACCGTTTCTGTTAACATATTTCTGACCAAACTATAGGAGCCATCCCCTACCTTAAAATTGCCTTGAAAAAGGTAAAAATCTGTCGCCTAAAGGACCCACCGCAAATTGTAGAGTGGTTGCAATGTGTGGTTATAGCTTACACTAAAATGGATGTAACAAAACTAAAGGAGCTACTGCTTACTGTAAAATGACTGTGACGAAAATAAAAGAAGCTACTGCCAACGGTAAAATTAATGTGACAAAACCAAAGGAGCTACTGCAAATGGTAAAATTAATGTGACAAAACTAAAGGGTCTACTGCCAATGGTAAAATGGATGTAACAAAACTAAAGGGTCTACTGCCAACGGTAAAATGGATGTAACAAAACTAAAGGAGCTACTGCTTACTGTAAAATGACTGTGACAAAACTAAAGGAGCTACTGCCAACGGTAAAATTAATGTGACAAAACTAAAGGAGCTACTGCCAACGGTAAAATTAATGTGACAAAGCTAAAGGAGCTACTGCTCACGATAAAATGACTGTGACAAAACTAAAGGAGCTACTGCTCACGATAAAATTAATGTGACAAAACTAAAAGAGCCAATGCACACGATAAAATTTGACCAAGGTTGAAAGATCTAGCGCTAACTGAAAAAAGACTGACAAGACAAGGACCTACCGCCAGCTGTAAAATGACTGTGACAAAATTAAAAGAGCGACTGCTTACCGCAAAATTGTTGTTAGCAAATTAAAACTTGTTACCACTTAGTGTAATATGGCTGCAACAAAGGTAAAGAGCTACCGCTTACTTTAAAATGGACGTGAAAAATACCGCTCACTGTAAACTGGCTCACCAAAGTGGATGAGGCATTGCTAACTGTAAATTGGCTCGACAGAAGTGGAAGAGGCATCGCTAACTGTACACTTGCTCGACAAAAGTGGAAGAGGCATCGCTAACTGTAAACTGGCTCGACAAAAGTGGAAGAGGCATCGCTAACTGTAAACTGGCTCGACAAAAGTGGAAGAGGCATCGCTAACTGTAAACTGGCTCGACAAAAGTGGAAGAGGCATCGCTAACTGTAAACTGGCTCGATAAAAGTGGAAGAGGCATCGCTGTGAACTGACTCTACAAAAGTGGAAGAGGCATCGCTAACTGTAAACTGGCTCGATAAAAGTGGAAGAGGCATCGCTAACTGTAAACTGGCTCGATAAAATGGAAGAGGCATCGCTCACTGGATGATTGTGGTCATAAAAGATAATCCTACGATACATGCTAGACTTACGATGATAATATAATCCTACGATACATGCTAGACTTCTAATCCTACAATAGATATAGAGCAAGAATACACAGAAAAAGTCGGATCACACCGTATTGGAATCAAACCCATGACCCTCCGATTGCCGGTCGTCTGTTCTACTCCTAAGAAACATGCTAGAATTGGGGTGACTACGATACATGCTAGAATTGGGGTGACTACGATACATGCTAGAATTGGGGTGACTACGATACTAGCATTGGGGTGACTACGATACATGCTAGCATTGGCGTGACTACGATACATGCTAGACTTGGGAAGATTACGATACATGCTAGACTTGGGATTATAATATAATCCTAGGGTACTGGTAGCAAGGTTATTCATTTTAACTACAGCTAAAATACATCATTTATAACTTTTTGATAACATACCCCTACAAGGTCCATTATGAATGGTAAAGTTAAAATATTTTTAACTAATTTATTCAAGATTCAAATTATTTAGACATAACGTTTAAATGCGACGTTGTTCCATTGAAAATATCAAAATACCTGTTCACATGTATAATCCTATATCATTATGATTATTATGGAAGGATTAAAATTTTATATGCTGGTCGGAACATCATTTTATGAATATTAAACTTATACCTAATATCCTTCAGTGACGAAGACGCGTTTGAGAAGGAACTTAAGACTTTCACTGATATCGCAGAGGAGTATGAACGTAAGAACGCCCACCAAAACCTGCAGCAGGTAACCGGTCTCTCCTTTGACAAACGGGACTATGTCGCCAGGAAGGAGGTCAGTGAAATTGTGACGAACAGGCATGTAATCGGTCATGTAAAGTGATTGCAAGGGTTTGCTTCATGTATTGCCATTATACTAAAGCTGTACTCCAAGTTTGCCTCACGTATTGCCAATATACTAAAGATGTACTCCAGGTTGGCCTCAAGTATTGCCATCATACTACAGATGTAATTCAGGTTATCCACAAGTATTGCCATTATACAAAGATGTCCTCCTGGTGTGCCTGAAGTATTGCCATTATAGTAAAGATGTACTCCAGGTTTGCCTCAAGTATTGCCGATATACTAAAGATGTACTCCAGGTTTGCCTCAAGTATTGCCATTATACTACAGATGTAATTCAGGTAATCCAAAAGTATTGCCATTATAGTAAAGATGTGCTCCTGGTTTGCCTGAAGTATTTTCATTATAGTAAAGATGTACTCCAGGTTTGCCTCAAGTATTGCCATTATACTGCAGATGTACTTCAGGTTATCAACAAGTATTGCCATTATAGTAAAGATGTACTCCAGGTTTGCCTCAAGTATTGCCATTATACTAAAGATGTACTCCAGGTTATGCACAAGTATTGCCATTATAGTAACGATGTATACCAGGTTTCCCTCAAGTATTGCCACTATACTAAAGATGTTCTCCTGGTTTGCCTGAAGTATTGCCATTATACTGCAGATGTACTTCAGGTTATCAACAAGTATTGCCATTATAGTAATGATGTACTCCAGGTTTGCCTCAAGTATTGCCATTATACTGCAGATGTACTTCAGGTTATCAACAAGTATTGCCATTATAGTAAAGATGTACTCCAGGTTTGCCTCAAGTATTGCCATTATACTAAAGATGTACTCCAGGTTATGCACAAGTATTGCCATTATAGTAACGATGTACACCAGGTTTCCCTCAAGTATTGCCACTATACTAAAGATGTTCTCCTGGTTTGCCTGAAGTATTGCCATTATAGTAAAGATGTACTCCAGGTTTGCCTCAGGTATTGCCATTATACTACAGATGTACTTCAGGTTTGCCTGAAGTATTGCCATTATACTACGGATGTACACCAGGTTTGCCTGAAGTATGTAATCGATCATGTAAAGCAATTACAAGGGTTTGCCTCATGTATTGCCATTATACTAAAGATGTACTCCAGGTTTTCCTTAAGTATTACCAATATACTAAAGATTTACTCCAGGTTTGCCTCAAGTATTGCCATTATACTACAGATGTACACCAGGTTTGCCTGAAGTATTGCTATTATAGTAAATATGTACTCCAGGTTTGCCTCAAGTATTGTCATTATACTACAGATGTAATTCAGGTTATCAACAAGTATTGACATTTTACTAAAGATGTACTTCAGGTTTCCCACAAGTACTGCCATTATACTTAAGATGTACACCAGGTTTCCAACAAGTATTGCCATTATAATAAAGATAAACTGCAAGATTGCCTGAAATATTGCCACTATACTAAAGATGAACTTCATGTTTGCCACAAGTATTTGCCAATATAATAAAGATGTATTCCAGGTTTCTTCCAGTAGAGAATATAAGTTATGAATTATAAAATAAAAAAGAGTTAATAAATGTCTAACCTGAACTGTAATATACTATAGAGCATTTCACTACATATGATCCATTCAACTTACTTTTGGCCATTTAAATAATTGTCTTGTCTATTCTACTTGCAGATCAGCATTTCCTCCGAAGTTCAGCGTATTCTGACTCTTAATCCAAGTGCCAGAACGCAAGACATGATCGACAAGGTAAACCCCACGTATTAAAACACAGCACGTGACATAGTCGACAAGTTAAAGCGCACGTAACAAAACACGCAACAAGTGACATAGTCGACATGTTAAAGCGCAAGTAACAAAACATACAACAAGTGACATGGTCGACAAGTTAAAGCGCACATAACAAAACGTACAACACGTGATATAGTCGACAAGTTAAAGCGCACGTAACAAAACACGCAACAAGTGACATAGTCGACATGTTAAAGCGCAAGTAACAAAACATACAACAAGTGACATGGTCGACAAGTTAAAGCGCACGTAACAAAACACACAACAAGTCGATAAGGTAAAGCGCACGTAACAAATCACACATTAAGTGACATGGTCGACTAGTTAAAGCGCACGTAACAAAACACACAGAAACTAACATGGTCGACAAGTTAAGCGCACGTAACAAAACACACAGAAACTGACATGGTCGACAAGTTAAAGCGCACGTAACAAAACACACAACACATGAAATGGTCGACAAGTTAAAGCGCACGTAACAAAACACACAACAACTGTCATGGTCGACAAGTTAAGCGCACGTAACAAAACACACAGAAACTGACATGGTCGACAAGTTAAAGCGCACGTAACAAAACACACAACACATGAAATGGTCGACAAGTTAAAGCGCACGTAAAAAAACACACAACAACTGTCATGGTCGACAAGGTAAACCGGACGGAACAAAACACACAGAATACTTAGCCATTAAAGAAAAACACGTATACCCAACATATTTTTTTTACAAAATTGAAATTTTATGAGTATACATTATATGTCACAATTGAAATTGTAACTAGGGAATCCTGGCGTGTTCTTATTATTACAGGTAGTGCTGGGCCTGCAGACCCTCCGTACCTTCGCGGAGTATCCGCTTCACATGCAGGAGAAACTAGCTAGAGCTGCATGGTACCAGGCGTAAGTAAAATACGTGCCATCAGTGTTTGTATGAGGAGGGGATGGCAGTGTCAAAGCATCGTTTTGGTAACCAATGTTAACTTATACATGTATACATGACTTAAAAGCTCCAGAGAAAAAAAATTGCATGATGGGTCTTCGATATTTTGGTGTATGACGCTGACCTTTAGTTAAATCTTTTTAGCCATATTCTTAAAACCCATGTGAGAACATGGGTGAAACGGTTCATTTGAATGTGTGTCTGCACCTGTTCGTCAGTGTATATGCAAATGTGCAAACAGGACATTTACGCGCACATGAGCAACATAATGGGAAACCGTTCCTTTTATGAACGAGATTTTCCTGTACCATGACGTGGGCCAGAAATTGGGGTGTTATTATGTCTTGTTTAAAGGAATAACTCATGGTTCCTAAACTGCATTGGGCCTTTTTATATATTTAACGTATAACTTTACCTTCGTTAAATGTAGAAACGTATACATATCGAGATATTTTGTATTTAGATCATTTATAAAACCGCGTAAAAATCATGTCGGAGACTATCTCTCTCATCTATTAACCCGACAAAACTAAGTCCTGAATCTGTATGGTTGTACTAAGTTTTTTCCTTTAAAATGGACTGTATCAAAAATGTCATAATATTTAACGATTCATGCACATCCCTTACTGAATGTACCATTATGTAAAAGCTATTTTGAGATATTTGTAGGACGTAAATCTATTGCTAAAACAAATACCGTGGTTGTATTATATTCGTAAGCTCGTGCTTAGTCGGACCTGACGTTCCTGTAGTCTACAAATAACATATGAATATTGATAAGTTTTTCCGGATTATGATGACTAAACACCTGACTAGAAGCGTTGTTCTCTGAGTGACAATAATCGTTGTCCATCAGAGTGACTATAATCGTTGTCCTCAGAGTGACTATAAGCGTTGTCCTCTGAGTGACTATAAGTGTTGTTCTCTGAGTGACTATAAGCGTTGTCCTCTGAGTAACTATAAGTGTTGTCCTCTAAGTGACGAAAAGCGTTGTTCTCTGAGTGACTATAAGCATTGTCTTCTGAGTGACTATAAGCGTTGTCCTCTGAGTAACTATAAGCGTTGTCCTCTAAGTGACGAAAAGCGTTGTTCTCTGAGTGACTATAAGCGTTGTCTTCTGAGTGACTATAAGCGTTGTCCTTTACGTGATTATAAGTGTTGTCCTCTGAGTGACAATAAGCGTTGTCCTCTGAATGACTTTAAATGTTGTCCCTCAAAGTGACTATAAGCGTTGTTCTCTGAGTGACTATAAGCGTTGTCTTCTGAGTGACTATAAGCGTTGTCTTCTGAGTGACTATAAGCGTTGTCCTTTACGTGATTATAAGTGTTGTCCTCTGAGTGACAATAAGCGTTGTCCTCTGAATGACTATAAACGTTGTCCCTCAAGGTGACAAAAAGCATTGTCCTCTGAGTAACAATAAGCGTTGTTTTCTAAGTTACTATGAGCGTTGTCTTCTGAGTGACTATAAGCGTTGTCCTCTAAGTGACGATAAGCGTTGTTCTCTGAGTGACTATTAGCATTGTCTTCTGAGTGACTATTAGCGTTGTTCTCTAAGTGACCTGAAGCGTTGTCCTCTGAGTGACAATAAGCGTTGTTTTCTAAGTTACTATAAGCGTTGTCTTCTGAGTGACTATAAGCGTTGTCTTCTGAGTGACTATTAACGTTGTCCTTTGAGTGACTATAAGCGTTGTCCTTTAAGTGATTATAAGTGTTGTCCTCTGAGTGGCAATAAGCGTTGTCCTCTGAAAGACTGTAAACTTTGTCCCTCAGAGTGGCAAAAAGCGTTGTCCTCTGAGTGACTACAAGCCTTGTCCTCTGAGTGACTATAAGCGTTGTCCTCTAAGTGACGATAAGCGTTGTTCTCTGAGTGACTATTAGCATTGTCTTCTGAGTGACTATTAGCGTTGTCCTCTAAGTGACCTGAAGCGTTTTCCTCAGAGTGAAAAAAAGAGTTGTTTTCTAGGTTACAATAAGCGTTGTCTTCTGATTGACTATAAGCGATGTCTTCTGAGTGACTATTAGCGTTGTCCTTTGAGTGACTCTAAGCGTTGTCCTTTACGTGATTATAAGTGTTGTCCTCTGAGTGACAGTAAGCGTTGTCCTCTAAGTGACAATAAGCATTGTCTTCTGAGTGTTACATGTGCTCTTTTTATTGTGTGACACGGGCGTAACTCGTGTTGTGACACCCTCGCCGGGCCGTTTGTTACATTGTATGTTTAATCCGTACTGATTGAACTCTCGTTGTCATGTTAGCCTTGGACTTTCACGCCTGGTCGTGGGTCACGTGATGACCCTGGTGTGTGGGGATACACACGGCTATGTTCTTCTGGATAATTCCTGTGACGCGTGCTTACCGTGTATGGTGTATTATTCTTCGAATGTTATAGAGGTGGAAAATTCTCGGCTTGGGGTGAAGGGTATATAAAGGGGCTGTGTTTTGGAGCCGGGGGCAGAGAGCAGAGAAGTTTTCCAGCGGACGCAGGAGCGTGTTTCGGTTTCTGGGACCTTATCCGACCTGTGCGGCAATTATAGATTTTCTTCAGATGT
This sequence comes from Sipunculus nudus, assembly GCA_026874595.1. Classification (NCBI taxonomy): domain Eukaryota; kingdom Metazoa; phylum Annelida; class Sipuncula; order Golfingiida; family Sipunculidae; genus Sipunculus; species Sipunculus nudus. The sequence continues at coordinate 60,983,760 of CM049315.1, read as the reverse complement.
TCTTCTGGATTTTGTGCATTTGGACTTCAGTTTACTTTCTGGATTGTTACAAGAGCTTTACACTTGACTGTCATTCTCCGAGAGTATACATTTAAAGAACTTATCGTTGTGACGGTGTTGGTATCCAGGTACTGTGCACATTGATTATTTTTCTGTGTGATTGTATTGATTTGTTGTTATACCGCTGTTTTACTGCATAATTGTATTGATTTAGTGTATTGTTATGTTAGGGTTGTTTTAAGAATAAATTATGGTTATTTGTTAACAAAAAACCACTGACTTCTTTATTCAATTCCTTAGACATATCACGCTGCCCAGTGTTAAAGAATCTGATTTTTTTATCTCCATTACAAAATTTGTATTCATCACGCATACGTGATCTGTTTATATTAGGTTCCGTAACATGAGTGACTATAAGCGTTGTCCTCTGAGTTACTATAAGCGTTGTCCTCTGAGTGACTATTAGAGTTGTCCTCTGAGCGACTATTAGCGTTGTCCTCTGAGTGACTATAAGCGTTTTCCTCTGAGTGGCTATTAGCTTTGTCCTCTGAGTGACTATTAGCGTTGCCCTCTGAGTGACTATACGCGTTGTCTTCTGTGTGACTATTAGCGTTGTCCTCTGAGTGACTATTAGCGTTGCCCCCTGAGTGACTATACGCGTTGTCCTCTGAGGCTGGTTTCATTTAAAAGTCAGTATCTGAATCAGGAAACTTGATATTTGATCCTAGATTAAATCTTATTTTTTGTACTATATAAATTTTTATTTTATCAAGATGCACTGGCAGACATGCATGAAATGTGAATCACCTTAACATATTTAGTTGTCTTTCAGAATCTCCCCCCGTCGATTGATATTACGACAAGGCCATTACGCAGAAAACTTTTATTTCATCATATCTGGCTCTGGTAAGACTGCGAGAGACCTGTATTTTCTAGAATTTTTCGATTACATCGTTTTAATAAATTAAATTGAATAATTGCATTTGAAAGAAGCTGGTCTGTTGATTATATGTAGCTGGTAGTTTTAGGTTAAGTTTCAGCTTTAATGATGACTCACCGAATAAACATCGGTCGAGATAAATATCACTTCCTATAAATACTACATAAAGCGTGTTGGATATGGTTTCAGCCCTTGTAAAAATCGTGGATAAACATGCGGACGGATCAGTTTTTATGCGCACCGTGTCACGGATAGGCAGAGGGAATAGCTTTGGGGTAAGACCTCACTTTTCATTGACACATTAGATTTAAGAATGAGTCACGCAACGTACCAAACAAACATAGACCTACAAACAATCCACCACTTTGCTCTTGGTGTATTTTTATCTAACTAAAGAATATATATGTCAAACATCTGATCTTTCTGGTATTTCTTTTTAAATACCACTCTTAAAAATTAAAATTGGTAAACCCTGCTAAATATGGACACAGAGACAGAAAAGAAAATTTATAACATTTGTATATTCTTCTTGATATTTCTTACGCCTTATTGCTTGTAACACGTTTTTTTTCCCTGGCATAATCACAAGGCATCTTACCTGCAAACAACAATGTCCTAGTGTTTGGTTGGTTAAATGCTAAAACCCTCCTTGATATTTGTTACATCACACAATTTTATATTAGTCTTTTATCAATTAAAATAAAAACGAAATATGCTTCCTTCCCAGGTCGCTTACATTCAAAGGGAATTGAATTTATGTCTCTGAATGGTTTCATTGTATATACCTTTTAATATTTAAGGTTTCATAAATATATGAATTAATTTATCTACAGCAAAATACATTTTTACATAAATTTTACAGGAAATAGCTCTGCTCCAGCATGCCCCACGATCAGCCACGGTGGAGAGTCTGACAGACATGCAGCTCCTGGTCATCACTAGGGAATCATTCATGGACATCTTCCTTAATGGCTCCGGGGGCAAAGAACCGGAACACATCTCATTCTGCAGGTCAGCAGGACACACACACACCAAACACACACACACAACCGGAACACATCTCATACTGTAAGTCAGCAGGGATATACACACACAGAACCGGAACACATCTCATTCTGCAGGTCAGCAGGACACACACACACCAAACACACACACAAAACCGGAACACATCTCATACTGTAAGTCAGCAGGGATATACACACACAGAACCGGAACACATCTCATTCTGCAGGTCAGCAGGACACACACACACAGGACCGAAGGACATTTCAGTCTGCTGTCAGCAGGGTCATATACACAAACACAACGAACCGGAACAAATCTTGATCTGCAGGTCAGTAGGGCTAGACATACACACACGCGGATAAACCTACCCGCGTGTCATTAAATATATTCTAATAGCTTTACTAATTTACTTGTTTGAATTTATTCAAAGATTCATTTCTTCCAGCTGGATTCTTTTTTTTTTCAAGAATCATAAATTATGTTAGCAGAATGAGTTGGTTTGTTATGAATAAAAATTAAACAGAATTAAATAATTCACAAAGGGTTTAGAAGAAAAACATTTGACAAAATCAAGTTCTATTCAGGTTTTGATTCTCATACAATTTAATGAAAAATGGATGTGTTAACAATATTATCATGCTTTTTATTAAAGATTCTACAGTTTTATTTATCAATATTCAATTTAATAAATATCGACAAAAAGAAGAAAAAAGTTGTTCCTTTTTCATATCATCTGCAGTATCTCCACTGAAGGTGATCACAAAATTGAAATTTACACAAATCAAGCAGTATATCATTAAGGGGGAAAACGAACGCATGAATGAGGTTAACCACTTGAAACAGCAAAACATCTAAAATGCACTAAATCATAGATCATATGAATGAAACTCAGAAAGCTGTTATATCCCTTGTGTTTTTACACAGTGTTTCAACTTGCAATTCATTTAGCTGAAGCACCCTCTGTCATTCGTCCACCTGGCTGTTAACAGAGCACAAATCGTAACCATTAGACCTAGAAACTTCAAACTGTAAATCCAGGGAGGTCCTAGGCAAATCTCCTTAAGGACCTGAAATTAGGTCATGGTGACCTATATTATGCGAGCTACAGTCAGACAGGGTACAAATTGTATCCGATAGTCCTAGAATCTTCTTACGATTATTCTTTCTGGAAACATGAAATTAAGTCACCGTGGCCTATATTCTGCTGGTTAAATCATGATTCGAGCATCCGGAATTTCAGTTGGCATAAATTGTATCCGTTAGGCATAGGATCTTTTAACACAAAATGCAGCGCAGTTCTAGGAAGTGAGGTCCTCCTTGGAAAATTGATACCAGGTCATAGTGACCTATATTCCGTGAGCTACGAGCTAAAAACGATTTTGAGCACCCATACATTCAGACCTGGCACAAATCGTATCCGTTAGGCTTAGAATCTTCGTCCTCGTACGTTCCATGTGCAGTCAATATCATGTCCTCGCAGATACGACTACGCACACAAACACACACACACAACGAACAGGAACACATCTCATTCTGTGGGTCTACAGGGCCACACGTACACACTCCATCACAAACACATAAAGAACATAACCTGATGGGCTTCCTGGGGAGACCTGATATTAGGTCACTGTGACCATTATATATTCCCCCCTAGGCAGAATGTAGTACCAAAGAAGCTAAACTTAGAGAAGCATAAATTCTAACCCCTAGAGAAGTTTAAACTTTACATGCAGATAGTAGTGGCAACATTTCCTTGGAAACCTCAAATTAGCCCAGCGTGACCAATACTTATAAGTAATGTGCCATGTTGAGCTTAGCGTCATGGCCCATGGCCTGTTAGTTTATGTGATACCTCTATGCATGGTGCATCAAGAAATTAACATATTGCAGGAATATAGAATTACTGAAGCACTGGCCTGTTGATCTTCTGCTGCAGAAAGAAACACAGAGCCGCTGTCTCTTTCACTACTTTCGGTAAGAACAGTATTTATCTTCCATTCAACTCAGCTGGCCACTTTATATACTTTAAAATACCATATATAGTAGGTAGATTAATTTATACTCTTTTTTTATTGGATTCTGTTAAATAGTATTATCCAAATTAGTCAATATGTTTATACGTATCATGCATTATGTGTGTCTCCATATTTAAAACGTTATCCCTGGATCATCAAGTGAAAGAATACGAGTCCTACTCTGTATGATAAGTGTAGTAATCTTTAAAATTGTGGAGCATTTTATTATGAATAATTGGGTGAACAGTTTGTACTCACGGCTTCTCCATGCCCTTCCTATTCCACCCTGTTGTGTTTGTGATGATTTGACAGTTTTAATTCTGTCGTGTTCATAACAACCAATTTATCATATACTGAAATATCTAGTGATTTTGTCTTTTAGACGGGGAACGGTGGTTGTGGCTGACAGTTTAAAAAATGACTGGATCTATATAATTAAATCGGTAAGATTTCACACACATAGATATAATAGCGCTGAAAATTACAAAATTGGTAATTTTAATTCCACACTACTACCAGACTGACTTACTTTTTACCAGACTGATATTTTATTGAAATAAATGTAATTTTTATGACAGCCCAGTGTTGCTGCCCTCTGTAAAAGACACTCTGTTGACGTGAATGGTAATTCTCCCTGGGTTCCAGGTAGAGGGTATTTGCACAAAAATATCCGAAAAGTGAACCTTGTACACGGCCAAATACGATACATGGACAAATGACGTATTACAATTAATTCCTTGATAGTATAATCATTTATCATTTCTCTACAGGGAACATGCAGTGTGCTAAGGCGCCTGAAACACATACGACCAGAACCAGCGTCTGTCCGGCAACAAAGTCTACTTCAGTTCCCGCGCCTTCATTCCAGTGAAACAGGTAGATGTGGAATGATGACAAGTTTAGGACAGAGACTAAAACAATTTATCTCCTGCATACGCGATAATTATCAAACAATAATGTAATTACTGAGAGGGACTGACAGGTAGGTGTGGTAATCAGGTAGGCACAGTGTTGTTAAATGCCTTAAATACAAAACAGTTTCATGCAGAGAGGTTAAGACCAAAACAGAAGTAGCCATCTTTATCACCCTGTGTCTCTTGGTTCTGTTGTCATCTGATTTCGTTGCCAGAGCCTCGTGTTGACTCCGGACTTACGAAAGCTCCTTCCTTTCGGGCCCCGACCCCAATACAAAGAGCAATCACCGACTTCATCCAGTCCCAGAGGAAGGTGGGTTGTTTATCATATGTATATCTGGATCCCCAAGACAATATGAACATAGTCATGTAAACGATAAAAAGACCGGTAACGTCTATTTGAGACACTCTATCATTAAATATAAATATGAATATTATGGAGTTTTTCGGCTAAATTTTGTAAACCATTTTCAATTTTAAATTCAACTGTTCGATAATCATGATATTAATAAAAGGACATTTATTCGATACCACACTGAAACAGTATCTTATAAGTTAATAATACAGACAACTTACTATATTTTAATAAATTAATAAAATATTAACGATATGAAACATTTGATAAAATAAAGTCGCTCTGTTACCATCCATTTAGAATATGAACGATCAGCCACGCCCGAAGAGCTCGGCGGGACAAGCCACGGCGGTCAGGCATAGCGGGACCGATTCATCAGAGAGAGAACTGGACACCAATCGCCCGAACAATAACAGGTCACAGGCCTCGGAAACCAAGCAAGTTCAGCTACACACGCCATTTATTCAACATAAAACATCAGCCAATGTGCCCGCTATGACAAAGTCTGGGGCTCCCGTGTCAAAACCGGAAGAATTTGAACCAGGATTCTCGAAAAGTAAACTCCGCAGTATTCTGCCGCACCTTTCCAAACGGCAGCCATACCTGGTAATACTTCTTTTAAGTTTCTTGTGAACGTGAAACGCAGATTTAGATTGGGTGTGGCAACCATTTAACTTGTGTATATTCCCTTATATACAAATGCCCCATCAATTCTAATAATGTACTATTAGAGTATCTGATTTCCTTTAAACATTCACGTACATGCTACAAGTGTTCGCTCACTTGACCTCTGATTAAGACACACGTTTGGGGTAACTGTATTTGATCATTTGTAGATACACCTGTTTAAAATATCTTGGTCTTTTTCGGAGACTTTGTTTGATGCATGTTGTTTTTTATCAAGAGACTCCTGTTTGAGGTATTAAGGTATTTATAAAGACACCTGTTTAATGTGAACATTTATTTCTAGAAATAAATGTGAGATGTATTCAATTTTTTGTTGTTATACATCTGAATTCTTATAATCTTATTTATTCTAGACTGCTTTATTGCCGATTGTAAATTCGAGACGACAGAAAACTGTGGATAAACTGAACGATTCTAACGCAACAACAGAACGACAGTCTGTGGATAAACTGAACGATTCTAACGCAACAACAGATCGACAGACTGTGGATAAACTGAACGATTCTAAAGCAACAACAACAGATCGACAGACTGTGGATAAACTGAACGATTCTAAAGCAACAACAACAGATCGACAGACCGTGGGTAAACTGAACGATTCTAGAACAACAACAGCAGAACGACAGACTGTGGATAAACTGAACGATTCTAAAGCAACAACAACAGATCGACAGACCGTGGGTAAACTGAACGATTCTAGAGCAACAACAACAGAACGACAGACTGTGGATAAACTGAACGATTCTAAAGCAACAACAACAGATCGACAGACCGTGGATAAACTGAACGATTCTAGAGCAACAACAACAGAACGACAGACCGTGGGTAAACGTAAAGATTCCAACACATCACCAGAACAGCTGACGGCTAGCCATACCGCCTGCTTCATCAGACTGGGCAAACTCAAACCTGGAGATATATTTGTGTGTACACTTGTGTCATCCAGTTGTACAGTATTCTAGTTATTATCTTTATTATACACAACACCTTGCTGTAAGTTCAGTATCCGTTCGGATTTCGAATCCCGGTAAATAATGATCGTTTATAACCATAGTGGTAAAGTTTTTTTAAAGTATATTTAGTCCTGACATTATTTCTGATATTTCTGATGTACAGGGTTTGGAGGAGGTGCACTTTGAGGATCTGGAAGGTCAACCTACTAGTACATCTGTCTCCTTGGTAAGTTTGACACGGTTACGGACACTCCATCCTGGTGACTAGTACATTTGTCTCCCCTGGTAAGTGTGACCTGGTTAAGGAAACTCCATCCCGGTGACAAGTACATCTGTCTCCCTGGTAAGCTGTGTTTCCATGAGCGCGTATATGCGTATGTGCGTGAAAATCGCTCATATGATTTTGGTAAGTGTTGGGTTTCCATGTGCCCATTTGCGGGAGCCACAGAGGATAAGCGTTGTTGGATTTTTCCCACGGATAATATTAAACAACACAGGAATTTAAGTTTAAAATCACCAAATGGCCGAAGCATCTGCCCGAAACATATACTAACAGTCTATTAGTTAAACGGGATAAAAGGGAAATAGAACAATCCCGGCGGCTACTGAACTAAACCTTATGTCGATTATCGTTTAGCCTCTTTGCACGTCAAACTGACTTAACCAAGTATCGACCAGACGTGGGCCTACGTCTGGATCATTCCAGCATAAGAGAAAAAGTGGCATTTTTGCACCCTGTTGTAAGCCAGGGATGGCCCATGAATGGGTCAGTCCAAATATAGATAGAGGGTTGGTAGGTAGGCTTGAGTGCCGCCATCGTCTATTATGTTAATAATGGAACGAAAGACAGGAGAGGTCCGAGTGTACTCGTGACTCGTACATTAGATGTAAGATGAGACGGATATGTCAGAGTATACTCGTGACTCGTACATTAGATGTACGATGAGACAGCAGAGGTCAGAGTATACTCGTGACTCGTACATTAGATGTAAGAGTTAGCAGAGGTACGAAAATACTCGTGACTCGTACATTAGATGTAAGAGGTAGCAGAGGTACGAGTATACTCGTGACTCGTACATTAGATGTACGATGAGACAGGAGAGGTCAGAGTATACTCGTGACTCGTACATTAGATGTACGATGAGACAGGAGAGGTCAGAGTATACTCGTGACTCGTACATTAGATGTACGATGAGACAGGAGAGGTCAGAGTATACTCGTGACTCGTACATTAGATGTACGATGAGACAGGAGAGGTCAGAGTATACTCGTGACTCGTACATTAGATGTACGATGAGACAGGAGAGGTCAGAGTATACTCGTGACTCGTACATTAGATGTACGATGAGACAGGAGAGGTCAGAGTATACTCGTGACTCGTACATTAGATGTACGATGAGACAGGAGAGGTCAGAGTATACTCGTGACTCGTACATTAGATGTACGATGAGACAGGAGAGGTACGAGTATACTCGTGACTCGTACATTAGATGTACGATGAGACAGGAGAGGTCAGAGTATACTCGTGACTCGTACATTAGATGTACGATGAAACAGGAGAGGTCAGAGTATACTCGTGACTCGTACATTAGATGTACGATGAGACAGGAGAGGTCAGAGTATACTCGTGACTCGTACATTAGATGTAAGAGTTAGCAGAGGTACGAGTATACTCGTGACTCGTACATTAGATGTAAGAGGTAGCAGAGGTACGAGTATACTCGTGACTCGTACATTAGATGTACGATGAGACAGGAGAGGTCAGAGTATACTCGTGACTCGTACATTAGATGTACGATGAGACAGGAGAGGTCAGAGTATACTCGTGACTCGTACATTAGATGTACGATGAGACAGGAGAGTTCAGAGTATACTCGTGACTCGTACATTAGATGTAAGAGTTAGCAGAGGTACGAGTATACTCGTGACTCGTACATTAGATGTGAGAGGTAGCAGAGGTACGAGTATACTCGTGACTCGTACATTAGATGTACGATGAGACAGGAGAGGTCAGAGTATACTCGTGACTCGTACATTAGATGTACGATGAAACAGGAGAGGTCAGAGTATACTCGTGACTCGTACATTAGATGTACGATGAGACAGGAGAGGTCAGAGTATACTCGTGACTCGTACATTAGATGTACGATGAGACAGGAGAGGTCAGAGTATACTCGTGACTCGTACATTAGATGTACGATGAGACAGGAGAGGTCAGAGTATACTCGTGACTCGTACATTAGATGTACGATGAGACAAGAGAGGTCAGAGTATACTCGTGACTCGTACATTAGATGTAAGAGTTAGCAGAGGTACGAGTATACTCGTGACTCGTACATTAGATGTAAGAGGTAGCAGAGGTACGAGTATACTCGTGACTCGTACATTAGATGTACGATGAGACAGGAGAGGTCAGAGTATACTCGTGACTCGTACATTAGATGTACGATGAAACAGGAGAGGTCAGAGTATACTCGTGACTCGTACATTAGATGTACGATGAGACAGGAGAGGTCAGAGTATACTCGTGACTCGTACATTAGATGTACGATGAGACAGGAGAGGTCAGAGTACACTCGTGACTCGTACATTAGATGTACGATGAGACAGGAGAGGTCAGAGTATACTCGTGACTCGTACATTAGATGTACGATGAGACAAGAGAGGTCAGAGTATACTCGTGACTCGTACATTAGATGTAAGAGTTAGCAGAGGTACGAGTATACTCGTGACTCGTACATTAGATGTAAGAGGTAGCAGAGGTACGAGTATACTCGTGACTCGTACATTAGATGAACGATGAGACAGGAGAGGTCAGAGTATACTCGTGACTCGTACATTAGATGTACGATGAAACAGGAGAGGTCAGAGTATACTCGTGACTCGTACATTAGATGTACGATGAGACAGGAGAGGTCAGAGTATACTCGTGACTCGTACATTAGATGTACGATGAGACAGGAGAGGTCAGAGTATACTCGTGACTCGTACATTAGATGTACGATGAAACAGGAGAGGTCAGAGTATACTCGTGACTCGTACATTAGATGTACGATGAGACAGGAGAGGTCAGAGTATACTCGTGACTCGTACATTAGATGTACGATGAGACAGGAGAGGTCAGAGTATACTCGTGACTCGTACATTAGTTGGAGTTTATAATGTTGATGAGCAGCTGCCACTGGAGAACGTTTCGGGCAAGGACAGATTATTATAATTATCCCAAGCATCTCTGATTCCCGGACGGACATTTTGTAAAACCCAAATGTACAGGATCCGGTTGTGTAATATGCTGAGGAGTTTCAGGAATTCCCTGGGCGGATTCTTGGTGGTTTCCTTCTAAGGTTTTCTTTACAACATCGGCTTTGTCATAAAAAAATCAGTTAAAATAACTGCGGATATCAGACTACCTGGAACGATAACTGCCTGCCTGATTTCTGATGTAGCGTAGCACACTCAAGTGAAGCGGGTCGGCCTTCGGTAGGCTCTATAACCAGGATAGAACACCTTCGACATGAACAAATGCCTCTGTATTACAAGATATTACTACAGACATTATTTAAATTTGACCACCGTTCTTAACCATTTTACTCTCATAATTATCCCCTTACCGACCAATCTTTTTTTTCTATAGCGAATCCCCAGCAACCCCAGTAACAAAGAGGTATCCCTTGGTTACTGGTCTGTCAGACGCGACTCGCCTTATTCTCCCTACAATAAATTTGGTAACACTTTGTTTTTTTATAACTGGTGATTTTGTTTTTATAACTGGTGATTTTGTTTTTATAAATGGCGATTTGTTTTTATAACTTGTGATTATCTTTCATGTATTTGTGATCAAATTCATTTCAACATTTAAGTCTCTTTCAGTGAACCCATTAGATTGATTTTTTTCTGTTAGTGTTCATTTCCAGAATGAACTCCCCCCCCCCCCACACACACACAAGGACTATTAAATTCTACTCCAAGTACGTACATATATAATTCATGATGACTCAACCCTCTGCCCAGATAAAACAAGAAAGAAACAGGGCAGATCTTTACTCTTGACGACCTACATGGCCTAGTTAGGGCCTGTAGTTTTTGTTATAACCCCCCCCCCCCCCCCCCCCCGAACTCATTTTATGGATATAACTAAATAAGTGATTGGAATGTGCAGGGGTTGGAAGGGATATTTGCACTGATGATTAAATATGCAAAGTCTTACACTGTCCGACCGTCACAACCTAACAAACAGTCTTACACTGTCCGACCGTCACAACCTAACAAACAGTCTTACACTGTCCGACCGTCACAACCTTACAAACAGTCTTACACTATCCGACCGTCACAACCTTAAAAACAGTCTTACACTCTCCGACCGTCACAACCTTACAAACAGTCTTACACTCTCCGACCGTCACAACCTTACAAACAGTCTTACACTCTCCGACCGTCACAACCTTACAAACAGTCTTACACTCTCCGACCGTCACAACCTTACAAACAGTCTTACACTGTCCGACCGTCACAACCTTACAAACAGTCTTACACTGTCCGACCGTCACAACCTTACAAACAGTCTTACACTGTCCGACCGTCACAACCTAACAAACAGTCTTACACTATCCGACAGTCACAACCTTACAAACAGTCTTACACTGTCCGACTGTCACAACCTAACAAACAGTCTTACACTGTCCGACCGTCACAACCTTACAAACAGTCTTACACTGTCCGACCGTCACAACCTAACAAACAGTCTTACACTGTCCGACCGTCACAACCTAACAAACAGTCTAAGACTGTCCGACCGTCACAACCTTACAAACAGTCTTACACTGTCCGACCGTCACAACCTTACAAACAGTCTTACACTATCCGACCGTCACAACCTTACAAACAGTCTTACACTCTCCGACCGTCACAACCTTACAAACAGTCTTACACTCTCCGACCGTCACAACCTTACAAACAGTCTTACACTGTCCGACCGTCACAACCTAACAAACAGTCTTACACTGTCCGACCGTCACAACCTTACAAACAGTCTAACACTATCCGACCGTCACAACCTTACAAACAGTCTTTCACTATCCGACCGTCACAACCTTACAAACAGTCTTACACTATCCGACCGTCACAACCTTACAAACAGTCTTACACTATCCGACCGTCACAACCTTACAAACAGTCTTACACTATCCGACCGTCACAACCTTACAAACAGTCTTACACTGTCCGACCGTCACAACCTTACAAACAGTCTTACACTGTCCGACGGTCACAACCTTACAAACAGTCTTACACTCTCCGACCGTCACAACCTTACAAACAGTCTTACACTGTCCGACCGTCACAACCTTACACACAGTCTTACACTGTCCGACCGTCACAACCTTACAAACAGTCTTACACTGTCCGACCGTCACAACCTAACAAACAGTCTTACACTATCCGACAGTCACAACCTTACAAACAGTCTTACACTGTCCGACTGTCACAACCTAACAAACAGTCTTACACTGTCCGACCGTCACAACCTTACAAACAGTCTTACACTGTCCGACCGTCACAACCTAACAAACAGTCTTACACTGTCCGACCGTCACAACCTAACAAACAGTCTAAGACTGTCCGACCGTCACAACCTTACAAACAGTCTTACACTGTCCGACCGTCACAACCTTACAAACAGTCTTACACTATCCGACCGTCACAACCTTACAAACAGTCTTACACTCTCCGACCGTCACAACCTTACAAACAGTCTTACACTGTCCGACCGTCACAACCTAACAAACAGTCTTACACTGTCCGACCGTCACAACCTTACAAACAGTCTAACACTATCCGACCGTCACAACCTTACAAACAGTCTTTCACTATCCGACCGTCACAACCTTACAAACAGTCTTACACTATCCGACCGTCACAACCTTACAAACAGTCTTACACTATCCGACCGTCACAACCTTACAAACAGTCTTACACTATCCGACCGTCACAACCTTACAAACAGTCTTACACTGTCCGACGGTCACAACCTTACAAACAGTCTTACACTCTCCGACCGTCACAACCTTACAAACAGTCTTACACTGTCCGACCGTCACAACCTTACACACAGTCTTACACTGTCCGACCGTCACAACCTTACAGGTTACAGGTACCTAACAGCCTCGTTTCTCTAACGCACTTTACGCTGTCTTCAAATTATTTCCAATCTCTCGTTTAACAACGTTCGCTTAAGACATTTAACAATCTTTAAAAACGTTCGATTCAGACATTTAACAAACTTTAACAACGTTCGCTTAAGACATTTAACAATCTTTAAAAACATTCGATTCAGACATTTAACAAACTTTAACAATGTTCGCTTCACACATTTAACAATCTTTAAAAACGTTCGATTTAGACATTTAACAACCTTTAACAACGATCAATTCAAATATTCACTCTACTATATTTGAGGATAAAAAGGCGTGGTGTGGCTCTTCTCTATTCGAGCAATCCGGTACAATACTTTATATACTGTTTCAAAAGGTTCACTTTGGACGAGATGGTTCTGTAAAAGCAAAACCATAATAATTTTTGTTTATGTATCAAATGCTATTTTTATGGGTTTGTTGCAACTCGGGTATACCAAGTAGAATAATATGTCATCAATCTGCGGTTTTGCGGCTAAAGATTTTAATATTTATGCATAATACTAATTAATAGTTACATATACCGGGACGACTTCGGCAAACCATGCCAAAACATGAAAACATTCCAACAAGACAAGTTCTTCAGAAAAAAAAATTGTAAAAAATCCATTGCTTTGATAAGTTTTATGAAGGAAGGTCAAAAGTAATTTATCTTTGATCACAAAATGTCTTTACTTTGTTTCTGAATGAATGACACTGTAATTGGCTAGTGTAATTTATTATTTTTTTCAGGTTAGTAACGGAGCGGAGTTAGTTATGTTGTCAAAGGCCCTACTCCTCCAACATGCTGGACCAAAGATAAAACAATATTTTCTGGAACGAGTACGCCCTTACCCTTCACCGGATGCCCTGCAGGAAAATCTCAAGGTCAAGGTCAACTGGGATCAGTATCGATGTCACGTGATATCAGATTTTCTCAAACATCGGCGAGATCTGATGGTCTTAGGCGAGCAGACAAGTTGATTAATCAAAGTCGTCATCATTTTCTGTTAATTCTTTATTTAGTTACTCAGCTGTTTGCTGAGAGGAGGAAGTGGTACTGGCACGGGATACCAGGATTCGCAGAACCATCGTGGTTTCCATATAGCACTATAACTGTATAAGAACAGAGTACAAGGAGATCGCTGCTGTGTATAAGAACAGAGTACAATGAGATCGCTGCTGTGTTTCATTCTCAGGCGTTAAGTAAATAAGTCTGGGTTCATATGAATTTAATTAGCAAATATCACAATGACAGTTTTAGATAAAAATCATATGCACATTATAAATATAGATCGGTTTAAATTAAGCAAACTATTTCAATTTGTTCCATCGATAAATCGGGTAAATCAACCAACATCAATCGATTGATTTATAATCATCCGAAATGGGTATATAACCGAGCAGCTGGCTGGTATCCAACTACGAAAGCTGGTTCACATGATCACTTGTAAAGTAACCCATTTGAAAAGAAAGTCCCACCCATAGGTTATGGCCAACTAGCTATATTGAATTATATTATATCGTTATATATAACGATTGTTATATAGCCATTACAAAATTTTTCTTGTGCTGGACATTACAGTTCATTATATTTGTTCTTATAGTGAGGGAAATCAAGAAATGTCGCATATCTTGTTTAATGTTAACATGCAAGTAAATCAGTTCAAGCTCATCACATATCTTACTACACTTTGTTTCAATGTTCTGAAAAAAAAGTGAAATGATCTGCAACATTAATTGGTAATTGTATTTGTGAATGTTTGTTCTAGTGTATCTAATTAATTCAGTTTCTGTTCGATTGTTCTTTACTTGCAGACTGAAGAGGCATGTATTGTGTTAAACATATATTTTCAATATATTTTATATTTAAAACGCTATATCTGACTCTTCTCTTCAACTGTAACTTATCAAAAACTTAAATCTATTGCAGAAGGAAAATTTGGTATTCAGTGTTTTTTTTGATTTCTTTAGTCTTTGCTTTATATTTTATTGTTATTTCGTGAGGTGTAAAGGCAAACACGCTTACTACCACAAAATGTAAGGAATGGGCACTCGGCAAATATACGGTTAAACACAAAAAGCTACAATTTTTTTGCAACAGGTTAGACAATATTTGACAGCAGTAAGAATATACCGGAAACTACAGGAAAGTCTTTTTTCTTTAAAATGACACCCTGGATGTCCACCAACACCCTAAATGGTCGTAAATCATTTATATTTCATCACAGCGTTGTAATTGTTTGTCCCTACTACATAGTTTTAGGGGCCAAGAAATCAATTAAATCCAACTGATGCATCGCTGAGTTATGTGACTGTCAATCCACAGTGTTTTAGTTAACTCTGTGAACCGTCAATCGTCCATCGTCAATTGTCTATGGTCTGTTACCAAAGATCTCAACAGGCGCTGCAGCTGTCATCATTAAACGTGGCAGACTTTTTAATAATGGATGAATATGCAAAAACTAGACGACCAGAGGTCGAACGCTTACCGGAAATGATGTGGAAACAGTAAACCGGCAAGCAAAGATATAATTTCGTAGAGAGAATGAAGAGAAAGAAAATGGCCCTTTGTTTGTGAAGATATACCAATATTGACAAAGTTATCAGTGAAATAATATTTTGACGTGTTACGATGACCTTGACCTTTGACATATATTAATAACATACATAGGATTTCAAGAAACCGGTTGGATATACTATATGTGTAATTTACAAAGTGATTCCTGTAAAACTGTGGCCTGTAGAATGCTATATATAAGACGCAAGAACCAACAAGCAGTGGAAATTGAGGACAATTTACAGATATTCTGACAAAGTGACACTAGTTTTAGACAAGATGACTAAACCAGGTGATGTAGAAGATCAAGAGAAAATATGAGCAATAGTTTGTGAAAATAGGACTTATGTTGACAAAGTAATGAAGAAAAAAAGATTTTGATGACCTTGACCCTGACCTTTGACCTATATAAATAATCATAAAACTTCCAGAAATCGTTCCGATATACAATGTGTTTAAGTTACAAAGTGATTCCTGCACTTTGCCTTTCATACCAGATATTAACAAAAATCAAAAGGCTTTGTGGACTTTAGGTTTTCTATCAGCTGTGTAAGTTCGAAAACGATCGACGCGTTTTAGACTGCATGGACACAATCAGACAGACTTCTCTTCAACTGTAACTTATCAAAAACTTAAATCTATTGCAGAAGGAAAATTTGGTATTCAGTGTTTTTTTTTGTTTTCTTTAGTCTTTGCTTTATATTTTATTGTTATTTCGTGAGGTGTAAAGGCAAACAAGCTAACTACCACAAAATGTAAGGAATGGGCACTCAGCAAATATACGGTTAAACACAAAAAGCTACAATTTTTTTGCAACAGGTTAGACAATATTTGACAGCAGTAAGAATATACCGGAAACTACAGGAAAGTCTTTTTTCTTTAAAATGACACCCTGGATGTCCACCAACACCCTAAATGGTCGTAAATCATTTATATTTCATCACAGCGTTGTAATTGTTTGTCCCTATAGAACATAGTTTTAGGGGCCAAGAAATCCA
Organism: Sipunculus nudus; assembly: GCA_026874595.1. Taxonomy (NCBI): domain Eukaryota; kingdom Metazoa; phylum Annelida; class Sipuncula; order Golfingiida; family Sipunculidae; genus Sipunculus; species Sipunculus nudus. Next base: position 60,967,166 of record CM049315.1, on the reverse strand, counting down.
TTAAATCCAACTGATGCATCGCTGAGTTATGTGACTGTCAATCCACAGTGTTTTAGTTTACTCTGTGAACCGTCAATCGTTCATCGTCAATTTACCATGGTCTGTTACCAAAGATCTCAACAGGCGCTGCAGCTGTCATCATTAAACGTGGCAGACTTTTTAATAATGGATGAATATGCAAAAACAAGACGACCAGAGGTCGAACGCTTACCGGAAATGATGTGGAAACAGTCAACCGGCAAGCAAAGATATAATTTCGTAGAGAGAAAGAAGAGAAAGAAAATGGCCCTTTGTTTGTGAAGATATACCAATATTGACAAAGTTATCAGTGAAATATTATTTTGACGTGTTTCGATGACCTTGACCTTTGACATATATTAATAACATACATAGGATTTCAAGAAACCGGTTGGATATACTATATGTGTAATTTACAAAGTGATTCCTGTAAAACTGTGGCCTGTAGAATGCTATATATAAGACGCAAGAACCAACAAGCAGTGGAAATTGAGGACAATTTACAGATATTCTGACAAAGTGACACTAGTTTTAGACAGTTTGACTAAACCAGGTGATGTAGAAGATCAAGAGAAAATATGAGCCATAGTTTGTGAAAATAGGACTTATGTTGACAAAGTAATGAAGAAAAAAAGATTTTGATGACCTTGACCCTGACCTTTGACCTATATAAATAATCATAGAACTTCCAGAAATCGTTCCGATATACAATGTGTTTAAGTTACAAAGTGATTCCTGCACTTTGCCTTTCATACCAGATATTAACAAAAATCAAAAGGCTTTGGGGACTTTAGGTTTTCTATCAGCTGTGTAAGTTCGAAAACGATCGACGCGTTTTAGACTGCATGGACACAATCAGACAGACTTTGTTACAAACAAACAGACATAAGCAACTGACCAACATGCTTGCCGAAATCTAAGATACCCGGCAAGCAATAAGCTTTTGGTGGCGTCACCTATGATGACCTACTTTCTGCGGGCTGAAATGGTCTTTTTTTTTCAAAGATGTCATAAAGTATTCATTTTTGGCTTTCATACCAGTGTAAACAATTCCTTAAAAGGAAATAAAAAAGAGTACAACTCCGTAAAATAATTTTCAAAATGGCGTCTTTACAGAAATACAAATTTGGCAATGACCAAATTTGACAATTTGTTGTTTCCATACATGATGTAATGTCAGTTACCAATTCTCTCTGCATTCTTGATTGCAGGAGCAATTGTTGCACGTCTTGGCTGGAACTATAAACACTGAACACCATTTATCACTATTTAACCTCAGAAATTGCTTTCCGGTTGTTACAGTCCACCAACAGCAGCTTCAAATTCATGGAATGAGACAGTACTATCGACCTAGCCACACAGGGAGCTCTTGTCATCAGAACCCCAAAATTATGAGGAAGCCTTATGAAACTATACCAACAGGAGGTACAGTTGTAACCCTGTAGCACCAGAACCTGTTTACAGCCATATGTCAGTACATCAAAGAGTAGACAAAACAAAAGCCAAAAGTAAGGCCATAAAATTGTGAAGCTCATCCAGCGCCAGCTTAAACTAGGAAGCCAAGGGTGGGGTTGTCTTGGGAAGAGAGTAATCTTAACATAGCACCCAGTAGTGGCAAGCCTATCCTACAGCATAACGTTCTAAGTGATAACTTTAAACAAAGACCAAGCCAACAGCAGTTGCTTGGTATACCACCATAAGAAAAAAATGTGTAACAATATATCACTACATCTCCCCATTACACATCTCAGGATTTTAAAACTGGAACACTGAATGGGTAAAGTTTAAGAAAAGATAAGATAATCAGTGTAATCGTTTGTCTTCTGATTAATCAATGTTCCATTCTTCCTTTTCTGTCACATTTTTAGTGCACCCCCTGTAAACTTGTGTCCACTGGGAAAAGCATTAATGGTATTTGACATTAGCATTATTAATCGCCCGACATCATGCACAGTAATTCGCAGAGTGAAGATTAGACCCCTATGCGTCTTGTTCCAAATATGTTGGGTGAGTAGCTTTGCAGTGTGGGGGAGGAATCAAGGCTATCGGTACTATGTGTCTGGTAGATCTGGACCAGGTTTCCCCACTGACCCTGGAAGGTCCGACATTCACAGAATGAATAATCATGGGCGGCGAAACCGGGGGGGGGGGGGGGGGGGGGGGGCCTCAATAAAATTGTAAAAAAATTACACTATTTTATTATTGAGTATTTGCACTCTCTTCGCGCCCTCAGTACTAGGCGTACTATATATACAGGGCCGCAGCCTCCGGGATTGAGGTGCAAAAAAGAAACATTGCAAAGCTGATCATTCTGTGTAAAATTGCATCCATTGCCAGACAAATAACATCTTTATAAGGAGGTACTGCTCAAATAAATAAGCATTGACCAATAAATACGTATATATATATATATATGTATATACTGGTCTACTATTGGGCCCCCAAATGGAAATTTGTTTAGCTGTCAATGGTAATCAATTTGTCAAGAACTGTGATTGCCCTGCCATTTTCATCAAGCCATTCCTGAATTAATTCTCTTAATTTGCCGAGTGTTAACACCTTAACCAAAGTACTGTACCATTCTCAGTGTTACTTTACGCTTCCAAAAACGTTATCAATGTGAAGTCAATTGTTGTCCAGGCTGTTGGCATAGTGTTTATGAGTTGCTTGTTTCAAAATCAGTCGTAAATTGCGAACTTATAAAATTGGCCTTATCTGGTGGATGGGACATTGTGCAATGTAAGAATTGATTTGACTAGAGGGACTGTCCAACACTTGGCTCTGTGCATGGTCCCGGTGACTTTAGCATTGTACCTGCGGCAGATTACATGGTCAATTAGGGGCCAGTGTTTTTTTTTCTCGAATGCATCGAAAGCATTCTGATGGACACGCTGTGCTATGCAGAAGTTCAACAGCAATGGACCATTTAAGTCTTATTTACCAGTGCCATGTAGACCTTGCTTTCTGTAGTCATCACCACCTCTGGCGTGAAACTCGCCTTGCAGGATGGACTTGTCTCCAATGGGAGTAGCCTCTGATCGGTAACTAAGGTAACTATAAGAGCTTCACAGAAAGAATTCCACATGTACGTCACTGCTGGCCAGATCAGATGATAAGTTGATCACTGTATCATGGCGAGAGAGGTGGGGAGGAGTTTGATCAGCCGCTGCCTGATGGGGTACCGGTCACTGAGAGACGTAGATTAAGGATGATTTGGTAGCTTATTTCATCCCATGAAGCCTGTCATCAATCTCTGTTATCTTTTCTGTCTCAGAAGTTGTATAAGATCATGTGGATGACTGGAAACAAAGACATAGATGTGGGCTGAACCTGGCCCTATTTATGCCAGAAATTAATGCTTCTCTTAACTGTTTTCTGCAGATGGCTCAGAAAGAAAGTGAACTGAAAGTTGTAGGTGTAGAGGTTATATGGATTACCATGTCACGTTTGTGTGCTATGTCAACTGGGAACACAGGACAGTCCGTGCACGATCATGGACGATCAACTACTGCCTACTCTCCGTCCACATCGGTCACAACCAGGCAGTCAACAAAACTTATATTCTTTGCTTAACGTTGATTTAGTAAATTGTAACTGGACACAGATTATTAAGTGCATTTCAAAGATGACTGCCATAACGGATGTAATAAGAACGTGGTTATTCATTTATAATTCAAGTGGTCCAACATATTTTTGTTCATGCAGTGAACACATATATTACAGATCTAATGAAAGAAATGCGCCAACTTAATTTCAATTCAATGTTTTGGAGGACATATCTTAATGTTAGTCCGGTAACCAAGGGTCGGCATCAAACTTGCATCCAAAAGGAAGAAAAACAAATGGTTATCTTAGTGTAAAATTATTTGGTGCCATCTTCACCATTTTCGATGAATTCTACAGTGATAGGTGTAACAGAACTATTAAACAAAATACCCCCACACTTGGTGAAATTGTAGATGAAACCATTACATTTACCTGATCTCCTTTACCCAGATTAATATGTTTGAGAAGCTTTTATGAAGAATCATCCCAGCTACTGAGAATAAATGCGATTACTTGTGTCTGAATCAATAGAAAATTAGCATATATTCAGTTCAGTGAATGAATCTGTCTGCGACAGTTTTGAAGAAATGGGCCATTTTTTTCAAATTTTGGATTATGACAGGATGTGCTAATGAAGCACCTTCCTCCATGTTTCTGGTTTGTTACACAATGATCGCATGGTGCATAAACCAAATGCTCAGAAACATGTCGTGGATAAATTACCCGAAGGGATTATGCCCGTTCCTATGCCGAAGGCTGACGAAATAAATCCATTACAATTCCTATAAATACAGCTGTGACTGGCATCACGGAAACTTGGCTCGACTATACTGTCAGTTTTCTAAGGTATAGCGATCACCCTTTTTGCGGCGTCCGTCCAGTCGTTAACAGGGCACAAATCGTAACCGTTAGACCCAGAAACTTCTAACTATACATCCAGGGAGGTCCTAATCATGTCTCCTTGGAAACCTAAAATTAGGTCATGGTGACCAATATTCTTCGACCTATGGGCCGAAAACATGATTTTGAGCACCCTGACAGACGGAGCACAAATTGTATCCTTAAGGCCTGGAATCGTCTAACGTAACATTCGTTTAATTTCTGTTTCTTATAAGAAAATGATGTCACATGAGCACCCTGAATGTCATATGTGACTATCAGGGGCGTAGCCAAGGGGGGGGGGGGGGGCGCAGGGGGCCATGCCCCCCCCCTCGCCCCGGTCGCATCCAGTACTCGCCGTCCTTTCGGAATTTCACTTAATCTAATTCAAATATATATATATATATATATATATATATATATATATATATATGCATTAAATCAGTAGCGGATATATGTTATCAGTGGCGGAACCCCAGGGGGCGCCTTCGGCGCGCGGCATCCCGTGGAGCTGCAAAATCTCGCATTATCTAATTTCCGATTTTCGTGATTAATTTTCGTTTTTCATATGTCTTATTATTACTCAGCAATCAGAATTTATTTAAATTGTCTGCAGTAACAATTACTTTCAATTTTTTTAAGGGGAGTATAAGGATATTTATGAACAGCTGCAGAACAACTGCAGATCGAACGAGCACCGGGCCCTGGTTGGGGTCGACCGTGAACAATCTTACGGCTCCTCTGGTGATACCGGTACTAAAACTCACGATCTGTGCTGAGCTCATAGGAGTCCTTTGTGCTGCCGAGACCACGGAAACCGGTAAAATGCAAAGTTTAACATAATAATTCAGATTATCAGTTATTTCACCACGATCATTACAATTAAAAAATAATATTTTTATAGTTAGAAACGTGATTGCGCTTTTGCGCCTGTGACTCGTTTGAAAACGATTGAATATCCTAATTTTGAAGAAATATGAATACCTCTCTACAGTTTGACTACATAACGGGAACAGTTTTTCAGGAACAGGAAACCCCATTAAATTATGGTTCATAATTGAAAATAAAAAAATATATATTTTCATACACTAAAATATATAAAGTATAATAAAATTATAATAATAATTATATACATATATATACTTGTATATATAACTATTCATATTACCCATACATGCATAATAGCGCCCCTACCCCCCCCCCCCCCCGTTTTCCAATTTCTTGGTGATGGCCCCTTCCCCTCCCTCAATCCTGGCTACGCCCCTGACAATATTCTTTGAGTTATGTGATCGAACACCCTGTTAGCTCCCTGTTAGTCAGAAGGGCACAAATGGTAGGAGTTATAATTTAATTAAGATCCAGGAGATCCCTGTCAAATCTTCTTTGAAACCCTAAATAAGATCACTGTGACCCATATTCTGTGAAAATTTAGCACCAGATAAGTTAGATGGACACAACTTCGTAAAATTGTCTTTGAAGCCCTAAGTAAGATAGTTGTATTTTTTTCTAAGGCCTATGGACCAAACGCCTGATTTTGAGCACTCTGGAAGACATTCTATCCATTGTTCAAAATTCATTTACAAAATTATTTTCACCAGATCATAACATTAATAATTAATACATGCATTACCTGTATGTCAAATTCAGCTGAGCGTCATGGTATGAATATTATAAGCTTTTTATATCAGATTTCAAGCTGATTAAGACATGCTGTTACCAGACTTTCAGAAGGCATTCGACACAGCTAATCATTCAAAGTCTACCATAGGTGTAAATGTGTCCTCAATCACTGTAATTTTAAATATTACCTCGGAATCAAGTCAATGCACGATGCCTATTATATTTTGTGTATACCTCATTTGTCTATTCTCGGCCTCTGTTTTTTTTTCACTTTATGTGATTGACAGGTCCGCCTCGTTTAATTGCAAGCTGCTACTACATGCAGATGATCCGGTTTTGATTTTGCCTGGCAAACAAGTTAATTGTCAAAAGGACTTCAATATGTGTGTAATTTGTTGTCCGCTTATAATCAAGTCATTCACCTTGGCAATTTTAATCAATTTTATTTGGTTCCAGCAAAACATGAACAAGGTTAATTGCGTGAATATCCAGTGTGATGGTATTCCTGTTGCTGGATTAATTCTACCTCACTTTGATTGTGCTTATTGATTTTACTAATAATGATTCCATACACAATACAAGAAATACAGTCCACATTAGTAGAAATGTAGTTCACAGTCTTACATCATACCTAGGGGTAATAGTTTTAGAAATACTCTTTGTGTTTATGCATCCACAGTTTGGAACAGTCCACATAAATCAATTAAAGTATCAGTTAATATCCTAGATTTACCAAGGCATATAGGTCTAATGCGAACCTGTGCAATGGGGTATACATCAGGTATAATGCTGTAATGATAACATGCTTGACCATTATTGGAAAAGTACTTGATTACTAATCACGCACATGTGTAACGCATGCTGACCCAGCTCAGCTTAGGTAGGCAGTTGTCCCTAGATCAATGGTGGCTCTGTGCCTGGTGCGGCTGCTGCACTGAGTGAACTTTTGACCCGTACCTGGCTGCACTGACTGAACTCTTCACCTGTTGCCTAATCTGATACAGTTGGCATTCTGCCAGAGCTACAAACAGATACAGACTGAAACTTGGCCTTTTGTCAAATCTGAAAAAAAGTTGGCAGTCTGCCAAGCTATTTGTAGACAACAATTATATACGTTGCCTGTACTGAACAGGCCTGTTTATATACCCACAGAGCTGAGTCTTGTACTACAATAAATCCACTAGCTTTGTTTACCAAAGTATCTCACAGTCCTTTCATTGTTAAAGGTCCAACAATTCAGCCAAAAATCATTTAAATAAACATGAACAAAGACTACCTAAGAATCAGTTTTGTGCAATAGTACAGAATCTGAAACAACAGATTTGCAGAATAAGACTCGGCCCTCAGTTTGATACTCGGCCACAAGACCAATTCTACCAAAAATCTATTCTAATACAATTGAGACAACCCTACACATGGATTATTCTTGTGAAAACTTAAATCATTTGGCTCGACAGTTTCATCATACAACATTTTTAATGTAGAAGCTGAAATAGGCTACAAAATACGAGTTTTTTGTCCGTAAAAAACAGGTCGATGTAGGTGGCACCACAAAGCCCTCAATTTCAAATTATGAGTCATATGATCAACATTTGCACAAATCTTGGTGATGCTAACTTTTGAGAGTGCTATGTCAGTATGCTTACTTGGCCAAATGACTAAGTTCAAAACTGAAACTGGGCCAAAATTCATCGACCCGAAAATATTTGAACAAACTTGAAAAGCTCATCTCTTGGATCATTTTTTATGAGATATTGAACAAATTTTGATGAACGATTTCGGAGAACAAGATTTTCAAAGATGTTCTAGCTTTTTCAGCGTCAATGTAAATTGATGCCGTAGGCGCCACAAAAAGCTTAATCCCACAACATTTGACATGAAACTGATTTTTGCATAAAATTTTAGGGTGCTATTACCTGCTTTCGAAGTTAACGGTTAATGTACTGATGAACAATGACCTCCATACAAGAAAAGTCGTTGCAGGTGGCGCCACCAATACCTCAATTTCGAATATGACTCATGTGACCAACATGTGCATAAAATTTGTAGTGATTAGGATTTTTTTTCTGAGAAATATTGAACATTTTGGCTGGACAGTTTCGAAGAAGATTTTTAAAGGTTTTTTTTAGTTATCCCCTAAAAATCGATGTCAGTGCAGATAGCGATAAAATAAACTCAATCCGATAAGGTTTGTTATTTGACTGTTTTTTCCATAAAACTTGGCACTCCTAGCTCCGACGGTTTTTGAGATGACATGGGCTAACGTACGGACGACGGTGGACGGACGACACCACGCCATCGCATAAGCTCACAAGTTTGCTTAAAAGCAGTTAAGAATCATTATTTTAGCTGTAAACGCTCAAATAAATATTTGTTTTGTTATCAATTTTTTGAAAGTAATGCTTTCAGGAAAATTTAACTATTTTACATATTTAGATATGTTGGGTAGAGTTTATTTGAGGACTATTATATATGCTGTTTACATGTATATTTGTAGGCTATTTCATACGTTGTTTCCACTTATGCTATCCTTGTTAATCCATAATGTACTCTCATAAACGGTTCTTATGTCATTTACATTCTGGTATTGTCTTGTTTTATGCATATTTTGTCATATGATAGGTAACTGAAATCAAATCAAATCAAAAGACCATTCCTGGAGTACTTCGTATTGGCTGCCGGGGCATACCCCACATTAAAAAAGTTTAAAATAAAAGGAATATAGTTACACGACCACTCGGCAGATGGCGGTTTACCATGAGTTACATATTGTGGGCAAACATTTTGTTTTATGTTATTTCCTTTTGCTTACTGTGAGGTAATTTGGTTTTGACATAGCTGTTAGATATATATTCTATTGTCCTCCCTTCGAGCTGTTTGTAATGACTTTAGTGTTTGTACATACATGTATTGTATATGTATATTTTCAATTTATATTTATTTTCTAATAACCTAAAACCAGTTTTGCAGAAGACTGTTTCAGCCCTCAGTTTAATAAAGGCTTACTTTTCCACATAACCAAATTCAGCTGTATAGAACTCTCCCAAAAATCAAACTGTTCTGATACTTTTCAAAGATCCCTGCCCTAAGATCATTCTTGTTAAATGATAAACAATTTGGCTCGTCGGTTCCACAAAAAAAAAAGGATTGTTTAATTAGTTGTTTAAAAGTAGTGACTGAAAGAAGCTAAAGTTGCTAGCTTTCTCCCGTAAAAAAAACCAAAAACCAATAAAACAGATAAATGCAGGTGGCGCCACCAAGACCTGGATTTAAAATGAGTAATGTGACCAACATTTGCATATATAGTATCTGAAGCTTTCCCCTGCTATTTCTGAGACTGCAATGTTACTATGCTTATTTGGCCAAATGACTAGGTTCAGCTTCCTGTAACTCGGCCAAAAATCGCCAAACTGGAACAATGCCAACACATTTGAGAAAGCTTGCTTCTGGGATCATTTCTGTGAAACATTAGACAATTTGGCCTGACAGTTTCGGAGATTTTGAAAGTTTGTTTGAGCTTTTTTCCCTGTAAAATGTTAGTCGATGCAGATGGCCCCAAAATAAGCTCAATCCGACGTTTGACATGCGACTGATTCTTACATAAAAATTGGCGACGCTAGCTTCTACAGATTTCAAGAAAGTATGGGTCAACGTACGGACGACGCCTTCCCCTTAGCATCAGCTGAAGGTTCGCTAAAACTTTCTAGCTTTATTTACCATGTAAAGTGGCCAAATGTATATTCTGATATTTTGATAAGATACACGATGTTCGGGTCCAGAACTTCTAAACATTACGCAATACCGACCTAATTTATGAGAAAAGGTATATAGAGGAATATCTTACGAAGTCACAGTGACCCAGTAGTTTGGTAGGAGGACTTACGGACATCTAACGCAGTTGCAGATTCAGGGGGTAGGGGGGAGCATTGGGGGCTAAGCCCCCCCCCCCCGACCACCAGCCCGAAAATAGTTATTTTTTATCAGAGAAATATGTTTCTCCGCGTTATATTCTTATGTAATTTGCATTATTTTCATATGATGGCCATATATTCCATTAAACAAACCACCAATTCAATTAAAAAAGGCTGAGAGAAAAAGTTGGGCTAAAAACGTGTCTATACCATGCTCATATCTATTATATTTTTAGAGGAATAAGTTAGACATATACCCACAATGGATGCAGACATTAACATTTCTCAGCCATGAATTACGCCGTTCACTTGGATTGTTTCAGCTTCTCTAGGCTTTGATATCTTGCTTTTGGACATGAATAATTAAATATGGAATTTGATATCGAGCTTTTTATCACCTCCCTTTATCCTCGGGAAATACACTCTTGATTAATTTTTACTTAGTGATATTGTATAAGCCTTTTAGTTAAACACAGTATAGAAAGTATGTATGTGCAGGGTCCAATTATGACTACAGAAGTAAGGCCCTAAAAGGTATTGTCTCATCATAAATAATATGTAATGCGGACTAGGATTTGGGCTGTATATATCCGTTCGAGTTTTCTGTTGGAAAATACATTGTTGAACGTATTTGTCTTCGCTATTCGCTAAAAGATAAACTATTCAACAAGTGATAGGAAAATTAGCATCGATTCGTGGATATTTATTGTCAATAAAAATTTATTTACCAAGAGTGAAAAACATAAACGTACACCCAGAGATCAAATGTCCCATAAGCTGATCAGCTGCATAGATGTAAACATGAACCGCACACAGGGAAGTGTAATTCAGGCTACAAGCTATTGTGTGAGCTAATACAATCAACATGAAATTCTTTGTTCTGATATATAATAAAAGAAATGTTAAAAGTTGGGCACTTGCGTGTGCTCATTTTTAATTTTCATCTCTGTATGATATCATAACCCTCCTGGCTCCAAGCACTCAGTATGTGCGAATACCATGATGTTAAGGGCAGCAGCAAATTTGCAAAACAGAATTTTTGTAAATAGGGGAACACATGATTGGAAATATTTCGTTTCAGGTGTATAAAATGGTATATGTGTAATTTTACCTAACTAATAAGCAGTGTGAGAAGCTTACACATGTATATCTAACAGATACATATATTCGGTCATCTGTGTATTTATTATCCAAAATTAACGTTTTCATAGTCAATGAATTATTGCTTTTTCTTAGATATGTAGGGTTGCTTTAATCCTTTTTAATTTGTTCAGTATTTCCTGCTGGTTACGCCTCGTGCAAGCTAGAGTATATATACTACGTGTGGGCGAGGGTGCAAGTACTTTTAAATATATTTTCAAATATTTAATTCAGCGAACAAGCAGACGAATTTTTGCTTACTTTCATATATATATATTTAGATTAAAATTTAACAAAATATCTAATCTTTGAAAAGTGGCAGATGCCAAGGGTTTGACAGTTGTGGTGATTTGATGATTTTTAAGAGAATTCCCTGCATTTATATATCATGATAAAGGCAGGGATCGACAACAGAGCAGAAAAATATTAATTGTCCAGAGGACAAAGGAGTTAAATCAGACCTCACAGTAAAACTTAAGCTCCTACAAATTTTGTTCTTCGTCCATTTATATTTTCGCTAATATAGATCACCGTTTGAATCATAAATTAATCATGCAGTTTATATGATTAATGTGAAACCGCTTTTATGAGCTTTTATGTACTGAATGCTTTTATTTATAAGTAAATAGGAAAGAACAAATCTAGGAAAATTCTATTTAATCTTTTATAAATTGATAATATTATAAAGGTTTTTATGCCAATTGTACGTTGTTATATAGAACTTTTGAAATTAGGCCGAAGAGTCACATCTATCGATCTTATTATACAAGGTCCTGATATAAATGAATAAGTTTATCGTTCCCATCGTAGTTTTATCAGCCTCAGGCGGCTGGGCGAGAATTCATGTATATTCCAGAAAACGAGCCCAAAATGTGTTATCTTTTATAGGTGAAACAACAAGTGACCCATGAGTCATGACGCTCAGCTGACCAGGAAGACATTCACAAAAGGAATTTTATCATCTGAATGCAAAGTTTTGTAGGTGGTATCCCCATTCAACTGAAGCAATTAAATAAGAAAAAGATTCATGATAATGTCCGCAGTCAGCTGAGCTAAAAATGACCATGCACATTTTTGAAGGACATCCATGGATATTCTAGGTCTAACAGTAAAGTTTTGTACCCTGACTTTCTGGGTGTTTAATATGTTTTTTTTTTTGCCAGTAATATAGGTCACCATAACCTAATTTCAGGTTTAAATGGAGATTGCCCAAGTTGTTTTGGTCGGAATCACGCAAAATATAGAGCACCATGACCTAATTTAAGGTTTCCATGGAGATTGCCCAATACTTCCCTGAATATAACACTAGAACATATACAATTTGTGCCCATCTGATTTTCAGGGTGCTAAAAAATTATGCTCTTGGCCCATAGTTCACAGAATATAGATCTCCATGACCTAATTTCAGGTTTTTTATGCAGATTTACCCAGGACCTGCCTGAATGTCAAGTTAGAAGATTCTAGGCCAAGCGGATACAATTTGTGCCGCGTCTGACTGACTGGCTGCTCAAAATCATGTTTCCAGCCTGTAGTTCACAAAATATAGGTCACCATGACCTATTTTCACTAAATGATCAATATGCAATAATTGGAAATAATGCATTAGTTATCCGGATACTGGAGCTTTTGTATCAAATTATTCTGGGGGTATTTCCGAGCCCCATAGCTCGGAGGATATAGGCCACAGAGATTTCAGGTTTCCAATAAGATTTTTTTTCCATGCGTGTAACGTGAGATGATTCTAGGCCTAGCGGATACATGTTTTCGGCCTGTAGTTCACAAAATATAGGTCACAATGACCTAATTTCAGGTTTTCTAAGGAGAAGGGCCTAGGACTTCCCTGGAGATACAGTTAGAAGTTTCTAGGTCTAACGGTTAAGATACGTGCACTGTTTACGGACAAACTGCTTCATCTGAAGGTATCAAACAAGGAACCCATGGGTCACGGCGCTCAGCTGATTGTAACAGTTATCACCATAGCATAGTTATCACCAACTGCATCACTATAGATTTTTTTCAAGTTGCAATAAGTACTATCCTCAGTGCTCAGGAACTAGGGCTCAATGACTTGGGGGGGGGGGGGGGTGGGTACAACACCTTTGGATATAAAAACAGAATATGAAATTAAATTCAATGGTGCTAACAGGGACTGGTGGGAGTTACCACACCTCTGCATATACGTAAAGGATAAAATTTTATTTTAATGAAATTATTTTAATGTTTAAAAATAGGCAGAGAGATGGAAAACAAAGCAAATAACTTTAATTTTGTGACTGTATGACACAATATCTCTTTAGTCTTGATAAGGTACATTATTGTGATGCCCACTATGTCTACATATTACACAATATTGACATCATTTCTGGCATGTACATAGGTACCTATGGACGAATAGTTATAATAATTTTAAAGTATGAATATATCTGATTCATCTTGTTCTTGCTTATTGAGGCTGACTTTGAGTCGGAGAAGGGAAAAATGAGGGCAGCACGAAGGTGGATGTAGAAATACTCTATTGTAATGTTTTTCATTTATATAAGAATATGAAAAGCTAAGAGGAAAGGGGCCCTCCTACTTGGTTAAAGTAAAGTTCTAAATATATGATTGCAAACTAATACTCTGACAAGACTGTCATGAAGAAAAACAGTAAACATTTTAAGATACTGTGATGCATATGAAAATTTACAGATGGACAGGCAAGTGGACAGAATGGACTAATACCTTTATTTCACTTTCAAGGGAATAATGCATTTAAGTTTATATATAAGCCAATTTTTTTTAAAGCATATCCACTTTTTCCATTAAGAAGTTTTTATCTGAATCATTTTTTTATTTACATGTTTTATAAATTTTTAATTAAACAAGTGACCCAGGGGTCATGACGCTCAGCTGACCAGGAAGACATTGAAAAAATTAATTTTATCATCTGAATGTCAAATTTGAATGAAATACTTTTTCCAAACTTGACCTTTTGTATAAAATCATCCAATATTCATTGGGGTACTATGGAGCTCTGTAGCATGAAGGATATGGGTAACAGACACCTATTTTCAAGGTTTACAAGATGACTTTTCAGGGGTCTCCCAGCATGTCAAAAAATAAAATTCTAGGTCCAGTTATTATGATTTGTGCCCTTTTAACAGATGACCAAATGTTTATTCTGGGGGGTATTTCAAAGCCGCATAGGATGAAGGATATGGGTAACAGAGATGTAATTTCAGGTGCACAAGGAGACTTTTCAGGGGCCTCCAAGCATATCAAGAAAGGAGATTCTAGGTCAAGTCATTATAAATTGTGCTCTGTTAACAGATGACCAAATCTTTATTCTGGGGAGTACTTCGGATCGAGCCCCAGAGCATGAAGGATATGGGTAACAGAGACCTAATTTCAGGTTTCCAAGATGTTTCATGGACCTCCCTGCATGTTAAGAAAGAAGATTCTAGGTCAAGTCATTATGATTTGTGGCCTGTTAACAGATGACCAAATGTTTAAAGGTCTCAAAAATCAAGAAAAAAATTCTTAAAAAATCAAAATACAGGTGGCACCACCAGTCTACAGAAACTGATGAAACAAGCCATTATCAATACAAATGTGGACAATCATGGTGATCAATGCATTAGTTATTGTATTGTATAAATTTTGCATTATTCTGGGAGGAACTTCCGAGCCTCATAGCTGAAAGGATATCAGTAACAGAGACCTTATATAAGGTTTCCATATAGACTTTATTATGACCGTCCTTGCATGTCATGACAGAAGATTCTAGTTCCAGTTGATATGATTTGTGCCCTGTTAACAGATGACCAAATCTTAAAAGGTTTCAAAAATAGAGAAAAAAAAACTTAAAAAAATCGAAAAAATACATGTGGCGCCACCAGTCTGCAGAAACTAATGAAACATCATGATCAATATCCATGCAAAGAATCATGGTGATAAATGCATTAGTTGTGGACAATCATGGTGATCAATGCATTAGTTATTGTATCAAATTTTGCATTATTCTTAGGGTACGTGGGAGCCCCATAGCTCAGAGGATGTAGGTCACAGTGACCTAATTTCAGGTTTCCAAGGAGAATTTTAATGGACCTTCGAGGATGTCAAGTGAGAAGATTTCAGGTTCAGTGGTTATGATTTGTGCCCTGTTAATGGACAGACGGCCGGATGGCTACCGGACAAAGAGTGATTGCAATATATTTCAGATGACTTACAGTCAGCTGAGCTAAAAACATATGGAACACTACAATTATACATCAGATCCTGTTTTCATACTACTCATTAATTGTTGGGTATTATTTGTTGTGTATCCATACATCAATTCGCGCGGAACGCCTGAAATCTCTTGCGATCCAAGCAATAATGGCCGTTCCTTGACTTCCGATTTCTTTGCGGAAGTGGTCTAAAATCCGGACGTCGCAGCCGAAAAACGAGACACACGTCCAGCCTACTGATTAAACACGACACGGTTCACATTGAAACCTATAAATCCCACAAAACTTTTCATAAAAATTAAAAAAATAATAAATTGGTGAAATTATGTCCAAATTTTATGAATTAACTCGTCAGGGTACGCTTGGTATTTGCCGGAGATCCACGGTAAATATGCATGTGTAAGGGAGACTAATTACTAAATCGATGACTAAAACCACAATGGCAAAGATGCAAAGTCGGCAAATTGTCACGATAAAACGACCAAGGAGAGGACAACTGTTACACTGTGTAGTCTCAAATATATCAGCCCTTATATAGACCCCCTTATGAATGTACACAAAATGCTAAAAACACTCACTTCACCTTAATTCTTATCTGAAGAAACACATCATGACATATAATGATAAATATTGCACTGATATCCAGAGGAATCTGATTTTAAGGAAATATATGCTCCCCTGCAAAATAAATAAATAAATAAATAAATAAAAAAAAAATAAAATAATGCAACAAGTCAGCTACAAGACTGAGCTTGTGTACCTGGTAGTAGCAAAACAAGAAAAACAACAAATGATTTTATAATTTTTGCTGTTGTTTTGAATAAATATTATGACCATATAATATGTTTCTTAAAAGGTCTAAAAAAATAAAGTGAAAAATGTAAAAATAACAAAAAAATACAAGTGGTGCCACTGGTCTGCATAAATTTATGAAACACTCCATGATCAATATCGGTGCAAAGAACCATGGGGGAAAATGCATCAGTTGTTTGGATACTTGAGCTTTTGTATCAAATTTTCCTTATTCAGGGGGGTACTTCGGAGCCCCATAGCATGAAGGATATGGGTAACAGAGACCTAATTTCAGATTTCCAAAGAGACTTTCCAAAGGCCTCCCTGCATGTCAAGAAAGAAAATTCTAGGTCCAGTCATTATGATTTGTGCCCTGTTAATATATGACCAAATCTTTATTCTGGGGGGTACTTCAGAGCCCCATAGCTCACAGAATATGGGTAACAGGGACCTTATTTCGGGTTTCCATGTAGACCTTTTATGGGCTTCCCTGGAGGTGAGGACAGAAGATTCTAGGTCCAGTCATTATGATTTGTGCCCTGTTTACAGATGACCAAATGTTTAAAGATCACAAAAGCAGAGAAAAAAAATCGTAAAAAATAAAAAAAAATATAGGTGGCGCCACCAATCTCCAGAAATTGATGATACACTCCATGATCAATATCCATGCAAAGAATCATGGTGATTAATGCATTAGTTGTTCAGATACTTGAGCTTTTGTATTAAATTTTGCATTATTCTGGGGGGTACTTCAGAACCCCATAGCTCGAAGAATATAGGTCACAGTGACCTAATTTCAGATTTACAAGGAAAATTTCCATAGACCTCCCAGGATGTCAAGTAAGAAGATTCCAGGTCTAGCGGTTACGATTTGTGCCCTGTTAACAGACAGACGCCTGGATGGCCGGACGAACGACGGACAAAAGGTGATCCCTATAGCTCAGATGACTTTCAGTCAGCTGAGCTAAAAATTGAAAAAATACAGGTGGCGCCACCAGAATGCAGAAACTGATGAAACATTTAATGATCAATATCCATGCAAAGAATCATGGTGATCAATATAATAATTGTTCAGATACTTGAGCTTTTGTATCAAATTTTTAATTATTCTGGGGGGTACTTCGGAGCCCCATAGCTCAGAGGTTATGGGTAACAGAGACCTAATTTCAAGTTTTTAAGGAGACTTTTCATGGGCCTCTCAGCATGTCAAGAGAGAAGATTCTAGGTCCAGTTGTTACGATTTGTGCCATGTTAACAGATGACCGCATCTTATGAGGTCTCAAAAATAGAGAAAAAAATTCGTAAAAATAAAAAAAATACAGGTGGCGCCACCAATCTCCAGAAATTGATGAAACACTCCATGATCAATATCCATGCAAAAAAACATGGTGATTAATGCATTAGTTGTTCAGATACTTGAGCTTTAGTATTAAATTTTGCATTATTCTGGGGGGTACTTCAGAACCCCATAGCTCGAAGAATATAGATCACAGTGACCTAATTTCAGGTTTACAAGGAGAATTTCCATAGACCTCCCAGGATTTCAAGTAAGAAGATTCCCGATCTAGCGGTTACGATTTGTGCCCTGTTAAGAGACAGACGCCTGGATGGCCGGACGGACGACGGAAAAAAGGTGATCCCTTCAGCTCAGATGACTTTCAGTCAGCTGAGCTAAAAATTGAAAAAATACAGGTGGCGCCACCAGAATGCAGAAACTGATGAAACATTTCATGATCAATATCCATGCAAAGAATCATGGTGATCAATATAATAATTGTTCAGATACTTGAGCTTTTGTATCAAATTTTCCATTTTCTGGGGGGTACTTCTGAGCCCCATAGCTCAGAGGTTATGGGTAACAGAGACCTAATTTCAAGTTTTTAAGGAAACTTTTCATGGGCCTCTCAGCATGTCAAGAGAGAAGATTCTAGGTCCAGTTGTTACGATTTGTGCCATGTTAACAGATGACCGCATCTTATGAGGTCTCAAAAATAGAGAAAAAAATTCGTAAAAATAAAAAAAATACAGGTGGCGCCACCATACTGCAGAAACTGATGACACATTCCATGATCAATATCCATGCAAAGAATCATGGTGATCACTGCAATAGTTGTTTAGATACTTGAGCTTTTGTATCAAATTGTCCATTATTCTGAGGGATACTTCAGATGACTTACAGTCAGCTGAGCTAAAAACACTTAATTGTCAATATCCATGCAAAGAATCATGATGATCTCCATATTAGTTGTTCAGATACTTCAGCTTTTGTATCAAATTGTCCATTATTCTGAGGGATACTTCAGAGTCCTATAGCTTGAAGGATATGGGTAACAGAGACTTTATTTCAAGTTTCCACAGGCACTCTTCATGGGCCTCCTTGCATGACAAGAATGAAGTTTCTAGGTCCAGTTGTTGCAATTTGTACCCTCTTGATAGATAACCACATCTTCAAAGGTCTCGAAAAAAGAGAAAAAAAATTCGTAAAAATTTGAAAAAAATAGAGGTGGCGCACCCTCTCTGCAGAAACTGATGGAACAGCTCATGATTAATATGTATGCAAAAATCATGACCATCAGTGTTGTAGTTATTGAGATATTGAAGTTTTTGTATCAAATTTTCCATTATTCTGGGGGGTATTTTGGAGCCATACAGCCTAAAGAATATGGGTAACAGAGACCTAATTTCAGGTTTCCATGGAGAATTTTCATGGGTCTCCCTGTGTGTCAAGAGTGAAGATTCTAGGTCCAGTTTTTATGATTTGTGCCCTGTTAACAGATGTTCATATCTTTAAAGGTCTCAAAAATAGATAAAACATTCGTAAAAAAAAACCCGAACAAATACAGGTTGTGCCACCAGTCTGCAGGAACTGATGGAACACCTCTTGATCAATAGTTATGCCACAAATCATGACCATCAGTGATGTAGTTATTGAGATATTGAAGTTTTTGTATGAAATTTTTGACTACTCTGAGGGGCACTTTGGGGCCCCATAGCTCGAAGGATATGGGTAACAGAGAGCAAATTTCTGGTTTCCATGGAGACTTCTCATAGGTCTCTCAGTGTATTGAGAATGAAGATTCTAGGTCCAGTCTTTACGATTTGTGCCATGCTAACAGATGACAGCATCCTTAAAGGTCTCAAAAATAGAGGAAGAAATCGTAAAAAAATCAAACAATATAGGTGGAGCCACCAGTCTGCAGAAACTGATGGAACATCTCATAATCAATATGTATGCCAAAAATCATGAACATCAGTGATGTAGTTATTGAGATATTGAAGTTTTTGTATGAAATTTTTGACTACTCTGGGGGGTACTTTGGGGCCCCATAGCTCAAAGGATATGGGTAACAGAGACCTAATTTCTGGTTTCCATGGAGACTTTTCATAGGTCTTCTAGTGTGTTGAGAATGAAGATTCTAGGTCCAGTCGTTACGATTTGTGCCATGCTAACAGATGACAGCATCCTTAAAGGTCTCAAAAATAGAGGAAAAAATCGTAAAAAATCGAACAATACAGGTGGTGCCACCAGTCTGCAGGAACAGATGACACATCTCATGATCAATAGTTATGCCACAAATCATGACCATCATTCAAGTAGTTAATGAGATATTGAAGTTTTTGTATGATTTTTTTTACTTTTCTTGGGGGTACTTTAGGGCTCCATAGCTCGAAGAAAATGGGTAACAGAGACCTAATTTTGGTTTCGTTGGAGACTTTTCATAGGTCTCTCAGTGTGTCGAGAATGAAGATTCTAGGTCCAGTCGTTATGATTTGTGCCACGTTAACAAATGACAGCATCCTTAAAGGTCTCAAAAATAGAGGAAAAAATCGTAAAAAATCAAACAATACAGGTGGCGCCACAAGTCTGCAGGAACTGATGGGACATTTCATAATCAATATGTATGCCAAAAATCATGACCATCAGTGATGTAGTTATTGAGATATTGAAGTTCTTGTATGAAATTTTTGACAACTCTGGGGGGGGGGGTACTTTGGGGCCCAATAGCTCGAAGGATATGGTTAACAGAGACCTAATTTCTGGTTTCCAAGGATATTTTTCATGGACCTCTCAGTGTGTCAAGAATGAAGATTCTAGGTCCAGTCGTTACGATTTGTGCCATGCTAACAGCTGACAGCATCCTTAAAGGTTTCAAAAATAGAGGAAAAAATCGTAAAAAATCGAACAATAAAGGTGGCACCACCAGTCTGCAGGAAGTGATGACACATCTCATGATCAATAGTTATGCCACAAATCATGACCATCAGTCAAGTAGTTAATGAGATATTGAAGTTTTTGTATGAATTTTTTTACTTTTCTTGGGGGTACTTTGGGGCTCCATAGCTCGAAGAATATGGGTAACAGAGACCTAATTTCTGGTTTCCATGGAGACTTTATATAGGTCTCTCAGTGTGTCAAGAATGAAGATTCTAGGTCCAGTCTTTACGATTTGTGCCTTGTTAACAGATGTTTACATTTTGAAAGGTCTCAAAAATAGAGAAAAAAATTCGTAAAAAATTGAACGATACAGGTGGCGCCACCAGTCTGCAGGAAGTGATGGAACATCTCATGATCAATATGTATGACAAAAATCATGACCATCAGTCAAGTATTTAATGAGATATTGAAGTTTTTGTATGAAATTTTTTACTTTTCTGGGGGGTAGTTTGGGGCCCCATAGCTGGAAGGATATGGGTAACAGAGACCTAATTTCTGGTTTCCATGGAGACTTTTCATAGGTCTCTCAGTGTGTCGAGAATGAAGATTCTAAGTCCAGTCATTACAATTTGTGCCTTGTTAACAGATGTTCACATTTTTAAAGGTCTCAAAAATAGAGAAAAAAATTCGTAAAAAATCGAAAAATACAGGTGGCGCCACCAGTCTTCAGGAACTGATGGAACCTCTCATGATCAATATGAATGCCAAAAATCATGACCATCAGTCAAGTAGTTAATGAGATATTGAAGTTTTGAAAATCCAAATTTTGAAATATTGTACAATTTGGCTCAATGATTTCGGAGAAGATTTTCAAATTCTTTCAAGCCTTTTCCCCGTAAAATGATGCAGTTGGCGACAAAATAAGCTATATCCCAGAACATTTGATATGCGACTGATTTTTGTGTCAAATTTGAGGATGCTAGCTCCCGCTGTTCCTGAGAAAATATGGGTTAATGTACTGATAACTGATGACCACGGTAAACTAGTGGCCCATGGGCCATGACGCTGAATGTTGAACAATGAGGAAAATGACTCCAGAGTGCAAACAAATCATGAATTTTGTGAAGAGTCCTTAGAAATGGGTTTAAGTGGGCTTTTCGACAGATGACAACTTCATTTGAAGGTCTCATAAATAGAAAGAAAAAAGCGTAAAAATCTGAAAAAAAACAGGTAGTGCCACCAGTCAGCAGGAACTGATGAAACACTCCATGATCAATATATATCCAAGAATCATGGCTATCAAGGCATTAGTTATTCATATACTTGAGCTTTTGTATCAAATTTGCATTATTCTTTGGGGTACTTCGGAGCCCCATAGCTCAAAGGATATGGGTAACAGAGACCTAATTTCAGGTTTCAAAGGAGACTTTTCATGGACCTCCCTGGATATTAAGTTTGAAGATTCCAGGTCCAGTGGTTACGATTTGTGCCCTGTTAACAGATGACAGTTTAATTGCAGGTCTGAAAAAAAGAGAAAAAATACGAAAAAATTGGAAAAAAATACAGGTGGCGCCACCAGTATGCAGGAAATGATGGAACATCCCATGATCAATATTCATGCAAAGAATCATGGTGATCAATGCAGTAGTTATTCATATACTTGAGCTTTTGTATTGATATTAGGCAGTCTTAAAGTGTAACAATGGGTTTTAATTGGAAAAATGAAGTTTTTCATTAATATCTCGAAGGAATTAAGTCCTAGTGACCAAATTCTTGGCATGATAGGGGATTTTGGAGACATCTAACTGTATGCCAAATTTAAGGAACTTAGAGCTGAAGCTCGAGAGCTAGGCTCTAGCAAACTGCATAACACTAGCTTGATGTAAACAATATGTGACATGGTGCTTGAAAACTTGAATAAATTCTACAGTTTTTGATCAACTGGTTTCAAATTTTTGGTGTTAACAGTTGAAATGCTAACAAAAACATGCTTTGAAAATTAAATCCACAGCAGTTACAGGAAAAAAAAAACGTGCCATGATGAAGGTTGGCCAAAATTTAAGGTACCAATTTTTTATTTTTGTTAATATTTCAAAAAATGTAAAAGATTTTGATCTTATTTTGGGTAAACAATTTAATTTTGATTAATAAAAGTAATATTACTGGAAAAAAGTGCTAAGCTTTAACAAGTTTTGTGTTAAGTGATCAAATTTCTTTCCTGATTATTTACAAAATGCATTATGTTTGGGCCCATAACTTTTTTAAATTATATAATACAGACCTAATTTCTGGCATGTACATAGAAACTATATAGAGGATTATTTCTGGTAAATATGAGGAAAAACAGATGAGTGGTTTTGATAGTCCTGAAGTGTGAAAATAGGTTTTTAATCAAAAATTGAGGTTTTTCCTTAATTTCTCAAAGGAACGAAGTTGCAAAGACCCAGTTTTCGGCTTGGTAGGAGATCTTGGGGACATCTAACATTATGCCGAATTTTGGATTCCTAGGTCTTACGGTTTTAAAACGTGCCACATCTACGGACGGACGGACAGACGACGGACAATGGACCACAACTATAGCTCAGACGACTTATAGTCAGCTGAGCTAAAAAATTCGTAAAAATTGGAAACAAGGAGACTTTTCATGGGCATCCTTGCATGTCAACAGAGAAGGTTCTAGGTCGAGTCGTTATAATTTGTGCCCTGTTAACAGATGGCCGCATCTTAAGAGGTCTCAAAAATAGAGAAAAACATTTGTAAAAATCGAAAAAGTACAGGTGGCGCCACCAGACTGCAGAAAACTGATGCACCGTTTCATGATCAATATCCATGGAAAAAATCATGGTGATCAATGCAATAGTTGTTAAGATACGTGAGCTTTTGTATCAAATTTTCCATAATTCTGGGGTTACTTCGGAGGCCCATAGCTCAGAGGTTATAGGTAACAGAGACCTAATTTCAGGTTTCCACAGAGACTTTTTATGGGCCTCCCTGCATGTCAAGAGAAAAGATTCTAGGTCCAGTCATTATGATTTGTGCCCTGTTAACAGATTACCACATCTTAAGGTCTCAAAAATAGAGAAAAATATTGTAAAAATAGAAAAAAACAGGTGGCGCCACCAGCCTGCAAAAACTGATGAAACACTCCATGATCAATACCCATGAAAACAAGGGACCCATGGGTCACGGCGCTCAGCTGTTATATATGATAAAAAATATGATTTGGGAAAGAGGCATATGCTGGTTTTGTGTTGTAATAAATATAAGCTTTATTATGAGTTGTTGGTGTTTAGCTTATGTATGATTTTGATAGTATTTTTGGAGACAGGGAAGAGGATTGATTTCATTTATTTTATTAACAAATGGAGTGCTATTGTCACACAGATTTTGACCTTGCCATATAACTTATAAGCAGCACATAAAATAAAAGAGTTTAACTATTTATTAAAATTTAATAACAAATGTTGTGCCAATATAATATTTATTAAAAATAATAAGAGAATCATATGATTTTTTTAATAAAATATAACTGAACTTATTATTAAAATAATATTATAGAATATATGCATTCATGAATACATCTTATAAGTATTTGCACTGGTATTCAAATACTTTCATTTTTACCTGAGTTCCCATTTTTATGCAAGAAATTTTATAATGGAGTACATATTCATATTCATATTCATATACATTTGCAAAGTATTTGCACCATGTCTTATCATGAAGAAAAACAGTAAAAGTTTTGAGATACTGTGATGCATATGAAAAATTTACAGATGGACAGGCAAGTGGACAGAATGGACTAATACCTTTATTTCACTTTCAATGGGAATAATGCATTTAAGTTTATATATAAGCCTATTTTTTTTAGCATATCCACTTTTTTCATTAATAGTTTTTATCTGATTCATTTTTTTTATTTACAAGTGTTATAAATTTGTAATATAAAAGTGAAAATATAAGTTAAAATATTAGAATTCTAAGTTGCAATCATTATATTTCAAGATTGTAGCTCACATTGGGTCATATTATGCATACACATATATTTTATTATTTTTAAATCAAATGTTTAAACTGAATGTAAAAGAAAATAATGCCACAACATGGCATCTACAAAATTATTCCTTGAATTCCTATTAAAAAGTTTTGCTCATTGGAGTTTTCAGGAAAAGCTTAATTTTATTCACCGAAATAAAATAAAAGATTCAGTAAATTTGATAAAATAAAAACATCTTTTCAAATAAAGTATACACACTGTTGGTTGAATGAGGGACAAACAATATCATTATGCTAATTACAATCTAAGCTATAATTAATAACTGGAATTAATAGTCAATTTCACACCTGGTGAAGTTTTACTCTTCTGAAGTAAAGCATTACTTATCTGATTAACATCCATACTTTCATAGCAATACATCACTTTGTGGACACAATTAAATGTGCACTTTAATCATTGTAACCCTGGTGGTACAATCCAAAATCTAAAATGTAGCATGTCTAAGAATAAAATAAAATACAGAAAATTATAACATTCATCTAGTTTATGCACCAGCTGGGGGGGGGGGGGTTGAGTGCAGGGCAGAGGAGAAGCCTGCTAGTAGTGGCCAAGCTGGGTCAAGGCAAGCTGCCTGGGGTGGGTTACATAATGCAAGTGAAGGCTGTACTACTAGGTGGGCCAGATATAAACAACACTTGACATGGTGTATGAAAACTTGAATAAAAGCTACTCTTTTCAAACAATTTCTTTGAAATTTCAGATTTTAAAAGATTAAATCCTTATGTATATATGCTGTGAAAATTAAATCAACAGTGCTTACAGGGAAAAAACGTGCAACTGCCAAAGTTGGACAAAATTTAAGGTATTAATTTTTTATTTATGCTAAAAACTTGAAAAATTCAGATCTAATTTTGGGCAAACAATTGAATCTTGATTAAATAAAGTTATATTCCTGAAAAAAAGTCTTCAGCTTCAGCAATTCTCATGTTAAGTGAGCAAATATATTTCCTGATTTTTAAAAAATTGCATTATGGGTAACAGAGACCTAATTTCATGTTTTTAAGGAGACTTTTCATGGGCCTCTCAGCATGTCAAGAGAGAAGATTCTAGGTCCAGTTGTTACGATTTGTGCCATGTTAACAGATGACCGCATCTTATGAGGTCTCAAAAATAGAGAAAAAAATTCGTAAAAATAAAAAATACAGGTGGCGCCACCATACTGCAGAAACTGATGACACATTCCATGATCAATATCCATGCAAAGAATCATGGTGATCACTGCAATATTTGTTTAGATACTTGAGCTTTTGTATCAAATTTTCCATTTTTCTGGGGGGTACTTCGGAGCCCCATAGCTCAAAGGTTATGGGTAACAGAGACCTAATTTCAGGTTTCCAAAGAGACTTTTTATGGGCCTCCCTGCATGTCAAGAGAAAAGATTCTAGGTGTAGTCGTTACGATTTGTGCCCTGTTAACAGATGGCCGCATCTTAAGAGGTCTCAAAAATAGAGAACAATATTGGTAAAAATCGAAAAAAATCCAGGTGGCGCCACCAGTCTGCAGAAACTGATGAAACACTCAATGATCAATATCCATGCAAAAAATCATGATGATCAGTGCATTAGTTGTTCAGATACTTGAGCTTTTGTATCAAATTTTCCATAATTCTGGGGGGTACTTCGGAACCCCATAGCTCGAAGAATATAGGTCACAGTGACCTAATTTCAGGTTTACAAGGAGAATTTCCATAGACCTCCCAGGATGTCAAGTAAGAAGATTTCAGTTCTAGCGGATACGATTTGTGCCCTGTTAACGGACAGACGCCCGGACGGCCGACGGACAAAAGGTGATCCCTATAGCTCAGATGACTTACAGTCAGCTGAGCTAAAAAAACTGAAAATATAAATTAATTTTTTAGAATTGTTGCAAAAGTTGCAATCATTATATATACAGAGTAAAAAACTGAAACTATACGTTAAAATATTAGAATTGTTGCAAAAGTTGCAATCATATTGGGTCATATTATGCATACACATATATTTCCTTATTTTTAAATCATAAATGTTTAAAATGAATTTAAAAGAAAATATTGCCACAACATGGCATCTACAAGAATATTCCTTGAATCACTATTAAGGAATTAATAGTCAATTTCACACCTGGTGAAGTTTTACTCTTCTGAAGTAAAGCATTACTTATCTGATTAACATCCATACTTTCATAGCAATACATCACTTTGTGGACACAATTAAATGTGCACTTTAATCATTGTAACCCTGGTGGTACAATCCAAAATCTAAAATGTAGCATGTCTCAGAATAAAATAAAATACAGAAAATTATAACATTCATCTAGTTTATGCACCAGCTGGGGGGGGGGGGGGGGGGGTTGAGTGCAGGGCAGAGGAGAAGCCTGCTAGTAGTGGCCAAGCTGGGTCAAGGCAAGCTGCCTGGGGTGGGTTACATAATGCAAGTGAAGGCTGTACTACTAGGTGGGCCAGATATAAACAACACTTGACATGGTGTATGAAAACTTGAATAAAAGCTACTCTTTTCAAACAATTTCTTTGAAATTTCAGATTTTAAAAGATTAAATCCTTATGTATATATGCTGTGAAAATTAAATCAACAGTGCTTACAGGGAAACAAGTGACCCATGGGTCATGACGCTCAGCTGCCAAGCATGACCTGTGACATCATGGGCTGAGATTCACAACTTCCAGTCGAATTTTGAAGAACCAATTTGCCAATTTGTTGAAATTTTCTATGACAACAGAAATATATATCACCTATGTCTGGTTAAAATACAGTGAATTGATGGTCTGAGGAAAATGTATGATTGTTAAGGTATCCAGAACTATTCCCATAGCTTACTTGATACCTGTCAGTCTCAAAAGGAACACCACAAAGGGCAAATATAAGATCAAAATATATAGCAAAAAATCAAGGAAATCCATGCAAGAATTATTGAGAAACAGGTGCTTCTGTATGAATTTTTATTCAATACAAGCCAACTGTACTGCACTTTCATCTATGATGATAATATTTATTAAGAAATATTTGACCCAATCCTTTGCAAGATTACATTAATATACGTCCGACTGCCTTCACTTTAACAGTTCTTGAGATAATATGATCAAAAGGAATTTAAAGATGGTTGCCTGGTGGCCATTTTGGACTTCTGACAGGTCTGAAATCAGACAACAATCATTCTCTAAATTGGACCAAAAACTGAAGGTAAATTACTGAAACTGCACTGAAAAAAAGGATTTCTAAGGTGGCTAACTGGCAGTCATAATGGATTTCTGACAAGTCTGACATTTGATATCACACATCCTCCAACAAGAGACCAAACTTGGGGCAAATTCTCCAAATGATGTTACAGTAATGAATGTCCAAAACAATTCAAAAGGCATGTTCAGGCGCTCATATCAGATTTATAGATATGCAAATGTAAAAGTGTAGGTCCAATATTTTTTATTATCACTCTGCTTTTCAATGGGGTCAGCAGGGTTGGTAAACTGCAAAACCTGAAAGAATAGAAATGCAGAAAGCATGACTAAGAGTCTTGTAATAAAATAAAGCCATCCTAAATCAAGTACACATCCACATATTATGAGAACAAACACTTGCTTTTATATGTGGTGATTTATATAAAAATATTCAGATATCTAGGAAACGAAATTTATTGCTATGATTCCATAAAATAAACTGCAAAATGTTCCCATCATCTTAAAAAATCAGTAGCTAAACCTTAATACTATACTCTCATAGTGTTAATTCCTGGCTGAAGTATTCCAACAACAGTGTTTTGTTATGCAGTAACGAGGTACTTTTCACTCAGCCTTATCACTTAATAGCCTGATACAAAAGGGAGTCATATGTCACCAGTGTCACTCACAATTACAGCCACACGGTGAGATGTACCACCTTGAGTGCAAGCTTATATATGCAAGAAAAATAGAGATGGTCTACAAAATAAGTTGACCTGACCTATGACCTTGGCCTTTTGCCCACATATCAACTGGATTCTTTCTAAATGATGGGTAACTACTAACCAATTACATCTGGCCGGGTGTAATTACTTGGCAACCAATGAGTGAATAACTTAGACCTGCAAACTTTAACCTCCTGACCAGCTGACCTCAAAATCAATTAGTTTTTTCTTCATGCAAAAAGACCCATAAATATGAAGTTTGAATCACATTCAGTGATGCATAGATGTGGCATATGTGAAAGACTGAAGGTTTGGGTTGAACAGTTTCACTTGAAATATGTTCACATGCATTTAGAACAATATTGTGACCTTGACCTTTGACCTTTTGAACTCAACATCAATAGGCTTCTTCCCCTATTGGTAGGTAAGCCATATATGACAGATGGAAAGTATAGATTGAAAAGTTTGCCCGAAAATGACTCCACGCAAGAAGAGGGTGCTGTGAACTTGACCTTTGACCTCAAAATCAACAGGTCTTTTCCCCTGTTGGCAGAGAAGCGATATCAGTGCTGAAAGGTTTGGAATGAAAGGTCTAGTTTGAAATGTGTCCACAACCTTTTCAAAGAAGTGGATCCTGTGACCCTGACCTATGACCTTGTGACCTCAACATCTATAGGATTCTTCTCCCACTTAGTAGGTGAGCTATATGTGAAAGATCAAAGAATTGGGATGAAAGGTTTGGCTTAAAATGTATCCACAGGCTTTTCAAAGAAGTTGGTACTGTGACCTTGACCTTTGACCTTGTGACCTCAAAATAATTATGGTATTTCCCATGTTGGTAGGTGAGCTGTATGTGAAAGATGGAAGGTTTGGGATGAAAATTTTTGCTAAAAGAATTATTTCTGGGGGGTGCAAACACACCCCATAACTTCGAGAATATAGGTCGCAGTGACCTAATTTCAGGTTTGCAAGGAGATCTGTTTAGAACCTCTAAGACTGCATAGGGTTCATGGCCCTAGCCCCTACGGTTATGATTTGTGCCCTGCTAACAGACGGACGGCCGGCCGGACGGACAGACGGAAGGATGACGGACAAAGACCCATCGCTATAGCCCAGCATGACTGAAAGTCAGCTGAGCTAAAAACTCTGTTCTGGCGATACAATTATGAAAAAGTAAGAGGGCTTGTGTCAAACCCAAGAAGGTCCTTTGGATTGTTACATAACTCTTTTTGGTACCTAACCATCCATAGGTGTATTGCTATTTCCGAGATTGTTTATATTCTTGCGGGGGAACTTGACACTTTGTTTGTGCCCCATACTGATGACAATGCAAATTACAACGAGGGACCCATGGGTCACATTGCTCAGCTGAATTCTGGAAAATATAAGTGACTGCAAAATATTTGTATTTCTTTTGGTTTTTCATGTATATTATCATTAGAAAAGCTATGAGAAAATGGCCCTGCTAAAATGAAACTCTGTAAATTATAGAATAATGGACATGAGCTAAACCATTTAGTTTGGGCCTATGGAAAGTGTTATATAAAAGTAACATTTCATAAACAAATAATGTGTGAAGGTAATTAAGTTTTCAAAAGTTAATTATATGGCCATATGAGTTAAAAATTAATCCCACAAAGTTTGACCAATATTCCTAATTTTAATACTAAGTTAACAGTGTTATTCATACCTAGGCCCTGCCAACTTTAAGAGATATGAATGAAATGCTACAAAGTATTTATATCTTCTTAAATCTTATCTGTTAGCACTTACATTAGATCCTAATATTTTATCACATTTGAATATAAGGATTAAATTCCTTAAATTTTTTTCTTTAAAAAAATCAAAATTGTCCAAGTCTCATCAAAAAGAATTTATTTAACATTAAAATTATAAGACTGATCTTGTTTATTAGTCTTGTGTATTGAAGGGGTGGGTGGGGGAGGGGTCTCCATTGTTACTGCTCGTTGCTGAAAAAAATGTTAATTTTAAGATTCATCCAGTTCATAGTACAGGTCTGTCAACAGAATGGGGTGGGGCGGGGGGGGGGGGGGGAGAGAAAAAGGCTCCCTGTGGTATAGTATTAACTGCAGACAGCCTGATCAAGCTCAACTCGGTGGAGAGAGGGCTTGCCCTAGTGATGGGATTGCATAACATTATGCCAACAGCCTGGGGAGCATAGAGAGCTGCACTGAATGACCTACAGTGACCAAAGTGGCCTGCTTGACAATGTAAGGGAATACAACAAGAGCCTCCAAAAAAAAAACACAATAACTAACCTAATTTTGCAGCTTTTTTAACAGATGAAATCCTTATGTGCACATGCTGTGAAAATTAAATCCACAGTTCTTACAGGAAAAAAAGTGCCGTGGCAAAGGTTGGACAAAATGTAAGGTACCAATTTTTTTTATTTTTGCTAAAATTTTAAAAAAATTTAAAAGATTTTGATCTAATTTTGGGTATACAATTTAATTTTGATTAATTAAAGTTACATTACTGGAAAAAAGTCCTTAGCTTTAACATGTCTTGTGTTAAGAAATCAAATATCTTTCCTGTTTTTTTTTACAAAATGCATTATGTTTGAGCCCATAACTTTTTTAAATTATATGATACAGACCTTATTTCTGGCATGTACATAGGAACTATATAGAGGAATATTTATGGTAAATATGAGGAAAAACAGATGAGTGATTTTGATATTAGGCAGTCCTGAAGTGTGAAAATAGGTTTTTAATAAAAATTGAAGTTTTTCCTTAATTTCTCAACGGAATGAGGTCGCAAATACCCAGTTTTCAGCTTGGTAGGAGATCTTGGGGACATCTAACATTATGCCAACAGCCTGGGGCAAAAAAATTCAATAACTAGCCTAATTTTGCAGCTTTTATTTTCAAATTTCAGATTTTAACAGATTAAATCCTTATGTGTACATGCTGTGAAAATTAAATCCACAGTAATTACAGGAAAAAAACATGCTGTGGCCAAAGTTGGGCAAAATTTAAGGTACTGATTTTTTATTTTTGCTAATATTTTAAAAATTTTAAAAGATTTGATATAACTTTGGGTATACAATTTAATTTTGATTAATTAATGTTATATTACTGGAAAAAAAGTCGTTAGTTTTAACATGTTTTTTGTTAACTGATCAAATATCTTTCCTGATTTTTTACAAAATGCATTATGTTTGAGCCCATAACTTTTTTAAATTATATAATACAGACCTAATTTCTGGCATGTACATAGGAACTATATAGTGGAATATTAATGGCAAACAAGCCCAGTTTTCGGCTTGGTAGGAGATCTTGGGGACATCTAACATTATGCCGAATTTTGGATTCCTAGGTCTTACGGTTTCAAAACGTCCCACATCTACGGACGGACAGACGGACGGCTAGACAGATGGACGGACAATGGATCATGACTATAGCTCAGATGACTTATAGTCAGCTGAGCTAAAAAGGTGCCACTGCCAAAGTTGGACAAAATTTAAGGTATTAATTTTTTATTTATGCTTATAACTTGAAAAATTTGCAAAATTCAGATCTAATTTTGGGCAAACAATTGAATCTTGATTAAATAAAGTTATATTCCTGAAAAAAAGTCTTCAGCTTCAGCAATTCTCATGTTAAGTGAGCAAATATATTTCCTGATTTTTAAAAAAATTCATTATATTTGGGCCTATAACTTCAAAATAATACCCAATACTGACCTAATTTTTGGTATGTGCATAGAGAATATGAATACTAAATTGGATCAAAAACAGATCAGTGGTTTTGATATTAGGCAGACTTGAAGTGTAACAATTGCTTTTTTTTTATGGAAAACGGAGGTTTTTCCTTAATATCTCGAAGGAACGGAGTTCTAATGACCCAATTTTCGGTATGGTAGGAGATTTTGGGGACATCTAATGGTATGCAGAATTTTGGATTCGTAGGTCCAACGGTTTTAAAACGTGCCCTGTTAACGGACGGCCGGACGGACAAAGGACCACGACTATAGCTCAGATGACTTACAGTCAGCTGAGCTAAAAATCATGGTGATCACTGCATTAGTTGTTCAGATAATTGAGCTTTTGTATCAAATTTTCCATCATTCTGGGGGGTTTTTCGGAGCCCCATAGCTCAAAGAATATGGGTAACAGAGACCTAATTTCAGGTTTCCAAGGAGCTTTTTTATGAACCTCCCAGGATGTCAAGATTCTAGGTCCAGCAGTTACAGTTTGTGCCCTGTTAACGGACGGACGGCCGACGGACAAAGAGTGATCGCTATAGCTCAGATGACTTACAGTCAGCTGAGCTAAAAAAAGGTCAAAGCAGGTGGCGCCACCAATACCTAAATTTCAGATACGACTCATGTGAACAACTTTGCCATAAAATTTGGTGATGATACCTCCAGCCGTTTCTGAGATGGTAATTTTTGTATGCTTTTTTGGTCAGATGACTAAGTTCAAATTCCTGTAACTTGGTCAGAAATCATCGAACTTGAACCATTCGAACAAACTTGAGAGATTTTTCCAGCACTTATTTCTGTGAAATACAAGACAATTTGGCTGAACAGTTTCGGAGAAAAAGATTTTTAAAGGTTTCTTTTTTAGCGTTTTCCAATAAAATCTAAGAAAATATAGTTAGCCAAAAAAATAAGCAAAATCTGATACATTTTTAGACGACTTTTTTTGCATAAAATTTGGTGATGGTCTCTCTTGCCATTTTAGAGATAGTATGGTTTAACGTACAGACAACAGGCAATGCCATGGCATAAGCTCACAAGTTTGCTAAAAATACAGGTGGTATTAACAGTCTTCTGAAAATGATGAAACACTCCATGATCAATAAGCAGGGAAAGAATCATGGCAATTAATGTAATACCTATTCAGATAATGGAGCTTTTGTATCAAATTTTAAATTATTCTGGGGGGGGGGGGGGGGATACATTCGAGCCCCATAGCTCAAAGCATATAGGTCACACCATACAGTGACCAAAATTTCTGGTTTCCAAGGAGATTTTTCATGGACCTTTATAGGTTTTCACTTAGACGTTTCTAGGTCCAGTGTTTACGATTTGTGACCTGTTAATAGACAGACGGACAAACAGACAGACAGACGGACAAAGAGTGATTGCTATAACTTAGATGACTTCAAGTTAGCTGACAGCTGAGCTAAAAATGCATAAATTGAATACCTGGTGAATACATCACCTGCTTTGGTTTGAAAGACCTATAGAATTACTAGTCCAGCGTGAGCTAAAAAAAGAGCACTTGTTTCAGATTTTGAGACTTTATTATAATCTTGTACATCATGTACAAACATGTATGTTATACACACATTCAGTAGAAATCTGCCCAAACGTACACAGGCAAATATTTTTATTGACTCAGTGGTAATGTGTCACATAAAAAACTTATACTCTGCATGTGCTATCAGTACATACGTTCAAGTGTGACTAGCCTTAACTAATATAGATATTACATGATAATCCCACATAGCAGGTTCTGCCATATGGTATAAACAAAAACGTTATTGTTTAAAGCAAAATAAAAACACATAGAAATAAAAAGTGATTGACCCTGGTCTAATATGTATCTGCAACCAAGGTCATATTCTAGTAACGAAACACACAAAACAAAATGCATCTACAGCGCACTAATTCCCCACACAAGAAATTCATATTCAAAGCAGGAAATAGGCAAATAGTTTTCTTACATAAATCATAATGCCATTAATTTTAGGACCAAAATGATCAAATTTGCATCACTAAATTCTCTGCATGTTTCAGTGTAAGCACCAATCTTTATTGACACTCACCAAAATAGCTGTTTATATCCATAATATGAATGCCTTCTCTCAATATTACAATTAATGTCCTGAATGCAAGTTATAAATCAGACAATGTATAAAAATATAAGAAGATAAAAAACTATAAATATGGATTAATGTACAAGCTGATTTTTCTGGGTTCAAATCTGGACCAAATATGTGCAGAGTTTCTGGATGGCTAAGGTTCACTGTAAACCCACTCAGTGGCAAGTTTATTGTCCTTACCAGGGAGTGCAAGAGGTAAATGCATTTGTAAATAGTTACTGCTGGTTGTATGTACATAGTTACTGCTGGTTGTATGTACATAGTTACTGCTGGTTGTATGTACATAGTTACACAAAACACAGATAGAATATTAAAATGCTCGCTGCACCTTAACAGTATGCCAATACTCTCTGAGCTTATATGCAAAGGCATGCAGGGCAAGGAAAATGTTATCATACACCTTTAAATAACAAATTAACAATAATTTACATCAATCAACTAAACATTTCAATTTAATCCAATATTAAAAAGACTGCACAGACAAGAAAAAGAAGTTCAAAATTGATTCTGTGATCTAAGTAGTTTTATCTATACACCATCTGTAAATATTGACACACCTAGATAACTGGTACATCCGTGTAGGTTAGATAAGCAGCATGTGTGCCTATGAAAGTGGGGATTTTTTCTGGCAGTAAAAGAAAAAGTTTCAATGAAAAGTGCACTCTGCAAATACACAATAATCCTGGAAGAACAACCTTCTATACAATAACAAATATAACTGAATATATATATATATATATATATATATATATACCATCTGAACAGCATATCAGACATGGTTGTTTGGCGGTAATGACAAACATATTTGCATTTCCATATGCAAATATATGAATATGAATCCAGGAAAGTCTCCAGTTGTAGACAAATTAATGACACCCACATTTATAATGCCTTTTCTAACTACATATACTTTAAAATCATGAGCAATTGTATATTTGTACTTGGACAATTCGCAAACCAAAAAAAAAATAAAGAAAACATGAGAAATGACACCAAAATTCTCTTTTGCCATGCTTCAGTGATCAGAAATGCAATTTTTTTTCCAAACAATAACATCAATTAAATACTTATTTGAACAAACTTAATAAAACTGGAACTTGGGTTTAGTTTTGTGTCCCACTAGTACCTTGTACTTTAATACATTTGTCTTGCCCTCTTTTAGAAGTACCACCTGAGCATTAATAATTTTTATAATATTTGCATACAGCTGACAAATTGTTTCCCAAGACAAGGCCTTATCAGACATCACACCACTGTGGATGGTACCCCATGTATTCACACCACTGTGGATTGTACTACACGTTCTCACACCACTGTGGATGGTACTACGTGTTCTCACACCACTGTGGATCGTACTATGTGTTCTAACACCATCACTTGTCCTATTGTCTATATAGACTGCATGAGGTGTAAGATTACGGACTACTTTTAATACCTATCATGCTCCACTGATTGGATCAGTGTCACTGACAATGCAATCATTGCTCTGGCATTAATTTTATGGCATAGTTCCAATGTGAGAAAAGGCAAATATGTCACCATATATAATATCATACGGTTAAAACTTACAAAGCTAAGAGTTCCCCACATTAATCTATATATATTTAAATAAATAAACACAACACACATCTCTTGTGCTTATAGGCAAAATACAACATCTAAAATATACTAAAAAGGTTCTCAGACCTGCTGTGTACAATACCCATATACAAACTGCCAGTTCAGGTCAGTGTACCTCGCAACACCATGAATCACATCTCACACACCAGTACACAGCATATAAATTCTTCTTAGTTCATGGAGACCCATTAAAAGATTTTTATCTGACTTCCTTTTTCACAAGTGTATCTCAAAACTATATAAACTGCTGACACCATTTGCCATAAGATAATCAGAATATACACATAAAAATATGCTTAAAGGAAGTATATATACAATCTTTAAATTACCACTACAAAGTGTCTTGAAAGTACAAAACAGACTGTCAAGAACCTGTCTCAATGTCTGCACTCGCTCAAAACAAACACTATCAATGTCATTTAATTATATATATATATATATATATATATATATATAATAAAAATTAAAAAATGTACTTTACAGTTTGTAAAATATAATGCCTATGCCTATTTACATTAACCTGTGCTTCTATTCAATAGTGAATACATCATTTAGTGTAATGAAATGCCTTTGGTCTTTAAGCCTTGTGTGTCATCTATATTTAATACAATGTCATTAATATGAAAAAGAATGATGGCTTTTACAGTAAGACTGTCCTTGGAGATGGAATTAATAACATCACATATTCCATGTATTTTTAAGGCTGCACAACCAGACACATCCTGTTTAAAACTGCAGACTTGCACATGAAATGTAAATCTAAATATCTAAACACAAGACCAATCTGTAAGCCTAAGGCAGTACGCCCTGTGCTACATCCACTGCTATACATCTGTGTGAGTATGAGAATGTGAGATCTTTGCTTTGGCAGAGTGAGCTAGGGGTGTGTTTTCATCGCCACTCTCTCCCCCACTCAGATTGGCTTCACTGTCTTCTATCTCACATAGTCTGGCTGCCTCTGTCTCTGAGATGTCAGATACAGAAGCATTTGTTGAAGTCTGACCGTCCATTGACATGCTCATGTTATCCATCGCCTGATTGGCTGGCTCATAGTCTCTTGCATAGTTGCCTGGTTTAGGAAAACTATGTTGTGGGGGACTATCTCGATCTTCTGAATCACCTCCCATATGTGGATGACTAAACTGATCAAGGTCATTCTGACTGTTCTCCACTGAGTACTGGGGAAGGTAAACATTAGGGTGTAGATTATAGCTCCTTTTTTGAGGACGTGGCAACGAATAATCCCCGCTGAAGCCAGCATTGCCCTGCATGGCTAAAACATCATTGTAATCAGGTGGGTCTGGGTAATCTGACACTGGGTCATCAAATTCATCTAGGTCCTCCTGATCACCACACTCAGAGTCACCGATGTACTCTGAGTCTACAAAATCAGAGTCCTCTGCATTAGTATCAGGGTCATATTCATCAGGGTTGACGAGTTGGTTGTTGATGAGAGAGTCCTCGCTAGGGTGACTCATCAGGGGGATTCCTTGTACATGGCCGGCGGGAACACCTCTGATGTTTGGCACTGGGGTCTCATGCTGCAGGCCAAGATCATAGTTATCCCAATGGAGGGCTGTAAAAACAGCATGGGGCAAAGTTAGTGAATCAATATAGAATGGCCTGACATAACCTTGTGCATCACCTTTAACTATTCTAAATATAATTCAACTGGTGCAACATTTTACAAAATAAGTTTAATAACGTATTAAATTATTGTCGCAGTAGATTTAAAACATTTTAATGACAGCTTTTATGAAAGAACAACAGATGCTGAATGCAGATATTAATATCTTGAAGTGGAGGGATTGTATTCTATCAAACAATGGAAGCACAATATCAGGGCAACTATAGCAACAGTTAAAGTGACATAAAGGAAGTCTAAAATAAAAATAATAATTAGTATTTCAGTAGCAATCCAACCAAAACTATATATATATATATATATATATATATATATATATATATATATATATATATATATATATATATATATATCTACGCACACAAGCTTGTTAATGGCATGCTGTCTGCACCAGCACTAGGCTATAGTGAAGCATCTAATTCCTTTATTGTTAACTGTAAAATGTACAGATAAAATTATAGTCAGTTGTCCAATCCTGCATGGTGAGGTACATGAGGAATACATGACAGATAACCTGACATGAGGCCTCACCACAAAGACTGACTAACCAAAATGTGTACATATGTCTACAAGTACCACTGTTATCCTTGTGTGTGTACAGGTATGACTGTTATCCTTGTGTGTGTACAGGTATGACTGTCATCCTTGTTTGTGTACAGGTATGACTGTCATCCTTGTGTGTGTACAGGTATGACTGTTATCCTTGTGTGTGTACAGGTATGACTGTTATCCTTGTGTGTGTACAGGTATGACTGTTATCCTTGTGTGTGTACAGGTACGACTGTTATCCTTGTGTGTGTACAGGTACGACTTATCCTTGTGTGTGTACAGGTATGACTGTTATCCTTGTGTGTGTACAGGTACGACTGTCATCCTTGTGTGTGTACAGGTATGACTGTCATCCTTGTGTGTGTACAGGTATGACTGTCATCCTTGTGTGTGTACAGGTATGACTGTCATCCTTGTGTGTGTACAGGTAGGACTGTCATCCTTGTGTGTGTACAGGTACGACTGTTATCCTTGTTTGTGTACAGGTACGACTGTTATCCTTGTGTGTGTACAGGTACGACTGTTATCCTTGTGTGTGTACAGGTACGACTGTTATCCTTGTGTGTGTACAGGTATGATTGTTATCCTTGTGTGTGTACAGGTATGACTGTTATCCTTGTGTGTGTACAGGTATGACTGTTATCCTTGTGTGTGTACAGGTACGACTGTTATCCTTGTTTGTGTACAGGTATGACTTATCCTTGTGTGTGTACAGGTATGATTGTTATCCTTGTGTGTGTACAGGTACGACTGTCATCCTTGTGTGTGTACAGGTATGACTGTCATCCTTGTGTGTGTACAGGTATGATTGTCATCCTTGTGTGTGTACAGGTACGACTGTCATCCTTGTGTGTGTACAGGTACGACTGTTATCCTTGTTTGTGTACAGGTACGACTGTTATCCTTGTGTGTACAGGTACGACTGTTATCCTTGTGTGTGTACAGGTACGACTGTTATCCTTGTGTGTGTACAGGTATGACTGTTATCCTTGTTTGTGTACAGGTATGACTGTCATCCTTGTATGTGTACAGGTATGACTGTCATCCTTGTGTGTGTACAGGTTCGACTGTTATCCTTGTGTGTGTACAGGTACGACTGTTATCCTTGTTTGTGTACAGGTATGATTGTTATCCTTGTGTGTGTACAGGTATGACTGTTATCCTTGTGTGTGTACAGGTATGACTGTTATCCTTGTGTGTGTACAGGTACGACTGTTATCCTTGTGTGTGTACAGGTATGACTGTTATCCTTGTTTGTGTACAGGTATGACTGTTATCCTTGTGTGTGTACAGGTATGACTGTCATCCTTGTGTGTGTACAGGTACGACTGTTATCCTTGTGTGTGTACAGGTATGACTGTCATCCTTGTGTGTGTACAGGTACGACTGTTATCCTTGTGTGTGTACAGGTATGACTGTCATCCTTGTGTGTGTACAGGTATGACTGTCATCCTTGTGTGTGTACAGGTACGACTGTCATCCTTGTGTGTGTACAGGTATGACTGTCATCCTTGTGTGTGTACAGGTACGACTGTTATCCTTGTTTGTGTACAGGTATGACTGTCATCCTTGTGTGTGTACAGGTATGACTGTTATCCTTGTGTATGTACTTGAGCAATACTTAATGACTTTGTGTGTGTGTGTCTGTGACTGTCAGACAATCAAGGTAAGATGACCTCTATCAGTCATTTTAATTACATATTTTAAGCCCAAGCTACATAGAACCCCTATTTATTAGACACACACACAAACACAGTGACCATGACCATATCCATATAAATCTTAACTGTATAAATAATCACATTACTGCTGATGAGGGTAATGTGGGATAAAATATGGGAATCAATTTCAAACAGTGAATCTTCAAAACTTGTTAACCAAGTATGAATTTTTAGTTATGAATAACCTGTGATGCTAGGACTTTGCATGGCACAGGAAGACAGGGTCAGGGCTCTAATTGTTCATGCAGAGACACTAAATGAATTTACTTGATTAAGTAACCAACAAGCCAATTTTCTTCACTAAATGTACAAAATAAACATAAAACATATGAAGCGTAGAGCATGATTCCTGAACAAGAGTAACAATCTTTGCAAATTTTACAGCGGTTCAAAAGAAAATTGCTGGATGGAGGGTAACAAGGTCATTGCTGCTGTACCATGGTGGTAGCTCACAGCTTTCCTGGATGGAGGGTTACAAGGTCATTGCTGCTGTACCATGGTGGTAGCTCACAGCATTGCTGGATGGAGGGTTACAAGGTCATTGCTGCTGTACCATGGTGGTAGCTCACAGCTTTGCTGGATG
Organism: Sipunculus nudus; assembly: GCA_026874595.1. Lineage (NCBI taxonomy): Eukaryota > Metazoa > Annelida > Sipuncula > Golfingiida > Sipunculidae > Sipunculus > Sipunculus nudus. The sequence continues at coordinate 60,926,990 of CM049315.1, read as the reverse complement.
GAGGGTAACAAGGTCATTGCTGCTGTACCATGGTGGTAGCTCACAGCTTTGCTGGATGGAGGGTTACAAGGTCATTGCTGCTGTACCATGGTGGTAGCTCACAGCATTGCTGGATGGAGGGTAACAAGGTCATTGCTGCTGTACCATGGTGGTAGCTCACAGCATTGCTGGATGGAGGGTTACAAGGTCATTGCTGCTGTACCATGGTGGTAGCTCACAGCTTTGCTGGATGGAGGGTAACAAGGTCATTGCTGCTGTACCATGGTGGTAGCTCACAGCATTGCTGTATGGAGGGTTACAAGGTCATTGCTGCTGCACCAACGGTGATAGCTCACAGCATTGCTGGATGGAGGGTTACAAGGTCATTGCTGCTGCACCAACGGTGATAGCTCACAGCATTGCTGGATGGAGGGTAACAAGGTCATTGCTGCTGCACCATGGTGGTAGCTCACAGCATTGCTGGATGGAGGGTTACAAGGTCATTGCTGCTGTACCATGGTGGTAGCTCACAGCTTTGCTGGATGGAGGGTTACAAGGTCATTGCTGCTGTACCATGGTGGTAGCTCACAGCATAGCTGGATGGAGGGTTACAAGGTCATTGCTGCTGTACCAACGGTGATAGCTCACAGCATTGCTGGATGGAGGGTTACAAGGTCATTGCTGCTGTACCATGGTGGTAGCTCACAGCATAGCTGGATGGAGGGTTACAAGGTCATTGCTGCTGCACCATGGTGGTAGCTCACAGCATTGCTGGATGGAGGGTAACAAGGTCATTGCTGCTGTACCATGGTGGTAGCTCACAGCATTGCTGGATGGAGGGTAACAAGGTCATTGCTGCTGTACCATGGTGGTAGCTCACAGCTTTGCTGGATGGAGGGTTACAAGGTCATTGCTGCTGTACCATGGTGGTAGCTCACAGCTTTGCTGGATGGAGGGTTACAAGGTCATTGCTGCTGTACCATGGTGGTAGCTCACAGCTTTGCTGGATGGAGGGTAACAAGGTCATTGCTGCTGTACCATGGTGGTAGCTCACAGCTTTGCTGGATGGAGGGTTACAAGGTCATTGCTGCTGTACCATGGTGGTAGCTCACAGCATTGCTGGATGGAGGGTAACAAGGTCATTGCTGCTGCACCATGGTGGTAGCTCACAGCATTGCTGGATGGAGGGTAACAAGGTCATTGCTGCTGTACCATGGTGGTAGCTCACAGCTTTGCTGGATGGAGGGTTACAAGGTCATTGCTGCTGTACCATGGTGGTAGCTCACAGCATTGCTGGATGGAGGGTAACAAGGTCATTGCTGCTGCACCATGGTGGTAGCTCACAGCATTGCTGGATGGAGGGTAACAAGGTCATTGCTGCTGTACCATGGTGGTAGCTCACAGCATTGCTGGATGGAGGGTAACAAGGTCATTGCTGCTGTACCATGGTGGTAGCTCACAGCTTTGCTGGATGGAGGGTAACAAGGTCATTGCTGCTGTACCATGGTGGTAGCTCACAGCTTTGCTGGATGGAGGGTAACAAGGTCATTGCTGCTGCACCATGGTGGTAGCTCACAGCATTGCTGGATGGAGGGTAATAAGGTCATTGCTGCTGTACCATGGTGGTAGCTCACAGCATTGCTGGATGGAGGGTAACAAGGTCATTGCTGCTGCACCATGGTGGTAGCTCACAGCATTGCTGGATGGAGGGTAACAAGGTCATTGCTGCTGTACCATGGTGGTAGCTCACAGCTTTGCTGGATGGAGGGTTACAAGGTCATTGCTGCTGTACCATGGTGGTAGCTCACAGCATTGCTGGATGGAGGGTAACAAGGTCATTGCTGCTGTACCATGGTGGTAGCTCACAGCTTTCCTGGATGGAGGGTTACAAGGTCATTGCTGCTGTACCATGGTGGTAGCTCACAGCTTTGCTGGATGGAGGGTTACAAGGTCATTGCTGCTGTACCATGGTGGTAGCTCACAGCATTGCTGGATGGAGGGTTACAAGGTCATTGCTGCTGTACCATGGTGGTAGCTCACAGCATAGCTGGATGGAGGGTTTACAAGGTCATTGCTGCTGCACCAACGGTGATAGCTCACAGCATTGCTGGATGGAGGGTAACAAGGTCATTGCTGCTGCACCATGGTGGTAGCTCACAGCATTGCTGGATGGAGGGTTACAAGGTCATTGCTGCTGTACCATGGTGGTAGCTCACAGCTTTGCTGGATGGAGGGTTACAAGGTCATTGCTGCTGTACCATGGTGGTAGCTCACAGCATAGCTGGATGGAGGGTTACAAGGTCATTGCTGCTGTACCAACGGTGATAGCTCACAGCATTGCTGGATGGAGGGTTACAAGGTCATTGCTGCTGTACCATGGTGGTAGCTCACAGCATAGCTGGATGGAGGGTTACAAGGTCATTGCTGCTGTACCAACGGTGATAGCTCACAGCATTGCTGGATGGAGGGTTATAAGGTCATTTCTGCTGCACCATGGTGGTAGCTCACAGCTTTGCTGGATGGAGGGTTACAAGGTCATTGCTGCTGTACCATGGTGGTAGCTCACAGCTTTGCTGGATGGAGGGTTACAAGGTCATTGCTGCTGCACCATGGTGGTAGCTCACAGCTTTGCTGGATGGAGGGTTACAAGGTCATTGCTGCTGTACCATGGTGGTAGCTCACAGCATTGCTGGATGGAGGGTTACAAGGTCATTGCTGCTGTACCATGGTGGTAGCTCACAGCTTTGCTGGATGGAGGGTTACAAGGTCATTGCTGCTGTACCATGGTGGTAGCTCACAGCTTTGCTGGATGGAGGGTTACAAGGTCATTGCTGCTGTACCATGGTGGTAGCTCACAGCATAGCTGGATGGAGGGTTATAAGGTCATTTCTGCTGCACCATGGTGGTAGCTCACAGCTTTGCTGGATGGAGGGTAACAAGGTCATTGCTGCTGTACCAACGGTGATAGCTCACAGCATTGCTGGATGGAGGGTAACAAGGTCACTGCTGCTACGGTGATAGCTCACAGCATTGCTGGATGGAGGGTAACAAGGTCATTGCTGCTGTACCATGGTGATAGCTCACAGCAAAGGCTGATAGAGGATCTTAGGACAGGCGGGCTGAGCACCCTGGCTCAGGTAAACAAAAAGTGTGCTGGGAGTACTTGTAGACTACATAAACTGTAAACTTTATTTATTTAAAATGGATTCTACAACTTGTTATTATAGCTAATACGAGGCACTCGGAATTGGTTGTGAAAGTGGTGTTTGGTAGTCTTTAGGGGTACCCCAAGAAAACCAACAAACTTGAACAGGCTACTAAAGCCAATTCTCATAGCAACGCCAGCAATTGAACCTGGCTTGCCAGCAGAGAGAGCCAAGCCTTTCACCACTCGCCTGCCCAGGCCTCTGTAGACTGTATATATAAATCATGCATGCAGATGATGGAGTAAAACGGTGCAAGATACAAAGTCAGGCTCTACTTTTTGATAATAAGCATATATTTTTGAATTTCCCTTTTTTTTGGGGGGGGGGGGGGGGGGTTGAAAGCACCTCTGTGCTCCAACTGAATCTGCCCTGGCTCACAGGTGTTTTATGAGAAAGTGTACAATTGATTTACCAAAACCACTGTAACCAGGTTTTTTTTTATCAAATCTTGTCATCTATTTGTTTTACTGATTCTTTTTTGAACTGCAAATAACTCCCTGGCTCTAAGGTTAAAATGAGTTATATACATAGGTATAAACCACCCCAAACCAAGGCACAGTTCACACAATCTGATTAGCTGAAGTAGAAATATTGCAGAAACAGGCATGGGGAAAATAAAACTTGCCTTCACTATGTGTTACACTTCCCTCTGCATGCAAGGAAACATGAAATCAAATTAATCAACGCTAAAAAATACACAATCAAATTAATCCATGCTAACAAAATCAACAATCAAATTAATCCAAGCTAAAATCCATCGAAACTGCGGTAAGTTATAGCGACGACACTAAAAGTTAACGGACCGACGGTGTGTATTGGATAAACCATAATACTCTCGGCATAAGACGGGCGTATAAAAATCCATGGAGGTGCTTATTACAGCTGAGATGCTTATTATGTTGAATACAGTATTTTTTTTTAAAAAGTCACCTACAGTTTAATTAATTCTACTTTAGGTCTTATCTCACATTAGCTAACAGCTCATGTAGTTGTCTAAAGGGCAAAGCCAACCTAATTTCCAGTTTCTGGGAGGGCATTGCCATGCTTTTAAGCCCAGTGCTACTGAAGTGATACACATAATGCAGGCAGTGTAAACATGTTCATAAATCTTGCTGGACAAGCTGTTTGTAGATCAGACCTCATCCATGTGTGGAAATTAAACTTTATTTGAATGTTATTTATTCTACATGGATCAAACAAACAGTTATTATAACCAGTCTGTTCCACTGCCCCTTTCCTAGTTACATTCCATGGTCTCTATACTTTCATAGCCATGCAGGGCAATGTGTTCTGGTCTCCTGCAGAGACAGTTGAGCTTTTCACCTCTCAACTGTCCAGGCCCTGTTAAACTTAGTGTTGATGGTTGATGATTTGTTTATCATATTTTCTATGTTATTATATCAATTTGCATCAATCAACCCTTATTTTGGAGGAGGATTTGTATTGACATGCATCATGCTTTTCCTTCAAGATGCAGAGAAAAAATCAACAAGTTTACATTGATGCTTCAGAAAGCACATAAGAAAGTTGTTCAGTGCGAAAGTTTTTCAGTGAATGACATGCAGAAAAAAATTTTAGAAATTCCTGAGTATTCATGAGTATAGCATATTTGATAACAATTTTTGGCATATCAAAAGTGATATACAGTCAAGCCCGCTTATTATCATGTCGGTGGTGCATGCCTAAATTATGATAATAACTGGGATGAGATATTATGCGGGCTACAACATTGATGTCCTTTAGAGTCATTAAAGAAGCGTAAGATCTCAAATTAAAAACGTTTATGAATATTTTTATAGCACAACAGCATATCAAATTACGTTTATGAGCACCTTATTTCCTGTTAGTTTTGTGCCGCACACTGCATTAACTGACAACAATCCGACTTGCCAACAGAAAGAGACCTATCGTCTGGGTCATGAGGTCAAATGTATGGAAATATGCGGCACAGTTACAACGTTATGCTCAGGCAAACTATTTTACTAGATAATTCATTCCCGACAATTGCGCCTTATTTTCCAGATGTCTTATTAGTGACTCAAACTTCCATGATCGTTGTTATGATAGGACTGTTCAGGGAGCGGGCATCGTCAAGCCATTGTCAACATTCTTAAGTTTCGCGGCGATGTAGGTTTTGGACCGGGTTTCTCCTCCAGTGCTCACAAAACCTTCAGCTTTTTGTGGACCCTTAAAGGGGATTTCAGGCTCTTGGCCTCGTTGATTGCCGTGTCGGCCTTTGATGTCATATTAACTGCGAACTGGTATCACTGCCAAGGATTCCAAGCATGACAATAAATAAGATTATGACAATATTCCATGATATTAAATGGTCAGGTTTACCATTGTTTATATAGGAAACGGTTTGGGATTTTGGATTTATGTGACAATATACGGGATTTTCTATTAACCGATATGACAAAAAGTGGGCTCGACTGTATACATATATATATAGTGACTAATGGTCATTAAGAAAGTAAGGGGTTTTCAATCTATTATTTTTCCTTGTAATCCACAGCATAAACAAACTGGAAGCTTCATTCACATATAAGACAATTTAAAAACAAGTATTACACATCTTATTATCAGTCCAACTCATGATGCAGGGCCAGTTTTCTGAGTAAATGTAGAATATACAGCATGCATGAAACATTTTTACAAATGTGCATCCAAAGGTCAGAGAAAGAGGAAACAATTTTGTTGAGATCCCTCATGACAACAAGACCTGAAAGACCAGTACCTAATGGCACCATATAGCATCCATATAGTATGTATCATGCTGTACTTCAGCCTGCCCAACCAGAATCTATACTCCCCCGAACATATACAGAATGCTGCCGTGTCTCCTTCAATAAACAATGTGGTCATATTTAATGCTGAACATTAACATTAACAGCATTCTGTTAGACTGATATATGTTTGAATGTTACATGACTTCTCCCGGGGAAGGGGGATGGTACAGATTAGGGTTGGCTGGCTCAGTGTCATGCAAATTGGTAGGATTAACAAGTACAGGAGCAAGGCACATCACACTACACATCTACGTCCGTGTCACTATACCTTTATAGGCTCCACGCTTACGTGCTGCATGAAAATGAAGACATGTATTTAAACCTACACAGCACAGAGACAGGCTGTCATCACTCACATTACATGCATGTCTCCCTGCCCCACCCCCCTAAAAATAAAGTTATATAAATGTACATAACAGTGAAGACCAATCCTGCCAAATGGTTGGTCAGCTTGACGTCATTATGACGTAGGTCTTCATTCAACTTTTGAATCTGACATTTAAATCACAGACGATCTGTTAATTGTTCCTGGGAGACATGCAAATAATGCTCTGTAATAGAAGTGGTTGCATCAATACAGTGTAGTGCTTCAGGTATGAAAAAAGTACTAATGAACTACATGGTTAGACTGAAAGAATTATGTTAATCTGAGCTATGTGGCTAACACAAACTGGGCTCTGATCAGACCTAAAAGTTTTTCAGCATGTTTCCATGAAGAAGACAATAAAGTGGTAGAAATTGTGAGTGGCCCATTGGACAAGGTCATACACTGCACCAAGCAGCAGAGGGCCAGGTGCTAATAGTGATAAAGTACCTCTTCATAACTACTTAACAACAGAGCCTCAAATAACAAGATTATTTAACCAAGTGACCCAAGGATCATGATGCTCAGTTGACACTTTCATTAGTATGCGGATAAGCCATTACAAATGCTGCCACTAGTTGTAGCATTTTGGATGGGCTGAGCAACAGCATATTATAAGGAAATGAGAGGCTAAAAATTTGTAATAAGAAATTGTAAAGATAAAAGGGATTTCCTTACTATAATGATTTGCATGATGTTTTTATATATATGTAACTGTGTATATTTTCCAAAAAGGATCAGATGGATGTCTGTTATCCAGGTTGCAGCAGGAGTTGATCAAATTTCATAAAACAGGCTGCAGCATTAACTCCCTTTTCTATCTCACTATCAAGCACTAAGTGCAGATAATGAAGAAGTTCATGTTTCCCCTCTGTCAGTTACAGCAGAAGGGGAAAACTAACCAGTCCCATTTGGTCCCCACTGTTATATTCAGAGCATATATAAGAGAACATTCCTTTTGATTAATATCTAATAGGGACAAGGTCAGAGTGATCTGGTTCAAGGTTTGGTATGAAATTTCATGGTAACATTATTTCCTTAATATAGTGCTTCAAACCAAACCACTGCTACATAGGCTGTGCAGAATCTGGCTGGAACTTTGAAAGATAAACTGGGAACCCTGATGGGGAATGTGACAGTCTCATCAACAGTACTATCCCTAAAAACTGCATCATTCAACAACTAAGATCATGTTTACCTTTAGCATACAATTCTTCTACATTAAAGAATCATGAACAATGTAAAACCCAAACCAATTCAAAGGAACAATGAATGCTGAAGTATGAAATAGCAACATCAATATATACTGAGGTTTAAAAAATATAAATGCAACTGATCAAAAAAGCAAAATAAGGAAATAATCACCTTGCAGTTCATCATCATCAAGAACATCACCATAAGGGCCTAATGACTTGTCTGGGGCCTTATAATCTGAAATAGTGTAGATCTCAAAATAATATAACCATACAAAAAACAAGACTACATATGGGTCACGTCGCTCAGCTTCCTAAAATAGTTACATAATTCTAGCTTATTGAAAAGAGATAATGTTCATTTTGACTTTTATATAATTCTTTAAATATTCAGGGGAGGAGCTACTTACATCTGGTAATATAGCTGTAGATATAAAGTGTATCCTTTCTCTTAGTTCTCAGATAAGCACACAGTGCCTAAAACATTTTATTTTTTAAGAAAGATGGAGAGCCTGTTATGATCTCTGTTGGTGGTAATGAACTCACAATATTAATGAAAATAAAATTCCTTACCGGTGTGCTAAGTGTTGCATTATGGTGTATACTACTATAAATAAAACAAATTTATTGTGATGTCGAGATTCACAAAACAGTTTAAAATTAGGGGTAAAGTATTTCTCATATGTTCTTAAAAATAAGGGGGGGGGGGGGGGGGGTTCCTGGGTTTATAGTAAGATGAGCTGACAACATAACAAAAGATGACTGTAACAAGCATGAGGAGTAACATCTCTCTCATTATGACTTAACCAGAACACTGACAGGTCAGGAAGGCCCTGCAAAAGGCCTATAGACTTCCACATTCCAGTGCAGGCTGAGTGATGCTTGAAAAATATGATAAAGGACCTGATTACAATTACAGACAGAGAAAATGACTGAAAACAGTATTTAAGTAGTGGAGCATCCAAGCACAGAGGCTACATGTGATGTATTAAACTGTAAGCTTCAGCATGTAAATCAGAAAGATGGTCCTGTGACCTTGACCTTGCAATGTTGCAATCAAAACAGTTCTTGCCCTATTGTTAGATAACCTTTTAGTTCGAGAAAGCTGGAAGATTTTGGATGTAAACTATACTTTTTCAATATGTGGGCTGTGTGACCTTGACCTTTTAATTTGCAGCCTAAATTTTAATTTTTCTCCTCCTATTGGCAGGGAAGCCATATGTGAAAGATGGAAGAGTAGGGATAGAAACTTTGGCTTAAAATGTGTCCACAAGCTGTTTTGAGAAGTGAGTGCAGTGACCTTGACCTTAGAACCTCAAAATCAACAGTATCCTCCCCTATTTGGGAGCCATATGTAAAAGATGGAAGGTTTTGGTCAAATATTTAAGCTTCAAATGTTTGAAATTAATAATTAATAAATTAAGTTAAAAGCCAATCTGTCAACCTAAACTGGTTAACATACATAAACTGCTTTGTAGATGGATGGGCCCTGTGACCTTGACCTCTGACCTTGTAACCCTAAAATCATAAGGGTTCTTCCCCTATTGGCAGGGCAGCCATATGTAGAAGAATGAAGGTTTGTGATGAATAGTTTTACTTCAAATGCATCCACAAGCTTTTAAAAGATGTAGGTCCTATGACCATCACCTTCGACTTTGTAACCTCAATAACAATAGGGTTCTTACTTTAGTGATGGGGCATATATGAATAAAGTCTGAAGGGAATCTGTCAACCCAACTGGAGCTATCATCCTGAAACCAATTTGTGGATGGACAGATGGATGAACAGGTTGATTACTACAGGGTAATTGGACCTAATAAAAGCTACATTTTTTGATCAACTGCTTTAAATTTTCAGAATTCAAAGGCTTAATTCCATATGTGTTCATAATAAGGAAATCAGATAAACAGTCAATATAGCAAACCTATATGCCATTATCAAAGTAGGGCAAAGTTTATTGTACTAACTTTAAATCTGAGCTAATTACTTATAAAAAAATGCAAAAATTTGATCTATTTTTGTGTACACTTGATTATAAATTAAATGTAGTTATATTATAGATGAAACTTCTCTCTCTTCAACAGTCACTAACTGATTGAGTAAATGACTCTCCTGCTGTTTGACATGGTACAATTTTTTTCTGGTTTTAAAACTTCTACAAATTAATCAATATGGACCTTATTTCTAGCATGTACATTAAGAAATATGTAGAGGAATACTTAGGCCAAATATGAACAAAACAACACAAGTGCTTTTGATATTAGGCATTCTTGAAATATAACAATAAGATCTTAATTGATAATAGAAGATTGTCCTTAATTCTCAAATGCAACAAAAATGCAGGGACTCAGTCTTTTGTTGTTGTATTAAAACTCAGGAATATCTCTAAATGTATGTTGAATTAAGGATTCATAAGTCACACAGTTTCAAAACATGCCCAGTTAACATATGGCTAGACGACGGAAAAAGGGCCATTGCTATAGCTCAGATGACTTACAGTAAGCCAAGCTAAAATATAACAAATAGAATGAAGTGGCATGCAGTTTATAACACTTAACAAAGACATAGGGAAATAGATTTATGACTCACAATTTTTAATCTGACCATCATGTGCACATGTTGGTAAATTGAGTGAATACATTTACAGATTGATGGGTATGAAAAAGGAGGTTTAAAAATAGTGATTTATAACACAAAACACTGTCACAACCAGCAACATAAAAACAAACAATAAATGATAAAAATATATGATTCAATGACAGAGTAAGAAAACAAATGCCGGTACCTGGATGATTCTGTGCAAAGTTTGGATTATTGGCATCCCAGTGAGCCTTAGTGAGAGGGTCCGTTTCCTCAAGTGGAGGTGGGGGCAGCGCTCTCACCCGGCCTGGAGAGCTCATGGAATTTAGTGGTCGGAAGTTCGGGAACTGCTGGTGTCCATTCATGTCAACATCTTCCCCTGTACTATGGTGTCTTCCGAAGTCAAAGTTGTTTAGGGCTGGATTAGAACTGTCTGTGCTTCGTCGATACAAGGCTGGCTTTTCTGGTACAGGCGGTGGGACTGAATTAGCTGCTTGATAGGTGCCATCCATCTTAACTTTAGGATTAGCCTCAAGGTCACCTCTGATGTAATGATTATGTTTACCGGCAGCCTTCTTTCTATGTCTTCTTCGACAAAAGCGAACCAGTAGAGCAACAGCCAGGGCAATCAGGAATAGGCAAAGGATACCACCTGAAAACATCATGCACAACATCAGTCATCAGACCACCTCAAACACATCTTGTATACATCAGCCTAGTGTCACTGAGAACCACCTGAAACACATGTATACATCAGCCCAGCGTCCCTGATAATCACTGGAAACACATCTTGTATATATCAGCCCTGGGTCCCTGAGAACTACCTGAAACACATAATAAACACATCAGCCCAACTTTTTCATTTTTTTCTACATTAAGTAAAACTGGCTGATACCATCATACAAACACTCAAGTGTTAAATATAAAGTTATTCTCAGACTGACAAAAATATCCTTCTCCCTCTTACTCACCTGCTATTCCAATGATTTCTGGAATGGTGATATTCAAGGAATTTGAGGTGATGTGAGGAATGCTGGTTTCACTACAGAGCTGGCCGGATACAAACACTCGATGTTAAATTTAAAGTTATTCTCAGACTGACAAATAGCTCCTTCTCCCTCTTACTCACCTGCTATTCCAATGATTTCTGGAATGGTGATATTCAAGGAATTTGAGGTGATGTGAGGAATGCTGGTTTCACTACAGAGCTGGCCGGATACAAACACTCGATGTTAAATTTAAAGTTATTCTCAGACTGACAAATAGCTCCTTCTCCCTCTTACTCACCTGCTATTCCAATGATTTCTGGAATGGTGATATTCAAGGAATTTGAGGTGATGTGAGGAATGCTGGTTTCACTACAGAGCTGGCCGGATACAAACACTCGATGTTAAATTTAAAGTTATTCTCAGACTGACAAATAGCTCCTTCTCCCTCTTACTCACCTGCTATTCCAATGATTTCTGGAATGGTGATATTCAAGGAATTTGAGGTGATGTGAGGAATGCTGGTTTCACTACAGAGCTTGCTGGATACAAACACTCGATGTTAAATATAAAGTTATTCTCAGACTGACAAATAGCTCCTTCTCCCTCTTACTCACCTGCTATTCCAATGATTTCTGGAATGGTGATATTCAAGGAATTTGAGGTGATGTGAGGAATGCTGGTTTCCCTACAGAGCTGGCCTGATACAAACACTTGATGTTAAATATAAAGTTATTCTCAGACTGACAAATAGCTCCTTCTCCCTCTTACTCACCTGCTATTCCAATGATTTCTGGAATGGTGATATTCAAGGAATTTGAGGTGATGTGAGGAATGCTGGTTTCACTACAGAGCTGGCCAGATACAAACACTCAATGTTAAATATAAAGTTATTCTCAGACTGACAAATAGCTCCTTCTCCCTCTTACTCACCTGCTATTCCAATGATTTCTGGAATGGTGATATTCAAGGAATTTGAGGTGATGTGAGGAATGCTGGTTTCACTACAGAGCTGGCCGGATACAAACACTCGATGTTAAATATAAAGTTATTCTCAGACTGACAAATAGCTCCTTCTCCCTCTTACTCACCTGCTATTCCAATGATTTCTGGAATGGTGATATTCAAGGAACTTGAGGTGATGTGAGGAACGCTGGTTTCACTACAGAGCTGGCCGGTGTGTCCTGGTGTACAGATACACCTGATGGACCCTTCCCTGTTGACACATGTACCCTGATTCTGGCATGGGTTTGGCACACAGCCATTTACATTGTGCTCACAGAAGTCACCTGCAGGTAGCAATCAAACATTATTACTGTTAACTGTTACATATCAAATATATCAAACTAGTGTGGCCCATGGGTCATTACTTTCAGCTGGTTCTGACATATTACTATGGGCTACAATACAATATTTTCCTGTATAGGAGAGCATGATATTTGAGTTCTGTCATTCTCAACAAGAGACCTTGGGGTCTAACATTTATTCTAAATTGTTCACATTAATAGAAAAATATGAAATAAAACTGAAATTGAAAATACAATTTCAACTGAAGTCTAACATAGGTGGCAGCACCTAGACATTAAACTTCATATCAGTCATACATTGATATTCCTGTAAACTATTGTGCTTATTGTTGCAACAGTTCCTCAGGTATTTGTTATATTACATCACACCATGTAAGCAGTCACATGAAGTAGTCAAGTAATGCAACCACCAACATTCAGAGTTCCCCTGAGTATAACATTTTTAGCATAATTCAACTAAATTTATATTCATTTAATCTAAAGTATATCCAAACATGATACAAAGAGTTTATTTTAGTATAACTGTGAGTGAAGTATTATCTTCTATCTAAAATACTATACTGTAGGTGTGAAAACAGGTTAACACATGTGAAGCAACTTGCCTATTACACTCACATACAAGTCCACTTAATCAAAATGTCAGTCACGTCTGGTGCTCATAGCTGCAGCAGTTCTCTGGTAAAAGATGCTGAATAATGTATGCTAATAGTCAAAATCTGTGGTCAGCAAAATTATATTCCTGAATATGCCATTTTGTTTAACACAAGTAAGCTTCTTTACCTCTGTAACCGTCAATACAAGAACACACAGGCTGATTCTTGTCCATCTTGCAGATGCCACGGTTATGGCACGGGTTTGGCAGACATACATGGCGGTGCTGACAGAACTCACCAGAGAAAGAACTTGGACACTGGCAGGAAAAACTTCTCCCCTGTTCCTCACATTTACCTGGGAAAAGGAATATACAGACATGTACAAAATAGTTCCAAACTGTTAGCTGAATATACAGACAAGTAAAAAATAGTTCCAAACTGTTAGCTGAATATACAGACATGTACAAAATAGTTCCAAACTGTTAGCTGAATATACAGACATGTACAAAATAGTTCCAAACTGTTAGCTGAATATACAGACATGTACAAAATAGTTCCAAACTGTTAGCTGAATATACAGACAACATGTACAAAACAGTTCGAAACTGTTAGTGGAAAAAATGGCAAAATGATAACAAGATAACAATTAATACTTGGTTCAGCTGATGAACATGACTCATTAACTAATATAGACTGAGCAATAAAAGAAATAGAACAGTGATATATGCAGCACTGGCTCTTATCCCAGCTACCACTAGTCTCAAAGGGGGTAATTTAAAATCTTACTATGTTTGTGGAGTACTGGTACTTACTGTAATTAAGACATGGATTGGGTAGGCATGGACTGGTGTTATACTGGTACTTACCATTATCAAGACATGGATTGGGTAGGCATGGACTTGTGTTATACTGGAACTTACCATTTTTAAGACTTGGATTGTGAAGGCATGGACTGGTGTTATACTGGTACCTACCATTATCAAGACATGGATTGGGTAGGCATGCACTTGTGTTATACTGGTACCAACCAATATTAAGACATGGAATGGGTAGGCATGAACTGGTGTTATACTGATACTAACCACTATTAAGACATGGAATGGGTAGGCATGAACTGGTGTTAACCTGATACTTACCATTATTAAGACATGGATTGGGTAGGCATGAACTGGTGTTATACTGATACTTACCACTATTAAGACATGGAATGGGTAGGCATGGACTGGTGTTAAACTGATACTTACCATTATCAAGACATGGATTGGGTAGGCATGAACTGGTGTTATACTGATACTTACCACTATTAAGACATGGAATGGGTAGGCATGGACTGGTGTTAAACTGACACTTACCATTATCAAGACATGGATAAGGTAGGCATGAACTGGTGTTATACTGGTACTTACCATTATCAAGACATGGATTGGGTAGGCATGAACTGGTGTTATACTGATACTTACCACTATTAAGACATGGAATGGGTAGGCATGGACTGGTGTTAAACTGATACTTACCATTATCAAGACATGGATTGGGTAGGCATGAACTGGTGTTATACTGATACTTACCACTATTAAGACATGGATTGGGTAGGCATGGACTGGTGTTAAACTGATACTTACCATTATCAAGACATGGATTGGATAGGTATTAACTGGTGTTATACTGATAATAACCATTATCAAGACATGGATAAGGTAGGCATGAACTGGTGTTATACTGATACTTAACACTATTTTGACATGGAATGGGTAGGCATGGACTGGTGTTAAACTGACACTTACCATTATCAAGACATGGATAAGGTAGGCATGAACTGGTGTTATACTGGTACTTACTATTCAAGACATGGATTGGGTAGGCATGAACTGGTGTTATACTGATACTTACCACTATTAAGACATGGAATGGGTAGGCATGGACTGGTGTTAAACTGATACTTACCATTATCAAGACATGGATTGGGTAGGCATGAACTGGTGTTATACTGATACTTACCACTATTAAGACATGGATTGGGTAGGCATGGACTGGTGTTAAACTGATACTTACCATTATCAAGACATGGATTGGGTAGGCATGGACTTGTGTTAAACTGATACTTACCATTATCAAGACATGGATTGGATAGGCATTAACTGGTGATATACTGATACTTTCCACTATTAAGACATGGATTGGGTAGGCATGGACTGGTGTTAAACTGATACTTACCATTATCAAGACATGGATTGGATAGGCATTAACTGGTGTTATACTGATACTTACCATTATCAAGACATGGATAAGGTAGGCATGAACTGGTGTTATACTGGAACCAACCAATATTAAGAAATGGAATGGGTAGGCATGGACTGGTGTTATACTGGTACTTACCATTATCAAGACATGGATTGAGTAGGCATGGACCTATTATTATCAAGACATGGATTGGGTAGGCATGGACTGGTGTTAAACTGATACTTACCATTATTAAGACATGGAATGGGTAGGCATGGACAGGTGTTATTCTGGTACTTACCATTATCAAGACATGGATTGGGTAGGCATGAACTGGTGTTATACTGATACCACTATTAAGACATGGAATGGGTAGGCATGGACTGGTGTTAAACTGATACTTACCATTATTAAGACATGGATTGGGTAGGCATTAACTGGTGTTATACTGAAACTTACCATTATTAAGACATGGAATGGGAAGGCATGGACAGGTGTTATTCTGGTACTTACCATTATAAAGACATGGATTGAGAAGCGTGGACTGATTTTATGCTGATACTTGCTGTTATTCAGACATGGATTAGGTAGGCAATGGCTGGTGATGTACTGGTACTTACCGTTATTAGGACATGGATTGGGTAGGCATGGACTGGTGTTATACTGGTACTTGCTGTTATTCAGACATGGATTAGGTAGGCATGGACTGTTGTTGTACCTATACTTACCATTATTAAGACATGGATTGGGTAGGCATGGACTGGTGTTATACTGGTACTTGCTGTTATTCAGACATGGATTAGGTAGGCATGGACTGTTGTTGAACTTGTACTTACGGTTATTAAGACATGGATTGGGTAGGCATGGACCGGTGTTATACTGGTACTTGCTGTTATTCAGACATGGATTAGGTAGGCATGGACTGTTGTTGTACTTATACTTACTGTTATTAAGACATGGATTGGGTAGGCATGGACTGGTGTTATACTGGTACTTGCTGTTATTCAGACATGGATTAGGTAGGCGTGGACTGTTGTTGAACTTGTACTTACCGTTATTAAGACATGGATTGGGTAGGCATGGTCCTGTGATGTCCTGGCACTGGGGACCAGCAAACGGCAGACTGCACTTACAGAAGTACTGATTATCACCTTGTGTCAAACATGTCCCACCGTTCTTACAGGGCTTGGAGCTGCAAAGTCCTGTAAAGAAAAAAATACAGCAGCACTCAGCAAAATTGTCAATGATGATAACTGATAATATAAAATCCTAGCACATGAGAGGAAGGCTAAAATTTCTTTTTCTGAGTATCTTCATTTCAAAAATAAAATTCATTGAAGTTATATTTTCTTTTACAATATAGACTATGACATGGATAACTGTTCGATTTCTCTCTGTTCTCAGCTTTTAATTCTTGTATTTTTTGTGTGTCTCATTTGAAGAAAAAACATGGGCTACTTCAAAATTTATGGGGTTTAGAAAGTCTTATATATCAGCAGATTTGACCTTGATGGTCAAGGTCACTGATTTCAAATTCTTTTGATAACTTATAATCTGACATCTATCAATTGATAATCAGAAAGATACATCCATCCACCTGAGAAATATAATGATTTTGTTTGTTTTTCACCAAATATAGAAATATTCAAAGTTCAAGGCCACTCTTATAGTAAAGGCCATGACCCCAATTTAAACAAGGCCTACAGGCCTAATGTGAACCAGTGCAATGGGATATACATCAGGTATAATACTTCCATGCTGGATAATTACCTTTCATGTACAAGTGTGACATGTATATGTACAATGCAAGTTCTAAACATTCTGAACCCGAGTACAGTGGAACCCCGCCTTGCGACCACCCCACAATTGCGACCACCCCACAATTACGACCATTTTGCTTGGTCCCGAATTTTTTTTAGTTTATTTATGTTTAAAAATGACTCAAAATTACGACCACCCCTGAATTCAGAATTACGACCAGATTTCCTGGCCCCAGCGCTAATGCGACCCCGCTAATGCGACCACCGCCGAGAAGTACTGAAACAACATTTGTCACAAGTCAATGGCTGCGTCTTGTCACAGACGCCTTAACGAAAGATCAAAGCGGGTAACAAGGTTTCTTAACCCGAGTGTTAATCTGGTCCCGCATATCTTCCCGACTCGGTGTCTTCGCTGGGACTCGTTGAGGTGTAGGTTATAGATCAAAGAGGGTAACCATCGGCCTGATTACTTAATGAGCCGGTCTGACCTGGGGCCAGATGCTAATTGCCCCTCAGTGATCACCTGTAATACAGCTACCCTAAGTGTGGGATGCGGGCTTAATATTTCAACTCATCACATATTGTTCGATCCTCATTGGTAAAATTAACTACCTAGTTAATCCTAAATGTGTTCATACCTTACTGACACTGAGTATTGAGCAGTCAGTAAAATGTATAAATAAAGCTTGCATGGGGGGAAAATCCCTCACATTAACTTGCCTTTTCTGATAGATCGTTGTCAGTTTATTTCTCTACTGGTTAAGTTTGCATTTAAATTGCTTGCTGTTAGGCAACCATGCCTCTGAAAGAGCTCTCCTTGAAGGATAAAGTGGCGTTTATCAAGGCGGCAACACCACGCGCAGTCAGCACCAAATGGCTCAGCAGTTTAGCGTCGGGAAAACTCAAGTGCAAGCAATATATACTCAAGCAGAAGGCTAAATATATGACAGCCACGTATTATGTTCAATATGCATTCAGTAGGTTGTAATCGTATTGCCTTAGTGTTATTATTTGTTAATCATCAGTCACTACGTATGTGTACATGTATATTAATTTTTATCATGAATAAATATGTTCAGCTACACCCAAAAAAACATTCAAAATAAGGGTCCTCCGCTAAGTAAAATATTTTGTTATAATTCACATTAAAGATATGCAGTAGATAAACTCTGATACACATTAAATATCAGCGTGTTATATGCGACCACGGTAAGAGTTTCACAAATACGACCACCCCCAAATTACGACCACTTTGCTCAGTCCCCAGGGTGGTCGTAATTGTGGGGTTCCACTGTATAAGCACCATTTAAACAATCATCACTCCTGAAATACTGGCATGGATGTGCACAACAAAATGATTGTAGGTGGCACCAGCAGTCTTGTGTGCGAGAAAGCCATAGAAAATGTATGAACATGCAAAATTTCAGGAAGATACCTCAAACCACTCTTGGGCTATGTGCACAGATGCGTGAAACCCAAAAACAATTGTAGGGACTCCACAAGTCTTGAATACATCAAAATTATCAAAGATGTATGGACATGCATAATTTCAGGCTGATATATCAAAACTATCCAAGATGTATGGACATGCATAATTTAAGGCTGATATATCAAATCACATTAGCAGGAGCATACACTGTGCAAAATTATTGTAGGTGGTGCAACCAGTCTTGTATACCACTTAGCTATTCAATATGTATAGATATGCACAATATCAGGATGATGTATCAAATCATTCCTGAGAAATAAGCAGGTACATACACAGTGCAAAAATCAATGTAGGTGGCAACTCTTGTGTAAGAGAAAGCTATCAAAGATGCATGGACAGTCAAAATATGAGACAGGTTAATCAAACTTCTGTTGAGTCAGGTGCACTGGGCTGACCAGGCTTAGGTGGGAAAGGCAGTTGCCCCAAGTGAACTGGAACAAATTGCTAGCTCCAGCTACTGTACTGAGTGAACTCTTTGACCTGCACCTGGCTGCACTGAGTGAACTCTTGACCTGTACCAGGTTTAGGATAATAACAGATGCCTATTGAAAACTAAATCAGAATACTGATATTTTTTATTCATGGATTTATCTTGCACATAGGTTTGATATGGACAGCAATTATTTATGTTTTCTGTGCAGCTCTGCTTATTTACCCACAGAGCTTAGTCTGTTAATACAGTAAATCTACTAGCTTTGTTTACAAAAGTATCTCAAAGTCCAATAATGTGGTCCAAAGACAAAGGTCCAATAATTCAGCCAAAATTCATTTATGTAAATTTGAACAAGGCCACCTAAAAGTCATTTTTGTGCAATGATTTGAAACAAGATTTTTTCAAAAAAGACTTATGCATCCCCTCAGTCTGATATAGGCTTACTTGGCCACAAGATCAACATCAGTTTTCTATGACTAAAAAATTTAATGAACCAGATCTATTTTTATACAAATGAGAGACCCCTACAGTAGGTTAATGTTTGCAAAGAATTAAACCATTTAGTTGACGGTTTCATCATAAAACATTTCTAATCTTGTGGCTGAAAAGGGCTGAAATTACCAGTAATTGCCTGTAAAGAAATAGCTTGTTGTAGGTGGCGCCACATAGACCTCAATTTCAAATATGAGCCATGTGACCAACTTTTGCACAAAACTTGGTGATTCTAGCTCCTGCCTTTTTCTGAGACTGTGATGTCAGTATGCTTTTTTGGCGAAATGACTAAGTTCAAATTAGCATAACTCAGCCAAAAATCACCAAACTGGAACTATTCGAAGTTTAGAGAGATTTTTCCAGGGATCATTTCTGTGAAATAGTGGACAATTTGGCTAGACAGTTTCAGAGAAGAAGGTTTTTTTAAATTTTTTTTTTAGCTTTTTCTCTATAAAATCCAATTCAATGCAGATAGCAAAAAAAAAACAAGTCCAATCCGATAAAGTTTGATATGTGACTGATTCTTCCAATAATAGGCGCTGATAGCTCCGATGTTTTTTAAGATAGCATAATTTTACATACAGCTGTTGCCCGACAGACAATGCCATGCTATCGCATAAGCTCACAGGTTTGATAATAAACTTCATCCTATAACCCATATCTATGCATGTGCAAAATAGGAACTAAATCTGTCTAATAGCTTTTAAATTACAATGCTCACATCATTGTCAAGTGAAAATGATGGGGCTATTAAAAGGCGTGAAAAGAAGGAAAGGATTATAGAAGGCACCACTAATCTCCCATACAAGACAAAGCTATCCAAGATCTTTGATCAACCTGATTTTTGGACAAAATCCATGCAACCTTTCTTGAGATATTTAAGATTTTGTGCAATTTTCACCAAAAACTGACCTACTTAAGGTCAAGGTCACTCTCCAAGTATAGGTCAAGGCTTTGTCTTCCCATCAATATCTATCAGCATATCACGTTTGATAAAGATTTGTTAAATATTTTGTGAGTTATCTCTCTCACAAGATATATGGGACTGAACTAAACCGTAGTCCTCCCTGACTTTGTCTAGGTATACAATAATTTCATGAGCAATGATTAAACTACAACTGACTGAACCATCTTGAACCATGATAGCTGTATCATCAGGTGAAACAGAAAATGTTTTGCAATGCCAAGTCCCATTTTAGGTTAAATAGAAGCTAGCAAGAAAGTTGGCAGAAGTATTTAAAGACTATAGCGGTTTACTGACAGACATATTTATCCTTGCATAACTAAATTATCTTGTAGTCAAATTTAGCTTGTGTCTCCAATGTTCAGGAGAAAACAGCATTTGTACTGGAACAAGCCCTGTGACCCGTCTCAGTTTAACTTTGTAACAGTGTTTTGATTTCACAAATGTCTAGTCCAGTCATACTGAGGAACCATAACCTTAAGGAGATTCTTATCTCAGGGACTGACATTGTGAAGCTGTAGTGTTCAACCATAACTGTATGACCGAGCTGAGCTACCAACTCATATACAGAGTCACTTACCATTTGGCAGAATGTCTTTACAGAAGAAGGCAATGTTTTTAAGTTTCTGCAGGATGGCTACTTTGTTGCTGCCTGACAAGGGGAGCTTGGTATTGGCCACCTTGATGTCCTTCATACAGCCCTCAAATCCTAGTCGTGTATCTGTGTCTCCACTGCCACGGTTTGTAACCTCAGCCCCAAAAAACACATGGTTACTGCCAAGGTTCATCAGGGCACTGCCATCGGGGGCACTGGATTTAACTGGGTCACGACCATCGATTAGTATCTCTGCTTGCTTGCCTTGACGTACAACCAGGATGGAGTGCCAATCACCGTCATTGATGTGAATATGGCTGGCACGAACTAGGCCTTCACCACTGCCACAGTCAAATCTGTACTGAACAAACCCACTGACAATCTGAAAATGAAATGAACATACAGTTAAATTTGTACTGAACAAACCCACTGACAAGTCTGTAAATGAAACAAACATATATTCAAATCTGTACGGAACAAACCCCTTGAGGATCTGTAAATGAAATGAACATGAAGTCAAATCTGTACTGAACAAACCCACTGAGGATCTGTAAATGAAATGAACAATGAACATACAGTCAGATCTATACTGAACTAACCAACTGACGATCTGTTAATGAAATGAACATGCAGTCAAATATGTATAATGATCTGTAAAGCAACAAAGTGAATTTAAATGTATAAACATACAAACAATAAGGATACAGTTAATATCATAGAATATGAAAAGCAATTTATTTAAGATTTATATGGTGGAAACATTGGGATTCTGCCATTTAAGATAAATGTTTTCTTTCAACCAGTTTCTGCATGTTGGCATTATTCTTTTGAGGATGCAGTCCTTGTGTTCCCTGATACCAGACGGGTGCCAGTAATGAAGTTGTTTCCAATACATGTAACAATTTGATGTGATGTTATTGATGTCAGCCTTTTTCACTGTCTTGCTTATAGGTTAGAGGCACCTATTTCCAGGTCTGGTCAAGGTTGTCCCTTTTTGTTGCATCAAGAATGAGCAGGCATTAAATATTGTAGGGCAGCAGAGAATGTTAAGCATTAAATGTTTGAGGAAAAGTATATTGGCTCCAGATGGGGGGAGACAGGAGACTTTTAATAATTTTTTTTTTCTCAGAGGTAGTCATAATTTTTTGTGCTGTTTGAGGAGACTGAATATATCAGTGCAGGTGGTGTGGGCATGGCTCGGCAGGTGGCCACATCTGTGGTGCACTATAGTAAACTTCAGAAGCTGGTCTCTAGTGGAAAAACGAGATACTAAACCCCCTGTTTTTCTGGAATAAAATAAAATTTCAATTGTTGATCTTGTATAACATGAAGGCAAACACTCGATAGAAACAAGGGACCCATGGGTCACATCGCTCAACTGAATTTTGAAAAATATTAGTAACTGCAAAATATTTTTATTTCTTTTGGTTTTTCATGTATATTATCATTAGAAAAGCTATGAGAAAATGGCCCTGCTAAAATGAAACTCTGTAATTATAGAATAATGGACATGAGCTAAACCATTTAGTGATGCACCAAGGGAACAAATTGGCCTACGGTAAGTGTTATATAAAAGTAACATTTCATAAACAAATAATGTGTGAAGGTAATTAAGTTTTCAAAAGTTAAATATATGATCATATGAGTTAAAAATTAATCCCACAAAGTTTGACCAATATTCCTAATTTTAATACTAAGTTAACAGTGTTATTCACACCTAGGCCACACCAACTTTAAGAGATATGAATGAAATGCTAAAAAGTATTTATATCTCCTTAAATCTTGTCAGTTAGCACCTACATTAGTTCCTAATATTTTATCACATTTGAATATTATGATTAAATTCTTGAATTTTTTTTCTTTAAAAAAATCAAAATTGTCCAAGTCTCATCAAAAAGAATTTATTTAACATTAAAATTACAAGATTCATCTTGTTTATTAGTCCTGTGTATTGAAGGGGTAGGTGGGGGGAGGGGTCTCCGTTGTTACTGCTGGTTGCTGTAAAAATGTTAATTTTAAGATTCATCTAGTTCATAGTACAGGTCTGTCAACAGAATAGGGTGGGTGGGTGGGGGGGGGGGGCAGAGGGGTTGCCCTAGTGATGGGATTGCATAACATTATGCCAATAGCCTGGGGAGCATAGAGAGCTGCACTGAATGACCTACAGTGACCAAAGTGGACTGCTTGACAATGTAAGGGAATACAACAAGAGCCTCAAAAAAAAAAATTCAATAACTATCCTTATTTTGCAGCTTTTATTTTCAAATTTCAGATTTTAACAGATTAAATTCTTATGTGCACATGCTGTGAAAATTAAACCACAGTACTTACACGAAAAAAACAAGCTGTGGCCAAAGTTGGGCAAAATTTAAGGTACCAATTTTTATTTTTGCTAATATTTTAGAAAAATTTAAAAGATTTTGATCTAATTTTGGGTGTACAATTTAATTTTAAATTAATTAAAGTTATATTACTGGAAAAAAAGTCCTTAGCTTTAACATGTTTTGTGTTTAGCGATTAAATATCTTTCCTGATTTTTTACAAAATTCATTATGTTTGAGCCCATAACTTTTTAAATAATATAATACAATAATACAGACCTTATTTCAGGCATGTACAAACAAACTATATAGAGGAATATTTATGGTAAATATGAGGAAAAACAGATGAGTGGTTTTGATATTAGGCAGTCCTGAAGTGTGAAAATATATTTTTAATAAAAAATTGATGTTTTTCCTTAATTTCTCAAAGGAACAAAGTCGCAAAGACCAAGTTTTCGGCTTGGTAGGAGATCTTGGGGACATTTAACATTATACCAACAGCCTGGGGAGCACAGAGATGTGCACTGAATGACCTACAGTGACCAAAGTGGACTGCTTGACAATGTAAGGGAATACAACAAGAGCCTCTTAAAAAGTTCAATAACTAGCCTAATTTTGCAGCTTTTATTTTCAAATTTCAGATTTTAACAGATTTAATCCTTATGTGTACATGCTGTGAAAATTAAATCCACAGTACTTACAGGAAAAAAACATTCCGTGGCCAAAGTTGGGTAAAATTTAAGGTACCAATTTTATATTTTTGCCAATATTAAAAAAAATTTAACAAATTTTGATCTAATTTTTGGTATACAATTAAATTTTGATTAATTAAAGTTGTATTACTGAAAAAAGTCCCTACCTTTAACACTTTTGGTCTTAAGTGACCAAATATCTTTCCTGAATTTTTTACAAAGTCCATTATGTTTGGGCCGATAACTTTTTAAAATTAAATAATACTGACTTAATTTCTGGCATGTACATAGGAACTATATAGAAGTTATATAGCTATATAGAACTATATAGACTATATTTATGGTAAATATGAAGAAAGCCAGATGAGTGGTTTTGATATTAGGCAGTCCTGAAGTGTGAAAATAGATTTCTAATAAAAAAAATGAGGTTTTTCCTTAATATCTCGAAGGAACGAAGTTCTATTGACCCAATTTTCGGTATGGTAGTAGATTTTGGGGACATCTAACTGTATGCCGAATTTCAGATTCGTAGGTCTACTGGTGTTGAAACGTGCCAGTCTTACGGACGGACATCCAGACGGCTCGACGGACGGACAGATGGACGGACGACGGACAATGGACCACGACTATAGCTCAGATGACTTATAGTCAGCTGAGCTAAAAACTTTTCCAGTGCACTCAACATGTGCACCTTAAATGATAATATATAGGGCTTGGAAATACGTCCCTCTAACCTGTATCTCTCCCATATGTTTGTTATTCAGCTGACAATTTATGGTCACTCCTAAATGAATGGCCTTCCTGAGAGACCAGCTTGATTGATGTCATTGGCCTTCATGTCATATTTGCATGACCTGAAATGATTACTTCATTTGATTGGTTAATTTTTATGATGCAAAAAAAAAAAAAATACACCAGATGAACATTACCTCCAGAATACTGTAGTCCACACTGCCGACTGCATGCATGAGGCGTGCTGTGTGCTGGAAGGTCTTTATGTGAAGCGACAAGCTGAAGTGTCTCTCTGTTGAGTCCACAAACCGCCAGCTTGCATAACTTCTCCCAGTGAATGTCATCGCTGTACTATCTGAAAGGATGCACTCATATATGAACCTCTGAAGTAATCTTCCAGGAGACAACATTTTGCTTCTTGTAAACATTTCTATACTTGACCATACATCCCTAAGATCATGCTGGTTTTTTACTATAGACAGTGTGGGTAGGAAAATCCTGTATAACAATCAGCAGTCCTTGCCAACAAAACCTGTGTTTCAAGGCTATGAATACCATTTGATTTTAGTCTTTCAATAATGATGCTGTAGGTAATTATCAGGTGAAAAACAGTGACAAACCTGGGCAGCTGCCGTCCAGACACTGTGGGGGTGTGGGCTCGTCACACTGTGGACCAGCTAGTCCTGGCGGGCACACACACACATATCCTGACGGACCATCTGCTCTACACAACTTGGGAAGTTTACAGGGGTTCAAGGAACACTGGTCTACTATCTCACTGCATCGGGGACCTGCAATCATTTGGATAATATTGTGTTAACATTTACAAATTTTATGTTGAACATGATTTAAGACAGACCTCATCCATGTTAGTCTCAAGTTACATTGTAGTTTACCTTCATGTGAAGATCTGGGTATTATATCTTAAAATGTAATGACATATGTTGCACAAAACCCCACTTAATAAGAGCCTGACTGATAACAGTTTAAGTGCATGATATTCTGGCAGTAGTACCGTACCTCCATAACCTTCGCTGCATTCACACATGGCCTCCAGCCGGAACATTGATGTAACAAAGCTTCCATCTTTGGTTTGAATTGGGAATGGTAAATCTTTGCTGAAATGAACTACAGTTTTGCAGACGCCATGGCTACAATATGTGTCTTCACAAACATCATTATAAACCTTAACCACATCTAGTTTCAGATCATTTTCAAGGTCATTTTCTTTCTGCATCAGCCTCCTCCGCACAGCATTTCCTCTCATGTATGTTTCATCTTTCTTCTGAATGGCAAATAAGACCTCCGTGTCTGGCAGATCAGAACGCTTCCTCCGGCTTGTAAAGGTCATAGCAGGCCTAACAACTTCCTGCACACTAACAATAATGACTTGATCAGCTTTGGTGATTGCCCTTTTTAAAGCCAGCTTGAAATTATCCATCTTCTTGTTGACAAAGTCATCTGGATATATTTCTTGAAAGCGGATTACCACTGAATTTTCAATGACATCATCTTCTATATCCACAACTGTCAAAGTGACAAGGTTTGTTACTGTAAATTTACCGTCAGATACGGACACATTGATTACATACGACCCAGCATCAAGGCTGGTCGTAGCTTTCAGAATGCCATCAAATTCACTTATGGTAAACAAGTCTGTGTTATCCGAGACAATGGTATAGTGTAGCTGATCCTGGGGGTCGACATCTTGACCTCTGACCTTACCAATCACACCCCCTGGGAATTCCTGATCAAATGCATTCACTGACACAGAGAGTGGCTCTAGAGTTGGAGGATTAGCACTTTCTTCTGTAATGACCACATGAATTATGATGTCTGAGTGCAGCGTAGGGCTCCCAGCATCATACACACGCACCGTCAGGTTATAGGAGTCCTTGATCTGTCTGTTAAATGTGGCTGTGGTTACAATCAAACCATCACTGTTAATTCTGAACTTGTTATTCTCATTCCCATCAACTATGTCAAAGGTGAAAGGTGCTCCATTGGGGTCAAGGTCAGCATCTGTGACAACCACTTTGATGACTCTGTAGCCAACATTGTTACCCTCCTGTTAAAAGAAGAACAGAACTGAATCAATTGCAAAATGCAGTCAGTGAAACATGTCACCGGAAAAATTTATATAGAGCAGAAATAGAAACTGCTCAGGAAACAAGCCATTACAATGTTCACTCAAAAGTCAAAGTTAAGTTACATCAAAATCCAAACAGTGCTGCAGCATAATACAGTCAAGGATACAAGCAAAAAGCACATACTTTAAAAACCAACAAATTTACATACAGGTTCTTAGCCTTTCTGGTTGATTCTCAGGTATACATAGCTGATTGTGTAAGCTTTACCAGTACAACTGTAAACTATATTGATAAACTGATCTTGGGGACACATTCTTCAGAATTATAGAACCTACTTGACATTAAGTCTTACTGAAGCTGTCTGAACTACCTGCACAGTGCCCCCATACAATGCACCTAGCAGTAGCTTACACTGGCTGTCTATTCTGGAGAGCACCTGTGACTAGTCAGCAGGATAAGCTTCTACACAGCAGAAGCTACGCCCCCATCAAACGTGGCCACAAATAACCACATGCAATCAATAGTTACTGTCATTTTTTGTGTGCCTAAAGCTATGGTTAAGTGTAGATTATTGTTGGTAGGGTATGCAGTTGTGCCTAAAAAACCTGGTGAATGTCGAAACAAAATAATTAACTGTTAAACAAACATTTCTAGGGTATAATGTTATGATAACAAGGGACCCTTGGGTCACTTTGCTCAGTTGAATTTTTTTTTTTTCATATATATTAGCATTTGATAAGCTATGAGGAAAAGGCCCTGAAACCCTATAAATTATAAAATAATTGACATGAGCCCAAGTATAATAATTAATTATTTATTAACTGAAATAAAATGCTGTAAAAAATTCAAAAGAGCATAAACAAAATTTAAATAACATGTTAAAACAAGTCAATTAGGTATAAATGGCATTTGTACTGTGTAATAAATTAAACTTGTGGCCTATAACCATTTAATGATGCAATAAGGATAAAATGGATCTAAGTGTTATATCTTAAGTGGTTACATTTCATAAACAAAAAATGTGTGAATGTACTTAAGTTTTCAATAGTTGAATATATATGGCCATATGAGTTAACAAGGCCTACAGGCCTCATACAAATCTGTGCAATGGGATATTCACCAGGTATAATGGTTCAATGCTGGACCTTTACCTTTCAAGTACATGTGTAATATGTACATGAACAATGAAAATACTAAACATTTTTAACAAGAACTAATCACACAAACATCATTGCTGAAATACTGGCATGGATGCACACAACACAAAAATGATTTTAGGTGGCGCCACCTGTCTTGTATACGACAAAGCTATTCCAGATGTATGCATATGCCCAATTTCTGGCTGATTTATCAAACCCTTCCTGAGAAAAAAGTAGGGACATACACTGTGCAAAAATTATTGTAGGTGGCGCCACCAGCCTTGTGTACAACAAAGCTATCGGATATGTATAAACATGAACAATTTCAGGCTGATATATCAAATCATTCCTGAGAAATAAGCAGGTATATACACTGTGCAAAAGCCGTAGTAAGTGGCGACACCAGTCCTGTGAACGAGAAAGCCATCAAAGATGCATGGACAGGTCAAAATATCAGGCCAATACATCAAACTTCTCTTGAGTCAGGTGCACAGGGCTAACCAGGCCTAGATGAGACAGGCAGTTGCCCCGAGGGAACTGGAACGAATTGCTAGCTCCAGCTACTGCACTGAGTGAACTCTTGACCTGCACCTGGCTGCACTGAGTGAACACTTGACCTGTTGCATAATCTGACACAGTTGGCAGTCTGCCAAAGCTATAAATAGATCCAGACTGACATTTGGCTTGTTGCAAAATCTGAAATAGTTGGCAGTTTGACAAGCTTTTTATAGATAGACTTAATCTTGGTCTGTAGGTAAATCTGTTTAGACTTACTGAAAGACTTTGGCTACAATGTTTTTTTTTTCAAGCTGACATATCCATCAGATTTTTTAAAAATCAAAATGTTTAGAATAATAAAAGATGTAGTCCTTTCATTCCTAAAGGTCTAATAAGTCTGCCATAAATCATTTCAGTAAACTTGAACAAAGGCCTCCTAAGAATCATTTCTGTGCAATGTAACAGAAGTTGACACAACAGTTTTGCAGAAGAAGACTATTGCAGTCCTCAGTTTGGAATAGGCTTACTGATGGTCACAAGACCAACTTCAGCTTTCTATGACACTACCTTGAATAAAGCTATTTTATTTACCAATTCCTTTCAAATTTCAGATTAAATTAGCTTAAATCCTTATCTATCCATAATGTGAAAATAAGACTGAATGTATGTACAGGAAAAAATTGTGCCAAAGTCAAAGTTGGGCAAAATTTAAGGAAATGACTTTACGTTTATACTAAAAACTTTAAAAAATTACAAAATTTTTATCTGATTTCTGGTATACACTTAAAACTAAATTAAATACAGTTATATGCTTGAACTAAGCTCTCTAGCTTGAAAAAATTCCATGCAAAGTGAGTAAATATATTATATTTCCTGATTTTTGACAAAAGCATTATGTTTGGGCCAATAACTTCAAAGATTTATGCAATAATGACCTAATTTCAGGCATGTACATAGGAAATGTTTGCAGGAATGATAATGTCAATTATGAATAGATTAACAACAGCAGTTTACACAGTGGGCAGTTTAAAGTGTAACATTAGGTTTTTACTGGAAAACAGAGGTTTTTACTTAATTTCTCAAAGGAATGAAGTCCCAGTGACCCAATTTATAATTAATTTATTAAAATATAATTAAGAAAATACATGTATTTGGATATTGTAAGAATTTATCTGGGATTTGTCCCTAAAAATAAATGCATACAATTTCAAGTCATTACTGAGCTAGGTGTTTAATCTGCCAACTCATAAAATCTTAATAACACTGTAATTAATCATTTTATCTTGGAAATTTTAAAAACATATCTGGCACTTGTCCTGCTAAACATCTAAATATGTTTGTACAGAGTCATTCAAATATCTCCAGCCATACTAAATTAATCCTCTGGTTAAGAATGTTTGCTGGACAGATTAAACTTAATCAAATATTCTCCAATCATCCTGGTGGGTATAATAATGAAAGGTCACTACAGTTAGTAACATTTCAAAAGAAGATAAACATGAAATCAAATGAAAAGTTCCAGGCAATCCATTCAATTAAAATAGAGTACATTATCAATGTCTGCAAATAAACCTTTACTACCGTCACTCACAAATCAATTCATCTGTCAGCAAAATTATACAGAAGACAATAATTCCTTGGTCTAAAGCACAGAATTTCAATTGGATTGTTCAACGCAAAATACATAACCACACAGCTAATATTTTCACATGAAAATTTGTCAGTGTAAAATTGTCAAAGAAACTTTTATCCATGGAGAGAAACCAGTGCATAAATAGTACATGTATACCAAATAGCAATACAATCATCCAAGTGATGGGAAATCATGCAGTTTTATAGGGACATCTAACCAATTGTGATCTCCCACTGGAATTTGCTGATATTAGGGACTAACACTCTTTAATTTTGAGCCTGTTCCAGTTACTAAAATTTTCACACTGGGGCCATGACCTGAAGCGTTGCCTTGCTTCAGATCATTAGGAAGTGTGCATGTCCAGGGCCCAGCTTAATGTAGATCAAAGTCACAAGCTGAATCACGGATCATTGTGTAATGAGATTGAGGAAGCTGAAGGGCTATGAGATTATCTGTAAGCAAATACAGATACTCTGTTGTCTGTCTATCCTGGGTCTAGGGGTGGCACATGCAATCACACCTTAACTGTGCAATCATACCCTGACTGTGCAATCACACCGTAACTGTGCAATCATACCCTGACTGTGAAGTCACACCTTAACTGTGCAATCTTACCCTGACTGTGAAATCACACCGTAACTGTGCAATCTTACCCTGACTGTGAAATCACACCTTAACTGTGCAATCTTACCCTGACTGTGAAATCACACCTTAACTGTGCAATCTTACCCTGACTGTGCAATCACACCTTAACTGTGCAATCATACCCTGACTGTGCAATCACACCTTAACTGTGCAATCATACCCTGACTGTGAAATCACACCTTAACTGTGCAATCTTACCCTGACTGTGCAATCACACCTTAACTGTGCAATCATACCCTGACTGTGAAATCACACCGTAACTGTGCAATCTTACCCTGACTGTGCAATCACACCTTAACTGTGCAATCTTACCCTGACTGTGAAATCACACCTTAACTGTGCAATCTTACCCTGACTGTGAAATCACACCTTAACTGTGCAATCTTACCCTGACTGTGAAATCACACCTTAACTGTGCAATCTTACCCTGACTGTGCAATCACACCTTAACTGTGCAATCATACCCTGACTGTGCAATCACACCTTAACTGTGCAATCATACCCTGACTGTGAAATCACACCTTAACTGTGCAATCTTACCCTGACTGTGCAATCACACCTTAACTGTGCAATCATACCCTGACTGTGAAATCACACCTTAACTGTGCAATCTTACCCTGACTGTGCAATCACACCTTAACTGTGCAATCATACCCTGACTGTGCAATCACACCTTAACTGTGCAATCATACCCTGACTGTGAAATCACACCTTAACTGTGCAATCTTACCCTGACTGTGCAATCACACCTTAACTGTGCAATCATACCCTGACTGTGAAATCACACCGTAACTGTGCAATCTTACCCTGACTGTGAAATCACACCTTAACTGTGCAATCTTACCCTGACTGTGAAATCACACCTTAACTGTGCAATCTTACCCTGACTGTGAAATCACACCTTAACTGTGCAATCATACCCTGATTGTGAACTCACACCTTAACTGTGCAATCTTACCCTGACTGTGAAATCACACCTTAACTATGCAAATCTTACCCTGACTGTGAAATCACACCGTAACTGTGCAATCATACCCTGACTGTGAAATCACACCTTAACTGTGCGATCTTACCCTGACTGTGAAATCACACCGTAACTGTGCGATCTTACCCTAACTGTCCAATCACACCTTTACTGTGCGATCATACCCTGACTATGAAATCACACCTTAACTGTGCAATCTTACCCTGACTGTGAAATCACACCTTAACTGTGCAATCTTACCCTGACTGTGCAATCACACCTTAACTGTGCAATCTTACCCTGACTGTGAAATCACACCTTAACTGTGCAATCTTACCCTGACTGTGAAATCACACCTTAACTGTGCAATCTTACCCTGACTGTGAAATCACACCTTAACTGTGCAATCTTACCCTGACTGTGAAATCACACCGTAACTGTGCAATCTTACCCTGACTGTGAAATCACACCGTAACTGTGCAATCTTACCCTGACTGTCTAATCACACCTTAACTGTGCAATCTTACCCTGACTGTGAAATCACACCTTAATGCAATCTTACCTTGACTGTGCAATCACACCTTAACTGTGCAATCATACCCTGACTGTCCAATCACACCTTAACTGTGCAATCTTACCCTGACTGTCCAATCACACCTTAACTGTGCAATCTTACCCTGACTGTGAAATCACACCTTAACTGTGCAATCTTACCCTGACTGTGAAATCACACCTTAACTGTGCAATCTTACCCTGACTGTGAAATCACACCTTAACTGTGCGATCTTACCCTGACTGTGAAATCACACCTTAACTGTGCGATCTTACCCTGACTGAGAAATCACACCTTAACTGTGCGATCATACCCTGACTGTGAAATCACACCTTAACTGTGCGATCATACCCTGACTGTGCAATCACACCTTAACTGTGCGATCATACCCTGACTGTGCAATCACACCTTAACTGTGCGATCATACCCTGACTGTGAAATCACACCTTAACTGTGCAATCTTACCCTGACTGTGAAATCACACCTTAACTGTGCAATCTTACCCTGACTGTGAAATCACACCTAAACTGTGCAATCTTACCCTGACTGTGCAATCACACCTTAACTGTGCAATCTTACCCTGACTTTGCAATCACACCTTAACTGTGCAATCTTACCCTGACTGTGCAATCACACCTTAACTGTGCAATCTTACCCTGACTGTGCAATCACACCTTAACTGTGCAATCTTACCCTGACTGTGAAATCACACCTTAACTGTGCAATCTTACCCTGACTGTAAAATCACACCATAACTGTGCAATATTACCCTGACTGTGAAATTACACCGTAACTGTGCAATCATACCCTGACTGTGAAATCACACAGTAACTGTGCAATCATACCCTGACTGTGAAATCACACCGTAACTGTGCAATCATACCCTGACTGTGAAATCACACCGTAACTGTGCAATCTTACCCTGACTGTGAAATCACACCGTAACTGTGCAATCTAACCCTGACTGTGAAATCACACCGTAACTGTGCAATCTAACCCTGACTGTGAAATCACACCGTAACTGTGCAATCATACCCTGACTGTGAAATCACACCGTAACTGTGCAATCTTACCCTGACTGTGAAATCACACCGTAACTGTGCAATCATACCCTGACTGTGAAATCACACCTTAACTGTGCGATCATACCCTGACTGTGAAATCACACCTTAAATGTGCGATCTTACCCTGACTGTCCAATCATACCTTAACTGTGCAATCATACCCTGACTGTGAAATCACACCGTAACTGTGCAATCATACCCTGACTGTGAAATCACACCGTAACTGTGCAATCATACCCTGACTGTGAAATCACACCGTAACTGTGCAATCATACCCTGACTGTGAAATCACACCGTAACTGTGCAATCATACCCTGACTGTGAAATCACACCGTAACTGTGCAATCATACCCTGACTGTGAAATCACACCGTAACTGTGCAATCATACCCTGACTGTGAAATCACACCGTAACTGTGCAATCATACCCTGACTGTGAAATCACACCGTAACTGTGCGATCTTACCCTGACTGTGAAATCACACCTTAACTGTGCAATCTTACCCTGACTGTGAAATCACACCGTAACTGTGCAATCTTACCCTGACTGTGAAATCACACCTTAACTGTGCAATCTTACCCTGACTGTGAAATCACACCGTAACTGTGCAATCTTACCCTGACTGTCCAATCACACCTTAACTGTGCAATCTTACCCTGACTGTGAAATCACACCTTAACTGTGCGATCTTACCCTGACTGTGAAATCACACCTTAACTGTGCGATCTTACCCTGACTGTGAAATCACACCTTAACTGTGCAATCTTACCCTGACTGTGAAATCACACCTTAACTGTGCAATCTTACCCTGACTGTGAAATCACACCTTAACTGTGCAATCTTACCCTGACTGTGAAATCACACCTTAACTGTGTAATCTTACCCTGACTGTGAAATCACACCTTAACTGTGCAATCTTACCCTGACTGTGAAATCACACCTTAACTGTGCAATCTTACCCTGACTGTGTTATCACACCTTAACTGTGCATCTTACCCTGACTGTCCAATCACACCTTAACTGTGCAATCTTACCCTGACTGTGAAATCACACCTTAACTGTGCAATCATACCCTGACTGTGTAATCATACCCTTAATGTGCAATCATACCCTTAATGTGCAATCACACCCTTAATGTGCAATCACACCCTGACTGTGCAATCATACCCTGACTGTGTTATCACACCTTAACTGTGTTATCACACCTTATCTGTGTAATCACACCCTAACAGTGATTAAACATTCAGAGAAGTTTTGCTGCCCCAGAAAGGTCTCAGTGGTTAATGTGATCTTCCCAAAACAATTAAACTTGAATTGTTACTGAGATGCCATTAATTTTGAGGTCTACCACTTGGCCTGGGTAGGCGGTCAGGTGTAATCTACAAACTGGTTTGTATTATGCCCATGTCAACCATTTTGAAAGAGTTTTGATCTGGATTGCTTGAACTGTGGTGCCAGTAACAAGGCCATTATACCTTTGAGCCTACCTGTAGCTACCGAAAAAAGGGTATTATCCATCTAAGTATAACTGTTCTTGCCAATTAAAGGGTATTATACCCAAAAGTATATGCGTTCCAGTTTGTCAGAACACCAAATCAGTCATCTGTAACCTTTACAGCTATATACATTCCAACAATACATTATAAACAGACTAAAAATCTAAGCTGGTAACAATTAAGCAGGGACACCACTTAAATATACATGTAGAATGTCCTGGTCTTACCTTACCAGAGCTGACATAACCAGATATAACCACTATAACCCTTACAAGACCCTGAAACCAATCCAGCCTTGGTGAAGAAAGGCTATTATCTGAATCCCTAGCCAGATACCAAATCATGCAAAATCAACCATTTGTACCACATAAAGGTGCCTTAGAAGTCTTAACTCAAGAACCAAACCAAACCAGCAGTGACCAGAAAAATAACAGCTTGTGTCCCTCAGTCTCAACAGAATTACAAATTATCTTGGGTGAAATCACATTGGCTGAGAAAGATAGCACACTATCTACTTAAGTAACCATCCAGTAAAAAGAATGAAACAGGGCTGTCCAGGTGCAAGTAGACCTGGTGATTCTGTAAACCATTCAAACCAAACAGGGTCTAGCTGCTCTCAGTCTCAGTCTCATATTGACTAGTCTCCTTCGAGCGATCCATTCAACAGACTTGTAGTAAAAACTATTCACCTTTTACGGGAAAACTTTTTCATTCAGACTTATTTTTGTTTAATTTATGCATTATTAATTTCGCATCTTATATGGTTGTAGTTTTCTCTAAGGTACTTGATTTATAAAGTAAAAATGGTGATTTAATATTTCACAGAAAAAGGTAGCTTATATGCTGCACTTTGGTGCATAGTTATACTCAGAGTGTTTGGTAATAATGGATAAGGCAGGCAAATGTAACCTAATTATACTGAAAACTAAGAGACCATGGGTTCTGACACTCAGCTGATGTGCTGACTCATAACACTGGGACCTAGTCTCAATCACTACTGAACCAACGACTGAATGATTAGTAACTTATATGACATAAAAATGTGTCATCTGATGTTCAAATTAAAAATTATTTTATTTAACCCATTATTAACTGAACCATGCTGAACCAAATCACCAAAAGCTATCAGTTGTTTATACTTGGAAGAAACTGCCATGGGGACCTTCATACACACTATTTCAGTGTCACCTGTCCTCCTTTTTATTCTGACACCTAGTAACTTTCCCTCCTAAATATGTCTAAAACATCTGTGTGGGAAATTCTGAACAAGGCCTACAGGCCTAAAGCACTAATAACAAAAATATCACTCCTGAAATACTGGCATTGATGTACACAACACAAAATGATTGTAGGTGGCACCACTAGTCTTGTGTATGAGAAAGCCATCAAAGATGTATGGACATGTAATATTTCAGGCAGGTACTTCAAGCCACTCTTGGGCTATCAGATATGTATACATGTGTCCATTTCAGGCTAACATATCAAATCC
Organism: Sipunculus nudus; assembly: GCA_026874595.1. Taxonomy (NCBI): domain Eukaryota; kingdom Metazoa; phylum Annelida; class Sipuncula; order Golfingiida; family Sipunculidae; genus Sipunculus; species Sipunculus nudus. The sequence goes on along the minus strand of CM049315.1, from coordinate 60,890,724 downwards.
CTCCTGAGAAATATACAGGAACATACACTGCTAAAATTATAGTAGGTGGTGCCACCAGTCTTGTATACAATGAAGCTATCCAATAAGTATAGATATGCACGATTTCAGGCTGAAAATCAAATCCCTCCTGAGAAATAAGCAGGTTCATACACTGTGCAAAAGTCTTGTGTATATGAAAGCCATCAAAGATGCATGGACAGACCAAAATTTCAGGCAGAAACAACAAACTTCTCTTGAGTTGCCAAAAGTGAACCGGAACAAAACACCAGCTGCACCTGCTGCACTGAGTGAACTCTTGACCTGCACTTGGCTGTACTGACTGAACTCTTGACCTGTTGCCTAATCTGAAACAGTTGGCAGTCTGCCAAACCTACGAACACACCCAGACTGAAACTTGGCCTGTTGCAAAATATGAAACAGTTGGCAGTCTGCAGTTGGCAGTAGGATAACGTTTGCGAAGAATTGAACCATTCGGTTGACAGTTTCATCATAAAACATTGCTAATGTAGTGGCTGAAAGGGGCTAAAATTATTTTTTTGCCCATAAAAAACACTTGATGTAGGTGGCACCACATGAACCTCAATTTCAAATATGAGTCATGTGACCTACATTTGCACAAAACTGGAGTGTCTAGCTCCTGCCGTTTCAGAGGTTGTAATGTTAGTATGCTTACTTGGCCAATTGACTAAGTTAAAATTACTGTAACTTGGCCAAAATTCATTAAACCCAAACCATTTTAACAAACTTGAGAGAGCTCATCTTTGGGATCATTTCTGATAAACATTAAATAATTTAGCTGAATGATTTCAGAGGAGAAGATTTTCAAAGGTTTCATAGCTTTTTCCCAGTAAAATGTAAGTTGATGCATATGCTGCACCATCGCATAAGCTCACAGGTTCGCTAAAAACTGTAGACAGATTATCTCCGAAGTTTGTTTGACAGTAAAATATGTCTGAAGGAGGCAAATTATTTAAATGTTAATATTCAATGATTATAGTTATTCAGCAAACCAGGAACACACAAAAGTGTATTTCAAGTTTTTAGCTAATGCCTGGCAAAATATGGGTCAAAGGGATCTAAAATATAGGGTTCTGTGGACATTTCTGCAGGACTTTTTTGAGTTTTAAGTAAGAAATATCTAACTCTGTGCCCTGCTGGCACCTGGCTGAAAGACAGAAGAAGTACAACTGGCATAGCTTTAATCACTTTTTGTCTGCTCAACAAAATAAGAATTTCAAATCACTATATTAATATACTTAAATAGTAAGTTGGTTTAATAGTAAAATTATTGTCTGGTTAAAATATCCATTAAGTGCTAGAATATGAAATTTTAAGACTTGAAAAAATTTATGATGAATCCTTAGAACTAGATTCAATTAAACAGATACAGCACCATTAACAAAGCATTACAAACTGGGGCAAGCAGAAACAAAAGAAACAAAATCCCTTTTTATCAACAGAATTCATGTGCAGGATGCAGGTTGAATACAAGGGCACCGTAAAGTGGAGCATCCCCTCACATTGGAGCATAACTTAACTGGGTGTATTACAGTGTCAAAATCAGCAGGGCAGCTCTGTGACCTTGACCTTTGACCCTGTGACCTAAAAGTCGATAGGGTTCTTCAGTCATGGGTGGGCGAGACATATATGAAAGATGAAGGATTTTGGTCGTACGGTTTGGCTTAAAACGCGTCCAAAACTTTTTTCAAGAAGTGGGTCCTGTGGTCTTGACCTTTGACCCTGGTGACCTCAAAAATGAAAGGATTCTTCATCTGAGGGTGGTCGTGTGTGAGCCATATTTGAAAGATGAAAGGTTTTGGTCATAAAGCTTTGCTTAAAATTGGTCCACAAGCAAATTTTGTACAGAAGGATGCTTAGACAGACAGACGAACAGACACATTAACGGAGGCGTCATATATCCCTTCCTGCAACTTTGTTGCGAGGGGATAAATACACATGAAAATAAAGAGGGTATTATAATTTATGATAATATAAATGACTTAAAGGTATACAATTTAGTAAAAGTAAAAAACTCAACTGTGCTGGTATATCTGCAGCCTCTTCAGTTTCATTATTTACTATGTTTACTGTTACCATGTTTATATTATCAAATTTTATATTCTGAAATCTTATTTATTCAATCAGTCATTTTAACCATCAGAAATCCATTTGTTAATTCCTCAGCCTGGTGTCTGATAGAGTACTTTGGACATATTCCAGCTATGACAAATAAAAACAAAAACAATTCCTTTCTTAATTAGATTTCCCTTGGTTAATATCCTGATATCTACCAAAACCCTTAATGGATATCCCATGAATGTTTACTGGTGTTAACTCATTTCTAGCACTGCAGGGCTTGATTAGCCTGTCAATCACAGAAACAGTAAGCTATTAATACATGCAGCAAACCTAGTAGACAAGGACAAGTAAAGTAAAGATGGAAGGTAGAAACAGGTGAACACGATGACACAGACATGATTAGAGTACGGCAACATTCCATTCCACGAGTCACTAAGCTACCCATTCACAAAATGGTACAGGGGATCCTACAACTTGTTGACATGGTAACTTACACGTGCTATTCCTGATGGCACACCCTCATCGGTCACCTTGGGTAGCAGGCAGGTAAAAACATAACATCACATTGATCATTTCTTAAACCACACACATACCACAGAATGCTCTGAGCCAAAGTTTCTACAAACACTAACAACTTCAGCAAATACTGAAACTTTAGCCTTAAAATATCGAAAAAAAATTAACAGTTGAAAATGGATTATTTAGATATTAAATGGGAGATTTCTTTACATTTGATAAAGTCAGTTAGGTGCTGGGTAGATGAAAACATTATGAGAGGAGCTAATAAGATTTGTTGAACTTACAACAGGAATGAAAGACAAACTAATCGAAATTGGACAAATTATTAATTTATTATCGGGGCACAACTTTTGTGAATATATATGGAGTTAACTGTGGATTTAGTATTTATACATGTATTCCCATATAGTCTTCCTCAACATGCAGTTTAGAGTGGTCAGAGCATCCAGGGTACAAGACATTATAAGTTACAGGTTGTTTTTTTCAAGGTTTAAACAGTATCAACTGTTCTGTTAGCCTTAAATTACACAGTAATTAGTACATGGAGAGTGTAAGTATTACAGGTCATGTCTTAATACAGAAGATATCATTAAGTCAGGCAGTGTCAGCTAAACAAGATACAGAAGTGGACCACAATAAATCCAGCTTACTGAACATGATTTTGGAAAGATGGCAACAAAGTCTCATAGTGTCTGCTGATTCTTTCAATGGGATGTTTTACTTAGTGCAAATTTGCTCATTACAAGATATTTTCCATTTTCCATGAAACATTTTACAATAAAAGAAAACAACGTCAAATTGGTAAATTAACATGTCACCTGCAGGTGGAAATGTATACCTGCTACATCTACTGAAGAAAATGAACAAATTTTCTTAATAATAACATTCAGAACCAATTATATTTATGAATTGATCACCTAGGTCTGTCCATGACAATTTTCTCCAGTCCATGGATTTATTGTAATCCACTTGTACACAAATCCTGTCATGCTTCATGGCTTACAATAGGTCTTGGATTAGAAGCAAAAACTGGGGTGTCATTTTGTGACACTCCGTCATCTGGTCTGGCAGGGAGAAGTTAGTTTGTTCTGTCAGTTAGCACATGTTTTAAGTCCCTGAGATAAACTGGTCACATTTACACATTAACATGCTACCTCTTCTGGCCTTGCATTAACCTGTGCCTTTGTTATGCACTTTATATTATTACAAGTAAAGCAACATGTATAACCAGATATAACAGACATAACTATACTCAATTTTAAACTTTATATGGCATTTTCAACAAGAAACTATAAATTCATTAAAACTTCTAGATTAATACCATATACATTTTCAGTGAAACCAAAAATCTACTGGAAGATTTATTTTGAAATCTGTGAAAATTACATTTCTATTTTAACCTCAGCCAGCCATTTAATTGCAGGCATCCTTTTTAAGCAGGATGCAGGGGGCCAATTAGAGGAAAATATAATATGGGTATGACATTTTGAAAGCTTCACAATATTAAAGAGGGGAGTGTACTGGCCAAGGGATCAGCATGTCCAAGAGTATAAACAATATTAAAGAGGGGAGTGTACTGGCCAAGGGATCAGCATGTCCATGAGTATAAACAATATTAAAGAGATAGTGTACTGGCCAAGGGATCAGCATGTCCATGAGTATAAACAATATTAAAGAGGGGAGTGTACTGGCCAAGGGATCAGCATGTCCATGAGTATAAACAATATTAAAGAGGGAGTGTACTGGCCAAGGGATCAACATGTCAATGAGTATAAACAATATTAAAGAGGGGAGTGTACTGGCCAAGGGATCAACATGTCCATGAGTATAAACATTATTAAAGAGAGAGTCTACTGGCCAAGGGATCAACATGTCAATGAGTATAAACAATTTTAAAGAGGGGAGTGTACTGGCCAAGGGATCAGCATGTCCATGAGTATAAACAATATTAAAGAGAGAGTCTACTGGCCAAGGGATCAACATGTCAATGAGTATAAACAATATAAAAGAGGGAGTGTACTGGCCAAGGGATCAACATGTCAATGAGTATAAACAATATGAAAGAGGGGAGTGTACTGGCCAAGGGATCAACAGGTCCATGAGTATAAACAATATCAAAGAGAGAGTCTACTGGCCAAGGGATCAACATGTCAATGAGTATAAACAATTTTAAAGAGGGGAGTGTACTGGCCAAGGGATCAGCATATCCATGAGTATAAACAATATTAAAGAGAGAATCTACTGGCCAAGGGATCAACATGTCAATGAATATAAACAATATTAAAGAGGGGAGTGTACTGGCCAAAGGATCAACATGTTAATGAGTATAAACAATATTAAAGAGGGAGTGTACTGGCCCAGGGATCAGCATGTCCATGAGTATAAACAATATTAAAGAGAGGAGTGTACTGGCCAAGGGATCAGCATAACCATGAGTATAAACAATATTAAAGAGGGGAGTGTACTGGCCAAGGGATCAGCATGTCCATGAGTATAGACAATATTAAAGAGGGGAGTGTACTGGCCAAGGGATCACCATGTCAATGAGTATAAACAATATTAAAGAGGGGAGTGTACTGGCCAAGGGATCAACATGTCAATGAGTATAAACAATATTAAAGAGGGGAGTGTACTGGCCAAGGGATCAGCATGTCCATAAGTATAAACAATATTAAAGAGGGAGTGAACTGGCCAAGGGATCAGCATGTCCATGAGTATAAACAATATTAAAGAGAGAGTCTACTGGCCAAGGGATCAACATGTCAATGAGTATAAACAATATTAAAGAGGGGAGTGTACTGGCCAAGGGATCAACAATTCAATGAGTATAAACAATATAAAAGAGGGAGTGTACTGGCCAAGGGATCAACATGTCAATGAGTATAAACAATATTAAAGAGGGGAGTGTACTGGCCAAGGGATCAGCATGTCAATGAGTATAAACAATATTAAAGAGGGGAGTGTACTAGCCAAGGGATCAGCATGTCCACGAGTATAAACAATATTAAAGAGAGAGCGTATAGGCCAAGGGATCACCATGTCAATGAGTATAAACAATATTAAAGAAGGAGTGTACTGGCCAAGGGATCAGCATGTCCACGAGTATAAACAATATTAAAGAGGGAGTGTACTGGCCAAGGGATCACCATGTCAATGAATATAAACAGTATTAAAGAGGAGACTGTACTGGCCAAGGGATCAGCATGTCCATGAGTATAGACAATATTAAAGTGGGGAGTGTACTGGCCAAGGGATCACCATGTCAATGAGTATAAACAATATTTAAAGAGAGAGTCTACTGGCCAAGGGATCAACATGTCAATGAGTATAAACAATATTAAAGAGAGAGCGTATAGGCCAAGGGATCACCATGTCAATGAATATAAACAATATTAAAGAGGAGACTGTACTGGCCAAGGGATCAGCATGTCCATGAGTATAGACAATATTAAAGAGGGGAGTGTACTGGCCAAGGGATCACCATGTCAATGAGTATAAACAATATTAAAGAGGGGAGTGTACTGGCCAAGGGATCAGCATGTCCATGAGTATAAACAATATTAAAGAGGGGAGTGTACTGGCCAAGGGATCACCATGTCAATGAATATAAACAATATTAAAGAGGAGACTGTACTGGCCAAGGGATCAGCATGTCCATGAGTATAGACAATATTAAAGAGGGGAGTGTACTGGCCAAGGGATCAGCATGTCAATGAGTATAAACAATATTTAAAGAGAGAGTCTACTGGCCAAGGGATCAACATGTCAATGAGTATGAACAATATTAAAGAGGGGAGTGTACTGGCCAAGGGATCACCATGTCAATGAATATAAACAATATTAAAGAGGAGACTGTACTGGCCAAGGGATCAGCATGTCCATGAGTATAAACAATATTAAAGAGGGGAGTGTACTGGCCAAGGGATCACCATGTCAATGAATATAAACAATATTAAAGAGGAGACTGTACTGGCCAAGGGATCAGCATGTCCATGAGTATAGACAATATTAAAGAGGGGAGTGTACTGGCCAAGGGATCACCATGTCAATGAGTATAAACAATATTAAAGAGGGGAGTGTACTGGCCAAGGGATCAGCATGTCCATGAGTATAAACAATATTAAAAAGGGGAGTGTACTGGCCAAGGGATCATAATGTCAATGAATATAAACAATATTAAAGAGGAGACTGTACTGGCCAAGGGATCAGCATGTCCATGAGTATAGACAATATTAAAGAGGGGAGTGTACTGGCCAAGGGATCACCATGTCAATGAGTATAAACAATATTTAAAGAGAGAGTCTACTGGCCAAGGGATCAACATGTCCATGAGTATAAACAATATTAAATAGGGGAGTGTACTGGCCAAGGGCTCACCATGTCAATGAATATAAACAATATTAAAGAGGAGACTGTACTGGCCAAGGGATCAGCATGTCAATGAGTATGAACAATATTAAAGAGGAGAGTGTACTGGCCAAGGGATCACCATGTCAATGAGTATAAACAATATTAAAGAGGAGAGTGTACTGGCCAAGGGATCAGCATGTCCATGAGTAAAAACAATATTAAAGAGGGAGTGTACTGGCCAAGGGATCAGCATGTCCAACACGTATTTATATGAAGCATATGTCAACTCTCTTTTTAGCTATTTTAAACTCTGTGCCGTCTTAATTCTTCACCCTATTACAATCAGTTCTTTAGAAAGCAGTTTAAAACCTCTAACAGCAGTGATCACCATGATCAGTCATGTTGCTCTGATCAATAACCGTATCTAGTATCGTCCGTTTCACTATCAACAGACTAACATACAAACATCTGTACTAGATGATGAAGACGACCCACCTGTACCATGGCAGTATAGTTGTCTTGCATGAACTCTGGAGGGTTGTCGTTGGTGTCAAGTACTTCAATATGCACTGGTACAACAGATATTTGTGGAGGGTTTCCTTTATCAGAAGCCTGTATGTCTAGGGTGTAGCTGGAAATCTGTATCAGAATGAAAACAAAATACCATTATTACACAAAATCTTCAAAATCATGCAACCAAAAAAATAATGAAGGTCTCTATGTGACAATGTTTGTTGAGATGACAGAATGATGTAGCTGTAAACACAACATGTATGTTTGGTGACATCAAGGAACCCATGGGTCAGTGCTCAGCTGAACTTGCCTATGACAGAGAAATATTAAATCCTGGTGCACATAAAAAAGGTTAAATTTTTGTTGCATTGTTGAACTTGAAATTGTAAATCCTAATGCTACAGTAGCGCTTAGCAAACGTCTAGAATAAAATAAATTTAACATAAATAATTATAAAATTCATCTTGTTTATGCATCCTTTGCATGGAGGGAGTGGAGAGTCAAGCTCAGCTGAGCAAGGGAACTGCCAAGAGGGAAGCATAACTAATTACTATTAGGTGGCCCTACACCACTGACTGCAACTGATGTATACATTTATGTATGACAAGGTCTTCTAAAACTTGAATAAAACCTACAGTTTTTGATCAATTGCATTCAAATTTTAGAATAAACAATATTAAATCCTTATATATACATGTTGTAAAAATAAAATCAACAGTGCTTACAGAGAATAAATGTGCCATGATCAAATTTTGGCAAAATTTAAGGTACTGATTTTGAATTTATGCTAATAACTTAACTATTTTTACAAAATTCTGATCCAATTTTTGGTATACAAATTGATGTTGAGAGAGAAATGATGCAGTGATTTAAACAACAACAGATTATTGAGGAGAAAGAAATGATGTAGTGATTTTAAACAACAACAGTTTTTTTAAGAGAGAGAAATGATGCAGTGATTTAAACAAGAAAAGTATGTTGAGGAGAGAGAAATGATGCAGTGATTTAAACATCAACAGTTTGTTGAGGAGAGAGAAATGATGCAATGATTAAGACAACAACAGTTTGTTGAGGAGAGAGAAATGATGCAGTGATTTAAACAACAACAGTTTGCTGAGGAGAAAGAAATGATGCAGTGATTTAAACAACATCAGTTTGTTGAGGAGAGAGAAATGATGCAGTGATTTAAACAACAACAGTTTGTTGAGGAGAGAGAAATGATGCAGTGATTTCAACAACAACAAGTTTGTTAAGGAGAGAGAAATGATCAATATGGCTCAACATCTGACCTGCTCCCGGTCAACCTCTGAGGCAATCCGCACGGTGCCATCTGTTGGGTCAATCTGGAAGTGCTGGTATGGGTCACCACTTTTTATCTTGTATTCTACCTGGGCATTCAAACCACTGTCCCTGTCTGTTGCTTGGACCTACAAGGTTAACAATTAATAAACAAGTAAAAACAGTTTGGTAAAAACTAATTTCAAGCAAGCATACAGCTATATGTGACAATACTGAGTCTGTGCACATGTATGGATTTCATACACATATGTTATGATGATCAAAGGGTGACCATTATTTCTTACTGCCTACCAAATAACTGATGAGCAAAAATGTACTAAGGTCAACAACTGTTGAACTTTTCAAAGAACTTGGGTGAAACTTTGTTTATCAAATTTGAGGAAAAAATCTTCAGAAGTTATAGGTTCACAAACATTCAATATTTTCATAGATCTGACTTGAAGAGAAGTTCGAATTTTGCTATCACTCAGAAGAAGACTGAGCTTTGCTATGTTTGAGAAGCTCAAATTTATTTTAGATTATCTGAGACAATCTCAAGGGTGCTTGAGAAACAGAACTAAACTAGAGTAATATAAAGAAATGGAATATTTAATTGTGATAGTATGAAATAAATCTCCAACTGACCATGTCCATGAAAGCAAAACTGAACTGGGGAAACATATAACAAGTGACCAAAGGGTAATGACCCTCAGCAGATTAGGAAGACATTCACAAAAAAAAAAGCAAACTTTATCACCTGAATGCCCAATTTTGAAGGTGGTATCCCCATTCAACTGTAGCAATTAAAAGTTCTTCAAAATCAACAAGAAGAGAAGTTTCATAATAATAAGTAAAGCCATTCCAATGAAATCTATCCATTTTGTATGCAGTCAACTAAGCTAAAAATGACCATGCACATTTTTGAAGGACATCCTTGGATACCAAGACAGAAGACTCTAAGACCAACAGTCAAGTTTTGTCCCCTGTCTGACTGTCTGGATGCTTAAAATGTTTTTGGCCAGTTATATAGGTCACCATGACCTAATTTCAGGTTTCCATGGAGACTGTCCAAGATATTTTGGCCAGTAGCACACAAAATATGGGTCACAATGACCTCATTTCAGGTTTCTATGGATATTGCTCAACACTTCCCTGTAAATAACTCTGGAACATTCTGGGGCTAGCCAATACAATTTGTGTCCATCTGATTTCAGGTTGCTAAAAATCAAGTTTTTGGCTCTTAGTTCACAGAATATAGGTCACCCTGACCTAGTTTCATGTTTCCATGCAGATTTATCATGGACCTGCCTGAATGTCATGTTAGAAGATTCTAGGCCTATGGGATACAATTTGTGCCCCGTCTGACGGAAAGGAAATGATGAAACAACTCATGATCAATATGCATGGAAAAAATCATGGCAATCAAATTTTAAATTATTCTTGGGGGGGGGGGGGTACTTTTGAGCCCCACAGCTCAGAGGATATAGTTCACAATGACCTTATTTTAGGTTCCAAGGACCTCCTTCAGTTAGAAATTACTGGTCCAGCGGTTACAATTTGTGCCCCGTTAACATACAAACAGAGAGATGAACAGAAAGATGTACAGAGGATGGATAAAAAATGAATACCTGTATAACACTTGAGCCTATAACAGCATCCTCCCTGAGACGTGATGTATACGACGGCAGGGTGAACACCGGCCGGTTGTCATTGACATCCGTAACATTCAGTTGAACAAAAGTATGGCCAGTAAGAGGGGGGGTGCCTTTATCCTTGGCCTCCACCTTCAGTACATACTGGTGTGTAGCTTCATAGTCCAGTACTCCCACCAACCTCAGTGTTCCTTTAACATCATACACAAACATGTAACTTTGATATAACTTCTTTTTAATTTTTTTTTTATAATTTTTTTTAGTGGAGGTAACTGCCTCCATTTTTTATTAATGCTAAGTTAACTACATGTATGTACATCTGCAAAATTCCTTCCAGTTCTGGAATACGAGACAGGGCAGTATCAAATGCTTCCTCTCATTTTTTTTATATCCTGGCATTTAACCAGGCCCGGTGACTACTGCACCTGCGGGCCCTGGGTGTGTAATCATACCCACTGCTGGGTCATGCCATTGAGGAGCCCCCTAAAGGTGCACTCATTTGTTAGTGAAACATTGTGGTTGGGCATGGCCTTCCCATTAAGCCTGCAGAGCGCTCACCCTGGGTGGGGGCCTACCGTCTAAAGTCTCACCGCCTTGGCTGAGATTCCAACTCATGACCTCTCGGCTTTGATTCATATGATCTACCCCTGAGCCACAGAAGCTGGTTTATAACTGTTGATATAACTTAACAAGTTAACTGTGTATCAATATTCTGGCTAGTGTTGGGATGAAATAAGTTTTTTTACATCATTATCATTATTTAAAATTTATCAGGATATACCAAGATATTGTGATATCATTGAGCCATCAATAATAACAGCTACCATAATAATCAGGGGTCTTGGGGTATTAACTATTTACAGCATTTAAGACCACTGCATCAGTATCGCTCATATTTAACATTAAGTGAATACAAGTTGCATGAAGGCATTGCAGGTGTGCCAGGTTGAGGCATGGGAACTGCTGCTCCCATAAAGCAGTCAACTCCTGCTCTAGTAAAGATCATAACCCTATTTTAGACTGGCTTCATCCTCTCACCCCTATCAATGCCCATGTCAAGTCTGAATTAACATGTGTTCAGTCTGAATGATGAGATGAAAGCAAAAGTATTCTGGTGAACAAAGCATATGACAATCCTTTTCTGGACAAGCATGATAATTCAGCCATTTCCACAAATGACACAGCACTAAACTTTAAAACAATACAACATGATGTAAAACTCTAGATATCTTGAATTTGACATAAATAGCTTCAAGTGTTATGAAACTGTATAGAAGTGTTCTGATGATTTAACACTGTGCTTAACAATAACCTCGGCAAATGAAGCCATAGTGACCAGCTTACCAGTATTATGATATCACGGACTGGTATGATACAATGTCTAAATATTTATTATTGATCTTAAACGTGACACAGCCTTTTTGGTCAATATCTCTACCTGTTAGAGTTTGACACAGGACCATTCAGTCTGTGACAGTTACTATGTAGCCTGTCAATCATTGGCCAGCAAGCTGAATGACAAGGAGTGGTAGTCAGTCAGCTCAGTAATTTACATCATCATAACATTATATTTACCAGTCGCTGCATCTATCTGGAACTTTTTATCCTCATCACCTCCAACAATACTGTAACCAATTTCCGCATTGACCCCAATGTCTCTGCTGACAGCCAGCACAGTAAGCAGGTTACGGCCAACTCCAGTGTTCTCGACCACAGAGGTCTGATACAAGGCACGTTCAAATATTGGTGGGTTGTCATTGACATCTAGTACTTTCACCTTTACCATCACATCTGATGATTTTGGTGGGTTGTCCTGTAATAATTAGTCATAACAAACATATCATCATGTTCATAAATGCATCAAAGTGTGCAGTTAATTGCTATTAATGACTGCATGGCTTCTCATGGATAAAGTTGTACATTTCTGTGAATGGTACAGAAATTTTACAATTGTAATCTTGAGAATGTATTGTGACCATTTAAGATATTGCCTTGGTCATGCAAACAATGGCTGTTCTTACCAGGCATGATTACCAGTACAACCATGTACATTTCGTACTGCTCAAAAACATGGGCTGTCCAAAAGGAGTACCATGAGGTTGATGGTATTATTTAAGTTTTCATTTTCTTTCATGGTGGATAGATACAGGAGGAAACTGTGGATATAATAACTTGAAAACAGGCCAGAAATACTACACTTGTCAAACTTTAGCTTTGCTTACCACAGTGAACATTTGCAAGTATAAGTGCAAAATACTTACCATGTCATGCGCTAATACAGTGACATTGTAGTGATCTTGGGTCTCACGGTCAAGCTCAGAGGTCAAACTAATGATTCCTGATACTGGGTCGATAGCGAAATGACCAAGGTCATCCTGTAGTATGTAACGTACTGCTCCAAAGTGCACTGTCAAGGAAAACACAATTAAAAATTTTTCTTCTATCAACCTGGCAGTTGGACAGCATTTAATGTGATCTGAGTTATGTCTTTGTTACTCAGGATAAATGCTGACAATGTAAGAAGTGATCATTATTGATAGATCACTTAATGTAAGTACTAATCTAACCAAGCAGCGCTGACACTCTAATGAAGTCTAACATAACTGTATAAATGTATCAGTGTCACACAGGGCTGGGTACAGGTCTGCCTGTTCAGGTACAATACGTATTGCCATTCACTCAGTTATATACCCGATAAATATTGACTTTCCATTTTTCTTTGCATGTCATTTTCTGAATAAAAGCTCTGAGGATAAAATGCTTCCAACAGTTTTAATATACAGCATTTCTGTTATGCTCTGCATTTATGCTGAATATTAATTAAAATATATATAAAAAGAAGGTTAATAAAAACAACTGATTAAAACATTCCTATCTTATATATCACATCATTTCAAGTAGGCATGAATTATGCATATTTTTCTTTATAAATACTAGAGCCAAAACCTCATTAGGCTGCACTGTTCTCTGAGAGGGTGGATAGGTAATCATTTTAAAACATGAGCAAAATTTATCGTTTGATAAATAGCTTAAGATGTGTAATATGTGGACAGAAACATTTTTCAACCCTTTTTCCTCAACCCCACAGATTGCTGAATATTAAAACAGCAATCTTGTTCAAGTTCTTAACACTCTACCTTATGAACAATCGGCTGTTTTCATGTCAAGAGATTACACAGTGTTTGTATATTTCTGGAAATAAGGATCAATGAATCAATCACATTTTCCTCCATTTATTTCCCCCTAGACCATTTATTTCTTCTATTATCAAACACAGAGTTCAGAGTAACCTTTGACCGAAACATTGTAACGCTTACACTTGAACTAAGTAGAGGTAAAATGATGGAAAAACAAATGGAAATACATGGCTTACTGTGATCACACCAGATAAATAATACAATGGTAGCAATATGTGATAGGAGTATTGATTTCATCAAAAACGAGGAATGTCAGTAATCATAATCCTCAGTTAAGGGGGGGGGGGGGGCGACACGTTCCCCTAACTTTTGAGAGAAGGGGACAAAGTGTGATGGGACAAAGTGTGATGGGACTAATCATCACACTTTTTATGAGAATGAAACACATACTTTTGTAAATAGGAATTTCAAGATCATCTTTCCTTTTTTCAATTTCTAGTTTGTTCATATTTATCTCAATGCTCTTTCATTGCGCATCTCACAATAGGAAAAAAAAAATCTCATGATCTCATGATCAGTGATCTAACTAGTTTATTATGTTTGACAGCAAGCCAGCCTTACACAGATCAGGATCGTGCTGACAGTCTCATGATCAGTAATTAAACTTGTTGATCATGTTTGACAGCAAGCCAGCCTTACACAGATCAGGGTCGTGGGCTGACAGTCTGATGATCAGCAATTTAACTAGTTTATTATGTTTGACAGCAAGCCAGCCTTTCACAGATCAGGATCGTTGGCTGTCAGTCTCATGATCAGTAATTTAACTAGTTTATTATGTCTGACAGCGGGCCAGCCTTAGGGTGCTTTTCCATGTACGCAGCAGAAACTGCCGCCCGTCAAACCCATGCGTTTGCCGCGCGGCCAGTCCTTTTCCATGTGAGCGTTTTGTATGCGTTTGCCGCGCAGCAATCGCATGCCTTCCTTTCACAGCTGAACGGACTTAAACATACAAGTACGGGGAAATCCAACGTGTAACGTCATTTAGGCAGTACTCCGACGCGTTTGCCGCAAGGCAAACGCAGAAATCCAGCACTGCTGGATTCCAAAACTGACGCGTGTGTTTGCCGCGCAGCAATCACATACATGGAAATAGCACGACTTTTAAACTGGTTGGATTTTCGCCGCGCGGCAGCCGCAAAATGCGTACATGGAAAAGCACCCTTACATAGATCAGGATCGTGGGCTGACAGTCTCATGATCAGTAATTTAACTAGTTTATTATGTTTGACAGCAAGCCAGCCTTACACAGATCAGGGTCGTGGGCTGACAGTCTCATGATCAGTGATTTAACTAGTTTATTAGCCTTACACAGATCAGGGATTTACCTAGTTTATTAGCCTTACACAGATCAGGGTCGTGGGCTGACAGTCTCATGATCAGTGATTTAACTAGTTTATTAGCCTTACACAGATCAGGGTCGTGGGCTGACAGTCTCATGATCAGTGATTTAACTAGTTTATTAGCCTTACACAGATCAGGGTCGTGGGCTGACAGTCTCATGATCAGTGATTTAACTAGTTTATTAGCCTTACACAGGTCAGGGTCGTGGGCTGACAGTCTCATGATCAGTGATTTCACGTGCACATCTTCTTGGATGTTGACCTGGTACTCGCGATGTGTGAACATGGGAGCATTATCATTGACGTCCAGCAGGTTGACATGGACCTCAGTGGTACAGGACTTGTCCCCTCCATCCTGGGCCACAGCTATCATGTGAAATGCAGGAGTCTTCTCTCTGTCAAGTGACTTGGCCACGGATACAATTCCTGTGGGTGATTATTTTTACATGTTAGTTTTGTGCATTTGTTAGTAAAAATATATCAAGGTCAGTGTTTTTAACCAGGGCTCAAAATAAGCTCTCACCTGTTTGCCCAAGCCATCTTTACTCCCACAAGGACAAGCTTTATTTGTCTTATCTCATCCTCCAGTTGAACTTCATATATACAGACATGCCCTGTTTTCATTTTTAGAGATATTCAGTATTACTGGTCTGCTGTTTAAGTACTACTTTCCAGTTTATGGAAGGCCCAGAAACCAATCTGAATGAAGGATGAGCAGGTTAACTGAACATACTGGTGAACAAATCCCCCAACCAGCACTCACACACACACACACACAGTTACCCCACCCTGGGCACTGATGTGGCTGGAAATAAATATTACACATCAAGTTTTAATAAATTCCTTTTATGGAAGAAACAGAGATTATGCAACAAGACCCTCTACATATCATTTACAAACAGAAGGTACAGCTGATGAGTTACCTCTTGTTTTATGAATTTTGAACATGTCTGCCCCGTCCCCTGACAGACTGTAACGGATGTCCGAGTTTGGTGTGCCAGCTTCATCAGCGTCAGTGGCTTTGATCTGAGCCACAAACGTGTTGATGTTCACATCCTCACTCAGTGGGATCTGATGCAGCGTCTACAAGGAGGAAACAACATCCAGTCAATGCTCAATCAATGTACAAGGAGGGTTTAAAAACATCCTGTCAATGCTCAATCAACGTACAAGGAGGAAACAACATCCTGTCAATGCTCAATCAATGTACAAGGAGGAAACAACATCCAGTCAATGCTCAATCAATGTACAAGGAGGAAACAACATCCTGTCAATGCTCAATCAATGTACAAGGAGGAAACAACATCCAGTCAATGCTCAATCAATGTACAAGGAGGAAACAACATCCAGTCAATGCTCAATCAATGTACAAGGAGGAAACAACATCCTGTCAATGCTCAATCAATGTACAAGGAGGAAACAACATCCAGTCAATGCTCAATCAACGTACAAGGAGGAAACAACATCCAGTCAATGCTCAATCAATGTACAAGGAGGAAACAACATCCAGTCAATGCTCAATCAATGTACAAGGAGGAAACAACATCCAGTCAATGCTTAATCAACATACAAGGAGGAAACAACATCCAGTCAATGCTCAATCAATGTACAAGGAGGAAACATCCAGTCAATGCTCAATCAACGTACAAGGAGGAAACAACATCCAGTCAATGCTCAATCAATGTACAAGGAGGAAACAACATCAAGTCAATGCTCAATCAATGTACAAGGAGGAAACAACATCCAGTCAATGCTCAATCAATGTACAAGGAGGAAACAACATCCAGTCAATGCTCAATTAATGTACAAGGAGGAAACAACATCCAGTCAATGCTCAATCAATGTACAAGGAGGAAACAACATCCAGTCAATGCTCAATCAACATACAAGGAGGAAACAACATCCTGTCAATGCTCAATCAACATACAAGGAGGAAACAACATCCAGTCAATGCTCAATCAATGTACAAGGAGGAAACAACATCCAGTCAATGCTCAATCAATGTACAAGGAGGAAACAACATCCAGTCAATGCTCAATCAATGTACAAGGAGGAAACAAGATCCAGTCAATGCTCAATCAATGTAAAAGGAGGAAACAACATCCTGTCAATGCTCAATCAACATACAAGGAGGAAACAACATCCAGTCAATGCTCAATCAATGTACAAGGAGGAAACAACATCCAGTCAATGCTCAATCAATGTACAAGGAGGAAACAACATCCAGTCAATGCTCAATCAACATACAAGGAGGAAACAACATCCTGTCAATGCTCAATCAACATACAAGGAGGAAACAACATCCAGTCAATGCTCAATCAATGTACAAGAAGGAAACAACATCCAGTCAATGCTCAATCAATGTACAAGGAGGAAACAACATCCAGTCAATGCTCAATCAACGTACAAGGAGGAAACAACATCCAGTCAATGCTCAATCAATGTAAAAGGAGGAAACAACATCCTGTCAATGCTCAATCAATATACAAGGAGGAAACAACATCCAGTCAATGCTCAATCAATGTACAAGGAGGGTTTAAAAACATCCTGTCAATGCTCAATCAACGTACAAGGAGGAAACAACATCCTGTCAATGCTCAATCAATGTACAAGGAGGAAACAACATCCAGTCAATGCTCAATCAATGTACAAGGAGGAAACAACATCCTGTCAATGCTCAATCAATGTACAAGGAGGAAACAACATCCAGTCAATGCTCAATCAATGTACAAGGAGGAAACAACATCCAGTCAATGCTCAATCAATGTACAAGGAGGAAACAACATCCTGTCAATGCTCAATCAATGTACAAGGAGGAAACAACATCCAGTCAATGCTCAATCAACGTACAAGGAGGAAACAACATCCAGTCAATGCTCAATCAATGTACAAGGAGGAAACAACATCCAGTCAATGCTCAATCAATGTACAAGGAGGAAACAACATCCAGTCAATGCTTAATCAACATACAAGGAGGAAACAACATCCAGTCAATGCTCAATCAATGTACAAGGAGGAAACATCCAGTCAATGCTCAATCAACGTACAAGGAGGAAACAACATCCAGTCAATGCTCAATCAATGTACAAGGAGGAAACAACATCAAGTCAATGCTCAATCAATGTACAAGGAGGAAACAACATCCAGTCAATGCTCAATCAATGTACAAGGAGGAAACAACATCCAGTCAATGCTCAATTAATGTACAAGGAGGAAACAACATCCAGTCAATGCTCAATCAATGTACAAGGAGGAAACAACATCCAGTCAATGCTCAATCAACATACAAGGAGGAAACAACATCCTGTCAATGCTCAATCAACATACAAGGAGGAAACAACATCCAGTCAATGCTCAATCAATGTACAAGGAGGAAACAACATCCAGTCAATGCTCAATCAATGTACAAGGAGGAAACAACATCCAGTCAATGCTCAATCAATGTACAAGGAGGAAACAACATCCAGTCAATGCTCAATCAATGTAAAAGGAGGAAACAACATCCTGTCAATGCTCAATCAACATACAAGGAGGAAACAACATCCAGTCAATGCTCAATCAATGTACAAGGAGGAAACAACATCCAGTCAATGCTCAATCAATGTACAAGGAGGAAACAACATCCAGTCAATGCTCAATCAACATACAAGGAGGAAACAACATCCTGTCAATGCTCAATCAACATACAAGGAGGAAACAACATCCAGTCAATGCTCAATCAATGTACAAGAAGGAAACAACATCCAGTCAATGCTCAATCAATGTACAAGGAGGAAACAACATCCAGTCAATGCTCAATCAACGTACAAGGAGGAAACAACATCCAGTCAATGCTCAATCAATGTAAAAGGAGGAAACAACATCCTGTCAATGCTCAATCAATATACAAGGAGGAAACAACATCCAGTCAATGCTCAATCAATGTACAAGGAGGAAACAACATTCAGTCAATGCTCAATCAATGTACAAGGAGGAAACAACATCCAGTCAATGCTAAATCAACATACAAGGAGGAAACAACATCCAGTCAATGCTTAATCAATGTACAAGGAGGAAACAACATCCAGTCAATGCTCAATCAACGTACAAGGAGGAAACAACATCCAGTCAATGCTCAATCAACATACAAGGAGGAAACAACATCCAGTCAATGCTCAATCAATGTACAAGGAGGAAACCACATCCAGTCAATGCTCAATCAATGTACAAGGAGGAAACAACATCCTGTCAATGCTCAATCAATGTACAAGGAGGAAACAACATCCTGTCAATGCTCAATCAACGTACAAGGAGGAAACAACATCCAGTCAATGCTCAATCAATGTACAAGGAGGAAACAACATCCAGTCAATGCTCAATCAATGTACAATCATAACCATCTAACAGTTAAGGAATGGTATGATGTATGGAATGATTGGGTGTATTTCTATCATAATAATCTAGCTGTATGGAATGATTGAGTTTTATTTCTATCATAACAAATTGGCTCTATGGAACTGTATGATTTATGGAATAATTTATTTTTATTTCTTTCATAACAATCTGGCTCTATGGAGCTGTATGATGGATGAAATGGTTGGGTTTTATTTCTATCATAACAATCTAGCTGTACGGAATGGTATGATGTATGGAATGGTTGGGTTTTATTTCTATCATAACAACTGGCTTTATGGAATGGTATGATGTATGGAATAGTTGAATTATGACTATCATAATAAGCTAATTCAAGGAATTAATGTCCTCTGCTTCCGAGTTTCAAGTGGTGACTAAGTGCAAATAATTTTAACACGCTCAACAGATGGCAGTACCTAGCAGTTACAGCAAAAAGTTTCTATCATAACAATCTAGCTGTATGGAATAATATGATATGTGGAATGGTGGGGTGCATTCTTATCATAAAATCCAGAACATAATGAGATAGCTGTACCTGTGCACAGACTGGGTCGTTATCATTGGCATCCATTATATCAATGATAACAGTAGTATTGGAAACAAAAGCCCCATCAGTTGCTGAGACAGTCAGCTTATAACGTGGCGTGGCTTCCCGGTCCAGATTTTTGTTGATGTAAATCTCTCCTCCTCCGCGGACACGGAACTGACCAAGTGGATCTCCATCAGTGATGTAGTAACATACCTCAGCATTTTCTCCTACGTAAAATAAAACAAAATCTATTATAAATGGGCTTGTATGTTAATCAATATAGTTAACAGATGAAAAAAGTTTTAATTAGAAAATATTAAAAAAAAAAGCAATCAATAATGTGTAGTGTGTACAGACTGCAAATACATTGAAAATCAAGGGACCTATGGGTTATGGCACTCAGCTAAATTTTGTAAAATTTTAGCAAATGCAAAATATGCTTATTTCTATTGTTATTTGGTCTATATATATTAGCATTTGAAAAGCTAAGAGGAAAGGCCATCCTATTTGGTGATAATAAAGTACTTAATATGACTGCAGAACTTATACTCTGACATGACTGCAATAAACAAGTGACCCATGGGTCCTGACGTTCAGCTGATTAGGAAGACATTCACAAAAGGAATTTTATCATCTGAATGCCAAATTTTGCAGGTGGTATCCCCCTTCAACAGTAGCAATCAAAGTTCTTCAAAGCGAACAAGAAGAGAAGTTTCTTGATAATATGTAAAGCCATTCCAAGGAAATCTAGCCTTTTTGTATGCAGTCAGCTGAGCTAAAAATGACAATGCACATTTTTTAAGGACATCCCTGGATGTCAATACAGAAGATATTCTAGGTCCAACAGTGAAGTTTTGTACCATGTCTGAGTGTTTGGGTGCTAAAAAAGGTTTTGGCCAGTAATATAGGTCAAAATGACCTAATTTCAGTTTTTCTATGGAGACTGTCCCAGATATACCTGAGTATAACATTGGAACATTCTAGGGCTAGCAGATACAATTTGTGCCCATCTTATTTTCAGGGTGCTAAAAATCATGTGTATGGCCCATAGTATATAGAATATAGGTCACCATGACCTACTTTTAAGTTTCCATGCAGATTTACCCAGTACCTGCCTGCATGTCATGTTAGAAGGTTTTTAGGCCTAGTGGTACTATTTGTGCCTCATCTGACTGACTGGTTGCTCAAGATCATGTTTTCAGCTTGTTGTTAAAAAAATTTAGGTCACCATGACCTAATTTCAGGTTTCAAAGGGGATTGGCCTAGGACCTTCCTGGATGTACAGTTAGAAGTTTCTAGGTCTAACAGTTACAATTTGTGCCCTGTTAACGGATAGACTGCTTCATCTGAAGGTATCTAAAATAGAGAAAAAATGTGCAAAAATTACCAAAAAAAATAGAGGTGGCACAACCAGTCTTCAGGAAATTATGGAACTCTCTATGATCAATATACATGGAAAGATTCATGGCAATCAATGCATTAGTTTTTCAGATACTGGAGCTTTTGTATCCAATTTTTAATCCATAACTCGTAGAATAAAGGTCACAGTGATCTTATTTCAAGTTACCAAGGAGATCTTTTATGGACCTCTTAGTGTTTCCATGTCCAGTGGTTGTGATTTCTGCCCCTTTATTGGACAAGCAGACAGACAAACAGACAGACGATAGACAAAGAGTGACTGCTATAGCTCAGATGACTCTCAGTTAGCTATGCTAAAAAAACTATTAAAAGTTTGAAATACATTCATGAGGGCTGCACCACTCACTGTGCACAAACCACTGTATTGAGTGGTTTGCCTGATGGAAACATTACTTGACATGGTCTCTGAAAACCTGAATAAAAGCTACTCTTTTTTATTAATTCCTTTGAAATCCTAAGTGTATCTGCTGTGAAAATTAAATTAACAGTGTTTACAGGGGTAAAATGTGCCATAGTCAAAGTTGTCCAAAATTTATGCTGTCAATTTGACATTTATGTAAATAACTTAAAAAAATTACAAAATTTTGATCAAATTTCTGTTACACAATTAAAACTTAATTAAATATAGTTATATGCTTGAAAAAGATTCTTGCTTCAACAATTATCAAGTTAAGCGAGTAAATATTTTTCCTGATTATTTTTGGGCCCATAACTTCAACAATTTATGCAATACAAACCTAATATCCTGCATTCTGTACAAAAGAAATATATGCAGAAATAGGTATGCTATTTAAATATGAACAAAACAACTGGTGACAGTATCAAAGAAGTAGTTGTCATGGCCACTAGCTGCTCTAGATCTTATCATGGGGCTGCTGATGAAATAGTCTGCTCCAACTTACCTATGTCTGCATCTGTGGATGCCACACTGGTGATGATGGTGCCTGGCTGGGCATCCTCATTCACTGCCCCTTGGTAGAGGCGGCTTGTGAACAAGGGAGGTTCATCATTCATGTCCTCAACAACAATGTTGATCTGAGCTCGGTCACTCCACTGTTCATCAGCACCGTGGTCTTGTGCAACAACTTCAAACATGTACTCATCCCGTTTCTCCCGGTCAAGTCTGACAAGGGTTGTAATCTCACCAGTCACAGGGTTGACAGCAAAGGTACTTGTCATGTCCACATAGGGTTTGGCGAACGAATATGTGACCCTGCCATTATCCCCAATGTCTGAATCAACAGCCCTAATCTTCAAGACCAAGGATCCCACCTCATCATTTTCGGCTATGCTGACATTGTACACATCTGACTCCAGTTCAGGATGATTATCATTGACATCACCAATCTGTATATTAACAACCGTGTGTGCCACTAAAGGTGGGCTGGTTTTGGTTTCTGCTGTGACAGTCAGAGTGTAAGTTTCAACCGTCTCCCTGTCCAGCTCCCCTGTCAAACTTATCTGCCCTGTCTGCTCCATCTTGAATTTTGCAGGATTATTGTTTTCAGGAAGCTTCCCTGGAATGATTTGATAATTGAGCTCATGCTGGCTCTCAGCCCTGAGAGATGCTATGTATGACCCAACAGCATGGTTCTCCAACACAGAGAAAGAATACTGTGCCCTTTCAAACTTGGGAGGAACATCTGTAGGGCTGGATATGTAGATACTAACGGGGACATTGTTTTCTTGTGGTGGTGCTCCATTGTCTTGTGCACGGACAAAGAACTGGAACAGCTCATTTTCTGAAACATTAAGGGAACCATGGGTTATGACACTCAGCTGAATATGCCTGTGACAGAAAAATATAAAATCCTGGGAAAAGGGCTCCAAAGCCTGTGAAAAAAGACATGTTTAATCCAATTAATATAACATGGTTAAAGTATTTGTATAATACATATATTTACTGACATTGAAGACCTGAATCTCAACAAGGTCTACTTATGGATGAATAATACTTCCTATAAGCACTTAAACATTTCAGGGATATTTAGTCATAAAAAGTGGGAAAAATAATACCAACTGCGGCCATAATACAGGCATGAGAAATCAGAGATGGTTTATTCACCAATCTGGCAGTTCTCCCTACAAATTTACCTTATGAGTTTCTTTTAGTAGTCAGATATTTACACTTACTCAACAAATTTGACAAAAGCACACATTTGCAGGAAAATATTGTAAGGTGGTATATCATACCATGTCTTTTCTGCAAGTTTATTAAAAGTGGATACCAGTTACTGTTGACCTTAGAACCTAATGATCATGCCAAATGTCCAGCATGACATGACATGGAGAGCAAAAGTCAAGGTCAGGACTAAAATTGTAATTGTTATTTATATATATGTATGAGATTAAAGCTTAACAGTTTGGTGAAATTCTGGTAGTTATTAGAAATGAAAAAGAGTTGAATCCCCAGCTGATGACAGTTTTGTTTTCATGGAGAAGATAATGGAATTGAGAAGCTGAGGTCCAGGTGTTACTCCTCAGTGTGACCATGTAGTGATTGGACAATGGCTCAAGAACCCTTCAGTGTTTTTGCAGGTTAATTTGCCTCAATAAATGTAGTTTTGATTGTAGCAAAACCTTATCTGCTGCTTATGTTTTCATTCAACTCAAGCCAGTCTGCATCATTCATTACATTTTTGTATCATATTGTGATAAAAAATGGCCATCATACAATGCAAGTAAGTCAAAACATATACAAAGTTTAAAGTGAAAAGAAATTATATTTACTTATATGAGGTTGAGAAGTAAAACAGCCATACCCATGTTTGCCACACTTTGACGAAGGGAAATGACACCCGAGTAAGCATCAATGTCAAAGATCTTCAGTACTTTTGTGTTGTCTCCAGCCGTCAAACTAAACTTGATGGCAGCATTGGCACCAAGGTCAGCATCGGTGGCCTGGACTTGTAGGACAGTTGCATTGACCTCTGTGCTGGCATTGAGAGATATTTTGTACTCGCTGACCTTGAACTGAGGAGGGTTGTCCCCTTGGTCTGCCACATTGACACGTATGGTTGCGTACCCCGCTTTTCTACCTCCGTCTGTGGCCTTAACACGCACCAAGTGCTGACTTAGCTGCTCACGATCTAAAGGTTTCTGGAGATGAAGTTCACCTGGAGAAAAAAGATAATGTTAATCTCACAATTTATATAGAATGGATTTATATTTATACTCTAGCAAAAGTGAACAAATCCTGACATCAGTTGACCTACCTGGTACTAGACCATGTTAGGGTGTACAGCACCACCAGCCATTAACCTGGTACTAGACCATGTTAGGGTGTACAGCACCACTTGTCATTAACCTGTTCCTATACAATGTTAGGGTGTACAGCACCACCAGCCATTAACCTGGTACTAGACCATGTTAGGGTGTACAGCACCACCAGCCATTAACCAGGTACTAGACCATGTTAGGGGTGTACAGCACAACCAGTCATTTACCTGGTACTAGACCATGTTAGGGTGTACAGCACCACTTGCCATTAACCTGATACTAGATCATGTTAGGGTGTACAGCACCACCAGCAATTAACCTGATACTAGATCATGTTAGGGTGTACAGCACTACCAGCCATTAACCTGGTACTAGACAATGTTATGGTGTACAGCATTACCAGCCATTAACCTGGTACTAGACCATGTTAGGGTATACAGCACCACTTGCCATTAACCTGATACTAGATCATGTGAGGGTGTACAGCACCACCAGCAATTAACCTTGTACTAGATCATGTTAGGGTGTACAGCACCACCAGCAATTAACCTGATACTAGACCATGTTAGGGTGTACAGCACCACCAGCAATTAACCTTGTACTAGATCATGTTAGGGTGTACAGCACCACCAGCAATTAACTTGATACTAGACCATGTTAGGGTGTACAGCACCACTTGCCATTAACCTGATACTAGATCATGTTAGGGTGTACAGCACCACCAGCAATTAACCTGATACCAGATCATGTTAGGGTGTACAGCACTACCAGCCCTTAACCTGGTACTAGACCATGTTAGGGTGTACAGCACTACCAGCCATTAACCTGGTACTAGACCATGTTAGGGTGTACAGCACCACCAGCCATTAACCTGGTACTAGACCATGTTAGGGTGTACAGCACCACCAGCCATTAACCTGGTACTTGACCATGTTCGGGTGTACAGCACCACAGCCATTAACCTGGTACTAGACCATGTTAGGGTGTACAGCACTACAAGCTATTAACCTGCTTCTAGACCATGTTATGGTGTACAGCACCACCAGCCATTAACCTGGTACTAGACCATGTTAGGGTGTACAGCACTATCTGCCATTACCTTGGTCTAGTACTAAGGGTGTATAGCAATTGTTGAGTCTTGCTCCAAACATTCAACATTTTATTTTTTTACTGGTAATTGTTGCTTAATAAAATGTTTAACAGTGAGCATTCTGTTATTTAAGCAGCATATGATTTTCACTCACCCTCATCCTCAGTGATGTAGAAGAATTCCTCTGAATCTTTTCCTACAATACTATAAGTCACTGTCCCGTACACACCATAGTCGTCATCAGTGGCTGTTACTGTGGTAATGCTAACTCCATCTCCTTTGTTTTCTGCAATATCCACATCATACACAAGTTGTGAGAATCTGGGCTCATGTAGATTTGACCCTTTAGTTTTGATTGATAGCTGTGCGTATGTGGTAAAAACCCCATCAGTGACAGAAATATTGAGCTTGTAAGATGGCTGAAGAATCAAATCGCCCAAATTAGCAACACTCACAGCTCCAGTTTTGTCATTCATATGGAAGGTCTGGCCAACATTCCCGTCAATGATGGCATATGCTAACCACTCCTGGTCCGCGCTATCCTTGTCAGTGGCTGTGACCTGAGTAACAAACTGACCTGGTTTGGCCATGTCACTTACCACACAAGAATACATTGGTAATTCGAACTGTGGTGGGTTGTCAGACACGTCAAGGACTATGATGTTTATGTCCACTTCTGAGCTCTGTGGCGGGTTACCTTGATCTGTAGCCAGTACACGGAAGGACATGTTGGGTCTGTGTTCATGATCAAGAAGCTGCTTCACAGAAATCTCTCCAGAATTAGGATCTACACTAAAATGAAGGCTGTCTGAAGGTTCACTGCCTGAGATGATGGTGTACTGGACTACAGCATTGTGACCAGTGTCCTCATCGTCAGCCGTCACCGTCAGAATGGCGGTACCCACTGGTGTAGCTTCTGATACTGACACTGTGTAATGTTCACTCTTGAAGGTTGGTTTATTGTCGTTCACGTCCTGTAAATAAACATGCTGGAATTTATTGACACGTCTCAACTACATTATGTCTGTGCTCTGACTGTGTATCTTTTCATAAGGAATGATACAGAAATCAGGAATCGTTATTCTTTGAAATTTTGCCTTTCCAACAGAAAAACATTAAATTAGGTTTGCCTTTCCGCAGAAAAATTTGCCTTTCCACAAAAGATGCATCCTATCATCATTATCAAGCTTTCAGTCACACTTCTCTAATGTAAACCTGATACTGCATCTAACATGCCATCCTACCTGGACACTTGCATGTAAAAAGAACTTAATGTTTTCAATGGTAGCACTGTTATATCAGAAAAATGATCATGCAGTAAAAAAGCAAAGGATAATATACGAGATTAGGGTCTAAATGCCGGAACATATAAGAAATTATGAGGAAATATCGGGAGTCAGTGAAGCATGACATAAAAATGAAATGTTTGTTACTTCTTATCAGCTACTGATGTGAAAAACATCTGAGTTCACCTTTCCAACAGATTGGTGGAAAATGTAAAATGCCTTTCCATGCACATGTTTGCCTGTCTAAGACAGGCAGAAAAGCATTATATTTGTAAGTGACAAGGTGAAAGGACATTCACAAAATCAAGTGATATAAACATATATACTCTCCCATACAACTATGATCAGTATCTGCAGCAGATGAAGTTAACGCAAATCGAGCAGCTACAGGTTGCTGTGGTCAAGACCTCAGCCCTGCACGCTCCCTAAGCATGTTCTCTGAGCCAACAGACGCAATGCCACACCAAGCCTCATAGGTGCCAATCATCCCTGTGAATTTGGGAAAGCTGCAGTATGTTGTTGTTGAGTTATCTTGCGCGAAAGAAAGTGTCACTGACGGAAGGACAGAAGGATGGATGGACGGACGGATGGAAGGAAGGACTGACTGACATGGTGATCACTATAGGACACCGCTTGTCAAGGGGGGCCCTAATAATAAATGTAATATATTCACTTTGCACTTCTTTCACATCAATCTACACACTAGACACAGTAGGAATCTGGAAACAAATTTGTGTGGATTGACAGATGGACTGACAGACAGACAGATGAACAAACAGACAGGGTGATTACCATAGGGCATCCACTTGTGATCAATGAACATACCAGGTTTTGGGACACTAGATGAAATCAAAGTTGAGAAACTGACATGATTGTTGTCGTTTAATAGTAAAAAAAAAAATAGAAAAATATTAAAAAAAATAAGAAAAATTCAGGTGGCGCCACCACTTTTCGGGAACTGACAAAACTAGTCATGGTCAATATTAAAGGCAGGTTTTATCACAATCTATGCATCAATTATCAAGATATTGGAGGTTTTGTATCAATTTTTTATTATTCTTGGGGGGGGGGGGGTACTTACAAGTCCCATAGCTCGAAGGATATAGGTCACAGTGACCTAATTTCAGATACTGGATTTTTCATGGACCTCCCTAGATTTTCAGTTACAGGCTTCTAGGGTCAGCGGTTACTATTTGAGCCCTGCTAACAGACAGCCGGATGGCCAGACGGCAAGACCGACAATGGACAAAGCACCATACCTATACCTCAGTTGACTTACAGTCAGCTTAGCTAACAAGTGACCCATGGGTAATGACGCTCAGCTGACTGGGAAGAGATTCGCAAAAGTAAATTTTATCATCTGAATGGTAGTATATACCCATTCAACTGAAGCATCAAACAGATCAACCAACAGGCCAAGATTGTGTCTGTATTTATATATATTTCAAAAATAGAGAAAAAATGCGTAAACTTAAAAAAATTCAGGTGGCTCTTCCAGTCTGCAGAAACTAATAAAAACACTTAATGGTCAATTTACATGCAAAGAGTCATGGTGATCTCTGCATTAGTTGTTCAGATATTTCAGCTTTTGTATCAAATTTTCCATTATTCTGAGGGATTCTGAGTCCTATAGCTTAAAGGATATGGGAAACAGAGACCTAATTTCAGGTTTCCACAGACACTTTTCATGGACCTCCTTGCATGACAAGAATGAAGATTCTAGGTCCAGTTGTTACTATTTGTACCCTGTTGACAGATAACCACATCTTAAAAGGTCTCAAAAATAGAGAAAAAAAATCAGAAAAATACAAAAAAATAGAGGTGGCGCACCCAGTCTGCAGAAACTGATGGAACACCTCATGATCAATATGTATGCGAAAAATCATGAACATAAGTGTTGTAGTTTTTGAGATACTGCAGTTTTTGTATCAAATTTTTCATTATTCTGGGGGGTATTATGGAGCCATACAGCTTAAAAGATATGGGTAACAGAGACCTAATTTCAGGTTTCCATGGAGACTTTTCATGGGTCTCCCTGTGTGTCAAGAATGAAGATTCTAGGTCCAGTTGTTATGATTTGTGCCCTGTTAACAGATGTTCATATCTTTTAAGGTCTCAAAAATCGAGAAAAAAATTTATAAAACAAGTGGCCCATGGGCCATGACGCTCAGCTGAATTCAAGGAATGATGAACAATGAGCAAAATGACTGCCAGAGTGCAAACAAGTCATGAATTTTGTGAAGAGTCCTTAGAAATGGGTTTCAGTGGGCTTTTGGACAGATGACAACTTCATTTGAAGGTCTCATAAACAGAAAAAATGTGTAAAAATTTGAAACAAATACAGGTAGTGCCACCTGTCTGCAGGAACTGATGAAACACTCCATGATCAATATATATCCAAAGAATCATGGCTATCAAGGCATTAGTTATTAAGATACTGGAGCTTTTGTTTGTATCAAATTTTTAATTATTCTTGGGGGTATTTATGAGCCCTATAGCTCGGAGAATATGGGTAACAGAAACCTAATGTTAGGTTTCCAAGGAGATTTTTCATTAGTCACCCTGGATGTCAAGTAGGAAGATTCTAGGTTCAGCAGTTACAGTTTGTGCCATGTTAACAGATGACCACTTCATTTGTAGGTCTCATAAATAGAGAAAAAATGCCTAAAAAATTGAAAAAATACAGGTGGCACCACCAGTTTGCAGGAACTGATGGAACACTCCATGATAAATATGCCTGCAAAGAATCATGGAGATCAATGCATTGGTTATTCAGATACTGGAGCTTTTGTATCAAATTTTTAATTATTCTGAGGGGTAATTACTACAAAGAATATGGGTAACAGAGACCTAATTTCATGTTTTCACAGAGACTTTTTATGAACCTCCCTTGATGTCAAGTTAGAAGAATCTAGGTCCAGCGGTTACGATTTGTGCACTGTTAACAGATGACAGCTTCTTTTAAAGTCTCAAAAATAAAGAAAAAAATTCGTTAAAATTGGGAAAAAAATATAGGTCACGCCACCAGTTTGCAGGAACTGATGGAACATCTGATGATCAATATTCATGCAAAGAATCATGATGATCACTGCAGTAGTTATTCAGACACTTGAGCTTTTGCTTCGAATTTTGCATTATTCTGGGGGGTACTTCGGAGCCCCATAGCTCAAAGGATATGGGTAACAGAGACCGAATTTCAGCTTTTAAAGGAGACTTTTCATGGACCTCCCTGGATATTAAGTTTGAAGATTCCAGGTCAAGTTGTTACATTTTGTGCCCTGTTAACAGATGACAGTTTCATTGAGTTTTGAAAAATAGAAAAAAAATTGAAAAAATTTGAAAAAAATATAGGTGGCACCACCAGTCTGCAGGAAGTAATGGAACATCCCATGATCAATATTCATGCAAAAAATCATGGTGATCAATGCAGTGTTTATTCAGATACTTGAGCTTTTGTATCACATTTTCCATTATTCTGGGGGGTATTTTGGAGCCCCATAGCTCAAAGGATATGGGTAACAGACCTAATTTCAGGTTTTCAAGGAGATTTTTCATGGTCCTCCCTGGATATTAAGTTTGAAGATTCCAGGTCAAGTGGTTACATTTTGTGCCCTGTTAACAGATGACAGTTTCATTTCAGGTCTGAAAAAAAGAGAAAAAAAATCGTAAAAATTGGAAAAAATATAGGTGGCACCACCAGTCTATAGGAAGTGATGGAACATCCCATGATCAATATTCATGCAAAGAATCATGGTGATCAATGCATTGGTTGATCAGATATTTAAGCTTTTGTATTAAATTATTGTATCATTATTCTGGGGGGTACTTCGGAGCCCCATAGCTAGAAGAATATGGGTAACAGAGACCTAATACCAGGCTTCCAAGAAGACTTCTCATGGACCTCTCTGGATGTGAAGTAAGAAGATTCTTTGTCTAGTCATTACAATTTGTGCCCTGTTTACAGATGACGGCATGTTTTTAGGTCTCAAAAATAGAGAAAAAAAATTGTAAAAATTGAAAAAAATACAGATGGCTCCACCAGTCTGCAGAAACTGATGAAACACTCCATAATCAATATCCATGCAAAGAATCAAGGTGATCAATGCATTAGTTGTTCAGACATTTGAGCTTTTGTATCAAATTTTTCATTATTCTGCGGGGTACTTCGGAGCCCCATAGCTTGAAGAATATGGGTAACAGAGACCTAATTCCAGGTTTCCAAGAAGACTTTTCATGGACCTCCTTGGATGTGAAGTAAGAAGATTCTTGGTCTGGTCATTACAATTTGTGCCCTGTTAACAGATGAAGGCATCTTTTAAGGTCTCAAAAATATAGAAAAAAAATCTTAAAAAATCGAAAAAATACAGGTGGCTCCACCAGTCTGCAGAAACTGATGAAACACTCCATGATTAATACCCATGCAAAGAATCATGGTGATCAATGCATTAGTTGTTCAGATATTTGAGCTTTTGTATCAAATTTTTCATTATTCTGGGGGGTACTTCGGAGCCCTATAGCTTAAAGAATATGGGTAACAGAGACATAATTCAAGGTTTCCAAGGAGATTTTTCATGGACCTATTTGGATGTAAAGTTAGAAGATTCCAGGTCCAGTGGTTACGATTTGTGCCTTGTTAACAGACAGACGGCTGGACGGACGGATGACGGACAAAGAGTGATTGCTATAGCTCAGATGACTTATAGTCAGCTGAGCTAAAAACCTGAACAAATACAGGTGGTGCTACCAGTCTACAGAAACTG
Organism: Sipunculus nudus; assembly: GCA_026874595.1. Taxonomy (NCBI): domain Eukaryota; kingdom Metazoa; phylum Annelida; class Sipuncula; order Golfingiida; family Sipunculidae; genus Sipunculus; species Sipunculus nudus. The sequence continues at coordinate 60,859,101 of CM049315.1, read as the reverse complement.
ATGAAACACTCCATGATCAATATCCATGCAAACAATTATGGTGATCTCTGCATTAGTTGTTCAGATACTTCAGCTTTTGTATAAAATTTTCCATTATTCTGAGCTGTACTTTGGAGTGCCATAGCTCAAAGGATATGGGTAACAGAGACCTAATTTCAGGTTTCCATGGAGACTTTTCATAGGTCTCTCACTGTGTCAGGAATGAAGATTCTAGGTCTAGTCTTTACGATTTGTGCCCTGTTAACAGATTTCACATTTTTAAAGGTCTCAAAGATAGAGAAAACAATTCGTAAAGAATCGAAAAATACAGGTGGCGCCACCAGTCTGCAGAAACTGATGAAACATCTCATGATCAATATGTATGCCAAAAATCATGACCATCAGTGATGTAGTTAATGAGATATTGAAGTTTTTGTATGAAATTTTTGACTATTCTGGGGGTACTTTGGGGCTCCATAGCTCGAAGGATATGGGTAACAGAGATTTCCATGGAGACTTTTCATAGGTCTCTCACTGTTTAAAGAATGAAGATTCTAGGTCCAGTCTTTCCTTTTTATGCCTTGTTAACAGATGTTCACATTTTTAAAGGTCTCAAAAATAGAGAAAAAAAATCGTAAAAAATAGAAAAATACAGATGGCCCCACCAGTCTGCAGGAACTGATGGAACATCTCATGATTAATATGTATGCCAAAAATCATGACCATCAGTGATGTAGTTAATGAGATATTGAAGTTTTTGTATGAAATTTTTTACTATTCTGGGGGGTACTTTGGGGCCCCATAGCTCGAAGGATATGGGTAACAGAGACCTCATTTCTGGTTTCCAAGGTGATTTTTCATGGACCTCTCAGAATGTCAAGTTACAAGTTTCTAGGTCCAGCGGTTACGATTTGTGCCAGGTTAACGGACGGACGGACAGACGGACAAACAGACAGACGGACGACGGACAAAGGGTTATCGCTATAGCTCAGATGACTTACAGTCAGCTGAGCTAAAAATGTGCCATGCTCGAAGTTGGGCAAAATTTAAGGTACTGATTTAAAATTTGCCTAATATCTGGTATACAATTAAATCTAAAATAAATATGGTTATATCCTTAAAATACACTACTAGCTTCAACCGTTAACATGTAGAGTAGGTAAATATATTTCCTTATGTTCTGACAAGGTACATTATGTTAAGGTCCGTAACTTCTAAAACTTGTGCAATATTAACCTTATTTCTGTCAAAAGCATAGGAAATATAGAGGACCATTATGCCAAATTTGAACAAAACAACTGGATTCATAGATCTTACAGATCTGTCTTACAGACTTGTAGTCAGTTGAGCTAATTATGCTTATCTGGTTTATGGCCGAAGGTGCTTAACAGCCCTGCTGTTAAACTAATAAGACATTTCCACTACTGTACCCTTAATCATTTGTTCTTGAACAAAATTACAATATGTCAATATTGCTTTAAATATATGAAAATTCAGACCTGCAGCTGGATATGCAATGTGACATCTGTATGGGCCCCTGTGACCATATCCATGGCTCGCATGGTCAGATCATAAGTCGACCGGTATTCATAGTCTAATGTGTCCTTCACCTTCACCGTACCTACAATAATACACATAGTAAACCTAACACAATGCATATATCTTGTTCAGATCTAAGACTTTTCTAACAAAAATTACTCCATATAAATGTAACTTATGTTATTTTATCCAATAAATGTAGTCAAGAAACATACATTACCATTTCCTCTTGAATTTAAAAGAAGTTTTATAAGTAATCTGTAGTAACAATGACACAATAACACTACACAAGCATTTACATAAATAAAGAAAAAAATACACCACAATTAGAGTAATTCCAAAGAAAGGAAGCCTTACAGAGAATTAGATTCTCTTTGAATATTCATCTGGCATTAGCTGCTCTCCACCTCAAAAGTGATATGTAAAATATTGGATAATCTGTGTAACAAATTTAAAGTCAGCAATTAAAATCATTTGATGCTCATGGCACATAAAGTATGATAACAACTTAGGTGAGAAACCAATACTACACTATGTTGGTTTGTATCTTATCCAAACAATTCATGGACCCATTCCCAGAGAGTGTGTACCAGTAGTTTTGTTCTGTGGCCTCAGGAAGCCGGGTGACATTTTACTTCAAGCAGAAAAGGCCATTCCACCACACAGAACACTCATTGCCATGCAGAAGGTTGTATAAATATCTTTGAACATCAAATGTAATCTGTCTGATTTCAGTAACACAATCTTTAAAAGTCTGCAATCCTCAGCATGCGGCACTACTATAGGTGACATAACACCAGATGTAAATATACATGAACATTCATGCACAAAAAGATTGTGACTGTCCATATCCTGCAGATAACAGACATCTCCTCACCACCTGATACTAGCTGAATCACAGCCATGTAACAGACACATACACACATAACACACATCCAAATCAGCTGCATTAATGTCAAACACCTATCTCTTCATTTATGGTGATGTTGAGTACATATTCTTGCTTCTAATATAGAAAACATGAACTCATCCGCTTACTTACTATCTAAGATTTCTCATACAAATTTTCAGAACAATACACCCATCAATTTGAGAAATAAAATTTTTTTTTATGATTTTCAAAAAATATGGAAATATTTAATGTTGAGGCCATTGTTATAGTAAAGGTCATGACTACAAGGCTCAGAAAAACCTAAAATATGGAAAAGATGCAATTGTTAAATATTTTTCTACATCACTGTTTGTAAAATTTATGTGCAACAGCAACAGTAATTAGGTATAACAGTTTCTATTGCATTTGTAAAATTTTAATTTCATTTCATCTAGAAAATATGTGAAAGACTGAAGGTTTGGGTTGAACAGTTTCACTTGAAATATGTTCACAAGCATTTAGAACAATATTGTGACCTTGACTTTTGACCTTTTGAATTCAACATCAATAGGCTTCTTCCCCTATTGGTAGGTAAGCCATATATGACAGATGGAAAGTATAGATTGAAAAGTTTGCCTGAAAATGACTCCACACAAGAAGAGGGTGCTGTGCACTTGACCTTTGACCTCAAAATCAATAGGTCTTTTCCCCTGTTGGCAGAGAACCAATATCAGTGCTGAAAGGTTTGGAATGAAAGGTCTAGCTTGAAATGTGTCCACAACCTTTTCAAAGAAGTGGATCCTTTGACCCTGACCTTTGACCTTGTGACCTCAACATCTATAGGATTCTTCTCACACTTAGTAGGTGAGCTATATGTGAAAGATCAAAGAATTGGGATGAAAGGTTTGGCTTAAAATGCATCCACAGGCTTTTCAAAGAAGTTGGTTCTGTGACCTTGACCTTTGACCTTGTGACCTCAAAATAATTATGGTTCTTCCCCTGTTGGTAGGTGAGCTGTATGTGAAAGATGGAAGGTTTGGAATGAAAATTTTGGCTAAAAGTATTATTTCTGGGGGGTGCAAACACACCCCATAACTTCGAGAATATAGGTCACAGTGACCTAATTTCAGGTTTGCAAGGAGATCTTTTTAGAACCTCTAAGACTGCATAGGGTTCATGGCCCTAGCCCCTACGGTTACGATTTGCGCCCTGCTAACGAACGGACGGCCGGACGGACAGACAGAAGGACGACGGACAAAGACCCATCGCTATAGCCCAGCATGACTGAAAGTCAGCTGAGCTAAAAATTGACCTAATTCAACAGATTTGAAACAAGTGACCCATGGGTCATGACGCTCAGCTAATTGACCTGTTGACAATATGTCCTGATTAAGATAACGTAGTGGCACCATCATTCATACGCTCAGGCCAAAATTTTAGTACATCACATTTAGTACATTATGGTGTGTCCCAATAGCAGGCAATCGAACTGTATCAGATTTTTAAGTGTGTAAATTTGCATTTTTTTTTACGTCATTTTTATATGATTACATAATTAGATACATGTATTGGGTCAATATATGGTTATTTGATTAGAATGAAGGCTTAGCTAGCAGCACAGTGTTTACACAATTAACTTGTTTCTGAGGTTGTCAGTAATGGTCAGTGACTAAAACAAAAGCATACTTTGATCCTCAGTCCAACAGCCTGAATTTTTGCGAGTCCTGAAGGTGGACACTTGGACTCCCAGAACTGAGCATCAGAGTTAGATTTTATGCATAACAGACCCTTACTCCCGCGTTCCTGAATGCCCTGTGATAACAAATGGAGATAATGTCCGAGAGGAAAAGGTAATTTAGGCCATGGTTGGTTGATATGCTAGAGTTATATTCGTGACTAAGGACTGACTCAATGGGTGGGAGGGGGATGGTGGGAATTACAACACCTCTGCAAATACATATAGGACAAACAAAGGGTCATGGCGCTCAGCTGTTATATATGATTAAAAATATGATTTGGGAAAGAGGCACATGCTTGTTTTGTGTGGTAATAAATATAAGCTTTATTATGAGTTGATGGTGTTTAGCTTATGTATGATTTTGATAGTATCTTTGGAGACAGGGAAGAGGATTGATTTCATTTATTTTATTAACAAATGGAGTGCTATTGTCACACAGATTTTGACTTGGCCATATAACTTATAAGCAGCACATATAATAAAAGAGTTTAACTATTTATTAAAATTTAATAACAAATATTGTGCCAATATAATTTTTATTAAAAAAAAATAAGAAAATCATGTTATTTTTTTAAATAAAATATAACTGAAATGATTATTGAAATAATATTATAGAATATATTCATGAATGCATTCATGAATACCTTTTGAAAGTATCTGCACTGGTATTCAAATACTTGATTTATACCTGAATTCCCATTCTTATGAAATAAAATGTTTTAATGCAGTACATATTCATATTCGTTTTCAAATACATTTGCAAAGCATTCGCACCATGTCTAGTATTTATTCAGTTTTAGCCAAACAATGATGTTGAGAATCCAGAATATACAAAATTCACAAATTTAAATAATGATCATAAGTACCTGGTTTTATGGCTTTTATTTATATTAAAAAAAAATAAATGTAATATATTCACTTTGGACTACTTTCACATCAATCTACACACTAGACACAGTAGGAATCTAGATAAATATTATCAACTGCATCTTTGTCTATCATTAATTTCCTTCATATGATCCCTAATGATTAGTAATGAATAATATGATTTATTTTTTATCATTAAAATTTCACTGAAAAATACCATAGGTGTTATTTGGATAACATTGACATTGACATTCTATCCATCCATACAAGATTCTTACATCATCAGTAACTGCAAGTTAATTTTCTGTTACTCATCAACTAACAAATTCCTTTTCTATAAATTTTTCTTTAATTTGTTATAAAAAAAACAATACAAAATTATTAATTTATTGTTTATTGTTATGTTGTTTTTCAAAACAACTACTAGATGAGTTGGGTTGGACACCTGGATCAACTGTGGCTGGGCATTAGCTGCCTGGCTGCCCCAGTGTATGCTTCGCTCAAGCATGCATAATCTGATGAAAGGTCAACAAGGTCAACATACAGGTGACTGAAGAGTGGCTGGATTAAGCCTGGGTCTGACATGGTCTCATAAAAACATTAATAAAGCTACAATATTTGACCAATTTCTTTCAGCTTTCTAAACTACAAAGATGAAATCCTTATGTGTGCATAACATGAAAATTATATTAACAGTGCTCTCAGGAAACAAACCTGCCATGGTCAAAGTTGGGCAAAATTTAAGGTACTAATTTTATATTTATACTAATAACTTATAAAATTTGAAAAATTCAGAACTAATTTTTGGTATTCAATTGAATCTTGATTAAATAATGTTACATCCCTCACAAAAATCTCTAGCTTCAGCAATCCTCTGATTAAGGCAGTAAATATATTTCTTGATTTTTTAAAAAGTGCATTATGTTTGGGCCCATAACTTAAAACAATTAAGCAATACTGACATCATTTCTGGCATGTGCATAGCAAATGTATAGAAAAATATGTATATTATATATGATCAAAGTCAGATCAGTGGTTTTGATATTAAGCAGTCTTACAGTGGAACAATGGGTTTTTAATGGAAAAATGAAGTTTTTCATTAATATTTCGAAGGAATTAAGTCTTAGTGATCAAATTCTTGGCATGGTAGGGGATTTTGGAGACATCTAACTGTATGCTAAATTTAAGGAACTTAGAGCTGAAGCTGGGGAGCTGAGCTCTAGCAAACTGCATAACATTAGCTTGATGGAAACTTGATGTGACATGATGCTTGAAAACTTGAATAAAATCTACAGTTTTTGATCAACTGGATTCAAATTTTTGGTGTTAACAGACAAAATGCTAACAAAAACATGCTGTGAAAAATAAATCCACAGTACTTACAGGAAAAAAACGTGCCGTGGTCAAACTTGGGCAAAATTTAAGGTACCAATTTTATATTTTTGCCAATATTTAAAAAAATTTAACAGATTTTGATCTAATTTTTTGTATACAATTAAATTTTGATCAATTAAAGTTGTATTACTGAAAAATGTCCCTATCTTTAACACTTAGTGACCAAATATCTTTCCTGTTTTTTTTACAAAGTCTTTATGTTTGGGCCCATAACTTTTTTAAATTAAATAATACTGTGGAGCGTGGTGGCGTAATGGATAGGGCGCTGGACTTGTGACCGCAGGGTCTTGGGTTCGCGTCCCGTTCTGACCGCCATCTGCGCTAAGACTCTTAGGCAAAGTCTTTACCACAAGGGTGCGCTCTCTCGACCCAGGAGTGAATGGGTACTGGTCATGGGAGGTAGGCAAATGTAGAACGAATAACCCTCTTGCGCCTGATATGGCAGCTTGGGTTGTATGCTCCCCAGGGAGCCGAGAAAAGCTACAAGAATGAACAGGCCCGAAAGACCAGGAAGGCAAAGTCGGATGAGACTGACATGTAGGTGATATCAGACTATAAAAACTCTATCCTTTACCTTTTACCTTTTACTTAATTCCTGGCATGTACATAGGAACTATATAGAGGAATATTTATGGTAAATATGAAGAAAACCAGATGAGTGGTTTTGATATTAGGCAGTCCTGAAGTGTGAAAATAGATTTCTAATAAAAAATTGAGGTTTTTCCTTAATATCTCAAAGGAACGAAGTCCTATTGACCCAATTTTCGGCATGGTAGGAGATTTTGGGGACATCTAACTGTATGCCAAATTTAAGATTCGTAGGTCCAGTGGTGTCAAAACGTGCCAGTCTTACGGATGGACATCCGGACAGACAGACATTCGGAAGGACGGACGGCCCGACAGACGGACAGACGACGGACAATGGACCACGACTATAGCTCAGATGACTTATAGTCAGCTGAGCTAATGAACAAATGTTTGCATTAGATCCTCATTTTTTTTATTACATCAATTTTTTTAAGTTTATAATTTTTATATACATGCCCAATATAATATATATATCTGAATATATAAGTTGATTCACACAATGTTTATGCACACAAATATATTTATTTTTTTTTGCAACCACAAAAAAAATAAATTTGCAAAAAAATAAATATCTGAAAAAAATTCAAATTTTTGCCTTCTTTATCCATAATATGGCTCATGTATTATCAATTTATGCATACTGATGGGATTAATTATATTTAATTTGTTAAAGTTATTTAAAAGAATATGGATACCTTTAAAAATGCTACGTTATGATAACACTGCATCTTCTTGATTATTCTTTGAGTTACTATTTCAAGAAAAGTTTTGTGTATTGGAGTAGAAACAACATTGCAATAGGAAATACAGTTTAAACAATAACAATTACTATATAACATAACATTTGGTCGGAGTGGGACCTGATATAAAAATAGCTGTATACCTGTGACAGAAGGGAATCTCCCCCAGTCACCCATTAAAAAATGGGGTACCCAAGCATAGCTGACCTCTAGTGACAAGAAGTGGGCTGCCTGGAGCCTGACAATGCATGTGAATACAAGAGCCTCCAAAAAAATTCAATTACTAGCCTAATTTTTTAGCTTTTACTTTCATATTTAAGATCTAAACAGATTAAATACTTATGTGTACATGCTGTGAAAATAAAATCAACAGTACTTACAGGAAAAAACATGTTTAAACAATTATCATGTTAAGTGAGTTTTATTTTTTTTACAAAGTGCATTATGTTTGAGCCTATAACTTTTAAATTTAGTAATACTGACTAATTTCTGGCATGTACATAGGAAATATATAGGAGAATATTGCTAAATATGAACAAAAACTGATAAGTGGTTTTGATATTAGGCAGTCCTGAAGTGTAACAACAGGTTTTTAAGGGAAAATTGAGGTTTTTCATTAATTTCTCAATGGAATGATCAAGTCGCAGTGACCCAGTGTTTTGGTAGGAAAACTTTGGGACATGTGACAGTATATTGCATTTCAGATTTGTAGCTTCAACAGTTTCAAAACATGCCCTGTTAACGGCCCCTGGATGACAGAAAAAGGACAATCGCTATAACTCAGATGACTTATAGTCAGCTAAGCTAAAAATTAACAAGGGCAGTGAATATCCAGGTACACTGTGCATCACTGATAAATTGTTGCTTCATTATAACTTTCATCCAAAAATCATACAATATCATATTTATTTGTCACATTTTTATGAGCTGATTTTAAACAATCTTTGCTCAATTTACTGTGGCCTGACATGCATACTCCACATGATAATTCTAAGATCTATCAAAAGGTATATATGAATGCAAAGCCAGCTGAAGTAGTATGCATGTGGTAGTTTGCATGTGGCAGTATGTGTGTGGTAGTATGCATGTGACAGTTTGTGTGCAGTAGTATGCATGTGATAGTCTGTGTGTGGATGTATGTATGTGGTAGTATTCATGTGGTAGTATGCATGTGGCATTACATATGTGGTAATATGCATGTGGTAGTTTGCAATGGTTCTATGCATGTGGCAGTAAGTGTGTGGTAGTATGCATGCAGTAGTCTGTGTCTGGATGTATGTATGTGGTAGTATTCATGTGGTAGTATGCATGTGGCAGTACATGTGTGGTAATATGCATGTGGTAGTTTGCAATGGTTCTATGCATGTGGCAGTATGTGTGCGGTAGTATGCATGTGGTAGTCTGTGTCTGGATGTATGTATGTGGTAGTATTCATGTGGTAGTATGCATGTGGCAGTACATGTGTGGTAATATTCATGTGGTAGTTTGCAATGGTTCTATGCATGTGGCAGTATGTGTGCGGTAGTATGCATGTGGTAGTCTGTGTCTGGATGTATGTATGTGGTAGTATTCATGTAGTTGTATGCATGTGGCAGTACATGTGTGGTAATATGCATGTGGTAGTTTGCAATGGTTGTATGCATGTGGCAGTATGTGTGCGGTAGTATGCATGTGGTAGTCTGTGTCTGGATGTATGTATGTGGTAGTATTCATGTGGTAGTATGCATGTGGCAGTACATGTGTGGTAATATGCATGTGGTAGTTTGCAATGGTTCTATGCATGTGGTAGTCTGTGTCTGGATGTATGTATGTGGTAGTATTCATGTGGTAGTATGCATGTGGCAGTACATGTGTGGTAATATGCATGTGGTAGTTTGCAATGGTTCTATGCATGTGGCAGTATGTGTGCGGTAGTATGCATGTGGTAGTCTGTGTATGGATGTATGTATGTGGTAGTATTCATGTGGTAGTATGCATGTGGCAGTACATGTGTGGTAATATGCATGTGGTAGTTTGCAATGGTTCTATGCATGTGGCAGTAATATGCATGTGGTAGTCTGTGTCTGGATGTATGTATGTGGTAGTATTCATGTGGTAGTATGCATGTGATAGTTTGCAATGGTTCTATGCATGTGGCAGTATGTGTGCGGTAGTATGCATGTGGTAGTATATATGTAGTAGTATGTGGGTATAAGTATTTGTGTAGTAGTGCATGCATGTGGTTGTCAGCATTTTGCTTATAGTGAGCCAGAATGGTGGCAATAACATTAGCTTGCCCAGATTTAAAGTCAGCCAAAGGACACTGCAGTTAACTTATAACACAAGCATACAGAACCTGATTTGGCATCCATACTGAATAAAATCAGAGAGCTACTGAGAGGAACAGCAGTGCATCTCAAACATGTTTGCATACAAAAAGGAAACAAAAAGCATGCATAGTCATGCAAATGATCAGCCTCTGTAGTAGGGGTTTCATTTCAAGCCTGCTTGCTGCTACAACTAGAATGTGCACAATAGCAATTCAGAAAGTTTTCTGGTGGAAATAAAAGCTGCTACTCAAGGCTGTCACCATCACAAGTTACTTACACGGTCCAAACACACGATCCATGGCTAAGTGCAAGGGAGAAAATGAAAGGACACCAGTCTATTAGGAAGCACATTCCACGCAACACAAAAGCTTACACTTTTGTCAAGAGCATGGACAAATATAGATGACACTAGCCACAAACACTTGTATGTTTCCTGGTTAGTCCTAGTTGTAACACACTAATGTGGTGCCAAGTTAAGTTTTGCTCAAATTGAGAATAAAATAAAGTAAACATAGCATAAATATATCAATGTTATCCTTAAAGGGACATCACAGGTATTTTTTGTTAAAAAAACTATGAAATATTCACTTATCAAAAATGTGTAAATCAACTGTTTTTGGAGACTAGAATAACAGCAATTTATCTTATTATTACTTATGTCCCTTCAAGTTTATGCAAATTAAATAAATATACATATATGAAAACACAATGCAGATTAGACAAATCAAACATAAACTCAGAACTTGTGTGCATCACAGTGAATTTCTTTTCCAGCCAGTTAACATTTTAAATGAATGAAGCCAAACAGCCATTAAACCAGTCCACAAAAAAACTGCCTGCTCTCCAGGTGTTGGCAATATTTGCTTGTTTCTTTTCAAGCAACTGTCTGACAAAAGGGCCATGTTTAAAAAGATATGACCTAGTTAAAAATGTACCAAATGTGACACTGTATGCCCTGTACAGTGTGCACACCCCTGGTCACAAAAGGACCAGGAAATCAAGCATGGACTTCTACTTACACATGATGGCAACACAATATGAAAAGCAGAGAGATACTACAATGCAAGTAAATTCTGCACCTGTTTAAAATTGATATAGAGGAAATCCAGCTACAGCCTCCAGCAATCTTTCTAAATGAAGAGCTGGCAACCATATACCATACAGATAACCACAGGAGGGCGGGTCTCAGGTGGTATCGCCATGGAGAACAGCCTGCTTACTTGTTGGACAACTCAAAAAGGGGATTTCTAAAGCTATCATTGGTGTCTTTTAGACCTCCAGCTTAACTGTATGAAAAACTGTGCCTCATTCAATAACATTTATGGCCGCAAAAAGAAATGTGTCCCTGAGGCACGTACCCTGTCAGATTACCATGGTTAACATAAATATGCTCCATACCCTAGTGAGTGTGATAAGTAGTGGCTTAAAGTTTGTTTGCATCAATTATTCAACAGTGACTTTGCAAAAATATATAAACATGAATAGTTGTATATTTTTTCAAAACAGGGATAAAAGCTGGGATGGTATATGCTAAAACAATTGGTTAAAAACAACTAAAACTTTAAAAATCCAAAGACTGCTTAAACAAATTTCAAGATCCAAACTTGTTTTGACTGGTTTTTACTTTTGGTCTATGGTATTTTTTGTCTGTATTAATTAGTGACATCCTGGACAAGTAACAATCCATGGCCAGGCAGGCTGACAGGTGGATAGTGTGTACATCATGCATGTTTATGTGGTGATTTAAATTTCTTTGTGTTACCAGTACAGCTCGACCTTGTGAACACTACACTATTCAAATTAACAGGAACCTACTGTTCAAGTGATTTCTCAATGTTACTTTATTTATCATATTTCAACAAAATATTATTTTCAAACCCTGTGTCACTGGAGAAAGGCCATCGACTTTAAGTAATACAACATATGAACCTGATAGGATTCAGATTTAAACTTCCTTTATGCTGACCGAGAAATGATTTTTAATTTCAGATCTGAAGCTTGTTACAACACAAATCTGGCTCATGTGGCCACAATGTCAGAAAGTGATACAAACACAGCCAATACCAGTGTTTACCACAGGACCACCCACTGTATCAGAGTTACAACATGAAGACACTATGATACTCACCAATGTCAAAGTCCACTGTGAACTCCCCGTATATGTTTCCCGCCTGGATGGAGTAAACCAGCTTGCTGGTGGCTGGGCTGGATGCTTTGATGGTTGTGACTACCTGTTCAGTTCTGACGTCCTCTGGAATGCTGACACTGTAGTATGGCTGGTCAAACTGTGGCATAGCATTGTCAATGATGGTCAGATGGACCACAGCTTGTGTGGACAGTGGATTTATTCCTGGGCAGAGAGACAGAAAACCATTACTGTTGTACAGGAACACATGGGTTATCACCTGACAATATGTAATAAAACAGCATAGGACATAATATAACAAGACAAACTGCAACGGAACATGATGTAGCTAAACATAGAAGATGAACTTAGCTGAAAAAATAGTATCCACAAAACTCTGTATTGGCAGATACAAAAATTATGTAAGGATAAGACAACTTAACTGACTTTACCTTTATCTGTCACCTTGACAGTGACATTGACTTTTTCCCCAGCTAAGTCAGGCTCTAATGGTGAGGCCAATGTCATGTAACCAGTCTTGCCATTGATTGTGAGATAATCCAGCAGATGGCGCTCCTTGCTGATGTTTGCATTCAGTATGCTGTACTCCACTGTGCCATTCCTTCCTTCATCAGTGTCAATCGCTGTCACCTGCAAATAAGGTTTCTCCACAGATATTATGCATAACATAATACACATTGTGGATATTAGTTAACACTGCACAGGGATTGTATTACTTTGAAATTTTCACCTTTCCAACAGAAAAGCAATAAATTAGGTTTGCCTTTCTGCAGAAAAATTTGCCTTTCCGCAAAAGATGCATCCTGTCATCATATCAAGCTTTAAGTCACACTTCGCTAGTGTAAAATTGATACTGCATCTTACATGGCAACCCACCTGCACACATACATGTAAAAAGAACTGAATGTTTTCAATAGTAACACTGTTATATCAGAAACACGATCATGCAGTATAAAAAAATAAAAGGAAAACAAGAGATGAGGGCCTAAATCAGTGGTAAATGCTGGAACGTATAAGAAATTATAGGGAAATATAGAGAGTCAGTGGAGCACCACCTGTAAAATATTTCATTTTTATATCATGTTTGTTTCTACGTATCAGCTACTGATGTGGAAAACATCTATTTTCCCCTTTTTCCAACGGATTGGTACAAAATGAAAAATTCCTTTCCATGCAGATGTTTGCCTATCTGAGACAGGCTGAAAGGCATTATTACAACCCCTGCTGTAGTCAATAACAGTGATGCTTCTCGAGTTCCTACTTTAGATATGTCCTCCTGACAACCAGATCAAAACTGAGCAAACAATTCTTGCAAACTAAGGCTGTGATGTTACCTTATTTCACACTGATACCAGGTACTTGGCTGAAGATACTACAAACAATATCACACATTTTATACATATCATACATATTATATATGACCACAGTGTCCTCTGTAAAGGAGAAGTTCTTGACATGATAATTCTTAGTGGTTCTTGACAATTCTTAGTGGTTGCAACCTCATGGATAATGAAAAATAATTTTGCCCAAATTTGAACCTTAAAATTTACCCTTGTCTTATACACAACATTGATCACTTGTGCACAAATATGGTATGTCACAGTGACCTAATTTAAGGTTTCCAAGGAGATTTATCAGGGATCTTTCATAGTAACAATTTGTAAAGGAAAGACTAGTCAGCCAGCCAGACAACAGATAAAAGTGATTGCTTTAGCTAAGATGACTTTTAGTCACCTGAGCTTGTTAATAAAACACAAAGGCCTTGCTGGCTCTTACTTTCTTTTAAGTCATTAGATTCTGTTCTCAGTCTGTCTGACCAGCGATGACCGGTGATTATTTTCATATATACATGTAGGATGTCACTTTCTTTGTTATATGGTCAACAATTGTCAATTATCAACACAAGGACACCTGATGATACAGACACAAAATTTCACTTTGCACAAGCATGTATTGATCAGACTACCCCTGTATCAATACAATTGTGGCGGCTGATGTTCAAAAGAAAGTCTAGAGCAACTGTGACCTCATTTTCTTGTGGGGCATAACACCCCTGTAAAGACAACAACTTGAGGTTATTCCTTTGTATTTTTAGCATGAAATACTTATTCCACCCTGAGGCCATTATTTGTTTAATCATTTGGTTTCCGGGACTGATAAAGTTATAAATGTGGTTTATACAGCTACCTGTATGATGATGTCTCCTGTCTTGGCACTGGTTGACACCATGGCGTAGTACGGCAGGCTGACAAACACAGGTGCATTATCATTCTGGTCAGTCACAGCAACATTCACCAAGGCATGGGCCACGCGAGGAGGGTGACGGCCATCCCTGGCTTCAACAACCAGAGTGTAGCGAGAATGCTTCTCCCTGTCAAAAACTGAGCCAGTGGAACTGATTACTCCTGATGTGTCACCAATCTGGAACAATCCACCCGGATTAAGAATTGAGAATATAATATGTTCATTTAAACCCTGGCCTGAGGCCTGCACAATTGCCACATGTTGTTGTTGTGTAGAGTTTTCTTGTACCTGGCCATCATACTCTGTCCGTGTGAAGGACAGACCAGTATGTTTGGTTCCTGACACTGACACAATCACCTGAGCATCATCTGAGAAGCGTCCGTCAAACACACGAACATCCAGCTCATACCGGTCTTGCCGGAGGTCTGGATTGAGGACAGTAATTACACCAGTATCTTCAGCAATGGTTAAAGCCCCGTTATCATCACTGTGCGTGATGGAATATGTAAGCTTCTCTGTGGCTTCTGTATCCATATCTGTGGCATTAACCTGTGTTAGTACAATGTTTTTGTAGGTCGGCAGGAGTAATTCTGCATGATATATGCTTTGGGAGAAGCGGGGTGGTGAGTCATTAACATCAATGATCTTGATCTGAACTGTGGCTGAGGAGTTGGCTGCTTTCTGTGGCTGCCCACGATCTACGGCAGTCACAGAGAAACTGTACGCTCCCGCAACCTCATGGTCAAGCTGGACCCTGGTACGAAGAGCACCTGTTGTTGGATCAATCACAAATACATCTCTTGCTGCGACCTCTTTAATGGTAAACATAACCATGCCATTAAAATTATCATCAGCATCAGCTGCCTTGACAATTAATGGCTTATTATAAGCATCCAAAATTGCCTCACCTGGTGACAGACCTTCATGTATACTGCCCATGTAAATGTCCTGTTCAAAGATCGGGGAGTTGTCATTAACGTCAATCACACATACCATAACAACCACGTGTGTGGACACAAGCACGGCATTACTGGCCTGGACTGTGATATTGTACAAGGATTTTTCTTCATAATCCAAGACTCTTGTTGTTTCTATGACACCAGAATTAGGATTGATCTTGAAGAGACCGTCATCATTTCCTTGTGTGATACTGTATACAATAGTTGATTGACTGATAGCAAACACAGAAGCAACAATCTCAGCGGGTGGCCTGTTTTCCTCAATCTGAACAACATAGTGGTCCTGTACAAAGTGTGGCGGAGCATTATCTGGGACCGTTACTGTGATCTGCACGTCTGTACTACTTATCTTTGGTGGTTTGCCACCATCTCTGGCTACAACAACCAGGTGGAATTCCTTGTGACCCAGCTTATCCAGAGGCTTGGCAACTGAGACAATTCCCTGAACTTCATCCATCTCAAAAGCATCACCCACATTCCCTGTCAAGAAAATTCAAATTGGTTGAAAAACAGAAAAATCTCTAGGTCTCAGCTGGAATACTGCATAATCCCTATTTTGAAACCATATAATACACATTAGACCTTGCTGCTAACACCAATAATAACAGGCAAATATACTCCAATTAAAATCATGTCTGCAAAGAAGAAGTTCTTGGGTCATGATGCTGAACCATGTAACATGCACAATTTTAGCTTTAATTTGTTTGACATCAGTCAATATCAATTATATGATGCAGTTAAAAGTGCCAATCCCTGTTATGTCAGAGCTTTTTGGCACATCTTTTCTCTGAAAGGCCAACTGAACTTTCCCTAAATGGGAATATAAATCCTGAGCTCATCAACAAATGACTTTGACATCCCATACCTACTTTCATATAAATTATACCTAAATACTAATTCAATTTGCAAACTTCTCTGAACACTATCTGTAAATAAGATGTAGTACATGTTGGTTGATTCTCAGTGAACATGAATGTTTAATTACACCCATCAGTAACAGGGTCAGCAGAGTTTCTATAAATGAGGATTTTGTTTGCTATCCAATCACAATATTCTCACATACTTAAAACAAGGAACCCATGGGTCATGGTGCTCAGTTGAATTTGTGAAATTTCAGCGAATGTAAAATATATTTATATCTATAATGTCATTGTTTTTATAAATAAGTACTTGAAAAGCTTTAAGGAAATGATCCTGCTGTTTTGTTATAACCAAGTACTAAATATATGATTGCCAAACTACTCTGACATGATGGCAATGCAAAAACCAGCACAGGTTTTCAAAATACTGTGTTGCTTATGAAATATATACAGCTGGACAGACAGGTGGACAGGAAGGACTGTTAACTTCATTTCACTTTCTGCTGTGGCCGGGGAATAATGCTTTGTTTATATCAAACCTTATTATTTCAGCATGTCATTTTTGGTATGTGATTGAGGATTTATTTAAAGAATAAATAATATCATACTAAAGTTTTTTAATCTTACATTTCTTTTTATTAATTAAGATATTCAGATCATAAGAGCCTCATCATAATCCTTTGTTTATTCATGTCAAATTATGCAAACACATATATTTTACTTTTTTTAAATCATAGAATGCATAAACTAAATTATAAAGAAAATTATTTTTATTTAAGATAAAATAACAAACAAACCATAATGCCACAACATGACATCTTCAAGATTATTCCTTGAAACATCATTACTAAAAGAGTTCTGTACATTGGAGCTTTCTGTACACGCTTTAATTTTATTAATTAAAATTAAAGATTCAGTAAATTTGATTAAAATCTCTTTTCAAATCACATATAAACATTGTTGGTTGGATGAGGGAAAAACATTATTATTATGCTAATTACTATCTCAACAATAATTTATACTGAAACAAATATTCAATTTCATGCATGTTAAAAAGGTTTTCACTCTTTGGCTGAAGTAATGAAATCCTAATATTATGAATATACACACTTTTATAGCAGGACATCACTTTGTGGACACATTTAAATGTGCACTTTAAAGACCACGTGTTCTTAAAAATACAGGTAAAAGTTGGTTAATATTAAGATAAAGCAGGTGGCGCCCCCATTCATGCCAAGTAGCTTGGGTTCATCAAGACCCATAAGCACACCAAATTTGATGAAAATCCATCTAGCCATTCCTAAGGAATCAGACAATTTGTGTGTATTTTACATTATTTCTGGGGTGCTCAAACATCCCCCGTTACTTGGGAGAATATAGGTCACAGTGACTTTACTACAGATTTTTGAGGAGAACTTTTGAGGAACACTGGAATGCAGAGGTTCATGATTCTAGCTTTTACGGACCCCCCTGTATTTCACAATATTAGAGGGTTCCAAGGAAAATGGGTACAATTTATACCATGTCTGTCAAGGTGCTCAAAATCATGTTTCTGGTCCATAGCTTGCAGAATATAGGTCACCAGCACCCAACTGCCAAGGACTTCCCTAAATGTCATGTAAGAAGAGTCTAGGCTCATGGATACAATTTGAGCTCTGTCTGACTGCTCAAAAACATGCTGCTGGCCAGTAGCTTGCAGAATATAGGTCACCATGACCTAATTTTAAATTTCAAAGGAGATTTGCCCAGGACCTAGGCCTAATGCATACAATTTGTACACATCTGAATTTAAAGGTACTAAAATAATGGGTTTTTTTGGCCTTTCACATGCAGGTTTCCAGTGGGATATGCCAAGATCTTCCTGGATGCTGTGTTGGAAGATTTTAGGGCTTAAGGAAACAATTTGTGCCCTATCTGAGTGTATTTGACATGTATTATAAGAATTAAGTTACCTAATTTCAGGAT
Organism: Sipunculus nudus; assembly: GCA_026874595.1. Classification (NCBI taxonomy): domain Eukaryota; kingdom Metazoa; phylum Annelida; class Sipuncula; order Golfingiida; family Sipunculidae; genus Sipunculus; species Sipunculus nudus. The sequence goes on along the minus strand of CM049315.1, from coordinate 60,840,901 downwards.
TCAAAGAAGACTTACCAAAGACCTCCTTAGACCTCCATTATTAGGTTCAAAGGAATATAGATACAATTTGTACCTTCATATTTTTTTTTGCTCATAGGGCCTAGAATAGAGCCTGTGTACAATGTCTTAATTTCTGGCTTCTAAAGAGATTTGCCTATAACCTCCCTGGATGTTGCTTGAGAAGAACTGTCCAAGACCTGTTTTTTTTATCACATTTAAATATTTTATTTTTTTAACCATGTATGAGAAAAAAAAAAGAAAAGTAATCTCAGCTATGAAACTAATACATGTGTTTAGGTTAACCCAAGGATCAAGACACCCAATATATTACACAAGGAGCAAATGGGGGTTGGGCATATTTAATTTTATTAACTGAAATAAAGGAATCAGTACTATAAAATCTAATTATTTAACCTGTTTCATGTAACAGCTGATACAGACATGAGTCTTAATGTTATTTGTCAAACATATTGACATCTTTAATGAGCACTAGTCTGAGTAATATTTTAATATTTTATAATATTTCCAATTTCTTTTTAATTTTGAATTAGACCTGGAAATTTAGAATAATTTAATATAATCAACTGCATCCTTGTCTATCATTAATTTGGTTCATATAATCCCTAATAGTAAACAATTTTATTAAATTATTCATTTTTCATTTTTATGATTGAAATGAAAAATACCCAAAGGTGACTGCATGGTGTCATTTAGAATACATTTTCGGCCATCCATGGAAGATCCATAAAACATCAGTAATTGCAAGGTAATTCCCTGTTAATCCTTAACTGTAAAATTCCTTTTCCATTAATTTTTCTTAAGGTTGTTTTTAAAACCAATTAATTTTTTTTAATTGTTTATTGTTATGTTTTTGGCCATAACAACTACTAGAGGAGTGGGGGTTGGACAGTTATATCCAGCTGAAGCCACCCAAGTGCTAGCTGGCTGCAGAGTACGCCTTGTTTCAAGCATGCATATTTGGTCTGAAAGATCAACAAGAGGGGTTTCAGTATAGCCAAGGTGTGACATGGTCTCATGAAAACTTTAATAAAAGCTACAATTTTTGGTCAATTTCTTTCAATTTCAGAATTTAAAAGCTGAAATCCTTACGTGTGCATGATAAGAAAATTTAATCAACAGTGCTAAAAGGGGAAAAATGTGCCATGGCCAAAATTTAAGGTACTGATTTTATATTTAAGCAAATAACTTATAAAATAAGTAATATTCAGATATAATTTTTGGTATACAATTGAATTTTGATTAAATGAAGTTATATCCCTGAAAAAAGTCTGTAGCTTCAGCAATTCTTATGTTAAGTGAGTAAATATATTTCCTGATATTTTACAAGGTGCATTATGCTCGGACCCATAACTTCAACAAACTGCGCAATACTGACCTAATTTTTTGGATGGACATAGGAAATGTAAGGAAGAATATGCACATTAAATATGATCAAAAACAGATCAGTGGTTATGATATTAGCCAGTCATGCAGAGTAACAATGGATTTTTAATGGAAAACAGAGGTTTTTCCTTAATATCTCGAAGACAAAAAGTCCTAGTGACCGAACTGTCGGAAAGGAAAGAGATTTTGGGGACATCTAACTGTATGGCAAATTTCAGATTCGTAGGTTCCATGGTTTCAAAACGTGCCAGTTTAACAGACTGACAGAAGGATGGATAGTCAGCTGAGCTAAAAGCTAGATGAATACTGACAGGTCAGGAAGGGCCCAGCTAAAGGCCCATAGACTTCTAATGTAGGCTGAATGATCCTTGGAAAGATATAATAAAAGACCTGATTAAATGCAGAGACAAAAGGAAACTAACCCAAACTAGTATTTAAACACTGAGGCAAGATGGAAAGACTAGCAAGAAAATTTTGGCTTAAAAGGCATTCACAACTTTTAAGAATTATGAGTCCTGAGACCTTGACCTCTGACCTCAAAATTAATAGGGGTTCTTGCTTTTTTGGTGGGCCATATATTTGTTAAATTTGAAATCCATATCTGAATCTAAACTGGAGCTATCAAAGGTTTGGAAGTCCATGCATTGGTAGATGAATCCTGTGACCTTGACCTTTGACCTTCTGACCCCAATAGGGAAAGGGATACGGGCCTATTGGCAGGTGAGCTGTATGTGTAAGATGGAGACTCTGGTTTTGCTAAAAATGCATCCACAATCTTTTTTAAGATGTGGGGACTGTGACCTTGACCTTTGACCTCATGACCCCAAAATCAATAGGGTTCTCGCTTTAGTGGTGGGCCATTTATATATTAAGTTTGAAATTCATATGTGAATCAAAACTGGAGTTATCATCTTGAAATAAATTGGTGGATGGACAGACGGACAGGTTGATTACTATAAGGCACCCACTTCTATTGAAGCGGGGCCCTAATTAAACTTTATTTTACATGGATTGTACAACTAGTTATATTAACTAATATGAGGGTCTCTCCACGGTTTGGTTGTTGGTGCTCAGTAGTCAGTAAGGATGGAGAAAACCGGAGGACCCAGAGAAAACTATCCTCCTTGGACGGCAACTACAACCCACTCTCATAGCCATTAGCCTACAGATGTGACAATAATATGATGAAATCTGCTGTTGACATAATGAATACTTCATTGGCACTTAGCAGAATAAAAAGAGGTATTAATGGATTGGCAAACAACTCGAAAAGCTGAGTCTGAATACCTAACAGTTAGTGATGCATCAATGCACAAGAAACACTGACTGTAGAGGGGCAGACCTTCCCTTCCTCAAACACTGATGTACAACTGTCACTCATACATAACACAGGCCATTCAAACCAGCATCCCATGCATTATCAACTGAGACCTCCGAAAACAGAACTCTCCAAAAAGTTAAGCACACTGCCTGGGGGTGACACATGGCATACTTTGTTGTGCTTGTACACTGATCCTACAGAGGCATAAGTGAGGAACCCCTGCTCGATGGGATTTTTATTTCTGAAAAGAGCCTATTCCAAATGTTCTCACATGGGAGAGTGACTGACCACATGTATAATTAGCCATATTCTGGGATGGAGATCACACAATACCCTATGGTTGTGTTTGGTCCACAAGAAGAGTGTAAGCACCAAAGAGAGAAAAAGGCCAATGACCTGACCTGTGTTGTGCTATATCCTGAGTGAACAGCCCTTTAACTGTACACATATCAATTTAAATAAACATGAAGACTGAGCCACTGAATATGATCATGTTAAACACAGTAAAAGCTGTTAAGATCTATAAACAAGGCCTTCAACCTGGTATAGCATACCTGACAAAATCATGTATCTGACCTCTGCATTCACATCAGTGTCCTTGTCAGTTGCTATGACACGCACAACAGAGGTACCAATAGGAGCTGACTGGAACACTTGTCCCTTAAACTCATCTGACAGAAATGTAGGGGCGTGGTCGTTGTGATCCAGCACCTTGATGATGACACGCGACAAACTTCTTCTGGACGGAGTTCCCTGATCACGAACCATTATTGTCATTTCATGTTTCTTCATCGCTTCATGGTTCAGGGTCACTCTTGTGGTGATAGCTCCTGCAACAGAAAAATGTCAGTTTTATTTATGCATTCAGTTCAGTGTTAACACCTGAAATGCATGCAATAAGCATTGGATTTGTCCTTAAATGTAATGCGCCTTATTGTCTCCATCTGTCAAAGATTCTACTGACATTATTTTGTGAACTGACAAAGAAAATGAATTAGCCCATTTTAAGTATCTCCTTTTCCTTGGTATCAGGACCATCTGAGGTACCGTAACAAGAAAATATAAGATGGCTCTTGTCAGACAATGCACATTAACAATCTCCTGACAACTCCAATGCTTCTTGGCAAAGTCCATTAGGGTCTCCATGATTAACAGCTAAGGCCACAGTTAAGAACATGCCTTACATCAATTGAATATACTGGAGTTACTAAGCATGCATGGCTGATACTTTACAAGTTAACATCAATAGTTGTGCAATGGGTTTGATGCTGACTGAAGCATGTTACATTAAAATCATTACATGGCTTACTTAGAGGCAGGGTTTTATTTTTTCACGGGCAAACACACAAACATTAATGTAAACTAAAGCATAAAAGTAAGTCAATATCCCTGAAACAATATTAATGTATTGTCACAAAATTACACTGGCAAACAAATTTGATTTTAATCAAACACGATCAGAGTCAGAAGTAATGTACATATTTCATTTGACTTGACAGCCACAAATATCAGAGAGAGCAACAACATGGGCAGCAAACTGCTTAAATGTATAACATATACATGAAGCCCAAACACTGCACCAGTCACCAGAGAAGAATGGCCCAAACCAATCAGCAGCAAGTGACAGAAGAAGAGGTTAGAGCAGGGGCAGGTCACTACATCAACTAAGTACACACATGCACTAAATGCTTTGGCTGAAGAAAGTATTAATGGAAGAACATAAAAAAGCAGGCAAAAAGGGTGAACACGGAAAGCAAAGGGGTTTCATATTTTCATCTCCCAATATACACCAGGTTGCTGTATTACAGAAAAATCAGTGGTTAACTGTACAGACATGTTGAGTCATATAATAGACAGTGGACACATAGTGGTTACCTCTCCATCTGCCTAGACTGTCTGTAACAAAGGTAAACAAAATAACATACATGGATATCAGGTGAACATACACCAGGTCCTGTCTGTTCACATCCTGGTCACTTCATACACAATGTAAGTCATTCCTCTTTTGGTATTTAGCTTATTAATACACATTAGATGAAAACTGACATAAAATCAATAAATAAAATGTTTTATGTTTTCAGGATATAATTGGATATGATCTCTTTATCCTCAAGAACAAAGTTAAGATTCCAGAAAGAGAGTAATTCTAGTGTGTTCATTTCATTGCATCTCCAAGTTTCCTGGGGTTGTAATGAAACATTATGTAATTACAAGATAAATATGGTATTTTTTGTCATTTTACACATTGTGTCATTGTCATGTCAGTTGTGTCATCTATCATAAATATACAGTAACAGCCTGCATTAATTCAGTTCCATGTTGATTATCTAACATGAATATATAATAAGTGCTTGAAAAATGTTTATTCCATGTAAATTATCTTTCATTAAATTTATACAGTGACTGCTTGTATTATGGTGACATCATATAAATTATAAATTATAAATTCTCCAAACTGGTCACAATAATTCAGTAGTTGTTACAGTATAAATATTACCATCATAAAACAAATGTGTGCCCTCAAGCCTAGCACAGTATGCTGGCTGACTCCAAGATTGAGGAAGCTAATGCGGAAATAATATAACTTCAACACACTGGAATAAGCAGTTTTACTAGGGAACCATGGGTCTCCACGCTCAGCTGAATTGATCTATAAGGTTATGTTTACAAGCTTTTTCACAATATGGGTCCTGTGATCAGTTTGAAACCAACTTGTCTACACGAACTGGAATTATCATCCATAAACTAATTGTGTAAACAGATAAACAAATATGTGGACAGATGGCCCCTGTGACCTTGACCTTTGACCTTGTGACCCCAAAAATGAATCAGGTTTTTTCCCCACTGGCAGGTCAGCCATACGTGCAAAATGGAAGGTTTGGGATGAAAAGTTTTGGCTTAAAATGCATCCACAATTCTTCTATATAAGTGGATCCTGTGACCTTGACCTTTGACCTCATGACCCCAAAATCAAGAGAGTTTTTGCTTTAGAGGTGAGCCTTATATAAGTCAAGTTTGAAATTTATATGTCAATCCAAACTGGAGTCATCATCAGGAAACAAATTTGACAGACAAACAGAAAGATTTAAAGACAAAAGGATGGAAGGACAGGGTGATAAATATAGGGCATTTGCTTATTGAAGCAGGGCCCTAATAAACACACAAGGTTTCAGGACACAGATGAAACCACAGTTGTGAATCTGATAGTATCAATATAATTTGGCAGTCTCAAAAGAAAGGAAAAAATGCATCAAAAATAGAAAAAATACAGGTGGCACCCCGTCTTCAGGAACTGAAGAAAGCAATCATAATTAACATATACACTGGGTTTCAGGACACTTAATGATACCACAGCTGAGAAACTGACATAACTACTGACATTTGATAGTCTAAAAAAAAACCAAAAAAATCGTAAAAATTAGAAAAAATACAGGTGGCACAACCAATTTTCGGGAACTGACAAAACTAGTCATGGTCAATTTTAAAGGCAAGATACATGGAAATCCATGCATTGATTATCAAGATACTGGAAATTTTATATCTAATTTTTAATTTTTCTTGTGGGTATAAAGATCCCCAAAGCTCAGAGGATTTAGGTTGCAGTGACCTAATTTCAGGTTTATAAGGAGATCTTTTATTAACCAACATGATTATTCAGTAAAAAGGTTCATGGGTTAGCGGTTATGATTTTTGCTCTGCTAACGGACGGCTGGATGGACAAAGTGCCATCCCTATACCCCAGATGACTTTTAGTCAGCTGAGCTAAAAATGAAAATGAAATCAAGATGAGAAGTATATACCATCCGATTTACATTTTCATGCAAGCTAAAAAAGGAGATTTTGCCACTCCATTTTGGAAAACATTCTATTGAGAAGCCAATCAAATCCACACTAGTTATAAACCAGAACATGCATGATAGTGAAATGGATTTTACTACAGATATAAGTTTTTAACGTAAAGGCATCTAAATCTTTTATCATGCTCCATTTCCTCAACTAACTGATGCTTAAATTCCATTACACTGTCCGTATCACTGTCCGTAACACGGCCAGTACAGTAGGACTTATCTATAGCTAACTCAAATTTACCGGGCTACAAAATCAACACACATCTGCTGGGTACCTGAAGCAGCAACAAAAGCAAGTATTTATAAAACAACATATTGTGCTGCAAAGCCCTCATTCAAAGGCTCCAGGAATAAACAAATGATTAGTCAAGCAGTTTCCTCATAATACATAAAACATAACTGCTGTGATAAAACATACACTGAAAGGTTTTTATTTGACCTTTTTGATGAAAGAATTCTTTAATGAAAGCAGTGGTATTAATATTATTTCACTTAGAAAGGCAAAGACATTTTGAGACAGAGCACAGAACATTAGTTCCACAATGACGAGCCTGTTTTCCAGTTATTCTTGTGAAAAGCTTACAGCAGAACAGGGCAAGTTTCAGGATTTGCTTTGATAATGTCAGGTACTGTATGGCACTGTTACCTGTTTCAGAATTGATGTCAAACTTTCCTTCGCTTGCTTTGTCTGTGTATGAGAATATCGTGTAGAAGAGCCGCTGGTTGTCATCAGCATCGGTAGCTGACACTTGCAAGATGCTGGTGCCAGGTCTGGTGTTCTCATAAACTTCCACTTCGTACTTGTTCTGGGCAAACTGGGGCTGGTTGTCATTGATATCAAGGACTGTCACATGCACCTGTCAACAATAGAGAGATGAACATGGCAGTGAGTCAAATCAAATAAGGGAACAACTAGTGGCCCATGGGCAATGAAGCTCCGCTGAATTTGAAACTGGGAGAAGGCTGTGTTTGCACAGAAAAACAAATGATATCTTTAAAGGCAACCAAGGTGATACTAGGTAGAGTACTGTTCTAAAACAATAATTTCCATGGGCAGGTGCAGCCATTTCTTTCCTTGAACTGCAACACTGCATTTTGTGTCTGATCACAATCCAATAGATATTTCATGGTTTTTTTTGGCAAGTGAACTTTGAATTTTCTGAGTTTATCAGTTACTATTTGTGCCTTATTAACATATTGATGGAGCACTTCTAAAGTTTTCCCTGTGTAAATCAGGTAATATAGGTCACAGTCATCTATATTTTGGTTTCCAAAGGGGGCCTATCCAGACCAGTCATCATGTAAAGTTTAAACTTCCAAAATCTTGAAGTATTGATTTGTACCCTTTTAATGACTGATGATGGCTGTCAACAGGTTTTGCTCAATAACTCAGGAATTATAGGTCACAGAGACCTATATTTTTCTTCCCACAGAGGACCTGTCAGCATTTGAAAGCTGCACTTCCTGTGTTGCAGTTACGATTTGTGACCTGTAAATGTTAGACAATGGTTTTCAAGGTTTTAACTCAATATCTCAGGAAAAATTGATCACAATGACCTTTCAGGACCAGTTAGCATGGGAAGTTTGAAATTCCTTGGTTTATCTATAACGACTTGTTCCCTGTTAACGTACTGATCCATTGATTCTGATGTTTTTGCAGTGTAACAAAGAGAATATAGGTCACAGTGACCTAATTTGATGTTTCCATGGAGAACTTTCAAGGACCTCCCTGGATCTTGAGTAAGAAGTTACTATGTCCAAAGGTTACAATTTGTTTGCTCTGTTAACAGACAGTCCTCTCAGTTGCATGATTCAAAACTGGAGAAAAACTGAGTAAAATTCAGAAATACAGGTGGCACCACCAATCTTTAGGCACAGATGAAAGTTTCCATGATTAATAATCAAATCAAGATTCATGGTAATCCATACATTGATTATTGAAAAACAGGAGCACTCGCATCAAATTATTAATTATTCTGGGGTGCTCAAACATGCTTAATAACTGGAACAATAAAGGTCGCAGTGACCTAATTTAGGTTTCTAAGGAGAACTTTCAAGGACTTCCATGAATATGGGGGGGGGGGGGGGGGGGATTCAATTCTGACAATTTTCCTCTATATTTTCAGGAGACAGTGGTTGACCTCAGGAGAAGATATGTACATAAAGAATGTGAGCATTTTTACCTACCCCAGTGTGTGTTCTTGATTACCTGTGAGTATTTTTACCTACCCAGGTTTGTGTTACGTGGATTACCTGTGACCATTTTTACCTACCCAGGTTTGTGTTACGTGGATTACCTGTGACCATTTTTACCTACCCAGGTTTGTGTTACGTGGATTACCTGTGACCATTTTTACCTACCCAGGTGTGATTTACGTGGAATCCATCAGTGACAGCCACAGTCAGGTTGTACATCTTCACAGTCTCCCAGTCCAGGGACTTGGCCAGTAGTATGTTAGGTCTGTTTGGATGGATAGTGAAAACGTCCTCTGTATCACCACCTGTTAATGACAGATGACAGTGATAATAACACCCGACCAGGCAAACTGCATCATAATCTAATTATCATGAAAAAGGGACCCAGAGGCCATGGGTCATGGTGCTCAGCTGAATTTCCCTTTGATAGAAATTAATCAAATCCTAGCGTACATAAAGAGGATAATTTATATTTTTGTATTTACAAATGTAAGTTCAAATGCTACCGCCATAGTTCCTTTTCTTTTACTGCACCTAACATGACTTAATGCAATAAGGGAAGTCTTTTATAGGCTCTATAGACAGACAATGGTATTATAAGTCTGTAAAAATTACTGTTCCTTCTGTCTTATATGACATAATGATCAGATCATAGTATTTACTTAAAACATATTTATTGGCTTAAATCAAGCATTTTAACTGGGTCTGTGAATAAGAAAGACTCTTTATTATCACTCAAGTAACTTCTATAGTAGGACATATAGTCACAATATGTAAAAAAAAGGTAATCTCAAATATGTGACTGAAACAATCATGAGAAATAAAATACTTATAAATATGAAATATATTTTATTTTGCATCAAGGATAACTAAGTGATGGGAAAAAAGTACATCAAATTTAGAATTTTCCAGGTCCATCATGATGGATATCTGGCCAGACGGGCTAACAATCACATCCTTTAAAAGTTTGCTTGATAGTCTTGAATCATTTTGTGCACCAACATTTTACCAAATTAAGGTCATGTCTTCTTTAAGTGATATGATTTGTTACACATGGACAGACAGACACATCTGTAAACTTCATGCCCCACTCTGATGAGGTGTGGGAATAACTGGATAAATGTTTGTTTCTGCCCTTTTTTTAAAACATGTCTGTATTAGATCCTCAGCTTTTTATATGAGGCAATCTAGAATTGTTTCAAAAAATTTTCAATGTGAAGGGGAGGTTCTTGCTGAGTTTCTCAAGAGGAACAAAGTCAGGGTGACCTAGTTTCTGGTTTGGTAAGAGAGCTTATCCCACTTTACCAGTGAGTCAAATTTCAAATCATTAGATAAAATTGTGCCTAACCCTGCTTGTCAATCAGCCAAAATAGTGACATGAAAGCCAGATGAAGATGCTGAACCATCGTTATAGTTCAGCAGACTTATAGTCAGCTGAGCTAAAGAACCAGACAAGTCTGGCATAAAGGATGATGCTGATCAACAACAAAGCTGTGGGGAGTTTAACTGATGGAGAATGCTTAAATTACAACAGCTTTTTATATGAAAATATTCTGCTTTTTCTAATGAAATTTTACAAACAAAAAAAAGACCTTATATAAGGTCATGGTCACTCTCATAGTAAAAGTCATTACCTCATTTTAAGAAGATTCATGCACCTTCAAAATTTCAAATATATCCTTCCACTGATATTTTATTAATCCCACTCATCAGATTTTTGTGTTGGGTCAGCAGCACAATATTCATCGTGAGAAACACAGCTTTTAGTTTTAATATTATACCATTATTGTAATGCATCATTACCAGTTGATACCTGAAACATTTCTATCTGCCTGTTAATCACTATATGTGGTCATGCTCACATGTAACAAAGCACCAGAGTTGTTCAGTATCCTGGTGAACTCAGATTGTATTGTCATACCAACTTAAAACAGCTATATCACATCCACCTGTGATGGATATATCACATCCACCTGCGATGGATATGTTACATCTAACTGTGATGGATATATCACATCCACCTGCGATGGATATGTAACATCTAACTGTGATGGATATGTTACATCTACCTGTGATAGATATGTTACATTTACCTGTGATAGATATGTTACATCTACCTGTGATATATATGTTAAATCTAACTGTGATGGATATATCACATCCACCTGCTATGGATATGTTACATCTACCTGTGATGGACATATTACATCCACCTGTGATGAATATGGTATATCCACCTGTGATGGATATTTTACACCTACCTGTGTTCGATATATTACATAAACTATGCGATGGATATGTTACATCTACCTGTGATAGATATGTTACATCTACCTGTGATGGATATATCACATCCACCTGCGATGGATATGGTACATCCTCCTGTGATGGATATATTACACCTACCTGTGATATTTATATTACATAAACTATGCGATGAATATGTTACATCTACCTGTGATAGATATGTTACATCTACCTGTGATGGATATGTTACATCTAAATGTGATGGATATATTATACATTTTTTAATGGATGTAATCTGACCCACCTGTGATGGAGTACAAGAGACGATCCTCGTCAACATCTTTAGCCTGTACTATTGTAACTAGGCGACCAATGCCTTCATTCTCCGGCATCTGTATCCTCTGCCCCTTGTCTATAAAGTATGGTGGGTTTGGTGAGAACTCTGGCTTAGACATGATCTGGAACAGTACCTGTGCTGTCGTATGTCTTTGAGGCTGCCCATTGTCAACTGCACGCACCTGTATATACAAGGAGTACGTTTCAGGCTTACCAGAGTAGTGGCTTGAAAGCCATCTGCAGTACCCAAGTCAAATTTTGTCTAATCATGCTAACATGAACTTACATGTTTTGTGAATTATAAGAAACCACAGTATGTCAGCATCAATGATATCCTCTTGTTTTTGGTGCAAGATGGGTGTGTAATGGCTTAAAAAAAAAGACAAATTTTTGATGTGATGAAAACATACAAAACACAAAAAAAGATTTGGGACCATAAAGGTCAGGTCCTCAAAAATATCATGACATTATCTATTTATTGCAAAAGGATTTTCTAATATTTGCCTGGCAGCTATATTGGATTTACCAGGAGTGTTAAATTTAAAAGCACACATCCTCTCATGGGTGTCAATATCATTAATTTTTTTAAAAAGAAAACTGCTGATTATGCTCTGGCAGCCATACTGGCACCAATCAGCTCTCTTAATTTGAGAAAGGTTGAACATGAAGTCTCTTTGAAATACTGCACTGGAAAGAAAATTAGCAATTGTTAAGTGGCAACCATACTGGACTTTCGACAGGTCTGTAACCAGATAGACCAACCATCTCTGTGGATCTGAGAAAGATCATATGTATAATCTTTGAGATAATGTGCACGGAAGAAAATCACCAACTGTGCTGTGGCAGCAATATTGCCTTTTGAATGGATCTGTAATTAGACAGGACTGGATCCCTCATAGGAACCAATCATTCCTGTGAATTTGAGAAAGATCAAACATATTCTCTTTCAAGATAATGGGTGCAAAAAAAAAAAAAATTGCCAATTGAGCTTTGGCAGCTATATTGTAATTCAAATAGCTCTGTTATTTCAAAGCGCTGGAGCCCTCAAAGGGCAATTTCATCCCTAATGCATCATCAACAGAACGCTAATCCGCAACATTTACATGTCACTGATGTATGCATAAATTTGAGGTTGCTAGCCACTGCCATTTTTTTCAAATAGTATGGGTTTATGTATGGACAAATGATGACCGCACAAAGGAAAGGTAAATGCAGGGGGTGCCACCAAAACCTCAATTTCAAATACGAGTCATATGATTTGTATACAATTTGGTGATGATAGCTCCAGCCGTTTTTGAGATTGTAATCTCGGTATGCTTTTTTGGTCAAATGATTGTTTACCACCCGAAACAATATTAACTGTCAGGATCCTGCCATGGGTGGCAACATCTATATATCGCCACCCATTCTATTCATTCTCCGCTTGGTGTCATCCGCCGCGGTGGGATATGGCGAATCAGACAAACAAATCGGAGGAAAATGCTACATTGGACAAAATATTAGTTGGTTTGAAGAGTCTAAATGCGTCAGTTGGACAGTCATTGTCTAGGGTAAATATAATTGAACGGAGCATTGGTCAGGAATCACGTGCCGAGGTGGATAACACTCTAAATAATGCTCTGGCAACCAGCGTTTCTGGTGCCATATCAAACAGTTACACAGAAAATCTGTCTGCGAATGCACCCAGTGACCCTCAACCTGATGTGTTCCATGAAAACGGTCGGTCAAACTTGCATGATCAGCGGCATTATATGCCAGAAACCGTGGGTGAGTACCACAACCCCAGTGTAGAAAATCCTGTTAATGTTGCCGGTGGCAACTGTCACATTGACAGTAACTTTGTTGATATAATCCAGCTGGAGGTTCATCAAGTGTTCAGGGCGCCCTCGGTTACACACGTTTTGATCTCGAGTTCCTACAGAATGAATATAGACCTACTGAAGACGGGGTATGCCGTACTAGACTTCCAAATGATTTGAGACTTGGTGACTCGGGTAGAACAGGTATACAGAGAGCAGATCAGCCAGTATTCAGTATCATTTCTAGAACTGGTAAATATTTTAAGACATTATTGAAGGTGATATCAGAACTTGAATCTGGTTCCATGACTGAAGGTGATTTACAGGACATATTGTAATACCATTTGCTGCATTACGTTATTTGCAAGAGAGTATGCTCTGCTTTTGGTGCAGGGAAACTAAGGTACAGAAACAGCTGGCGTATATCGTTGTATGCAGCGTCACGCGGGTGCCTCTTCTGCAGCTCCATTTGATACCTTGCGTAATTGTGTTGCAATATCCGCCGCTAGGGAGCAGCACCAACAATCACAGCGCCGTGGCCAGGGTTGGCATCGTTCAGGTGGTTTTGGCCGTGGAGGCGGACATGGCTTCAGTGACAGGCAACAGTCATCTGATGTATTCCGCTCATTCGCTAGCAACAGAGGTTTTCCATTCAACCGTGGTCGGAGTGGATGTCCAGACGGGCAGGACAATCCTATGGACTAGTTCCACTTTTTGGGATGAAAGTGAACTGTGTACTGTGATTGGTCTATTCAGTGTTTCAACATGATTTTGCATGTTTTTGTTTCTTTTGCAGGTATGTAAGATTTTATCATTCATAGATATATGAATCCCCTGGCTCAACATTCCGATGCTTGGATGAACATTAATGCCAGTGAGAACATATTGGATTTGGTAACTTATGGTGTATCTTTAGTCTTCAAGGAGGCCAAGTTTGGTTTTAGGTTACAAAATTACTCTTTGTCAGAGTCAGAAAGAAGGTTTGTTGATGCTTAATTACTTGAGTTACTTGGCCAAGGTGTAATACGAAAATGTCATGTTGGTGAGTACCCATTGTGTCTATATCACCATTACAGTGTGTACCTAAAAAAGGTGGGGAGTACCGGTTATTCATAGACCTCAGAGTGTTAAATCAAAATATTGTTGTTCCTAAGTTCCCGTCAGAAGGTACTGATACAGTGTCAGAACAAATAGAGCACAATGACTTGTTAGTTACTGCAGATCTTAAAGATGGGTTTTATCACGTTGGTGTACATGCCGATTTTCAAAGGTACTTAGGATTCGAATGGCGAGGACAGTCATTTGTCTTTACAGTCTTACCACAGGGGTTAGCTTGAAGCCCTTATTATTTTTACAAGATTCTCCGTCCCGTGGTACAATATTTGCGTGAACATGGTGTCAATCGGTTTTATATGTAGATGATTTTGTATTGATGTTAAGGAGTCATACTGCCACTGACCACATTGATCTCTTTGTACACACACTACTTGATTTAGGTTGGACAATTAATTTTGACAAAAGCGTACTGACCCCGTCAACTTGTTGTACCTACTTAGGTTTTGTAATTAACACTGCCCATCACGGAGGTATTCCGTATATTCAGGTCACCAAGCAGTGTATCTGGCGTCTTAAAAGGGATATTAGGCGCAGCATGAATAAAGGCACTGCCTCGGCTAGAAAACTTGCATGCATTGCGGGTCAATGCGTGTCAATGACAAAGGCCATTCTGCCTGCAAAACTTTTGTTGAGAAATATTTATCTGGGTATAGCCCAAAGGGTTTCTTGGGATGGTATAATCGTTTTGAACCTGTGTATTGTCAAGGAGCTAACTTTGTGGCAAGAAGCTATTGATAATTGGAACGGTGCCCAAATATGAGTTAAACCTATAGATATTCAGGCTGCTACAGATGCAAGTAGTTTTGATTGGGGCCCTTGTATTGAGTCATTAAATGCTGAAGCTTCAGGACAATGGAATACTTGGGTCACCCACATGCCTTCCAACAACGGGGAGCTTCTTGCCGTAGGGCTGGCTCTGAGGTCATCTGGACCCCAACTCCAGGGGAAATCTGTCAAAATCTTGAGTGACAATGTGACAACGGTTGCATGTGTCAACCGTTTATACAGTCCAAGTCAGGAATTAGGGGACTTAGTTCAAAGAGTTTGGCTAGAGGCACATACATGGGACATAGATCTACAGGCGAAATACCTCACTTGAAAACAGAACCGCCACGACGATATGCTGAGCCGAAATTTTTCCACGTACGAATGGAAACTAAACACATGTTTATTCCGTGTTCTAGAGTTAATGGGGGGGGGGGGGGGGGGGGGCCCTCACACCATCGATTGGTTTGCTTCAATGATGACAGCGCAACTACCCAGTTACAACAGCCTGTATCACGACCCCCTCTTGTCCGGTATAGATGCTTTGGCTCACAATTGGACAGGCGGAAACAATTTTGTCAATCCACCATTTTGGCTCATTTCGAAGATTCTAAATCTAATCCCATCTCAAAAGGTGAGGACAAGCCTAATAGCACCCTACTGGCCAGCTCAACCTTGGTTTCGTCAGCTGGTCCAAATGTCAACGGTCCCTCCGTTCTGGATCCCAAAAAACCCCTAGTCAACTTGGCAATTAGGCGTTTGTCCAGAACCATTAAAGAACCCAAACTGGAAACTGTACGCCTGGAGAAATTTCTGGCGATTACAATTTGATGCACAGGGTTGGAGTGATACAGCACAGCAACAATTTCACAGTAACTGGGCTAAAAGCACACTTGATTTATACAACAGGCTACTAGTAAAATTGAAGTCCTTTTGTAATCAGTTACATGTCATGTTTCCCCCAAGAGACAGCAGGGATATTGCAGAGTTTTTATGTGGGTTGGCTGATAGTTCCTCATGCCCCTGTTCACTTTTGTGTTCGGCGTCAGCTGCGCTCTCAAGTTTGTACGATGCACTTGACTATGATAATGTTATGCTCCGGCCTGACATTAAGAAACTTTGTACTGCTTTAATCAAGTCAGGCACCAGGTGGTGCTTGAGCAGCATTATGTGCATTCGAAGTCGGCCGCTGACTTCACAGATAAGGTGTTTCAAATGTAATTTTTTTTTCTGCATATCTTTTGTCTCTTAAATAGGCATATTTACATCAGTGTTTGTTGTTTAGGTGTGATATAAGTTTGCTAAAATTGTTTATCACCCAAAACTGTGAGGTCCCTGCCATGGGTGGCGACATCTATATATCGCCACCCATTCTATTCATTCTCCGCTTGGTGTCAGCTAAGTCGTAATTTGATTTATGGTTTTATAATGCCATAGAATGAGGACATATTCGCCGTATTCTATGCTGTGGTGGATGAAACCAAGTGCGAAAGAATAAAGGCATATTTACATCAGTGTTTGTTGTTTAGGTGTGATATAAGTTTGCTAAAACAAAGTTCAGCTTCCTGTAACTCAGCCAAAGTTCACGAAACTTGAATCATTAGAACAAATTTAAGAGAGCTCATTCCTGGAATCATTTCTGTGAAATATAAAACTATTTGGTTTGACTGACATAAATGCTGTTATTTTATGTTAAAATAACTAGAATACGGGTAGTCGTCAAGCAACAACATGTATCTGCCAAAATCAGAGTGGTTCGAGTGAAGTGAGGCATAAATTGAGTGGCAAGGGGAAATAGAGTGAGGTGTGTTGCATATTAGCATGGATCTCTGCAGTGGAAATGTGTATGTAGGTTGTACCACCTACCACAAAATCCAGAAAGCTATCAAAGTTGTATACAAATGCAAAAAGTCAAACCACGGCTGAGATATGAGTGATTTTATCCCACTGAAGACAAACAGATGGACGCTGTGCCAAAATGGTTGCAGGTCGCGCCACCAGTTTTACTATGATAAAGAGCTATGTGAGATCTATACACATGCAAAATTTTGGCCCAATCGGTCAAACGGTTTCCGAGATATAAGCCTAGATGTCTGCAGCGTAAACATAAATGTAGGTGGCGCCAGCTGCAGCAAAATCCAGAAAGCTATCCAAGATGTATAAACCCGCAAAATTTTAGGCAGATAAGTCAAACCAGTGCAGAGATATGAGTGATTTTATCCCACGGCAGACAAACAGACCGAAGCTGTGCAAAAATGGTTGCAGGTGGGGCCACTAGTTTTGCGTATGATAAAGAGCTATGTGAGATCTATACACATGCAAAATTTTGGCCCAATTGGTCAAACAGGTCCCCAGATATGAGCTTGGATGTCTGTAGTGTAAACGTGAATGTAGGTGGCGCCACCTGTCATAAAATCAATAAAGCTGTCAGGATGTATACACATACAATATTTCAGGTGGATAAGTCCAACCAATGCAGAGATATGAGTGATTTTATCCCAAGGCAGATGAACAGATGTTTGCTGTGCAAAAATGGTTGCAGGTTGCGCCACCATTTTTATGTTTGTTATAAAGCTATCCAAGGGCTACATTTGTGCAAAAAATTTTTCCGGATCGGTCAAACGGTTCCTGAGATATGTGGGTTAACGTGTCAAAACAGACGAACAGATGGACGCATTGGAGAGAGGAATGGTCAGAGGTCAAAACAAAATTGGGGCGCAGCAGTTCACGTGACCTTAACATAATCCCGGATTTCGTAAAATTCCGCCCAGAGGTTACAGAGAAGTTCTCCAGACACCTACGCGGCGGTGGCGGTGGCGTCAGGCTGAAAACATAATATCCGCAAAACTCTGTTTTGGCAGATACAATTAATCGAAAAAATTAGAAATAAAGTGGCGCCACCAGCTTTTTGAAACTTACAACCCTAGTCATGGTCAATATTCAAGGCCAGATTAAGGGCAATCCATACATTAATTATCAAGACACTGGAGGTTTTGTTTCAAATTTTAAATTATTCTGGGGGGTACCTATGATCACCACAGTTCCAAGGATATAGGTCACAGTGACCTAATTTCAAGTTTTCAAGGTGATTTTTTATTAACCTCCCTGGATATTCAGTTAAAGGTTTCAAGGTCCAGTGGTGTCAAATCATGCCAGTCTAAGAGACAAACATACGACAGATCCTGACCTATCACTATAGGTCAGTTGACTTCCAGTCAGCTGAGCTAAAATTCAGATTAAATATGACAAAATCTGACCCGTCGGCAAGTCAGCATCATACTTACAATCAAGGCATACTCCTCGTTTGTCCTGAACTCCTGCTGTGAGTATATCGTGCCAGTTTTTGGATGAATCTTGAAGCGGCCATTCCCTTCTCCATTCTCTATGCTGTAATCTATGTCAGCGTTGGGTCCTGAATCTTTGTCTGAAGCTATTACACGGAATATGGCTACAGGATTTTCAATGGGGCCACTCTCCATGAGGGCAATGCGGTATGACTGGCTGGTGAATTCTGGTGTGTTATCATTGATATCAGTCACAGTCACAACAACACGTGTGGTAGAACTCAATACTGGTGACCCATTGTCAGATACCGTGACCTGAAAAGATACCAGAAGTAACATGTAAATGAAGATCATCTAGCTCTCATGAAGGAAGCTGATTTTGTGACATGGAAAATACATGTTGATTACTGGCCCAGCAGTCTGGAGGAACTGATGGTCAATATCAAAATGGTCACCATATTTCTGAGAAATATGTTTTGAACGAGCTTTTTCTCAACATGGATCAAATCAAATGAACAAACCATTTAAAAACCATTTAGCGTAATCTTCTTCATATTTTACTTGGTGACTTGGATACATCTCTGCATGAAACAAATTCAGAAATTTCCAAGGCTAATGGTTGTGATTTGTGCTCTGCTAATGGACTGCTGGCCACCATAACAAAAGATCACTTTAAACCTATCATAATCATGAAGGTCAGCTGATCTACAATTAAACTTACAAAAAACAAGCAAATTTGGGGAATTTATGTCCCCTGCTTCCACCTCTTGTTGTCAGTCATGCTTGCCTTATCAATGTTTTAGTTTTTATTCTTGCCTAAAAATGTCTCCATGTCATAGTGGCTGTTTTTAGTTTTCATTGTCCGATGAAGATGTCTCCACATGTCGTAATTTTGGTTGTAAAATAGGAACAAAATTTCATTCTTTTGTTTTGGGATTGGTGAGAATAAATTTGCTGACAGACACTCCAAAACCAATCCCAACTAAGGTATACATGAGAGCAATCAGTGGTCCAAATTTGAATCAGATTATATTTAGGAAAGTTATCGCACAGAAACGAAAACATGACAGACAGACAGACAGATAGACAGAAAGTACACAGACAGACAGAAAACCCCAAATCAATGTCCCACATTCCGAGAAAGCACAGTACAAAAATATAGTTGACCCGACAAGTCTTGGTTAACTGATCAAAGAGCAAGGATCCATGAGCAATATAAATTTCAGGATGTTCCAAGAAACAAACATTCAGACCCAGCAATATGATGTCTCACTGCTCCTACTGTGGCACTGCATTGACAATATACTGGATGTTGTTGTTGTGTGACTGAGTGACTGCATGCATTACTGGTTGATGGCTGGCCATTCACAGCTTGTTCCGGTAACCACCCTGCACAGTCACTAACTGTAGTCTGTTCTGGCTCAGGACCAATGGACCTTGTTAGGTGAACCCACAATATACACACTGTAAACACTACCCAAAACTACTGTGGAAGTGTTGAATTTGGCGAGTCAGAATTTTCGTGATTTTTTTTCATTTTACAGGATTAGCTCACTACAAATTTTTGCCCAAATCAGCATAATAGGTAAGTCATTTTGTATCAAAGAATTAAACTGTTATATAAAAGACAGGTTTGTAGCTCAAGCTACCTCCCCTAACTAGCTCTGGGTGACCGTGTACATGCTACACCTTGACTGAGTACAGTGACCACAAGGTGTAAACTAGAATATCAGCAGAAGCTGACAAAAGCCCTCAGCCAAAACAACAGTGTTTAGAGGTGGTAACAGTTACAAGTACTAAATATCTGTTCTCACATGGATGTATATCTGTACATGTCTCAGTTATAAATTTAAAATGGAGAGGTATGTACCATGATTCATAACAATCCACCAAATGCTTCCTGAAAAATAAGCTTCTAAGTTTTATTCTATTATAAGCTCTGTGACCTTGAAAAGTAGGTCAAGGTCACCCATCTTCGAACTTGACTGAGATTTTGTAGATATACGTCTTCACCAAAGAAATAAAATTCCTCTTGTGAATCCTTTTAGAGATATCCCGCTCACAAGGCCAAAGTTAAACAAGGGACCTATGGGTCACGACGCTCAGCTGTTATATATGATAAAAAAATATTATTTAGAAATGAGGCACATGCTGGTTTTGTGTGGTAATAAATATAAGCTATATTATGAGTTGTTGTTGTTTAGCTTATGTATGATTTTGATAGTACCTTTGGAGACAGGGAAGAGGATTGATTTCATTTATTTTATTAACAAATGGAGTACTATTGTCACACAGATTTTGACTTGGCCATATAACTTATAAGCAGAACATATAATATAAGAGTTTAACTATTTATTAAAAAAAATACAAATATTGTCCCAAATATAATTTTTATTAAAAATAATAAGAGAATCATATGATTTTTTAAAATGAAATATAACTGATATGATTATTAAAATAATATTAAAGAATATATTCATGAATGCATTCATGAATACATTTTGAAAGTATTTGCACGAGTATTCATATATTTTCATTTTTACCTGATTTCCCATTCTTTTTGCAAGAAATTTTATAATGGAGTACAAAATCATATTCGTATTTAAATACAATTACAAAGTATTTGCACCATGTCTGGAATTTATTCAGTTTTCACCAAACAATGATGTTGAGAATCCAGAATATACAAAATTCACACATTTAAATAATGATCATAAGTACCTGGTTTTATGGCTTTTATTTATATTAAAAAATAACTGTAAAAAATTCATTTTGGACTAATTTCACATCAATGTACACACTAGACACAGCAGGAATCTAGATTAATATTATCAACTGCATCTTTGTCTAATTTCCTTCATATTATCCCTAATGATTAGTAATGAATAATATGATTTACTTCTTTATCATTAAAATTGAACTGAAAAATGCCATAGGTGACTGCATGGTGTTATTTGGAATATGTGACATTCTACCCATCGATACAAGATTCTTATATCATCAGTAACTGCAAGTTAATTTCCTGTTATTATAAACTAACAAATTCCTTTTCTATTTTTCTTTAATTTGTTATTAAAAACCAATAAAAATTTATTGATTTATTGTTTTTTGTTATGTTCTTGGTTAAAACTACTAGATGAGTTGGGTTGGACACCTGGATCAACTGTGGCTTGCCATAAGCTGCCTGGATTCCATGTATGCCTCGCCTCAAGCGTGCATAATTTGATGAAAGGTCAACAAGGTCAACATACAGGTGACTCAAGAGGGGCTGGAGAGAGCCAAAGTCTGACAGGGTCTCATAAAAAACATTAATAAAAGCTACAATTTTTGGCCAATTTCTTTCAGCTTTCTAAACTAAAAAGCTGAAATGCTTATGTGTGCATGATATGAAAATTATATCGACAGTGCTCACGGGAAACAAATGTGCCATGGTCACAGTTGGGCAAAATTTAAGGTACTAATTATATATTTATACTAAATAAAATTTGAAAAATTCAGAACTAATTTTGGGTATTCAATTGAATCTTGATTAAATAATGTTACATCCCTGACAAAAAAATCTCTAGCTTCAGCAATGCTCTTGTTAAGGGAGTAAATATATTTCTTGATTTTTTACAAAGTGCATTATGTTTGGGCCCATAACTTAAAACAATTACACAATACTGACATCATTCTGGCATGTGCATAGAGAATGAAAAATATGTATATTATTTATGATTAAAGTCAGATCAGTGGTTTTGATATTAGGCAGTCTTGAAGTGTAACAATGGGTTTTTAATGGAAAAATGAAGTTTTTCATTAATATCTCGAAAGTCCTAGTGACCAAATTCTTGGCATGGTAGGGCATTTTGGAGACATCTAACTGTATGCCGAATTTAAGGAACTTAGAGCTGAAGCTGGGGAGCTGAGCTCTTGTAAACTGCATAACACTAGCTTGATGTAAACAATATGTTACATGGTGCTTGAAAACTTGATTAAAATCTACAGTTTTTGATCAACTGGTTTCAAATTTTTGGTGTTAACAGTTGAAATGCTAACAAAAACATGCTGTGAAAATTAAATCCACAGTACTTACAGGAAAAAAACGTGCCATGGTCAAAGTTGGCCAAATTTAAGGTACCAATTTTTTATTTTTATTAATATTTTACAAAATTTAAAAGATTTTCATCTAATTTTGGGTATACAATTTAATTTTGATTAATTAAAGTTATATTACTGGAAAAAAGGTCCATAGCATTAACATTTTTTGTGTTAAGTGATCAAATATCTTTTCTGATTTTTTACAAAATGCATTATGTTTGGGCCCATAACTTTTTTAAATTAAATAATACAGACATAATTTCTGGCATGTACATAGGAACTATATAGAGGAATATTTATGGTAAATATTAGGTAAAACAGATGAGTGGTTTTGATATTAGGCAGTCCTGAAGTTTGAAAATAGGTTTTTAATAAAAAATTGAGGTTTTTCCTTAATTTCTCAAGGGAATGAAGTTGCAAACACCCAGTTTTCGGCTTGGTAGGAGATCTTGGGGACATCTAACATTATGCCGAATTTTGGATTCCTAGGTCTTACGGTTTCAAAACGTGCCACATCTACGGATGGACGGACGGACGGACGGACGGACAGACGGACGGACGACGGACAATGGACCACGACTATAGCTCAGATGACTTATAGTCAGCTGAGCTAAAAATTTTAAAAAAATTAATTAAAAATCAGAAATTGCAGGTGGCGCCCCCAAACTTGTGCAGCAGTTACAGACCATCAGTCCCTATGATCATAGAAAGAATTGTGAAAATCCACCCAATGGTTTCTGAGAAAAAAGCTTCTAAATGTTTTTTCTATAATCAGCTCTAAAACATAGAAAAATAGGTCAAGGTCACCCATCTTTGAACTTGACCGAGATTTTGTCAATATACATCTTCACCGAAAAAATAAAATTCATACGGTGAATCCTTTTAGAGATATCCCGCTCACAAGCCCAAAGTTGAAAAATCCGATAAAAATTCATTAAAAATCAGAAATTGTAGGTGGCTCCACCAAACTTGTGAAGCAGGTACAGACTATCAGTCCCAATAATCATAGAAAGTTTTGTGAAAATCCATCAAATGGTTCCTGAGTAATAAGCATCTAAGTGTTTTTCTATAATCAGCTCTTAAATGTAGAAAAATAGGTCAAGGTCACCCATCTTCGAACTTGACCAAGTTTTTGTCGATATATATCTTTACCGAGGAAATAAAATTCTGTCGGTGAATCCTTTTCAAGATATCTCGCTCACAAGGTAAAAGTTAACGGACGCCGGACGGACGGATGGACGGACGGACGGACGGACAGCTTGGGTGACGACAATAGCCCATCAGCCTAAGGGCTGAGGGCTAAAAAATACATAATTAACCGGGACATTTGATGATGTAATGGTACTGCACTGGCCACATTGTTTGACATCTGAGAAAGTTGTAAAACTGTTTAATAAATACAAGTGTGATTACTAAATATAACCAGCCCACTGTGTGTAAACAACAGAGCTGACAAAAATTGCTGCTGGCTCTCCGTCAAAATTCACCTTGAAGCCAGGGTGGTTGTTCTAAAATTGTCTATGTTTTATGAAATAACGAGTGTTCTTAATTTAGCCCAAATCTAGCTCCTGCTAAAAGTGCAAAAATTAAAAACAGGCAAAAAACCCACTTCCACAGTATATCAGCTGGTCAATCCAAGGCTATCATTTTTTCATAAACAAAGTATAGATTTTATTTATGCAAAGGGAAATAATGATTGGGCAAATACATTACACAGAATATTTTTACTATTATGTGGAGTTGACACATCTAAATTTTCTCAGAGTCTAGTGCTGCCCTTTACTGTATAAAATAAAAAGATATTTAAGTTGTAATCTAGTGAGCATGTTCAACAACTGTACAAAGGGACCTCCATGCAAATGAAGGCTGATGCACGTGACAATTAACTGAATTTTGTGGTATAAAAACAGCTAACCTAGAAGAGATTAGTATTGTGGCCCCCTCTGCTTACCATGTAGGCTTTTGGCATGTCTTATCTGTCTGTATCTGTAATGTACTCAGGAGTCCTCACACCACCACAACTGTTGATAGTTTTTTTACAATTGGCTCGGTCCACAATGACTCACTGAGCCACAAGCAAGATTTACAGGATGAATATAAATTACCAAACTGTCCAGATGATACCGAATACCCACAGTGACTTCATCATTATAACAAGGCACCCATGCATCAAGACACTAGGACGATAAACATGATCTGTTACAATATAGCCTAACATCAAATGAGAACTATCAAATAATAACTTTAACTAGAACACTGATGGGTCAGGAAGGCCCCCTCGCATGAGGCCCATAGACTTCTAGTGTGGGCTGAGTGATGCTTGAAAAGATAAAATAAAGGACCTGATTACATACAGAATCACAGGGAACTGACCCAAAACAGTCTTCAATGTCTGAACCAAGATGTGAAGGTTTGAATATTTGATAGTCATGTATAAAGGTGAACAAGTGGAGCATCCACAGCAACAGAGACATAATTACATCTGATGTATCACACTGTAAGCCTGGTAAACATAAATCAGCAGGATGGTCCTGTGACCTTGACCTATGAACCTGTGATATTGAAATCCATATGGTTCTTCCCCTGTTGTTAGGTAATTCAAAGGTAAAAGATTTGGGTTAAAACATTTACAATGCCTCCATGACCTTTTCAAAGATGGGGGTCCTGTGACCTTCACCTATGACCTTGTGACCCTGAAATCTATAGGGTTCTTACATTAGTGGTGGGCCATTTATAAGTCAAGTTTGAAATCCATAGGTTAATTGAAACTGGAGTTATCAGCTGGAAACAAATCCGAGGACAGATGGCTCCTGAGCTAACATAGCACCCTAAATTTCATTTTCTTGTGATTTCTCAGTTGACACCAGCACACTAATTTCCATTTTCTTATGATTTCTAAGCTAACATGGAATTCCATTTTCTTATGATTTCTCAGCTGACTTAGCACCCTAAATTTCATTTTCTTATGATTTCTCAGTTGACACAGCACACTAAATTCCATTTTCTTATGATTTCTCAGCTGACACAGCACACTAAATTCCATATTCTTGTGATTTCTCAGCTTACACAGCACACAGCGTTGGTCTTAAAATGTCATGGGAAGGGTTTTAGTGGAAATTTTAAAAAATTCTATTCATCTTAAATCATAAGAAATATTTGATCATTCAATTTAAAATGGAAGTGTAAACAATGTCATTCAATCTCTTCATGAACTTAAGTTATCTATGATCTCCTGAATCCTTCTGACATTGATATTTCAGTTTTCATTGGGATATGTTCAATGTGTGTTCATATATTAATTTAACCTTTTACAGACCATTAAAGTGGTAATCCTCCTACCTTTACTACTAAATTAAAAATTAAGTAAAAAATATGTATATAATTAATAAAAATATGACATTTCAATTATTAGTATTATGAAATTATTCATTTTTAATGTAAATTTGATGTGCAAAATGAACCTGTTGAAATGGTGACAGTGAGCGAGTCATTCCTGGCAGCACAGTCACAGATATAAAGAGCAAACACAAGTAACTATTTGGATTAATTATTAACCATATCAACTTCTCAACTTTTGTGACAGTATGTACTTAAACCAAATAAACTACTTCACATATATAACTTGGAAAACATCATATCTATTGAATCAAAAACTAGCTTTTCTGTTTGCTAATTGACACACTGACAGATCTGAACAGACAGTGAAATTCTGCTGCAACAGACTTGTTTTAATAGCACATACCACAGAAAATTGTGATTTATTTTAAATGACTATATTTTAGGTAATCAACCTTGCCAGAGGTTTACAGTCAAATTATTGTCAACATTCTACCATATGCAGCAGCCAAACAATTATGCCCCCTGTAGAGGGTTATGAACAGCCTTGCTGTGGTTTTAAAAATGTGTAAAGATACCAGATTACACACAGTCTCACAAATTCTGGGGATGGATAAAAGGGATGTGTGGCCTAGAACTGAGAAAAATTTCTGTACTGAGCACTACCCTTTGACTTTGACAGTATTCTGTAGATGATCCATCAGAAAGAAGATGAAATGTTACATTCTATCACTTTTTGACAAAACATGACCAACATACTTCACTTTATGATAAATTTTTAAGTACATGCCTTAGAGTTGTATGACAGGAACCTTGCTGCTTTTTCATCCTCTACATTTTTAGTACAGGTCTATGACCTGTAGGTGGCACTGCCTGTTGAGGAGAATGAAGGCCATCCCCTGCAAGGTTTCAGGTCTTTCCAGTGATACACACAAATGATAGCTTGCTGCTTGCATAGTTAAGTCTTAAATTACAACCAAATACTGTAACAGCAAAAAGCATGAATTTTAATACATGTGGGATGAGCAAGTGTTTGGTGATGAATGTTGTGTAGTGTGGAATATTGTGTCACAGCCACTGGGGCCTTCTGAATCACCAGCTCTGTGGTGCGAGGAGGCTGCCTGTGGTATTCCCATGGGTTACTGATCTCATTTTACAATCTTCATCCCAGCACCAAATGAGGCGGTGACTGTGGATCTAATAATCTGCCTGTGTGTGTTAAATTACAAAATGTCTGCATCTAAAGTTTTTTTTTCCACTTTTATACCAAATATTGTCTTATTTTAACATTTCAAAAATTATTTTGTGAAAATCCTGTTAAATCTCAGTGGACATTCTGTCAGTGTAAACTATATCGTGTCGTATATTGACCACAGATATAATTTCAGGTGGACTATTTTTTCTCAAATATGAATAAACAAGGATTCCATGGGTCATGGCATTCAGCTGAATTTTGTCCATAAAATAAATTTATAAAATCCTGGCATATAGAAAAGATTCCATTTTTTTTTATATTGTTGCATTGTAAATCCTAATGCTACAGCCAATTGGCAGTATTATTAATAAGTCTGTCCTGCATGTATTGTCTCCTTTCTCTTTGTTCCAAATAAATCATGTGATGTTGCTTGGGCAACAATAACTTGGCCTACAATAATTTTATATACTCAGACAGGTGAATAATATATACATGTTTGTATTAGATCTCAATTTTTTTATCATATCAAATTTTTTATTATTTTTTTAAATAAAATCAAAATTGTTATATACAAAATGATTATGTATAAAATGTGCCAGATTAACACTGACAGGCAGATGGAAGGACAGACAGCCAACAGACAAAGGACTACAGTTCAGTTGCCTTATAATCAGCTGAGCTAAAAAACAACTTGAATAATTCATTCATAATTTTATACAATTTCTTTTAAATAATGTAAACAAATGCATACAACTGTGGCATATTGCTGCTGGTTATATATGAGGAGGGAGGCCTTGTCCAGGAGGTGGGTCACAGTGACCTGGGTTATATCTGGCTGGGTTTGACCTGGAGCATCAAGGCAGGGTTATATCTGGCAGGGTTTGACCTGGAGCATCAAGGCAGGGTTCTATCTGGCTGGGTTTGCCTGCTATCAATGTGAAAAACAGGCCATGCTGTTTAAAATAAATGAAAATCCCACACCAAGCTGAAAAAGACATACAGAGAAGCTAACACAAAAAGGTACAGATCTTCAAATACTGGATGTGAATATTAGCCATTATACAAAGAGAAAGGCTAGTTTTTGGTTACTATCTATTTATAAGATATGATGAGCAGGGTTATACAGAGGTCACTGCAAGGCTTGGTGGTTGAGGGCTGATTTGTTTACACAGTGGTCCCCTAGTGTTTGGACATCTGGCTTGTTAGATGGGCTCATAAGGTACACACCCCCATCTAATACTAGGGCGGGCATAAAAGGTTTACTGAGATAATTACAACAAGCTAGGTCTCATGGCCCACAACTCTCCCCCCACCACAAAGGCAATTTAAGGCATACAATACATGCAGTGCAAATAAACCTTGGGGACTTTATGTATCACTGTTTTGTATATGTTTACTGCAATCTGAAGAATGGTCATTTGCTGGTGAATACATATCAAATGGCATCACATTTCAGAGAAGCTTTACATACAAATTTTCAGCATAAGCAAAGGTAAACTGAAGTCATCATGCCTACAATTTACTATCTTTAAAAAATATGGTGCCCATTTATGTGAAGCTTGAGTTGTCGTCTGATCATGTGACCTAGGAACTGATATAGAATGATATTGTCTGAGCCTTAAGTTACTGAGAGCACTAGGTAAGCTGGGGTGTCCTTTCTTGGTGGTGGCTTAATCTGTGGGAAATGGCTCAGGCTGCACATGCTTACAGGAAACTGGTTAAGGCTGCCATTTTTTTTTTTTTGGGGGGGGGGGGGGGGGCAAATCAGGCGGCTGCCCTTGCTAACACATTTACAGGGAACTCATTCAAACTGCCCTTGCTAACAGGGAACTGTTTCAGGTTGCACTTCCGAACAGGGAACTGGCTCAGACTGCACTTACTAACAGGGAACTCATTCAGGCTGCCCTAGCTTACACACAGTGAACTCATTCAGGCTGCCCTTGCTTACACACCGTGAACTCATTCAGGCTACACTTGCTTACACACTTACAGTGAACTCATTCAGGCTACACTTGCTTACACACTTACAGTGAACTCATTCAGGCTACCCTAGCTTACACACTCACAGTGAACTCATTCAGGCTACCCTTGCTTACACACTTACAGGAAACTCATTCAGGCTGCCTTTGCTTACACACTTACAGGAAACTCATTCAGGCTACCCTTGCTTACACACTTACAGTGAACTCATTCAGGCTATCCTTGCTTACACACTGTGAACTCATTCAGGCTACCCTTGCTTACACACTTACAGGGAACTCATTCAGGCTACCCTAGATTACACACTTACAGTGAACTCATTCAGGCTGCCCTCGCTTACAAACTTACAGTGGACTCATTCAGGTTACTCTTGCTTACACATATACAGGTAGCTCATTCAGACTGCCTTTGCTTACACACTTACAGGAAACTCGTTCAGGCTACCCTTGCTTACACACTTACATTGAACTCATTCAGGCTATCCTTGCTTACACACTGTGAACTCATTCAGGCTACCCTTGCTTACACACTTACAGGGAACTAATTCAGGCTGCTCTTGCTTATACCTCATGAACTCATTCAGGCTACCCTAGATTACTAACTTACAGTGGACTCATTCAGGTTACTCTTGCTTACACATATACATGTAGCTCATTCAGACTGCCTTTGCTTACACACTCACAGGAAACTCATTCAGGCTGCCCTTGCTAGCAGGGAGGGGGAGAGGAGGTACTGGCTCAGGCTTCCCTTACTAGCAGGTAAAAATCATCCCTAGTCTAATCAAAAGTTGATCAAGACATTCTGTCTATTAAATGTTAGGCTAAAAGGTCTGAGGTTGAAACATCCTACATGTATTCTTTTGATACTGAACTGCATGATGTGACTAATTTTTGTAAGTGTGTAATGTTCAAGGTTCCTGCGGGAGTGAAATAAAGATGTGATTCAGGTCTGCTAAATGACAGCCATGAGGGCAAGCACCAGATCAGTTTGTGTCTGGAGCTCTGACTACATCCTCTTAGTCATCAAACAACAAAAATAACAACGTTCAAGAAACGTCAGTTTAATGACACCTAATTTTCCTGTGACACTTGAGGCAATTAAGTCAATGGGACTGCTGGGACTGATTATGAAAGAAATATAAAGATCCAGTGGATGAAATAAAGTTTGTTCAGATAAAATCCCTGGTAATAAAGAAGACGAGCCTGCAGTTACAAGGATTATGTCACTTACAAAATCCCTCGGTCATGGATTGAGACGGCAAGTCAGGGGAGAGATGGGTAAGTTCATCCTAGTCAAAACTAATATCCCTGGAGCCCATACCAACAAGAATACAGATCTCTAAGTCAATAGAATGCATCAGTCAGAGCAGCTGAGGCCAGATAGTCTGGCTGCCCCAGCAACTATCACAAGATCTACTCTAAAGCCGCCAGAAAACAGCAACTCTATCAAAAACAGCATAACACCAGATACTGACACAGCATGGTCCAACCCTTAATAACCATACTGTTTACCAAGATAATCAATGAAAATTTGTGAAATACATGAATATTAATGTCCTGTGAATTTGTAAGGTTAGTGTGCCAGGTTTCTCTGACTGGACCTTGATAGTTTGATCAATATGGCTAACCAAGTGACTCTGACCTAACACACACACTTTTCATTAATGAGCTAGAGACATCATTTATATACCTTAATCAGAATTCCTGATCTCATATCCTGGCTCAGGAATAAAATTCTTCCCTAGATTAAAGAGGATTAGATAACTGTGGATACAACAGATTGTATGATATAACAATGACCTACAGTCACAGGCAAACCAACATTTCATGGACAAATACTGTCAGTTGATTAAACAGCAGGAATTAGCAATGCAGATGAGGTGTTTCTGCCCTGACTGTGCATATATCCAATGCTTGAATAGGCAGCACAGACCAGCAATATATGCCAAGAGTCCTCTGTGGCCCAATGTGAATGTAGCCACTAGAGAAGCGCCAGTTTGTGTCTGTATAAAAAACTAATGTTGATGAGACTACCAAAATCATGACGCTCCAAGCGATATTTGATTGGCTAAAGATGATGAATGACAAGAGGAATTGAATGTACAAAATGTATTTGAAAGGTCACAACATTCAAGATGGGGCCAAATGCCATAGAAGATTGGAATGTGATTTGTTCGAAATCAACAAGAAGAAAGTTTCATGATAATATGTCCAGCCATTCACATGAAATCTAGCCTTTTAGTTCACAGTCAACTGAGCTAAAAATGACAATGCACATTTTTTAAGGACATCCTTGGATGTCAATACAGAAGATTCTAGGTCCAACAGTAAAGTTTTGTACCCTGTCTGACTGTCTGCTTAAAATGTGCTTAAAATGTTTTGGCCAGTGATATAGGTCACCATGACCTAATTTCAGGTTTCCATGCAGATTTACCCAGGACCTGCTTGAATTTAATGGCCAAGCCGATACAATTTGTGCCCTATCTGACTGACTGGGTGTTCAAAATCATGTTTTCAGCCTGTAGTTTATCAAATATAGGTCACCATGATTAATTTCAGGTTTCCAGGGAGGTTTGCCTAGGACCTCCCTGGATGTACAGTTGGAAGTTTCTAGGTCTAAGGGTTACAATTTGTGCCCATTTAACAGACTGACTGCTTCATCTGAAAGCCCCAAAAACAGAAAAAACAAGGGACTGATGGATCACGGCACTCAGCTGTTACATTTGATCATCAAATATGATTTGGGAGAGGGGGTACACAAATGCTAGTTTTGTGTGGTAATATAAGCTGTATTGTAAGATGATGGTGTTTAACTCAAGTTATGCAAGATTTGGATAAAATCCCAGGATATAGGGAAGAGGATTGACGTCATTTTATATTATTTACATTTGGAAATGGAGTGCTACTGTCACACAAGTTTTGATTTGGCCTGATGCTGCAAGTATACACCATTTTGTCAGTTTTTTTCATGTAAATTTTATCTCATGAGTATAAAATTAAGTTTCAGTAAAAAAAAATTGTTGAGAATCCTGGATATACAAATTTCACAAATTTAAATGATGATCATAATTACCTGGTTTTATGGCTTTAATTTATATTTAAACAAGGCCTACAAGCCTAATGCAAACCTGTGCAAGAGGATATACACCAGGTATAATGCTTCAATGCTGGATCATTACTTTTCAAGTACACGTGTCACATGTACATGAACAATGCAAGTACTTAACATTTTGAACAAGAACCAATTACTAAAACATCATTGCTGAACTACTGGCATGGGTGCACACAACACAAAAATGATTGTAGGTGGCACCATCAGTCTTGTATACAACGAAGCTATCCGAGATATATATGCCAAATTTTAGCTGATATATCAAACCCCTCCTGAGAAATAAGCAGGGACATACACTTTGCAAAAATTATTGAAGGTGGCACCACCAGTCTTGTATATAACAAAGCTATCTGATGTATAAATCTGCACAATTTCAAGCTGATATATCAAATTCCTCCTGAGAAATAAGCAGGCACATACACAGTGCAAAAGTCATTTTAGGTGGCCATACCATTCTTATAAACAAGAAAGCCATCAAAGAAGCATGGAAAGGTCAAAATATCAGGCCAATACATTAAACATCTCTTGAGTCAGGTGCACTGGGCTAACCAGGCTTAGGTGAGAAAGGCAGTTGCCCCAACCGGAACAAATTGATAGCTCTAGCTACTGCACTAAGTGAATTCTTGACTTGCACCTGGCTGCACTGAGTTAGCTCGACCTGTTGCATAATCTGACACAGTTGGCAGTCTGCCAAAGCTTTTAATAGATCCAGACTGACCTTTGGCTTGTTGCCAAATCTGAAATTGTTGGCAGTCTGTCAAGCTATTCATAGATACAGACTCAATCTTGGCCTGTAGGTAAATCTGTTTTATCAAAATGTTAAGAATAATAAAAGATGTAGTACTTCCATTGTTAAAGGTCCAATTATTCTGCCAGCAACCATTTAAGTAAACTTGAACAAAGGCCACCTAAAATTATTTTTGTGCAATGTTACAGAAGTTGAAACAACAGTTTTGCAGATGAAGACTATTGCTGTCCTCAGTTTGAAATAGGCTTACTTATGGCCACAAGACCAACAACAGCTTTCTCTGACTCTACTAAAAATCAAGGAACCCAATATATTCTAATACAATTGAAAGAACCCTAACCTACCTTTTTTTGTCCTTGAAAAATTAAATGATTCAGCTAGACAGTTTCATCATAAAACATTTTTTAAGCTGAAAGAGCCTAAAATTAGGAGGTGTTTGTCTGTAGAAAACAGGTAAATGTAGGTGGTGCCACAAAAACTGAAATTTCAAATATGAGTCATGTGACCAACATTTGCACAAAACTTGATGGTGCTAGCTCCTATCATTTCTGAGATTGTTATGTCAGTATGCTTACATGGCCATATGACAAAGTTCAAATTCCTGTCACTTGGCAAAAATTCATCAAACCCAAACCATCTGAATAAACTTGAGAACTAATCTCTGGGTTCATTTCTGTGAAATATTGAACAATTTGGCAGGATGGTTTCACAGAAGAACATTTTCAAAGGTTTTTTGTTTTTTCCCTGTTAAATGAAAATTAATGCAGGTTGCGCCACCAAAAGCCCAATCAAACAACATTTTATATGTGGTAGATTTTTACATAAAATTTGGGGATGCTAGCTCCAGCTATTCCTGAGAAATTATAGGTTAATGTACTGATGACCGATGACCCTCATACAGAAAAGGTCGATGCAAGTGGTGCCACCGATACCATAATTTCATATATGAGTCATGTGACCAACATTTGCATAAAATTTGGTGATGATAGCTCAAGCCATTTCTGAAATTGTAATTTTAGTATCCTTTTTTAGCCAAAAATAGAACTTGTATAGAGATTTCAGAATCGCAGATGTGAATTTGGAATTTTTGGAAAAAGTACATTAATTCTGGAGTGTATAGCAGAACCCAATACAATGAATGCCTGATAGCATGGATCAAAGTTAAAATAAAATTGTACAACAAGCATGCTGTAAAATCGGTGGGTAAAGCTGATTATCTAGATCAGTTTTTTATGGGTGAGATAATAATATTTGACTGAATGTCTGATGTCTGATGATAAATAAAAAATAAAGATATTAATGTCAGCATAAGATGGAGGATCAAACCAGGATAAAAAATAAAAACACCAGCATAGTTCAGGAACATTTTTTAATGCCTGTTGCTCTCCTGTGTCCTTTAAAACAGGGCAACTGGCACACTAGAAAAACACACCAGTCCCAACAGTCTAATTCAGGCCGCAATGTACACTGGTAATCACTGGAAATGGCAAGTGAAATGGTGCATGAGAGCTCAGGTGCATCATGGGTATTATGTGAGATGAGCAGGCTGATTGCCAGCCTGGGGAGACCCCACTTTTACTCATAATTTTTCTGCATGGGGCTGTGAGCAATTGTTTTCTGGAGGAGGGAAAAGATGCTGACCAGACTCGGGCTTTAGTACCAGACGCTAAATCACCATAAGTATAAGCCATTGTTCTTGTCAGCATGACTGCTGTATTTCATATTTCAGTTGGCAATCACTCCTGTGGTTTATCATGCCAGCTGTAAAGAAGTCTGCACAGATTATAAAGGCACATAGTGGCCAACCTGGCAGAAGTAATGCATTAGATTGGAACTTAGCAATATAAAACATACATATATAAATATATGTAAAACATAAACTGTAAAATCACTTGCCTTGCACAAATTCAAGTTAATGTGCCATAATTTTAGTCATCAAAGCAAGTGATTAAGAGGTTATGATGCTCAGCTAACTAGAGCAGTGACCTGAAGCACTGAAACCTGATATTACTCAGAACTTATAAGTGAAATTGTTGTTTATTAGTTACTGATATAATCGTGAATATATGACATTATAATCACTAGAAAAAAAATTCAAACAGAGATGCATTATCCTGAGACCCGAATGTAGTTCTTAACGACTGCCGACTGTTGCCATGCATATATGTGAACCATAAATAGGTGTCACTAAATATGCAAATATTATAGTAACTCTGGCGTTCACCAAACAGCAAAGCAAGGATATTTTAACAAGCTTTTTTCAAAATGTGGGTCCTGTGACCCTTGAGTCTGTAACCTAAAAATCAACATGGTTCTTTCCCTATGGACAGGTGAGCCAATTGTGAAAGATAGAAGATTTTGATGAAAAGACTGGCTCAAAATGTATCCAAAGCTTGTTAAAGAAGAGAGTCCTATGACCTTGACCTCTGACCTCAAAATAAATAGTGTTCTTCCTTTATTGGTAGGTATCCTTACATGGAATATGGAAAGTCTTGGATGAAACCGAACTTGGCTGGAAACAACAGGTGAACCAAATTTGAGGAAAAAAAATATGGAGTGGTTTAACAGTAATGAGGTTCATAATTATCCTTAATGGTGGCCACTTTGACATTGAAGAACAAGGTCAAGGCCACCAGTTTTCAAATCTGAGAAATTACTATCACTGAAC
This sequence comes from Sipunculus nudus, assembly GCA_026874595.1. NCBI lineage: Eukaryota > Metazoa > Annelida > Sipuncula > Golfingiida > Sipunculidae > Sipunculus > Sipunculus nudus. Next base: position 60,805,467 of record CM049315.1, on the reverse strand, counting down.
TTGCATCATTCTGATTATCATAACAATCCATCAACCCATTCATGAGAAATATAATGTTTCATTAGATTTTCACCAAATATGGAATTATTCAAGACAATTTTATTGAAGGTTGTGATCCCAATTTGAATAGGCTTCCTCCTATGATTCATATCACTGCATGTGCACAATATAAAGGAAACCTTTTGATTATTTTTTAGTTATCAACTCTCACTATTCTAATGTTACATTGATGGAGGTATCTGATGGCACAAAACCTCAAAAAGATTATAAGTGGCACCACTAGTCTTCTGTACAAGAAAAAGCTATCAAAGATCTTCTGGCGACAAGATTTCAAGAACAACTGACCTCACCATTAGAGCCCTTATGCCCAGCCTTTTTGATCTAATTATTATAATGAGCCCCCAAAATGCTCCTTCACAGAAGGTCTTCTTTGGGAGAGCTGTTTGCAAGACAATAATGACGTTACAATGGTCGATGCCCTAGATGTCACATTAACTGACGTCATCAACTGGAATTGCTGCACTGATGAATAAATACTGTCATTGTGAACTGTCTTGCAATATTTTGGTTTATTTGTCTCATACAAATTATGTGCCATGCAGGTAAGACATTATTATTCACTCAGTTGTCGGAGGAATGGCTCCTGCATCTTAGGCCTAGAACATTTTATACTGTCTCCTTTGTATAAAAAAATATCCTGGAAAACATGCTGACATGGATACTGGTACAGACTACACATGTTCTTCTTGGGAGAGCTCTCCTAAATTATGCAAATTTTATAATTGTCAGGTGACTGACAGTTTACAGTAATATTAGCAACCTGATTGGCTGCATGGAACAGTTATGCACATAATTATTCATTAAAATGAATATGCTATTCAGGTCACGTAAAGTTCATGGTGAGGTCAATTGATCTAGCCTAACCTAAGACATCTGGCCATTTGTGCATATTTTATATTATTTCTGGGATGCTCAAAAATGCCTTTAAAAATACAAGAGTGGTAAGGCCTCACAAATAAACAGAACAAGTTGTACTCTCTGGTAAGGCCTTGTAAACAGACAGACCAGTGGTATGGCCTTGAACACAAATGTAAATATGGTACTGTGACAACAGTCTTGTTATGCATGTAATCACAAAAATGTTGAAACAAACTGGCTTATATGTGGTTTGACTGTGAAAACAAACACAGCTGCAGTGTGACCTCTAACCAAGTTTCTGGACAATCTGTGCAGTCTTTAATATGGAATCAAATTATCAAATTTTCTACACATATTTTAAGGTTCTAAGTTATTTTGAAGTTCTATAACAACTTGGTACTTCCATCCTTGCATGTTCCTGTACCAAAACAGGACCTACAGAAGCAGAGGTTTTTTTTATCCACACAATAAAAGTGACTGAGGCAAAGGCTACAGTAATTTTACATAACTGTGCTGATGAAAAGTATGTTTGTACACTTTTTTGTTATTTAGAGGACACATTTAGTAAGGCATGTCCTTGGTTAAAAAAGATCAAGTTTAAATAGTTTTCATATGTAGAAGTCCGCTCTGGCAAATGGACAGCCATTTTACCAACTCATAAATCTAGTAGTTGACATGGGTGGCTGTCATACAGATGACAGTAACTACAGGAAGCACTAAATTGTTGAAAGCTGGTAAAGGATTGTAAAAAGTTGATCTACAAAGGCCAGCCCAGGAACCCGACACAAATCACAGCTAAAGCTATTAAGTAAAGCCTACCATGACAGCAGCCACAGCCAGTATTGAGACTGACATACAAAAAAAAACTGCTCTTTCAACAGGCCACACCATAACCAACACTCACCCGACTTTTAAGCAAATCCTTCTGAATTTTAATCTGATAAATCCTTCTATTTACAGACACTACTACTAACACTGTATGGGCAGCCTGACCACAAGTTTCATTCACCATCCAGTCAAATACATCAGAAGCATGAACTGTGCATTAATGCCATTTGTTTGACCATTTGATCTGAATGATGTGGACTTATCCATAGGTGACTGTGTGAATCATGTACACTTATCCCCAGGAGAGTACCATCTGATCTGAATGATGCACACTGATCCCAAGCTGAGTGTGATTTGCATGATGTAGAGAGATCTCAAGGTGAATATGATCTGAATAATGTAGAGAGACAGATCCTCAGCTGAGTGTGATCTGAAAGATGTGATCCTCAGCTAAGTGCTACCAAGTGATGTACACTGATCCTCAGCTGAGTACAATCAGAATGATGTACACTGATCCCATGTGAGTCCATTCTGAATGATGTACACTGATCCTCAGCTGAGTACAATCAGAATGATGTACACTGATCCCATGTGAGTCCATTCTGAATGATGTACACTGATCCTTGGCTGAGTGTGATCTGAATGATGTACACTGATCCTCAGCTGAGTGTGATCTGAATGATGTACACTGATTCTCAGCTGAGTGTGATCTGAATGATGTACACTGATCCTCAGCTGAGTGTGATCTTAATGATGTACACTGATCCTCAGCTGAGTGTGATCATAATGATGCACACTGATCCCAAGCGGACTGTGATCTGAAAGATGTACACTGATCCCCATGTGAATGCGATCTAAATGATGAACACTGATCCTCAGCAGATGTACACTGATCCAAAGGTCACTGTGATTTGAACGATGTACCTTGATCCGAAGGTGAATGTGATCTGAATGATGTACACTGATCCTCAGCTGAGTGTGATCTGATCTGAATGATGTACATATGTGACTGTGGGATGTTCTCTGATCCTGAGCTAAGTGCGATTTGAACAATGTACTCTGATCCTGAGCTTAGTGTGATTTGAATGATGTACAGTGATCTCAAAGTGACTGTGATCTGAAGGATGTACTCCTATCCTGAGCTAAGTGTGATTTGAACAATGTACAGTGACCCCAGTAGAGTGTGATCTGAAAAATGTACAGTGATCCCAAGCTGATCTGAATAATATAAAGAGACAGGTTAGCGTCTTGAATTATGTATTGACCTCTAGCTAGGAATGATGTGAGTGATGTGGTCAGTATCATGCCACCATGAATGACATATGAGACTCTCCAGGGGAGAGTTATTATCTGTCTGACAGTGACCTCACCATCTACTGATGAAACATCTCGTGAATCCAATCAAATATCAGGTTTGCTTACTGGGTAAGATTACTTGTTTTCTGTGCCTTCAGTGGTGACACTAAAAATACCCAAACTTTTGCCCTGGAGGCTAGCTATCAAATGCTTTATAACCACTTTTTCCAGTGTCCTTAACATGGGTAACTGACCTGAAATAGTGACTGCATAAATGATGGTGGCAAGCACTTAAGGCTCAATTTCCATGAAATTTTTTATGACAACTGGATTCCTTACTGCTCCGCCTGCATCACATTTATAGCAGGCCACACAAACTTCTCGTAAGGGAACTGCTTGCCATCCAAACAGAATATACTATAACAGTTAAGTTAATTCATCTTTCAAACTGTATGTACATTTAATGTTATATGCAACAGACCCTGTAATCAACTGAATGTCTCGTATCATTATTTATCACTCATGATAAAGAATAAGATTTGCCATGATTTCATACCTGGATATTCACTGTTATTGGAAAGGATATAATATTGGTGATAACTATTTTGAAATAAAGCTCTTGTGAAGCATTAAGCACCAATAATAGAACTGAATATTAAACATCAATTAAATCTGCTAAAATCGATTCCCTGTTATTCAGTTATGTAACCTGTACTAAAGAACTTGAAAAATGATGAACATCATATTGATATGACTTATAATCAGTAGGCGTCTATGAAAACCAACTAGCAGCAAATGTCCAGGGAACACATTAACATTGAATTAACTTTAGGCAAGCTTTCAGTGTGTTTAAGAGAGGTTTTATTATTTCCTGAGCTTCTGACAGGGTACATTTATTATTAGATGTGTAACATCACCACAGTGTATGTCACTGAGCATTGAACTCAATGCAGATGAAGTAAGGACCAGTATAACTCACCTCTAACACGTGCTCTGACCAGTATAACTCACCTCTAAGATGTGCTCTGATCAGTATAACTCACCTCTAACACATGCTCTGACCAGTATAACTCACCTCTAACAATTGCTCTGACCAATATAACACACCTCTAAAATATGCTCTGACCAGTATAACTCACCTCTAACACATGCTCTGACCAGTATAACTCACCTCTAACATGTGCTCTGACCAGTATAACTCACCTCTAAAATATGCTCTGACCAGTATAACTTACCTCTAACATATGCTCTGACCAGTATAACTCACCTCTAACATGTGCTCTGACCAGTATAACTCACCTCTAACACATGCTCTGACCAGTATAACTCACCTCTAACATGTGCTCTTACCAGTATAACTCACCTCTAACAATTGCTCTGACCAGTATAACTCACCTCTAAGATGTGCTCTGACCAGTATAACTCACCTCTAACATATGCTCTGACCAGTATAACTCACCTCTAAAATATGCTCTGATCAGTATAACTCACCTCTAACACGTGCTCTGACCAATATAACACACCTCTAAAATATGCTCTGACCAGTATAACTTACCTCTAAAATATGCTCTGACCAGTATAACTCACCTCTAACATGTGTTCTGACCAGTATAACTCACCTCTAACATGTGCTCTGACCAGTATAACTCACCTCTAACACATGCTCTGACCAGTATAACTCACCTCTAACACGTGCTCTGACCAGTATAACTCACATCTAACATGTGCTCTGACCAGTATAACTCACCTCTAACACGTGCTCTGACCAGTATAACTCACCTCTAACAATTGCTCTGACCAGTATAACTCACCTCTAAAATATGCTCTGACCAGTATAACTCACCTCTAGTACATGCTCTTCCTGTTTTTCTCTGTCTAATCTCCTCCTGGTTGTCATGATGAGACCTGAAAAATACAAACACACATGGAGGATTGTCAAACCAACAAGGTGTCATGCCAGTGGACAGACGTGCTGGGTAAACTTCAAAACTAACCATGATACCACCATAAAACTTGACCTCAAGAATGACATATGTTATGTGAGATGGCTTTAAAACATTTCAATATGATTTAGCTTGTGTGATAATTATCATTTCTGTTTTTTTTTTTTTTAATTTTTTATTCAACAGATAAATATGGTGTTTATCCTGATCATCACTGGGGTTACAGTAATACAGGTTAATTTGCCAGTGACAAATGATAAGACTATTTTCCCTAGAGTTCAGGATTTCCTCCACTCAAAAAAATAAACTAACATGCTTTCAATGCCAAACAAATATCAATAAAAAGAATGGTAATCATGTTACACAATAGACCAGTTCAAATTAAAACTTGTGTCATCATTTTGAGAGCTGCAATAAATCTACATTGTGCAACCTATTTTACTGCTTAGTAACATGTTTAATCTTGTGGATGAATTAATAGAATATACAGGTATAATAGGGTTTACTACTACTTATATTATCTCTAGGTTTTTATTCAAGATGGAACTTGTCTTGGTTCCTAATATTAGAAAGTGACATCACCAGGAAACCTATGTCAAGTTGTCTCAGACTTTGAGCTTTCTCGAGAGTTAAGTTAATAAGACTAATTCACATGCTGTCTCAAGCATGGAACTACACAGGAATTCTTGCCCCTGATTTAGCCGCAGGTCTTAATCCTAAGGCTAACAAATGATACCATTATAAAATGACCAAGGTCTACAGACCTCACACACCCACACTCATTTCTCATTGTGGGTAAGTGATCAATGATCACGGTGATTGGTCTGTACACAGCCTCACTCTGTTGGTTCTTCCTTGGTGCTCCATATTAATAAAGCCTAAGGTGGCCTCCATTTGACCCTGATATTTCCCCACCACAATCAAATTTATTACTGAAAGGCAAATGCCAAGGGCTAAAACAAACAGTGTGAAGGACAATGGTGAAGGATCAGATCCACCGTGACCCCCAGTCAAATGTACAGCCTTTGTCTAATGACAAATTTGACAAATACATTCCACACAAACATTATATTTTCACATAACTACAGTAAAAGCTAATAAGTTACAGAAGGGACAAAAAACATTCTACGCAACATGAAGCCCTTCCTGTCACTGAGACGTCTGACATAACACTGATCTAACCTGTGGTCCTGTACGCTCAGCTGTGTCTGAGAAGCACCAGCTTCACCAGCATCATTGGATACATGTGGTTTATAGGGCTGGCTGTGTGGGGGATACTTCAACATAAATTGTCATTAGGGGTTCTGCTGTTAATTATCCATAAAACTGAGCTCTGAGAGTATTGAGTGAAATGTAAGCACTGCTAATCACCATGGGAACGTGGATAAAATACTGATATTTCCATAGCAAGAGCACCACAAGGGTGAATAATATGCCCTGTGACTTCTGACCTCATGTCCCTTAATATAAAAAGAGACACTGTAAAATGTAATTAAATATATTAATAAAATACATATTAATATATTACTAATGAAGTCATTGGAGCACTGCATGCCGGTATTTTCTATATATATACATGGATATGAGATGGATGTTGAATAGTAAAACAAAACCTCTCTGATAGCTGTTAACTGATTTGACAACTGTAACAGTTCAAAGGTAATAATGACCTAATTTGTAAGGTGAAGATAACACCAAGAAGCTTCTGTATATAAAGGAGAATAACCTGCAACCAGTAAAGGTAAAAGATTCAAGTTCCAAAGCTTAACTGACTCTCACAATGATGCAGTACTGCTGAGAGTTCATCACAACTCCCACATATGCTCTCAGGCTAGAAAATATGTATAACTGTAAATTACAGAAGTAAGACTTTATGCTGTCTGCTCTGAGCATAACTGACAAGAACAAAACTTAACATATGCCTCTGCCTCTATGATCAATAAACTCTAGTTCTTTTCAGGAGCAATATTTCACAAATGTTTACACCAGAAAATGAGCAGTCGACAAGCAACTACAGGTATCCACCATATCACAGAGGCATGGGTAAAAAACTACAGATGGATACGAGATGAAATTGATTGTGGGTGGCCCAAGCCGTCTTGTACACAAGATGAACCATTCCAAGAACTATGGACATGCAAGTTTTTAGGTGAATACATCAAACCACTCATAATTTAGATATATCCTACAAATATATCCTACAAAAAGAAAAGGTAGGTGGCGCCACCTATGATGGGTCTATGTTATGTGAAAACAATTGTTCATGGCACCATCAGGCTTGTGTACAAGATGGAAGTATCCAAAATCTTTGAATATGTGAAATTTCAGGCTGATACATTAAACTGGTCCTGAAATAATTGCATGAATGTATTCTACAAATATGTGATTGCAGGTGGTTTCACTAGTCTCTTGAATGAGAAATCCACCCAAAAAGGATGAACATGCAAAATTTCAGGCTGAGATACCTAACCACTACTGAGAAAAAGTGCATCCATGTTTTCTACATCAAGGCCTACATGCCTAATGTGAACCTGTGCAATCAGGTATTGTAGGTGGTGCCACAAGTGTTGCATATGACAAAGCTATCTGAGATGTATAAATATGCCTAATTTCAGGCTGATATATCAAATCCTTCCTCAAAAATAAGCAGGGATGTACACTATGCAAAAAAAATTGTAGGTGGTGCCACCAGTCTTGTGTGAGAGAAAGCCATCAAAGATGGATGGACAGGCCAAAATACAGGCAGATATATCAAACTTCTCTTGAGTCAAGTGACCAAGCTAAGCTGAGCCTGTACCTGGCTGCACTGACTGAACTCTTGACCTGTTGCCTAATCCGATACAGTTAGCAGTCTACCAAAGCTATAAATAGATACAGACTGAAATATTGGCCTGTTGCCAAATCTGAAACAGTTGGCAGTCTGCCATGCTATTTATAGGTAAAAACAAAATATTGGCCTGTTGTTTACACAAAGTGAAAGACTTTGGTTACAACTGGATTTTTTTCAGGCTGACAAATTCAAAAGATTTTTTTATCAAAAATGTTTAGAATAATAACAGATGCTTTTAAAAAGCAAAATAAGAATACAGATATATTTTATTCATGGATTAAGATTACACATAAGTTGGATATGGACACCAGTTATCTATGTTGCCTGTACAGCTGTGCTTATATTACCCACAGACCTTAGTGTGTTAATACAACTGATCTACTAGCTTTATTTACCAAAGTATCTCTCATTCCTTTGACTGTCCAATAATTCAGCCAATACAGGCCACATAAGAATATTTTTTGTGCAATGTTACAGAATTTGAAAGAACAGTTTTGCAGAAGAAGACTATTGCAGCCCTCCGTTTGATAAAGGCTTACCTGGCCACAAGACAACCTTCCACTTTTCATTGAACCACTCCTGCGATATAAGTGATTTTCACCCAAAGCAAACGCAGAGTTTTGATGCCGTGCAAATATGATTACAGATGGCCCAATAAGTCTTGAGTACAAGATTGTAGTATCCAAGATCTATCATTAATCAACAAGCAAAAATTCAGCCCCATACATTGAACCAATCATTAGACAAACAGATGGCAAACGCATTGATGGACACCACATTGAAATGATTGTAGGTGCTGCCACCACTTGAGTACAAGACAGAGGTATCCAAGATCTGTGGACATGCACAATTTCAGCCCAATACATTGAACCACTCCAGAGATATGGGCTGTTATCACTGACACACCCAGATTCAAACTGCATGAATAGGATAGCAGGTAGCGCCACCAGTCTTTGTTAGGCCCCAGTTCACATGTGACCCAGTGATTATGCTGGATTTCGAAAAGATCAGTCCAAGGGTCAGAGTGAAGTTCTATGGAAATGGAACCGGCATGAAAACATAGTATCTGCAAAACTCCAGTTACAATTACAATCAAATTAACAAGAAAAAGTAAAAGGTAAACATTTGATATGCTTCAAGAAATATATCCTATGTATTTCAATAATTTCTAATAGTTTCATTTCAATATCTGTAGTTTACTGTGCAGTCACTTTAATTAGAAAACTGGCTTGTGTTTCAACCAAGTCTGAATATAACCCTTGTCCCAAATGGCAGACCATTTATAATGACAACAAACACCACAAATCTAAACATGTTGGTGAGAAAATGTCAGTACAACAAAGCAAAGGACCATTTTACAGTACCAATGTAATAAAAATTCTTGGAATGGCACATGGTTCTCCCACATTACCACATGCGCAGAGTTGTAATGGGTTCAAGGCTCTTGTTCAGTCAGCAGCCATCACAGACATTTAATTTAATTAGTCTTACAACACAAAAAATTCTGGACAATGTCAAAGGGTAATGTCTGCAGATAGTAGAAGCGTCACGGAAGGTAATGTCTGCAGAAGTAGAAGGGCCTCTGAGGGTAATGTCTGCAGATAGTAGAAGGGCCTCAGAGGGTAATGTCTGCAGATAGTAGAACTTGAAGGGCAACAGAGGGTAATGTATGCAGATAGTAGAAGGGCCTCTGACGGTAATGTCTGCAGTAAGTAGAAGGGCCTCAGAGGGTAATGTCTGCAACTAGTAGAAGGGCCTCAGAGGGTTATGTCTGCAGACAGAAGAAGGGCCTCTGAGGGTAATGTCTGCAGATAGTAGAAGGGCCTCAGAGGGTAATGTCTGCAGATAGTAGAACTTGGAGGGCAACACAGGGTAATGTATGCAGATAGTAGAAGGGCCTCTGAGGGTAATGTCTGCAGTAAGCAGAAGGGCCTCAGAGGGTTATGTCTGCAGATAGTATAACTTGATGGGCAACAGAGGGTTATGTCTGCAGTAATTAGAAGGGCCTCTGAGGGTAATGTCTGCAGTAAGTAGAAGGGCCTCTGAGGGTAATGTCTGCAGATAGTAGAAGGGCCTCAGAGGGTAATGTCTGCAGATAGTAGAACTTGAAAGGCAACAGAGGGTAATGTCTGCAGTAAGTAGAAGGGCCTCTGAGGGTAATGTCTGCAGTAAGTAGAAGGGCCTCTAGGGTAATGTCTGCAGATAGTAGAAGGGCCTCAGAGGGTTATGTCTGCAGACAGGAGAAGGGCCTCTGAGGGTAATGTCTGCAGATAGTAGAAGGGCCTCTGAGGGTAATGTCTGCAGATAGTAGAAGGGCCTCTGAGGGTAATGTCTGCAGTAAGTAGAAGGGCCTCTGAGGGTAATGTCTGCAGATAGTAGAAGGGCCTCAGAGGGTAATGTCTGCAGATAGTAGAACTTGGAGGGCAACAGAGGGTAATGTATGCAGATAGTAGAAGGGCCTCTGAGGGTAATGTCTGCAGTAAGTAGAAGGGCCTCAGAGGGTTATGTCTGCAGATAGTAGAACTTGAAGGGCAACAGAGGGTAATGTCTGCAGTAAGTAGAAGGGCCTCTGAGGGTAATGTCTGCAGATAGTAGAAGGGCCTCAGAGGGTAATGTCTGCAGATAGTAGAACTTGAAGGGCAACAGAGGGTAATGTATGCAGATAGTAGAAGGGCCTCAGAGGGTTATGTCTGCAGACAGGAGAAGGGCCTCTGAGGGTAATGTCTGCAGATAGTAGAAGGGCCTCTGAGGGTAATGTCTGCAGATAGTAGAAGGGCCTCTGAGGGTAATGTCTGCAGTAAGTAGAAGGGCCTCTGAGGGTAATGTCTGCAGATAGTAGAAGGGCCTCAGAGGGTAATGTCTGCAGATAGTAGAACTTGGAGGGCAACAGAGGGTAATGTATGCAGTAAGTAGAAGGGCCTCAGAGGGTTATGTCTGCAGACAGGAGAAGGGCCTCTGAGGGTAATGTCTGCAGATAGTAGAAGGGCCTCTGAGGGTAATGTCTGCAGTAAGTAGAAGGGCCTCTGAGGGTAATGTCTGCAGATAGTAGAAGGGCCTCTGAGGGTAATGTCTGCAGATAGTAGAACTTGGAGGGCAACAGAGGGTAATGTATGCAGATAGTAGAAGGGCCTCTGAGGGTAATGTCTGCAGTAAGTAGGAGGGCCTCTGAGGGTAATGTCTGCAGATAGTAGAAGGGCCTCTGGGGGTTATGTCTGCAGATAGTAGAAGGGCCTCAGAGGGTAATGTCTGCAGATAGTAGAACTTGAAGGGCAACAGAGGGTAATGTATGCAGATAGTAGAAGGGCCTCTGAGGGTAATGTCTGCAGTAAGTAGAAGGGCCTCTCGGGGTAATGTCTGCAGATAGTAGAAGGGCCTCAGAGGGTAATGTCTGCAGATAGGAGAACTTAAAGGGCAACAGAGGTTAATGTATGCAGATAGTAGATGGGCCTCTGAGGGTAATGTCTGCAGATAGTAGAAGGGCCTCTGAGGGTAATGTCTGCAGTAAGTAGAAGGGCCTCTGAGGGTTATGTCTGCAGATAGTAGAAGGGCCTCTGACGGTAATGTCTGCAGATAGTAGAACTTGGAGGGCAACAGAGGGTAATGTCTGCAGATAGTAGAAGGGCCTCTGAGGGTAATGTCTGCAGTAAGTAGAAGGGCCTCTGAGGGTGCAGATAGTAGAAGGGCCTCAGAGGGTAATGTCTGCAGATAGGAGAACTTGAAGGGCAACAGAGGGTAATGTATGCAGATAGTAGAAGGGCCTCAGAAGGTAATGTCTGCAGATAGTAGAATTTGAACGTCCACAGATGGTAATTTTCTGCAGATAGTAGAAGAACTAGAGGGCTGCAGAGGGTAATCTCTGCAGATAGTAGAAGGGCCACAGAGGGTCATGTCCTCAGTTGGTAGAGAAACAAGAAGGGCCACAAAGGGTAATCTCTGCAGATAGTAGAAGAACAGAAGGGCTGCAGAGGATAATGTCTGCAGACAGTAACAGAACTAGAGGGCCAAAGAGGGGAATGTCTGCAGATAGTAGAAGGGCCATAGAGGGTAATGTCTGCAAATAGTAGAAGGGCCAAAAAATGTATTAAACAATGGACACACCAAGGTCAGAAGACAGTGGAAGAGCCAATACCTACTAGCCACTGGACACATGGAGGGTAATGTCTGCAAATAGCACAGGGCTAAGACAAACTGACAAGTGGACAGGCAGGGTAATGTCTGCAAATAGCAGAAGGGCCAAGACAAACTGACAAGTGGACAGGCAGGGTAACGTCTGCAAATAGCAGAAGGGCCAAGACAACCTGACAAGTGGACAGGCAGGGTAATGTCTGCAAATAGCAGAAGGGCCAAGACAAACTGACCAGTGGACAGGCAGGGTAATGTCTGCAAATAGCAGAGGGCTAAGACAAACTGACAAGTGGACAGGCAGGGTAATGTCTGCAAATAGCAGAAGGGCCAAGACAAACTGACAAGTGGACAGGCAGGGTAACGTCTGCAAATAGCAGAAGGGCCAAGACAACCTGACAAGTGGACAGGCAGGGTAATGTCTGCAAATAGCAGAAGGGCCAAGACAAACTGACCAGTGGACAGGCAGGGTAATGTCTGCAAATAGCACAGGGCTAAGACAAACTGACAAGTGGACAGGCAGGGTAATGTCTGCAAATAGCAGAAGGGCCAAGACAAACTGACAAGTGGACAGGCAGGGTAACGTCTGCAAATAGCAGAAGGGCCAAGACAACCTGACAAGTGGACAGGCAGGGTAATGTCTGCAAATAGCAGAAGGGCCAAGACAAACTGACCAGTGGACAGGCAGGGTAATGTCTGCAAATAGCAGAGGGGCCAGGACAAACTGACAAGTGGACAGGCAGGGTAATGTCTGCAAATAGCAGAAGGGCCAAGACAAACTGACCAGTGGACAGGCAGGGTAATGTCTGCAAATAGCAGAGGGGCCAAGACAAACTGACCAGTGGACAGGCAGGGTAATGTCTGCAAATAGCAGAGGGGCCAGGACAAACTGACAAGTGGACAGGCAGGGTAATGTTTGCAAAAAACTTAGAGGCCAAGAAAAACTTACAAGTGGACCGGCAGGGTAATGTCTGCAAATAGCTGAGGGCCCAAGACAAACTGACAAGTGGACAGGCAGGGTAATGTCTGAAGACTGTGAATGGTCTGAAACAGAAAACTCAAGTGTGAACAGTTACAATTTGTATCTAGGTAATGAAGTGCCAGATGGCCACCAAGACTGCAGCACTTCAGCTTAGAAGTGTGGTACTTGACTGTCAGCACTAAATACCGTCAAGTTTTTAATATGAAAATTCCTTACCTGTTTCTTTTCTGATGTCAAAGAAACCTTGTGGATTTCCACTGGAGATTTCATATGTAATCCTTTCATCTGGGTTATTATCCAGGTCATCAGCCTTGAGCTGAACGACCGATGTTCCTGGTGCACTGTTCTCAGAAACAGTCGGGTAATACACGGGCTCATGAGTCCTTGGGATGTTATCGTTGACGTCTTCTACTTCCACATACAGCTCCATCTTAGAAGATTTGGGTACTGTTCCTCTATCTTGAGCATACACAGTCAACCAATATCCATGCTTGGACTCCCGATCAAGTAAAGCAGCCGTTTCAACATTTCCTGGAAACACATAAAATACACACTGTAGTACAAGTAGAGTTTTGGCCAAACATATAGTTTCATCTGCTGCAGCCATACTGGACCCTCCACTTGATATACAAACAGCAACCTCAACAGTCAAGAAACAGTGAACATAATTTGTGCTGCTGCTGGGACAGCCATCAAGAGGCAGCAGCAACATTACATGAGATTGTAACCAAGCCCAGTATGATCCACTTGTAATAACATTAACACAGGAATTAGCAAAGGCATTGAGACACATGAATCATGGTATTTGGTTAGCATTTCATGAGGACATTTCATTAATGAATAGCCAGGGTTCTGAAGAGCACCAATGACCTTCATAGTAATGTTTAACCAGAACCATATATTACAAACGAAAAATATAACAAATGCTCTCATTCAAAATGTTAAAACAAATAGCACATCAAAGAACTATATTTTTATACCAAAAGTTCCTCCACTAGGTAGTCGTGATTAATTATTATGACATTATATAAGGGACAACTAATCAAATATTTACTCAGAAACACAATTACAGTAAAAACCTAAATTCATTCCAATGGAAACATTGACAGACAGATTAATGTTTTATCAATTAGGTTCTTAACTTGAAAATAACATATTGTGCAAATCCTGGTTCACCTTATATATCTGGACCATTGAATGGATTCAAGGGTTGGCCTCAAATAATCACACAAAGCAAACATCTGAGACAGGTTTTCTTAATTGTAGGATAACATGAAATTTCCTTTTAACAGGATAATGTAACAGGTTTCCTTTCTTGTTAGATAACATGAAATTTCCTTACAGGATAATGTGACAGGTTCCGTTCCAGTAGGCCCTAGGCAAAATATATGACAGTACTGCAGTATTACTGTTGTGTGACTACTAAATTTGTCAGTTTCTAAACTTACAAAGTAACACCACTAATCTCATATAAATGATAAAGGCATTCAAAATCAACAAGTGAAAAATATTCAAGACAATCCATTATCTTTTGGAAATATTTTATGAAATCTCAAAATGTCACTAACTGTAATGGAAAACTGGTTTGCCCACATGTATGCACTATTGCAGCTTTGCTATTTCATTTGTGTATGTCCTTTAAACTGGAATGTACGTTGCCACATGAAATTCAAGTGAGAATATAATTAAATATTTCAAGTTGAAGAAAATATATTGCAAACAAAAACTATTGCTCATATGAGTCTGACTTTAAAGGTGGTGCAACCAGAGCTTTTCCATACAGATCAAAGAATATGATCTGTACACATGAGGATATTAGATCTCTACAGAGTTGTTTGACAGTCATCAAGATCAGTCTGGATGACAAGTTAGATCTTACATATAAGTTACAGCTTTCCAGTATCTGATCTTACAGCTTGAGCCCTGCCATGACTGATATGTGGAAGGACTTAGTCTGAAAGAAGCCTGACTGGTGTAGCTAAGCATGACTGAAACAGCTTAGCTCAAACATCTGAAACAGCCAGCTTCCTCTGATTGACACATTCATTTAGATCAGACCCTTTCTGGGAATGAGGTTTCAAATTGTGCTTAATCTGTTTACTTTGTTTGTTCACCTCTGTAAATTGCTGTATTGAATCAGCCTCCTTCTCCCTTTCCATCTTAACTTGGATAGTGATTTTATCTTCTTTAAATGTCTTCCTTGTTCTTTCTTTGACTATACAAAATGAAAATGCAGGACTTCCTAAAATTAATTCTAATATGTGGTACACCCTCAAATGTTTATCCTATAGAAATTCACTACAAAAAAGATAAATGTAATAAGGAATCTAGTTGAGTTTGGAACTAGTTGAGGTGGATTTTTCTCTGTTATTCCAATCTCAACGATGTGACACTGGAATATCACAAAGTACACTGGTTCACACTGGGATATCCAGAAGTCAACGAGTTCACTTTGGGATATCCTGAAATACACTAGCTCACTTTAGAATATCAGAATATTTAAGTTTAGATTTTAGTAAGTGAAACAGTTTATTTTGGAATATCCTGAAATATGATGACTAAGTTTAAATTCTTTTAACTCGACCAAAATCTTCGAACCCAAACCATTTGAACAAACTTGAGAGAGCTCATCTCTGGGATCATTATTGTGAATTTTGTTCAATTTGGCTCAATGATTTCTGAGAAGATTTTTAAAGGTTTTCAAGCTTTTTCCTCAAAAATGTAAGTTGATGCAGGTGGTGCCACAAAAAGATCAATGCCATAACATTTGATAATGGACTGATTTTGCCGTAAAATTTTTGGATGCTAGCTCCTGTTATTCCTGAGAAATTAGGAGTTAATGTACTGATGGCCGATGACCCCTATACAAAAAAGAACGATGCAGGTGGCACCACCAATACCTCATTGTCGTATATGACTCATGTAACCAACATTTGCATAAAATTCAGGGATCAGGTTTGGCCGCAATTTCGCAAAAATTGTGTGGAATTCAAATAAAATTGCAAATATTTTCATGCTAAAGCACTTGAAAATTGAAAGGTAAAAATAACTGTTCGTGCTGAAATTCCTTTTCACAAGATCTTGGAAAGAGCGGCCGGTGATCGCCAGTAGTCTTGGTGGAAATGTGCCATAGATAATTAGAGCTGGTGTGCAGAATAACTGTATATATATGTAAAATTTTTAAATGTCAGTCTGATGCAATATGTATGTCGAGGCCCAGATTAGAATCTGGCCGAATTTAAAACTTGGCCAGCCCAGATTAAAATTTTGATTTGGACCAGCCCACAACAAAATTTTATCTGGGCCAGACCAGTTTTAAACTGGGCCAGATTAAAATTTTGATCTAAGCACGTCCTGATTACAAACCTGTGGTGAAAAATTCAGGATTGAAATCTGGTTTGGACTGATTTTAAACTGGGCCAGCCCAGATTAGAATTTTGATCAGAAGTGACACCACAGGACTGTAATCTGGACTGGCCCAGATCAAAATTCTTTCCTTGGCTGGCCATCACAATTTGAAGATAGTTTATTGAATTAAATATCAAAAAGCATATATATTTTGAGTATTAAATTAGGTTTTTTAGCTGAAGCACAGCAAAATTTTGATGGGTATGTTCTAGTAAAATGGCATGGGGCTATTCATTTAATTTTCCTAAATTTGTTTAAATCTATTTTTAACTAAAACATTTACTTAGACCTTGAATTTAAATTTGAAATTTTAAAAACATTTAAATGTTATGGAAATTTAAAGTGGTAATGATATTTTGCATTAAAGATGATGTTAGTATTAGACTTTACAGATTCAATGAAATATCACAATGTAATATGTCAGCTCATTTCCTGTTTATATTAACTGACCCTTCTTTATAGTTGGAGTTTTTTAATGCTTTTCGATTAAATTCCATTTTATTGTCCAGTTAAAGTTACACATTATTTTGATCTTCAAAATTTGGTTAAAAAGATAAAAAATATGTTTATATTTAATATATACGTTAGCATCTTGTTTTAATTTTGTGTTGTGTCCAGGACAGCAAAACCGTAGAGTGATTATTCCACTGAAACAAAATTTTATTTGTATTATTCATTTTTATTAGAATCAGTTTATCAAATTTGAAATCTTAAAGTTTGAATTCATTAATAAAAGAGGCCATAAATTAAGCATTTAAAACCAAAAAGGATTTGGGACAAATATCATGTCTTAGGCTTTGTGTGAAAAAAAAACTGCCAAAGCTACCAATTAAAGCAGCACAAAGTAGGCCTTGTTCATATTGTCTGGTCAGACTGGCGTTGGCTGGGAAGTACATCTGTCTTTAGTTTACAGTAATTATCATACTCATATCACAACAACTTCTGTTCATAATCACATACTAAGTAATTGTTTGAGGGCAGTGCCTTTGTATGACTTCATTTGAGAACTCGAGTAAAGGCCAGTGCTCTCAATCATAACTTGAGTATTCATAAATGTCAGGGTACTCCAGCTCAGGCCAGCATCTGGGATGGTCTGACCACAAAGAACCCTCGATGGCATATGCATCAGGAGCACTGTACCATCACCTATGGCCAATTTGCTCATATACACCTGCTGATTATCTGGTGTTAATTGTTGGGCATATGAGGTGCTCTGTTGACTATAGTTTAGTTTGATTGTGAACATTCTGCGGTAAGAGTGGAGGCAGCCACTGTCCTAATAAGTGGAGTGACCAGTGCTGGGCAATGTTTTGCCTCATGCAGGAAACCCAGTGCATATCAATGAAGTCAGGTCATATTACAATGAGCCCGCAGAAAGGGGTCTATAGGTCTTAAATTAATTTTGTGGCCCTACTGGACTTTGTCATGGGTGAGTCGTCATAAACCGAGAAAAAAATTGTCAGCTATTCTAAGTTAGTCATGCTGTTTAACCAGTGATGTAAAATAAACAAAGCCAAGCAACACACAGTTGCAACGTGGTCAATTTCCCAAAATCCTTATGCATGCCTGACAATGTAGCAGCATCCTGCAGCTTTCCTATAGCTGCAAACTACCTTTCGACGAAAGAATTTTCCCCAATCTGCATTCCCATATACTACTCGGAAATTGAACATGGTGAGAATGTGGTGTGGCCATTCAGTTTTAGGTATATTTATTCCAGTTCTGGTTCCGTCCAGGTATTTTATAAACAAGGGGTGTGGCCATTAGACTGTGTGTGGCCGCATAACGCGTATCTATGGTAGATGATTATTTATACTAGGGTTGGCACAGCCTTCCCAGAGTGAAAGGAAGGGAAGGGTAGAAATACTTTCTTCCCACCATTTCTTCCCTGACAGCATTTCTTCTCAGGGTAGAAATCCAGTCACAAAATACATGTCATTTTTGTTTTTCAAATGATATTTTGGCCTTTCATGTCAGTACATATCAGGGGGTTTGTTATACTTTAATATGTTAAGGATGTGCAAAAAAAACCTTTGGGTGTCTGAGAAAGCAACTGGGATGTGACTGTGGGGCTCAGTGGGGTTAGTCTTTATTTGAATAATTAAGATATTTAACACAGTCCAGGGGTAGAATATAGTTTGCAGTCTTAAGCTGAGCATTAAAGGTCATCTAAACTACATTATATATACATTCTAGGAGAGTTCTGTAAAGTAGGAATAGCCTTATGCTGAGTGATTATACTTTAAATTTAATTTAATAATCACTTCAATTAAATTTTAAGCAGAAGGAAGCATACACTTTTTGAGAATTTACTATACTGACTGTTGAGCAGATTGCTTAATTATTTGTCAAGTAATGAGCAGATCTAACCTGTCTCTACAAAACATCAACATGTCTGCTCCCAAAATATCTAGTTTTTATTCTCCAGAAAAACATCTTCTATAGAAAATGAGTGGAATCCCAAATTCACCCTATTACTGGTAGATCATATACTGCAGACATTTTAGAACATAACCCAAATCAGTGAGTAGTGGATTTTGGATAACAATCACAAATCAAAAAGAGTGAAGTAGACATTTTGGGAGGAGATGTTTTGGGCATGAACCCAAAAAACTGATAACACTGATTTGTCTCAGTCTGGTGTAGTGTCAGTGCTACTGTTCTCATACTGTCAGTTCTATTTATTTTATAAATTAAATTCAATATAATTTCAGTCTAATTCAGTGTATAAATAATTAATTACAATGAGAAAATAATAAATGAAATACATTATTCTGTGATTCTCTGTTAAATATGTGTACATGTTTAATAAATGTTTGTTGAAAATGTCAACAGTTTCTTCCCCAACTTCCTTTTCTTCCCTGGGAAGGAAAGAAATACCTATCTTCCCAGATGAATGCCAACCCTGATTTCTACCAATATAGGCAGTGTAGTGACTCAAAATGTAAACAATGACACTTGGTGCTTTATACAGCCAGGGAGGAATAATTGGGAGAGAAAATAAAGCATATAAGACAAACTATATTTTTTAATTTTATCTGTACTTCATTGGTTATTACACAAATTATGTGAAAGTTGAAAAGTAAAGCCTCATGTTTAAAAAAAAATCTCAGTGTCACTTGGTTATGAGCACGAAATTCTCACTTATTTTAAAACCCAGCCTAATCCCTGAAATTTGGTGACGATAACTCCATAGCTTCCTGATATTTTAATTTTAGTATACTTTTTCCCCAAAATGACTTAGTTCAGCTTCCTGTAACTCAGCCAAAAATCACCAAACTAGAATCATCTGAACATACATAAGAGAGATTGTTCCTGGGATCATTTCTATGAAACATTGGACTATTTGGCTGAACAGTTTCAGAGAAAAAGATTTTAAGGGTTTTTTAGCTTTTACCCTATAAAATCTAAGTAAATGCAGATAGTAAAAATAATAAGCAAAATCTGATAGAGTATTTTAGATGACTGATTTTTTTGCATTAATTTTGGTGATGATAGCTCCTGCCATTTTTGAGGTAGTATGGGTTAATGTATGGAAGACAGATGATGGATGACACCACACCATCGCATAAGCTCACAGATTCGCTAAAAATACTCTTGAAGATCTCATATGCTCTCAAACTTATTTTATTACAACAGAATATACTGGCTGAATTAAAATTCTGTTGTTGTTGTTTTTGTAAGTGAATATGAGTTATGTTGTTTACTCAAGGTGCTTTGAAATTATAAATTAAAATATGTTGATGCATAAATAAGTGAGCAAATAAACCAATATTTTTTTTTTCTAATCTTGTGCTCTAAGATTGATTTCTGGTATAATTTCCTCCGAGTAAAATTTTAAATTCACCTAGGTGGATTGGAAATTATCCTAGTGGGATTTCTATTTCTCCTAGTAGAGATTTTCTTCTAGTAGAATTTCATGTTCACCTAGTTGGAATAGAAATTGTCCTAGTAAGATTTTAATTTCTCCAAGTGGTGATTACGATTGTGATTCCAGCTGGACTCAGGCCAGTGGAGATCCCAATTGTGATCTCCTCTAGTGGAATTTCCAATCCTACTGGAATGTAATCTCCACTGTGACCACTGTGACATATATATGTTTTTATGTAAATTTACTAGATAAATACAGAGTTTACAGATCAACAAAACATACAAAACATATGACAAACATACAAAAAATTTTCTCTTATATATATATCTGTGAGAAGTTTAATACAAATGTACTGAAAATTACCCCCGTGTTATCTGCATGAGGCTGGGAATATCATGGTTTTAATTTATTCAAAAGGTTATGGGATATGAACGGGAAATTCTACATCATGGTTTGCAATGATAAAAACTTTATGGGGTCGGAAAAAAGGATTTTTTTTTTAAATCTGGCCCACTGAATCTAAACAATACTTATACCTTCATGCTAACAAAGATACAATCTTGAATGCTTTTATCTGCTTGTGCACAACATGTATATTATCTACACTTTCTTTCCAATAGGAAATTCAGCTGTTATAAGCAGAATCATTTCATTATCATTGCACTAACGAATGGCTACATATAAATTTGCAAAGGTTAATATCTAACTGGGCAAGCCCTGACATTCAGACACCAGGAGTTACTGTTCCTCTCTTAGCAGCAGCACATGCTCATCAGATCATCTCCTTGGTAACTGCTGGTGGAAGATCAGCCAACCAGGAGAGCCTGGAGAGCTTATCAGTCCCTGTACAGCCCTGTGCTGCTGCAATGCTGAAACAGGTCACAAGGTCCCACTGTGAAAAACAGTGAGGTATGAAGCCACTCCAACCAGCACAGCTAAAATACATTATACATTTCCGACATACACTCCATATCTTACCACGCTTATACCTGACCAGCACTGACCTTAAGAATGATATGTCATACGAGCAAAAGACTGAAACCTTAATTCATAAGAGCACTTATGTCCAATTGGCTTATGTCATAACATTATTATGAAGATATGGATGCTTGTGAATGGGTAGACAACAATGAACAATTATAAAATATGCCAACAATGCATGCTCACTGATTGGTATGTGGCATTAAATCAACTGTGGCTTTAGCAAAATGCTTACCGGTAAATATCACTCAGTTAATTCTTTTACGGAAGCTATATAAAATAGGGAATATTTTACCTTGATTTACATCACAATTCATGAATCAATTGCCTGTTTTTATTAGCTACATGAATAAGATAATGGGGCAGGTCTATCAATGACAATTAATAAACAAGAGGAAGCCATTATAATTTAGAAACTCCACAAATCAGGACGGTTTGAACAGAACTGAATTTCTGAATTGACAGAATTTTGGTTCAGGTAGTATACACCTGCATAGTGCTGGCTGTCTACAACTGTACTGTCTTGTTATGACTACTAGTTTGCACTTTCCATGAAGAACAGTTTGTATTTTGAATGTAGTTTTTGCAGCACTGTAACAGACTGGGGTTCTTGAAATTTTGATGAAAAATGTAAGGGTTTGCACAGTGGACATCTCATTTTATAAGCAATCAATATATGAACCTATGCCGGAGAGGCAGTCATAACAAAAAATCTAATGAAAAGCACTAAAACTGCTGAGCCTTTCATAATTACTGAATAGCTGGGATCGACAATCATTTTCCTCCCAAGTAAATTATTCCATGGATAATTATTCTCTGAGAAAATTATCCCAAGGAAAGATAAGCCAGGTTTTCATGTATCATCAAAAATATTAAGCATTCACTTCATACTAATATTTTTATAGGTTTTCTATTTAGAACATGGATGCTCAGATTGGATTGTTTTAGATTTTTAACCTACACAGTGTCTGCTCAGAACACAGATTGTTTTAAATGTTTAAGCTACATAGCATCTGCTCAGAATGTGAATTGTTTTAGATGATTAATAAGCTACAGCATCTGCTCAGAACACAGATTGTTTTAAATGTTTAAGCTACACAGCATCTGCTCAGAACATGAATTGTTTAAATGTTTAACCTACACGGCATCTGCTCAGAACACAGATTGTTTAAAATGTTTAAGCTACACAGCATCTGCTCTGAACATGAATTGTTTTAAATGTTTAACCTACACAGCATCTGCTCAGAACACAGATTGTTTTAAATGTTTAAGCTACACAGCATCTGCTCAGAACACAGATTGTTTTAAATGTTTAACCTAGACAGCATCTGCTCAAAACACAGATTGTTTTAAACGTTTAAGCTACACAGCATCTGCTGAGAACACAGATTGTTTTAAACATTTAAGCTATACAGCATCTGCTCAGACTACAGAGTGTTTTAAATGTTTAAGCTACATAGCATCTGCTCAGAACATGAATTGTTTTAGATGATTAATAAGCTACAGCATCTGCTCAGAACACAGATTGTTTTAAATGTTTAAGCTACCCAGCATCTGCATAGAACATGAATTGTTTTAGATGATTAATAAGCTACAGCATCTGCTCAGAACACATATTGTTTTAAATGTTTAAAGCTACACAGCATCTGCTGAGAACACAGATTGTTTTAAATGTTTAAAGTAAACACAACATCTGCTGAGAACACAGATTGTTTTAAATGTTTATAGTAAACACAACATCTGCTGAGAACACAGATTGTTTTAAATGTTTAAGCTACCCAGCATCTGCTCAGAACACAGATTGTTTTAAATGTTTAACCTAGACAGCATCTGCTCAAAACACAGATTGTTTTAAACGTTTAAGCTACACAGCATCTGCTGAGAACACAGATTGTTTTAAACATTTAAGCTATACAGCATCTGCTCAGACTACAGAGTGTTTTAAATGTTTAAGCTACATAGCATCTGCTCAGAACATGAATTGTTTTAGATGATTAATAAGCTACAGCATCTGCTCAGAACACAGATTGTTTTAAATGTTTAAGCTACCCAGCATCTGCATAGAACATGAATTGTTTTAGATGATTAATAAGCTACAGCATCTGCTCAGAACACATATTGTTTTAAATGTTTAAAGCTACACAGCATCTGCTGAGAACACAGATTGTTTTAAATGTTTAAAGTTAACACAACATCTGCTGAGAACACAGATTGTTTTAAATGTTTAAAGTAAACACAACATCTGCTCAGAACACATGTTTTAAATGTTTAAAGCTACACAGCATCTGCTGAGAACACAGATTGTTTTAAATGTTTAAAGTAAACACAACATCTGCTGAGAACACAGATTGTTTTAAATGTTTAAAGTAAACACAACATCTGCTGAGAACACATATTGTTTTAAATGTTTAAGCTACACAGCATCTGCTCAGAACATGAATTGTTTTAGATGATTAATAAGCTACAGCATCTGCTCAGAACACAGATTGTTTTAAATGTTTAAGCTACCCAGCATCTGCATAGAACATGAATTGTTTTAGATGATTAATAAGCTACAGCATCTGCTCAGAACACAGATTGTTTTAAATGTTTAAGCTACCCAGCATCTGCTCAGAACATGAATTGTTTTTAGATGATTAATAAGCTACAGCATCTGCTCAGAACACAGATTGTTTTAAATGTTTAAGCTACCCAGCATCTGCATAGAACATGAATTGTTTTAGATGATTAATAAGCTACAGCATCTGCTCAGAACACAGATTGTTTTAAATGTTTAAAGTAAACACAACATCTGCTGAGAACACAGATTGTTTTAAATGTTTAAGCTACACAGCATCTGCTCAGAACATGAATTGGTTTAGATGATTAATAAGCTACAGCATCTGCTCAGAACACAGATTGTTTTAAATGTTTAAGCTACCCAGCATCTGCATAGAACATGAATTGTTTTAGATGATTAATAAGCTACAGCATCTGCTCAGAACACAGATTGTTTTAAATGTTTAAGCTACCCAGCATCTGCATAGAACATGAATTGTTTTTAGATGATTAATAAGCTACAGCATCTGCTCAGAACACATATTGTTTTAAATGTTTAAAGCTACACAGCATCTGCTGAGAACACAGATTGTTTTAAATGTTTAAAGTAAACACAACATCTGCTGAGAACACAGATTGTTTTAAATGTTTAAGCTACACAGCATCTGCATAGAAAGTGAATTGTTTTAGATGATTAATAAGCTAAAGCATCTGCTCAGAACACATATTGTTTTAAATGTTTAAAGCTACACAACATCTGCTGAGAACACAGATTGTTTTAAATGTTTAAAGTAAACACAGCATCTGCTGAGAACACAGATTGTTTTAAATGTTTAAAGTAAACACAACATCTGCTGAGAACACAGATTGTTTTAAATGTTTAAAGCTACACAGCATCTGCTGAGAACACAGATTGTTTTAAATGTTTAAAGTAAACACAACATCTGCTGAGAACACAGATTGTTTTAAATGTTTAAAGTAAACACAACATCTGCTGAGAACACAGATTGTTTTAAATGTTTAAAGTAAACACAACATCTGCTGAAAACACAGATTGTTTTAAATGTTTAAAGTAAACACAACATCTGCTGAGAACACAGATTGTTTTAAATGTTTAAAGTAAACACAACATCTGCTGAGAACACAGATTGTTTTAAATGTTTAAAGTAAACACAACATCTGCCGAGAACACAGATTGTTTTAAATGTTTAAAGTAAACACAACATCTGCTGAGAACACAGATTGTTTTAAATGTTTAAAGTAAACACAACATCTGCTGAGAACACAGATTGTTTTAAATGTTTAAAGTAAACACAACATCTGCTGAGAACACAGATTGTTTTAAATGTTTAAAGTAAACACAACATCTGCTGAGAACACAGATTGTTTTAAATGTTTAAAGTAAACACAACATCTGCTGAGAACACAGATTGCTTTAGATGATTAAGCTACAGCATTTGCCAAGAACACTGATTGTTTTCCAGTTGGTAGTGATTTGCACAATGACTTGGGTTGTAGAAATCTTGACATAGTCAAGCTGATGGTAGCAGACAGCCTAAACCTTAGTGAACTGTATCCTGGCTGGACTCACAGACATGTCCATACTGCTGTAACACTGCTGCAATACAGGTCAGTATGGAGGTGGTCAGCACTGTACAACACTGCAACCTAAACATAAAAATATGTATGAACTGAAGGATGCTTCGCCGTCTGAGCCTTACACCTATTTAACAATGAGACATGCTTGGCCTCCACACATGTAACAGTTTCTACGCTCAGGCCGGTTCTCAGGTTGGAAGCACAAGCTGAGAGCCAGCTGTTGGGCCTGTGGGAGTCTGCTTCTCGTTATATAGATCCTGAGATGTTTTGGACTGGCACACTTCCAAGTGTTGTCAGCTCCACCTTCCCGGGAAGATCCAATTTAATCTACAGTAATGCATGGCAGATAAAATTCAATTTACAATGGTGTATTGTCAGCCTATGAGGTACTGAGAGTGTGACTGTGATCCACTGCTAGGCCCACATGTCAATGTAATCATGGCCGCTCAAACTCTCAACCTTGGCTGCAGCATTTCCAGTGCAAGGCAATCCATTCCTGATGAAACTTTATTTAATCTTTATAAATCCTTCCAATATCAAATATTTATATAATTACATGTTACAAACATGATCCTTGTCAAACCAAGTGGCATCCATGGGCCCTGTATTAAGACAACACTGGCATGTCAGCAGACAATGCAAAGTTCTAACAGTCAATACTGCCATGCCAAAACCACTGATGGACTGGCTTAGTACCAAGTACGTATTTGTTGTATTTATTGTTTTTTAAGTTGTATTTATTGTTTTTTAAACAATAAACCTGAATGGTAAACTGACACCAGTGTGTAAACTGTAAAAATATCACAAGAATGAGCAAAAAATCCTTTCTTGGTATTGAAAAATATCATCCAATTAACATTTGTATAACATAAAGAGGCCTTGCTGGTAGTGACAACATAGGAAGAGACATCATCTTCAAATGGTTAGCCTTTCTAATAAAATATCACATAGCTTGAATTGCCTCTATTAGTTTTAACCAATACTTGTCCATTTTTGTAACAATTCTGAAATATCTGTGTTATCATTGTATCTAGTCACAACAGAGCTACATTTGTATTTATGCCTCATTATGAAATTTAAATTTGAATAATTGCATGCAAGTAAACAAATTTTATCACAATTTTTTTTATCCGAAAGTTTCCTTTTATGTACATGGGAGAGTTTACTTTAAATATCTGTAGTCATACTGAAATATTTATCTGAAGAAGCAGACAGATACAGACAAAACCAGACCCAGTACACAGTGACCCTCAATTCAATCACATCCATTTTGTGCAGTTTGAAATAGGTCTATGTTTCCACATGTGGCTGCATGTCAAATTCAAAATTATTGCACACAAAACATCCCTGTCAAACCAACTGGCAAACACAATGAAGCACAGGGGGTGCCTGAAATGTTCAGCTGATTGGGAATCAGGAAAAAAGCAGAAAAACAGCAACATGTTTGAGGAAGGCATTTCTCATACAACCAAATGGAACACTATAATCTAGGACAGGTCACCTGCCAGGACAGAAATAGAATGCAGCCACCACCTCACTGACACAAGCACAACAAAATACTGCCTCTGCCAACAAGAAGCAGTACACATTTATTATCATGTCAGAACATTTCCTGGAATTGTGTTATATTCTCAGTTTACATAACAATGTTAGTGGTATGTAAAAATCTCAAGAAAATATTTTCTGGCAGCAAGTAAATCAGGGAGAGATTAAAGGAAAGCCTGCACATGCAGTTGCACAGCAATTGGATTATCCTACGAGAACAAAACCTGCACTTCTCATCCAGACTTATAATTCCTAAATTACTTACAATGATGTACTTAACAGATATTTCTGTGTGAAATGATGTACTTTTAAAAAAGTAATTTTACAATTTTACAATCTAGCATTACTTAAGCAAGGGACCCATGGGTCTTGGTGCTCAGCTGAATTTGCCAATAACAAAATTTAAAATCCTTGCCCACAGAAAAGAGGTTACTGAACATTTTTGTTATATTGGTGCACCATAAAATGCAAATCCTAATGCTACAGCTATTTGGCAATATTATTAATAAGTCTGTAATGAATAGCCTTTTTTTACTTAGTTCCAAATAAATGATATGCTGCTTGTGCTACTACAATGACTAAACATGCAATGGAAGAGCATTATTTTTTGGTCTCTATACACATAAAAGGGCTAAAACCTGTTAAAATACTGTTAAATCTGAAAATATGACATGATCAAAATATTTACATAATTAATACATATATTTACTAACTTTGAATAACTTAAAAAAAATACAGAATTCTAATCTAATTTCTGGTATACAATTAAATGTAAATTAAATGTATCTATATGCTTGAAAAAGACTCTAGCTTCAAGAATTATCATGTAAAGTGGGTAAATAACTTTCTTGATGTTTTGAATAGGTACCATATATTAAATTATTATAATTGGGTCCATAACTTTTAAAAGCTTAGCAATATTGACCTAATTTCTGGCATGTACTTAGGAAATATACAGAGGAATATCTAAGCAAAATGTAAATAAAACAACACAAGTGGTTTTAATATTAGGCACTCTTTAAAGTATAACAGTAAGCTTTTACTGGAAAAGGGAGGTTTTCTTTAAAGGGACATAATCAGGGGCAATATCATGCCCTTTTCTTTCAAACTATCAGTTCAGTTTTGCTTTATACAAGAGTTTCCCAGCAAAACCAGCCCAGCACACAGTCCCAGTACCTCACATATGGCTGTTAAGCACTTTATTATGACTCTGGATGTTGGTAAACACAGTCAACATGTGTCTGTTTACCATAACAAGGCCGTGAGACTGGAGGCCTGAATGTGAGCCGCAACACATGATGTTTTAACCAGCAGGAACATGTATTAAATTTTTCTGGTAAAGTCAGTCAGAGCATCTCCTGATTGACATGTGTTTGCTGGGCAGGACACTCACTGTTTATGCTGACATGTGATCGCACCTTGTGCACTGTTTTACAGAAGTAAGCAAATGGTTTCAGGGCAATATTTTGCCTGGTACAAATTTATTTTAAAGGGAAGTAGCTATTTTTAGTGTCAATTCAACATGCTTCATAGGTGATTGGGCCCCTTTAATTTCTCGAAGGAAAGGAGTGGCACTGATATAGTTTTTGGGTTGGTAGGAGACATATAAAGTTCTGTATGTTAAATTTAGATTTGTAGGTCTAACAGTTTTTCAAAACATGCCAGTTTACCAGACAGACAGCCGGACAAAGGACAATCACTATAGCTCAGTTGAATTACATAGTCAGTATAATAATGAAATGATTATACAGGAATTTTGTGTGGTACATTCATTTACAAAATCAAATCAAGGAGAAAGTGGAACACCTGGAGGTTCCTGACTGACTGTCAAGTATTTCCCTTTTAAAGTAGCAAGCATACAGCAATATGAACAGTTCCTTATCTCAAACTGCCAAAAATGGATGAATGGAGGCAATAAAATGCCTGGGTGTCAATCATGAAATATTAACTTTTAATGACAGATGGCCGTGTCATCTGCAAAAAGTGGCATAAGTGGCTTTGCAGTGACCTTGCTGCATGCCTCTCTACTGCTGGATCAATTCCTACAAATTGCTAGCAGTAGTATGCTACAAGGCTTTCTATCCAACAACTGTGCCAACAACTGTTATGCCTGCCACAGTGTCAGGCTACTATGCTCATGCAGATCTCCCCAGCCCCAGCAGAAATCAATTAAACATATTACTTTTAGTGCTGGAGGGGTTGTAACTTAAAAGTGTTAACATAAGACAACATATGGAAAAACATCTTCAATAAAAAGTGATAATAATAAGGGGTTATAGTGTTGTCGGGGTGTAACAACACATAAAGGGTACAAAGTTAAGTACCGTATGTACCACCAGATGTCAGATGACAATATATATATAATATATACAGGATATAAGATCTGTACCACCAAACATCAAATGACAATAAACATGACCAACACAAGCAATCTCTGAAAATGCTATCCACTCTTACTCTTAGTGCCGTAATCAGACAGGCAAGATGAGATGTCATTAGTCAGATATGAGCTGATACATTACACTAGCTTACTGCCACTCAACTGACAGAAGAGGCTATTTCTGAGACATTTTCATTTATACCATAAACATATGGGCATGGTGAGGACTTATTTTCATTTATAAATATGGTTTGGAAATTAGTTTGAAAAATAAGAGGTGGTTTACTGAAGTATGAAAAAGCCTGAATATAAACTTAAATCTATACTTGTAAATATACCTAACATATACAGTATAACACACCAAGTGTTCACCATCCTGTTTGATAGGATGAGTGATGTATCCCATCAAGGAATAATGGTTACAGTACTGGAGATAATGAACTACCATAGTCACAAGGTGTCAGAACAGGAAGATGAAGGGTTTGTGATGAGGCATGAGCTGCTGCTGTTGCTAGGAGGTGCAAACTGGAAATCATCAACTGTACCAGTATGTCATTTATTCAGTATAAGCTTGCTCAGTTTTGATTGGTATCATAATGCAGCCAGAGTTATGCAAACGGTGTGTTAGAGGAGACATGAGGCCTCTCATCTGCATGCCCATCCTGATAAGCTGGTATGATTACTCAGGTCACAACAGTCTACATTAATAGAGCCTAGCAAAAATACCTCTCACAGCTACATTAATACAGCCTAGCAGAAATAACTCTCATATCTACATTAATACAGCCTAGCAAAAATAAGTCTCACATCTACATTAATACAGCCTAGCAAATATACTTCTCTCATCTACATTAATACAGCCAAACAAAACAGTATGATGGGCTGTCTGGTCTCAGCTCAAAAGGGTAGAAGTTGGACTTGAGTGCTTGTATCTGTGTGTGTGTGTGTGTGTACATACATATCTAAATGTACAGGCAGTCTATATTCACTACTGTTGGGCTTTAAATCTGAACTAGTAGGTCTGTCATGACAGCTCAGTTCTTTTGCTACACAGAAGCCAATTAGATACATAAAATGCCTGCTTGTTTTGGAGTGGACTCCTAACTGTATTTATATCTATTCTGTCATTGGGAGAGATTAAAACTATCACAAAGTCAAATTAACATATATATTATAATTACATATTTTACACTGGTAAACAGATATCCACTTATTTAGCTTTACAGTGTAGCCATGGCAATGAGTACTCAAGTTTAAGTCTTGTAAATGCCTATCTGGTACCTGAGTAAAATAGTTGGTACCCATTTCAGCCCTGGTCTAATATACTAAATCATATCATTTACATTCCATGTGCAAACAATTATTTTATATCCAAATATATTTGACTGTTCCCAATCCCTTCATTTGGAAATATATTTTGTTCAAAATGGAATGTTGCTGCCTGAGAATGCTCCCTAAAATGTTGAAATATGTGCAGATTTTACATGTTGTACGTCATTTTATTACTACTTCTAGTAATAGTTGAAGCCTAGCCAGAATGTAATAAAGTAAGCAATATGAAGTTTCTTTCAATTAACCAGTCAATTGTTCCATATAAATAGCAACCAAGCCCTGACACCAAAGACCATCTTTTTTTTAATATAATCACACTCAGAACCTCAGAAACTTTAAAGATCATTAATCCAAGCAGAAGAATAATAACATTTATTAATGACTTTAGACATGGCTGGCTTCAGCAGATTTAAGAAGCAACTGGCCTGAATTTTTTTATGAAATGAATCCTACTTAAACGTATCTTACCACTATGACCACCCAACAAATGCAATAAGTTTGCTGTCTGGAGATTTGTCACCTTTTATGCCTCTCTAACTTGTTTTATTGCCCCTCTACAAGGATAACCTGACATGACCCACTACTAATCTGGAGGAAGAGCTCAATGGTAAGCATGCATGGGAAAGAAGGATTCCGGTGTTTGTGTGTGTGTGTGGGAGGGGGAGGATTTTAATATTTTGTTCTGATTATATTTTGTTCTGAGGTACATTTGACATAAAAATGATCAAGATGGAGAGAACAGCCATAAAACAAGAAAGCTGTATAACTGTGGTTATTTTATTACTACTTATATGAGTCCCTCGAGGTGAAGGTTATTACTCACCTTCGTTATCAATAGAAAAGATGCCCAATCCATTTCCGTCTCTGATTGAGTAGTCTATCTGGTAATCCTGCATGGCAGTACCCTCTATATACCGATCCTCATCTCGTGCTTCCAACCTGATCACCCTTGTCCCTATCTTGGCATTTTCCTTCACTTGTGCCTTTTGGGCGTAATCCTTGAACTTTGGAGCATGATGGTTTTCATTGACGTCAACGACCTCCACCACCAGAGGACACCTGGACGACAAAGATGGCTGCCCCCGGTCCTTGGCTCTGACAGTCATGTTATAGATCTGCCGCTGCTCAAAGTCTAAGGGGGCAACTACTCTCACCACTCCAGTATAGCGATCAATTGAAAACTTCCCGTCACCTCCTGCTGTGATGGAGTACCTAACCACTCCCCCGCTGCCAGTATCATCATCCCGTGCTGTAACAATCATAACGACCGCACCAACTGGCAAGTCCTCCCTAATTCTGACATGGTAATGCTCTGGAACAAACTGTGGTGGGTTGTCATTTACATCTAGAATGTTAACAGACACAGAAACTACAGAAGACTGTGTGTTAGAAATACCTCCATCTACAGCTTTGACCTTGAGCTCGTACTGATCTCTGTTCTCCCTGTCGAGCGCACGGACTACCTTCAAGCCTCCAGTGAAGGGGTTAACTGAAAAGTCAGGTTGATCACCCGCCATGTAATAACGAATCTCAGAATTACTACCTAAATCTTGATCTGTAGCTCTCACAGTAAGGAATGATGTATTTACTTTGGTAGCTTCTGACAAGTCCACTTTGTATGAAGGTTCCACAAATACTGGTGGGGAGTCATTTTCATCGAGCACCATTACTTCTAACATCATGGCTATCCCTTTCCTGGGACTGCCCATATCTTCTGCTTTCACAGTCAGTTTATAGTGAGCAAGAGCCTCACGATTCAGGGGCTGCAAGATTTTAAGGTCGCCAGAGTATGTATCAATAGTGAAGGTGCTGCCCTTGTTACCTGACAGGATTGTGTACTGCAGGTGGCCACTAAAGCCGTGATCTCCATCAGTGGCTCTGAGGTTGGCAATAACTGATCCCACAGAGACAGCTTCACTAACCTTGATCAGTAACGAGGAGCTGTTCAAAAACTGGGGCCTGTGATTATTTTCACTGAAATCCTTTGCCCGGGCCTTTGTAGCCCCATCTTGCTCTTTATTGTTTTCATCTGACCTCTGGAGTAATTTACTGTACTGTTGCGCTACATCTGTAATTCGACAGTTAATGTTAGCATCATTATTAGCCAATTGTTGACTGCGGCTGTTACTAACCAATGTTATGTTAACCATCGTTGATTTTGCAAAGTTTTTGCCATCACTTGCAGAAATTACGAGACTACGAAAGTCTGATGGATGACCTTTAAGGCTGCAATTCACTTTGACCTCTCCTGTTGATCGAAGCATCTTAAAGCAGCCATCTCGATTACCAGACATGATGTGGTAACTGATTATATTACTCGCATCAAAATCTAATGCAGACAACACTACCACAGTTGTTCCTAATGGAGATTCTCGGGACAAATAACCAATGCAATCAACTTTTTCAAACATAGGTTTGTTGTCATTGATGTCATGTAACTGGACCCTAATCCTTGTTTCAGCCTCACGTCTGAAAGGTCTCCCCCAGTCTGATGCTCTTATATCAAGATGGTAGGTCCTCCTCATGGACTCGTAATCCAGCACCTGTTTTGTTGTGATGACACCAGACAGAGGGTTTATTTCAAATGGCAGGTTACCTTCATTTACTATGCTATAGCTTACAAAGCCATTGTCGCCCTGATCTTGATCATATGCTACAACACGGTACACTTCTGTATGTAACGACTGGTTTTCTGGGATCTCAATAAAAGTTTCTGTTTGATTAAATACTGGTGCATGATTGTTACAGTCTTTCAAAGTGATCTTCACAGGGACTGTGGCAGACTTTCTCACGCCCTGATTAGCATTGTCTTGTGCCAAAATTCTTAATTCTAATACACTCTGTGTCTGAATGTCTAGATCTGCGGCAACTAAGAGTAACCCTGTCTCTGGATCAATTTCAAACTGCTCAGAACCTTCTACACTTGTATCCAAGCTGTAAGTGACTTTTGCATTGTCTCCTTCATCATGGTCAACTGCATGCACCAAGCCAACTTGTGATTTTACTGGAAGGCATTCTTCTATTGTAAAGTCATAGGCAGACTTGTCAAACTGTGGGGCAAAGTCATTAGAATCTCCTACTTTGATATGCAACATGGCTGTAGCAGTTTTGGGAGGCTTCCCATTGTCTACTGCAGTGATTACCAGGTTGTGGCCACCAGGTGCTGATTCACGATCCAAAGGTCTGGCCACTTTAATGTTGTACCTTAACTGTTCCCTTCTATCCTTTTCAAGAACAAAGTGGTTGATTCCAGGATCCCTTGAAGACAAGGTAACATCTCTTATTTTTCCATTTTCACCATCATCTTTGTCAGACACATATGCAAATGCATATATTGTACCAACTGACACTTGTTCTATGATAATAGGTAATTCTTGTATCTTTATCATTGGTTCATAGTAATTGACCTCAGTGATGATGATCTGAAGCTGTGCTCTGCTCTGCCTTGTTCTCCATCCTCTGTCTTGAGCTATAACAGTGAATTCAAAGTGATTTTGTTCAGAATAATCTAACAACTGTATCAACGACACTACCCCTGTTGTTGGATGTATTGCAAATTTGTTTGTGGGCTCTTTGATAACATAGTATACTTCTCCATTAATACCAATATCTGCATCCTCAGCAGTCACGCGTGTTATGCTGTTATGTAGCAGGGTATTCTCAGGAATGGTCACTTCATATTGGTTCTTCAAGAACAGTGGTGGCAAGTCATTTGCATCTTCCACGTATATATTCACTACTGTTTGTGCTGATATCACAGGCTTCTTACGATTGCGAACAATGGCTTTTATCACTAACTTATAATGAGATTTAACTTCTCTGTTTAATACATCGTTTACCCCTGTTCTAGTCCTAATCATGAGGAAGCAAAAATCCCCAAAAGTTTTGTCTTCTGGTTTAAACATGCGAACACCATTTCTGTCATTGTCGCCATCCATTATCTTGTACCGGATGTCCCAGACTGGGTTTGCCATATATATTCCCATTTTAGAAACAGGTGTCGCATACACTTTACCCACAGAGCTTTCTCGTATGGTTGCATTGTACTCTGTTTGTGTAAAACGGAAATCCCTCTGCAGAACAGAAGCAGGAATATTGCTGTGTGAGGTAGCCGTGACAGACAGCATCACCAGCAGGAAGATAAGCGTGCAGCATACATGCTTCTCCACCAGCAGCGACTTCCAACAAGCAGCCATCTTCCTCACAGCACCTAAAAAGTTCAGAACATATAACGTAACTAAGTCAGTCAGCAGTACCATTATTTGATTTCATCATGTGATATGTTCATCATACTTCACTGATGATACCATACAAGGAACAATACATAAATAAAACGCATGTATTTTTAGAGTTGTTTAGTTACTGCAAATATTATTAATAGTATTCTTAAAAGATTTCATACCAGATATGAGATATAAAAATTTTCATAATTTAAGATAAACTATGCAAACTATAAGTCTAAAGTTTATATGTAAATTTATGTATTCATGAAGCTTGCCTCATCTGCAGTATATTTGTTTAGCCCTAGCACCCTCTACCAAGCAAATTTATACAAAAACATCAGACTTTCCTGTTGGTTGCAACATGATTTATATAAATAATTTCAATAGATGGTTACCATTTTGAGGCATGAAGTCATTAAAGAATATAAAAGCTTAAACTGCATTTAAAATATACATAGACATATTTGTCATACTTTTTCAACATAGAATCACAAAACAGGTCTAGGCACATATCCACTTATTGTGCACATTTCTACAAATAGCCATCCCTTGAAATTGCAAAAACTAATATAAGAAACAGCAAAACAAAATTTCACCACGTTTCACCAAGCTTATGGAGATAAGGAGTAAATCCTGTAAAAATCTAAGAATTTTGGGTCTGAGAGATATAGAATGATTCAACAACTGAGTGAATGAGAGCCTTTCCCTGGTCAATGGTGGCTCAGTCTATATATATATCAATACTTAACCCAAGCTCACTCTCAACACCAGCACCACACACTATTGTTACTGTTATATATATATATGTTTAAACATGTATATCTGTTGGTGTACATAACCATAAGTGCAGGTAGGTTCTCCTTAAAATCTGCCACCCCTGAGTACAGGCTCAGAATGCAAGGTAGGAACACAGAGTCCGCTACCAAGGCAGTATGTACAATACTGATCAGTCCATTGTAACACAGCCCCCAATACCATATTGTTTACACTGGCCCCAATATTATTTAAGGGCATCCGTGAGTAACATGAGGATGGTTCATGAATATTAAATTATTAATGGTATATAATGTTTACTGAGAGTGAGAAAATACATATACTGTTCAAAAAGTCTAACAAAGGGTAATCAATGATCACTCTTTGTGATTACTTGTCATGGGAACATATTTGTGGCCACAACGAGTTATTTTTTTTTTCATTATTGGCACATATTTTTATGAGAACGAAACTGAACATATCAACTAAAATTGATTAATTACTAACATGATTACAAAAACAAAACATTTCCCTTTACTTTAAAAGTAAACTAGACCTTTCTTGGCACCGCAGGTGCCAGAGTATCCCCAGACATAGTAGGCCCCCCCCCCCCTTTAAGAATAGACCCCCATTTTTAGCTGCATATACTGACACTTGGCATATTTATTGTTTCTTCCATCTAACAATCCACAATCTTGTTGAAGATGTTGGTCTTATGACCTTGACCTTTGACCTCATGACACCAAAATCAATTCAGGTCTTGCTTTTCCAATGGGACATATGCAAGTCAAGTTTGAAATCTATACATCAATAAAGCAGGAATTATCATCCAGAAACTAATTTTTGGACAGATGGCTCCTGTGACCTTCACCTTTGACCTTGTGACCTCAAAATTGATAGTGTTCTTCCTCTCTTGGCAGGAGAACTATATGTGCAAGATGAAAGATCTGAGATGAATTGTTTGGCTGAAAATGCATCCACAATCTTTTTAAAGAAGTTTCCTGTGACCTTGACCTTTGACCTCATGACCCCAAAATCAATTTGGGTCTTGCTTTTCCGATGGGTCAAATACAAGTCAAGTTTGAAATCCATACATCAGTAAAAGAAGGAATTATCATCCAGAAACTAATTTTTGAACAGATGGCTCCTGTGACCTTTATCTTTGACCTTGTGACCTCAAAAGTGATAGGCTTCTTCCTCTCTTGGCAGGTGAACTATATGTGCAAGATGAAAGATCTGAGATGAAATGTTTGGCTGAAAATGCATCCACATCTTTTTAAAGATGTGTCCTGTGACCTTGACCTTTGACCTCATGACCCCAAAATCAATTTGGGTTTTGTTTTTCCAATGGGACATATACAAGTCAAGTTTGAAATCCATAAATCAATAAAAGCAGGAATTATCATCCAGAAACTAATTTTTGGACAGATGGCTCCTGTGACCTTCACCTTTAACCTTGTGACCTCAAAATTGATAGGGGTCTTCCTCTATTGGCAGATGACTTATATGTGCAAGATAAAGGTCTGAGATGAAATGTTTGGCTGAAAATGCATCCACAATCTTTTTAAAGATGTGTCCTGTGACCTTGACCTTTGACCTCATGACCCCAAAATCAATTGGGTTTTGCTTTTTCAATGGGACATATATAAGTCAAGTTTGAAATCAATACATCAATAAAAGCAGGAATTATCATCCAGAAACTAATTTTTGGACAGATAGCTCCTGTGGCCTTGACCTTTGCCCCTGTGACCCCAAAATTTATATGGATCATCCACTATTGGCAAGTGAGCTATATATTCAAGATGGAAGACCTAGGATGAAAGTTTGGCTTAAAATGCATCCACAGTATATTTTAAAATGCCAGTCCAGTGACCCTGACCTTTGACCTAGAACCTATAGGGTTCTTACTTTAGTGGTGGGCCATACATAAGTCATGTTTGGAATACATATGGCTATCAACAATGGAGATATCATAAGAAATCAAGGTCAATATTCAAGGTCAAGGCCACTATCATAGGAAAGGTCATGATCCCAATTTAAATAAACATCATCCCATAACCCATACCTATGTATATGCATAATATAAAAGAAATCTGTCCATTAGTTTTTGACTATAATGCTCACAGTACTGTAAGGTGGCAATTTTGGGGGTATTAAACGGCACGAAAACAAGTAAAGAATAATAGGTGGTGCCACCAGTTTCTGGAACATGACAACCCTATCCATGATCTTCCATCAACTTGATTTTGGGATAAATCCATGCAAGATTTCTTGAGATATTAAAGAATTTGTGTGATTTTCCCCAAAATTGGACCTATTCAAGGTCAAGGACACTCTCCTAGTAAAGGCCATGACCTCATTTTAAATAGGCATCGTCCTCTTACCCATATCTATACATATACCAAGTTTGGTAAAGTTCCGTGAAAAATTTTTTGGGTTATCGCTCCAACAAGATTTATATGCAACGGCGGCGGGGGGACTGGTATGAAAACATAGTATCCCCCGACTTTGTCTGGGGATACAATTAATACTAGGTCGTCTACTGGCTACTGCCTAACATTTAAACGGCCGCCAGAAGACTGACTGAAATGTAACTGAACCATATGTTTGACAGTAGAAAGCTTAACAAGTTTACCAGGAACAGTTCTGGAACTTGCTAGACTATGTAGGTTGTAGCTTTGTGCTGCTCTATATATACAGGCACGTCCTGACAGCTGCAGCCTGTATTACAAACAGGTGCTACCTCTGTGAATCAAAGGCAAATGCCATGTCACAGGAACAGACTGCTCATCTTACAACTCCCTGAACCAACAGAAAAAAAATTCAACGTCAGTTTTGTCTTTATTCAAAACATTTGTATGTCACAGGACAAACTCTAATCCAGCAGAAAATACAAACAGATGATGGACAAGACAGCCGAAGGACAAGACAGCCAAAGGACAAAGCGATTGCTAAGTAGATTTTCAGTCAACTGAGCTAAAAAATTCTTTCAAAAGAAATGGGCCCTGTGACCTTGACTTTTCAGTCAGCTGAGCTAAAAATTGATGGTGATAAACTGAGGGAGAAATACATTGTTCATGACTTGCTTAAATTTACTGACATACATGTATGGTTGTAAAATTTTTGCTTTTAATTAAAAGGAGATTTAAATTAACTACAAAGGAAATACTTGTAAGTATATAAAATACAAATATATATATATATATGTGTGTGTGTGTCGAGGGAAGAATGAGAATCTGGGAAGATCCGGAATCCTCCCAATTCTGATTTTTCCCAGGAAAAATGAGAATCCAGAGAAGATATGAAGGGATTCCCATTCTTCCCGGGAAGAATGAGAATTCTCATCCTTCCTAGGACAAATGAGAATTCTAGTCTCTCCCGGGAAAATTGAGAATTCTCATTTTTCCCAGGAGAGATTGGAATTCAGTTTTGAAATTCAGACCTGGGAAAAATGAGAATTCTAATTATTCCTAGGAAGAATGGGAATTATTGATGCCAACTTAACTCTTTTAATTTTTTTTTTTTCATACATATTTCTCTTTTTCAGAAAGAAACTTTAATCATCTTTCTTTCACATTAATTCTGAACTGTTCAAGTGTTAAAAAAGAAATAAATAGTACACTCACACAAAATAGAAATGTGATGGGTTTAGTACTATCATGTGTGAACAGAACTGATTTTAACAGAAATGTGTTTTCTTTTTTTCATGACAAAAAATGTTACTGTTCTTTTAGCAATGGTCATTTAATAACACTAAAGTTTGGTTATAATACCGTAGTAAAATATGCAAACTTAACCCACCCTAACTATTAAAAGGATATCATTTAACAAACTGGAGCTGGCTGGGAAAAATAAGAATTCTGGTTCTTCCCAGGAAAAATCGGAATCAAATCATAGTATGAAATGATTCTCATTTTTTCCCAGATTCTCATTCTTCCCTCGACATATATATATATTTACCAAGTTCCTTAATTCTTTGTTATAATATTATAATAATAGCTAGGTCAGGTTTCTGAGATGACGTTCCCAGGGAATAAAAAAAATAAATTATGTTTAAGGGCTTAGGAATAACTACACTTGTTGACATAAAATATTATGATGCTGTTTGTGTGTTTGTTGATCTGACCCCTTTGATCAGAATTCTGATTTTTCCTGGGAGGATTCCAGATCTTCCCAGATTCTCATTCTTCCCTCGACATATATATATATATATATATATATATATATATATATATATATATATATATATATATTTATGTCAGGGCCCAGATCCAGATCTGGAGCAATCACCCAAATCCTGATCGGGGTTTAGGCCAGACCAAATCCCGATCAGGATCTGGTCTGGACCTATCCGCGATTGGTCCAGACCAGATGCCGATTGGGATTTGGTCCAGCCTAAACTCTGATCATTTACTTTTAGGAAAGAGAATGAGTTCCTGTCTGAACTTATCAAGGTTTAGGTCAGCCCAGACCTAGATTCAGAGAATGCCTATATCCCTGACAGGTTGTCTGAAATTATAAAATAAAAATTTAGTAAGGACCAGTTCCTGATCCGGGTTAAGGCAGACCAGATCCCAATCCGGGCCTTGATATATATATATATGAAATGATTATCAAACTGATTTTAAGGCTCCTCACAGTTCAGACCTAAAGACCAAGGTCAAGCTCTCAAGTTTTCAAACTCTTCAAAGCATATGGCAGAAACAACTGTGTGTCAAATTTGAAAAAAAAATATACATTACCTCAACAGTTATGGGGGACAAAATAATATATTTCTGTAGATTTGACCATGAAAATCAAGATCAGCAGTTTTCAAACTCACCCAAAAATCATGGTGGACAGATTAGAGATATAATATACACACCAGGTTTCAGGACACTAGGTGAAACCACAGTTGTGAAACTGATACCATCCATGTAATTTGGCACGGTCTCGAAAAATAAAGGGAGAAGAGTATAAAATAGAAGGCCTACAGGCCTAATGCAAACCTGTGCAATGGGATATACATCAAGTATAATGCTTCCATGATAACATGCTGACCATTATTTAAAAAGTACTTCATTTTTTTTTCAAACACGTGTGGCATGTACATGTACAGTGCAAATTTTGGACCAGAGTACAAGCACCAATTACAGAAACGTCACTCAAGAAATAATGACATGGATGGACACAACAGAAAAATGATTGTAAGTGGCACCACTAGTCTTGTGTATGAGCATCGAGTACTTAAAAATGTTGCTCATTGTTGCTCTTCCACAATCCCTAGTAGATAATATTTCCAATATTTGTCTATGCCTGTACATTACAAGTTAATTTGCTATTATTTTGGTCCATGGAACAACTAACCGTATTATGTTTAGTTTTCCCGATATATTTTGACGTTCATTTAAGAACTTGTGGCTGTGTTATAAATAAATGAATTTAAATCTAATTCATTAACTTTGTAAGCCTAGTGAAGAGAAAAAGTAATATAGGTTAGCTTAAAATTAAGAATGGGATGTGGATGTTTAAGCTGATTGCACTTTTTTCAAATTAAAAAAAAAAATATTTATCCTATAGATTATAGCAATTTATTTCAAATATACTTATTCATTTTTGGCATATCAGCATATTATACAGTTTAAATACCTGATTCAATTTTAAAGATTATTTAAATGGAAACATTTAAGTCAGTCTTAAAAAATCATAAAAATTGATTTAAATTAAAGAAATCTGATTTAAATCAAAATTATCCGATTTATTTATTTTGAAAAATCATGATTTTGATCAACCCTGCTCTTGGATAATTTCTGTGAAATATTGAACAATTTGACTGACTGATTTTAGTGAAGAAGATTTTTAAAGGTTATCATCTCTCCCCCCCCCCCCCCCTGTAGAATGAAAGGTGTGCCATAAAAAGCTCAATCCCACAACATTTGATATGTGGCAGATATTTGCATAAAATTTGGGGATGCTAGCTCCCGTTTTTCTGAGAAATTATGGGTGAATGTACTATGGCTGATGGTTGATCCAAATGGCGCCACCAATACCTAAATTTCAAATACAACTCATGTGCCATACATTGCATAAAATTTGGTGATGACAGCTCCAGGTATTACTTAGATACAATTTGGCTGGACATTTTTTGGAGATTTAGATTTTTAAAGTTTTTTAGCTTTCCCCTAATAAATCTAAGTGAATTCAGATAGCAAAAAAATATTAGCAAATTCCGAGTTTTTTTTAGATGACTGAGTTTTTGCATAAAACTTGGTGATGCTAGCTCCTGCAGATTTTGAGATAGGATGGGTTAAAGTACAGATGCCAGACCCCGCTACGCCATTGCATAAGCTCACAGGTTCACTAAAAAAAAGTAAAAATGAGGAAAAATACAGATGGCACTACCATTCAGATACAGCTGATGAAACTGTCCAAAATCAATAAGCTAAGCAAAAATCATGGCATTTTAGGCATTAATTATTGAGTTACTGGAGGTTTTGTATCATTTTTCTAATTAAGCTGGGTTGCACAAACAAGCCCCATAACTAAGAGAATACAGGTCGCAGTGCCCTTATTTCAGGTTCCCAAGGAAATTTTTTATGGTTCTCACTGGACGTTCAGTTAGGTCCAGCAGTTGCAGTTTGAGCCGCACTAATGAACGTCCAACAAAAAAGGGCCACTGCTAGATTTCAGTTCACTTTCAGTCAGCTGAGCTAAAAAAAATCAATAAAACTGGTTAAGATCCAAATCTGAATATGAGAACCATGATCAAGATTACCTAAAAAAATAAAAGGATTTTTACAATGTAACATGTTCCCAGGGTGTTTCCCTGACCCTCCTTAAATCTGACTGTTCATTATTCTATAAATTTATACCCCAGATCATCCTATATGGAGAACATTGCAGTTATTCTTGTTCAAGTACCACTGTACCAGTTATGTCTAAACTGGGGCATTGTTTATGTTTGTAACATTGTAACAGCTCATTGTCAGAACAATATTGGAAATACCAAGTATCACCAGAGTATCACACTGAAATAGAGCATACATTCATTTGCCAGCAGTTTAACCAGTGGGCTAGACTGCCAGCAAGGTCAATTTCCCCTGCTGGCTGTTTACAGTTTATCCTGTTGATTAAACTGCCAGCACCAGCCGGCTATTTAGCCACTTCCTATTTATATTTTTTACCACAAAAATATATTTTATAAATCTGTAAGTAAAAAATATCTAATAAAACTTGATTCAGAATTCAGAATTCTAAATTGCATCTTTATTTATCCATGATGTGGCCCATATACTATCGGTATCAAATTATGCATATTGATGGGATTCATTATATTCTTAATTGTAAAAATTAAAAGGAAATTAATTTCTTTAAAAATGCTACATAACCACAACATGGCATCTCCTAGATTACAACTTGAATTACAATTTCAAGAAACGTTTTGTAAATTGTAGTGGAAAAGGCTTTAAAAAGGATATAAAGTTCAAACAATAACAATTACTGCATAACACTTTGAGTGTGTTAGTCCAGGTCAGGGGTGATATGAGAATAACATTACATCTGTGACAACAGTGGTGCTCAACCAGTGGTGCATTATTAAGGCCATCCTTAAAAATTTCTGTGTTGGGGCTAACATTGGTCCAAAAAAAGTCATCAGGTAAGGAGGTAAAAAAAATTTTTTTTTAAAGGAGGATCTGGAGTTTACTACACCTTTTTTACCGGATATTAGCATATGCGAGGTTTATGTCAAATAACATACCCGTACTCCATTCAATCCTTGCCTCGATACCATTGAAACATGCACAACAAGGTATCTCTGAACAGATTTTGTTTTATTACAGGCTTAAAATCCTGTACTTGGGTTTAAAATGTTTTAGTACATGCTTTGAACATGTACATGTCAAACATTCACGTATTTGAAAAGTTATCAAGTACTTTTCCAATAATGGTCAAGCATGTTATCATGGAAGCATTATAACTGATGTATATCCCCTTGCACAGGTTTGCATTAGGCCTGTAAGCCTTGTTCTGGATCTCACATAAATTTGCAGACAATTTTATTTTGTGTTGTATGCGAGTGCCAGAATTGTAGGAATGAGTGCAGTTTGAGATTTCCTTTGCAAGTGAAGAGGTATAATTAAGGACGGTAATCAATGAACTCTTTAGTAATAGTAAATGCCTAATAGTCAATGCTTAATATATAAAATGTTTATATAAATATATGTAAAACTGTACTTTTTGAAAGATGAAACCATATATTTGATGTCGGCCCTGATTAGGAATTTTATTTCTTCCTTGTTGATGTATATACAAACAAAATCTTGGTCAAGTTCGAAGATGGGTGACCTTGACTTATTTCTCGACGTTTTAGAGCGAATTATAGAAAATAACCGGCGTGTGTTAACATTTACCATGTGAGGAGGATATCTCCAAAAGTATTCAACACAGAAATTTCATTTCTTTGGTGCTGATACATATCAACAAAATCTCGGTCAAGTTCCAAGATGGATGACCCAAGGTCACAGAGCTTATA
Source organism: Sipunculus nudus (assembly GCA_026874595.1). Taxonomy (NCBI): domain Eukaryota; kingdom Metazoa; phylum Annelida; class Sipuncula; order Golfingiida; family Sipunculidae; genus Sipunculus; species Sipunculus nudus. The sequence continues at coordinate 60,761,406 of CM049315.1, read as the reverse complement.
ATAGAAAAAAACTTAGGAGCTTATTTCTAAGGAACCACTGGATGGATTGTTTTGGAATATGGAATGGTCATTGGCCTTGATGATCTCGAAAGTGCTGCATGACTCACAAAGACTGGGGCCAGACTTACAAAGTTCATACCTCTCTAGTTCCAATTCACAACTTGAACAAAAGACATATGTACAGATATACATCCATGTGAGAACAAATATTACATGAATACTTGTTACTGTTACCACCCATAAATACTGCTCTTTTGGCTGAGGGCTTTTGTCAGCTTTTGCTGATATTCTAGTATTTTTCTGTAATAAATAACTGAGCGAGCAATGTTGATCTCTATCTGGTCTACGTCTACACAAGAAATGCAGTAAGGTCAGGAAATATCTGTTTATTATAAAAGCTATTAATAAAATGAAATAAATTTACAAAGGCAGTTAAAAAGAAACACATCCAAAATAAAATACAGTCGCATATATGTTATGCCTGTTCTGATCAGCTGTGGCCGGTAGAAACGATGTGTCAGACACCTCGCAAAACCCTGTCATGATCGCCACAGAACTGACAAAATCACGCAATTCTTGTAATACAAAACATCTGATTTGTGGAGATCGTGCGTTACACATCGTCAGATGCAGATTCCATTAAATAGGCCCGCTTCATTTGCTTGATATAGGCCTACTCACGGTGCCACCGTGAGTGTTGCTGAAAAATTATAACCAGCGTAAGCGACACGATGTCAGTGAACATTTTCCCGCCAAAATAGTGATGAATGAAGTCATATGGGGTGAACTTTTACTACAGACCTCTTATTGGCTCTCTGGCTATGACGCGTGACCGCTCCACCAATCACAAGAACGTTTGTGTGGGCCAGGCACGTGTTTATGCAAATCAACGTGTCACATGGTTTAAATGCCAACATTGGTCAGTTGACAGTATGAATGTCGAGAGAACTTTCATTTAATCAGTTAATGTGACAGCGGTAAGCTTCCACTTTATTTGAAATCAAATAAGAACCATTTCTAATTGCTCAATATTTTTTTTCCAGCCTGTTTCACCAGAACAACGAAATTTGATGGCGGTTTCCCGGCAGTTTTTCTACTCTCGCCCATGAGTGTAGCGATCGTTCCACGTGTTATATATAGGCACAACTGACCAATTGTTAGGGCTCAAATTAAACGATCGGCGACGTTGGGTAATACCTTTCATTATGGAAATTAAGTGCATCTAAAAATGTAATAGAAGGACAATTTTTCTAGCACAGGAAGGCAGATTTTTACGGGCCCAGGTGCTTGCGGTAGATCATATAAAAATATTAATTTGCAGATATGTCAAAAAAATTCCAGCCGCAGCCAAAAATCACGACCAGCCGGGTTAGCCCCAACACAGAACTTTTTAAGGATGGCCTAATCAGGTAAGCAGCTATATTAAATGACCCCCAGTGACCACCAGAAGTGCGCTGACTGGAGCCTGACGATGCAAGTGATAATAACTGAGCCTAAAACAAACTTAAACTAGAATACGGGTAGTTGACAGGCGACTACGTGTATCCGCCTAAATCAGAGTGGAACGGGTGAAGTGAGGCATGGATTGAGTGGCAAGGGGAAATAGAGTGAAGTGTTGCATATTAGCATGGATGTCTGCAGCCAAATTGTGTATGTAGGTTGCCCCCCCACCACAAAATCCAGAAAGCCGTCCAAGTTGTATACATATGCAAAATTTGAGGCAGATAACTCAAACCACTACATGTATATGAGTGATTTTAGCCCGTGGCAGACAAACAGATGGACGCTGAGCAAAAATGGTTGCAGGTGACACCACCAGTTTTGCGTATGATAAAGAGCTATGTGAGAACTAAACACATGCAAAACTTTGGCCCAATCGGTCAAACTGTTCCCAAGATATGAGCTTGGATGTCTGCTGCATTAACAAGAATGCAGATGGCACCACCTGTCATAAAATCAAGAGAGCTGTCAGGGATATATAAACCTGCAAAATTTTAGGCAGATATGTCAAACCACTGCCGAGATATATGAGTGATTTTATCCCATGGCAGACAAACAGACAGGAGCTGTGCAAAAATGGCTGCAGGTGGCGCCACCAGTTTTGTGTATGTTAAAGAGCTATGTGAGATCTATACACATGCAAAATTTTGGCCCAATCGGTCAACGGTTCATGAGATATGAGCTTGGATGTCTGCAGCGTAAACGTGAATGTAGGTGGCGCCACCTGTCATAAAATCAGAAAAGCCAGGATGTATATGCATGCCGAATTTCAGGTGAATTAGTCAAGTCACTGCAGAGATATGAGTGATTTTAACCAGGGCAGACAACCAGATGGACACTGTGAAAACATGGTTGCAGGTGGCGCCACCATTTTTTGTGTATGTTGTAAAGCTCCCAAAGGACTACATTTGTACAAAATTTTTTTCCTGATCGGTCAAACGGTTCCCGAGATATGAGCTTGGATGTCTGCAGCGTAAACGTGAATGTAGGTGGCGCCACCTGTCATAAAATCAGAAAAGCTATCCAGGGTGTATAGGCATGCTGAATTTCAGGTGAATTAGTCAAGTCACTGCAGAGATATATGAGTGATTTTATCCCAAGGCAGATGAACAGATGTTTGCTGTGCAAAAATGGTTGCAGGTTGCGCCACCATTTTTTATGTATGTTATAAAGCTATCCAAGGGCTACATTTGTGCAAAATTTTTTTCTGGATCGGTCAAACGGATCCTGAGATATGTGGGTTAACGTGTCAAAACAGACGAACAGATGGACGCATTGGAGAGAGGAATGGTCAGAGGTCAAAACAAAATCGGGGCGCAGCAGTTCACGTGACCCGAACATAATCCCGGGTTTCGTAAAATTCAGCCCAGTGGTTACGGAGGAGTTCTGCGGACACCTACGCGGTAGCCTGAAAACATAGTATCGGCAAAACTCTGTTTTTGCGGATACATTAATTAGCCTATTTTTGGTAAATTGGAGCTTTTATTTTCCAATTTCAGCAGATCTATGAAATCTGTTGGTGTACATGCTGTGAAAATTAATTCAACAGTACTTACAGGGAAAAATGTGCCATAGTCAAAGTTGGGCAAATTTAAGAAACTGATTTCATATTTATGCTAATAACTTTTAAAATTTACAAAAATTCATATCTTATTTCAGGTATGCCTGAAATTGAAGTTATTATTATTATTGAAGTTTGATCACATAAAGTTATATCCTAGGAAAAAAGCCTTACAGTCTAACAATTATCATGTTAAGTGAGTAAATATATTTCCTGATTTTTTACAAAGTGCATTATGTCCAGGATCATATAACTTCCAAGTAATTACATATTATTCCTGGCACATACACAGGAAATATATAGTGGAATATTTATAATAATGTGAACAAACACAGATAAGTAGTTTTGATATTAGGCAGACCTGTAGTGCAACAATAGGTATTTTTTAATGGAAATTTTTTCCCCCCTTAAATTCTTAAAGGAATAAAATCACAGTGACCAGGTTTTGGGTTTGTTAGATCTAAGGGACATCAAACTTTAGCCAAATTTCAGATTAGTAGGTTCAACCGTGTCAAAGTGTGCCAATCCAACGTAGTGGTGGACAGACAGACACTATCCAATCACCTTAGCTCAGTTGATCTTGTTTGCCATAACAACATGATACCAAGGCCTTATAAAATAACTGATAGGGGTCTGTGAGTCATGATGCAAGATATAAATGAACACCCATTCTAAGGGTCGGATCAAAATAATAGCTGTGTGGTAGTATTTGACATCAGAGGCTTATATGGTTGTGTTATATTTGCTAAATAATGAAGAAAATATGATGTTACACAAAATTAATTACCTAAGTTACCGGTACCTTCTTTCTTCTCTATGGCACCAATTCACACATAGCTGTCAAGCCATGACATGACGTAAACAGAGACATTTAATTTCTGAGTTAAAACCAGCCTCGTAATTAATACCGCTAACTTCTGCAAGATGATATGTAAGTCAACTGTGAATGTAATATTTATTATTTATCCCAACAGAATAACATCACTCATGAATGTCTTACTTCAGAAAAATGATGGTTCAACAAGCAGATAAAAATGGAAAAGAACATTAGAAATGGTGTGCATATCTGCATGTACTAGGACTGATGCACACCCAATAGCTCATACTGCCACCCAAACATCTTCAGTTAATCAAAATTCACTTTGGGCTGGCAGGCTGCTGCTAACTTACAGTCAGCTGTGCTAAAAATGGCAATCATATTTTAAGACAAAACCCACCACTGGACAGAGATAATTTAAACCCAAAGGTGGGCTACTAGCTGAGAGCAAGCAAGAAACACTGAGAAAGGCTGAGTGAACAGCTGCTCAAAAGTGGCTCCAGAGTCCTGTGGTGGGGGCCTTGGGTGGATGTTCCACACCTACACTTCAAGGTGTAGTAAACTTTTTTTAAGTTTTCAAACCAGTGAACCAGGAAACTGAACAATGGCCAAGACCTGTTGTATATATAATCCAAATTTCCAGAATTTAATGCTTTTTTTCTGATAAAATATATAATTTAAAAAACATTCCATTTTTATATACATATAAATATATATTTTTCCTTATTTCCTATATAAAAAAGAATAAATACAATATAATAATATATAAGTACATGTCTGTTTGAAAGCATTCCAAGAATAAAAACTCCTACTGGCCCTAGTGTACATTTTTACTAATACATCATTGGTACCACTTTTGGCTTCATGAACTATTGGATTTGGAAATTTATTGCGAATTTGACCAAAGAACACCCTAACCCCTCAAATACAGTGTGAACATAACTAACACATTGGGCAGTCCACACCAGTAAATGGGAACACAGTACTGTCTGGGTGGGATCACCCTGTGGTACCGTCTGTCAGTCTGTGGCAACTCGCAGGGTTAAAATGAACTCCCAGCACACCAAAGAATGTGCCATAACCTACATTTCTTTAACCACAAAAAGTGTATTTTATCTCAATTTGATTCACAGAAATAGGTTTGTTTAAATTAGCCACCATCCCCAATATGAGCTAGATTGTTCATACAGTAAACATAGGGCAGGGCGCACGCACCCATAGGCCATACTATGTCATATGTCTGCGAGTTGGCGTGCTATCAGCACGGGTCATCAAGTTCACTACAGACATACCTTACAATATGACAGCATTAAATATGTTTCATGTAACTATAAATGACCATAATCTAATAATCGCCAATTTCATTTAGAGGGGATTATATACACGCAGATTCTGACAGCTATAAACAGTGGACCTGGAGTTGCTACTGCCCAAGACCCTGGCCGGCATTGTCAATACACAAACCCGTCTTACAAAATACAAGCATTCTCAACATAATAAGACATCTGGGTCTGTCTGTGTGCTCTTGAAGCGTACATGTACACTCATTTCACTTACCTAACAACAAACTAGCTTATATATCCATCTGAATTTGGCAGTGTTCATAATCTCATATACAACTATATCTGGTACTCCGTTGGCATTTTGGACAATCTCCTTGCAGAATGTACTGACACACTTCGCATGCCCTACATACAGCCAGCTGATTACGCATGTCCAATGTTCATGCGCACAAAATAGTTCTCGGGAATCTCGCTGATTTTACGGCCCATACTTCTCAGAATACATTTTAAATGCCAAAAAGCAAATATGTAAAATAAAAGATTTATCCATGAAGACGCACTAATAATTTAAATTCATAAGCTTAAAATTCAAAAGTTTCTACGCAGGGGCTGTTTATCTGCCATCATGGAAATTTAAGGGTCGGCACGAATATACCCCGTTATAATAATAAACGTTACAATATTAATAGAGACTGTTTTGTTAGTGTTATGCGGGTCATATAAGATATCTCGATAATATAGATCTGCAAGGAAGTTCGCGCAGTAACTCTATTTGAACACCCGTAAGCCCCGCCCACTCGTACCTCGTTCACCTTTGACCCTGGACCCTCGGCCTCTTTGATGTCGGTTATGATAGGTGTATGTAAACATGCGTCATGGGTCCCACTGAAGGTTTTGGGGAGGTCACAGTGATATTCCAACCGTCTGCGCATGAGGGACCAGTGTTTAGTTAAATAACTACATCTAGATAGTTCATGGGCTAGTAGGGGTTTCTTGACACCAATTCTAAAGGAATGGTGGCACTTGGAACAAGATTTTTTTCGAGAAATAATTTTTTTTTCAAAAAAGATCGAGGAAATTAGATTTGTTCCTTGAGGCGTCAAATAAACATAATTTTACTCCTTTCTTAAATTAGACCATTGTAGATATGAATATATGTGTGTGAATATGAGGTGTTATGGGCCTTATGCTATTTAAAAAAATACAGTTAGGTATACAGTTCTCAAAATAATTTTGAAATTTTATAAAATTTACGCACATTGCTCAACCAACAGTTTCGACACAATAAACCGTGTTGAATTTATCTAAAATCTGAGTCTATTTTATTGTTCCCTGTGGCCCCTAGATTTTGAAAATGAATGTTGGTTGTAGTTGAAACAAATGGAGAAACTCATTTCTTATCAATCACGTCAGGTACTAATTATGCGTCTAAAAGAAATCCGATGGGGGGGGGGGGGGTTAAATGTTACTGTAACTCCCTTAATAAAATTCATATGGGAGTGCAATAAACATCATTTTTCTTCGCTCTTATTGTTAAAATATGTAGATATAAACGTGTACGAATTTAAATGTAAAACATGCAAAGTAAATGCAGTGTTTTTAGATGTGTGCACATTTTTACCAAACATTTAGACACAGTAATATGACTTTTTTCCTAACCTGAGTATATATTATTGTTTCCTATGGTCTTTTAATTATTTAAATTAATGTTGGTGGTTAAAAAAAGGCGGATTTGTGGAGAAATTGCCTTTTTATCATACCGCGGTATAGGTGCTCGTTTCGCGGCTGAGGGAAGTCACACAATCAATTGTAACTTCCTTAATACCCCCTATATATGATCATGAAGTAAGCAGCTTTTTAATACCTTTTCTTTGCTAAACAAGACAGATATAAAGCATGCTCATAAAACAGTCATGTCCAATCAAATATTATTGAATTTTAAATTTATATACACATTTCTTGAGAAAAAATGTAAAAATAATGAATAATATGAGTAATAAATAATAGAGATTTTCTTAACAATCTCGGCATTTTTTGTAAGTTGTATAATCTCTCGGGTTATAAAATGATGATTGCAGTGAAAAACCAGACAAAGCTCCGAAATAATGGTGATTTGTATAAAACCTGTTCCAATGCACCAAACCTTAACAACCACAACTTAAGGCTATTTAAATTACCACTTTATAGAGCAACATTAACAGCTGTAATTTCCTCATCATTTATTACTTGTTGAAACATTATGATAAAAACACAGTAGTGTTCCAGTCCAATGAATTCATATTATCAAGAATAAAGTTTACACAATCTGGATGAAAATGTCAATTAATTGAAATGTAGTCTGGTAATGTTTAAAACATATGTTCGAGTGAGAGGTATATTATAACTCGTGAGTAAACTCGAAAACTGAATCGCTTAGTGGTTGACTTTGCGATTTTTAAAAGTAAACAGCGCTTTCAAGGAAGATTCCTTTACCTTTTGCTTATCAAATCATACACAACTTCTGTGCTGGAGAAGGTATGCCTTTTCCGTATAGGTTAATTCCACTCAAATACCATGCATGCAGCCCCGGGGTAACCTTATATACCCTGGATCACAACTATTATGTTTGAACGTATTTGAATTTAACAATATTCTAATATCATATATTAAATTAAAGATTTAAGCCTTTTAATTTATATGATGGCTTAATAAGTGATATAGAAGATGCAGTTATCAGTTCTCTGCATGGACCAGCAGTCCGGGGTGGGCATTTTGCTTTGATAAAGATAAAATACCAAAAGGTGTCCGCCACAGACAATATATAAAGGAAATGTTAGAACTGCACAAATTTGTAACTGAAGATTTCAGTTCAGCATAAAATGAGGCTTATATGGCCCATCTTATAAAACAGCTGAGAGCCAAGGGACTTGGGTTATGAGAGGAAAGAAGGTTAGGAGGAGAGAGAAACAGACAGACATGCAGAAAGAGACAGAAAGAAAGAGAGAGGAAATTTTAGAACTGCACAAATTTGTAACTGAAGATTTCAGTTCAGCATAAAATGAGGCCTATATATAAGGCCCATCTATTAAGCAGCTGAGAGCCAAGGGACTTGGGTTATGAGAGAGAGAGAGAGAGAGAGAGAGAGAGAGAGAGAGAGAGAGAGATACGATAATATCAACAAGTGACCTATAGGGTCATGATGCTCAACTGAGTTTGACATACAGGTGATGCAGGTGTTATCATCTGGTGACAAATGTTTGTTGAGAAACCTTGAACAATCGGTAGAATGACTTCCAGAGTGCTCAAATCATGTTTTTTGCACATAGTCCTAAATTAGAAAATAGGTAACAGCTTCCTTATTTAAGGATTCCAAGGAGGAACTCCCTATAGATGCTAAGTTAGAAGCTTCTACATCACACTGCTATGACTGGTGTCCTTCCGACTTATAGGGTTCTCAAATCATGTTGTTTCACACAGCTCACAGAAAGACTTTTTCAATGACCTCCCTTTACATTGAGAAAGGGTACAACAATGGAAATATATATATATGCGCTGCAGTGTTTCCAGATCTCCTTCGGTTATAGATCCACTTCGCGCAGGGCCGGGGGAATTGTGAGGCAGGGAACCACTAATATATGACAATACATCAAGCAAACCCCAAATTACGAAAAAAAGTCTTTATATATAACATTTTGCATTATACGTGTATATTATGTTGACCAAAGACGAATTAACATATTTTCAAAAAAAAGCTTAATATTCATTCCGTTTTAACTTTACAAATATATACATTTAAAAAAATCCATTCAAATCACGGTTTTAATTCTACGAAGCACGTTATTACAAAGCAGTAACTGCATGCCATACATCAAATATGGCTAGTTATATGCCGGTATTTGTATTATATTTCACTATCGGATAATAAAACACAGAAAGCCCAAATGTTTTCCATGCAGTCTATAAATACTATGAGAAAAGCATTTTGTCTGAACGATTAAAACCTGAACAAACATCGATTCTGTTAGTAATCCATTAGAGGATTATGGTAAGACAAAAGTAAAAATATCAAAGCTCCCCTTTGTATTGATAGAAATGAAAGTTTAGAGGTAACAAAATTCCAACAGAAAATACATATGAAAGCCAGTCAAATAAATATACCATTTATAATTCCTGTGGTTAAAACAAACGAATACCAAAGAACGGTGAGTAATTTATCATTCAGCGAAACTCGTACTAAATTTAATAATTATTTATAACCATGATAATGTCATTAGTCAGTAAAACGTTAAAAATATCATAAATAAGCTAGGCTCAGAAATGTTAAATAGGAAAATAGTTGAGTAAAGAAAATTAACAGTAAAGAAATGTCTGCTTCACAGAATATGGAGGTGCCCACATTCGCCAAATATAAGCTGAAGAGTAGGAACATGGGACACTCTGAAACTTCAAACAATATGAACAATGAATATAACTCCAAGACTTATAATTTATAGTATTATACATCTGGCCCTCGGGTAGTGGGCACTAACTATATTATGATATATTTGTATGTGAAGCCTCAATCATCCTATTTATTCTATATATTATCAAAAGCTGACCTCCTTCCCAAAAATCTTCCTAAAAGAATAAAGTAACCCTCTTGAATGGGAACGCTTAACGCTTTTTTTAAACCCTTAAAAATGGTTGCTTCGGGTGAAACGGAGGGAAGGGGGGGGGGGGGAACCCCGGATCCGCGAATGTCGAAAAAATGTTGAAGTCCAACATTAGTATTTTATGTTCCAAAAGTTCGCCAAACATGCGCGGGGGTTCTGATGCATCGTCAATTGTTTGTCGCATTTTGTTCGGCAGGAATTAAAAAAAAAAGTATGAAATTTCTTCCGAAAGTTTCCAGCATTCCGGATCGTGATTTGCTCTCGGAAGTGTCTGAAAACCTTCGTCATATGCGCACGACATTCTAAAGCGGTGTTTTCACGGACATGCGAACGTTCCGCGAAGGATGCGAATATCGAAAAAATGGCTAAGGCCAACATTCGTATTTTTGTCTCCAAAAGTTCGCCTAACATGCGCGGGGGTTCGCATGAGTCGCAAATCGTTCGCAAGAAATTTCAAACTTTGTTTTGGCGCCAAATTCGAAGATGGCGGCTATGAAATCTCAAAAAGAGCAAACGGTGGGCGAAGTTGATCTTTTAAACGTCAATGGTGGTAATACAACACTTAATACTGTAAATAAAATATTGAATGATTTTCAAGAGAAGCTGTTACTTATGTTTCTTTTAACTGTTTATTAAATATTTACTTGAAGATGACTAAAATATAATTTGAGAAAAAATATTTCGTCTTTTACATGAAAAATTGCTTGGTGAGAAGGAACTACTCCCCCCCCCCCCAATGGTCGTCATTTTTTTGTCATTTCAATTCATAATTCTTTTATATTATATATTTTATATGTATATTATATTTACAAACATCAACTTTGGTTTAGGTGATTTTATAACATGAAAAAAAAATGAAATGAAAAAAAAAACACCGATTCCACGCCTCGAGTATGCACGACTTTGGTCTTAAACTGTCTGAATTGATGCCAAGTATGTCGGGGGGGGGGGGGGGGGGGGGGGGGTAATTTCCCATATTTTCACCTAAATCCTGAGATACTCCATTTTATATTTCAAAGGGACGATTGCAGCGGCCCCTAGCAACATTCACCAAACTATTCAAGACAGTTGTAATACACTTTTTCACTACTAGGGGACAGCACTGCATCTATCTGAAGCCATCAATTATTATTGTAAACAGAGAACTACTAAAGTATATAATTACTTAATTCCCATACACTAACTCTTTGGAAATAATTCTGGCTTGTGTGCACCGCGGCTATAATTACCCCTCCAATCTGTTCTTAACAACCAATATGGATACCATGTTTCTCACTGGACACAGATTAAAAAAAACAAAAAAAAACAAACAAATAAATAAAAAAATGCACCTACGTAGTCAAATTTGGTTGAAATTATGCTTAACAAATATAAGGCAAAATAGTTTTTTTATATACCTCCCGGCTTAGATAAATGGCTAGAGCCAACCAAACTGTAAAATAATATATTTCGTTCTCAAGGCTTTTTGGGCCCGGTTATAGACTTTCAATGATTTTGGTCCATGTCGACTAACCCGAGGAAAGCCCGTCCAGCAAACGCCTGCTGAATTCCCCCCGACATGTGCCAAAGCAAGCATGGCTAATATGCAATATATTGGTATGTTTCATGGATGGTGCTGGTAATAGAGTAGACAGACCAGACAGAACACGTATATATCTCTTCACTAAAATATGATTGATAGCAAGTGAATAGAAAACAGACAGATAAAATTTCAACATCTATATTATAACTCGAGGTGGTGGCGCTAAGTCGTTGTCACGCAATTCCTCTACGGCTATGCCTCGGAAAAGTACGTTCTGAACCTGAGGTAAAGGGAACGATGCCAAGTGTGTCCTCAATCTTGAGAAATTCAAGAGAATTTTGCAGGTCTATCGCAGCGCCATCTATCGGAAACTACACAAACGGTGTTAACAGGAAGTGAACTCGGGCCTGTGGTCAAGCCGTCCGCCAACAGCACAAGAACGGGTAATATACAGTAGACTTAATAAAAACTACCCTATCAGTGACTTAATATTTGAAATATGAGAAACACAACATCACATATATAAGTTTGTGCAGTTCTCAAAATCCCTTAAAATATACCCGGCGCCAAGCGGGTAGACCAATATCAGGCATTTTGCACCATCATATTTACGGGGTCCTCTTGTTGCAAATGTTCCATCGAAGTCGGTACGTTCTGCTACACGGCCAGGACTGTTACATTGTTTTGGAAAGTCGCCCCGGTACTATGGAATCGTTTACAGGCGCAGATTCGGGGGGGGGGGGGGGGGGGACCCCCTGCTTTCAACCAACGCCTTTATTTAGACAAATCTTATGCATGACAGGGTTTTTTTTCGGGTTGTGACCCCCCCCCCCCCCCTCTTAACCAACGACATTTTTTAGACAATATTTATGCATGACACCCGTTGACCCCTCCCTGCAGAAAAATCTGGATCCCCACCTGGTGTACCTGACTTTATAAAACATTTTTTAGTTTTATATTCGAAAGCAGTCCATCTCTGGACCCTGGATGGTATGTGCAGGTAGAATATGACTGCCTGCTTGAAAAATTGTAGGTAGACAACTGCAGGCGGACTGCCTATCCAGCCTATTTCATTCAATACAGCTGCGTGTGCACGGAGCGTAACGCTTCTCATTAAAATTATCCAGAAATATAATATGGTCTTGTCTTTACTGTTGTCGAGTTTGAATTAAAACTGTTGCATTAACGTGAAAAAGCTTAGACATGATACGTTGAATTAGAACTCTGTCTGGTATCAACGGACCCGCATTATAATTCTGGGCAAAGCTACATATGGTCTTTGAAATACGGATAAACGTCATGTTTTGCAAGTTTAATTTAATCTTCCTTACATCATTCTAACAATTAATGGCAGCCTCATATTTGTTCAATAATCACATTAAGTAAAAAGAGTCAATAGCGTAGTATTAATAATATAATAGTATAAGCTGATAGTGGGGATTTTCAGATCAGACAGTGCAAATGACCATCTGGCTGAATCATGCTTGCCTGCATAAATGGACTTCCGTCTGTTCCAGCCATGGTTTTTTCCTTTATTTACATGAGAAACTTCATTGGCGATATCCCGTATTCGCGTTAAAAGCTCTCCGATTTAAACCGTTCTATTTATAAATTATTACATTATAAATTTTTTTATCTTATAAGGATTTTGTTTGATCTGATTTGTCTTATGCTTCATGATATTGTGCATTTTATTGTAGCTTCTGTTTACTTATGATATACAGTGGTTGAGCGCAGAATTTTATTCAGGATTTATACCGCTATATAATTACTGTATAATCATAAAATAATAATAATACGTAAATATGTAAATTTATAATAAGAGGAATAATATCAAGTTGTCCGTATAATTATTAGTGGTAGGAATTGGTTTTAAAATCAAAATCGATGATTTAAAAATAAAATGACCGATGATCGATTATTAATCGATTATTTTATGTACTTTCTATATTGACATCTTGACATCTGCTGTATACTAGTACCTAAAGTAATGACCCAGTACATAGAGTGACATGTACATCGGTATTTACAATGAAACCATAAATCCACCCGCATCCAAGGTCGACTAGCGAAAACAAAAACCACCAATCATCGATTTAATCGGCACACCACTAATAATTAATATATTGTATTTTGTAAGAAACTCTTCATTCAAGTACCACTACGCTAATCAGCCCGTTGTAAAGTTGAATTAAGTAAATCGGATATGGCACGGACACAAAAAGCTGGTCAGTGCGTACTTTCGAGCCATGGACACTAAATGTATGGTTTTAATTAATTGACGGTGGAACCACTCGACGTTCGTAGCGGAAATGCCGGTTTTTGGTCTTGAACTATAGGAACCTATGCAAAGTGTATCATAAGGGGATGATTTCTCCTATTCCCCATAAACCCTAAAACAAATGACATTTTTCGCCAAGGGGCGTTTGTTGCGCCGTCTATCAGGTACTACTCGAACTACATTAGACAGGTAAAATGCTAGTATGTATAATTAAGCATGCATTCAGAGTCCAAGCCCCATGTTATAACAAACTGTACTCACGTAGGTCATATATATGTATGTATGTATGTATGTATACACATGTAGGTGTGTATGTGTGTGTGACACGCGGTCGGCGATCAATCAGTCAAATTGAACTCTTTACCCCGTTCCCCATGCAAATATAACAGATATGTTATAGAGTATCAGCTTCACGGCGATAATATGTGCCAATTAAAAAATCCTGGGAGCAACATGAACATTATCAATTATTGTCACAGGTCTTGCTGATGTCTGATAGAGGAAAAGTCACAATTTGTTCAATTGAACTTGCAAATATTCCAATTTTCGCCAACTACTTTCTTTTCATTGCTGTTTAAGCCAGCTGCAAACACTTTTCTTTAATACCGCCACAAGCAGTAATATATATATATATATATATATATATATATATATATATATATATATATATATATACACATTAGGGTGCATGCATGCATATATATAGTGGGTGCATGGAAAGATGTATTTGCTGATGTATACCTTTCATGTATGTATGTATGGTCATGTAGTCTCGTATCAGTTACACTTATCTGATATGGACTTCTGAACTTAATATCAGACAATAAAGACATGCAGGAGCGAAGTGAATGATTTATCTTGCACACAGTGTTTGGTCAAAATGTAATTGTATTTGAATTTTGAAATATTGTAATTGGTAATTACAAGCAATTGAAATTTTAATCGATATTTTTTTCTAATTCTGCAAAGTAAATGTAATCGATTGCTTTTGAAACGTTATTGTTAGAACAATTACTTTTCAATTACTTTGGAGTGATCACATCAAACTTTAATAGTTATTGTAACAAACCTGTCTTTCAAACAAGTACCCGAACTTATTTGCGCTAACAATTAACTCACTTTAATTATAACCCAACAAGGTATCAAATCTCATGGCTTTATCGCCGTTCTTAAATTGGTTTGTCTGTGAGCAACAAAACAGTGATCGACTGATTTTATGAAGTTTTGTCGAGGATTAGGGTAACACTCCAGAAATGAACCAGATAACTTTGGAGTTAATTTGGATTATCATAACGTTTTTGTTCAAAGGATTATTTACCATTTGGAGATGGAGCAATCAAAACCATTTTCATTCACTGGTATATATATCACAGGAAACTAAAAACAACTCCAGACATTCCATTCTTGTTAGGCCTGCTATTTCAATGCAATGATAAAGCAAGCATCGTAGATTTAGCCCTACTGATGACCACACAACAACATATTAATCATAACAAAAATTTCTAACAGATGTAATTATAAAAGTTAGTTGGTAAACCATTTCAAACCCAACCTCAAGAGGTGCCATGGCAAAAGGTTGCAAAAATTAGGCCTACACATATTTATACCAGGTCCTTCGAGCAGTCTACACTTGGACGCATACATCAACAATTTTGTCTGATAATATTTCACCATTTACATGTTACCTGTATAATGTGATGTTGCAGTTAATAAATATCATCACAACCTATACCATGGTGTTTATTGTTCTTGATTTTTTTTTATGACGAAATGTATGTACTATCGTGCCGTCAAAGTGAAGTTGTTATAGGACGGATAGCTGGTCATTCTCTAAAAAATGCAGGAAATACTTAAATGTAATTTCTTATAAACCTGTTTTTATTTCCTTTGAGTTCCACATTTTCTTCTT
Organism: Sipunculus nudus; assembly: GCA_026874595.1. Lineage (NCBI taxonomy): Eukaryota > Metazoa > Annelida > Sipuncula > Golfingiida > Sipunculidae > Sipunculus > Sipunculus nudus. The sequence goes on along the minus strand of CM049315.1, from coordinate 60,745,902 downwards.
ATGTGACAAGAAAGCAGACCTTGCTTTCCCAGCTCTTTCTATGACATCTTCATCAGAACCACCTTGGCTGCTTATTTTAGTCCCAAAATATAAAAATGTTCTGCTTTCATCTAAGCCACGTTCCTCCTATATCAATCAAATTGTTGCTGGTGTTGGGTGTTTTTCATGATTTTCGTCTTCAAATGGTTTATTGTCGGCAAGGAATTTATAACAAATGGAGTTTCAACTCGGAGTCTGGCCGTGTAAGAAGTTGCTGACGGGGGTCATAAAACTCGCTGCTCAAAATAAAAAAGAGATAATATATAAATATTGGAACAATCTTAAGTTCTCACAATATTTTTTCTTTTAATCACCGTGTATCAAGAGAAGGTGTGTGAAGCCGTCGTTGACACCCCGGCACAACAGGCGCACAATATATAGGTCAATGGGCTTATCATGTCTTGATTGCAATAAGTGCACGACTGACACTCGAGACCTGGCCGAACTTCTCACAGGTGAAACTCCATTTGTTATAAACTGCTTGCTGCCAGTCTTTATTTTGCTGAAAATACTTCTCTTCCAAAAGTGCTGTTTTTTGCTTGCATTTGTCCATATTTATGTGAAAGTAAAGCTAGATCATCTACAGAATCTAAATTTTCAAACTGTGCCCATGGAGCCAATGTAAGTGTCTCATTATTTAGTGTCTGATTATTTTCTACAAGGTTTGCCTGTCAACACTATCGAAAGCCTTTTCATAATCGATGATATTTACATGCATCAGTGAATTTCATTCTAAGGACTGTTACAAAATAATGCAATAGTGGCAAACTGGTCCGTGCATGATTTTTCTTGCCTGAAACTTGCCTGATCATCCATGAGATTACAATCTACTGCTATTTTCATCCTCTATAGTAGTCTATTCAGGATAGTAGTAACTCAAACGTGAAATCAGTGATCCTCAATGGCTCAGAAATCTGAAGAATGACAAAGAAAACCCACATCAAACAACAAACCTTCTTAAACACTTATTTTTGAAAAACCTTGAACATTTATTGGCCAGACACCATTGATAATGAAGACCTGTATCCAAGAACCAACAAAGACCCGATCGCAAAACAGATCCTCAGGAGAAAGTGGGGTTGGATAGGTCATACCTTGAACAACATCACAAGGCAAGCACTTACCTAGAACCCTCAGGGAATAAGAAGTAGAGGAAGGACAAGAAATACCGGGAGAAGGGACTCGGAGAATGAAGCAAGGAGAATTGGATATACCCGGCGAGAACCAGAAAAGGTAACTGACGGGGGATCATAAAACCTCGCTGCTCAAAGGCACAGAGAGATGCCTCTGATAAACCCGGCGGTAATTGATACAGCACAAGAATCCCGCTTCAGAGTGACTTCGGAAAAGCCCGTTAGTTTCCGGAGAGGCGGAGACCCCAAACGTGAACTAACGCGTTAGTTTCTCCTGGAAATAATTGAGTATATAATGTAAATATTGAAACAATCGTAGGTTTACACAATATATTTTCATATAAACATCGTGTAGCGTGTGAACGTGTGTGAAGCCGTCGTTGCTAAAGACTGCTGGGCTATCGCTGGGCAGTGGTAAACATGGGCGATAATACGAAAACATTGTATCATATTTTTGGGGCCAATTCAGTCAGGGCATCCCTTGTTTGACATAACACGTAGTCCCATGTGCTGTGTTTATGTCGACACCTGTGATCGCGCCCGGTCCACTTTTTTTTTTTACACTCGCGTATAATAAGAGTAAGCCAACAGTTTCAGGGCAAAATTTTGGCAGGTTCCGATTTATTTTAAAGAGAATACGCTATTTTTCGTGTTAATGAAACATGCTTTATGGGTGATTGGACCCCTTAATTTAACGTACAACAGTCTCGAACCATCATAACACCAGATGAGCATCACAGGTGACCAAATCGTGGTGTTTCCTGTGGTCATCGCTAGATTCTCCCCGTGACTGAGCGGAGGGGGCGACATCTGGTGGATGCTGGGACAACTATTCTGAGAAAGCTTCAGCACCAGGTTAAACTGGCAATTTATGATAAAAGAAAATAAAAGCTACTCCCCCCCCCCCCGGGTTATCAAAAGGTCCCCATATTTAATCATACGCCAAGCATTATATCGTATCCATCAGCCGACATGTTTTATGACAGACAGGTATTGGGAAGCTGTGCATGTTTACTAGTGGTAGGAATTGATCTTAAAACCAAAATCGATGACTGAAAAATAAAAATGATCGAATATTAATCGATTATTTTATATTCTTTTCTATATTACCTTGAATATTGTTAATATAATTTGATCATTAAGTAAAGCCAATAATTCCGATGTGTCTTTTGACCTATCATATATATCCAAGTAAATGGGGGGGGGGGGGATACCTGTATGTAAAATATCGACCCTAGTAAATAGCCTGACATGTTCATCGGTATTCATAAAGAAATCAATAATCCACCCACATCCAAAGTTGACTTGCCGTCGGACGATTGTTGGTTGCGCAAAGTTCCATTTTTATCCTATTCATTGCTCATTGATTGTTCGTGTATCTCTGACAGGATTAGATACTTTGCATGTGCATACATAGTCGTTTTTAATCAATTATACAAAAAAAAAAACACAACTGATTTAATCGATTTTGAAAGAAAACGACCAATCACCGATTTAATCGATTAATCGGCACACCACTAATGTTTACAGCACGTGACGGCATCATCACTGTTACATAACTGTAATGTAACGAGCATCACATAAAACGAGCATCACAAATCTCGACTTTAGTAAAAGATGAAGTTTAGACAAATATACTGACAGATAATAGGAATACTAAGACCCAACAGCACCCTGCCTGGAACACAACGTTAACATTTCATTCGATCTTGCTAACAAGCGGATAAACCTTGATATGAAAATTCTTATCCGCAAATCTCTGGAGATGTTTAATTCATTTTCAGTCGCTGTGTTGACAATAGGAAGATTGGTGATATGTCAGATTCATCGCACAATTACATTTATGAATAATGTCCAGTCCTGTCGTTTTGGCCGTCTCGTAAAGCCTTTGGACAGGAACAACAATGGCATTCCAATACTGAAAGAAAATGCAAAATACTAATCAGAAACCGAAGACAAGACCGGCACTCCGTGAATAAATTACCCCCTGTTTACCTTGTGAAAACACAGAGACCCCGCAGATCGTATGGAGCCCCCGCCTTTGTCTTGTTGCGATGTCCACTGTCTTACTGAATACTCTAGACCGGCACCTGAGGCGCGGGAGCACGTCTGCACGTTTGCTGCAAAGGGCATGAACTCTGTGTACCGTGAATGGACCCCTGTGTGTCATTTTAAAAGGGATGTTTTACAGATAGAAGCCTGGGGTAGGAAGGGATCGAACACACAAACCAAGGGTTTAAGGTAGGCATTTTATTATGATCAGATGGGCTGAAAACTTTCTTCATATATTACATAATGATCAAACATTGATATTGTATTGTCAGTTGGAGAACATTTCGAGATCGCTTACTTTTAACCACCTACATCACTAAGTGGTGTCTCTCTGAGTAACCAGGGCCGGTTCACATAAAAAAGAAATTTAGACCCGTGTTTAACGCAGGTTTCGTGATCCGCATTAAGTACCTCTTCAGTCCTCTTGGTCAGTACTTCATGATCGCCTTCGTGATTTACTTTCAACATATATTGTGATCTGCTTTTAACATATATTGTGATCTGCTGGAAACATGTATCGTGATTTTCTTTTAACATATATTGTGATATACTGATAACATGTATCGTGATCTGCTGATAACATGTATCGTGATCTGCAGATAACATGTATCGTGATTTGCTTTTAACATATATTGTGATATACTGATAACATATATCGTGATCTGCTGGAAACATGTATCGTGATCTGCTGATAACATGTATCGTGATCTGCTGATAACATGTATCGTGATCTGCTGATAACATGTATCGTGATCTGCTGATAACATGTATCGTGATTTGCTTTTAGCATATATTGTGATATACTGATAACATGTATCGTGATCTGCTGATAACATGTTTCGTGATTTGCTTTTATCATATATTGTGATATACTGATAACATGTATCGTGATCTGCTGATAACATGTATCGTGATCTGCAGATAACATCTATCGTGATTTGCTTTTAACATATATTGTGATATACTGATAACATGTATCTTGTTCTCCGTCAACACAGCGCCCTAAATCAGAGCCTTATGTTCCGTCAACACAGCACCCCACATTAAAGCCATGTGCCCCGTCAACATAGCGCCCCACACCAGAGCCTTATGTTCCGTCAACACAGCACCCCACATCAGACTTGTGCTCTGACAACACCAAACCCAACATTGGAGCCTTCTGCTCCGTCAACACAACACCCCACATCAGAGCCTTATGTTCCGTCAACACAGCACCCCACATCAGAGTCATGTGTTCCGTCAACAGAGCACCCCACATCAGAGCCATGTGCCCCGTCAACATAGTGCCCCACACCAGAGCCTTCTGCTCCGTCAACACAGCGAACCACATCAGAACCTTATGTTCCGCCAACACAGTAACCCAAATCAGAGCCATCTGCTCCTTCAACACAGCGTCCTACATCCGAGCCATGTGTTCCATCAACACAGCATCCCACATCAAATTCATATTTTCCATCAATACAGCACCCCACATAAGAGCCTTGTTCTCCGTCAACACAAATCACACACCAGAGTTCTGCTCCGTCAACACAGCACCCCACATCAGAGCCTTACGTTCCATCATCACAGCACCCCACATAAGAGCCTTATGTTCCATCAACCCATCACCCCACATCAGAGCCTTCTGCTCCGTAAACACATCGCCCCATATAAAATCCATGTGCTCCGTGAACAAGGCCCCAACAACAGAGCCTTGTGTCAACATAGCGCCCCACACCAGAGACTACTGCTCCGTCAATAAAGCGCACCACATCAGAGCCTTATGTTCCGCCAACACAGCAACCCACATCAGAGCCTTCTGCTCCGTCAACACAGCGCTCCACATCAGAGCCTCGAAAATAAGAGGGATACGGTCAACCCTATCAAAAGCCCCCCTACCTTTAAGATAAAGAGGACAAAAGCCCCCCCCCCCCCCCCCCCCCAAAAAAAAAAAAAAAACAACTTTTTTAAATAAATATTTAAGGTAACTCTGAGTCCCTATAAGTAAAGAATCAATTTATATTACCAAATTCTGTAAATTTTATTTATCACAGGTTAAAACCTGCAAGAGTGCAGAATAAATACTGTGCAATAGTAACTAATGAGTCTCATGATGTCAACTAAGCAGTAGTTAACATATGTGTATATATATACATAATTAATGAATCAACCTATATTTCCTTCAACACCGCGTCGTACATCTGAGCCATGTGTTCCATCAACACAGCACCCCACATCAAATTCACGTCCTCCGTCAACACAGCACCCCACATAAGAGCCTTGTGCTCCGTCAACACAACACCCCACACAGAGACTTCTGCTCCGTCAACACAGCACCATACATCAGTGCCTTATGTTCCGTCAACACAGCAACCCACATCAGAGCTTTCTGCTCTGTCAACACAGCACCCCACATCAGAGCCTTATGTTCCATCAACACAGCACCCGACATCAGAGCCTTATGTTCCATCAACACAGCACCCGACATCAGAGCCTTATGTTCCATCAACACAGCACCCGACATCAGTGCCTTATGTTCCGTCAACACAGCAACCCACATCAGAGCCTTCTGCTCTGTCAACACAGCACCCCACATCAGTGCCTTATGTTCCATCAACACAGCACCCGACATCAGAGCCTTATGTTCCATCAACACAGCACCCGACATCAGAGCCTTATGTTCCGGCAACACAGTACCCCGCATCAGAGCTTTATGTTCCTTCAACACAGAACCCCACATCAGAGCCTTGTGCACCGTCAACACAGCGCTCCACATCAGAGCCCCAAAAATAAGAGGGATACGGTCAACCCTATCAAAAGCCCCCCTACCTTTAAGATAAAGAGGACAAAAGCCCCCCCCCCCCAAAAAAAAAAAACAATAAAAAACTGTTTTTAAATTAATATTTAAGGTAACTCTGAGTCCCTATAAGTAAAGAATCAATTTATATTACCAAATTCTGTAAATTTTATTTATCACAGGTGAAAACCTGCAAGAGTGCAGAATAAATACTGTACAATAGTAACTAATGAGTCTCATGATGTCAACTAAGCAGTAGTTAACATATGTGTATATATATACATAATTAATGAATCAACTTATATTTCCTATCTGAACATACAAATTATATACATCATTCCAAATCATCTCATGAATAATAGTCAGTTAAACTTAATTCAGTGTCCAACAGCTCTGAGAGCTTCAGGTATAGTTCTTTCCCCATCGCGGAGTTCTGAGCTTATCCTGTGCAGCCTCTCTTGAAGTTGTTTTAATGCTGTTTTTACACGTTTGCGTGGAAGCTGGCCCCTCTCTTGCTGAAGTAGCGCAGTAACCACAAAATCATTGTCTCGTCTAAGACACTCTATAAACGTCCAAAAAGAGGGCTTGCTGTGGCCAGCAAGTTGGGAGAAGGCCAGATTCCAAGATTCACACTAATTGTTTGTGCGGTCCTCACTGTTTAAGGTCACCTGGTGTACGTTCCATGTTTCTGGTGGGAATAATGGCGGGATTCTCCGGATCCGCACTGGTGGAAGATCATCACCATTTCCCGGTGGCTGAATCCGCCATACGTGCCAGATAGATATGTTAAATCAAAGTACTGGACAAAATCCTCTGCTCCTTCTGGCATTTCATCTCGCAGATGAGCTATGCCATCTTGTAAACTACCTAGAGGAAGGAAGGCCAAGCCATCCAACATTCCACATAAGAGTTTGAACTCATCTTCCTGGCGGTACCGTCGAATAAGGCCAAATTCCCTGATCTTCCGCCAGGTACTTTGAGTCAGGTGGAAGCAACAGCCTTGAGTTGTAACATGATGACAAGAGTGTTCTTTACAGCATTTATGGCTGCCTGCTCATAGTCAGTGACCACTGTCGCTTGATCTGGTGTTATACCATGTTGTTCGCATTGTTGCAGTATAATTTGAAGCAACTGTTCATATGTGTCTTGAGCTTTGTCATGTAGCAGTGCATAAACACATGTAATGGCCTTGTCTCCAAGTGGCACACTAGTCAAATACAGCTGTCTTAATATTCCAGGAATGACTGTAAAAGTTCCTTCCATGAACCATTTATCTGAACGGGCAAGTTGGCGAAGGTTCTGTTCTGTTGAAAAGATCAACATTCGTTTTGCCACTGGTCTGTTGACATACAGAGGAAATGGCTGTAGATCAGAACTAACTGTCGTTGTCCACTCATCAGGGATCTCCAACTGGCGCGAGGAAGCTGGTTCATTGGGTAGGGCAATCCTTCTTTGATGTCTTATGCCACGCGTTATGGTGTCTGTATTTCCGATTCTCGCCTTTGCCGCATCGGTGGCTGATAGGAGTGTCCCATCAGGATTTGGTTCGGGCGTTCTCTTGTATCGGCTGCTCTCTGACGGATGTTGTTTCTGGTCTTGATCACTTCAAAAGCATGTGCAACAGCGTCATGGGAGTTAGGGGTTGTTACATGAATATTCCCATTGTCAAAGCTAGTAGTTACAGCCCCTTTCACTGTTCCCTTTCCTCTGTGAGCATTCCCAACTTATGCGGTTCTTTTTGGTGACCTTCTTGGTGTATAGATATCCTTCGAACCAAAGCTTCTCGCCACCTTTGTTGTACAGTCTTATTTCTATATTCAACATGGAAACATTCACTAGAACTGATATTGCCCACATATCTTCAGATATATTTATACCTGCTGAGATGGGAAAGAAACCCACCATCTGAGAAACCCTGTATTTATTGAAAGATACAGTCACGAAGAAGCAGTCATGAAGATTTTAAATCTGTTTGCAATTTATGAGCAAGATCATGAACCATGCCAGCAAATAATCATTCAGGTGAAATAGGTCGTGTGAAACTGTCCCACGGGAGTGGTTTCTCAATAAACAGATACTTAAGACTTTTTGTTATGTTATTAGTCAAAGTTTTAGTACCATCAGTCTTGAATAACACATTACAAGTGTGGGTCAGAAGTATAGATTGATATTTCTATTGTAAACTCTATGATTATAATATATATTGTAAGTTTGAATTTTGAATGTAATTAACTAATTATATAAGATAATTATTCAGACCGAAATTAATAATATGCAAGTATAATATGTAGTTTTACCGTATAAATTTTATCTCTTCATTATTTATCTTCTGAGTATAAAGTATAATTATATTTATCCAAAATTTGTTTAGAAGGAGTCTTGTCACCATTTAAATTTTATATTTATATATATATTGTATATATTAAAACATTTATATATTAAACATCGTGATGATTGCTTGTTTCAGTGATCTCTTTATTGTATCCGCCAAAACGAAGTTTTGCGGATACTATGTTTTTGACCTGGTAATGCCGCCGCCGCTGCCGTCGCGTTCGTTTCCGGAATAGAACTCTGAGACCACTGGACAGATTTTCCGAAACTTTACACGATTTTCGGGTCACATGTGAACTGGTGCCAAAATATTTTGCGTTGACCTCTGACCTTTCCTCTCTTCAGTGCGTCCATCTGTGCGTGTGTTTTGACACATTAATCCACATAACATCGGACTCGTTTGACCAATCAGGAAAAAAAATTGCACAATTGTAGCCCTTGGATAGCTTTATAACATGCATAAAAATGGTGGCGCCACCTTCAACAATTTTTGCACAGCGTCCATCTGTTCATCTGCCTTGGGATAATATCACTCAGATGGACTTATTCACCTGAAATTTTGCATGTATGTTCATCCTCGATAGTTTTCCGGATTTTATGACAGGTGGCGCCACCTTCATTCACGTTTACGCTGCAGACATCCAAGCTAATATCTCGGGAATCGTCTGACCGATTGGACCAAAATTTTGCATGTGTACAGAACTTACATAGCTTTTTATCATACACAAAACTGGTGGCGCCACCTGCAACCAGTTTTGCACAGTGTTCGTCTGTTTGTCTGCCGTGGGACAAAGTCACTCATATCTCGGCAGTGGTTTGACTTATCTGCCCTAAGTTTTGCAATTGTATACAACTTAGATAACTTTCTGGATTTTGTGGGAGGTGGCGCCACCTTCATACACATTTCTGCTGCAGACGTCCATGCTTATATGCAACACACCTCTCTCTGTTCCCCTCGCCACTCAATCCATGCCTCACTTCAGCTGTCCCACTCTGGTTTCGCGTCATCCATGCTTATATGCATAACATCGTTTTCTATTTCCCCGAGCCACTCAATCCATGCCTCGCTTCACCCGTCCTACTCTGATTTCGGCGGATACACGTAGTCGCTTGTCGACAACCCGTATTCTAGTTTATTACTTGTATCTTATAAAGTGTTATATATTAAAAATAAAATAAACTTTACTGTGCAACTGTAACAGATATGTTAAACATAAAGAAACAATATGTGAAGTCCTCTTTACAAAAAAATAAGTGAAAACAAACTGTAACAAGATGTGTTGTTGTGGTGATAGTGCATGATTGTGATTGACTCTGAGATTAAATGACTCTGAGAGAGTTTTGCTTCATATATGACTGTTCTAATGTCAAAATGTATATGGTAACCATTTATATATATATATGTGGTTATTTAAAAATGAATTTGAGAAACAGATGGGCAGCCCAATAACGGATCCTCATATGGGCAAAGCCCATCGGCAGATGGGCCAGATCCGCAAACAGGCTCCAACATATATATATATATATATATATATAAATTATATATATATATAAATTATATATATATATATAAATTATATATATATATATATATATATATATATATATTACAAGGTTAAAGCTAGACAAATTTGAGTGCCGGCTAAATTTACGGACATAGGCGAAGCAAGCGGAGGTCACGGCGGGGGATCCGGGGGCATGCTATAGGGCCACTGGTTGTTGGGGGGGGGGGGGGGGGGGGGAAGGGGGGGCGTTTATACATGTTATTTCATTTTTTGATTTTCTTGTTGATCCGTTTGTCTCACTTTTATTAACGTGACAGTCCTTATAATGGACTTTATTACTCATCTTTATATTTACCCGAGTTCCGACACTGCGACATGATTCCAGACTAGTTGTGAAATCCTTTTCATAAATCTTCAAATCTTGTCGTAGAAAAATTCCGGGAAAACTTTTATTTATTTACTCATCAAAACATGAATGAACGTAAATAAATATTGTCGATAAAAGCATTTTTCCCTCGGGTCACACGTTTCACTACTCTTTAACGAAGTCATCGACTAACGAGCAAAATAATGTAAACTTTAAACGGTCAATGTCGGATCCAGAAGGGGGCGCGCGCCCCTCCGTTGAACTATAACATCTCGCATTTTATCTATTTCTTTTCCCCGTTATATTCGTAATTAATTTTCATTTTTTTTTTCAGATATATTTTTAAATCCGAGCAATTTAGTTATCCACAGTTTATTACTTTCTAATTCATAAATTGAGGATATTAATAACAGCTCTGTGATAACGATAGGGAGGGAGTCTTTCCGTAATAACACTCTACAGGGTCAAAACAACGAGGACCCCCCCCAGCCCCCCCCCCCCCACCCCCCCCCCCAAAAAAAAAAAAAAACGGATTCGCCTGTGATTTCCGTTCGTCGCAAAACCTAGCTGGGGTTCTGGTCGACCGGTAAAAATCTCACTGCCAAATGGCTGACACACGACCTCATGGCCTGCACGGGATCGGTTGAGTCCGGTGTACAGAAGCCGGTAAAATAAAGAGTTTAACATGTGGCTTGTACATATCAATTATTTGAACACAAGGATTACATTTAAAAGATGATATTTTGCAAGTTATAAACATAGATGCGCATCTTCACCATACAGAAATCAGCATGTTACACACGACTGAGGGTTTGGACTTTCCTGGTAATATAATTTTTTTCAGGCAATATAAAGATTATAGCCGGCCACTGGTGAACCCCCACCCGCTAATGATTGACTACGTTATGCATAGACATTTAGGAGAATAGTAGTTGAGGAACCTAAAATCCTCATATTTTTTTGTGAAATGTGCCTCAAAATTTCCTCTTTACATAGCATATTTAAAATTGTTTCTTGATAGGATCTCCCCCTCACATACCCTCCCCGTGTACCGTTATTAATTTAACTAAAAACATGTCTCTAGATTTTATTCATATAGGTGAAATAAAAAAAAATTATATTTTGAAAGGTTGAATATATATGTATGTATATATATATAAATATATATATATATATATATATATATATATATATGTTTGTGTAACCGGACACACAAAAGGGTTCTTACTGGCCTTGCTAGTGAAGCTTGCTTTATTAGCGAAGCGGTAGACATATAACTTGTTTCACAGGTTACGGGTTCGAATCAGCCTTCGGGCCTGGTTTCTATTTTCACCCGTTACAAAGCAAAAGGTGTCAGAACAGGGATCCGGGGCAAATTGTCCAAACCAGTTCACGTGTATAGATTCCCACGTTCTGAGGACAGAACGTCTTCTGAGAGCGGACGAATGTGACCGGACACACAAAAGCGTTCCTACTGCGTTACTTGCTGGTGGAGCTTGCTTTATTAGCGAAGCGTGGAACGTTTGACTTGTGTGTCACAGGTTACGGGTTCGAATCCTCCTTCCGGGCCTGGTTACTATTTTCACCGGTTATAGTTATATATATATATATATATATATATATATATATATATATATATATAATACACATGGTAGGAGCGTATACATATTATATATATAATACATATGGTAGTAGCATTAATATATGTATGTGTGTGTGTGTGTGTGTAAAATTAGAGTGACTTGTAGTGCTCATTTATACAATATATACAGTGGGAGAGCTTTGTAGTGCCTATATACACACATATGCACAGTAAATACAGTATACAATAATATATATAGGAGGAGTGCTTACATATACAGCATATACAGTTAGAGCGTCTTGCAGTGCCTTATATACAGAATATACAAGGTCGTGTCGATCATTAAACTCATAAGGAGAACATGTATCCGTCATTGCATGTTCAGAGGAGCCTTTACCACCGACTGTATAGTCGTGACATTACGACTCAGATGGCACTTATTGGACTGGTAAGGCTAACTTGAGTCGTGATACAAGCCAAATCGAGGAATGTATCACAGTGGTCTTCCATCATGTTGCATTCATATCGTGGTTAACAGTCCATAATAGAACATTATGATGAATTAACACCAAAGAATACATGTGAACTCACAACCCAAACTAAAAGTCCGTCTCCAGATGGTAACGAGTCATTTCTTTCGGGTACAAGTAAGCTGCGTCCGGTAACCCGTGCGAGCCATGCCTGTATTCATGCCATCAGAAATTCAACAAACATGCGGAAGGATTTACCGATATGCTGAGTTAAAATGGAATATTTCTTGCTCATTTTATAGGTGTTGTTAGAAATTAGGCTATACTAAAATAACTAACGATTGATATGTTCTGTGTCAAGTGAGAGCGTACTTGTAGGCCATGAGGCGCTGAAAATAATTGCATCCTCATAGAGCCTTAAAGTGCGTTTCTCGCTAAAGGATGTAAAAGCACTCAGACAGCCAGTACGCTGGTCGTAGACTCGAGTATGTCAGAGGGCCAAAATGGCGCCTACACCGAGTGTACAGCAGTGTGGCGCTTGTTGCCGATATTGTTTCCAGAACGCCTGATCCCCGCCTCCATTGACCTAAAATGTTCAGGTTACAAGTCTCAGAAATCTAATAATAGTCACGCATGGACCAACACTTACAAACTGACATCTGATCGCTCTCTATGCAGGAGTTGCCTTAATGCACTTTAACTGAGTGGACATGTAAATCTCGCCGTCTTCACAGGTGGACGGGTACACCTAGTTTTTTTTATTTCATCTGTCTTTGTCTTTTTCCCTGCCTCTTTCTCTTTTCAGAAAACCTTATCTTTTTCATAAATAATGAAGAAGTAAACAGATACAGTCGTTATATTAGGGCATCATACTGAAATCGTACGTTTAGCTACAAAAGTTTTGATTTCATGTTAATCTTAAGATTGGTGGTAATTATTGGTCGTATTACTCTTTCCGACATCGTGAGATTTGCAGATTAACATGTTTGTTTTCCTCAACGTCAAGGCTCGCTTTAAGATGGTTAAGATAATTAAAACATTTTAAGTTTAATGCGGTTTGTGTTGATACTTTATTTAATGAAGTTCTGTTTTTAATTTTGACCTTCAGTTTTAAAATGTCATTTTAAGACTTAAAAGTATTTTGTAAAAAAACTGGCAGAACTTTTGTGAGCTTTGAACAGGACAATCAGGACAATCAAATGTCAGTTATCTAATAATAATAAAAAATCGGACGACCACTGGATTTTTCATGTGTTTATTCATCTAGAATGCCTGACGAGTGTTATAATTAATTTTTAAACAAGTTGGATCAGTTAATAATTGAACTTAATTTGTTATCTTTTTCAATAATTACCTGTTACGTCAATTAGTATTTTAGTTGTCATAAGGCGAAATAACATCTATGTTTGTTCATCAGACATTATTTTCACAATACATGTTACAGTTGTTACGTCATCAGATCACCTGTCGTTCGTCACGTGCCATGGGCTTGTAATGGTTCTACAGATTCTCTGTCTTTGCGGTATGCTCCATAAGCAGCGGCTACGCTACGCTCAACTATTCGCTACACTAACAGCTGCAATAAACCGCGGTTGCCGGTCAGGTTTGGCCACCAGACGGTGCTGTCACTGTGGAATTCCCCCTGCGTTATATTTAACCAAACACATTGCAGGTATCACCAGCACAAACGGATGTTCTTCGAGGTACCGGTCACTTTACACTGCTGGGGAAAGCGCTTGGCAGCACAGACTTTTTTCACCCCATAGGAATACACACGATGCAATCGTCAGCTTTCAACACAGTCTGTATACTGTTTTTATAAACTGATGTCAGCACCAAACACTGAACGCAGAGTGAAGTTTAATTGTTTAATTGTTTAATTAAAAATACATAAAGAATGCCTTAGTCTGTACACCCAGTGATATCGCAATACAAGGTACATAATCACAGTATATAACATCACTTAATCTCTCCTAATTAACCTGAAATTACGCCCACACTGGGAATAGACTGACTGGCCATCGTTGGCTGGAGAGCCAACAGATGGCGCTACCTGCTAAGGGGTTTGGGCTGACGCTAGTTTTTATAAACTGATGTCAGCACCAAACACTGAACGCAGAGTGAAGTTTAATTGTTTAATTAAAAATACATAAAGAATGCCTGGGTAGAGAGAACATATATAAATAACCTTAAACATGATTAAAAAGGGTTTCACAGTAATCAAAAGGTGTTTGAGCATGTACATAGTGTTCGTAAAACACATCCCTTGTTGTCCATCGCCCAAGTTTCAAAACAATGTCTGGGTCTGTACCGACTTCGATGGCTGATGTGGCACCTGTAGGCCTGAACGATTTCGCAGAAAATCCCTTGGAGGCCAACCCAGCTTTGTTAATACAATCATCAAGAATACTTGCTATTGTGGATGACGATATAGCTTTGTAAGGTGTAGTCAACGACAGGAAAACAGGACGCGTGTCCATCGGACGAATATCCTCAGTGCGTTGTATGTAACATTTAACAGCAGCAACAGGGTCTAGTTTTGAATCAGCGTGCGGCGGTAAAGTCTCCTCAAAACCGCTCCGTGAGGTATCATTCTTCGAACCAAATATGCGTATAACGGCCGCTCCATTAGGGAGAAAGGTAATTTGATCCGTGCTGAATACTATTGGTACGATTTGTCCGCTCTTTGGATCGTAAACCTTTGCTTTCGGGGCAATGTCAGAGGGTCTGAGCATAATTGATAGAGCAAGGAGAGCCACTGTTTTTAGCCTAAGATCTTTAATTGTGAGATCCTCATTTTTAGGCCAGCTCTTGAACAAGTTCATAAACGGCTGAATAGGCATCACCATTGAGCGCGTTCGTGGTGCTGAAGTGCCACCTTTCGTAAGTGCTTTCACCATATTTGAAAGTGCCTTTGTATGCATCAAGTTCGCTCTGCCTAAGGCGTTGTATAAGTTTGAAATTGCTGCTGTCGCGGATTTTATGACCGAAGCAGGTTTAACTGTCTCATCAGCTAAAGAACACAAAAAATCAGCGATGACAGCTGCAGTGTCAGGAGGAAATAATAAACAACGTTTATCACAGAAATGTCTGAGTTTCCGGAGCAATCCGTTGTACAGTTTTAGGGTGGAATCTGCCCAGGCAAATTTCATTTGGGCAGTTGCTCTGGGGGACCAGCCCTCCCTAGTTAAACGTTTTTCCCAGAAACTCTCCAGGCATATATTCGCCAGCGTCGATTTTTCCACGGTTCTGGTCGGGCACCCCTGAACCTCATCGCTCTGGCACTGTTCGGTATCTTTAATGGCGGAGCAACGGCCATGTTCTGTAAAGTTTTGTACCAGAACTGACTGGGCCACCTCGGTGCAATGATTGTTGCTTCTGCTCTCTGATCGCGTATGACCGATAGCACCTGGGGAATTAACCTGAAGGGAGCGTTTACAAAGTTCATCTCCTCTCCCCAATTTTGTTGTGACAGAGCATCTATGCCCTCTGTCTGAGGCTCCCAGTAGCGCGAATTGAACCTTTGCAGCTGAGTGTTTGTCACACTTGCAAACCTGTCGACGGTATGCGGGCCGAAAAGACGGTCTATAAGTTCGAACAATTTTGGATGCAGCTGCCAATTGTAAATGTCCACTATTCTTGATAACCTGTCGGCTTCCTGATTTGCTGATCCCTTTATATGAGCAGCCTGTATATGTATGTTCCGGTCGTGACTGAGTCGCCAGATCGCGGCTGCAATATTTGTCAAGTCTTTGCACGGGCCCCCTTTGTTGACTATATACGCAAGGGCCGTAACATTGTCCGTGAGGATTTGAATGGATTTGTCCTGTATAATATCTTCGAACGTTTGCAGACCCATGAGAATTGCCATCAGTTCTCGATAATTGGATGACTGGTGAGCCATGCGATGAGTCCATTGTCCGGATGCATGCCTCTCTCCTAAGGTGGCTCCCCAAGCCAGATGGGAGGCATCGGTTACGAGTTGCATCTGTACGGGTCGTACTTGTACAGGACAGACGTTCCATTCTGAGACGTAACTCAGCCACCACTGCAGCTCCTGTTGAACCTCTTGACCGAGATACAGCAGGGATTCCCAAGTCTCTCTCTGACGTAGTAGACGGTATGTGCCCCTGAGCAGCAGCTTTGCAGGCATGATCACTTGTGCCATTGCAACACATTGGCCTGCAATGGATGCAAGCCGTCTGGCGGTAACTGAAGGGGCTGATAATACTTGGCGGATTGAGCGACGAAGCTTGCGAATTCTCTCCCCCGTGATTGATATGTCTGGGAAACCTGATTTCCCATGTGACCTGATTATGTTCCCCAAGTATTTCACCTCTTTCCTTGGCATAAGCGACGATTTTTCGAAATTTACTGTCCATCCTAACTCTGATAATGTTTGAATCAGTTGATCTAAATGGTCTGTGAAACAGGCAGGTCTGCTCATAAGAATAAAATCATCAACAAATAATACAATTCTTAAACCCAATGACCTCAGATATGCTACTACAGGTCTCAAAATTTTACAAAAATAATACGGACTCAAAGCTAACCCGAAAGGCAATTTCTTATATCTATAATACTTTCCTTTCCATCGAAATCCCAGCAAGTCACGATGCTCCTGCTTCACAGGTACATGCAGGAACCCATCTTTTAAATCAACTGTCGCTAAATCATCATCTCTCTGTATTAATGATTTTACAGTACGTATGTCTTCGTAAGCACATTTTGGTGTATTACAAGCTAGGTTAAGAAACCGCAAGTCTATGACCAGACGAAACTTATTCTGTTTCTTAGGAACAATGTTAATCGGGCTAACACACTTTGGCTTGTGAGAACACAGCTCAATTGCATCTAGTAATAACAAACGACTAATTTCTTTGTCTAAAAATTTGCACTGAGCAACTGAAAACAGAGGATTCTGCAAATGAAAACTGCACTGATCTTTTGATAATTCAATAGGTACACCATGCCTTACCCAATTGATAATATTATCTGAAGCACCAATACGTTCCCATGCACCAGGGACTAATACCATGTTACAATGACAAACCGTATTAAATGTAGTAAATCAACATGTACAATTATATGTTCAAGTCTCAGCTATCAGCTGACATATCAGTCAAGGAACCTCTCAATATAATTGTTCAAAGCACAAACAGTATGACAAGTTAATATATAGATTCCCATGTGAGCATCTAATCAATTGTAACAACATGGAACATAATAACCAGCTGGTTTATAACAAAAATGTCAAATGTTGATTCAGGATCCACGTCTGATCCGGCAGGATCTATTCTCTTTTGGGGGCGCTAGGCTCACCCCATAACTTACACTGACGGGCATTATTCTGGCCCTCACGCATTCTGATCATTTACGTTTTGGCCTCCTGATTGAGGTTTCCTGTAGAACTGCCGATTAGCAGTGGCATGTGTGTAATAATCCTGATTAGAGCGGTCCCTGTAGAATCCGCCTCTCTGGCCTCTGCTATAGCGACCCCGGCCTCTGGTCCCAGTCTGATACTGTGTGGCGCTGGCTGCAGCAATAGTGGCAGCACTTTTGAGATTGTCTAGGGTCTCTGCAGTGAAGAGAGAAGTGTTCTTTTGGATGTTTCTAAACAATTTTGTAGTTGTAGCATCAAATTGTCCCTGGACTACAAGACTAGCCAGCTCATCTTGCAGATATTTTAACTGCGCATATTGTACTGTAAAGATTTTCATCAGTTCAACTTCAGTAAGGCTGTCTGTATGACCAAACAGAGAAATCAGCAATCTTAATGTTGTTTCCGCATATTTTGCACTGTTAGTCGCTATGGCGTGAGCGGTGCGTGTCTCTTTAGTTATGCCTTGCGTTCCCTTGGGCAAAATACAGTCAGGCGGTAAATGGACTCTCTGAACAGAATCAGCGATAGACTTATATTCAGACTGGACGTCTTCATTGACTGGAGCTGTAAAAACACTGTGTTTAGGTCTCACCTCAGTCTGTTGATCTCCAGCAGCAGGACAGTCGGAAGGACTGGTCAAGGTACTGGGTGCGTCAGGCATCTGACGGTGATCGTGGGCGATATTAGCCCCATTTACGGTCTCTTGGGTAGCACTGATTTGCTTGACATCCGGTGATTTAAATTTGTCAGTCAATATACTTAGCTTTGCAAGTATACCTGCGTTTGTTTCTTCTATTTTCTGTAGCCTGGCATCATTGTCATGCCTGAATTGCTCAAATTCCGTTCGGTCTATCTTGCTCATGGTCAGTTGAATGCAAAAAGCCGTGTTCCCGCGATGAACACTGGGAATAGACTGACTGGCCATCGTTGGCTGGAGAGCCAACAGATGGCGCTACCTGCTAAGGGGTTTGGGCTGACGCTAGACTTACCTGAGGTCAGTTATCCCCCACTGTCTGCATATTTCCTGTATTGCGTGCCACACAAGTTTGCACCGCATAGCTGTTTGTTTACACGCGCGCTAAGCCAATCAGATTTCTTTTACCAGTTCTGCAGATTTTTTTTTAAACGCAGGGCCAATCAGATTTTACTTTATCCAGAGCAAACTGACTGGGTGTTGCCAAACCTTAAGAATCCTGCTATTTTTCACAACGTGTGAGTGGAAGGTCACTGGGCCGGGAGGTCACGCGCTTTGTTCAGAGCGTATCTGTGCGGTAGTACGAGCTATATTTTTGGTAGTATTTGCACTTATGCATTTATAGTTTTTTTTCAATGTGAAAGTTTTACTTGTAGGCAATGTGGCTTATACAGCTAAGGTACACCACACAAAAAGAAGCCCCGTATTTATCGCTGTTGCAGAAAATTGGCCAAACCGGTTTTCGACACCTGTTGGAGACACATTGTAAAAATGGCCTGAGCTCTATTTTTTAAGTTTATTTATTTCAAACCAGAGGAAAATATTTAGTTCTAAATTACCGCCGAATAAAGTCATCGGAGAAACATATATTGGAAAAACCTCTTCAGTTGATGATTCCATTATCTTTATACGTAGTTTTTAGCCCACCTTCGAACTGTAGCCATGTCGCGGCGTTCGTCTGTCGTCTGTTATACTAGTAGCTTTGCTCAGCAATGGCTCAACAGATACTCCCGAAAATTTATATTTAAGTGTAAAGTTGGTATAGTAGGCAATTAACGGTGGCACCACCTACATTTATGGTAATTTTGAGCGTTTCGTGTGATTTAGGGCCATAAGAAATCGCACACTTATGAACGTTGTGGCATATATAATGGGGTCATAGTGTAATTATTCTAGGAAATCAAAGTATGTGCACCATCCCACCATATATCCCTGCCATCATGATACTTTCGTAGAAAATTGGTCCAATCAATTTTTCAGAACCATGTCAACAAAGATGAGTTCTTTGGCCCTGGTGTGTGCCTCATTAAATTCAGACACCACGGATTGCTTTTCTCAAAAAATGTCCTTATCAACTCTCACTAAAATTTGCACATATATTGATCTTGGGTTTTAGTCAGTTTTCAGCACTTAGAAATTAACAGACATGAAACTGTTCAAACCTTTTCACCGGAATCTTTAATTACTTATATTAAAGTAAAAGAATGTGCATGGTCTCCCGATATATTTCTCTCATCACGCAAAGTGTGGGCAAAATTGAATGAATAACTCTTCAGAACAATTACAGACACCTGTAGAAATTTAAATTTATAAGGTTTTGGCGCCTCGTTTTTCTTTAAGCCAATGGCCTGCACGTGATGACTCGGTATTTTTCTTAATGAGGTACTAACCACTTTTTGCTTGTCACCAGGTTGTTGTTTTTTTCTCAAATCTTTTGCTGTTATTAATGGGGTCCATCACATTGTTAAAATCCTTGATCAGAATGCAAAAAAAACCTCTATGCTCACCATTCAGTGTCATTTTGACTGTGTATTGGTACTCCTGTCTCACATAATATTTGAAAGTTACAAATATGTCAGAATAAAATGATTAGATATGTTTCAGGCAAAGACTCAAGATTACATATTGGCTGAGAAGTTTAGTGGAATTGGATGGTTGAATTTTGAAACAGAGTGGCTCAGATTAAACTTTCACATATTCATAATATTTTACATAATAATGCACCAATATATCTTCAGGATCAATTGGCTCCATGTCTATATCTCATGGATACTTTACTAGAAACAGTCAGTTAGCATTTAAAATACCACATGTAGGTCCAAAGGATCTGAATCTTTTATGTACACTGGAGTAGGAACAACCTCCCATTATAGTAATAAGTCTATCAGGAGTTATTATATGTCCAGGAGAGCTAACACTCATTCAATAATATGCAATTAATGGAAGTGAGTGACTTTCTAATTTTCTAATTGGCCACTTAACAAATATAATACTTAATTGTATATAATTGTATAATCAGATGCCCTGTTTGAGTTTTTTTCAGCTCAGCTGACTGAAAGTCATCTGAGCTATAGCGATCACCCTTTGTCCGTCGTCCGTCCGGCCATCCTTCCGTTAACAGGGCACAAATCCTAATGTCTAACTAAAAATCCATAGAGGGCCATAAAAATATCCTAGGAAACCTAAAAATAGGTCATGGTAACCTATATTTTGCGAACTACAGGCTAAAAACATGATTTTGAGCACACAGTCAGTCAGACGGAGCACAAAGTGTGTCCACCAGGCCTACAATCTACTAACGTTACACCCATGGAGGTCCATAAAAAATCTCATTGGAAACCTAAAATTAGGTCATGGTGACCTATATTCTTTGAACAATGGGTCAAGAGCATGAATTTTAGCTCCATGAAAATTAGATGGGCACAAATTGTATCTGCTAGCCCTAGAATGTTCGAATGAAATATACAGGGCAATCTTTGGCAATCTCCATGGAAACCTGAAATTAGGTCATGGTGACCTATATTTTGCGTGCTACCGACCAACACATCTTGGGCAATCTCCATTGAAACCTGAAATTAGGTCATGGTGACCTATATTACTGGCCAAAAACATTTCAAGCATCCAAACAATCAGACAGGGTACAAAACTTTACTGTTGGACCGAGAATCTTCTGTCTTGACATCCAGGGATGTCCTTAAAAAGTGTGCATGGTCATATTTAGCTAAGCTGACTGCATACAAAAAGTCAAGATTTCATGTGAATGGCTGATCATATTATCATGAAACTTCTCTTCATGTTGATTTTGAAGAACTTTAATTGCTATAGTTTAATGGGGATACCACCTACACAATTTGGCGTTCAGATGATAAAATTCCTTTTGTGGTTGTCTTTCTAGTCAGCTGAGCGTCATAACCCATTGGTCACTTGTTTTACTTTAAATGGATACTTATGAGTATTTCACATAGACTATATTATTTTTAATACCTACCATATAGGTGTAGTGTTCTTGTCATAGGGGTAGGGTTCTTTTTGTGACAGACCATATGTGGCTCTATATGAAAATTATTTGTGCCATAAGATCATTATCCATTGTTTATATTATATAATTTAGTTATATTTTCATAATTTATCAATGTATTAACAGAATTGTAAATTTACTTTTATAGCAATTTCAATTGAATACTCAGTTGCCATATATAAATCTTTAATGAATACTTTTTAAAGTTCTTTTACTGTTTTACATGGATTATATATGTATTTTTTAAATATTTATTATGTGTTCACAGTTCCACCTAGTCCTAGTTCATTTAAGTTATATTCTTTTGTGGTAGACCAAGCTAATGCAGATCTGATGTGGGATTCGATTGTGCAATATTATCATATGTTTATATAGTTTTATGTATTTTTGTATTAATTATTGTATAGAAGAAATCTTAAATTGTCTTAGTTATTTCAACCAGGTGCAATATATAACTATTCAGTGCAGTTATATAAATGAATGCCAAAATTACACTTCCTGCCAGCCATTTTGAGAAAGGGACCACTATGGAAATAAGTTTTTAGCCCGGCTGACTGAAAGTCATCTGAGCCATAGCGATCACTCTTCGTCCGTCGGCTGTCCGGCCGTCCGTTAACAAGGCACAAATCGTAAATGCTAGATCTAGAAACTTCTGACTAAATACCCATATTGGTGCATAAAGATCTCCTCGGTCTCTGATACCCATATTATTCGAGCTATGGGGCTCGTAAAGACCTCCCCCCCCAAAAAAAAAAAAAAAATAATTATAAATTTGATACAAAACTCAAGTATCTGAATAACTAATGCATTAAGCACCATGATTCTTTGTTTATATTGATCATGGGTCATATTGATCATCAACAATTCCCGAAGACTGGTGGCGCATCCTGTATGTTCTTGATTTGTACGCATTTTTGGTCTGTTTTTCAGACATTCAAATGAAGCGATCGTCCGTTACCAGGGCACAAATAGAAACCGTTTGAACTAGAAATTTCTAACTTTACATCAAGGGAGGTCCATAAAAAAATCTCCTTTGAACCCTGAAATAATGTCACTGTGACCTATTTTCACACAGCTGTGTGAAAGAACATGACTTTACCACTCTTTGTCATTTTACCCATTGTTCAAGGCTCCTTGAATTCAGCTGAGCGTCATAACCCATGCGCCAATTGTTAACTTTATAGTGCTACCCTCGCTGTATCAGGGTGTGCATTTTTTTTATATGTACATGTACCTGTTATTTGCCAAATAATCAAATAAAAAAATAGTAAAAGTTAATTTCTCCTTATTAATTTTGGGACTTTCCCTTAAGGTTATGTAAATAGTTTTATCTTTAGCTTTTCTTTGCCCTGGTTGATTTTGTATTCTTGTCACCAGTTTGGAAGTTTCCCGACTATCTCACACTGGGTATTGATTTGGTTTAATCGGTTTGGTGCTAACTATGTTTTACTTGTGACTGTAAAAAAAATATGCAAAGAGATGACAAAATCTTTGAAATGAACACATCATGCATTATATCTTTTTTTGCAGGATTGTGCTTTATAATCCCTTTACTGTAGTAGGATTAACGCTGCTGGACTAGTTCATATATCATAAAAAAAGTTATTCACTCTGTTGTATATGAAAACGTTTTTATTTTAAATTTGTAGTTACAATTTTAATTTTACATATAAATATGTCTTAGCCATTAAATATTCAAGATACTCCATTTTCAAATTTTATTTATTAACTTGTGCTGTAATTCTTTTGCCTCATTGAATGGAATCACTTTATTTAAAACTCAAAATAAACTTTGTTCATGTAAATTTCAAAATAATCACAGTTAAAATAAATTACAAAATAAATTTCAAAACATACCATGAAATCATATTGTCAAAAATGAACACCAATATTAAAAATACCAGTATTAGAAATATAAGTTATTTTTTTATATCCCCAGACAGTCTGTTATGACAGCGAGTTAACTCGCGAAATATTTCACAGATCTTTATATCTTTATTAACTTGACATGTGCTTAAATATGTGAAGACGGGGAAACTTATTTAAAGTGAGGTTATGACATTCACTAGGAGAGTAACCTTGGCCGTGAAGATCCCTCCTTGGCGAAAACCACATAACATCTTAAATATGTAAAGAAAGGTTACATAGATTGGTCCAAAATCCAGGTTGACCGAAGATCTTTGGTCGCTCTTTGATAGTTTTGTCTTGTACGGCTCGGGTCCTCAGGGCAAGGATCTGGCCTTTATGTCAGTGGGCCGATCTGACGCCAGTACGTCTCTTGTCTTCACGCCTTTTAATAACCCTGTCAATTGCTCCTTGACAGTAGTGTGAGCATTACAAATCAAAAACCAATGGACAGATTTCGTTTATACTATTGCAGATTCATAGGTATGGGATATATGATTCAGTCTAAATAAATTGGGATCACAAACTTTACTGTGAGAATGGCCATGACAATGTATTGAATGCATTTTCTGAAAATCAAAATGACAGATGTCAGATGGTAACTTGTCGAATGATTTCGAAAACAGTCCTCAGGGCAAGGATCTGGTCTTAATGTCAGTGGGCCGATCTGGCGCCAGTACATCTCTTGTCTTCACGCCTTTTAATAACCCTAGACAGTAGTGTGAGCATTATAAATCAAAAACCAATGGACAGATTTCGTTTATACTATGCAGATTCATAGATATGGGATATATGATTCAGTCTAAATAAATTGGGATCTCAAACTTCACTGTGAGAATGGCCATGACATAATGTATTGAATGCATTTTCTGAAAATCAAAATGATAGATGTCAGATTGTAACTTGTCGAATGATTTCGAAAACAGTGATATTGATCTTAACCTTCAAGGTCAAATTAGCCAAAATGCAGGATTATGGTGAACCTCATAACTTTTAAAGTACCGCATATTTTCTCTTCACATTTATAAACAAATCCTAATAGGCAAGTTGTCTGACATTTTCGAAAACTGATGACCTTGAGCTTGGTCTTCAAGGTCAAATCAGCGGAAACATAAGAATTTTTATGAAGCCATAACTTTATAAGTGCTACATATCTTCCTCTCAAATTCGAAATATGAATTGTTTCCACCAAGATCTCAAAGTTTTTAAAATCTTGAGATCTTGACCTTGGTTTTCAAATCCCTTGGTTTGTGAAACCCATAACTTTTGAAGCACTGCATATTTTTCCTAAAATGAGACAAAAAGTGATGTCGGGCACGTTAAAACAATTTTGACCTTGGCCTTCTTGGCTTTGGCCTTGTAACATGTCGCACATATGCTTCAGAAGAGGGAGCCTATTTTAGAGAAGATATGCCTGGTCTGGGATACTATGACATCTCTGATGCCAGATATTCCTAGTTAATTTAATAATTGCCAGAGGTCTACTGTAGCTTAAGGAATTTGTTTGAACATATCTAAGCACATGTCAAGTTTGATAAAGATCCGTGAAATATTTCGCACATGAACACCCCCGAAACAGTCCAAAGACCGAAAAATACTTTGTTGATGCAATTGGTTTTATTTTTTAACTTGGGCTTACATTTTCACCTAATATTGCCCACACATATTCGTTACTTGGTTAGAATTGGTTGCATGGTCAATCGGTCATTCTTGTGGGCAAATTGCATCAAAGATGATTTTATGAGGAATTTTCTTTAGTTTAAAATCTCAGCAGTCATTATTTGAAATGTGTTCAGATTGTGTAGCCGGGAAGTGTGCCTACCATAAGGGATATAAGGCCAAAAGAAAAAAAAAGGTATGGTTCTCAGGCACTTTTTTTTCAGAAATCAATGCGGGCGGGCGCTTTTTTTATTTCAATTTTTTTGGTATGTTTCGATAAAAATGTCAAATGATAAGGGAAAAGCATGAAAATTACAGTTTTATTTTGCTAAATAAGTAAAAGCACTACAAAACAAAGGAAATTTTTTGGTTTTATCTTCTTGAAAGAAATGTCGGAGTGGCAGCAGCTCAAAATTGGAAAGTTTTTATTGAAAATCAAAATAAAATTTTTTGATGCGGGCGGTGCCTGAGAACTATACCTTTCATTTTTTTTTTTTTTTGCCTAAAGTGTGTCCAATAATGTCTCTGCCATCATGCTAAGGTTTTATGTGAGTTAGTGCAGATATTTCTTCAAAACAGCCATTGGCATATTTGGGAAATCGCAATATATAGCATTAATTGTAAACCGTTTTACATTACGGGAGATATGCAGTGTGTTCACTATAACAGGAAATTGGGTCCGAAGCCCGTATATTCTATAAGAATTCTCTGCAGGTTTTACAGTTTAAATGAACTATTCAGTTTCAAGAAGTTTCCTATATGAAATAGAATTTAGTTTTTCAAGTGTTCCAAATGGCATAAATTCACAGGTGAGCTTTGGGCCCCATGGCATTTCCTGTCAAGGCCACAAACTGACCCCAAAATCCCAAATAATAAGTGTAGGGCCTGTGGCTAAACAACTGGCACACAGCATGGTGATACTGAGTCAAGTGAAATATAAAACTGACCGAGGATAAGAAAGCAGACATGTGTCCGAGTGAACCAGCCCTCTTGTATATACTCTGTTTATAATTCCCCCGCAGGGAAGGGTGTTTAATATGACGTGAGACCTGTATTCACTGAACGTCTGATTCACTTATTGTAACTGAAGCTCGTGGCCAGGCAGTCACCTTCAGCACGGAGTGGTATATTTGTCGGTATTATGTACCTCTGATACAAGTTCACTGACTGGTGCGTATAATAACCGTACAAGGCTAGGTTTTTCCTCAAATATTTAAAAAGGTTCGTCCTGCACTTTTTATTTTTTTGCTCTATGCCTTTCGATACTGCGGCATAAATCATTGAATGTATAATTCTATCAATTGAATGGATTTGGAGGATATTGTTTTCAGTTTTCGGGCGACCCCTGAGATGTGGGCGTCACGTCAACCCTTCCGTCACCACTTCTTGTAATGTTTAACATCCCTTTGCGCCGTTTCTCGATAATCAAAACAAAAAAAATTACATACGTTTCTTGGTAGAAGCTTAATTGATATAATACTCATTATCATATATATTTTACTTTTTTTCTGATATCCAACGCCCCGCTAAAAAGTGGTGGGTAGATATTCCTAAAGTTTGATGTAGACGCAAATTTTGAATACCGTAAGACAAGCTTGAAAAGGCACCTAAAATACATGTTAAATATGTATGCAAATACAACCGAGCAAAGCTGTCCGAAAAACATGAACAGGATAAATAAAGATTATGGTTAAATTTCTTTTAAAAAACTGTACATAGAAAAGGGCCCAAGGTTAGAACATGCTTGTTCACACACTTGTTTGACTGGGAGTGACCAGAGTGGATCGAATCCTTTTTTCAGGGGGAAATGGGAAGAAAACAGAGTATATTAACTCTATATAGAGATACATGCTATCTTCGTACTATACGTAAGGCAAGACCATATACTCATACAGTGCACAGTTTTGTCCATTTCTTGAAATTAAAAAGAAACACAAATAGGGATTCGAGCGACTGTGGAGTGACCGTAGTCCTATGTTAAAAAACATCTTTATAAAAAAAATCACATATATGATTATTTTTCTTGAACGCTGGCATACAGATTGCCTAAAAATTGTTTTAACAGTAGATCATTGATAACTTCATCCATTGTTACAGGCTTGTGTTTCCGCCTACAATCTTTTATAATTTTGCGCAGTTTTCATCAACCCATCCCCGCGCTGCATAATGAAGGTCTTGGATAAATCTCCTAGGAAACCTAATTTGGTCACGGTGACTTATATTCTGCGAGCTAATGATCATTTATTATTTCAACATGCGTGACAGACTAATCAGAGGGCTGAACAAATATTTTGTTTTATTAAAATGGAATAATGTGCCTCAATGCCACTTGTCAGACTGTCAGCATGCAGAGTTGGAGCAGCATTGTCCATGTATATTATAATGTAGGACAGGTCTGTGCACCTCAGAAATTGAGCATCTTAGAACTTGAAGACTTCTGTCGGTGGAAATAGATAAAAAAAAAGGCCAGATTTCCCAAAAATCATCACAAAATTGCGCCAATATTGATGATGCGATCATTATTCAATTTAAGAAGGTAACTTTTAAAGAAGATTACATTCAGTGGTACTAAATAAAAACTGATCTAGAAGGTTACATTCAGAGGTACCAAAAAGTCCATAGAACAGGTTAAGAGAGGTTTCATTAATAGTAACACAAACGAACAACTTATACAGAAGGGTGGACTCATTGGCGCCAAGGTTAACTTATACAGGAGGGTTTATGTTGTGGCACATAGAGTAGGTTTGGAGGGAATTGATGAAGTCGTTGCGAGTCAGAAAGCGTTACAACTCATGACGATGCATGGGGGCGGGCGTGTGACAGGGGTACGACTCACCCTCGGAAGTCAGAACGCGGCTCTTGAACGACAGGGTGAAACTCAGGGCGACTGAAAGCAGCTTCACCCTTTATAAAGTAGGCTATTTTTATCAACCAATAGGAATCTAGTGAGGGTGTCAGATGACTTCTCAGTACTTCCATAAAGTAATTCATGGACCGAAATAACGAAGGAATGGCATTCTCTCCGTAGAGATCATTGAATCATGCCAGGGGCAGCCTTCAGTGCCTTCACTACGTTTATTGTGATGGATATGTCATGCATATAATCCGATAGAACATATCATTGGTTGTTCTCAGTGGGTCTGTCAGTACAATATGTATTATAATTTGCAAGAGATTCTAGTCGGCAGAGCATGTATTATTCTGTTTTGAATAGCTGAGTTTTCCATTCCAGTTTTGGGGGAATGAACTCTTGTGTGGTTGAAGTTAGCATTGAAAGGGGGTACGAGGTCATCATTGGTGGACTACCAAGTAGTATTTTGTGGACACGTATGCCAAGTTTTATGTCGAATCTTTCAATCAGGCAAGGATCAGCATGTCTTCTTTAAAAGAAATTAAAATCTGTTTGAATTTCTCGTAATCACATGTTGGTGACACTCGTCATTTTGTGAGAGCCGTCACAGGAGGGTGCTCTCTGTCACTTTATAACCAGGCCTAGCACGACTTTGACGGTCATAGCTTGTCCTTGAAAATGGCAGGATGAATTGAGGTTACGGTCAAGTTAAACGTCTGTAACAGTTGCCATGATGTACTAGCTATTCAGAGTAGACATAAATGACACGGTTACTAATACCAGGGGCGGATCCAGGAATTTGCAAGGGGGGAGGCTAGTAGATACTTTGCATAATTACACACACACACACACACACACCCTAAAACACACACACATATATATATTGCGCAGGCACTTGCCATAGACATTTATCTTATTATCTATCTATTTTTATATAAACATAAACAAATGTATGTATGTGTATATATATATATATATATATATATATATATATATATATATATATATATATATTGCAGTGTAAACTTCTGATTTCTGATGTTGAAAAGGTTATAATTAGTGCAACGTTGGATACGTTTAATGAATTTAAGTCACTTTATACCTGTAAAAAACTGTTATTGATGGATGAGAGAAAGAGGTATTAGATAGCCAGTACCACATTTAATCTCTTGTAAACATGTAGTCATAGTTTGAGTTTAACTTTAAATAATTTGCAGACTATAAACTAACAAAACATGACTCCACGGCTATGGATATCAAAATACACCTTTTGCATTCATCCACTTCATATACGATCTGACAATTTGTAAATTGTGACTTTGTTTAAATGGGAACAGATGTGCAATTTATTATATTTTCCCGAGACATAGTTTACATGTCAAACATTTAAACATTTAAGTGCGTATAAACATTTAAGTGCATTTAACATTATTGGAAAAGGCAAACGAATAACTAATGATTGAATATCATTCTTTATCTACTTTTTAAGAAATTACTCACCAGCGTTTATTTGATTAATTGAACAAAGCTGAGACAAAACGTAAATGCAGACCTTGAAGTCACACAATTCATATTATGTATATTTTTGTATTTACAGTTTGTAGCGCGATGATTATATTTATTCATGAGGAATGTGTGACAAGTTTACCAACTCGATTTTGCATAACCGGTCTGCTCGCCCCTTTTGGAAATTTATATTCAATTAAAGAATCCCCTAAAATAAGAAAAATAAAGACGGTATTGTGATCGCCTTTTTTCCACAACAGTTAAGCATCTTTTAAATAAAAATATTATTGTGATCCAGGTAAACTCTAAATTATTTTGGATTTTTTCTGGGTCTCCTCATAAATCCGTCTATAACTGTTTTGAATACAGCTGCTAACAAACGAATCAACCAACGTCGATAATTACGTGATAAACCTTGCTTTGCAGAGGATTCATTTACCCAGCAAATAAAGACTCCTTTGGAGCAAGCAGTAAGAATGGGGAATTCATAGCAAAAGAATAAATGATTTGGACATTATTTTTTTCTATCAACCGTTTTATAAATAAAAATAAGACTTGGGTATATTAATAATCTCTTTTAAAGTTGTCGTATAGATATGAAGATGAGATATGAGCACAAGTGCCAAACGATGTAAACCTTTCATTCATTATTTAATCTCAAATAATTGATCAGTCATAAAATAAAGACCCAACTACATATAAACATTTAAGTGCATTAAACATCATTGAAAAAGGCAAACGAATAACTCATGATTGAATATCATTCTCTAACTACTTTTTAAGATATTACTCACCAGCATTCATTTTGATTGACTGGTGTAGCTTAAATTACTTTTCCATATGTGCAGTAGCTTCTTTATTCTATAACTTGCTTTTATACGTTCAAACGTCAGATCACGCTTATATATACGTCTGAAGTATAAAATGCATTTCTTTCCTTCGCATATTTATGCATTATCATTTTGATAATTATTTGGTAATTTTTACATTTGTAATCGATAAAAAAATCTTTTATAAAAAGATTGTAAAGGTATTAAACATTGTCAGTTTACAAAAGTTTCATGTACCGTTTTGTACATACATTTTTTCTTTTAAAGAATGACAAGGACAAATAATTTCAAAACAGATTCCCCACTGAGAATTGCAACTGATGTATACAGCCAAAATCCCTGTCCCCCATACATGTTATTTATGACGAGGCAGTAAATTTCCACTACCTATCATTAAATTAAATGCTACGATGTAAGTATATTCAGACAATATTTAATATTTTTTATTTGAATGATAATATGTTGACGTTGTTTTAAAAAGATAAAATTATTTTTATTTCTAGGATAAAGAGAGGTGAAAAGGCTTGATTTTTATTAAAACGCTTAATCATGTTCACAAGCTAGATGTCTAGGCCGAAGGACAGCTGGAATATTGCATGAGAAATGCTTGAGGGAGCCACGGATGATAGATTCTATAATTCGAAATTTTTAACGTCTATAACCAATGTTTGAAAATACCCAATTAAATATTTAAAAAATCCAAAAGGACCTAAGGCAACAATGGTCCCCGGCCAGATGTTAACCAGGAAAGTGTGGCATCAGTGATGGTGCGGGACGGACGGACGGATTGAAGGACAGACGGAGGAAAGGACGGAGGGACTGACAGACGCGGACCATTTTAGTGGTCCTCTCACTTAATGGCGGGGGAATAAAAAGATGCCTGATCCTGGTGTAGACATGCGCCTCTCCTAACGATTCCTTGGGTTTTCAACTTTTATGTTTCAGTTGAAAGGGTTATATTTGTATGACGGCAACTGAAATAATGTAAAGAAAATCTTTTCTGATAAAAAATGATAACAATGTTTCCACCCTGGAAGGGGGGGGGGCTTCAGATCCCCCTCTGGACCCTCCACTGAAAACCGGAAAAAGAAAGGCTTTCTGACGAGTGAAAGCATCGGATGATGCCTGTAATTATTACCAAATTAAGCGAAAGGTTGGAAGTGAATATACAGACTTCGCTTGCTTGAAAATCAAAAGTTAAATCCAAATAATACTGATTTTTTTAAAAGATGAAAGTGTATTTCAAAGGCCCTTGAAATCAATTGCATCGCTCGTTTAAAGTCCTATGGTTGCAGGTTTTAGTTACAGATGACATGGGAACAAGTGTCATTGATGGTTACAAGGGCCCATCACTTTCTTGTCGTCCCCAGTCCACTTAAAGTCAGTTTGTTTTAGCTCTGGTGACTGTAAAGAGCTTTTATACACAGATAAGTCCATCATCCGTCACATAGGATTCGCCCCATGCTATAAGTTTTATACACAGATAAGTCCATCATTCGTCACATAGGATTCGCCCCATGGTATCAGTTTTATACACAGATAAGTCCATCATCCTTCACATAGGATTCGCCCCATGCTATAAGTTTTATACACAGAGAAGTCCATCATCCGTCACATAGGATTCGCCCCATGCTATCAGTTTTATACACGGATAAGTCCATCATCCGTCACATAGGATTCGCCCCATGCTATCAGTTTTCATACACAGATAAGTCCATCATCCGTCACATAGGATTTTCCCCATGCTATCAGTTTTATACACAGATAAGTCCATCATCCGTCAAATAGGATTTTCCCCTTGCTATCGGTTTTATACACAGATTCATTACCAGTGCGTTATCTTAATCATACCAGGTATTTAAATTTCGTGTATAATCAGAAGTTAAGAATACCGGAACTGTCTCAATAAACTAAATGTCAACAGAAAACGTCATCTTTTGAAACCACTCTTTTTGTTTTTTCCCAATGTCCTTGAGTGGCTTGATTTTTTTTTATTTAAGAATTCTATATTTCGGCAAACGGACACCCAACGGTCAAATAGAAAAATAATCAGGGGTGGATTTAGGTGGCCCTTTTCGACCTGAAAATATGAAAAATGGAAATACCTAAAGAGGCGCCGGACTTCAATACTATTGCAAGCGATATATTTGCGTTTAAAGTCTATTTGCATTCCCGACACACTTGTTCACCTGTGCCAGGGTGTTACCCCCCCCCCCCCCCGTCCCAGGGGTCCCAAGTCTCCTGAAGTCCTTTATCCGTCCTTGATAAAGTGCTAGGGTGGGGGGGGGGGGGCGGGGGGCTATATGATCGAACATTAAACAGCTGGCGTTGAGTGTGTTAGGCCGGTATGTCACACTAACGGGCCTATTAGGTGACGGAGCGAGAGTGTCACGCTCCATATGTGATCGGTCCAATCACAGAGCGGCCCGGAATCTCCAGGGTGAAACTGGCCGGGGAGAGGCCACCGACTCTAATAAACGGATTATACCGTAGAGATGTGAGAAAATGTCCGGGTCAAACAGGGATGGACAAGGTATGTTTAAATTTGATATTTAGATATTTCTCAGGCATTAAAGCTGACCGGTGGATTATGTTCATATTTATTGAAATAGTACGTACATGTATTCAAATCAATATACATTGGGGCCCAATAGTACACAAATTTTAGAATTATTCTATGTTAAGTAATTGACGAATATATATATATATATATGTATATATATATATATATATATATATATATATATATATATATATATATATATAAAATAATTAATGTACGGTTAGTTTGACTTCACAAGTTTGTGCGACAGATCTGTGTCGTGAGAGCAGCAGTCAAACCAGCTCACTCTTCAGGTACAAACTCACCGCGTTGCACTGGATTCATGTTATGTGAACAATAAACATTATATATATATATATATATATATATATATATATGTAAACCAGGGTGTTGTATCGTTTGTAGTTGTTGCCATATATATCAAGGAGTTTATATGAACTAAAATATACATACTGTATATATATATATATATATAAATAACTCTGAAGAAAAACAACACTGTTAATTCACAACAGTCTGTTTCACGGGATGCGACCCGATCATCAGGTGAATGTGGTTAGAATATATATATATATATATATATATATATATATATATATATATCTACACATCCAGGTAATATTAAGACTATCATTTTTGTATAACAGGAGATGTTTGGTTTGGGTGGGTGTTTAAGTACTTTTAAAAATGGAAAAACTGAAGCCAGGCCGATGATCGAAATAACATGTCTAAATAAATATATATAACTTTATATATATATATATATATATATATATATATATATATATATATATATATATGCCTCCGTGTATGTTAATGTGTTATCTTCAGTTATATCAGATTCCGCTTTAACGTGCATTACACGTGTATAAATGGTCTATATGATCTAAAAACACAAACCTGCGATATGATATGAGGGTTGTGTGATATGTGGGTGTGAGGGGTATTCGACGTCCACGGTATGGCACGGGGGCAGCCTTCGTCAGTGGGAAGCTTATCCTTGGGACAATGGGGAATTCGCATACCGGTTTGATCGAGGTCAGGTCACACCACTGACCAACCCGTGCATGACTTAGCCTATTGGCCAACTGACAAGCCCGAGCAAGGCTTAAAGGGACTCAAAGACCCTGCAAACAAGGGGTGCGGGAGAAATCTCGTCAGAAGGTCTCCCCATTAAGCTGACAATTGTGTATATAAATCCCCGACTGTCTGACCAAGCAACAGTCAATGAAACTTCTGCCGGGATCACTACAGAAGGCCCCGTAAAGTTTACCCACTTACTCAAAGACGGCGGATTGACACTGACCCTCCGTGTCCTTATGTTGACACTTACTCGCAATGTGATAGGTGTCACCAGCTTGTGGTGTAGTTTGATAACACATTAGTATGGAGGTGCGATGAACTTAAACCCTCCTTCACCAGAAGCACTTCGGCATCAAACATAGTAAATACCGGGATGAACGCTCACCTCAGAGTAACCAGAAACATGCACATTTATAGCATTCTGTATATATATAGCAAAACCATCATTCATACACACACATATATATATATATATATATCACAGGCTGATGTGATTTATTAAAATATATATATATATATATATATATATATATATACATGTATATATTTCTATGTTATCGATCAAACTATTTTAGACTACACAGTTAACTCGAGAATTAGACAACATGCAGATTGGTGGGACAACATAGAGAGTGGCAGTGCTGTGATTAAACTATTTT
Source organism: Sipunculus nudus (assembly GCA_026874595.1). NCBI lineage: Eukaryota > Metazoa > Annelida > Sipuncula > Golfingiida > Sipunculidae > Sipunculus > Sipunculus nudus. The sequence continues at coordinate 60,711,216 of CM049315.1, read as the reverse complement.
AGACTGAACAGTTAATTTTAGAATAGGACAAAATTAAGAGTGGTAGTGCTGTGATTAAACTATTTTAGACTGAACAGTTAATTTTAGAATAGGACAACATAAAGAGTGGCAGTGCTGTGATTAAACTATTTTAGACTGAACAGTTAATTTTAGAATAGGACAACATAAAGAGTGGTAGCGCTGTGATTAAACTATTTTAGACTGAACAGTTAATTTTAGAATAGGACAAAATAAAGAGTGGTGGCGCAGTGATTAAACTATTTTAGACTGAACTGTTAATTCGAGAATTAGACAGCATAAAGAGTGGTGGCGCAGTGATTTAACTATTATAGACTGAACAGTTAGTTCGGTAAATAGACAACATGCAGACTGGTTGCGCTGTGATTAAACAATTTTAGACTTAACAGTAAATTTGAGAAAAGGACAACATGAAGAGTGGTGGCGCAGGGATTAAACTATTTTAGACTGAACAGTTAATTCGAGAATTAGACAACATGCAGATTGGTGGTCTGTGATTAAACTATTTCGAAAAAGCTTGGTCATATTCGAACATGGATGACCTAGACGCATTTTTTAAGGTCACAGCGGCGATAATGCTAAAATGATGTTAACGCAATAACTCGAAAAGAATTTGAGGCACAGGTACCGAACTTGCAGCATTGATGCACATTATAAAGGGCTGGCTCATGTATGAATAGGAATGACCTTGACACATTTTTTCAAGGTCACAGTGGCGATAATGATCAAATTGATATTAATGCAATAACTCGAAAAAAAATTGAGGCACAGTCGCAAGTCTTGCAGCATTTACGTACCGCATGAAGGGCTATAAGTCAAGTTCGATTATGGATGGTCTTCATACAGTTTTCAAGGTTACACAGATAATCTTGGTCGGTGACATTAATCCATCTCAAATTTCATACATGTATTCACAACTTTTCACAACAGGCGGGGGACATACTAGAACTGTTCCACATAAAAACTTTTCCATTGTTTAAAGTGAATAACCCAGACCAGTGTTTGAGATATTTTATCTTTAAGGTGGCAGATGTGATTTTAAGTTGAATTGTTTCTATCACAAACGTTCAGGATGGCGGAGGAGGTGCCCCCTGTGGCCGTTGTGCCGAACGTTCAATATAGGCCTTCGTATCAAGTACCAGTACTACTTATTGTGTTCAAACCTGAAATAAAAATATATTTGCCTGTACTCCTAGTTTTACTTGTTCAGCTGATCCAATATATATATATATATATATATATATATATATATATATATATATATTGTTACGGAAACTAATAACAACAGATCACATGGTCGTGACGAGCATAAATTTTGTTACGATGATAAATTAAAATCCGATTCTGTAACACCAGGTAGCGTGATATGTCTAGGGGAATGAATAAAGAAGTCAGGGGGTATTTTGTTAACAAATAATTATAATTTATTCTTAAAACAACCCTAACATTACAATACACTAAATCAATACAGTTACACAGTATAACAAATGTATAACAGTAAGTCAATACAATTACACAGTATAATAAATAAAGTGTACAGTACCTGGATACCACCACTGTCACAGCGACAATAAGTCCTTTAAAAATAATAACCCACGTAAACAGTTCAAATGTAATTTGCTCTTGTAATAATCCCAAAGGCAAACTGGAGACAGTCCCACTAAATCTGCATAGAGTTCGTAGCATCCCTGACACTACTGCAATTATCGGATAGGTCCACAAACTAACTCACACTCCTCTGTGTCCGCTGGAATCTTTCTCTATCCTCTCTTCTTGGCTCTAAACAAAACGCCTATTTTATAGCTTCTATCCTAAAGCCTAGAAACTTTTTCACGAACAATCCCAAGAACCCAACAATACATAACTCACACGCGCCCAAAGAACAAAACTAGACGACCATAGGTCGAACGCTTCCCGGAAATCGGAAGTGAAACACAGACGGAGAGACAGAACATATTGTCGGTTTTCTATGAATGGAATGACTCTCAGGGACATTGCTGAGAATATGTGGCCCGTAGAATGACATATGAGACAAAAGAACAGGCAAGCAGACAAAGCTGACAACAAAAGACGAACAGACAGACATACTGACTTTGTGAGACAAGATTGACACCAGATGACTTAACCTAGTTATGGAGAGGATTCAAAGGAAGAAAATGAGTTATAATTTATGTAATTTAGATTTTTAGTTTTGGAGGTATGGCGAATTAATGATATACTTGGGAGGCTCCACTGTAGCGCCCTCTGGCGGACAAATTTCGAAGACGACAAATGCATTTCGTATTATCAGTGTATGACATGAGATGTCCCAGTTTCAAAAGGATTCCGTCAAAGCTGTGGCCTGTAGAATGCTATATGTAAGGCGTAAGAACCAGCAGGCAGGCGACTTTGAGGATAACGGACAGACAGATGGACACACTGACAAAGTGACAGAAGATTGAAACCAGATGCCTTAATCAGGTTAAGGAGAAGACTCAAAGGAAGAAAATAAGCTATAGTTTATGTAACTGAGGCTTTGGGTGTAGAGATATGGCCAATACAATGGTATGTGTGTGAGGGTCGTGTGCAGCGCCCACTAGTGGCCATATCCCGATAATGAAAAATTTATTTCTAGATATTAGTGTAAGACATAAGATGTAATAGTTTCAAAAGGATTCCGTCAAAACTGTGGCCTATAGAATGCTATATGTGAGACGCAAGAACCAGCAAGCAGGCGAATTTAAGGACAACTGACAAAAAGACGGACACACTGACCAAGTGACTCAAGATTGAATCCAGATGACAACTTCAGGTTATGGAGAAGACTCAGAGGAAGAAAAATGCTACAGTTTATGTAACTGAGGTTTATAGTTTTGGAGATATTGCCAAAGCATGATATGTTGGGAGAGGTTCGAGTTCAGCGCCCCCTAGCGGCCATATCCGGAAAATGAAAAATTGGTTTCGAGATATTAGTGTAGGACTTAAGATGTAATAATTTCAAAAGGATTCTTTCAAAACTGCGGCCTGTAGAATGCTATATGAGAGACGCAAGAGCAAGCAGGCGAACTTGAGGACAACTGACAAACAGACGGACACACTGACAAAGTGACACAGGATTGACACCAGATGACATTACTAGATCGTTGAGAAGACTCAGGGGAAGAAAATAAGCCATAGTTTCTGTAATTGAGGCTTTGGGTTTTAGAGATATGGTCAATATAATGATATGTGTGTGAGGGTCATGTGCAGCGCCACCTAGCGTCCATATCCGGAAAATGAAAAATATGTTTTGAGATATTTCTGTAAAACATAATATGCATCAGTTTTCAAATGCTTCTTTAAAAAACTGTGGCCTGAAGAATGCTATTGCGAGACGCAAAAACCAGCAAACAGGCGAATTTCAGGACAACTGAGAAACAGACAGACACACTGACAAAGTGACACAAGATTGAGACCAGATGACATTATCAGTTTATGGAGAAGACTCAGAGGAAAAAAATAAGCTATAGTTTATGTAATTGAGGCTTTGGGTTTTAGAGATATGGCCAATGTAATGATATATGTGTGAGGGTCGTGTGCAGCGCCCCCTAGCAACCATATTCAAAAAATGAAAAAAACCATTTCGAGATACTAGTGTAGGACTTAGGATATTTCAGTTTCAAAAAGATTCCTGAAATAATGTGGCCTTTGGCGCAAGATGAATGAAATCTCGAAATATCTCTATTCACGAGATATTTAACGAGATACTGCAAGACTTGTAATAAAATCTTGTAGTACTAGTTGAATGCTACCTGATACAAAAAACTAGGTCTCTCTAGCTTTAAAACTGACAAAGTTAGAAAAATAAGACCCCTTAATTTCGAATATCATGACTTTTCCCCCAAAATTTGTAACCATGGTTACGGCAAATTTGAGTCAGCTACACACCAGATGACAGGCCTTGGAATGACGATTAAAATGAGCTATTGTTGAAGTAGATACGACTAATAGTCACAAAGATATGAAGAAAAAACCGTTTTGAGAAGTTTTGATGACCTTGACCTAGACCTTTAACTTATTCTGACCAAAAACAATAGGGCACCTAGAATTTTGTTTGTCCATCATCCCTGAAAGTTTCAAGGTGATTGTGGCGAAATTGTGGCCAGGAGAGTGATGACAAACAAACAGACAGACAGACAGACAAACAGACATACGCAACTGACCAATATGCTTGCCGAAATCTTTGATTCCGGCAAGCAACAAGACACGCGCTCATAGAGCGCGACCAGCCCAGAAAGTTCCAGATTAGCATAAGCTCTGTGTTTCTACACGTCAGACCCCACTCGTGGTCCGGCCAAGCCCGCGCGTCCCGATGGCAACGGACAATGCTAACGCTACACAGACACATGCAGGACTGATGCATTAAATGAAAGAGACACCTGTAATAATAATAATAATAATGATAATAATAATAATGATAATATATATATATATATAATATATATATATATATTTATATTTATATATATATATATATATATATATATACCCACCGCCCATTGTTATATACTAGTATATTTGTGAAACGTTTTCAATGAAGAACAATGTTATGCCATCTATGTTGGAACAATTAACTGGAATTTGAAACGATTCTTTAATGATCACTGAATGATCATTAGTTCTAAAATAAAACTGCACGAAGTGTAGAGGCAAATAACTAATTTTAAAAAGAAATTGCACTCGGTGCAGAAAAATATTTAGATATTGTCCTGAATTAAAGGATGATTCGTTACTATGGGGATAATACAACCTTTTATAAAATTTTTTCATAATTTATTCAAATATTTCACGTTTTATATAAATAAAAATAAAATGATATGCTCATATATCTCATGATATAACCTTCTACCTGTTGTATTTGGTGTGTGTGTATATATATATATATATTTCCGATTACAAAGAGGTTGAATTATATGCTACAAAATGTTTGTGTTCAGTTTCTGAATTCCATAATATGTTACTCATACCAAATAGGGGCTTACGGTCTTACCATGACTAGTTTTAATTAAATCACAAATCGTGTGTACACGAAAAATTACGTTACTACATTATATGTGAAATCTGCAATATAATGGTATTCACACTAGTTATGGATTATCCTTTCCCCTTGAACTGCGTAATGAACATCTCGTTTGAAGTAAGTCAGAGTGATCTTTTGGTTTTCATTAGCATGAAGGAATTTTCCTACTGTGGTGAGCGAAAGATGTCCTTTAAGTGAATTACATGATATCTCTAAAAATACATCTATAACGAAGAAAATTGACCATATATTGACCGCACAAACGCTATAGATACGCCACTGCGAACAGACAGGGAATAATGAGTATCTATAAAATAAATGTGTAAAAGGGTACCGCTGTATATACTTAGAACTATACGACATGTTGATCGTAAGAGTAACTTTATGAAGATGTGAGTCTTTATTCCTTGTCATCCAGGGAAAATCAAGCCATTATTAAAATACTGAATCAACCGAATATCTCTACGCAATATATTATTGATTTTACTGCGAAAATAAATAAATGATGACGCCTTTCTGTAGAATAACGTGCTTTAATGGTCCGAGCTTTCGGGTAACACAGTATCCATGCATCGTCAGGTATATATATATAAATCTCGGAAAGGCTTTACCTTTCATTTATTTTTTTAAACTGAACTGAGATAGAATAACACGGCTTAACATCATAGGAATAATTGATTTTACTGTTATAATAATTATTTATTCGAAAACGACTTTCCAGATTGTAGGTAAAAGTCCATGTTTCACGTCTCTTTTTATTTCCCCACGCTTGTGGCGACGTTTTCTATATTACTTTTGTATGTGTAACTTCCTAATTTTGTAGCTGTGCTGAATTGCAAATTTAGACAATCATGATGAAGTTTTTTAATTATTAATTTTTAATTAAGGTCCCGCCGGTATTCGGGCGTTCGTTCGTCTGTCCACCCCTCATGATTTCACATCTCCTAATAAGAGAAAGAATTGATTACAGTGGCCTTCCAGTAGGTAACACGATGTAACTGATTATTACACCTGAAGGTGTACACTATGACGGGGTTTGATTACCTTGATTGTGGTACTAACGATCGAGCTGAAGACTTATTTCAAGGGAAGTGATTGTAAAATTCATGCCCTTCAGCTGAAGTTATTTCAGTTTCACTAAATGTGCCCGATACTCTTTATTGAGCATTACATACCGTACTTAAATAACGGTGCTGAAAACAAAAGAATAAAGTCGGAAATATAGGTGGCGCCACTAGGTACATGCGTAAAACGTGGAGAGAATCCGTCCAGCGGCTTATGGAATTCGCGACTAATGTATGGTAGGGCTGGCGTTTGCCGGGCCCTGGCAGCGGGTCACGTGGGAGAGATTAAATTCTCAATGTAAGTGTCATCATTTATTTTTTCTGATACCTCCGTGAACAATTTGAATAATTAAAAAAATGTCATCTCGTTTTCAGTATTTGGCCCAAAAATACCTTCCCTGATGCCCAACTTAAGGGTACGCAATGTGTGAATTCAGGGGCGAAGCGTGGTCTTGCACGGGGTGGTGCATTCAAGCATTTTTCGGATTATTAACCAAGACCGTTTTTTAACGTGCACACAAAGAATATACATATATAGGCCTATATATAATATATTATATACTATATTATTTTATAATATATTAAATCATATTATATTATATTGTATAATATTATATATACGCACGTATGTTTTATTGTGTTTATAGAGGGAACTTTATTCCATCATTTTCTTTCATATAGATGTAAAGATGCAGTCGGAAAATTGACCTGCTTCACCTATATTTAAAGTAGTAACTTTTGGGCTCTTTTCTTTACTAGACACTATTCTGGATATTTATTACAGTCTCCCGAGGCTAATAAAACTATATATGACGAAAACAAGCTCACGCAGTGACGTATCAACTTACATATAATACGGCATGCCCTTGTTTAATAAAATGATTTAGACTCGTCCGTATTATTTTAAAAAAAAATCTTAATTATATCATAGTATAATTTTTGCCTTTGAATCCATTGTGATGTTACATTTTGATTATAAAAGAAAAAAGGGGTTTCATCGATTTTATTTCTGTTTACCGACGAGGGAATACATAAAGCAAATAATGATTTGGATTCTCATGCATCTAACAACAATTTGTAACTTCCAGTGATTGGATTTCATAAAGCGATTTCACACGAATCAGAATTCCTGGTGAATCGGTATTTAAAATAGCTATATAGAATATCAATGAATAAATATCAATGAATCAATGAATAAATGTAACTAAATTGTAAGGACTTCTGATTTTATGTGAGGTATTCTTTATAAAGTTTTCAGTTTTTTACTTGTCCTCAAGCAAGTGGTGCTTTTCTGCTCGATTGTTGAACCCTGCTTTTAACATTATATATACCCGGACTTCTCCTGCCTAAAAAGATTGACATATGGAAACTTTTAATTTTAGGGGACTAATGTATGCGTCTTAATAATGTTATGCCCTTCGGTCCTGCTTGCCATGCACTTTTCATCATTTATTCGATCTAATTACTTGTATATCTGCAAACAACCAAAAACTGGCTGGCTCCTCCCGAGTTCAATATTAAAAAAAATATATATTCAAGCTTAATTTCACCCTCGATCATATTCACAGTAGGCTATTGTAATTAAGGGGTTGGGTTGGCCAAGATACTGAACAATTTATAAATATGATTGAAGGAAACTTATAAATTTATAATAAACCTTCACCTGTGATTGTAAAGCGTAATGCGACCACAATTCGACCCAAAACATCTGGAAAAATTCACCTCTGTAAACGTATGAAAGCCACCGATTAATTGGGTGAAACTACGGAGGGTGTTTATATATAAATATATATATGTGTGTGTGTGTGTGTACATGTATTCCATTTACTGACTATGGCACTGAATTTAATAACGATGCATATAGATGTATACATAGGCCTGCAAACACAAAAATATGAACACTGGGCAGCCAACTTAGTTTTATCTTTTTATTGAATGGAATTCAAGATTCTATAAAGTTTAACCTTTGGTTTTATACGTATTAGTGGAAAAGTATAAAAATTGTCTCGCATACATAAGTGTATGTAAAGACCATGCATCTTTTCAAATTTGGTGCAGCATAATCTTGCATGGTTCGCATCCCCCCACACCCCCTTACCCTACCCCCTTGGAATTTTAAATTGGCCTTTTGTTTTAGAAATGATTTCCCGAACGTCATGTGTAGACCTTCCTATTCAACAGACCGGCCTGCAGATAATAAATGGATATCATTCGCTCCCTGGATGCGGAACGTATGGAGATGCATGACAGACGGAGTTGTACTCCGTCTGAGGCGCGTGTACGCGGGGGTTGAGGCGCCGGCAGGGCCGCCTGGTCCAGGTGCTCCAAGGTCAAAATAAGCCATCCCCTTACAGGGGCGGATCCAGGATTTTTCAACAAGGGGGGGGGGTAGAATCAGAACCTGGTTTAATTTGATATAGATAAAGTGCAAATTATAATATATATATATGTATATATATATATATATATATATATATATATATATATATATATATATATATATATAAAATTTAGACGTGTTAAAACATGGGCAATGTTTTTACGAAACATAAATGTAGACTCAAAAGTAAAAATTTTCATATTATTATTATTGGTTATTTTTTCGGAAGAACTTGCAAACTCATTCATCCGTTGTATACTCCTGTACAATGGAAATACAAAATTAATTACAAAAAGCATAACAGATAAATAATTTTGCGCAATATATAATAGAGAAGTAACATTTTCTTGATTAAGATAACCTCCAGTATGTGTTACAAATGCAGGCTTGATGAAATATATAAATCTGTAAAAACACGCATGCATGTATATAACTTATGACAGCTGCTCTTTAGTTGGGTAAAATTACACAAATACCAGTGCATACACATGAACAAAAAAATCACATCGTGATCCTTATGTACGAAAAGACCTTTTTTTGTTGCAAATTTGCATATAACTTCATAGTATTCGCATATTTTTAGACCTTGAGTTGGGGGGGGGGGGGGGGAGCGATTATATACCCAACCCCATAGCCTATATGCCCTTTCAATTATCATTTGTGATCATATCAAAAGAGTGGAAAATTAGAACCGAGAACACGAAAGGACGCATATGTAAGCATTCCTCTATTATATCAAAACCAAGTTTACCCATCCATAAAATAAAGGCAAACATAAACATTCAAAAGTAATAAACTCCATTGAATTATGTAAATATTAATGTGAGGCCAACCGAAACCCCATTATAATTAGTTATATACTCGAACTGAATTTCAAGTTGATTTTACTCATTCGAGATTATTTTGAATAACCAGTAGCTTGAATTACTCTTCCCTGTGTACGGTTACTACATTAAAGAGCTTATCAGCTTACGGTAAATTTGATCTCTGGCGTGTACATCTTGATGTATTATAAAGCATGCATGTGTTATCTAGTACATATTTATGCACCATCGATAACTGCATTGCTGATCGATAAGAAATATTCATAAATTAATGCTGTGGGTATAACATTTAATTTTCCTGTCACATTTTGAAAAGTTGATCTTTTCACCATATACGTCCAACAAAGTGTTCGACTACGAAGTTTCAAACGGATATATACAGCCCCAATCTTAGTCATTAATCATTTACATATTATTAATGAAGAGCCAGCACGTATACAGAGCTTAATTCTGCAATCATAAAAAAAACCATGCATATACATCCACTGCTTACTGTTTACCTGAACGATAATACAATATCATTCAGTTGAAATCGATCAAGATTGCATGTTTTTCCCAAAACAAGGCCAATCGAAAAATTGTCGTTCAAGAAGAAGTCGTTGTAGAAGCCTTAAGAAGCTGCAACATTCTACGTGAACGGAGTAAAATTAATTTGGATAGAAATGTTAATGTCTGCATCCATTGTGGGTATTCCAATTTATTCTTCTAAAATATACATAGATATGGGCATTGCACAGACACACGCATTAAAGTTTAAGTTCCATTTTTTCCCCAGTATTTTGATGTTGTTGAATTGGTCGTTTGTTAAATGCTATATGGCAATTATAAATAAAAATAATGCAAATGACATAAGGACATAACGAATATATATACATATTTCTCTGATAAAAAGGCCTATAACAGTGGTTTACGGGGGGGGGGGGAGGGGGCTTCAGCCCCGAAAGCTCCCCCTCTGGATCCGCCACTGCCTTATGCCCGCCTTTTTAACCTTATTATGCCAATGTGCTCCCATGGTTGTAAGAGCTCTTTACTAGACAATAGTGACGTCACAGAGGTCGATGACGTATGAAGTCGAATTGACTGACGTCATCAGCTGGAATTGCCATATCTCTGTTCTCCAGTGCTGAATATATCGCAGTCATTGTGAAATGTTTGGCCATATTTTGAATTATTTGTCTCATATGAATTACGTGCCAGGTAAGACATTATTATTCACTAGGCTGTCGGAACACGATCGGTGATTTTCTCTCGCACGATATTTCAATAAGAACATGCTTGATCTTTCTCATATTCACAGGGATGACTGGATCCTATAAGGACTCCGTCCCCGTCACATCACAGACATGTCGGAATTCCAATATGGCCGCCAGAGCACAATCGGAGATTTTCTGTCGGAAACATTTTCACAAACAGAATACCTTTCATCTTTTTCAAAATTCACAGGAATGATTGGTGCCTATGGTGCTGAAAATCAAATATGGCTACCAGAGTACAATCGGTGATTTTGTATTGCACACATTATTTAAAAAGTATCTTCATTTTTAATAAGATCTGAACTAGTAGGATTTTTGTTCCCTCCTGCACATTGATGAAAACCTGTTTCTGTTTGTCATATTTTAAAACTATAAACTAAACTTTTTACTCATATGTAAACTAGTCCATTACTAGCAGAAATGCGGGGCCCTCTGAAAACCATTGTCCGACCACATCTAGTTAAAATAATCCCATGAATCTGTTATAATAATAGGCCAAAAAAAGGGAAATTCTACCACACGCGGACTGTTTTGTTTATATCTAAATATTTATTACATGTGGGGGCCCGTCAAAATTATTAAAATAGATTTAAGGACATATTGCAGCAAGTCAAATCAACCAGAGTTTTGCAAAAGCCGTTTTGCAACTATAATATATAATAGTTATATCTAAACTTCCGCACATTAGCAACCAATCATCTCAGGTTACATGGTTTTTCTGTTTGTCAACATTGCTGTGTTCACTAACATCTTGTAGATAAACAGGCTCATATATCAGTCACCTTTCTTAACAGGAAGTTTCTATATTTCATTAATATATATGCATATCACGGAAATCACAAATTCTGTAGATAAAGGTAGGTGAATTGTTGGCTTTAAGGAAACCATGTGGCTTTTTTTTTAAATCCATAGAATCCCATTGGGGAAGTACAGGTAATAACTATGATGAAGTACAGGTTATAACTATGGTGAAGTACAGGTAATAACCATGATGAGGCACAAGTAATAACCATGGTTAAGTACAGGTAATAACCATGGTAAAGCACAGGTAATAACCATGATGAAGTTCAGGTAATAACCATGATGAAGCACAAGTAATAACCATGATGAAGCACAAGTAATAACCATGGTGAAGTACAGGTAATAACCATGGTAAAGCACAGGTAATAACCATGATGACGTACAGGTAATAACCATGATGAAGCACAAGTAATAACCATGGTGAAGTACAGGTAATAACCATGGTAAAGCACAGGTAATAACCATGATGAAGTTCAGGTAATAACCATTATGAAGTACAGGTAATAACCATGATGAAGCACCGGTAATAACCATGGTGAAGTACAGGTAATAACCATGATGAACTTTAGGTAATAACCATGGTGAAGTACAGGTAATAACCCTGATGAAGCACCGGTAATAACCATGGTGAAGTACAGGTAATAACCATGATGAAGCACAAGTAATAACCATGGTGAAGTACAGGTAATAACCAAGATGAAGTACAGTAAATAACCATGGTGAAGTACAGGTAATAACCAAGATGGAGCATGGGTAATAACCATGATGAAGTACAGGTAATAACCATGATGAAGCACAGGTAATAACCAAGATGGAGCATGGGTAATAACCATGATGAAGTACAGGTAATAACCATGATGAAGTACAGTAAATAACCATGGTGAAGTACAGGTAATAACCATGATGAAGTACAGGTAATAACCATGATGAAGTACAGTAAATAACCATGGTGAAGTACAGGTAATAACCATGATGAAGTACAGGTTATAACCATGATGAAGTACAGGTAATAACCATGATGAAGCACAGGTAATAACCAAGATGGAGCATGGGTAATAACCATGATGAAGTACAGGTAATAACCATGATGAAGCACAGGTAATAACCAAGATGGAGCATGGGTAATAACCATGATGAAGTATAGGTAATAACCATGGTGAATTAAAGGTAACAACCATGATGAAGTACAGGTTATAACCATGGTGAAGTACAGCGTCATCACAAATCGGCAAGATGTATCGTTTTTACATCGAAAGTGCAGCGTCATCACTAATGAACTAGATGTATCGTTTTTACATCAACAGGCCAGCGTCATCACTAATGATCTAAATGTATCGTTTTTACATCCAAAGTGCAGCGTCGTCACTAAAGATCTAGATGTATCGTGTGTACATCCAAAGTGCAGCTTCATCACTAATGCTCTAGATGTATCATGTGTACATCCAAAGTGCAGCGTCATCACTAATAATCTAGATGTAACGTTTGAACATCCAGAGTGCATCGTCATCACTAAAGATCTAGATGTATCGTGTGAACATCCAAAGTGCAGCGTCATCACTAAAGATCTAGATGTATCGTGTGTAAAACTAAAGTGCAGCATCATCACTAACGCTCTAGATTTATCGTGTGTACATCCAAAGTGCAGCATCATCACTAATGATCTAGATGTATCGTATTAACATCCAAAGTGCAGCGTCATTACCAATGATCTAGATGTATCGTTTTTACATCCAAGGTGCAGCGTCATCAATAATGATCTAGATGTATCGTGTGTACATCCAAAGTGCAGCGTCATCACTAATGTTCTAGATGTATCATGTGTACATCCAAAGTGAAGCGTCATCACTAATGATCAAGATGTTTCGTGTGTACATTCAAAGTGCAGCGTCATCACTATTGATCTAGATGTATCGTGTGTACATCCAAAGTGCAGCGTCATCACTAATAATCTAGATGTATCGTGTGTACCTCCAAAGTGCAGACTCATCACTAATGATCAAAATGTATCGTGTGTACATCCAAAGTGCAGCGTCATCACTTATTATCTAGATGTATCGTTTGAACATCCAAAGTGCAGCGTCATCACTAAAGATCTAGATGTATCGTGTGTAAATCCAAAGTGCAGCGTCATCACTAAAGATCTAGATGTATCGTGTGTACATCCAAAGTGCAGCGTAATCACTAATGATCTAGATGTATCGTTTTAACATCTAAAGTGCAGCGTCATCACTTATGATCTAGATGTATCGTTTTAACATCCAAAGTGCAACATCATCACTAATGATCTAGATGTATCGTTTTTACATCCAAAGTGCAGCGTTTCACTAATGATCTAGATGTATCGTTTTAACATCCAAAGTGCAACGTCATCACTAACGCTCTAGATGTATCGTGTGTACATCCAAGGTACAGCGTAGTCACTAATGATCTAGATGTATCGTTTTAACATCCAAAGTGCAGCGTCATCACTAATCATCTAGATGTACCGTGTGAACATCCAAAGTGCAGCGTCATCACTAATGATCTAGATCTATCGTTTTTACATCCAAAGTGCAGCGTCATCACTAATGATCTAGATCTATCGTTTTTACATCCAAAGTGCAGCGTCATCACTAATGATCTAGATCTATCGTTTTTACATCCAATGTGCAGCGTTTCACTAATGATCTAGATGTATCGTTTTTACATGTTTTGCACATTTTACGGCCAATGTGTAACATCAGTTTATTTGAAAATTGCACAATTTTTATTTATTTAATTCCGTGGGGTGGGGGGGGGGGGGGGTGGGGGGCGGGGATGCATTCACAGGGGATGTTCGCTGTCCCTGAGACAGTATAATATTTATTTCTAATATGATTACATATGTATTTCTGCAAGACCAAGAATTAAGCCAAATGGACACTTTCAATCACATGTAACATTTAACTTTTAAACTTTAATGTAAAATATATAAATATTTGTAATAATGTATATGAAAAGAATAAAAAATCACTTATTGCAAAGGTAATTGATTGCAATATTATTTCTTTTTCAATTAAGTCAATGTATCAAGCCCAGCGTATACTGATTATTTTATTATATTTTTTAAGTGCCTGAAATTTTCACATGACGCATACACACAGTGAAAGCCCAAGTCCAAATCAGAAAGAGTCGTTTTAAAATTTATATCAACACGTTTGTCGTAGGAACAGAGGCATATATTGAGTAATGAAACATACATTTAAACGAATTTGAAGTTGGTTAACGCTTTGTAAACAACAGCTGTTTTCAAAACGAAGGGCTTTAAATTCACGACTTTAAATTTCGTGCCCACGAGATGAGCATCTCGGCCACTATCTTGCGCGTCCGATACACTAAGCCGTGTACAGGAGATCCAACACTAATTCTCTGTACCTTGAGAGGTAGTGAGCTGATGAAAACTTAAGGGTCAGTCATGCCCGCTCCTCAAATTGCTGACACCTTTGATGGGCCCCGTATTGTCCGTGGCCAGGAGACCGTTTTAAGTTTTTGTATAGACCAGAGCCACGCCCTGCCCTCACCGCTTCACCGCTCCGCCTCCCCGTTATAGTTACCGTTTATTGAAATATACTTGTGCATATATAGGCGCAAGTGAAGGTCGCGGGTGATCACAGGACGTTCGCCAGAATGGGAAACTGAAGGGTCACCATTTATCGTTTTGGATTATGGTCCAGCTTGTTAACAACGCAGGGCGTGAGCATGGCACCCGTGTGTATAAATACTTATATTTAATAACAACCTGTTCAGACTTTACCCGGCCCTATAGTAATTTATGTTGGATTATTTCTATAAACTAGGATCTATGTAATATTGGCTGGGTGGTATCGGTTGTTTGATTTTGCATACATATATTTGACAGCTTCGAGAAGCAGATTTAGCGCCATGAGCGAGTCAATTTTTGTCAAATTTCATTTAAGAAAATAATAATGACATATTTTTAGTTCAGGTGAACATCCACTGGCTGTACGTGTGCAATGCTACATTAAGGCAAGTTTGGGGAACCCGGATCATACACCCTTTTCATACAAACCCCACAGAATTAACATTTGATGGACTATTCGTCTCGAATCCATGCTGTGGGAAGCTTTAGTTATTATTAAGCTTGTGTAATTCTATATTCTTGTGTAATTCTATATTTTTTATTGTAGACCAGGCCTGTCACGTGGGTTCCAAAACATAAGAAATCAACAAGCCTCGAAAACAGATCCCGTCAATGGAAACGCGTATTCTTGGAAGACCGAAGACTTGACAGTCTTTTTAGCTGCACATACAGTATTAGCGAATAAATGTCACAACCACAACACAGAGGGGACCAAAGAAGGCCATTGTATATAACATATCCAAAAAGCAAATTTAAACGTGTCTTCAAAGCAGTAGGAGGAAGTTTATACGAGATGAGTTTAGGAGACCACAGGCTGACACGTGGGTTATGTACAGGAGAGAACATGGCTTCCCAGACCACTGCCTCTTGTTCGTGTCCAGGCAGAAAGTCAGAGAGGACTAGACACAAAGCAGAGTGGAATTTTCAAATGACGCGGAGCTGTAGAGGGATTATAATTGTGATCGTCTTGTATTTAACCAGTGCTTTACCGCAGGTACAATCAGTTACATATACTAGTTATGCCATGCAAAGGATCAAACGACTGACGGTTGAACAGTTCGGGCTATTTGGTCCGCAAGCATTAAACACAAGTAGTTCTTTAGATAAGCCATTTGTAAAAACTATAGAAGCACAATCTATAATTGAGGAAGCCATGCCAAATGAACATGATAAACCATATTCAAGACAAAAACGAGATACACGAACAGGTAGGTTGATTTCGTTTTCTATTTTATTTTGTCTCGCCTTTTAGAAGGGGGGGGGGGGGGGGAGCAACTACCAGGCTGAGGTAAACAAATGTGCCGCGAATACATGAAGACTTCATAAATAACTCTTGTAGGCAGAAAGTGAAAGGGGAGAAAACAGCGGTGTGCGATTAAAGAAAAGGTGCGATACCTTTAATTACTGAAAAGAGGGTTATATCAGCTGCTTATATCTTGCTGCTTATTTTTTTTATCATCTTTTTTCATTCTGTTTATTCTAATAATCAATATCTGTACGTTTGTATATGCTGAGATCTTGATTTAGTCTTTTGGCAGTTTCTTAGACTAATTCTGTTGCACGTGTTTTTATAATCGCTCCATCCAAGCACTGCTTGTTCGGTATTAAGTGTGTATTATTCTACTTTCGATATTTTAATGTCCTCTGCGCCACTCTCTAAATCCGCCTCCCACCGTCCAACTTGATGTATACTATTCTCTGGCGATATATTACAGTATTTGGGAAGAGGTCCTTCTATGAATGATGCCTTGCTATATCAAGGTTACTGTGCATGAACTGCAAAATAAGCTGCCACTGTCGAGACTGAATGTTAGTCGTTTCGGATTTCTATTATAAATAAATGTATATACATTGTAAATAAGCACACGAAAAACTACTTAGTTCATTAAGAAAAAAAGCTAAGCTCATTAAATGAGCTAAGCTGAATAAAACAGCCTAGCTTTTTAAAAAATAACTAATTAAAAAGTTCAACAGCTTATTAAAAAATCCTAGCTCATTACAAACAGCCTATTAAATGTTTATTAAAACACAAGCTTATGCAAAAATGCAAACTCTAACTATACAAACATTTTATACAAATGCAAAATTATGTCAGTATTTTACAGATACAGGCCATCACAGATTGTGGGATAAGTTTCAAAATTAATAATTCGACCACTTTATACAACAGTAAAAAGATGAGAAAAGTCTACAATCTTGTGTAAAGTCTACACAATGATCCAAACACACACGCACACACATGTATATTATATATATATATATATATATATATATATATATTCCTGACCAGTAACATTCTTTGTTTACCAGTCTACCAGTTCCGTTTTTTCAAATATACATATACATTATTTATATATAATGTACTCGCAAGTTAAAGAGTAAGTACATGGGTTGAGGGATAAAATGCTCAGCACTCTCCTCTTGAAACACCTTAAAAAGGTCCCCAGGTCCGGAAAGTGGGAGGGGGGTCCAGTTCGCAAAATTTTGTCTGGACTCCTTAAAAAAAACGGTTGCGGTGGATGAAAAAAACAGGGGGGGGGGCAGGATCCGCTTCTGGACCCCAACAGAGAGCGTTAATTTCCTGAAAATTGTTTGCAAAATAAGTTATTTATATATAATGTACTCGCAAGTTAAAGAGTAAGTACATGGGTTGAGGGATAAAATGCTCAGCACTCTCCTCTTGAAACACCTTAAAAAGGTCCCCAGGTCCGGAAAGTGGGAGGGGGGTCCAGTTCGCAAAATTTTGTCTGGACTCCTTAAAAAAAACGGTTGCGGTGGATGAAAAAAACAGGGGGGGGGGGGCAGGATCCGCTTCTGGACCCCAACAGAGAGCGTTAATTTCCTGAAAATTGTTTGCAAAATAAGTTGAGTGTTATTTGTACAGGTATAAAGTCATCATAATTCATAGAGAAAGGAAAATATAAAGGGACAATATACATTTCATTCGTTCATTTCAAGATGTGGTACTGCATTATGGCTTGCCGGAAATCTGCAAGCAGATTATTCAGTTGAGCATGTATCTTTGTGTCTTTGTTTGTCCCCACTCTACTGGCAACAATTTTGTAGCAACTGATAGAAACTTACAGGGTTGATTGAAAACCAAAAGTTTTTGAAGCCTATAGTTTTTGGTCAATATAGGTCATGGTCAAGGTCATCGAAAACCTTCGAAATTTTGTTTTCGTCAAAACTTCTCCAAAAAGAGGTCTATCTACAAAAACTATAGCTCATTTTGTTTCATATGCTATGAGATGGATTTGTCAACTGTCATCTCGGGTGTGTCATAATGTCTGTTTGTCAGTTGTTTCTTTCGTCTGACACATGGCATCCCAAAGGTCATAGTTTTTAGCTCTCCCTCTGAATCTTATACTGGTGATAGAACCCATGAAGGTCATCAATATCGTTTTTTCGTCATATCTTCGTCACAATTTTATCTCGGCGTCATAAACTGTAGCTCATTTTACTCGCCATTCCATGGCCTTCTCCTGATGTGAAGCTGTCTCAATCTACTGTTACCATGGTTACGCATAGTTTATGGAAAATTCATCAAATACCAAAATATGGGGTCTCATTTTACTAACTTTGTGAGTTTACTCGATTTTGTACAGATTCTCGCGAATTCTCGCACCGTTTCGCGTCAAACGAGATATTACGAGATTTCCCTGTTTTTGCGCTACAGGCCACAATTATCAAGCAGTCATTTTGAAAATTATATAGTTGATGGGAAAAACAAAACTCCTATAAGCTTTTTGGTTTTTAATTTTAGATAGGCCAATGGTCAAGGTCAAAGGTCACCGAAAAACCCAAAATATTAATTTGCTCATAACTTCGTCAAATATTGTCTTATCTACACAAACTATAGCTCATTTTATTAGTCTCTACATTTCCAATTAAAGAGGTCTGGTCAACTGTCTTTCAGGTTGTGTCAGTTTGTCAGTATGTTTGTATGTTCATCTGTTGTCGTCAATTTCTCTTGCCTGCATTCTTGATCTTTGGTCTGACACATGTCATTCTGCAGTCCATATTGTTTTAGCAATGCTTCTGAAAAACATACAGTTAAAAGAGAATCAAGAAATATGTTCTGTCTGTCTGTCTGTCCGTTCGTCGGCGACTTTTCAATAAAAGTGTTATTGTTCCTGCTTTCCCAGCATTGCTCACTCAGATTCCTGTTTTCAATTGTTCCCCTCTGTCTCGGCAATCGCTCCACCTTGGTTCGTTTAGCAGAGCTATTGCCCTTAGTGCTCTGTCATGGCAACTTTTCCTGTTAAGATAATTTACGACAGGTTTTACCCTTAGTGCTCTGTCATGGCAACTTTTCCTGTTAAGATAATTTACGACAGGTTTTACCCTTAGTGCTCTGTCATGGCAACTTTTCCTGTTAAGATAATTTACGACAGGTTTTACTCTTAGTGCTCTGTCATGGCAACTTTTCCTGTTAAGATAATTTACGACAGGTTTTACCCTTAGTGCTCTGTCATGGCAACTTTTCCTGTTAAGATAATTTACGACAGGTTTTACCCTTAGTGCTCTGTCATGGCAACTTTTCCTGTTAAGATAATTTACGACAGGTTTTACCCTTAGTGCTCTGTCATGGCAACTTTTCCTGTTAAGATAATTTACGACAGGTTTTACCCTTAGTGCTCTGTCATGGCAACTTTTCCTGTTAAGATAATTTACGACAGGTTTTACCCTTAGTGCTCTGTCATGGCAACTTTTCCTGTTAAGATAATTTACGACAGGTTTTACCGAAGATTGCAATATTTTTGCAACTTTTGAAAAGAATTATTTTACAATGCGAAACAATCAGTAAAAAGAAAACTATTTATTTAGTAATATTTATCCAAATATATGATAAGCAAAATTGACCGACTAAAACACACACACACACACACACATATATATATATATATATATATATATATATATATATATATATATATATATTGTTTTTGACTTTCTAAGGAGACGAGCTAGATGTTGCGCCCATTCTATAATTTCACAACCAGCTTGTACCCTGACCAGGACTGCTTTACCCGGACCTTATGTCATCTTGTCACTAGCTATGGGCATATCATGAATATTTTGTTGCGTTTAATGATTTTGCAATCAGATAATACAGTTTTCCAGTTTTAAAAGAAATGGGAAAAGTGTATGAAAATAATGAGAATCATACAGGAAGAGAGACTCTTTTTTTCCAGTGTTGCCATATAAACAAAAATAGGCAATCGTTGTTTATAATTGTGTTGCCTTTTAAATTACAGATTACACAGAAGCAGGGAAGACTTCGTTAGATGAAACAACTGGTAAGTTCTTGAAAGCTTACTTTCATTTTGATTAAAATAAAACAACTCACGGGAAATATAAATAATATAATACAAACAAAATTTACACCATTGAAATTGATTAAAACATAATTAACAACTTTGTTACCTGAAATGATATATAATTGATAAAACTGTTTGAAAAAATGATCTGATTGATGGTCACATTTGCTTGATATTTTCATTACAGAAAACACAGACCCTTTTGTGGCTACTTTTTGAAGTTAACCTGTATGTGTTCTGAACCTGTAGAGGTTATTGCTGTATGTGTTCTGTACCTGTAGAGGTTATTGCTGTATGTGTTCTGTACCTGTAGAGGTTATTGCTGTATGTGTTCTGTATCTGTAGAGGTTATTGCTGTATGTGTTCTATACCTGTAGAGGTTATATTCACTGGGATGGAGGACGAGGATGAGGAAGCATTCCTGGGCGCTGCTATTACAGTAGAACCACCGGTCGTCGACTGTACAGGTAATCTAAGTTTACCTCATTTATAAATCAGCAGGTGATGATACGACCAGATTATGACACCACCAGGTTATGAAAACCAGATTTAGTGTTTTTCATTATCAGTGAGGATTTAGTGATGCCAGCTTCACAGAAATCTGCATTCCATCAAATTAAACCACCACTCACACTCTGAGCATTTCTTTAGTACACAAATTTGTGAATAAGGTCTCCCATACTAGAAACTACAGTCTGAGGTATCATCAGCCAAAACTAAACTACGCCATCAGTCCGTGGACTGATCATCATCAATGCGTTGACTAAACCACGCTATCAGTCCGTGGACCTAACCCCACCATCAATGCGTTGACTAAACCACGCCATCAGTCCGTGGATCTAATCCTGCCATCGGTCCGTGAACAAAACCACACCCTAAATCCATGGATTAAACCCTGCCATCAGTCTGTGGACAAACCACACCATCAGTCATTCGACTAAACCCGCCATCAGTTCGTGGAATAACCCCCCCCCCCCCCATCATCCGTGGACTAAACCCCGCCATCAGTCCGTGGACTAAATTCCGCCATCAGTCTGTGGACTAAATTACGCCATCAGTCCGTGAACCAAACATCGCCATCAGTCCTGTGAAATAAAGTAACGATATCCTCAAATCATCTGTAGCAAAAGATAATGTGTGAAAGCAGTTTTTCGGAGACTCTGTATTTAAGCTTAAAATCCAAAATATTGCATTTTATATAATAAATAATCACAAGTAAACAATATTGCATATATTATTGATCAAATTGCGTTAGTATTTAAATTACTACAGATCTTATATGTATGATTGTGACATTTTATGTAAAATTCAGTGACCTCCAGGCTGACAACGCTAGGGTTTAAATATGTTGCCTAATAATACTGGTGGTTTAATAGTGGTGGTTTGTTAGAGTGTGAAATACGTAGCTTGTTTTATTTGCTAGTAAAGACCTGAAATTATCACGAAATAAGCCTGGTATACTCTATATATGTTACATTCTTGATTGTTACAGATGTGCCGGCAACCACGGTGAGTACGTCGAGTTTTCTGAGCTGGGGGGCGGATGCCGGGGACACGTTCTACGCTGGCAGCAGCCTTAGTTCACGACTCACGTCCAAGATATCACTGTCCAGTGGATTACAAATCTTCTGTTCCGCCTTCGATTCTTTATACGTAAGTTCATCCATAAATTTTAAATAATACACTCATAATACAATATCTAAGAATATGAAAATATTGTATAAATTTGTTGAGACCAGGAGAGCATTTAAATCAGATCGATATTATTTTTAAGCAACTCAAGCAGGCATAAATATGGAGACTTTCAAAGCATGTTTCCTTTCATCTAAATTTTGTAGACGTTCGAATATTTTTTTTTTCAAATGTCATCTTTATAGACTTTCGGATGTTTCTTGAATGTTACTTTTGTAACACGCATTCGCATATTTATACTGACACATTTAATTTTAAAAAATACTGAGTGGTCAATGGTTGATGGTCTGTGTTTCTGAAATATCAACGATATCAAGGTAACCTTAAATATTGTATTCATTTTCTAAAAACCTGTTGTATTTCCGTCCTACCCGAACTTTGTCGTATTAATATCAAGAGTCTTACTTTTTATTAAATCTTCAAATTGAAACTATTTTTCGGGTTACTGCATACTCCTTTACTTTTTAAACTGCTTAACTGGAAAACTGTGCATTTTCAGCAAGACTGATAGTCATATGAGCTATATTATGTGGTGGGCTTTCGTCTGACAGATCTTGGCAGTCATGCATGCCGTATGTCCGCCCTTTAACAGGGCCCAAATCATAGCCGTTTAAACTGGAGTTTTCTAACTTTATATCCGGAAAGGCTTTTGGAAATCTTTGTTGAAACCCAATTTATATTACAGTGACCTATATACTGCAAGCGTGAGGTCAAAACATGATTTTGTGCATTTTTCTATGTGTTCAAGCTTGCTGAGCCACAATTTGTTTTCATGTAATACCAAAATAAAGTGTTTAATCTAAACTTTACAGACATGCAAAGTTTGAACAGAATTGGATTGATATTTTCCGATTTGTTGGTGATCAATTACAATATTTTACAAATTTTGCATGTGAATATAGTGTAATGTCTCGGGAATGGCTACAACTATAAGCCCCAAATTGTTCAGTTATATTGATCTAGTGACTGGTATATCCAAGTAAGCATGAAGTATAAGCTGCAGGTGGCGCCACCTGTGTTTGTCTATTTGCACCAAGCAACAATATTATATTCTACTTTTCCCAGGAAAACTAAAAAATAAATAAATATTACATATAAATGTTAAATATAAAACTGCTAGCTTCCATTATCATTTTAGCAAATTCTGAGGAAAGGGGAGATAAAAGAGTTGAAATCGAGTTGAATTATTTAAAACTTTGTTTTTTTCCCCTGTAAATATAAACAAACTATTTCAATAACGCTCAGCACACTGGTGCGTTAATTGTGTCTGCAATTTGATGTGAAATATCACAGTGAAGTGTTCCATTTTGGGTTTCTAAAAGGTTCTTTCTCCACAGATATCAGCTAGCGGCTACATATCTTTCGGGCAGCCTTATGAGGCCGTTGGCTTTAGCAGTTTGCCAAGCAACCAAAACTTATATGCGCCTTACTTCGCCAACATGGGAGCGTGCGACACATGTGGCATCTACTACCATCACTATACCTCGTCCGAGGCCAGCGCCAGCACCCTCATCAGCCAGGCTAACTCTTACATCACCACCGTCTACGGCACGTCCATCACCGTCACTAACTTGTACGTTATCACGTGGTTTGGTATGCACCCGGAGCCTGTCGACTCTTATTTCGAGTCATGCCCAGAAACTCGGGTAGGTACACATGCTCACTTTCTTTTGCAGATACATGAAGTGCCTAATTTGTTGATCGAATATTTCAAAATATTTATCATGACCCAATTTGAAACGCTCAATATAAATATTTCAGATTTTTTTTTTCATGAAGGGACTTCCAATATGAAATATAATAAATGTCACATTTCCACTATTATAAAAAGCAGAAAGTTTAAAGGTGGGCAAAGATGGGTGCCAGTTGCATAAAAACTACATAAGACACCTTCTTATCGCTTTCCTATATAAAACTTTTTAAACAAGACACCACCTTATCGTTTTGTTATATAACACTTATTAAACAAGACCCCACCTTATCGTTTTGTTATATAAAACTTATTAAACAAGACAACTCCTTATCGTTTTGTTATATAAAACTTATTAAACAAGACAACTCCTTATCGTTTTGTTATATAAAACTTATTAAACAAGACAACTCCTTATCGTTTTGTTATATAAAACTTATTACACAAGACAACTCCTTATCGTTTTGTAATATAAAACTTATTAAACAAGACAACTCCTTATCGTTTTGTTATATAAAACTTATTAAACAAGACACCACCTTATCGTTTTGTTATATAAAACTTATTAAAACAAGACACCACCTTATCGTTTTGTTATATAAAACTTATTAAACAAGACAACTCCTTATCGTTTTGTTATATAAAACTTATTAAACAAGACAACTCCTTATCGTTTTGTTATATTAAACTTATTAAACAAGACAACTCCTAATCGTTTTGTTATATTAATCTTATTAAACAAGACAACTCCTTATCGTTTTGTTATATTAATCTTATTAAACAAGACAACTTCTTATCGTTTTGTTATATAAAACTTATTAAACAAGACAACACCTTATCGTTTTGTTATATAAAACTTATTAAACAAGACACCACCTTATCGTTTTGTTATATAAAACTTATTAAACAAGACACCTCCTTATCGTTTTGTTATATAAAAATTATTAAACGAGACATCTCCTTATCGTTTTGTTATATAAAACTTATTAAAGGAGACACCACCTTATCGTTTTGTTATATAAAACTTATTAAACGAGACACCACCTTATTGTTTTGTTATATAAAACTTATTAAACGAGACAACTTATCGTTTTGTTATATAAAACTTATTAAACGAGACACCACCTTATCGTTTTGTTATATAAAACTTATTAAACGAGACAACTCCTTATCGTTTTGTTATATAAAACTTATTAAACGAGACAACTCCTTATCGTTTTGTTATATAAAACTTATTAAACGAGACACCACCTTATCGTTTTGTCATATAAAACTTATTAAACGAGACAACTCCTTATCGTTTTGTCATATAAAACTTATTAAACAAGACACCACCTTATCGTTTTGTTAGCTCAGCTGACTGAAAGTCATCTGAGCTATAGCGATCACTCTTTGTCCGTCGTCCGTCTGTCTGTCTGTCCGTCTGTCTGTCTGTCCGTCTCTGTCCGTTAACCAGGCACAAATCGTAACCGCTAGAACTGGAATCTTCTTACTTGACTTCCTGGGAGGTCCATGAAAAATCTCCTTGGAAACCAGAAATGAGATCTCTGTTACCCATATCCTTCGAGCTATGGGGCCCCAAAGTACCCCCCAGAAAAGTCCAAAATTTCATACAAAAACTTCAATATCTCATTAACTACTTGATTGATGGTCATGATTTGTGGCATACATATTGATCATGAGAGGTGCCATCAGTTCCTGAAGACTGGTGGCGCCACCTGTATTTTTCGAATTTTTACGATTTTTTCCTCTATTTTTGAGACCTTTAAAAATGTGAACATCTGTTAACAAGGCACAAATCGTAATGACTGGACTTAGAATCTTTATTCTCGACACACTGAGAGACCTATGAAAAGTCTACATGGAAACCAGAAATTAGGTCTCTGTTACCCATACCCTTCCAGCTATGGGGCCCCAAACTACCCCCCAGAAAAGTAAAAAATTTCAAACAAAAACTTCAACATCTCATTAAATACTTGACTGATGGTCATGATTTTTGTCATACATATTGATCATGAGATGTTCCATCACTTCCTGCAGACTGGTGGCGCCATCTGTGTCGTTCAATTTTTTACGATTTTTTTTCTCTATTTTTTAGACCTTTCAAAATGTAAACATCTGTTAACAAGGCACAAATCGTTA
This sequence comes from Sipunculus nudus, assembly GCA_026874595.1. NCBI lineage: Eukaryota > Metazoa > Annelida > Sipuncula > Golfingiida > Sipunculidae > Sipunculus > Sipunculus nudus. The sequence continues at coordinate 60,685,374 of CM049315.1, read as the reverse complement.
AGACTGGACCTAGAATCTTCATTCTTGACACACTGAGAGACCTATGAAAAGTCTCCATGGATACCAGAAATTAGGTCTCTGTTACCCATATTCTTTGAGCTATGGAGCCCCAAAGTACCCCCAAGAAAAGTAAAAAATTTCATACAAAAACTTTAATATCTCATTAACTACTTGACTGATGGTCATGATTTGTGGCATAACTATTGATCATGAGATGTGTCATCACTTCCTGCAGACTGGTGGTGCCACCTTTATTGTTCGATTTTTTACGATTTTTTCCTCTATTTTTGAGACCTTTAAGGATGCTGTCATCTGTTAGCATGGCACAAATCGTAACAACTGGACCTAGAATCTTCATTCCTGACACACTGAGAGGTCCATGAAAAATATCCTTGGAAACCAGAAATTAGGTCTCTGTTAACCATATCCTTCGAGCTATGGGGCCCCAAAATACCCCCCCCCCCCAGAGTAGTCAAAAATTTCATACAAAAACTTCAATATCTCAATAACTACATCACTGATGGTCATGATTTTTGGCATACATATTGATTATGAAATGTTCCATCAGTTCCTGCAGACTTGTGGCGCCACCTGTATTGTTTGATTTTTTACGATTTTTTCCTCTATTTTTGAGACCTTTAAGGATGCTGTCATCTGTTAACGTGGCACAAATCATAACGACTGGACCTAGAATCTTCATTCTCGACACACTGAGAGACCTATGAAAAGTCTCCATGGAAACCAAAATTAGGTCTCTGTTACCCATATTCTTCGAGCTATGGAGCCCTAAAGTACCCCCAAGAAAAGTAAAAAATTTCATACAAAAACTTCAATATCTCATTAACTACTTGAATGATGGTCATGATTTGTGGCATAACTATTGATCATGAGATGTGTCATCTGTTCCTGCAGACTGGTGGCGCCACCTGTATCGTTCGATTTTTTACGATTTTTCCTCTATTTTTGAGACCTTTAAGGATGCTGTCATCTGTTAGCATGGCACAAATAGTAACGACTGGACCTAGAATCTTCATTCTCAACACACTAGAAGACCTATGAAAAGTCTCCATGGAAACCAGAAATTAGGTCTCTGTTACCCATATCCTTCGAGCTATGGGGCCCCAAACTACCCCCCCAGAGTAGTCAAAAATTTCATACAAAAACTTCAATATCTCAATAACTACATCACTGAAGGTCATGATTTTTGGCATACATATTGATTATGAGATGTTCCATCAGTTCCTGCAGACTGGTGGCGCCACCTATGTTATCTATCAAGAGGGTACAAATTGCAACAACTGGACCTAGAAACTTCATTCTTGTCATGCAAGGAGGCCCATGAAGAGTGCCTGTGGAAACTTGAAATTAGGTCTCTGTTATCCATATCCTTCAAGCTATAGGACTCTGAAGTATCCTTCAGAATAATGGGCAATTTGATACAAAAGCTGAAGTATCTGAACAACTAATACGGAGATCATCATGATTCTTTGCATGGATATTGACCATTAAGTGTTTTTAGCTCAGCTGACTGTAAGTCATCTGAAGTATCCCTCAGAATAATGGACAATTTGATACAAAAGCTCAAGTATCTAAACAACTATTGCAGTGATCACCATGATTCTTTGCATGGATATTGATCATGGAATGTGTCATCAGTTTCTGCAGTATGGTGGCGCCACCTGTATTTTTTTATTTTTACGAATTTTTTCTCTCTATTTTTGAGACCTCATAAGATGCGGTCATCTGTTAACATGGCACAAATCGTAACAACTGGACCTAGAATCTTCTCTCTTGACATGCTGAGAGGCCCATGAAAAGTTTCCTTAAAAACTTGAAATTAGGTCTCTGTTACCCATAACCTCTGAGCTATGGGGCTCCGAAGTACCCCCCCGAATAATGGAAAATTTGATACAAAAGCCCAAGTATCTGAACAATTATTATATTGATCACCATGATTCTTTGCATGGATATTGATCATGAAATGTTTCATCAGTTTCTGCATTCTGGTGGCGCCACCTGTATTTTTTCAATTTTTAGCTCAGCTGACTGAAAGTCATCTGAGCTGTAGGGATCACCTTTTGTCCGTCGTCCGTCCGGCCATCCAGGCGTCTGTGTGTTAACAGGGCACAAATCGTAACCGCTAGACCGGGAATCTTCTAACTTGAAATCCTGGGAGGTCTATGGAAATTCTCCTTGTAAACCTGAAATTAGGTCACTGTGACCTATATCCTTCGAGCTATGGGGTTCTGAAGTACCCCCCAGAATAATGCAAAATTTAATACAAAAGCTCAAGTATCTGAACAACTAATGCATTAATCACCATGATTCTTTGCATGGATATTGATCATGGAGTGTTTCATCAATTTCTGGAGATTGGTGGCGCCACCTATATTTTTTTAAATTTTTTACGATTTTTTTTCTCTACTTTTGTGATCTGTAAACAGGGCACAAATCATAATGACTGGACCTAGAATCTTCTGTCCTCACCTCCAGGGAAGCCCATAAAAGGTCTACATGGAAACCCGAAATAAGGTCCCTGTTACCCATATTCTGTGAGCTATGGGGCTCTGAAGTACCACCCAGAATAAAGATTTGGTCATATATTAACAGGGCACAAATCATAATGACTTGACCTAGAATCTTCTGTCCTCACCTCCAGGGAAGCCCATAAAAGGTCTACATGGAAACCCGAAATAAGGTCCCTGTTACCCATATCCTTCATGCTCTGGGGCTCCGAAGTACTCCCCAGAATAAAGATTTGGTCATCTGTTAACAGAGCACAAATTATAATGACTTGACCTAGAATCTCCTTTCTTGATATGCTGGGAGGCCCCTGAAAAGTCTCCTTGTGCACCTGAAATTACATCTCTGTTACCCATATCCTTCATCCTATGCGGCTTTGAAATACCCCCACCCCCAGAATAAACATTTGGATTTGTTAACAGGGCACAAATCATAATAACTGGACCTAGAATTTTATTTTTTGACATGCTGGGAGACCCCTGAAAAGTCATCTTGTAAACCTTGAAAATAGGTGTCTGTTAGCCATATCCTTCATGCTACAGAGCTCCATAGTACTCCAATGAATATTGGATGATTTTATACAAAAGGTCAAGTTTGGAAAAAGTATTTCATTCAAATTTGACATTCAGATGATAAAATTACTTTTGTCAATGTCTTCCTGGTCAGCTGAGCGTCATAACCCCTGGGTCACTTGTTATATAAAACTTATTAAACAAGACACCTCCTTATCGTTTTGTTATATAAAACTTATTAAACAAGACAACACCTTATCGTTTTGTTATATAAAACTTATTAAACAAGACACCACCTTATCGTTTTGTCATATAAATCTTATTAAACAAGACACCACCTTATCGTTTTGTTATATAAAACTTATTAAACAAGACACCACCTTATCGTTTTGTTATATAAAACTTATTAAACAAGACACCACCTTATCGTTTTCTTATATAAAACTTATTAAACAAGACAACTCCTTATCGTTTTGTTATATAAAACTTATTAAACAAGACACCGCCTTATCGTTTTCTTATATAAAACTTATTAAACAAGACAACTCCTTATCGTTTTCTTATATAACACTTATTAAACAAGACACCACCTAATCGTTTTCTTATATAACACTTATTAAACAAGACACCACCTTATCGTTTTTTTATATAAAACTTATTAAACAAGACACCACCTAATCGCTTTCTTATATAATACTTATTAAGGAAGACACCTTATTGTTTTGCTATATATTACTTATTAAGCAAGCAATTGAAACATGGTGATTGGTACTTACCCTTTATTTGTTTTTCGAATCAGAGTGATATATTCGAGTGTTTATCTCTTGGCTTGTGTTGACAGGGCATCGTCTTCCAGGCCATCATAGTAACGGACGGAACCAAAACCTTCGGCATCAACAAGTATTCGCAGAATTATTTTAACACGGAGCCCTTGGGGGAAGACATTCACATCGGGTATTACTTTGGTGATACGACGGAAACCAGCTTTCTCTCAGGAACAACAGGCGCTCAAGGCATCAACACTCTGACAGGAGACACAAGTAAATAAACCAATATGTCCAACATGGAACATTAAATTATTATCAACACTCTGACAGGGAACACAAGTAAATAAACCAATATGACCCACACGTAACATAAACCATTATCAACACTCACAGGGAACACAAATAAATAAACCAATATGTCCAACATAGAACATTAAACCATTATCAACACTCACAGGGAACACAAGTAAATGAACCAATATGACCCACACGTAACATAAACCATTATCAACACTCACAGGGTACACAAGTAAATTAACCAATATGTCCAACACGTAACATAAACCATTATCAACACTCACAGGGTACACAAGTAAATTAACCAATATGTCCAACACGGAACATTAAACCATTATCAACATTCACAGGGAACACAAGTTAATAAACCAATTTTTTATTACTTTTAATTTTTAAAACTATTATCAAAAAATAATATTAAAACATGAAACTGTTATTAAGTAAATAAAATTATCAATAATAAAATCAAGAACACAAGTAAATAAACTGATATCACACTCACGGAACGTAACCTTCCGAGACAATAGGGGATGTTTTATTGAAATTTCTGATCATGCGCACCTGAAGAAATATTTAGAAACACGACATGTTTTCAGTTTATTCCTTAATATGTATTTTCTGTCATTTTTACACGTATTTTCCGTTTGTTATGATGTCAAAATATGAATAAATATTCAAACCCTGATGGCAATAATAAAAGTGAATTTTTGGTTTGTTCCAAGATCAAACAGCGCCTTTTTTAGTTATTACTTGATACTGGCAGCGCTGTGTGTTTTCAGGCGTGGTGGGTACGGCTGTGATTGCACTGTACGACACTGCTCAAGTCGCATCCGACGGCTCTGTGCTGTGTGACGCCGCAGAAATCAACTGTGTCAACTTCCTGGCGAGCACGTTCTCTCTGGCGGGCTACGACCTTCCGGCCTGCCCCTGTAATGCCTTCCAGGCATACACGGACAACTACTACGAACTCGTGTATCTTGATAGTTCGCAAATATGTTACGAAGTAGTTTTAAGTTCCCCTGTAACCTACAGCAACACAGAGTATGAGGTGCGACAGGTAAGTCATTTCCTGGGTCATATAATCATTTTTTACGTCAGTTTTAAGTATAATTTAAATCATCATGTGCTTCTTTGATGCATGTACTTTCCAACTTATAAAAAACGTCCTTGATATTTAAGTAACCAATCTGTTTGGTATAAAGACGTGTGCGACTACCATATTTGACTCTCAGTTAATTGGTGCAGTATGTGTTTTTCAGCGTTGCTGTTTCGTGTTTGGACCAGATTACATAGATTCCGAGGGCCGGCCAAACGGTCCTTTGATCACACAGCCCATGGACGGCTACTCCCCTGGGATAGCGTACGTGGTGGACAGTGATGACAGTAATGGTTATCAATACTGTTGCGGGGACTCCACCACATTCTGCTACCAGTTTTATGACTACAGGCCTGTTGATGGATGCGATACATACGTCACCCCAGCCTTTGGTAATAAATACCTCTTTTTTAGCTCAGCTGACTGTTAGTCATCTGAGCTGTAGCGATCACCCTTTGTCCGTCGTCCGTCCGGTTGTCTGCCCGGACAAATCGTAACCGTTAGACCTAGAAACTTCTAACTGTACATCCTGGGAGGTCCATGAAAAATCTCCATGGATTCCTGAAATTAGGTCTCTGTTACCCATATCCTTTGATACAAAAGCTCCAGTATCTGGATAACTGTTACATTGATCGCAATGATTCTTTGCATACTGAATGATCTCGAAGTGTTTCATCAGTTCCTTCAGACTAGTGGCGGCACCTGTATTTTTCGAATATTTACGCATTTATTCTCTATTTTTGAGACCTTCAAATGAAGCGACGTCCTTTAACAGGACAAATCGTAACCATAAGACCTAGAATCTATCTTCTACCTTGACATCCATGGAGGTCCATAAAAAATCTCCTTGAAAAGCTGAAATTAGGTCTCTGATACCCATATCTTATGAGTTATTTGGCTCGTAAGTACCCCCCCCCCCCCACAAAAAATAAAAAAAAAATATACAAAATCCCATGTATCTGGATAACTGTTACATTGACCGGCATGATTCTTTGTATGCTGTTTCATCAGTTCCTTCAGACTAGTGGCGGCACCTGTATTTTTTCGATTATTTACGCATTTTTTCTCTATTTTTGATACCTTTAAATGAAGCGGTCGTCCGTTAATAGGGCACAAATCGTAACTGTTCGTCCTAGAATCTTCTACCTTGATATCCAGGGAGGTTAATGATACAAAAAGCTGCAGTATCTAAATAACTAAAGCATTGACCGTCATGATTCATTGCATGCATATTGATCATAAAGTGCATCAATTCCTGTAGACTGGTGGCGCCACCTGTTTTTTTTTTGGTACGCACTTTTTTCTCTATTTTTGAGACCTTCAGATGAAGCGGTCGTCTGTTAACAGGTCACAAATCGCAACCGTCAGACCTAGAATCTTCTATCTTGCCTTTTATAGGGCACAAGCCGCAACCGTTAGACCTAGAAATTTTAACTGTACATCTAGGGAGTACCTAGGCAAGTCTCCTTGGAAACCTGAAATTATTCATGGTGACCTTTATTTTGCGAATCACGGGCCGAAAACATGATTTTTAAGCACTCAGTGAGTCAGATGGGGCATAAATCGAATGCATTTGGCCTAGTTCCACTGAATATAGAATTAGGTCACTACAACCTATTATATATGGTCTTTTGGGAAAATGCATGATTTTGTTCACTCTGGGAGTCATTTTTCCCATTGTTCAAAGCTCCTTGAATTCAGCTGAGCGTCATTGCCCATGAGCGACTTGTTTATATATACTCTTTTAGAAGTTCTCATTGCTCAAACGTGGTATTCGCTAGAGTTACTTAGGCATTTTTTATATATACAATAAACAAGAAAAAGTAAACTGAACTGATCCGGAAACCGTGAAAGTATTAAGTCGAGCAAATCAGTGTTTAAATAAAATAACACGGGATAAAACATTTTTATTCAGTTGTATTTTCATGTTCCCAAAAGGTTTGTCTGATAATCTGCACGTGCGTTTAATGCCTGCTGTTGTTTACAGGTCTTTGTAATGGAGATCCCCATATCACCACCGTGGATGGCTTCGATTATACCTTTAACGGAAAAGGGGAATACTGGTTGGTGTATACCACAGACAACGTGTTCTCCGCCCAGGCCAGAACGGGGGTCCCTGTGAACAACGAAAACACACAAGCCACCGTCTTCACGGCATTCGTATTTAAAGAGGATGGGGGAGATAAACTAGTGGTCACCATGGATACCGCCAGAGAAAGTGAGCCTGTATTCATGATCTTACCTGGCCAAGAGGTAGCAAGCGTCCTTGTCTAAAGCGATAAAAAATATTTTATTTACCTTCCTGCATTTATATGGGAAGAAATCATAGGTAAAAGCATAGGAAAAACAACGTAAACTATTAGAAAAATATATAACATGTGACTTAAAACACAGTGAACCATGAGAAAAAAATATATAACGTGACTGAAAACACCGTGAACTATTAGAAAAATATATAACATTTGACTGAAAACACCGTGAACCATTGAAAAAATATATAACATGTGACTGAAATCACCGTGAACCATTAGAAAAGTATATAACATGTGACTGAAAACACCGTGGACCATTAGAAAAATATAGAACGTGTGACTGAATACACCGTGAACCATTAGAAAAGTATATAACATGTGACTGAAAACACCGTGGACCATTAGAAAAATATAGAACGTGTGACTGAATACACCGTCAACCATTAAAAAAAATATATAACATGTGACTGGAAACATCGTTAATCATTAGAAAGATATATAACATTTAACTGAGATCAGTGTGAACCAGTAGAAAAAAATATAACATGTGACTGAACCATTAGTACAGGATCATAATTACATCTTTCGAACAAAATTAACTGTCACAATTGCCACTGATATATCAGGTTCAAAATTACATCAAATTTTGCATGTGTTGACCTTGCGGCAGCCTTCCACCTAAACGTTAATTTTTTATTGAACTTAAAAAGTTGAGGTGATAGTACAAGATGTAGGGTTCTGGCCAATTCTAATAAAAGTGGATGTGCACGCCATTTCTAACAGTACTTTTCCATTTTAATTTGCTTGTCGAAGTCTCATGAGGTGAGACAAAAAGTGTCGTTAAACGTTTGAAAAATAATAAATATTACATTCACGGTTGACTTACGTGAATTCATGCAGCAGTTATTAATAATGAGAGTGATTTTACTCTTAAAGTTTGTGTCGCCGTACGTCATGACCACAAAAGCGGAAACTGCGGTAGCCGAAATTGCTTCAAACTTCAATTCCCGACGCCAGGGTAACCACCACAAATTTTTTGTAACAGCATTTTTTTTCTATTTTAATCAAATAAAACCATAAAAACCCCTGATGCCAAATACTACTACACAGCAAATATTTTGATCCGACCCTTGGAATGGTCGTTCTATTATGATTTTATCATGACTCACAGGCCCCTGTCAATTAATTTAAAAAAAATGCCCGAATGTCATGTTGTCATGGTTAGTGCTGACCCTGCAGTGTGTCCCATCGGTTATCACTTGTAGCAGGCCCTTGCTCGATTCTCGTGCTATAGATGAGTGATCAGGCTCGTTAACCCTGTCCTTCATCAACTGGAATTATTTCCGTATGTAACTTAATTTGTAGGTCTGTAGAACACACAGCACAGTGGTGTAATGTGTTACTTATTTTATAAATCTGCAGATTGCATATTACAGTATTATAATGTGTTACTCATTTTGTAGATCTGTTAATTGTACGATACAGTTGTATGATGAGTTACATATTTATTTAGATCCGTAGACTGTACAGTGGTTCTGTATAATGTGTTACTGTTTTGTACAGTGGCGGATCCCAAGCCCCTCCAGACCCCCAACTCCTATTGAGCTGCAACATTTCTCATTTTATCTATTTATTTTCCCAATTTTTGTGAGTCATTTTAGTTTTTCATATTTCTTTTTTATTAATTAACAATAAGATTTTATTTATCCACAGTTTATTTCTTTCAATTTCATTAATTGAGGATATAAACAAACAGATGTGTGATTTTCTCCGTTAGGGTACAGTATTGCAATATTTCTGTAATGAGGCAGGGAGTCTTTTCGTATTTACGCTCCACTTGGCCTTCACATCGAGGAACTCGTCCATGAGTGAGGCACGGCCTTCCCGTTAGCCTTCAGGGCGCTTAGTCTGGGTTGGGGTCGACTGTGTACAATCTCACGGCTCCTTTGCTGATACCGGTACTAAAACTGAAGGTTTGTGCTCTGCTGGGTCCTTTTTTAAGCAAAATATTCAGAACGTGATAATTTGCAAGTTATGAACGTAAATGCGCCTTTTCGCCATTGACTTAAACATGTTAAAAACAATTGAAATTCGATATCCTAAGTTTGAAGAAATATAAATATTAAATATTGAACAACTCTACAGTTGGACTACATTATACAAAGACATTTAAGGGAACAGTTTTTGTGGAGCAGTAAATCCTCATATTTTTATTTTGTTAAAGTACGTGCCTCCAAATATCAACTTTACATTGCATATTCAAAAATTTCCCATAACATCCTCAATGTACCTGTAATTAAGAAATATGGTATATATATATATATATTTATATATATATATATATATATATATATATATATATATATATAGTATCCGTAATACCTAACAAACGGCTAGCTAGTATTAGCGCCCCCCCCCCCCCTTTCTCAAATTTCTGGTTCTGCCACTGTTGCAGATCTGTAGAATGCCCAGTGGTACGGTATTATGTGTTTCTGTTTTGTATATCTGTAGAATGTACTTGTCTTACGATGTAATGTGTTACTGTTTTGTAGATATGCAGATTGTGGTCGGAACCGAAGATGTAACAAGTTCCTTTCTGACTAACACTGCGGTCAAAACAAAAGTGTATAACAATAACAAACTTGTTCTTATAAAGGATCAGCTAACCACAGTCGATTCATTCACGGCCGTGTTTTCAACAGGTGAGCCATCACATTGTCATAACAGACTTGGTCTGGGTGTTCCGATGTTGATTTGAAATAAATAACATATATGATGATAGTCATGTCTGAAACATCCCTTCATATTCCATGCAGACAATAAGTACATTCACCACCAATACAAGGTTTCCAATGTTCGCCTAAAGCCTTGGTCCCACTTGGACGCACGAATTTGGGATCTTACGTCCCTAGCATATTTTAGGGGCAGTGGAAGTCGTAGAGGGGTCCTACGGTCTGTTTGCTTCCAAATTTTGTGCAGAATCTCACGTGCCACGCAAGTCCATATTGCGAAATTTCGATGTCGCAGGCAGCCAAAAGCACGTACATGTGTGGAAATCAAGAGGGCAGCTCTCTGGCCGTGACCTTTGACCCTATGACCTCAAACCTGAAAGTTTTTTTTATCCGTGGGTGGGTTGGCCATATCTGAAAGATGAAAGGTTTTGGTCAAACGGTTTGGCTTAAAATGCTTCCACAAACCTTTTAAGAGGCAGATCTTGTGGTCTTTACGACCACGAGACCTCAAAGAAAAGGGTTCCTCATTTGAGGGTGGGTGAGCAATATGTGAAAGATGAAAGTTTTGGTTAAACGGTTTGGCTTAAAACGCGCCCACAAGCTTTTCATTAAGAAGGGAGCCTATTGGCCTTTACCTTGGACCCCATGACCTCAAAATCGACAGGTTTCTTCATCTATGGGTTGGTGAGACGTATGTGAACGATGAAAGGTATTGGTTAAATGGTTTTGCTAAAAAGCGGACCACAAGCCAATTCCGATCGTTGCAAGGGGAAAACAAGCAGCAGTCTTGTGAAAATTCGTGGTCGTAGACAGTCCGTAAGCGCGTACGGAGGGTGACTTAGGCTGTGGTACCCATAAACAACACGGGTAAATAAGGATGTGGTACCAGAAACAACACGGGTAACTTTAGGCACCAATAAAACAATACGGGTAACTTAGAATGTGGCACCCGCAAACAACATAGGTAACTTAGGGTGTTGCATCCACAATCAACATGAGTAACGTAGGATGTGGTACCAGAAACATGGGTAACTTAGGATGTGGCACCCGCAAACAACTCGGGTAACTTAGGGTGTTGCATACACAATCAACATGAGTAACGTAGGATGTGGTACCAGAAACATGAGTAACTTAGGATGTGGTACCAGAAACATAGGTAACTTAGGATGTGGCACCCACAAACAACATGGGTATTGTAGGATGTGGTACCAGAAACATTGGTAACTTAGGATGTGGTACCAAAAACAACATGGGTAACTTCGGATGGGGACCCAGAAACAACAAGGGTAACTTCGGATGGGGACCCAGAAACAACATGGGTAACTTAGGATGAGGCACCCACAAACAACATGGGTAACTTAGGATGTGGCACCCACAAACAACATGGGTAACTTAGGATGTGGCACCCACAAACAACATGGGTAACTTAGGATGTGGCACCCACAAACAACATGGGTAACTTAGGATGTGGTACCAGAAACAACATGGGTAACTTAGGATGTGGCACCCACAAACAACATTGGTAACTTAGGTTGTAGTTCCAGAAACAATATGGGTAACTTAGAATGTTGCACCCATAAACAACATGGGTATCTTAGGATGTGGCATATTTACCTGTGTGAGTGGTCGTATGTGTTCCAGGCGGCGGCACCAACTAGCACAAACTAGCTGTCTGGCATTCACAGAGCTAGTCTGTCATTTTATACGCGCTTTGTTTAAAAAAAAAACCAAACCTTTCAAGTTATTTCTGTGACTATTTTGCTAAAGATTGAAACCTAACAAAAATGCATTGTGATTTCAGCTTGGTCTGCCCGTATCACAAAAGGCGAAGGATTGCTTAATATTGAACCCAGTTTTCCCGTCACGGGTAAAGGAAAAGTTACTGGGCTGCTAGGTACTTTCAATGACGACAACACAGACGACCTTCAGCCCCCTTCTGGCTCAGCCTTGTCAGACACTTCCAGCGAATCAGACATTTTCAGCAACTTTGGAGAATTATGTATGTGACATTTTTGTGATAATTTAGTATATTTTGTACAGTAGTCGTATCAGTTTGTGAGGTTAATTTAATGAAGGAGGCTACATGACACCTTGATATATAATATCCCTTTGTAGAACAGTCGCATTTGTTTCATAAACCACACTACATGTACCGGTGTCTTCATAACAGTGACTGGAATCCAGTACCGCCACCTACAAAGTTAAATCATGTAAGTAAATGCATAAATTATAGTTGACATAGGCCTATATGTCAGTTTTGAATCATCACAGTTACATAATATCAAACTGATTATTGAAACCGAACAGTTGTAGTGAAAGAATGTATCTTTGTAAAATAATGTACACAAAGACTGAGGGATAATAATGAGACTTTGTTTTTGATTAGAATATTATTATGCTGCATTTTAGGGAGGACAACTGACGCGACCTCCATGTTTCCGTACAGTTCCGGTGAGACCTGGGCCACCTACAACCCGACCGACTTCATTCCAACATTCGATCCTTGCGACACGTCAGAGAAAAGGGCACAGGCGGAAGTGACGTGTAAAAGCACCACCGCGCGCCAGTGTATATTTGACTACTGTGCCACTGGGGACGAAAAAATCGCCGAGCAGACAAAAGCTGACACAGAGAGTTTCCAGACAGAGGAAGTGGCGAGAAGTGAGTCTCGTATTACGACCTTTGTTACCACCATAGGGCTGGCGGTTAAAAGGTCATTACTTTGATAGGAACCGTTAATGATCTGATATATTAATGCAGAACACCCTTATATATATATATATATATATATATATATATATTTGTAAAGGTAAAGTATGCTGAACACAGTATTATTGTTGCTTCAATATATAGACCACCATCTTCTGATACATGCTTATTAAGTAAAATCACTGATCTTATTGAGGAATCGCTAAAATACCATGTACCAGTAGTCATTCTTGGAGATTTTAATATCGATGTAAGTAAAACAGGAACTTTGACAAGTGTCTTTGACCAGTGGCTATGCAATTTCCAACTTAAGCAGTTAGTGAAGTCTCCAACCAGAGAAACTGTAACCTCATCAACTGTGATAGATTTAGTCTTCTCGAACATTCCCGAGAGACATATAACCACGGATGTGTTACCAATCTCTTTGAGTGACCACTATTTAGTTTACACAGTACTATCATTTAAAAATATTAATAGAAATGTCACAACAATAAAATCTAGAAACTTTAGCAAATTTAATCTAGAGAATTACCGAAATGATATCGCCTCATCTGTTATACTACAGAACGTATTCTATGAATCTAATATCGAAGTTGCATGGAACAGCTGGAAAACTGAGTTCCTAAATATCTGTAATAAACATGCGCCCATATGGTCTCGTTGGGTAAAACATAGAGATAACCCTTGGATGACACCGCAAATCCGTAGCATGATAAAGCTCAGAGACAGATTACACAGATGCGCTGTAAAACACAAATCTCACATTCTCTTCTTTAAGTATAGAAGAATGAGAAACATGGTAACTACGCTTATAAGATCGACGAAAACTGCTTATTTCAGACATAACATCGATAATAACTATAATAATATCAAAGGTATATGGAGCGCTCTTAAAAAAGTATTACCTGGTCCCTCATCAGCTAAACCTGGAGATTGCGATATATCATGTGAAGAGTTTAATGAGTATTTCAGTACCATAGGTGATATATTAGCGGTAAATTTTAAGGCATCCGAAACCCGCCCAGTTCGGTCGTTGAATATTACAGAGTCCCGTTTCAAATTTTCTATATTACTATCGCAGGATATACAGAAAGATTTACTTGCACTTCCACCTAAACACACTCTGGATATAATCGATATGGACATCACATTACTCCAAATGGCTTCGCAGCTCATTAGTCCTATGTTATGTTATCTATTTAATCTATCACTATATAACGCCACGTACCCGCTTGACTGGAAAACAGCTCGAATTACTCCAGTATATAAAGGAAAAGGCGATAAAGCAAATAAGAGTAATTACAGACCCATATCAATAATACCTCACGTTGCGAAACTATTTGAAAAAGCTATACAAAGGCAACTAATCAGGTTTATCACAAATAGCAAAATATTTCAGAAAGTCAGCACGCATATCTGCCTGGAAAATCTACTGTAACGGCTCTTAGTAAATTTTCAAATGACGTATATAAAACTATGGATCAGGGTAAAGTTACTGCTGCTTGTTTTTTCGACCTAACCAAAGGATTTGATACCATAAATCATAAAAGATTATTGGAAAAGTTGTTCGTTTTTGGTTTTGATAAGAAAACAGTTGCCTGGTTTCAATCTTACCTCCATGATCGCCTACAGATCGTAAAATACAATAACAATCTATCCAATGCTGCTGTTGTTAATGTAGGTGTTCCTCAGGGTACGGTTCTTGGCCCAATTCTATTTTTGATATATATAAATGATCTTCCAAATGTGCTAAATTCTGATGGTATTGTAATGTACGCTGATGATGTCACTGTATATTGCCATGGTAAAAATGCTGTAGAAGCTGAGATTAAATTACAGCGAGTAGTAAATCAAGTGACCACCTGGTACGACGAAAACCTGCTTACTCTGAATTATAATAAATCTAATGTTATGCTACTTGGAAATCTTCATAGAATTGCTGATCACAAACTCAAGATATCAATATTAGATACAACATTACTTTGTTCTAATAAGATTAATCTACTTGGCGTTATAATAGATGCTAATTTATCCTGGAAACCACATGTTCACTCTCTATCCAAAAACTATCTCAAAAGATAGGAGTTCTTTACCGAATATCAAGCTATCTGTCTATGCAATCTCTTACTAAGGTTTATGCAACTATAATTCAGCCTCATATTGACTATGCCCTAAGCATTTGGGGTTGTTCATTATTGTCTACCAATGATACGGTACAGAAAATACAAAACAGAGCTGCCCGCATTATATCCAAAAACTATGACAGAAATGTTGATTCTATAACCATAGTAAATGAACTGGGTTGGTTGAATATACGTCAACGCTATATGTATTCTGTTGCAGTACTTATGTATAAATGTGTTTGTTCAATAGCTCCTGGTTTACAAGAGAATAATTTTCACTTTGTCAATGGAGCTCACAATCATCAAACCCGAGCTGCTGTAAGCAATGATTTAGTCGTTCCTAAACCTAGAACAAACTATCTGAAAAAATCTTTACTATATATGGGGCCAAAAGTATGGAATAGTTTATCAAATGAATCTAAGTCAGCCATAACTTGTGCATCTTTTAAGAGACGACTCAAATTGGAAATTTTAGCAACTGTATGTTCTATATGTCACATGTTATATTTGCATAAATTTGCGTTTTATACATGTAGCACTCATTCTTCTATCATTTCATAGATCATACAATAACTGTAAATTAATTTCATACGTATTTAACTGAATCTAACAATGATCAGGTCCATAAATGCTAGAGATTATTGTAATATTATTGGTTCGTATGCCTCGCATATTTGCATGTATATATATACGGATCTAATGTGATATTTTAGTTTACTCTTTCTGTCTATAGATGCATATATTGATATACTTTCTTAACTCTCTTAATATGCTTTTATGATTTGAGTCCATATGTTCATGTTTATATTTTTAGTCATGGTATTATTTTATGCATTGTATTGATAGTTTAGTCATTGTATGTTTTATATGTACTGATACAGGGCACCAAGTAAGACCAGTTTAATTTAAACTGGTTTTCCCTGTATAAACATAATGTAAATAAAAATAAATAAATAAATAAAAAATATATATATATATATGTATATATATAGAAGGTAGTGTTACCCTCCGATGTAAAGTGCTCTATGGCCTACAAGCTAGGCCAGAGCGGTATAACTCTGAAGAAAAACAACACTGTTAATTCACAACAGACTGTTTCACGGGATGCGACCCGATCATCAGGTGAATGTGGTTAGATGATCGGGTCGCATCCCGTGAAACAGTCTGTTGTGAATTAACAGTGTTGTTTTTCTTCAGAGTTATGTATATATATATATATATATATATATATATATATATATATATATATATATATTATAGTTCACATAGCGTGAATTCAATACATCGCGGTGATAGTGCTCTACCCTATGGGAGCATTTATAAATAATTAAAGTACGGTTAGTTTGACTTCATCAGTTTGTGCGACAGATCAGTTTCGTGAGAGCAGCAATTTAAGCCGGCTCACTCTGCAGGTACAAACTGGAGTGATCAGATATCTGGGTGAAGTTTGTCATAATAGGTAGGATTAATTTGGGGTTACTAGGTTCGATGAGGCATGTATTTAACAGTTTTTGTTATGTTGGTGAATAGGGGTTACTGGGTGCCTGGCTTATTGTACTGTATTAGGACTATTATGAAGCGCTCGAGGATCTGTTGGTTTGCTTAAAGTTAATCAGGTTTGATCAGTGGATTAGTAGTCCAATTGGTTGTTCCTGCATAAATTGGCTGGGATCTTAAGACTGCATATTTAACTTTATTATTGCCGGCTTAAAATTATTTAAGGTTACAAAGGAGATATTTAGTTCTATGTTTGCATGACGATGTCGGCTCGTTCCTATTGTTTAGTGAACTCAGATCAGGTAGGCAAATTATGTAATATTTCTCGGTGGTGCATAAATTACATTTTTGTTCATTTTTTACATTTTTGTTCAGGTCCAAGGTTATATCCAAAAAGTCCGAAACAGGCCGAAAACACGATTTTGAGCACCCTGAATGTCAGATATGGACAAATTGTATATGCGAGTCCTAGAATCTTCTAAATCAATATCCTGGGAGTTTCTAGTGCAAATCTCCTTGGAAACCTGAAATTAGGTCATGGTGACCTATATTTGTGACCTATGGGTGATTGTGAGCACCCAGAAAGTCAGACGAGACACAAATTGTATACATTAGGTCTAGAATCCCCTTACCTGAAATTTAGGAAGATCTAGGCAAATGTCCTTGGAAACCCGGTGCTAGATCACTGTGTCCTATATTCTGGGACTTATTGGGAAACGATGTCATATGAGCAGTCTGAATGTTAGATGGGGACAAATCATATCTGTGTGGCCCAGAATCTTCTTACACAATGTCATGGGATTTTCTAGAAAAATCTCCTTGGAAACCTGAAATTATTCATGGTGACCTACATTTTGTGTCTTACAGGCGGAAAACAGACAGGGCACACATTGTATTTGTTAGTCCTAGAATCTTCTAATGTAAATATCTGAGACGTCCTTCGCAAATTTCCGTGGAAACAGAAATTAGGTAACCATGACCTATATTTGTGACCTACAGGAAAAGAAGTCATATAAGCACCCAGACAGTAAGTCAGGGCACACATTGTATCTTTTAGGCCTAGAAACTTCTAATGTAACATTCTGAGACGTCCTTGGCAAATGTCCTTGGAAACCTGAAATAAGTCAGCATGACCTATATTTTGCAACCTAACAGAAAAGATGTCATATAAGCACCCAGACAGTCAGACATGGCACAAATTTTATCCATTAGGTGTAGAATTTTCTTTCGCAACATCCTTTAAGGTTCTAGGCAAATCTCCTTGGAAACCTGGAATAGGGTCATGGTGACCTATATTCTGCAAGCTACTGGTCTGAAGTCTGATTTTGAGCAGTCAGATAGGGCAAAAATTGTATCCATCAGCCTTATAGACTCTTCTTTCATGATATTCAGGGAATTCTTGGGCAATTCTCTTTGGAAACCTTAAATTGGGTCATGGTGACCTATAATCTGCTAGCTATGGACCAGAAAATGATTCTGAGCACCAAGAGAGACAGTGAACAAATTGTATTCATTTTACTTGGAACTCTCTATTGTGAAATCCAGGGGGACCTGGGCAGGTCTCCCTATTAAATCTGATTTTATAATTTTCTGTCCATTTTTCAACACAGTTACATTAGCCATAGGCTATTCTCACAGACAATATATAACATTCATAAACGAAATGAGTACCAAGTCAAAATTAGCTGAGCGTCATGGCCCATGGGCCACTTGTTATTAGCTCAACTGACTGTAAGTCATCTGAGCTATAGTGATCACCCTTTATCCGTCGTCCGTCCGGCCATTAACAAGGCACAAGTCGTAACCGTTAGACCTAGAAACTTCTAACTGTACATCAAGGGAGGTCCTAGCAAATATGCTCGAAAACCTGAAAATGGGTCATGTTGGCCTTTAATAGGTTCATTTTGTACAATCACAAATTCTTAAATATCTCAAGAAATCTTGCATGGATTTATCCAAAAATCAAGTTGACCAAAGATCTTGGATAGCGCTGTCATGTACCGGAAACTATTGGCGCAACCTATTATCATTTTCTAGTTTTCGCACTTTTTAATTCCCCATCATCGCTACTTGAGAGATCTGTGAGCATTTTAAGTAAAAAACTAATGGACAGATTTCTTTCATGTTATGCACATCCAGGTAAAACGTATATATTAGCGCCATGACCTTTATTATAAGTGTGGCCTTGATCTTGAATATTCAATATTTGGTGAAAAAACAGCAAAAACATTGATTCTCAAATGGATAGATATATCCTTATGTAAATTGAAATGAAAGATGTCAGATGATAAGTTGTAAAAAGAGTTTGAAAGCTGTTTTAAACTTTCAAGTACGAAAACACAGGAATTTTGTTAACTCAAATAACTTTAAAAAGTACAGCATATCTTTTCCATCAGCAAGATCTAAGAAATGTTTGAATACTTGTCACCTTGAGCTTGTTCTTCAAGTGAATTCTACGAATATATTGGATTTTTGTTAACCCCATAACTTTTGGAGTACTGCATCTGTTTCCTTCAAATCTGACACAAAAATATTTCCATCGATCGATTTCAATCATTTGTGACCTTGACCTTGTTGGCCTTTGCCTTATCAAGTGTCAGTATATGCTTCTGAAGCAGGGGGCCTATTTTATAAGGGGTATGCCTTAAGTGTCTGGGGATACTATGGCATCTCCAATGCCAAGAAATTTCTAGTTAATAAATGCATCACCTATATGTCAAATCAAGCTGAGCGTTATGGGCCATGGGCCACTTGTTCAAACATGGCATGAAAACTTTCAATGCAGATGAATAGTAGTTTCATATTGCACTTTCCCCAAATGTATCCCCACATATTTTTACATCAACACAAATGTCGGCATGCCAGTGGCAGATTTGTTTATACCTTTTTTTCCCGCAAAATTTACCAATTCAAGGTCAAGGTCACTCTCCTAGTTAAGATCATGACGTCATTTTTAAAAGGCTTCGTCCTGTCACCAATATCTATGCACATGTGAAGATCCGTGAAATATTTTTTAAGTTATCGCGCAAACAAGATTTATCTGGGGCGGCGGCGGGACAGTCATATATATAACAATAGTATCCCCTGATTTTTCTGGGGATACAATTAGCGTGGGCCACAACCTATTAAAGATGGAATACTTATGGTGTTACATTTTTATAACATAATTTACTTTCAGTTAACTCCCTGCCTGTTTTAAGTCTGAGCAACACGACAATCAACGTTGTTGTCGGCCAGTCATATACCATAGAGGTGTCAGCGACGGACTCCGACAACGACACGACCACCATAGTTCAGCTCGGCACCTTACCTGGTGGTACCTTCAGTAACGGCGTGTATTCGTTTACAATGGCAAGCACTGATCCAGTCACACTAGGGTAAGCAAACTCGAGAGATACGTTAAACTTGTTCATCCTTTATATAACGTACGATGCAATATAAAATATGGAATGAACAAGCTGTGTTCAAAAAACTTTTCCTGATACAAATCACTGATACCCACAAGACACTGATACAACTAAATGGAAAAAACACCTTAAAATTTTACTGTTTCCTTGAAATATAATGAGTCTAATAGCAGGATCTTTCAGTGTACAATGACCATGCTTAATACAAAGAGTATTGATATGGCATCAGTATATTGAGAAAAAAATACGTTTCATCGTCTTACTACCTAGCATTCAAACAA
Source organism: Sipunculus nudus (assembly GCA_026874595.1). Classification (NCBI taxonomy): domain Eukaryota; kingdom Metazoa; phylum Annelida; class Sipuncula; order Golfingiida; family Sipunculidae; genus Sipunculus; species Sipunculus nudus. The sequence continues at coordinate 60,665,178 of CM049315.1, read as the reverse complement.
CCATCCAACAAATTTATTGTTTACTTGTGAAAACAGTCGTCTGGATCTTGATAGGAGAATTAAATCATTGATAATCTGTCTTGATCATGACAGGAGAATAGAATTTTTTATAATCTGTCTGGTCAATGACAGGTGGATTAACATATGAAATAGTCTTTCTGGTTCATGATAAGAAAATTAATATATGTAACAATCTGTCTGGTTATTGATAGGAGAATTAATATATGTAACAATCTGTCTGGTTATTGATAGGAGAATTAATATATGTAACAATCTGTCGGGATATTGATAGGAGAATTAATATATGTAACAATCTGTCTGGTTATTGATAGGAGAATTAATATATGTAACAATCTGTCTGGTTATTGATAGGAGAATTAATATATGTAACAATCTGTCTGGTTATTGATAGGAGAATTAATATATGTAACAATCTGTCTGGTTATTGATAGGAGAATTAATATATGTAACAATCTGTCTGGTTATTGATAGGAGAATTAATATATATAACAATCTGTCTGGTTATTGATAGGAGAATTAATATATGTAACAATCTGTCTGGTTATTGATAGGAGAATTAATATATGTAACAATCTGTCTGGTTATTGATAGGAGAATTAATATATATAACAATCTGTCTGGTTATTGATAGGAGAATTAATATATGTAACAATCTGTCTGGTTATTGATAGGAGAATTAATATATGTAACAATCTGTCTGGTTATTGATAGGAGAATTAATATATGTAACAATGTATGCAATAAAAATTAATTTGTAAATGGGCCAAATGACTCGGGGGGGGGGGGGGGGGGTGTATGTTATAATTTTCCTGTTACACTAAATAAAAAGAAGAAAGTTAATTGAATTGATAAGTAAAATTTATGTTAATTAAATAAATATAATGAAATAATAAGTTCTATAAACTACATACATAATTATCATAGATATTCATACATCAGTTACAACGATACCACAAGGCTGATAATCAGTGTGGCACCCGAACCCTTCCTGACGGCTGACTTGACATCCGACTTCAGATATCCTGATTTTAGTCCCTTCCAAAGTAACCACCAAGTCCGTTTTATAATTTCATCTTCTTAATAATGTTCCAAAATAATGATTACAATGATAGACAACCATTAAAAATATAAAATGGTCACATTCGAGAATTTTTTTTCATTTTCAGCAATTTTAATGCAGATTTCACCAGTGGTTGTACATTAATTAATCAAAAGCATATATTTACTTTCAGGTTATTTTATGAATGTATCTGTGATCAATTATTAGGGCCCCGCTTGACAAGCGGTGCCCTAATGTGTGCACCGTGTCGACAGTCCGTCATTCCGTCAGTGACACTTTCTTTCGCGCGCGATAACTCAACAACAACATAATTCAGCTTTCCCAAATTCACAGGGATGATTGGTACATACGAGGTCTCTAGACTTATTGAATTACAGACCTGTCTTAATTCCAGTATGGCCGCCATGGCGCTGAATTTCTTTCGCGCGCGATAACTCAACAGCAACATACTTCAGCTTTCCCAATTTAACAGAGATGATTTGTACATATAAGGGTTCCAAGCCTATTACAATACACACCTGTCGGGATTCCAATATGGCCGCCACAGCCAAATCGCTGATTTTCTTTCGCGCGCAATAAATGAACAACACAATACTTCAGCTTTCCTAAATTCACAGGGATGGTTGGTACTTATGAGGATACTATCCCTATCAGATTACAGGTCTTTTTCAATTTCACAGGGATAATTGGTGCCTATGAGGGCTTCTGACCTATTGAAAAATAGACTTGCTCTAAATCAAATATGGCCAACAGAGTACAATCAGTGATTTTCTATTTGGAAACATTATTTCAGACATATCTTCCTTAATATTATTTGAACCAGTATGATTTTTTCTCTAGTACATATGGATAAAAACATGTTTCTGTTTGTCATACTTTTCAACTTTAACCTAAATGTTTCACCCATACGTAAACTAGTCCAGCACTACCAGAAATGCGGGCCCTCTGAGGACCATTGTCTTACCACATCTAGTTTCATATAATTTTGCATTTGCTTTCCTCACTATTACATTATGGTAAATACTGGACGAATGCCTTACATTATCATGTGCTTGGTTCATTGCATATCTAAAGGCATATAGCAAAAAAAAAAAAAAAAAAAAAAAAAAAAACAGAATCAGACCCAGTAAGATAATAAACTTCATATATAAGCCAACACGTATGAGGAATGGCCCCTGTGTTAGCTACGTTCCAACAACTGCCACTTTGAATAGTAAGCAAGCCCAGAATGTATTTGTTTCAAGGATTTTTACTTTACAAAGCCACACAACGCATAGTTGTTTGTTCTTATTGTCAAAGAAGGTTTATAATGATATATTTTATAGTCTATATGGTGATATTATGTACTGGTCCCTGTCAAACGTTTGGAAATACAACGTAAAGTGGTAGCATGTTCAGTTAAAAGAATGCCTTTGATGTATTACCTTTGTCATGTAGACATGGTCATTCATTAACTTTTATAAAAAGAAAAGCCCGCAGATTGCTAGACCTGGTTAACACGACTGTAAATGTTTGTTCTGATTAGTTTCGTGGCCGCGGACGACAAGCCCGCAGTTTGCTAGACTTGATTTACATGGCTGTGAATGTTTGTTCTGATTAGTTTCGTGGCCGCGGACGACAAGCCCGCAGATTGCTAGACTTGGTTAACATGACTGTAAATGTTTGTTCTAAATAGTTTCGTGGCCGCGGACGACAATCCCGCAGATTGCTAGACTTGGTTAACACGACTGTGAATGTTTGTTCTGATTAGTTTGGTGGCAGCGGACGACAAGCCCGCAGATTTGCTAGACTTGGTTAACACGACTGTGAATGTTTGTTCTGATTAGTTTCGTGGCCGCGGACGACAATCCCGCAGATTGCTAGACTTGGTTAACACGACTGTGAATGTTTGTTCTGATAAGTTTCGTTGCCGCGGACGACAAGCCCGCAGATTGCTGTCTTGGTTAACACGACTGTGAATGTTTGTTCTGATTAGTTTCGTGGCCGCGGACGACAAGCCCGGAGATTGCAAGACTTGGTTAACACGACTGTGAATGTTTATTCTGATTAGTTTCGTGGCCGCGGACGACAAGCCCGCAGATTGCTAGACTTGGTTAACACGACTGTGAATGTTTGTTCTGATTAGTTTCGTGGCCGCGGACGACTAGCCCGCAGATTGCTAGACTTGGTTAACACGACTGTGAATGTTTGTTCTGATTAGTTTCGTTGCCGCGGACGCATGCCCGCAGATTGCTAGACTTGATTTACATGACTGTGAATGTTTGTTCTGATTAGTTTCGTGGCCGCGGACGACTAGCCCGCAGATTGCTAGACTTGGTTAACACGACTGTGAATGTTTGTTCTGATTAGTTTCGTGGCCGCGGACGACTAGCCCGCAGATTGCTAGACTTAGTTAACACGACTGTGAATGTTTGTTGTGATAAGTTTCGTGGCCGCGGACGACAAGCCCGCAGATTGCTAGACTTGGTTAACACGACTGTGAATGTTTGTTGTGATAAGTTTCGTGGCCGCGGGCGAAAAGCCCGCAGATTGCTAGACTTGGTTAACACGACTGTGAATGTCTGTTCTGATTAGATTCATGGCCGCGGACGACAAGCCCGCAGATTGTTAGACCCGGTTAACACGGTTCTGAATGTTTGTACCAATTAGGTTCGTGGCCTCGGACGATCAGGGGGCATCTTCCGCCGAGAAAAATGTCATCATCAACGCATGTAGCGGCTGCTCGGGTAATGGCGACTGTGACTTCACGGACCTCACCAAACAGTCCGCATATCCGCTGTTCGCCTTAGCACGCTGCAAGTGTAAACTCGGCTGGCACGGTAAGGTATTTCAAACTTGTATTTGTAGTAATATGTGCATTACATTGTTTGTTTGATTTATAACCTGTCAGTGATAAACTTGGTAACATGGCTAAGTCGCAGTATTTTTTATCATCGGCAATATGACTGGAGAAACTGATGTAGTTTGAATTTTTAGCTCAGCTGACTGTAAGTCATCTGAGCTATAGTGATCACTCTTTGTCCGTCGTCCGTCTGTCCGTTAACCTGGCACAAATCGTAACCGCTGGACCTAGAATCTTGTAACTTGACATTCTGCGAGGTTCATGACAAATTTCCTTGGAAACCAGAAATTAGGTCTCTGTTATCCAAATAATTTGAGCTATGGGGCCCCAAAGTACCCCCCAGAATAGTAAAAAATTTCATAGAAAAACTTCAATATCTCATTAACTACATCACTGATGGTCATGATTTTTGGCATACATATTGATCATGAGATGTTCCATCAGTTCCTGCAGATTAGTGGCGCCACCTGTATTTTTCAATTTTTTACAAATTGTTTTCTCTATTTTTGAGACCTTTAAAAATGTGAACATCTGTTAACAGGGTACAAATCGTAAAGACTGGACCTAGAATCTTCATTCTTGACACAGTGAGAGACCTATGAAAAGTCTCCATCGAAACGTGAAATAAGGTCTCTGTTACCCATATCCTTTGAGCTGTCGGGCTCCCAATCACCCCCCCCCCAAGATTGATGGAAAATTTGATAAAAAAAAATAGCAAAATCTCAATAAATAAAACACTGATGGTCATGTTTTTTGGCATACATATTGATCAAGAGGTATTCCATCTGTTCCTGCAGACTGGTGACGCCACCTGTATTTTTTTTCAAATTTTTACAATTTTTTCCTCTATTTTTGAGACCTTTAAGGATGTAGTTATCTGTCAACAGAGTACAAATGGTAACGATTGGACCTAGAATCTTTATTCTTGACACACAGGGAGACCCATGAAAAGTCTCCTTGGAGTACTGAAATTAAGTTTCTGTTACCAATAACCTTTCAGTTATGGCACTCCAAAGTACAGCTCAGAACAATGGAAAATGTGACACAAAAGCTGAAGTATCTGAACAACTAATGCAGAAATCACCATAATTGTTTGCATTGATATTGATCATGGAGTGTTTCATCAGTTTCTGCAGACTGGTGGCACCACGTGTATTTGTTCTGGTTTTTTAACGAATATTTTTCTCTATTTTTGAGACATTTAAAGATATGAACTTCTGTTAACAGGGCACAAATCATAACAAATGGACCTACAATCTTCATTCTTGACACACAGAGACACCCATGAAAAGTCTCCACGGAAACCTGAAATTAGGTCTCTGTCCCATATCCTTTGAGCTGTATGGCTCCAAAATACCCCCTCAGAATAATGAAAAATTTGATACAAAAACTGCAGTATCTCAATAACTACAACACTGATGGTCATGCTTTTTGGCATACATATTGATCATGAGGTGTTCCATCAGTTTCTGCAGACTAGGTGCGCCTACTCTATTTTTTCAAATTTTTACGATTTTTTTCTCTATTTTTGAGACCTTTAAAGATGTGGTTATCTGTCAATAGGGTACTAATCGTAACAACTGGACCTAGAATCTTCATTCTTGTCATGCAAGGAGGCCCATGAAAAGTGTCTGTGGAAACCTGAAATTATGTCTATGTTTCCCATATCCTTCAAGCTATAGGACTTCGAAGTATCCCTCAGAATAATGGACAATTCGATACAAAAGCTGAAGTATCTGAACAACTAATGCAAAGATCACCATGATTCTTTGCATGGATATTGATTATGGAGTGTTTCATCAGTTTCTGCAGACTGGTGGTGTCACCTATATTTATTCAATTTTTCAAATTTTTCTCTATTTTTGAGACCTTTAAGGATACTGGTATCTGTTAACGTGGCACAAATCGTAACAACTGGAACTAGAATCTTCATTCTTGTCATGCAAGGAGGCCCATGAAAAGTGTCTTTGGAAACCTGAAATTAGGTCTCTGTTACCCATATCCTTCACGCTATAGGACTCCGAAGTATCCATCAGAATAATGAAAAATTTGATACAAAAGTATCTGAACAACTAATGCAGAGATCACCATGATTCTTTGCATGGATATTGACCATTAAGTGTTTTTATTAGTTTCTGCATACTGTCGGAGCCACTTGTATTTTTTTAGAGTTAACGCATTTTTCTCTATTTTTGAGATATATAAATACAGACAACATCAGTTGAATGGGTATATACTACCATACAGATGATAAAATTTCCTTTTGCGAATCTCTTCCCAGTCAGCTGAGCGTCATGACCTATGGGTCACTTGTTCATAATGTGCACACGTCTAAATATATGTATAATAGGGGCCCACTCGAAAAATAGAATCTGGTTTCGGTTCTTGTAAAACCGGTCCTTTATGGTTTGCCTTGTATATATTAGTTGCAGTTTTAACACACAAATTATGATAACATCGTAAATCAGTAAATATAATTAAATGAATTCATGGTGAAAATATTATCAAAAGGTAGAAATCGATGCGTGGGCACATTGAGACCAAGCGAGAGCATTATTTATGTTGACTGGCCAATTTATATAGCAATAATGATGAAAATAGACTGTTTCTTGCGTCCTATAACAAAACCACGTGCCAAACGACATGGACAATCAAGATACGCGCGTCTTATCTTTAGCTCCAAAGGGATGAAAAAAAGGGATATTGAATTAAAAAAACTTCCGAAAGAATGTTTATACCCAAATCATGGCTTATTTAACTCTAACAGGCATCAACAATATCCACTAATAAAATAATTTACAAAATTGCACTACTTTGGATCACCGTCGCCATCATGCCAGTATAATTATCGAGTGGACGGTTTCGCAGACACCGATACCATCTCCGGAGATGGTTTCATAGTTTCGCCAAAACCAGTTTCGGTTTCGCTATTATTAAGTGAACGGTTTCCCGGAAGCCGCCGAAAATGAAACCAGCTTCGGATTTTTGAGTGGGCCCCAAATCAACCTGGCCTGTTTCTTTGCTACAGGAGATAACTGTGAGACCGACTATGACGCATGCTCAGAGAGTCCGTGTGCTCAGTGGACTGGGGCCAACTGTACGGACCTGACGCCTGATCAGGTGTCCGCCACCGGTCGGGAATTTTCATGTGACTGTCCTGATGGCTACAGCACTGTCAGTGGGTTGTGTGTTGGTAAGGGCAGCAAATCACAACATTAAGCTGAACGATTAACGGCTAAATAACATATCTCAGTTTAAATCCCGGATTTAAAAAATAACATTTTGCATATCTAAATATACACTTAAACAAAATTTTAAAAACATTTAATGTCCCCTTTTGAATTCATTTTGGATGAGCTATTTTTCCCCGTTTGATTTTTTACACGCAGAATTGCATTCAAATTTTGGTTAAGTTTATACTAGTATTTAAGATATAGGTACTTGGGTCTATTCATATTATTCATCAGACCATTTTTTTTTATTAACAATGCTTCCGCCTCAGCCTGAATTTTTTTTTCTCGTATGTTCAGACATCGATGAATGCACAGGCGTAGCAAATACGTGTCAACAAAACTGTGTCAACACACCTGGATCATTCACGTGCACCTGCAATTCAACCTACGTCCTCAACGTGGACCAGCAGAGCTGTGACGGTATGTGTCTTCTTCACCACAGCATCCACAATCTGCGGTAAAAGCTCAATGAAATAAAGGATAAAATCTTACAGATTCGATAGGAATGTTTAAAAACATAAGCATTTTAAGTATTATAATCATCTTGTGTTCGGATTTTGGGTTTCATTTTAATTAAAAATACAAAACCAACACGATTTTATACGGGACGTATTATGGTATACCCACCGTCCGTCCGTCCGTCCCTTAACTTTTAGTGTGGCAGCAATAACTAACCGTGGCTTTGATGGATGTACACGAAACTGACCATAACTACTTACCAATAGATTATCTCGCCCGAGTTTGATTATGGGCAAAATCCATGCACGCACATTTGATTAGGTCAGAGGTCACTGTAGGCTACTTTGTGTTGTTGCCGAGATAACATGCGAGGAATATGATGGATTTTTATTAAACTCAACAGAAATATTAATCAATATAATATCTTGCCTAAGTTCGATTTCCAGCAAAAGTCGCACACATTTAACAAGGTCAGAGGTCACCAGACATATATAAGACGTGCGTATTATGCACGCCGTTTGTGGTGGTTCTGTTAAACCATGAATATCGATCCAAACGTGCACATTTCCACGAATATGTTGTGGGTTTATTTGAGAAGGGATTAATACACATTAACAGGTTACTATGTACTGAAAAAGAACATTGGGGTGAACGAGGTATCGCATGATTTATTGAGTCTTCATCCTTGGACTCTTAATCATAGTGACTTGATTTTCTTTGTCATGGTTCAGACGTCGACGAGTGTACCCTAAACACTCACAACTGTCAACAGATTTGCAACAACACCGTCGGTGGGTTCGACTGCGACTGTTTTCCTGGTTACACACTGGATGCAAATGGCCGGACTTGTACCAAAGGTATTTATTGGATTTTTTCCAGGATGATTTATGAACCTCCGAGTGATTAGAATACCATCCAGTTCAGCAGAGGCATCAATATAATGGGGATGGGGATATGTTTCTCTCTCTCTCTCTCTCTCTCTCCGGGGGGGGGGGGGGGGTCAGTGTAATTATCCCCCACTCTTCAGAGAATAATATATATTTATATTACATATGAAATATATAAATAAAAAGAATTATAGACTTTGGTTCCATTTATGTGTTTACTATGAAATATTTTTATATCTAAAATGGTTTGGAATTAATGCACTGCAAGGCGCTCCCATTGCAAGACGCTCCCAGGAAATTTTTATTGTACAATGTCTGTTTTGTTCCACCTTTGAATACCCTCCTTTGTCTGTTATCCCACCTTACCCTTACAAGTCATCTCCCCGCCCTGCCACTCACCCCCATCCCCCTTTACGATAAATTGACGCCACTGCAATTCAGTAACTTCATGAAAACATTTAATCTGACGATCGTCGAATAACACCGGCGAAGTAAACACTGTAATTCGACTTATACACACATCATAAGTTATATTCCTGTATTATTTTTGTTATTTTGTAATTGTATGCCATTATTGTAGACCCTGAGTTGGTGTGCAGTAACCCGTGTACCGGAGGTTTTTGTGTATTAGTCGGCACGGACTCGGTGTGCCGGTGTCCTGTCGGTTATCAACTCAGCAGCAGTGGCGACTCCTGCGAAGGTTTGAATTCATATGCCTTTAATTACTTTAAAGGTTGAATACTTAATTCAAATGCCGTTTCCATCCCCATGAAGGGAATCATAGACAGCTTGAACAGTTAACGTTCCTGAGTATCTGTTGTAGCGACGTACCTTACTAAAATAAAATGTCAACAATGTCATAACAGTTTGTCAGGCACTTTTAGAAGATTTATGTATGTTAGGATTATTAAATCATGCTTAGTTGAATAATTTCAGATGTGGACGAGTGTTTGAACCCCTCTACGCATTCTTGCACGGACATCTGTACAAACACGGTCGGAGGCTACAACTGTACCTGTCCTGTGGGAAAACAACTCGCCAGTGATGGGCTCACGTGTACTGGTGGGTTACAACTGTTATTTTACAATTTAAAAACTTATACTAGGCGCAAGCTATGAAGTATTGAATATACAAATATCGTATATTGAAGCGCTACAGGCTTTTATTAAAATGTTACACAGCATCATCATTTACGTTAATTATTATTTGTTCCTGGGGACACTGGTATCAACTGTGTTTCATTTGGTAGAGTGCGATTCTTTACACTGGGGCTTGAACTGTGAAAACCTGTGTGACTGTGGAATCCACGTGAAGGCCTGCAACAAGACAGACGGATGTACAATATGTAAGGACGGCTGGCAGGACTACAACTGTGTAACAGATATCGATGAATGTCGCCAGAATGTATGTACCGAGCAAGAGGAGTGTTTCAACACCCCGGGTTCCTACAGATGTGTCGTCATCACAACCTCAGGTACCACAGGCATCATCAATGCTCCGTAATCACTTTGTCATACGTCGCTAGAAAAAATATTTCATTGACAGAACTTTGTAACTTTGTAATTTTAAACCAGTTTTAACATGAATATAATAAGAAACCTGTTATACGCGATGACCCACTATCTCGTCTGCCTCCCTGTTACAACAAATTATGTATTTTAGTGCCAACGACAGAACCAGCCACAACGGTTACTCCGTCGAAGTCGGCGGAGGTGACCACCATCCCGGACGGCACAGCCTCAGATCTTACGTCCCAAGAAGGGACACAGCCCACAGCTCTCCTGGAGTCCACTGCTGCAGGGACACAGCCCACAGCTCGCCCGGAGTCCACTGCTACAGGAACAGATATAGGATCACAGGCCACTGCAGTGGTTACAGCGCCAACAACTTCATCAGGTGCGGTCTTGTTGATTATTCACGATTATGCGAAAGTTTCAGCTGCAATGTGATATCTCAAAGTGAGAAGGGGTACGAAAGCTATATACTATATGTAGCCGATTGCAGAACTGCTGGAAAAATACAATGCTGGAATTCATGACGGACAGATACTCTCTTTGTTTCGTTTGATTAAATGATCTTTCGCTTGCCATTTCACGTTTTGTCCTCGAAAAGTTCTGGTCATTAAATTGATGTAGGTTTCCCGCGTCGATTGATAATCGTTCAGATATTAAACCACTGTTTTATAGTAAAGGTTGAATTGACTATATGTATTTGATAGTTTCCATATGCTAAATGGTGCGCCGTAATGAGCAGCTAATTTGCATATTAAATATTCATTAAATGGTAGTTTGAAACGGCTCATCATACTCTTCGACGATAAAAACAGAGGTTTAGACACCTTCATCTCTAATATAGACAAGATCTAAGAGGGATATGAGCAAAATAAGAAGTTCAAATAATGGCGACAGCTGATTTGTATGTTAAAGGATTTCTGCGAAATGCTCAAAGGTGTCAGGGCGACACCCTCTTTAATATAAATAAGTAGGATCCAAAGGTCATTAAAATTGCTAAAAAATGTATGCGGACACCAATGCACGGTTCCCCTATCAGACTGCCTGACCAGCTTGCGGGACTACTGGTTGGTGCTTTGGACAATAATAAAATTTATAAATGACTGCTTGTAAGTCTCATTCTCGAGGGTTACATATAGAAGACTCGGGACTCGCTCATTATTTAAAAGGTTTGAGCTGGATTTTTCATTAAGTTAATATGTTGATTACTGTGGTTGACTTTATATTCACGAGGTTTAAATTTCGTGATTTTAACTTTTTCAGTGTTTTGGCAAGGGTTCCATTTTTGCGATTTCACTTCATTATTTATTACTTAATTGAGTGTTCAAAATCATCATAATTACACGGGAGACACAAGGATACATGAAAATTATTAAATGATTATGGAAATCATTATTCATTTATGGCAGATAAATTAAGAGATATTTATAATAGCAATCTTTGAATATAAAAGATATATTCATTACCGCATACTCTTACCTTTCAACTTGCCTTCAACGATGGGACCTCATATTCACGAAGTAATTCCCATTTCGCGAATATCGCGAATTTGAAACCCTCGTGAAAAAAAGACAACCACAATTTATTAGGAATCCTTGAATAATTCCGTTGTATTTTTTTCCGTCTACAGTTGTGAGCAGTATAACCTTCCAGCTGACTCTGAACATCAGCTTCTCCATAGGAAACACTTCAGAATTCCAAACAAATCTCCTCACCACGGTATGTCATGAGGCCTTCTCACATTTAACTAGTAACAAAAACGTTGTTTGTGAATATTGTAACTAATTCAGTATATCAGCTATCTCCATAACATATCATTCACACATTGATTTGATTAAACGTATCAATGGTTATATGCCATTTACTCTTATATTTACTCATATATATGTATATATATATATATATATATATATATATATATATAGGTGTATATATGTATATATATGTGTATATGTATATATGTGTATATATATATATATACGTGTGTGTGAAAGTGTGCCATATGTTTGTTGTATGTGTGCCTATTTGGGTATAAATACAGCTGTGTCTTATCGTATCATACAGAATCACAATATTATATTTTATAATATTTATATATATATATACAGTACTGTGTTTGTTATATGTCATCATCACGAAATATTCACCGTTAACAAATAACTAAATAACTATATAAATATCTCCGTCAATGAATATTCTTCTTTTTTTTTAGCTGAGCATAATTTTCATACCCACTGACGGTTACGTTCGCATTGCAATTCTGTCTGTGAGGTGAGTTTGTATTTCTAACAGGTATACTACCAGGACACCTTATTCAGTCTTAATAAACGTAGTTCCAACTTAAAACCGGCGTCTTATTGTTTTCATAATCTGTTAGCTTGATCACCGTCTGTCCTCTGCCATCCATCTGTCTTAAAGCAACTTTTCACAGCTATGACTGGATGAAGTCTACATGTTTGTTTATAAGCGTAATATTTGATAAATTATTTTTGCAAACATGGCCTGGGTTAAATAGATGTCAAATCGATCTACACTGATCCCGATGTCGCCGGATGTTACATCTGTATAACCCAAACTGTATACTTGATGTTACCCTATGTTATCTGAAGTCTATCGATCCGATGTTTTGTGATGTGTCCAGATGTTACCCTGCTATGATCCCGATATCAACCTGGTCCCCCTAAAGGTGATTTGTCATAGAAAATTTCTTTATATCACCACGGTCTTGTCTGACACCTGTTTACAACACTTTGAAATAAGCAAACATGAAACTGTACCCAAGCCAGGTAAACGAGAATCTTCATCTAAATTATAAAAGTAAAGACTTGCATAATCATCCTTGTTATTATCAAAATCATCTTCATCATTGTTACTATCATAATCATCATCATCATTGTCATTATCATAATCATTATCATCATCATTACATTTTCATGTACTCATACTGAAGAATAAGAGGAGTGGCCCAATAAGGTCTCAAGAGCTAAAGAGGAGTTCTCAAGAGGACAAAACAAAATACTGAAATCAGGCAGACCATTTTATATTAGTACATCCAGATGGCACCATTTGACCATTATTGCGCTTGGTCCCATTATTCCCCTGGGTCATGGTGTTTATTCATCATGCCCTTGGCTATTCCTGAATACTGACGTTTACGAATAAAAAGTCGAAGCCGACACATAGACAAAACCGCGAGGATCCAATTTACTATTTTCTGTGTCCTTAACTTGTACACATTTTCACGGTTCCCTGATGCGATTTAAAGTTTAGCTCCAGAACATACAGTCTTACATACACACGAATTGCCCAGCCTTTTTAGGGACAGATGAATTGCCCTTTCACAAGAGTATATAACCACTTGAATTAACAACGCCGTGTTATGAGCCAGATTTCCTTATTTTAGTGCTTGTTGACAGGCAAATTATTCAAACAAGGGAAAATACAATACCTCGCAACTCTGCGAAGGTATAATAACTATGTGTACAGTATAAACAAGAAAGTGATAAGGTGACATGGCTTTATAATGCTCTATTTGATGATTGAATCTAATTATACAATTTGTCTTTCTTTTGCGCAGTTAAATTTGGTTATAACTCTGAGTTCCCGTTTCAAAGTCGGAGATCACTCGGTTACTGATGTGACTTTTACATCTTCAAAATTTTGTCCAGTTTCAGTACTGTGGAAAACGCATTCATCAAAGTGTGTTCAACTCTGCAGTGTCCAGACATTGCATTAGAAATCGTGATGGATCGCATTCAGACCTAACTTACACATTGTTCAGAATAACAGCGGATTTATGAATGGTCTTTATTTCTCCCTGTGTTTTGAAATTAAAGTGAATAATTGAGTTTTAAAGATTTTTGTCATGAAATCAAACAATTCTGCTGATTTAACATATTTTAATATTCCAGCCATTAGCATGTAAGGATTTTGTCCTTTGTCCCTTGGTCTGTCATAATCCTGTTAGACTGAGTCATTTCCAAGTTTAATGTGCAAGTATATGAATGGTTTGTTGCATAATGAATTAATGGTCTGTGCTTTGTAGTGAAGGAAGTACCATCGTTCGGTTCTTGGTGCTGTACGACAAGAACCTAGCCCCTGCTAACATCACGGCCGCGTCGCTGCGTTTTGCTGACTATCTTAAAGATCTTGGAAACATTCTAGCAGTTGGAGGCGTCTTCGTGTCAGTCATTGACCCTCAGCTCATAACAGCCGCTGGCAACAGTAAGTTCGACAACACTGAAAACTCAGATCTGTCTTACCTGTCAAACTCAAGTCACGCCGTGTCCACACAGGACAATTGTCTGACTTCCTGTTAAAATAAAAAAAGATTTTCTGCTTGTCTGTTAACGTTAATTCCTTTTATTACCTGAGCATCGAATATTTAACTGGTCAATTAAATCCAGCCAAGGTACCAAGGAAATAAGAAAACTTGCCATTTACAATCTAGGAGTACAGTGGAAAGTTTGTTGGTGTTTTTCCTTGGTCTTCCAGGCAATCAAAATAAAGGGTACAGTGCTGCCACCCGGTATGCCTACTCTCAGTGGCGTCAATACAGGGTGGGATAGGGGGGGGGGGGGGGTGGTCAATGTAATCATCCCCTCATCCCCCCCTTATATTCAGAGAATAATATTTATATATTAGAAATGAAATATATCTATAACTAGAATTATATACTCTAGTTACATTTATGAGTTTAATATGAAATATTATATATCTTAACCGGATTAAGAATTAACATATACTAAAAAACCTACCTTTACTTGTTAAAATCTTATACTTAATTGTATTATATTTGAAATTTGTCATACAGACAATAAAAGGTATATATATATTATATATGTATATATATATATATATATTATATATATACACGTGTGTTGGTGTGTGTGTAAAAAAGTTGCGAGTCACCCCCCCCCCCCCCCCCCCCCCTTGAAGTAAAATTGACGCCACTGCCGACTCTCACTCGCTTTGGTAGGGGGCATTGAAACTGAAAACTCTCGGCTCTACACTTTTTACTTTTATACGTTTGCTCTTTTCAGGCACAGTTATTTCCGGAGTGTGTTTCTACTACGACTTCATTAATGCATGCAACACGGGCACTTGTTACAACAACGCCGGCTCGCCAGCATGCAGGTCAGTATCGTGGCAATCCATATACAACAATGACATATTTTCAAGTTTTGTGTGTCCTCCTTTGTTTAAACCAGAGAGTTAAAGTCACTAACAGGAGCTGCTATTTATAATTGATGATGTTTTGTTTAATATTATTATTATAATTATTATACGCCCGTCATGTGACGGCATTATTATTGTATACCCACCGTCCGTCCGTCCATTTTTAGTGTCGCCGCGATAACTTACCGGGGCTTAAATGGATTTTCACGAAACTCGCTATAACTATCTACCAATAGATTATCTCGCCCTAGTTCGATTTTAGGCAACATCCACGCATATTTAAAAAGGTTACGGGTCATTAGGCTACTTCTCCGCAATAACTTATGAAGAATAAGAAGGATTTTGATAATGAGATAACTCATCAGAAATGTTAATCAATAAAATATCTCGCGTAAGTTCAATTTCCAACAAAATTTTATGAGGTCAGATGTCACCGCACTTTGGAGGCGCCTTGGTGACTAACCAAAAATCCTATGGATTTTCATGAAAATCATTATACATATTAACCAATAGTTTCTCACCTGAATTACCTTTTCATCAAAATTCTAGCATATTTAATGAGGTCAGAGGTCACCAGATACACGACGGGTGCATCATGCACGTGTGTGGTGCTAATGTTACCATGTTTATTATCAAAGAATATTTGCACCGTGTCATTGATTCGTTGCTTTTTCTGGTCTTTCTGTAGATGCCCCTCCTCGTTCTCCGGTGAGTTTTGTGATTCTCGCGAGGAGCTGCGAGGCGGGCTAGACGAGGCGGAGCAGGCCATCGTGATCAGCTGTGCTCTCGCCGCTCTGCTCGTTCTCGTGTTTGTGGCTTTATACTTCATACTCAAGTATAAGGTGCGCAGCCGCAGCAGTCCCCGGGGGAGCAAGTGAGTTTCTATTCATCATTAATCCGAACACCCCCTAATGTACGACCGCTAATGTAGAGACTCAGTAGGACGACGGCAATGTTTAGTATTAGTAATACAGGTCTCTTTAGGACGACTACCATCAGTATTAGTAGTACAGGTCTCTTTAGGACGACGACGTTTAGTATTAGTAATTCAAGTCTCAACAGGACGACAGCAACGTTTTTTTAGTAATACAGGTCTTTTTAGGACGACAATGTGTAGTATTAAAGTAACACAGGTCTCAACAGAACGACTACAGCAACGCTTATTATTAGTTATACAGGTCTATAAAGGGCGATATCGTTTAGTATAAGTATTAGTATTTCAGGTCTTTTTAGGACGACAACGTTTGGTATAAGTAATACAGGTCAATTTAGGACGACAACGTGTAGGATTAGTAATAGAGGTCTCAATAGGACAAAATCAAGGTATAAAATTAGATTAAATGTTCTCAGCTGGGCGACAACAAACCTATAGGATCCATATAAAACGTCTGTTGCTCAGAATCAGAAATCTGCTTCATGTCTAAACAGTTAACACTAGAAGTATTGTTGAAAATTACCAAAACAGAAGCATGATTCCAGGGTTGCTCCTACAACTGGAGCACAAATGTAGGGTCACATACAATTGAGCCAGGAAGGACCCCCAACGAGTTAGCTATTAATGTTAATCAGGATTCTCCCTAAGACTATAGCATCAGATATTTACCCATTTCCTCAAACCTGGCCTTATTTTACATATTTCAGTACTATTTTGAAACAAAGATATAAAAATATAGAAAAATCTACCCCTACATTAAAAATAAAATTTTATTACTTTTACATTAGAGCACTTACAATTCCAGCCTGTTTTCCCTGTTTTCCCTCAATCAGAGTTTCCCCGGATGCCAGAACAGACTGGTTTATGCGGTTAAATGTATACATGTACATACTTCATTATTTATTTGTGCTCTATAATGTGTATCTTATTTATACATGATGTTTGTACTTTTGCTTCAGGTCTCGGACAGACTCGGAGATCACCACTACAGCCAGGACGTCGGAATTCAGCAGCACGTTCAGTCACTCTCGGTTCGCCCCTGCTTATCGTGGCTGGTGGCCGGCCGGCTGGAGCACGCGATGGCCTTTCCAATACTATTATCCTGAAACGTCGGTGAGCAGCGCGTCAGACGAGGTGTACAGTTATGATTACAGGATTTAAACTATTTTTTTATTTCTGATTGACCGTATTACCACAAAATTATTTGTGATAGAATTCTTAGTGCCATGGGTCAATGACAAGGTCAAAGGTACCTTGTTTTGAAAAAGAAAGTTCTCTAAAAAAAACTCTCAATGGGTGTTTTCCAGTCCAAGGTGTCACCATTATATGCAAACTACTGTTTACAAATACCGCTGCCAAACTGAAGTGAAAACACGGGTGGCAGACAAAGCAATTTTTTCTTACTGCCGTGTCCCACGACAGTGTCTTGTACAGACCACTCTGTACACCCGGACGAAATCGGTGCTGAACCAGGAAGATATTAATCTGGTTAACTAATAATAACAACGACACCAGTACACCGGTGGGAACTGCTATACCTGTAGTTGGACACTCGTCGGCGATGGGGTGACATGTCGTCTGAGTTTAGATATCATCTTAAAATAACAGGACACCAGGTATACTCGTGGCGAGACAATTATGTTACAGGCAAAAGATTCCTGAAAAGGTTTCTGACCGTCCACTTGCGTTGAACATGCATGTTGACAGGTAGTGAATAATAATGTTTGCTTCTATATCCCGAGTTATTTTTCAGTTTTTGTGATGATAAATCAGAAGTATACAGAAGTTGTATGCCAGAAAATGTCTGTGGTATCTTTTTTCATGCGAGTCTGTAAGAGGACATTATATAAAAAATGAGTACCAGGATACTTTTTTTGTCATAAAATAATGTGTAAAATAAATATCCCTGTAATATGTACAAAGGACAAATAGTTTACAGAATTGGGAGGGGAGCTGCTCCAGTTACACACACGCTTACACACACACGTATATATAATTATATATATAAATATTTATAAATATATATATTGCACATTTAAAAAACCCAGGATATTAATAAGCAGTTTGTGCAAGTTATTACATATTGCATTTATTGCCATGGCAGCATGCACAGGGTTTCATTAACTTAGTTAAAATTGTGTTAGATTTATATTCAGATTTATATCAAGTTTTTATTGAAATTAAAAAGGGCGCCAAAATGTGTCTGCAAGTGATGAAAACATTTATATTTTCTAGGACTTGCGCCGTGACATAAGGTATTAAGCAACAACAGACATGAAAGCTTGTCATTGTAACATACATTGTGCTGTATGATAAGAGATTTAGACCTTGATGACTTAACTGAAATATATATATATATTTTAGGAAATGACATTACTTTATACATATAACAATTCATATATATTATATAACATGTATCTTTAGGAAAGAAATATACTTAAATGGAAAAAAAATCACTATATATATATATATATATATATATATATATATATATATATATATTATGAGGAATCGCTCCTGCACAAATAATACTCAAAATAGTTATTTTTGTTTATATTTACTGTTGTCACAAATTCTTGTTTATATATTTTATTTCTTCGTTAAAAAGTGCGATAACAATTCTAGCTTTATCGTACGATATTCATAAATTTATGGACTTATCGTACCAAGCCGAAGACAATAAATACAATTGTTTGATATGTTGATTTATCTGGTTTCTTACTGGTTGAATGGTTTGAACTTGCTGTTTCTATTTGTATATATTTAAATAGATTATTTAGAACGGTTATTTTTTACTATGAACTTTAATTTAAACAACTTTACTTGAGCAATCAGCTCAGCCCTTCGCTCGACCGTGCTTCCGGCTAGCCAGACACTTGGAAAGAGGACATTTATAAAAACCATTAAGGTAAGTTTTCGTGTTCAAAAAAAGGTTTTTCTGTGGAAAATATGTCTCCACAACTGTAAAAGTTATTAACTGTTAATAAAGACCTTCAAAAAGACTCCTCCAGGCACAGTAACTTACAGAGCAACTGACAGCAATCACCCGTCTGGCAGAATTTCATAATACAAGGCAAAGTAACCTGCAGAACTAACTGAGCTACAGCAATCATCCGTCTGGCAGAACTTCATAATACAAGGCACAGTAACCTCCACAGCTGACTGAGCTACAGCATTCACACGTCTGGCAGAACTACATAATACAAGGCACAGTAACCTACAGAGCTGACTGAGCTACAGCAATCATCCGTCTGGCAGAACTTCATAATACAAGGCACAGTAACCTCCACAGCTGACTGAGCAACAGCATTCACCCGTCTGGCAGGACTACATAATACAAGGCACAGTAACCTACAGAGCTGACTGAGCTACAGCAATCATCCGTCTGGCAGAATTTCATAATACAAGGCACAGTAACCTCCACAGCTGACTGAGCTACAGCATTCACCCGTCTGGCAGGACTTCATAATACAAGGCACAGTAACCTACAGAGCTGACTGAGCTACAGCAATCATCCGTCTGGCAGAACTTCATAATACAAGGCACAGTAACCTCCACAGCTGACTGAGCTACAGCAATCATCCGTCTGGCAGGACTTCATAATACAAGGCACAGTAACCTACAGAGCTGACTGAGCTACAGCAATCATCCGTCTGGCAGAACTTCATAATACAAGGCACAGTAACCTCCACAGCTGACTGAGCTACAGCATTCACCCGTCTGGCAGGACTACATAATACACGGCACAGTAACCTACAGAGCTGACTGAGCTACAGCAATCATCCGTCTGGCAGGACTTCATAATACAAGGCACAGTAACCTCCACAGCTGACTGAGCTACAGCATTCACCCGTCTGGCAGGACTTCATAATACAAGGCACAGTAACCTACAGAGCTGACTGAGCTACAGCAATCATCCGTCTGGCAGAACTTCATAATACAAGGCACAGTAACCTCCACAGCTGACTGAGCTACAGCAATCATCCGTCTGGCAGGACTTTATAATACAAGGCACAGTAACCTACAGAGCTGACTGAGCTACAGCAATCATCCGTCTGGCAGAACTTCATAATACAAGGCACAGTAACCTCCACAGCTGACTGAGCTACAGCATTCACCCGTCTGGCAGGACTACATAATACACGGCACAGTAACCTACAGAGCTGACTGAGCTACAGCAATCATCCGTCTGGCAGGACTTCATAATACAAGGCACAGTAACCTACAGAGCTGACTGAGCTACAGCAATCACCCGTCTGGCAGGACTTCATAATACCTACACGGCTGACTGAGCTACAGCAATCACCCGTCTGGCCGTTCGTCCGTTGACAGGGCACGAACCGGGGAGGCCCTCGGCAAATCTCCGGGGAAACATGAACTTACATCATGGTGACTAATATTCTGCAAGCTACGGGCTAAAATGTTTATACAGAAACCATTCAAATACCAGGTATTTTAAGTATACATGAAATATAGTGTCCTCTCCTTGAAATATTACGGTTTTATCTGTCAATATTTCTTATGGTAAACAGACAGCAGTGGCGTCAATTTTTCTTCCAGGGTGGGGGGGGGGGGGGTGACTTTGTACATATATATATATATATATATATATATATATATCTATATATATATATATATATATATATATATATATATATATATATATACCTTTTTCAGCGTCTCTGAGTGACGTATTCATCTCTCTCTCTCTCTCTCTCTCTATATATATATATATATATATATATAAATAAATATAATTATATATATATATATTCTTAATCATATTTAAAATAATTATAAATAATGTTTTAGACAATAAGTTATACCTATTTAGAATAAGTGAATTCTATGTAAGGATAAGATATAACATTTTTGTAAATATATCCAAAGTCTTTGATTCTATTTATTTCCAATATTTTAATATTATTATCCGAAAAGCGGGGGGATGATTACACTGACCATCCCCCTTGCCAAAAATTGGGGGTATACATACCTCCCCCCCACCCCCCTATATTGACGCCCCTGACAGACAGAACCATAACGTATAAAACATTTGAACTGAAGATATCTGGTTTATGTGCCTGGAGTATTTTGGAAAAATTTGTATTTGGCCAAAATGAGCTGATAATGTCAGATAACACACACATTATTGCAAATTAATATGAAGCTTTAGAACACGATATTGAGCACCCAGAAAATTAGACGTTTTAATCGTTGGACCTAAAAACTTAAGTAAATGGAGAACATTGTCACTTAGACCTATATCCTGCAAGCTTTGATAAAAAATGATTTGAAACCATGTAAGTCAGATGGGCACAAATCGTTACCGCTGGGCCGAACAATTTTAATGTAGAATACACGATATTCCTGGTGAAATGTTCTTTGAAACCTGAAAATGGGTCAATGTGACCTATATTCTGCGAAGCATGGGCAATAACTATTTTATTGCCCGAAAGTCAGACATGGCACTTATTGTAAACATTGGCCCTGGAAACTTTTTTTAAACTAATAATAAGAGGGGGGGGGGGGGTTCTAGGATGAACACCAATCGTAACTGATTGACATAGAAATGTCGGAATTATAACAGTACGGTAAACTTTCAACTTTTGCGTTTGGCTGATCCCCAATGCTTTCGAACATATTTGCAGAGTCTGAAAGAAGTTGCATTGGCTTTCGTCATCCTGCTGTTTACGTGGGTAACAGAACTTGTCCATGCTGCCTTGCCTTTCTAGCTCTGAGCCGGCATTCAGATCGCAGGCATCAGCAAAGAGGATAAAGTTTGTCAGCATAGTCTAATAGCTTGGGAAGTCCACACAGGTTAAGAGTTTTCCCACCTGTTCTGTTCTTCAAGTGTGTAAATTAAATATACTTCTTTAAACTGAGAATGTTTCATTTAACAACAGTCTTAAGCTTACTATTACTAGCTGATACCAAGCAATAACACATGAATGAAAAATGCAAACATCTTACATGAAGAAAATTATAAATTCAACAGCAAAATTGATGCAGTCAGCTTAAACTAAAATCTGCATTCTCACAATACTTTTCATTATAGCACGAGTTATCTTTGAGTCCGTTTCGGCGCAATGTGCTTATTCACTACTTATTAGGAGCTCAGGATGATTTTCTCGAGGATTTCAGGCAGTACAGACATGATAAACATTTCTTAACCATTGAGCTCCTCAAGAAAATCGCGACAGGGGGGGGGGGGGGAGTGATATACTTAAATTCATATACTAAAGTGTTCACCGTGGTGGTGTGCCAGTTAATCTGTTATATACTAAAATGTACACTAAGGTGGTGTGCCAGTTAATCTGTTATATAACATAAGTGAACACTGTAGTGGTGTGCCAGCTAATCTGTTCTATACTTAAGTGTACACTGATGTGGTGTGCCAGCTAATCTGTTCAATACTTAAGTGTACACCGTAGTGGTGTGCCAGTTAATCTGTTAATTATAATAATAATAATAATATATTTAATTTATATAGCGCTAATTCAACAAAATAGTTATCAAAAGCGCTTGACAAGACACAAAGCACAGTTTTTCTAAAACATAAAATGTAGATTCCTACTAAAACAAAGATTCCTAAAAGTTAAACCCTAATTTTTAAGAACTACAAAAAAAGCTAATATAAAAAGGTAATTTTTAAGATTTCTTTTAAAAGAAGCTAAAGATGATGAAGCTCTGATTGAGTGCGGAAGTTCATTCCACAACCTTGGTGCCACAGCTGAGAAAGCTCTCGAACGACACATCTCACTTCGTGCTTTAGGAATCACTAAATTCTGTTATATAACAGTAGTGAACACTGTAGTGGTGTGGCAGCTAATCTGTTCTATACTTAAGTGTACACTGATGTGGTGTGCCAGCTAATCTGTTCTATACTTAAGTGTACACCGTAGTGGTGTGCCAGTTAATCTGTTATATAACATAAGTGAACACTGTAGTGGTGGGCCAGCTAATCTGTTCTATACTTAAGTGTACACTGATGTGGTGTGCCAGCTAATCTGTTCTATACTTAAATGTACACCGTAGTGGTGTGCCAGTTAATCTGTTATATAACATAAGTGAACACTGTAGTGGTGTGCCAGCTAATCTGTTCTATACTTAAGTGTACACCGTAGTGGTGTGCCAGTTAATCTGTTATATAACATAAGTGAACACTGTAGTGGTGTGCCAGCTAATCTGTTCTATACTTAAGTGTACACTGATGTGGTGTGCCAGCTAATCTGTTCTATACTTAAGTGTACACCGTAGTGGTGTGCCAGCTAATCTGTTCTATACTTAAGTGTACACTGTAGTGGTGTGCCAGCTAATCTGTTATATACTTAAGTGTACACTGTAGTGGTGTGCCAGCTAATCTGTTATATTCACTTTATGTTATATACTAAAGTGTACACTGTAGTGGTGTGCTAATTAATGTTATACACTAAAGTGTACACTGTAGTGGTGTGCCAGTTAATCTGTTTTTTATACACTAAAGTGTACACTTTAGTGGTGTGCCAGCTAATCTGTTATACACTCAAGTGTACACTGTAGTGCTGTGACAGTTAATCTGTTTAGCCCCGTTCCCACCTTTCTGAATTTGATGCCAAATAACCACGATATAAAAATCGTGGCGATTCGTGACCGATCAGCCTGTCGAGAAAAAAATTTCCATCACGATGACAATTCCGTATGAGAGGAGAAGGATGTCAAACGACATGCTACGACAATGACGTGATGCCAGCACGATATGACATGGGACTTTTAAAAATGTCAACGATTCCGTTACGACGTCCAAGAAACTGTTACGATATCTCGACGATTTTCCACGACTGGGCTAGGCTTGTAGACGACGCTCTCACGAACATTAAGTCCTGCTACGCCATGGCCGTAAATTACATTACGTGTTATTTTTCATTTTGCATCCTAGTCAACAACCAAGAATTATTGTTAGAGCTGCCCTGTAGGAGGGAGAAACGCTGATGCTGACCGTGGCTGACCTGACCTTGAAAAGCGACGTACCAGTCAGAAATCCTGCGTAATGTCTATTAGTTACGGTTGACTTTAGTCCAAACTTGGTCTATTGATCACCTTCAGAAGCGGATTGAGATGGAGGTCCAGGGGGTCCGGACCCCCACCTTTTCCAGCAGCCTCAACCTTTTTTGTGTGTTTCACACCAATTTGTGCCGCCTGGAACCCCCTTTTCCGGACCTCAGGACCTTTCTTTAGTTTTTTTTATTAGTCCTCCTGGGTTGGACCCCCCCTTTTCCTAAATCCTGGATCTGCCCCTGACTTTCCCAAGAACTTGAACTCTGTAGGAAATGACTACATGTGATTTTGACTTGACTCGGCGTCAGGCAGAGTATATCAGTTCCATTAAAAAAATGAAAATGACGACTAATATGTACGACAAGTTATCAGAATATCACAAAACGTTATAGAAAAGAGTCCTAGACTTACAGATTTACAATACTGGATTGTTAAATGTATATGTGATATATAACTATCATAACATCAAAAGAAGAACATAATTATTAAAAGGAAACCATAAGACAGTTCAGACTTCTTTTTATGGTGGCAAAAAATGGCTTTCACTCCTCCAACTAGACATATACCGTGCCTAAATCAGATGTAAAATATCTGATGTGTGAGACAAGATTGACTAAAGATGACTTAACCTAGTTGTGGAGAAGATTCAAAGGAAGAAAATGAGTTTTAAATTATGTAATTTAGATTTATAGTTTTGGAGGTATGGCGAATTAATGATATACTTGGGAGGTTCGACTGTAGCGCCCTCTAGCGGACATATTACGAAGACGAAAAATGCGTTTCGATTTATTAGTGTATGACATGAGATGTCCCAGTTTCAAAAGGATTCCGTCAAAGCTGTGGCCTGTAGAATGCTATATGTAAGGCGTAAGAACCAGCAAGCAGGAGACTTTGAGGATAACGGACAAACAGATGGACACACAAAGTGACAGAAGATTGAAACCAGATGCCTTAATCAGGTTATGGAGAAGACTCAAAGGAAGAAAATAAGCTATAGTTTATGTAACTGAGGCTTTGGGTGCAGAGATATGGCCAATACAATGGTATGTGTGTGAGGGTCGTGTGCAGCGCCCACTAGTGGCAATATCTGGAAAATGAAAAATTTATTTCGAGATATTAGTGTAAGACATAAGATGTAATAGTTTTAAAAGGATTCCGTCAAAACTGTGGCCTATAGAATGCTATATGTGAGACGCAAGAACCAGCAAGCAGGCGAATTTGAGGACAATTGACAAACAGACGGACACCCTGACAAAGTGACTCAAGATTGAGTCCAGATGACTACCCCAGGTTATGGAGAAGACTCAAAGGAAGAAAAAAGCTACAGTTTATGTTACTGAGGTTTATAGTTTTGGAGATATTGCCAAAGCATGATATTTTGGGAGAGGTTAGAGTTCAGCGCCCCCTAGCGGCCATATCCGGAAAATGAAAAATTGGTTTCGAAATATTAGTGTAAGACTTAAGATGTAATAGTTTCAAAAGGATTCTTTCAAAACTGTGGCCTGTAGAATGCTATGTGTGAGACGCAAGAGCAAGCAGGCGAATTTGAGGACAACTGACAAACAGGCAGACACACTGACAAAGTGACACAAAATTGTGACCAGATGACTACACCAGGTTATTGAGAAGACTCAGAGGAAGAAAATAAGCTATAGTTTATGTAATTGAGGCTTATAATTTTGGAGATATGGCCAAAATATGATATATTGGGGAGGTTCGCATCCAGCCCCCCCTAGCGGCCCTATCCAGAAAATGAAAAAACAAATTCGAGATACTAGGGTAAGACTTGAAATATATCAGTTTTGAAAAGATTCCCGCAAAACTGTGGCCTCCAGGGCAAGATTAATGAAATCTCGAAATATCTCGTTTGATGAGATATCTTACAAGATATTGCCAGACTTTTAATAAAATCATGTAGTACTAAACAAATGCTACCTAATGGAATAAACTAGACCTCTCTAGCATTAAAACTGACAAATTAGTCCATTGATTTTCAAATATGATAATTTTTCCCCGAAAATGTGTTACCATGGAAACGGCAAATTTGAGTCAAGTACCCACCAGAAGAAAGGCCATTGGATGACGATTAAAATGAGCTATAGTTCAAGTAGATACGACTAACAGTTACAAAGATATGAAGAAAAATCTGTTTTGTATACTTTTGATGACCTCGACCTTGACCTTTGACCTATTAGGGCCAAAAACAATAGGGCACCTAGAATTTTGTTGCCCATCATATCTGAAAGTTTCAAGGTGATTGTGGCAAAATTGGCAAGGTGATTGTGTGCAGGAGAATGCTAAATGTCAGAAAGAACAACAAGGCCGTTGACAAAATTGACAACAACCCTGAAACAGACAGACATACTGACAAGGTGACACAAGGCCAACAAAGGTTGATCATACCAGGATATGGGCAATGGAAAGACGAACAAAATGGGGTAAGAATGAGGTTGATACGACAATTTTTGACCAAGTTATGAGGAAAATAAGGTTTCGAGGTTTTTCGATGGCCCTGACCTTGACCTTTTACCTATTTTAACCAAAAATAATAGGGTACCTAGAAATTTAATTCTCCATCATCTCTGAAAGTTTCAAGGTGATTGTGGCAAAATTGTGGCCAGGACAGTGCAGACAAACAAACCAACAAACAGACAGACAGACAAATAGACATACACAACTGACCAACATGCTTGCCGAAATCTTTGATTCCGGCAAGCAACAGACTAGACGACCATAGGTCGGGGACTTGCCGGAAGTAGAAATTAGAAAGTCAAACTAATAGACAACAAAAAGCAGAAAGGCAGAAAACATTGGAACAGGTCAAATGACCAACCCCTTATTGTTAGGAAAACATAAGCACATCTTTATGTGGTTTTTGCTAATTTTCAAAAGTCGCAGACGAGTAGACAGACAAACAGACAGACAGACGGAAAAAACTCCAGGTGAAGGTCATGTACTCATGCCATACAAAATTGAAAGCATGAATAAAATAAGCCACAGTCTATTCGAATAATTCTTCATACTTTGAATTTCATGAATTGTAACCTACATAAGGTCACCCTGGTAAGGGAAGAATATGAGTCACCAAGAGGATAAACGCATTAAATCTAGTTTCAGATGCTACAATCAAAGTTGTGACACAGTTTATAGTGTTGGAGATATGGTACAATAATGATTACTGCAGCGCAATCTGGTGGTTATTTTCCAAAATGATAAAAGTAAGCTTCGAAAAATTTTATTAGTTTGTTATTATTATTATTATTATTATTATTATTATTATATGATGTATAATTTATAATTAACCCCTACCCCCAAGTGCAACTCGGATATCCGTCCCTGATTTGACACACCCAACTGCAAATCGGTGATCCGTCCCTGATATTATAGTTGTGATTTTGCTTACCAGCAACACTATCTCTGCATTCAGTAACATTTCGGGGGAGGGTCTCTCTTTGTTTTTGTTTTTTTAAGGGATTACCCTTTACAACAGATCATTAAGCTCTCAATGCAATGAAATCCTCAAATATGTCCATACAAAGCATGAAAAGAGGCCACCACCAATTGCACAGGTGGGATCAATCCGAATTGTGTCTTTTCACGGACAATCGCACACCCATAGAACAAAGCTCCAACTGTCAAATGTAATGCCCCTGCCGACATTTACTATCACATACTGCCATCGCTTATGGTCATGGCAACTGGATGTACTTTTTTTATTTGAAGAAAAACGATGCAAGATTTGAAGAAACTTACAATATAATCATATAATGTGATCGAGAGTGTAAGGCGCTATCAATTGCTGAAAACTAAAGGTCTTCAGCATAAAAACAACAGAATAATAGGCGTTTCTTTGAATGGTCCCATGTTCTCGTTTGGCAAGAAATGGTGCGAGATATGACGAGATATTCACTTTTGTCACTTGAAACTAGTCAAGTGATTCTTGAACAATAGAAAAATATAATCTCTAGCATTAAAATGAGGGGTATATAGACATTTGTTCGAAATCTCGAATATTCCCGTTTGGCGGCAGATGATGCGAGATTTGGCGAGATTTTAAGTTAAATCATATTTAGCTCTTGAAAAGCTACCAAATGCTGAAAACTACTCCTCTTTAGCTTAAAAGGTGATCAAGTTATAAGCATTTCTGTGAAATCTCGTAATTTCTCGTTTGACAATGAACCGAGCGAGATTTGACAAGATTTGCAATTGAATGACTTAGAACCAAGGGAATGCGGCCTTATGCAAAAAACTAGACCCTTGTAGCATAAATATTAACAGAGATAGAAGCGAAAAACATCATGGTTTCAGATTGTCAAGTTTAACCCCAAAATTTGGTAACCATGTTAATGGCAGCACAAGGCCACATGTAAGACGGAATAAGACAAAGATCCTAGTTGTCGATGCGACAAAAAAATTGTTATATGCTTTATATTTTTTTAGATATTGCGGAAAAATGATAAGTTGTAGTGTTTCCATTACCACGCCCCCTGGTGGCTATTTTCAAAAAATGAAAAAAAACAAGTTTGAGATAATACAGAACAACAGAGAATATGTCACTTTCAGAAACTTAGCTGTAAAACTGCGACCTCTAAATCGTATTTATTGAAATCTCGAAAAGTCTCATTTGACGAAAAATGGCACGAGATTTTGCGAGACTTGCATTACTTTCGCACAGAGCATATCAAATGCTACACAGTGCAGAAATCTAGACCTCTCTAACTTAAAAAATGAGAAATTTGGAGGGAAATTTTCGAATTTGCTGATTTTCCCCCAAAAATACAATTTCCAATCAAAATGCAGCAAAACAAGGCATTTTATTTCACTTCAATACACCAACAATAATCAAGCTAAGGACAAGTGAACAGGCCACCATACATATCTTAAGTATAGGAAAACAGCAAGGGTTGATTACATTGAGGACACGTGCCAACCAGGTGGTTGGCGCTGGTCTGTGAAGCTTACGAAGCAACAATCAAAGGAAGACAATAACAACACAATAGAAGTCTTCTTCATGGACCATCGCACACCCATTGAACATTGCATCAACTGTCAAATGTAATGCCCCTGCCGACATTTACTAACACATACTGCCGCCACTTATGGTCACGGCACTGGGATGTACTTTTTTTGAAGAAAAAACGATGCGAGATTTGACGAAACTTACAATATAATCACATAATGTGACCGAGAGTGTTAGACGCTATCAAATGCTGAAAACTATAGGTCTTCAGCATAAAAATAACAGAATTATAGGCGTTTCTTTGAATGGTCCCATGTTCTCGTTAGACAAAAAACGGTGCGAGATATGACGAGATATACACTTTTGTCACTTAAAACTAGTCAAATGATTCTTGATCAATAGAAAAATAAAATCCCTAGCATTGAAATGACCGAGATATAGACATTTGTTCGAAATCTCGAATATTCTCGTTTGGCGGGAGATGTTACGAGTTGTGGCGAGATTTGCGGTTAAATCATGTTTAGCTTCTGAAAAGCTACCAAATGCTGAAAACTACTCCTCTTTAGCTTAAAAGGTGATCAAGTTATAAGCATTTCTGTGAAATCTCGTAATTTCTCGTTTGACAATGAACCGATCGAGATGTGACGAGACTTGCACCTGAATGACTTAGAACCAAGGGAATACTATCTCATGCAAAAAACTAGACCTTTCTAGCATAAATATTGAAAGAGATATTTTTTAGATATTCCAGAAAAATGATATGTTACAGTGTTTCATGTACCACGCCCCCTGGTGGCAATTTTCAGAAAATGAAAAAAATAATTTCGAGATATTTATAAATAACACAAAATACATGATTTTCAAAATCATTGTTAAAAAATTACGACCTCTAGGATATATTTAATGAAATCTCGAAAAAAACTCATTTGACGAGAAATGGTGCGAGATTCTGCGAGACCTGCAATTGTATCATATATAACTGACTAAACACTACCTAATGCAAAAAAACTAAACCTCGCTAGGTTTAATAATGACAAAGCTAGAAAAAAATCAAATTTCATGAACTTTCCCCCAAAATTGCGTATCCAAGGTAACAGCAGAATGGAACGATTTTGCAGTGAGGCTAGTTGCCATCTAGTGACGACTATTTTGAGCTACTGCTTGAGTGGTTGCGACTATTTTTAACAAAGTTATGATGAAAAACCTTATTATGAGGGGTGTCAGTGACCTTGACCTTGACCTTTGACCGATCATGACCAAAAGCAATAGGGCTCTGTAGTAGACGATTATATACCAATTATATGAATTTCAGAGCGATTGCTTGAAAATTGTGGCCTGTAGAGCGCGGAAAAACAAACAGACAAACATAAGGGACTGACCAACATACTTGCCAAAATCTTGGTTCCGGCAAGTAACAAACATACGCGGGTGATCAACATGCTTGCCGAATCTTTGATTCCGGCAAGCAACAAACAGACATACGCAACTGACCAATATGCTTGCCGAAATCTTTGATTCCGGCAAGCAAAAAACAATAAATATTATGCCAGCACGCACGTTAATGCAGAAAAATCAGTGTGTACCTCTTGATTATTTATTTCTAATTCAATTTTGTATGATAAAATGGGCCACGTTTTAATCTGTTTGAAAAGAACTAGCACATTACCCGGTTTAGAGTCGCGGCAGGTCCGCAGGATTTGTGCGGGGTTTTCCACCTGCTCAGTTGACTGATGAAGAGTTAAACGGTGACGTTTCTGACAGATGGCGCTGCGATAGACCCTTTGCGAAGTCAGCGAAGTCAGTTTAATTTCCCAATAAGAATTGACACAAGACTGACAACATTATACACAAACCCTTATATTACCTGTAAGGTAAATATACAAGCATCATCATAAATGCGCTGAATACATAGTCCGAATCGTCCTTTATTGTACCTAATATGTACCCTAACAATAATATATCAATATCTTCACAATATACCCTAATATATCTATTATATACCAAAATATTAGCTTTTAATCTTAGACCGAAATTTATCTGATACATAAAAATACATAATCATAATAAATTTGTACTGTACTCACTCTAACCATAGACATCTGTAACAACTACTTACACAGTGTGCTGTCCGAGCTAGCGGTCGTCAGGCAGTTCGCACAGTTCACATGTTTGCATTGGTGCTCTTAACGAAAATATTTATTTACCTGCTTGCTTGTAACTCTTCCTTCCGCTTGCTGATATGCATATTCAGAATATTAAGTGAAACGGCGTAAATGCCGAAGTATGAAACTTAAATTATATTTAGTTATAACTTAGTTGAAACTGACGCTAACTACTTATTACTACAAAAACGGCGACTAACTGACTGACTGAAGATGTGTTAGCTTTATCGAGCAACTACAGGTTGCTTTAGTCATGACTACAGCCCTGTGCGCTCCTTAGGCGTAATTTTGAATGAGCCAATAGACGTGATGCCACCAAGCCGAGCAGGGAGTCGCGAAGGGCCGCCACCGATTTACCCGCACCGTTGACCGAGGAAAGCTGCAGCATCCACACCCACAAAGTCCTGAGCGGGCCACACTCCGGCACTGGCACCAGCAGCGTAGACCAGCCAATCCACAGTGCAGAACTCCATCTCGAACGTTAAAGAGCGATCATTGTTTTCTTCATAAGCACAAAAACGGCGACACATATATGAATTTCACATCATACAGCCTAAAGATAACCGCGCACTCTTGGTCTGCGCATCTTTCTTATATACTAGGAAAAGGAGACAAATTAGTGGAACTACCAATAGTAAACCATATTTTGGGGGAGACACATAAGTATCCCTCGAGTATATATTATTATAGGACCTCTTTCCTGGGCAGTCCAAGCTGTTAAAGCTGTTAATTGTTTCTCATGAACTTGCGACTTCTTCGCCTGGGACAGTAATTATTTTTATTGGACAAGGTAAAATTATGTTATAAGCGAACCGTGGTCAAAGACAATCTAATGACCACGTCTCGGCCACTCCATGCACCAACAAAATTGTCATTAATCAAAGTAAAAAGGTCACTGGAGGTGACAAGTTTATACCTTGTCGAGGTTATCAGCAGATCTTTCCCAGATGTTTGTCTTGGTGTATGGTACAACAAATACATGGGAAAATGGTCATTCATATATATATATATATATATATATACACGTGTGTGTGTGTGTTTGTGTGTGAGGGAAGATGGGTGGGTGGGTTTAATGTAAATACCGCCATTCGGGGACCTTTTTTTAATTTTTTAGCCTAACAACCGGGGACTCGACAACCGGGGACGTCCCCGTTCGTAATTACGCTTTCCCCATATATAACCGGTCACATGGAGACATCGGGTGTTAAAACCCAATATGTCCCCGGTCATCACTTTTTCGTTTTATTTCTTTCCACGCTGTCTGAACTGAAGCGCACTCTGGCGGTCTTTCTGACAACCACGGTAATTGCAGTTTGGTGCCTAGACTGGTATCCCGCCCTATAATGGCACCGCTGCTCTAGGCCAATCATAGAGACGGGCGTACAACGCCATCTTATGTACTCCCGGCAGACTGGTTCCAACTCAAGTATGTATTATATATGATAAAAATAAACATTTCGTTTGCTCAGAGAAGTTACCGAAGGTTGGCTGTACATTACGTGTGACATTAATGATTAGGTTAATAGATATTAATAATAAATCACTGCTACGCACAGTGGAATATCAAAGATCCAGTATATCGTATTATCTATACATCCATCATTCAATTTTTGTGCAACAATTAACTCATTCTTCAATATTTAAAAACTGGAAATAAGTAAAGAAAGTTATCTTATAAGAAATCTTCATGGGTTATCAACCAAGATCGCGTGAACGTCCATGACAACCCGTATGAGAATGCATACTGGAGTTGGAACAAGTCTACAAGTAAGTCAGGAGTTGCAACTGGGAGTACTCAAGATGGCGTTGTAAGCCTGTCACTATTCTTGGCTAAGGGCCATAGAGCAGGGTACCAGTCTATTTGGTGCCGTCCGGAAACTAGACTGGTACCCCGCGATATTTCGGGGTAATACTCCTATAGACTGGTACCCTGCTCTATTATGGCCCTCAGCCAAGCATGGAGACAGGCGTACAACGCCATCTTAAGAACTCCCAGTTGCAACTCCTGACTTACCTGTAGACTGGTTCCAACCCCGGTAGACACGCTTATACCGGTTGTCATGGACTTTCACGCGATCCTGGTTTATTATCCGTAAACTTTTCTTATAAAATAACTTTCTTTAGTTATTTCTATTTTTTAATATTGAAAAATGAGTTGTTTAACAAAAATTGAATGATGAATATATAGATAATACGATATACTGAATCTTTGATATTCCACTGTACGAAGCAGTGATTAATTATTATTATCTATTAATCTAATCATTAATGTCACACTTAATGTACAGACAACTTTTGGTAACTTCTCTGAGCAAACGAAATGCTTATTTTTATCATATATAATACATTCTGGAGTTTGAACCAGTCTACCGGGAGTCCAAAAGATGGCGTTGTACGCCTGTCTCTATGATTGGCCTAGAGCAGCGGTGCCATAATAGAGCGGGGTACCAGTCTAATACTCCTAGCCAATCATAGCCACGGGTAAACAACGTTATCTACATAACTTCCACTTGTGACCAATGATCGTTCTGTATTCATAAATGACCTTCCGATAGACTGGTACAACCTCGCTAGGCATTATACGTTGACATGGTCGATCCTCGCTTCAGCCACTGACAGCCAGGGCAACTAGGCTCAGCTGACAGACTAACTGAGGCGCTGTCATTTCTTCTGAACATTGAGACGGTAGTTTTGTCGTGTTCTCCACTTAATTCAGCTATTGGTAGGAAGGAACAGTAAATTTGTAAACATTATTTCAATCAAATATTTAATTATAAAATTATTCAATATATACTATGATAATTTTATACCTAATAATACATATAAGTAGAAATGATCTGGAGGAATGCAGTCTTTCCTCCGCGGTCACACACCGCTCAAACTTGTGTTTGGCAGAGAAACTAGCAACTATAAGCTCAAAGCAAAAGAACCTATTGAACAAATGTTCGGAAATTGTTTCCACCCGTCGCCATGGACCAAGGGCACCCAAACGTGCGAAAAAAGAAATAATAAAAACCAATATCGCAATTATTCATTCCCCTGATGAGCTGATGAGGCGAAACCGACGGTATAGATTCAGAATCATCACAAACCTTAGTATATATATTTATATATCAATGTCTCAAAAAAGACCTCGCTTGGAAGTCATCAAAACTAATCTTAGTATAGGAACCGGTTTCAGCATGTGTATTAGAGGACCCCGTTTGTAACACAAAACAATTTTTGGTCTAAAAAAAGTCCCCATTTGGAAGACATCAAAACCAGTCTAAGTAGTAACCGGCTTCATTATGTGGAACGGATGTCCCCGCTTGTAACACACGACACTGCTGCTTCATTTAATTTTAACTGTACATTTTATGTTTTTATTAATATAATATCTGTTAGGGCTGTGAAGGCTGATACTGGTAATGAGCTTTTCACCAGGAGGAATCTGAATTCACAACTAGGTTAAGTTTCTGAATTGAAAAGAATTTTCTTAATAATATTCCAAGGCTAATTAATAACCAAAACTAAATACACTTAAAAATTAAATTTTAAGATAAAACTCTTATACTGTTGAATCTATTGTTTATGTAAATATAGATTCTTAATGGGTATAAATTCAAAGTAACGTTTATCTCATCTTTTGATGTGAGAAGGGGATGTATTCACTTGAGTAAATTCAATAGAAAAAAAATGTCAGACAAGTGTAAATAATTATTAATATAATTAAATTGCTTTCGCTAGTCCTGGATGTTAATTATAATTTTATAAATCACGTGTGTGTCCGCAGTTAACACAATTTTTTGTCATTTAAAGGGACAAAAAAAACCCCGTTTAGATGGTTACAGACAGAATTCCC
The DNA here is from genome assembly GCA_026874595.1 of Sipunculus nudus. Taxonomy (NCBI): domain Eukaryota; kingdom Metazoa; phylum Annelida; class Sipuncula; order Golfingiida; family Sipunculidae; genus Sipunculus; species Sipunculus nudus. The sequence continues at coordinate 60,630,056 of CM049315.1, read as the reverse complement.
CGGTTGACAAACAATATACCAGTAAGGGTGCGGATGTGACTGTGTTTGTATGTGAATTATTTAAAATAAGCATTCTTAGGTTAAGAATAAAAAAGTTCAATATATTATATTTAAACTTAATTACTTAAAAATAACGGACCCCCCCCCCCCCACCCACCCACCTCTCGCCTTCTCTCTCTCTCTATCTCTTTCTCTTTCTCTCTCCAATTCTCTCTTGAAAAACGGGATACTGCAACAACAACTACTACAACTTCTACTACTACTACTACTACTAATAATAATAATAATAATGATAATAATAATAATAATAATAATAATAATAATTATTATTATTATTAATTATAATTATTATTTTATATTAATTAATTGTTAATTTATAATAAAAAATATTTTTTCAAGTTAATTTAGTATACCAAACTTAGATATACACGAATCCGGGAGACCATGACAGTGACAAATAAGCTAGGGCAGGGAACCAGCCTATATACAGAATTGAAGGATTGGTTGGGCAAGGAAATATTCGGCTGTGTGACAAAATCTCCATTTAACCAGAGTTTATGCATAACGTACGCTTTGACATTTATAGTCATATCAGTAAATAGTTCGTTGATATTTTAGTAATCGTTCTAATGACCAGATGTTTGAGTGCGTTTTCTTCAGTAATAAGACCTCCGAGGCGAAAAAATCCGGTTGCCATATGATTCTTGGTTTCCTCTGAGCTGCAGTCGTGGGAAATGAGCTTCCGGTACTGCGGGTTGCCAGGTGCCCTGTAAACAATCATGTTTGAAGGCGCGTACAGACCAAGGGCGCTAATTGTTTAATTGAACGCAAGTCAACAAGAACAAAAGTGAATCTGATCGGTCCAAAATGGCAAATGCTCACCATAATCCAGGCTATGGAAACATTGTGAGCTCCCTGAGGAGAAGCAAATCAGCGTACAGCGGAGCACCGGGCTACCCGAGCTCCAAAGCTTACCATCAGGGCTCCCGCCTTGATCTCGATGCCGGAGTGTTTGAAGATATCAGACAGCGGGCAAAGAGCGCCTGGACCAGGCCAGATACACACTCAACCAGCTACGGAGACCACTTTGTTGACAAGTTTCAGGACACGGAGGGCGTGGCTTGTTCAAGGCCAGCATCACCTACAAGACGAAATAAACCACACCCACCACTGTAAGTTAATTTACTTAATAAAATAAATTGTAATTTGTTTCCACCAAGACAGAACCCTGGAGAAATTGACTGACTTATACAATGTTTGTGATTCAATGTCAGATCCCGTAACAACTCTGTAATAAGCCAATAAGATTGAATAAATGTTAGATATATATAAACATATATATATATGTGTATATATATATATATATATATATATATATATATATATATATATATATATATATATATATATATATATATACAGGAAGTATTATAAGTAGTATATAAATAGGAAGTGGCTAAACAGCCGGCAGGGTGCCGGCAGTTTAGTCCACAGGCTAAACAGCCAGCAGGGAATACTGACCTTGCCCTTGAGTCTATAGCCCACTGGCTTGAACTGTTGGCAAATGAATGTAACATTATATGCTCTATTTCAGTGTGATTCTCTGTACTTTTCATTATCATATTGACAATGAGCTGACAATATAGTGCTGACTTACCAAATTAGATATTTTGATAGCCTTTTCTTAAGAAATGCTATTTGGTATGGTTATTTCTTGCATCATCTCACAACACAATAGCTAGGCTCAGCAACTTTAATGGGGGTGGTGTAAAATTATGTGATTATACCTTTGATCAAGTAATTAGCTGATCCAAAATGGCCATTAATTTGACATAACCTGAGTTTGTTTTCACACCATAATTATTTGTTTGCTCATATAAGCACACTAGTGTATAAACTATAAACAGTCTATTGACACACATTCACATTTCTGGTATATTTTTATGACAAAATCAATAAACTTTCATGTAAATATTACAATTTCTATCAGAAAATTTATATAAAAGTACCCTGTAAATATCACAAATGTGTACTTTTAATACCTACTCATTATTACCCAACATACTTATTACATATTGACCAGCAAAATAGATAATTTGGTAAGTCATCACTATATTGTCAGCTCATTGTCCAAATAATAATAAAAATGGAAAGTACAGAGTATTAGTATTACACTGAAATAGACTGAAATAGTCTTAATAGAGCATACATTAATTTGCCAGCAGTTTAGCCAGTGGGGTAGACTGCTGGCAAGGTCAATTTCCCCTGCCAGCTGTTTAGCCTGTGGACTTAACTGCCGGCACCCTGCCAGTTGTTTAGCCACTTCCATATAAATATATATTTAGTCACCAATCCAAACACCACGGTACAAATTTATCTGTTTGGAATATATATCCTAAATATTATTACCATTCCTTCCTAACAGAAATAAAAATATCCAGCTATATTTTACTGGTGATGGCACAGTCATCCCCAGAGAATTAATCTAGTTTCTACTTCCATGATACTATCATGATAGGGGACTCTTGGAATACTTTCCTGTTATATTGATATTTTGCCCTTATCAAACCCTGGCCTCCCGATAATTTTGCAAATGTTCACTCATGCCATGGGAGCTGCCATTATGCATACAGACTTAAACCTGGATGTCACGTGTCAGAATTCTGAGTATACCGCGAGTCAGCAAATAATTAAAAGGGGACGATTATAGAATAACTCACGCACTTCTCTGAGACGTGACACTTGTGTGAACAGAAAACATTTTTATCAAGTATGCAGCTGCTTGTGTATCATGATTTTGTCACTTATTTTTATATGCCTCTTACTTCTTTATTATATCTTATTCTTTCTTATCATCATATCCTCTGTCTGTATACACATATTTTGTCAAGACGGTGTGTGAGCAGTTCTATAGTTGCTCCATCAAAATTAATGTTTCTTCTGGTAATCTGTCGTAATTATATTAATCATGATTGATTTCAAACCTTGGCCAATAACTGATATTGATATGACTCCAGGTTGTCAGGTTGATACTATGAGTATCAGTGCTTGTATTGTATAATAGTGATGGCTTTTCATAGCCTGTTTTTCAGTTTAGTAAATTTCTTATCATTTATAAATAGTGAAAATTTCTTTTAAAAAAATAAGATGGAGCTTTGTCAGGAGGAACTCAAGTTTTAACAATATTGGTACCGGCAGCATGACTCTGAGGGGAGCTTAGGCTAAATGTGTCTAAACTGAAATTTTCCTACATGGAAATGTCTGAAATGTCAGTTGCTGTAAGTAATGAAAGATGAAATAATTTTCATCCAATATGGATCATTTGATTTAATTAACTGTTTACATGGTAAAATCCATGAAATACAGTCACAGTGATCTATCTTCAGCTATAATATACAGGGTTCTCACACCCTGATAGACCCAGGAATTTTGAATTATAAAAATTCTGAACAAAAAAGTCATTTTCCTTTTTGAAATTAAAAAAAAATTTGTTAGAAGTGTAGAAAATCTGAGTAAGTGTTCTGATGTCCAATACAGGATATCGCCAAAGCAGTCTCTTTTGTAAATGGAGGAGAAAAACCACTGGCTGGCACAGCCGGAAGCCCATTGATGCAGGCAAATGTGATTCATTCAGAAGGTCATTAGCACTGTGTTATCTGGCCACCCCAGCTTCATCAGCTTATTTTCATATTGACTCTGTTTATTTAATGTGAACATTGAGGCTGCAATTAATATTGTTAGTATGCTGCAAGGAAGATTAAATGAATCTTGCAAAACCTGAAGTTTATGAAAGACCATGTGTAGGTTTGCCCTGAATTATTAAGCGAGTCCGTTTATATAAGTTATAATGCAATATGTTATTTCTAAGCTTTTATATGTTCACGCTACAATTTTAATTTCCACTCAACAACAGTCAATGAAGATAAGACCATATTAAATTTCAGGATAATTTAAATTGAAATGAAAAGCGCTTTGCACATTGCACATGCAGCTGTATTGAATGAATGGGGTTGACAGGCTGTCCGCCAGGGGCGCTAGTAGACCCAGTTGTGGCTCTGTTGTAAACACAGAGCCACAGGTCCCTTCCTTCATTTATCTAGCGGACAGGACTACGATGTACCGATTTTAAAGGACATTCAGCCTGTGGTTATAAGCCCCGGGTGATTGGCTGGTGATTGTTTCAGGCTAGCCCTGTGCACTGCACGTGTTACATCATCACTGCAAACTTACTGGCGCACCCAGCTGAAATGTGATACATGTGCCTGGCCAGCTGAAACAATCAAGTGTGTTACCTTGGTAACAACGCTGCCTATGGCCAATGGTCCATGTGTAAGGAGTGTTCCAGTTACAGGACACTCACACCATGCACCAGTGGTGATGTAACACATGCATGTACACAGCCTCTTGAAACAATCAGCACACGGGACACTGGGATAGGCACCCAACATCAGGTGTAGCCTACTCTCATCCGCTAGATAAATGAAGGCTGGGACCTGTGGCTCTGTGTTTACAACAGAGCCACAACTGGGTCTAGGGGCGCTAGTTGTTTGCCTGCAATTTTTTAGGCAGGCAGGCAGGTTCTACCTCCACACAAGAGAGTATCTGTATTAGCATTATCCTGTATTGGATAAAGATATTGTAAATATTTATATGTCAGGGATCAATGCAATATCATTTTAAACTTTAGCTAAGGAAAACCCCTTGGTTTTAATTAAATGTTGCACACATAGATATATAAGTAGCCTTCTTTCTTTCAGGGTATTTTTAACAACAAGGTTACACTACATCCCTGGTTACCAGAATCCTGATGCTGCCTTAGGTAAACCCCCATACAGAGGTAGGTAAAACACAGTACACACTAAAACATGATGTGTCAGTACACACTAAACATGACATCATAATACACACTAAAACATGATGTCCCAGTACACACTAAACATGATGTCCCAGTACACACTAAACATGATGTAACAGTACACACTAAACATGATGTAACAGTACACACTACAACATGATGTCACAGTACACACTAAACATGATGTAACAGTACACACTAAACATGATGTCCCAGTACACACTAAACATGATGTAACAGTACACACTACAACATGATGTCCCAGTACACACTAAACATGATGTAACAGTACACACTAAACCTGATGTAACAGTACACACTAAACATGATGTAACAGTACACACTACAACATGATGTCCCAGTACACACTAAACATGATGTCCCAGTACACACTAAACATGATGTCCCAGTACACACTAAAACATGACATCACAATACATACACAACATGATGTCCCAGTACACACTAAACATGATGTCCCAGTACACACTAAAAATGATGTCCCAGTACACACTAAAACATGACATCACAATACATACTAATCATGATGTCCCAGTACACACTAAAACATGACATCACAATACATACTAAACATGATGTCCCAGTGCACATTAAACATGATGTCCCAGTACACACTAAAACATGACATCACAATACATACTAAACATGATGTCCCAGTACACACTAAACATGATGTCCCAGTACACACTAAACATGATGTCCCAGTACACACTAAAACATGACATCACAATACATACTAAACATGATGTCCAAGTACACACTAAACATGATGTCCCAGTACACACTAAAACATGACATCACAATACATACTAAACATGATGTCCCAATGCACACTAAACATGATGTCCCAGTACACACTAAACATGGTGTGTCAGTACACACTAAAACATGTCATAATAATACACACTAAAACATGATGTCACAGTACACACAAAACAAGATGTCACAGTATACACTAAAACATGATGTCCCAGTACATACTAAACATGATGCCCCAGTACATACTAAACATGATGTCCCAGTACACACTAAACATGATGTAACAGTACACACTAAACATGATGTAACAGTACATACTAAACATGATGTAACAGTACATACTAAACATGATGTAACAGTACACACTAAACATGATGTCCCAGTACACACTAAACATGATGTCCCAGTACATACTAAACATGATGTCCCAGTACACACTAAACATGATGTCCCAGTACATACTAAACATGATGTCCCCGTACACACTAAACATGATGTCCCAGTACATACTAAACATGATGTCCCAGTACACACTAAACATGATGTCCCAGTACATACTAAACATGATGTCCCAGTACACACTAAACATGATGTCCCAGTACACACTAAACATGATGTCCCAGTACACACTAAACATGATGTAACAGTACACACTAAACATGATGTAACAGTACATACTAAACATGATGTAACAGTACATACTAAACATGATGTCCCAGTACACACTAAACATGATGTCCCAGTACACACTAAACATGATGTCCCAGTACATACTAAACATGATGTCCCAGTACACACTAAACATGATGTCCCAGTACATACTAAACATGATGTCCCAGTACACACTAAACATGATGTAACAGTACACACTACAACATGATGTCCCAGTACACACTAAACATGATGTAACAATACACACTACAACATGATGTCACAGTACACACTAAACATGATGTAACAGTACACACTAAAATATGATGTCACAGTACACACTAAATGTAGCTGTCATCAGCTGATCCTATTTTGTTTTCATGTATTGTACGAGTGTCATGCATATTTTACCGTTTTTAAGCCATGAGTGACCATGCGTGTTTACAGTTATACATACACGATACAAAAAAGTAGTTCCAGGATTTAGCTGTTTGTAGATTCCAAAGTTTTATTTTTATATTGTACGTCTCATTTTGTTATATATAACATTTTGTGAACTCTAACTTATTGAGCTACGGGTTATAAGGCTGATATTCTACTTTTACTCGATACCGCGTAGTGATACGAGGCACGTCTTTAAGTTAGGAACGATCATGTATGGTTTTCATGTCCGATGGTATGAATTTAGAAGTTCATCTCGAAGATTGTGATTTACTGTATTTAGAACTACGATCGAGAAGAACGTAAAGTCATATTGCACCGAACATGAACCCTTAGATGTTGAGAAACATGCTTGATGGCCCAGAGTCGGTTAGTTTTCATTTTATTTTAATCCTGTTAAATGGTTAAGATCGCATGTTCAGTAGCACATGTTTTGTACTTGCATGTAGCATGCAATAAGATGAATGTCTGTAAAACTCGTTATGTAGAGGTGACAAAACGCCTTCATTACTCAACCGGAGAGTTAATTTTGTACATGATCTCTTCTTTTGTACCAGTCGAAGGCAGTTATCTGATGCCATTTAATGATGACAGTAATTCAGTCCATATTAGAATATTTCACTATTAATCTTATTATCGTTATTCGTCATATTGAGTACTACTCAGACACTTTGTGTTTTATGTCAGAGATAACATGTGCTGGTTAATTTTACTAAGAAATCACCATGTAACTCTCATTATGATGAATGTTTCTTTTGTCTATCCGTTAGTCTGTTTGCATGAACATAACCTTGTGTGATATATTAAACATGGCTGACAATAATATGTGTATCAGCATATTGTGCTACCAAGTGGTAAGGTCTGCATTCCTGTCTTTGTAGTTGACGGTTAACGGTTGACGGTTAACCAGGTTAATCAACCCAAGAATAAACCAGTATAAACCAAACGTCCTGGTCCTTGTTTGAGTCAGTTTTGCGAAAGCATGTATACCACTACACTAAACATGATGTAACAGTACACACTAAAATATGATGTCACAGTACACCCTAAAACATGATGTGTCAGTACACACTAAAACATGACATCATAATACACACTAAAACATGATGTCACAGTACACACAAAACAAGATGTCACAGTATACACTAAAACATGTCACAGTACACACTAAACATAATGTAACAGTACACAATAAAATATGATGTCACAGTACACCCCAAAACATGATGTGTCAGTACACACTAAAACATGACATCATAATACACACTAAAACATGATGTCACAGTACACACAAAACAGGATGTCACAGTATACACTAAAACATGTCACAGTACACACTAAACATAATGTAACAGTACACAATAAAATATGATGTCACAGTACACCCCAAAACATGATGTGACAGTACACACTAAACAGGATGTCACAGTACACACTTAAACATGATGTCGCAGTACTAAAACATGATGTGACAGTACACACTAAAATATGATGTCACAGTACACACTAAAACATGATGTGTCAGTACACACTAAACATGATGTAACAGTACACACTAAAACATGACATCACAATACACACTAAAACATGATGTCACAGTACACACTAAAACATGACATCACAATACACACTAAAACATGATGTCACAGTACACACTAAAACATGATTTAACAATGCACACTAAAACATGATGTCACAGTATACACTAAAACATACTGTTACAGTACACACTAAAACATGATGTCACAGTACACACTAAAACATGATGTCACAATATACACTCAAACATGTCACAGTACTGTTATTGGGTGAGATAAACAAACTGTCTCGCTAGTGAAACTTGCTTTTCTAGCAAAGGGGTTGGTACGTTGGACTTGTGAGCCACGGACATGGGTTCGACTTCCGGATCAGCCCAGTATTTCCCCTGAGCAATTTGTCTTGTAACTAACTGGGGGCTCATCCAACGTGACGGTAAAACTTTCTGGCCCAGGGAATAAGCTCACCAAAGTGTGACTCCTGGGATAATTAGTTTTGTTCTGATAGCAGAAGGTTCTTAAGAGGGGGTGTGTAATGGGGTGACATAAAAGCGGACTGAACTGTCTCGCTAGTGAAGCTTGCTTTTCTAGCGAAGCAGTTGGTACGCTGGACTTGTGCACCACCAGCATGGGTTCGACTCCCAGATTGGCCCAGTATTTTCCCTTGAGCAATTTGTCTTGGTAACAGTACACACTAAAACATGATGTCACAGTACACACTATAACATGATATCACAGTACACACTAAAACATGATGTCACAGTACACACTATAACATGATATCACAGTATATATTATAACATGATATCACAGTACACACTAAAACATTATGTCACAGTACACACTAAAACATAATGTCACAGCACACATTAAACATGATGTCACAGTAAACACTAAAAATAAAGTGGTCAGAGCTGTTCATCTGAAGGATATTATCTATGTTCAATTCATGGATTGGAATATATGACCTTACCTATTTTTCACTTCATTTGAATATGTGTGTAATCGGTAATCATAGACAATCAAATTATATTTATATCACAGATGTATCTTACCACAAAAAGGATAAACTGCAGTAAGCACTTCATGGGTATGCTGTGATGATCTCAGAGATAAATTGATTCCCTCTCAGATGACTTCTTGTAGACCAGGGTTGGGCAAAACCCGGGTTTTAAGCATTAAACCCAGCCCAGTGGGTTTTACTGGGTAAACCCGGGTTTTATGGGTTTTACGGGTTTTATGGGCAATGTAGTCTCAAATGGCAACTGACTGAACTCAAAATTTCGTGTACCAGCTTGGGAAATACTGTGATCAGTATGATTCTTTGCTTTAAATTATATATAACTATATAAATATATATAATAGCTAACTGATATTGGTGATATATAGCAGTTATAATGATAATTAAAAAAAACAGGAGTCCTTAAGATGGAGTATAAACCTACCGTACTTTGTAACTCCAAATTTTTCAATCATATTTCTATCTGAATCTATCATTTGTATTATTTAATGATTTTGAAATAATTTCCTTTGTATGAATGAAAGATTGAAAGTGGATGGATTACTTATTGGGTGTACAAAAACTGGCTGTTTTTGTTGACACAAGATGGTTACTGGCTGCCAAGTGTCAACGGATTGGCAGTGCATGTATAGGATACCACACAGGGGAAACCACAGTGACACCTCTGTGCTAGTGTCATACGCATCTAATCTTCTCTGTATGCCAACCAGTTCTGCTGATGTAGAATGTGTATTCTCTAACTATGGCTACATACAAAACAAGATTTGCAATCGACCTATAGTAAAACCTGCTGCAAGGCTTGTGACCTGCTATCATGCTATTTTTGGACATTCTGAAGTGGACTGGTAGCAGTTTGTATTAAACAGTTTGAACATTATGCATGATGTATCATAACAGCATAGGTGCATGACACAATTTCTTGCTTGCGTGCTTCTTCATCAATTTCTATGATTAAACTATGGTATTAAACTTATTTCATGGGCAATCGATGTAGTTATTCCTCTTTATTTGATTATATGCTTTTTATGCAGTGATTCTGAGATTGAAAAAAATGCTTCTAGAAAAGCTCAAATCATATTGCCCATTAAAACCCCCATGTGGGTTTTATGTCTTATTGCCCGCCCTGGTAATAAGGGGTATAACCCGCCCGGGTTTATCTGCCTGGTTATTACCCGCCCAACCCTGTTGTAGACTATTCTTACCATACCAACCCTCCTAGAACTGAATTGCTGCAGGGACCTCAATGAGCAGCTGGTAAGTAGGGGTCTGTTGTTTATCTTTAGATCTTACTTACTGATTGACTGTGGTTGTGTTCTTGTTGCAGTTGATTCCAGTTTACCAGCACACCTCCAGCAGAAGCGAGCACATCTACGATCCAAGTATGTGGGGAGACCAAGCACAGCTGCTGTCATGGCTTACAGCAGACCAGAGGTAACTAAGGCTGTTTTTTTATTGTCTTATTGCTGTGGCCGTGTGAGCTAAACAGTCCTCGTATATGGCCATGTGTATTTGTTGCTTTGTGACATCATCCTGATATATAAATAGAGGATAAATGGAACTTTCCAGGCAGAATGAACCTGATACAGAATGAATTTATCTCCATATTGCTGCTCTTAAAAAAACTTCTTTTTCTAAACATCTAGCATTTACTTGCCCGGCATTTTTTATTGCACTAAAAACAGTGATTGCAGCTACAAATATCAAATGTGGTTCCCATGATACTTATTACATGTTATACAATTACACTTGTTTGTTTATTATTATATTTCTCTTTAATATTTGACATTAAAAATATACACACAGACAATTTTAGATAAACAGGTCTTATCAGTATGATTTCATGTCTTCAAGAAAGAAAATGGCAAATTGAAGATAACTTAAGATCCAGCTGGGCATATGAGAGTTGCGCTGGGAAAAGTCAGCTGTTAATATCACGCTGTCCATATACTCATATAGTGAAGTCATACTGTTGCAGGATAAACATCTCCCTCATCAGTGGCATCAGTGCATCTTCAAGGGTAGGGGGGGTTGACGTGCAAGCATTTTATCCAAGTTTAGACAACTTTTTTAAAAACACACAAATACACAATATCACACACATACATTTATATAAATATATGTTTTAATCTATATGTAGTAGATTCTAACAACATTCTCCTGAGGATCGGGTCACATCCCGCGAAACAGTCTGTAGTGAATTTACAGTTTTGGTTTTCTTCATTGTTATATATATATATATATATAAACCTTTTATTGTCTGTGTGACACATTTCAAGTATTAGTTGATGTTTAAAAAAAAGGTTTTATGTTTCCAGTATATGTTAATTTTAAACCAGGATAAGTTGTTCAATATTTCAAAGTTAACTCATAAATGGAACCAAAGTCTATTTTTCTTATTTTTAATATACTTAATTTCCTATATATAAATATTATTCTTTCAATACCGGGGGGGTGGGGGATGATAACATTGATTATCCCCCTTGCTAAAAAAAGGGGGGGGGGGAGATTTATATACCCCCATCCCTCCCAGTATTGACACCCATGTTTCTCAGTTTAGTTCACCATATACACAAGTACCTGCTTTCTGTTGCTACAGTGCCAAATGAAATGGACACAAAGAAGCTATTTAGTGTCAAGGGCACGCCATCAGGCCCGGGGCCCCTGATCTCACCAGCAACTTATGAGTGGCTTATTATCAATATGGTTATTGACATGTTTTATTGTTTTATTTCTGTATCCCCACCCTGTCCATTATGAAACTGATTGGTATACATACAATAATTAATGAAGTTGCCTGACAAGAAAACATCTTCGGATGGATATAGCCAGCTGTCATGAATGTATAGTAATCCCAAGTCAGGCCAGAGATTTGTCCTTGCATGTTACATGGCTGTTTTAGCCACATTTGCAATTATTGACAACATGCCTTTTATAATAGATTTATTAAATATTGTGATTGGCAGGGTTTGGAAGCAATTAAAGATCCCATTGAGAGACAGGGCACCGAGGCTGTACTAAGGATCATGCACGATGATGGTAAGGCCAGGTCAGGTGGAGTCGTATGACTAAAACCAAACGTTCTCATCGCAGTTCAGTGGCTCTTGAAACCAGTCATAAAACACTGAAGAGACTGTACAGACATGTCCATTTGGAACCCAAAATTTGACATCACATATTTCTCTTCAACACCCATTGTGTGCCTCAGTCTAAATCTTTTCGCATGACAGTCATGTGTGTATATATGTGCAAGTCAGTTTAAGTTTGACTGGTCCAGAGTGAAAGGGACTGCTTGAAATAAATAATCTGTTTATTTCTGATTTCAGTATGTAAAAGAATAGTAGAAAGTTGGTTTTGGTTAAATTCTGTGATAATATCATAAACAGGTCCTTCCAAAATTGTTTTTTAGACTGATTGGAAATTTTTACATTAAAAAATGACACCTAAGAAATTATTTTCTTAATATAGTTTATACATTTCTGCATATTAAATATTTTATGTTTCATATTACGCTGTCCTGTAATGGATTCACAAATTTTTTTCCTGAGATTATTAATCTAATTTTTAATTACACTGTAGGATATGAAAAATTACTGAAAAAATAATTAAAATGCCCAAGTTCAAAATGGCAAAAAAAACATTTTGGTGCTAGTAAAACCACCAAGTTCAAAATGGCAGAAAGGAAGCTTGGTGCTAGTAAAACCACCAAGTTCAAAATGGTAGAAAATCAGTTTGGTGCTTGTTAAACTAACCAAGTTCAAAATGGTAGAAAATCAGTTTGGTGCTTGTAAAACCACCTAGTTCAAAATGGTAAAAAATCAGTTTGGTGCTTGTAAAACCACCAAGTTTAAAAATGATAGATAATCAGTTTGGTGCTAGTAAATCCACCAAGATCAAAATGATAGAAAAATCAGTTTGGTGCTAGTAAAACTACCAATTCAAAATGGTAGAAAATCAGTTTGGTGCTAGTAAATCAACCAAGTTCAAAATGATAGAAAAATCAGTTTGGTGCTAGTAAATCCACCAAGATCAAAATGATAGAAAAATCAGTACAAGCACCAATTTTAACCTTTAAACTTAAATAAAAATTTAAAAAAAAACACTTTGTACAGATGGAAGACATTTGATTTAGCAATTATTTTGAAGAAGCATAATGATCTAGTCATTTTGAACTAGGTGGTATTACTAGCACTAAACTGATTTTCTGCCAATTTGAACTTGGTGGTATTACTAGCACCAAACTGGTTTTCTGCCAATTTGAACTTGGTGGTATTACTAGCATCAAACTAATTTTCTGCCAATTTGAACTTAGTGGTATACTTTATTACAAGCACCAAACTGATTTTCTGCCAATTTGAACTTGGTGGTATTACTAGCACTAAGCTGATTTTCTGCCAATCTGAACTTGGTGGTATTACTAGCACCAAACTGGTTTTCTACCATTTTGAACTTGGTGGTATTACAAGCACCAAACTGATTTTCTGCCAATTTGAACTTGGTGGTATTACTAGCACTAAGCTGATTTTCTGCCAATCTGAACTTGGTGGTATTACTAGCACCAAACTGGTTTTCTACCATTTTGAACTTGGTGGTATTACAAGCACCAAACTGATTTTCTGTCAATTTGAACTTGGTGGTATTACTAGCACTTAGCTGATTTTCTGCCAATCTGAACTTGGTGGTATTACTAGCACCAAACTGGTTTTCTACCATTTTGAACTTGGTGGTATTACAAGCACCAAACTGATTTTCTGCCAATTTGAACTTGGTGGTATTACTAGCACTATAAAGCTGATTTTCTGCCAAATTGAACTTGGTGGTATTACTAGCACCAAACGGATTTTCTGCCATTTTTTCATGCAATCTGCTTCTTCAGCTAGACTTACTTAACTAATCTCTTCAATGGTGGTGTAAAAAATGTGACAGATCTCATTAATACAATGGAACTAATTGATTGTGTAAAACTTTTGAATAATATACCCATGTATATTATAAAGCTGAAATAGGTCTATGTATGACAAGGTTTTAGGTCCGAGTTACATTTTTGTGACATTAATGCTAAAAGTTCATTTGTTGCATTGAAGATGACTGTGATGTTCTTAATATATCTTTATATATCTTTTAATTCAATTATTTTATAATCAACCTAACAATTTGTCAAGTGTCTTAGGGAAGTTATTGCATTTTGTATAAACTGCACTATAGGTATAAATATTTGCATTTGTAAGATTTGTAAGAAATATGAAAATGAAGTTAAAAATGCAAAAACATCTACTGTTTCCATACTACACGCCTTTCATTAACATGATACCAGAATCAGAAATAATTATCAAATGTAGGTTTACCATTAATTTACTGAAGTAAAATTGTACTTTATCTTTGCCTAAAGTTAATGTGGGCTACTTCATATATCAGAGTCTCAGGTCAGCTTCAGCAAGGTGATGTTACAAATTTATTTTGCACTGTTAACTACCCTGGAATCATCAATTTTACTGTCAACTAATATGTCAAGGACACAGCTATATCTGTCCTTTTATTACCTTGTAACAACCACAGCATCATGCCCTTTAGATCTTAAATACATAATTTTGAAGTTTAGAACTTGGGAAGGCACCTCAGAACTGGACACTCCCAAAGCTTGACAAATTTCATCCTTACCATTTCACCAGGAGCCAGATTTCCTAGGAATGTTCAGCTTCTGAATCTGACGACAGACCACTGGCTTCATTGTTTTCTTTCACTCAAATAACATTTGTTTTTCCATCATGTTTGCCAAAAAAAATGTTGATGACCAAATTTTAATTTCTTTTGTTATTTCCTGAAAGTACACCATATTTGCTACAAAAATAACAACAGATACTGAAGATATAGTACCGGTATATATTTATGCCAAAATAATTTTTTCACACCAAACATAACAAAAATGTAACTCGGCCTTTCAACCTTGCCTAACTAAGATGGTTCATTAGAAGTGTATTGGTTATAGCCTAGTGAAATGTAATGCAAGCTGTGAGGTTTGCAGGGCATGGGTCATCATGGCACGTTAGCCGTCAGATGAGTGGTGCCATAATTGACACATGCCAAGCAAACCTCACAGATTGCATTACTTTTCACTGGGCTATAACTGATTCGTTCTACATTCCATGCCTCCAGGTCCAAGGTCACGCACTTTTTTTGTCATGCATCGCATTTGCTCTATCTCAGAATGTCAAACTTGAATTTTTTGTTTGCTACGAATCCAGGAATGTGGAGTTACTATGCTATGAAGAAATAAGATCTTTGCCTTATTTGAAAAGTGGCGTGCAACCTGACTTGCATGACACTTTGCATGACAGATTCTGTGACACCTGTATAAGTGTGATATTGTCATGTTATGCCAGATTCTGTAACACCTGTATAAGTGTGATATTGTCATATTGTACCAGATTCTGTAACACCTGTATAGGTGTGATATTGTCATGTTATGCCAGATTCTGTCACACCTGTATTTGTGTGATATTGTCATGTTGTGCCAGATTCTGTAACACCTGTATAGGTTTGATTCCTTCATGTTGTGCCAGATTCTTTTCTACACCTGTCTAGGTGTGATATTGTCATGTTGTGCCACATTCTGTTACATCTGTTTTGGTTTGATATTGTCATGTTGTGCCAGATTCTGTTACCCCTGTACAGGTGTGATATTGTCATGTTGTGCCAGATTCTGTTACATCTGTTTTGGTTTGATATTGTCATGTTGTGCCAGATTCTGTTACCCCTGTACAGGTGTGATATTGTCATGTTGTGCCAGATTCTGTTACCCCTGTACAGGTGAGATATTGTCATGTTGTGCCAGATTCTGTTACCCCTGTACAGGTGTGATATTGTCATGTTGTGCCAGATTCTGTTACCCCTGTACAGGTGTGATATTATCATATTGTGCCAGATTCTGTTACCCCTGTACAGGTGTGATATTGTCATGTTGTGCCAGATTCTGTTACCCCTGTACAGGTGGGATATTGTCATGTTGTGCCAGATTCTGTTACCCCTGTACAGGTGAGATATTGTCATGTTGTGCCAGATTCTGTTACCCCTGTACAGGTGTGATATTGTCATGTTGTGCCAGATTCTGTTACCCCTGTACAGGTGAGATATTGTCATGTTGTGCCAGATTCTGTTACACCTGTATAGGTGTGATGTCATGTTGTGCCAGATTATGTTTCACCTGTATTGGTTTGATATTGTCATATTGTGCCAGATTCTGTTTCACCTGTATAGGTGTGATGTCATGTTGTGCCAGATTATGTTTCACCTGTATTGGTTTGATATTGTCATGTTGTGCCAGATTCTGTTTCACCTGTATAGGTGTGATGTCATGTTGTGCCAGATTATGTTTCACCTGTATAGGTGTGATATTGTCATGTTGTGCCAGATTCTGTTACACTTATATAGGTGTGATATTGTCATGTTGTGCTAGATTCTGTAACACCTGTGCAGGTTTGATTTCCTCCCACAGAGCAGCAGGAGATCCTGAGGGGTCTGCAGGAGGGCAGGCAGATGGAAGCAGACTTTGCTGACCATGAGGTGAGATCTTAATCAGCAAAGTCTGGTGGTAGATGCAGCTCTTTTTACCAGAAATCCCAATTGTGCAAGAAACACATTTATTTGATATATATAGGATTTATTCTTTAGGGTATTTGGTTTAATTTAAATCAACATAGCCCTATACCAAAAGATTTTTACTGGTTTCATAATTTTTTATATGTTTGTCAATTTTAAACAGAAACAAAGTTTTGCCAGTTTTAATTCTGATATATACAGGCTTCCACTGATATTTCCTGTATGTTCTCATATTTTCTTATGAAAAAGTCTCCTATATTTGTTTTTATGTTTCAGCATTAAGACTATAATCTTCTATATTTTCATATTTTTTTCATACAAAATCATGTTTTAATTTAACAATTTATTCTGTAGAATTATTGTTATATAATAGATAATAGACCAGTGATCATTATTCAAAACACTCAGCTCTTTTGCAGATCAGTGCTTGTAATTGATGAAGTCATACAAGTGCAGTAATCTAAATCCACTGAACAGACCCTGAGCAGCTGCATGGAGTAAAGATGGCCATGTTAAGTTATTGTGAAAATCATGATAACGAAGTGAAAACCATGTATTTTCCCTATATGTTTGGTTTAAATTCCTATTAACTCCCATAGGTTTGTTTCAAGTGCTCAGATAAAATACTTACATTTCATTGCTAATGTGGTGGGAGACTACCACAGAGTTGTATGCAAATTTTTAAAACTCAGTTGGTATCGCATTGACCATTCCAGGTTCCTGACAGTCCAGATTCTGAGAAAAGAGTAACCCCGACCATCATACCTTCCCTACACCGATGGCTGAAACCTGCTGGTGCTCAGGGTGAGATAACATTTAACAGATTAACAGATCTACATGTACCCCTACATGTAAACCAGACAAATCATTTTCCAATTATGTAGAGTGTGTGCAGTTTATATCTCACTGATATTTATATCAGTGTTTGATAATCATATCTGTAACAAATGCTAATTGTATTTGTTGCTGTCAGAACTTCCAATAATATCAGAATCTACTGGAATTAACTGTATTTGTTGCTGTCAGAACTTTCAGTAAAATCAGAATCTACTGGAATTAACTGTATTTGTTGCTGTCAGGACTTTCAGTAATATCAGAATCTACTGGAATTAACTGTATTTGTTGCTGTCAGGACTGTCAGTAATATCAGATTCCACTGGAATTAACTATCTGTTGCTGTCAGAACTGATAGTAATATCAGAATCCACTGAATTAACTGTATTAGTTGCTGTCAGGAGTATCAGTAATATCAGAATCCACTGTAATTAACTGTATTTGTTGCTGTCAGGACTGTCAGTAATATTAGAATCCACTGGAATTAATTGTATTTGTTGCTGTCAGGACTGTCAGTAATAACAGAATCCACTGGAATTAACTGTATTTGTTGCTGTTAGGACTGTCAGTAATATCAGAATCCACTGGAATTAACTATCTGTTGCTGTCAGAACTGTCAATAATATCAGAATCCACTGGAATTAACTGTATCTGTTGCTGTCAGGAATGTCAGTAATATCAGAATCCATAGGAATTAAATGTATTTGTTTCTTTCAGAACTGTCAGTAATATCAGAATCCATAGGAATTAAATGTATTTGTTTCTTTCAGAACTGTCAGTAATATCAGAATCCACTAGAATTAACTGTATTTGTTGCTGTCAGGACTGTCAGTAAAAACAGAATCCTCTGGAATTAACTGTATTTGTTGCTGTCAGGACTGTCAGTAAAAACAGAATCCTCTGGAATTAACTGTATCTGTTGCTGTCAAGACTGTCAGTAATATCAGGATCCATAGGAATAAAATGTATTTGTTTCTTTCAGAACTGTCAGTAATATCAGAATCCACTAGAATTAACTGTATTTGTTTCTGTCAGGACTGTCAGTAAAAACAGAATCCTCTGGAATTAACTGTATTTGTTGCTGTCAGGACTGTTAATTAAAAACAGAATCCTCTGGAATTAACTGTATTTGTTGCTGTCAGGACTGTCAGTAATATCAGAATCCACTGGAATTAACTATCTGTTGCTGTCAGAACTGTCGATAATATCAGAATCCACTGGAATTAACTGTATCTGTTGCTGTCAGGACTGTCAGTAATATCAGAATCCATAGGAATTAAATGTATTTGTTTCTTTCAGAACTGTCAGTAATATCAGAATCCACTAGAATTAACTGTATTTGTTGCTGTCAGGACTGTCAGTAAAAACAGAATCCTCTGGAATTAACTGTATTTGTTGCTGTCAGGACTGTCAGTAAAAACAGAATCCTCTGGAATTAACTGTATTTGTTGCTGTCAGGACTGTCAGTAAAAACAGAATCCTCTGGAATTAACTGTATTTGTTGCTGTCAGGACTGTCAGTAATATTAGAATCCACTGGAATTAACTATCTGTTGCTGTCAGAACTGTCAATAATATCAGAATCCACTGGAATTAACTATTTGTTGCTGTCAGAACTGTCAATAATATCAGAATCCACTGATATTAACTATTTGTTGCTGTCAGAACTGTCAGTAATATCAGAATCCACTGGAATTAACTATTTGTTGCTGTCAGAACTGTCAATAATATCAGAATCCATAGGAATTAAATGTATTTGTTTCTTTCAGAACTGTCAGTAATATCAGAATCCACTAGAATTAACTGTATTTGTTGCTGTCAGGACTGTCAGTAAAAACAGAATCCTCTGGAATTAACTGTATTTGTTGCTGTCAGGACTGTCAGTAAAAACAGAATCCTCTGGAATTAACTGTATTTGTTGCTGTCAGGACTGTCAGTAAAAACAGAATCCTCTGGAATTAACTGTATTTGTTGCTGTCAGGACTGTCAGTAATATTAGAATCCACTGGAATTAACTATCTGTTGCTGTCAGAACTGTCAATAATATCAGAATCCACTGGAATTAACTATTTGTTGCTGTCAGAACTGTCAGTAATATCAGAATCCACTGGAATTAACTATTTGTTGCTGTCAGAACTGTCAATAATATCAGAATCCACTGGAATTAACTATTTGTTGCTGTCAGAACTGTCAGTAATATCAGAATCCACTGGAATTAACTATTTGTTGCTGTCAGGACTGTCAGTAATATCAGAATCCACTGGAATTAACTATTTGTTGCTGTCAGAACTGTCAATAATATCAGAATCCACTGGAATTAACTATTTGTTGCTGTCAGAACTGTCAATAATATTAGAATCCACTGGAATTAACTATTTGTTGCTGTCAGAACTGTCAATAATATCAGAATCCACTGGAATTAACTATTTGTTGCTGTCAGAACTGTCAATAATATCAGAATCCACTGGAATTAACTATTTGTTGCTGTCAGGACTGTCAGTAATATCAGAATCCACTGGAATTAACTATTTGTTGCTGTCAGAACTGTCAATAATATCAGAATCCACTGGAATTAACTGCTATATCAATATAACACCCCAGCCTTGGGGGGGGGGGGTGTAAACTCATGCCCCTAAAAAGACCCTGTCTACTACAAGGACTCTGCCCTGACATACCCTGTATAAACCCTGTATTTTAGCGCTCTACCATCATAAACCCCTGACAAACCCTTCCCTCATGTGCAACAAAGAAACCCTGTATTGAAGGGCTCTGCCCTCATGTACAGCAAACAACCTTTTATTCACAAACTCTGCCTTCATTTACACTTAACAAACCCTTTATTTAAGAGCTCTTCCCTCATATACATCAAACAAACCCTGCATACCATTATTTACACTCTATAAAGATTTGATTTTAAATTCACGGATATGAAACTTTACCTGAATCTGGAAATAAACTTGAGTCCAATAGATTTCATTTTTTGTGAAAAATGTCATCCTATAAATATATAATATTACAAAGGCAATAACAAAAAGGCTATTGCTGCCTTCTTAAAAGTGAGCCAGAGCAAGGAGGAACTTTAATATTTTAATATTTTATCTTTGTTTTATTTTGTGCCTCTTTTTGTTGTATTTTAACATTTGACCTCTGTTTTGTTTTGTTCTTTAGCAAACAGTCTTATATTTTGTTAATACAAATTTATGTGAAACATACATATGTTATATTTGACAGAATCTCAGAAGTTTGATCTGATGAAGGTCAAGCAGAAACGGCCTGATAATGTTACCCAGCACAAAGTGGACATCGTTAGTCAAAGGTACCGTGATATAGAGAACGCAAGACACTTCAAGCACAACCATCGAACAAAACGTGGAGACTTCCTTCTTCATCCGGAGTGGCCTCCCAGCATGCCCCACCATCGTCTGAATGGACTCTCTTCCGTGGACTTGCCGTATTTCTCTGGATATAGATGAATGTTTAACAGATATCAAAGATGTATTCATCATTATTATAATACTCTGTCATTAGGTATTATGTATGAAAAGCAAATTGGAGGTTGTTCAGAGTTGGATTTTGGTAGTTGTGTTGGAGGACGTCAATTTAGTGAAATCTGTTCACAGATCCCGGTCACTGAGACTACACAGTCTCCTGTTTATTAGTGTATCAGACAAAACTGAGCAAATGCTGGTTTCATTCCTTTTTATTTTGATTGGAGTTCCTCTCTAGCTGATGTTAGTGATTTGTTGCAGTTGTGTGAAATACAAACATTGTCTGTCAACCATGGTACAGCTATGTCTGGTTAAAATTGACCAGCTATGTTAAAATTGTCATTGATTGGTTAATGCATGTTTTTCAGAATTATGAAATATTTTATAACAAGTTTTATCCAGCAATATTTGAAAAGAATCAGAAATTATGGTTCATCCACACAAACTGAGGACACCTGTTCTTAATATCAGCTCAACCAATTATTTTACCCTTCTAGGTGATTTGTCACAAATTCATAACTGATACAATGTATTGAGATATAATAAAGATATCAGAGATATAATTTTGAGATATAATTGAGATATGATTTTTACATTGGACAGGCATACAAGCTTTAGATGACTGGTAGCTCAATAAAATATCTTGAAGTCTCAGTTTGATCCATTCGAGTGATGGTTTTCTTTTGAAACAGAAAAATAAAAGAATTTGCCTTGTCCAGCATTTTAACCTGAGATCAAACAAATTTATACAATAAATTTACCAGATCTGATTTCAGATTTCTTGTGAACACAATTGCAAAATTAAAAAAAAAAATCTAAATAAAGGGATAAAAATTCATGAACATTTTCCTGAACTGGTCAGGTAGCTGGTGCAGCCTACATTTATTTTATATTTAATGCAGGTTATTATAGTCCGTTTCACCAACTGCTGTCCACCTGTTTTTTTTGTGGATGATTTACTTAAAAGTTTATATTTTTCAATAATTTCCAAGAAAACAACAAATGGAAGTGACAACCTAATATGGAAATTAAGAATCTACAACATATTCCCTGTTTATATTTCACCACATTTTAGTCTCTTCACCATGATCTGGCAGATATGATGTGTCCCTCCAAAAGTAGCCATCTTTGTTTGTGACCAATGACCTTGACCGCCATAAGTGACTCTGAGTCTGATATGTTGTAAAATGTAGACTGATTTCTCATATTTTCAAATTATTGTTTCTCAAATAAGGTGTAAGGTAGGTATTTATTTATCTTGTTGAAAATTAGGTCCTTTAATCCTCTACACAACAGTTGTTTCCCTTGAAATGAATTAAAAATTTTCATAGCAAAAAACAGGTGGACATGAAGGGATGAAACAGACTTCAGTATTGTGACTCGTGAGATCTCAGATTATAATTAGTTCTTAGATAAATCAGCACTACTTACTTCACACCCATCGTGGTGTATAAGGCTGTCCAGTAATGTCTGCTGTGGTTGCTGCTTGCTGTCTGCTGCACCATCCCCTGTTGTCTCTTTTTTTTCTGCTCTCCTCTCCAGGTTAATCAGTTAACCTCCTTTGTTCTTCCTTCTGGACTTCATGTTAACACAGTGGTGTACCCTTAATTCCAGCATCTGAGTTTCAGCATCTGGGTTTCAGTCAGTAACCAAAAAGGCAGCTCCCATTTGATGTTTAGGAATTTTTTGAGCAGGTCAGGGGTTGACAAGGCATGGAAATGAAATAATAAAGTAGTCTGAGGACAGTCAATGTGGAAATTTATCTGAGGAGGGAGTTAGGTGGCCTTCACTATCTTCCAAGTAGAAGCCAGAGGAACGCTTTATGGGTTACCGCGCCCTCATCTACAAGTTATAGTTGAATTCAAGCAATCCGATCCCTTCCATATCCAATCCACTTCAGCATTTTTGTTGAAATGATTAACCTTGATATCTCTTTTAGTCAGCATGACCCGTTGGGTCATTGCTCAATCAGGATCTGGTGATAGCAGCCTTTAAAAACACTGACATATCAGTCTGGGCTTAAAATACTGTATTGTGTAATAGTATTAGTCTGGCAATCTTTGTCTTATCCTCAGGGCATTGTACTTTCAAAACAATGTTATGCAGGGATTTTCCATGATATCCATCTGTAGCAGAAGCTGTGTTGTACAAAAAAAAACCTGAACAGTTCTTCATATCATTTGTTTAGAAGTAAAGACATTTTGATTCCTGGGTCTGAGTTTAAGTTGACCCTTGTTGATCTCACATTTTCTTGGAATGTTATTTCAGAAGCAGGTCTTGCTAAATTTTACATTTTTATGTTTTAATATAATATCTATTTGTCACTTGAAATTTCTGCTTTTATGTTAATTCTGGTAATTTTACCATTTTACCTTTATCAAATTTTACTAATAAATACTCATCAGCCCAATATTTTTAATCACACAAATATAATGAAAGTAACTCACACACACAAATTTGCATTATATCCTGTTTATGCCTATTAACATATATGCCTGAATTAACCCCTCAGGAATTGCTAAATACCAGAGTCTTTAAGCACCATCAACAATTTTAGCTGGGCTGTAAATGCAGCTATAGCAATGACCTAGTCCCATCACCTATCTATTAAACCAGCCATTAGTCCACATGTCTGTTGAAATGGAACATTTAGACATCACCTATATATTTCGATGTAGGAAAGTTCTGCCAAATCTGAAACTAGGGTAATTCTAGAAATTAAGAAAATGAGTCTGTTGTAATTCTCAAATTCTGTTCCATTAAATAACCACCAGGGCTTTATTTCTAAAACATAGCAGATGTGTTCTTTATTATATTACCAGTGTCCATGCTGGTAATTAGATGAGTAATGTTTGATTTACAGAATTAAATGACATTTGAGGATGGAAAGTGTTTTTTTGGACTATTTTAACAACAGTGTTGTATACACTTTAAAACAGGTAATGGTTTTATCAATTTTGTCTTGGCATTAATATTTAATATAAAACATTGAAATAATAATAATAATAATACTTTGAAAATGGTACATACATATTTTTGATTAAATATTCATATCCTATACACATGGATTAAAAATTCTAAAATTCCAAAATGTGAAAGCAGTGGAACAAGAACTAGAGCTGTTACTGATATTTTAAGATGGTCAAAACAGGTTTTATCTGACCTAACCTCTTGGTCTTTTCAATGAACATAGAGCTGCAGCAGTGGATTTAGAAGGGGGGGGGGGGGGGGTCCAGGGGGTCAGGACCCCCTCCCCTTTTCAGAGCCTGGGATCCTTTTTTAGGATTTCCCCCCTTTTTCCTGAATCCTGGATCTGCCCCTGCGCTGGGCCAGGCATCCCTGGTCATACCCGTTCTTAATGTGCTGGACAACACATTGCATTTCCCTTCACAGACCTCATTCGGCATTCATTTACAATAAGCAAAGTGTACTATTTGTAAGTCCAGGTTATTTCAGCTACAATGATAGAGACTGAGAAAATTTCAAAACCGTGAACTAGAACTACTTGAGTAAAAACTGTATAGCTCATTAAATTTTATTATCTTTCAACCTTCTTGCTTTGCATTTCAGATATATTTTAACCTGTAATGAAAAGGGAGATTTAAATTTATTTGCAGACAGTAAAAATAATTTATTTTAACAGGAAAATATCATTAATTATTTATAGATCTTATTGTGATTCTGGACTAAATCAATAAGTTTTATCCCATGCATCCGATTTTTTTTTCATTTTCATACATTTATTTTTATTCTTATATAATAAGCTCTTGTATTTTTCTAAATATTGATCTTTAGCCAATATCATAACCAAGTTCAGTACCAAGTTCATAACCTTTTTATTATAATTAAAATATTTCCATTTATCTTGTTTAAGGTTTATAATAGCTGATATATCTGAGGGGTTTTCCTCAGAATTATATTATTACACCACTGAAAGGTTAAGATAATATTGTTCTATGAATTCCAGGAAAGTTTATCCTATAAGTGTGTCTATTTTTATACAACTTGAAAATGAAACTTATATTTATATATCACAGAAGTTTGTATCGAGTGTACATTATTTACTCAAAAAATACATATATATATATCCATATCCATCATGTGAAACAAATAAAAGTTCCATCAACTATTTGTACTGTTATTATTAACATACAATGGTTAGCAGCACCCTGTGGCATATAATCCACTGATAAACTGACACAGTCAGTAAAGCTAATAAGAAGATTTATTTTCTGTCAACCTTGGACAGATTATGCCACCTGATGGCAAATTATATTACTTGTCTATGGTTCTCTTGCCCTTATGTTCACTATATGAAAAGATCAGTCCCACCTATCAGTTTCTTCTACTTTCGCCTTTCAAGACCGGACCAAACACACAAAAAAATTATCCTGTCTCACTTTGTCGTTTTTTACCTATTTTTTTGTTGCTGAGGGAGCTGGTGCAGAACAGACCGTGTCTAATATTAACGTGACCAGCTCGGGCGCCGACTTCACATTACTGTTGCTGCTACAAGTGCTACGTCTGATGTTGCTTGTGGTAGCTAAGCCCAAGTATTGCTGTGCTGGGTGATCTGCATGAATGTTCATGAAATATTATGCTAGCGGAAGTTAAAATTGAATGCATGCGCATGTAAAACTGACCATGTGAACCTTGCAGTCTGATAGGTATGCTGTAGCTAGATCTACATGTGTCTGTTTAAAATTTCAATAAAATGGTCAAATTGAGTGTATTTTTTTCAAATGTTCTGCGTTAATTCCTTGTATCCATATGGGTGCATAAAATAATGAAAAAAATAATGAAAAATGCTTATAGCCTTTATCGAAGTAGGGTGACATTTATATGGAAAAGATTATGAATTTAAGTTAATAACTGATAATTCATTTCTAATTTCTGGTGTACACTTAAATATACAGGGGTCTAATGTTAAAATACGACAAAAGAGGCACAAAACAAAACAGAGGTCAAATGTTAAAATACGACGAAGTTCCTCCTTGCACTGGCTCACCTTTTAGAAGGCAGCAATAGCATTTTCAATATTGCCTTTGTAATATTATATTTTTTTATCTGATGACATTTTTCATAAAAATGAAATCTATTGCTCCAAATTCACGGGTGAACACCTACCCATCAGAATAGATGGTCAGTGTTATATTAAATATAAGCTGTATATTCTACATGACATCTAGTTATAACGGCTTATACGAGGCTCCTCCATGAATCTGATGATGGCATTCAGTAGGGGGTGGAGGAGACCAGAGAAACGACCGACCATGGACGGGTCGTGATAACCCACTCATGTAGCCATACACCGGGGATTGCAGACGGGTCTTTTTGATGATAAAAAACGAAAGATAAAACTATCCTTCAGCTCTCCAAATGCTAATATACAGGAACATATAACTATACAACTTAGCTCTTTTCCATTTCCATCACAGTAAAATTCAGCTGAGCGTGGTGGGTTCTTTGTTTAACTAATGAATGACAAACACTTTTCTCTAGCCTACAAATGTAAACACCGCCTAAAAGTAATTGATTTAAAACAAGTCTTTTTGTAACTATCGGAAGGATAGTGGTATGTTACGCAATAAAATATATGTATTCTAAATAAGCACTTTGGATATGGGTATATGGATATGCTTGACATATAATACTGGATACAAAACCAGTGGTTTTCATGTTTAACCATCTTGAAATGTAACAATGTGTTTAAATGGGGAAAAAAGGTTTTTGCTTTCATGGAGGAATCAGGCCATAATGACTTAGTTTCAGTTATAGTAATAGTTTTTATCTTTATACGCAAATCTCATCGAGGCAAATGTCAAATTAAAAAGTTGGAAAATCGAATGAAATGAAGGTGTATAGAGGGTAACTTTTTCATGTTTTGCTATATGCATGCATTTAGATGCTTGAGGTCATAGCTATCCAGTGATCCCAAATCCTGAAAGAGGCCAACAACCCTTGGGAGCCCACAGTTGGACAAATGTACACAAAACTCAGAATTGTTCGATTTTTATAGTTTTACTCAATTTCTAATGATATTTATTATAAAAAGGGCCACATAAAGCTAAATTCAGGTATGCATTTTAATGTTAATTATCTGGTATCTAGAGTGCCACCCTCATATAGGGTCCCCGTTTAAACTTCTATATAAGTACAAAAAGGCTGTTTTTCGTAAAATCTTTTGGGAATGGCCGTATTGGGTACCTTTTTATAGCTGTAAATGTTGCAATTTACCTTTGTCTCAAATGAGTGTTCATTTTAAAGCGCATATTCATACCTTTTGAACAAGCCCATACACGTATTTATTACTTTCTGTTTGACAGAGTTATTGGCTTAAAGGTATTCATCATTAGGTTCAACTAAACTTCTGATTTTTCCCCCAACAGTCTCACTTTTTAATTGTATATGAAAGCTTTTGCAAAGAAGATCCCTAGCACACCTAATTAAATAAACGTCCTAATACCTATAATTTGTGAAAGTAACCTTTGAATTTGTAGTACTTGTATAGGGAAAATCAGGGGCGGATACAGAAATTTAGAGGGGGGGGGGGGGGGCTCACATTACGAGGCCGCGAAGCGACAAAGGGGGGGGGGGGTGTAGAAATGTTTTGAAAATTTATATTGTAATTGTGCAATCTAGGGTAGCTTAAATGCATTAAAAAGCAAGACATACATTGTAACTGGAAGCGTGACGGTATACTATAAATTTTTTCCCCAGAATTTTTTTTATAATGTCGCAAGGGGGGGGGGGGTTAAGATATAGTGAATTCCAAAAGGACGGCGAGTACTGGTCGCGACGGGGGGGGGGGGGGCAAACCCCCCAGCGGCCCCCCCCCCCCCCCCCCCCCTTGGCTACGCCCCTGCTTTTCCAAGGTTATGGAATTCCTCCAGGGAGGCTGGATCTTTGAATTCCGATAAAGGACTGCTTAAATACTTTTCGCCATCGTTTACTCGTAGCCTTCAACTTTACTTAACATGCTCCCATTACAGCTATTCAATTATGACTCGCTGATTGTGTTCTAAGCTTTATTTTTATCCGGTTAATCATTTTTCTTATGTCTGAATCTTATTTTTAAATGTCTTCTTTATCTAGTGAAATGCTAGGATTTTGTAATTTTATCATTTCTCTTATTTTCTATTGTATAATTATTTTATTACGTTTCATAACAATGCATTTTGAATAGAACTTTTAAACGGGCTTTATACATGGAAAGAGTATATGATATCTGATATAATAATTAGATAATAAATAGTAATACTGTCTCTGGAAGTGCGCCTCCGAGTTCGCTTCTTGGATCTTTCACGTCCTACAGAAAATTTGTACACGTCCCTGAAGTCAGCATGTGTATTCCACCTACAATTATTATGATTACTCTGGAAACGGGTGCTTCATCAAGTGGAAACGACTGATATTGCCTATCATTATATTCACTGTAGCTCAGCATCTGAGTGTTGAGTGTTAATCATTCACCGTCATAATAACTGTCTCACTTGGCTCTCCACCTTCACCGTGACGTCAGTGACCGGCTGGGCGTCTCTCAAAGCACACCATGCAGATCACCTGAGCGTTACAAAAACATCCCGCTCAGGTCAATGTCCTGTTATATACTCTCTATTCTCACCAGATCCCAAAATAATTTTTTAGGCCCATAAAAAATAACTGAACCGCAAGATACCAACCAGCCCCTGCCATTCGCGTATCCCGTATATCTTCGTTTGGGTCTGTGTGTCGAAAATGTAAACATTAAAAATATCCCAAATACCCCGCTATGTCTAGCAGTAGCCACATATTTCTATGAGTGTGTTACAGATCAAGGCCGGATTAAGCTATATAATGATGGGCCTGCGGCACAAAATATAAAGGACTCTATATAAATTCTAAGGGATAAAAATGTACCTGTATATAGATATCAGTTTCAGTTGTCGAAAGTTACCATTTAAACATCTTATATTTCTAGATTGAAAATGAGCAAATATGTAGATGACACTGGATGATATTATTTAACCGGGGACATTTTTACTTTAAATATGTAAATGAATACCGCCCGGATCGACTGTTTATGGTGTATACTCGTAGATCAAATACTTGTCCGGTACATTTCAGAACCTTGCAGGACACATTGTCACAAAGTTTTCATTACGGGTATATATGTCGGGTTCGTTCACTCCGGTCCAAAAAAGGAGAAAGTCCTGGGATAACAAAAATAAAATGTATACATGGCATAATGCACAGCAGATCTGGTAGTTCCATAACACCCAACTATCAGCCTCACTGGCTCCGTCAAGTATATAGTTCCCAATACAAGCTGCACGCATTGATGAAACGTTAATGGCTCTCGAACAACTGCATTTTCGCTGTGTCCTGTCTTGGGTCTAAACACGTTCTTTTTGTTCTCACTAAATGGCCTTGGTCGACTGAGACAGCGAAACTACCTCTGGCCAGCCATTAGCCAGTATGTACCATAAACTCCGATACTGAAGAAAGACCCTCCTCTTCATTTTTATAGTCCAGGAGCCAAGAGAGGTTTCAGACCGATATGCCCAATCCCATCGCTTAAAATATGATACCATTAATAGCATGTTTTTATACACCACAGGGGCGGAACTCGGTTTTAGGAAAGGAGGGGGGGTCCAATCTAAGAGAACTAAAGACAAAGCCTTCAAAAAACGTCCCGAGGTCCGGAAAAAAGGGAGGGGGACATAAAAAAATGGCCTGAAACCCTTAAAAAAGGTCTGATACCCTTGGGGGGGGGGGGGGGGGGCGAGCCCCCCTGGACCCCTCCCCTGGATCCACTTCTGCACCACCCCGGCCATAAAAATATGCAGATCTATATCCCAGGATAGAGTCAGGGATAATGGAATTCTCTGTAACTTCTACAGTTCTTAATGAACTGCTAACTGTGGGACATTTTTTTAAACTCAAAACCAAATTTTGATGTCATTTTGTGAAAGGACTTAATCTAAAAATACATTATACCGAACGATTTTTATGTCAGATAAACATAATGGCCAAAAGTAAATATTTATTGGTACATGAAACATTCAGTTAATTATTAGTGTTATTGAATAAAACCAGGCTGCAGTTGACGCGTAGCTTGCAATGAACGTTTACCCCAAATGGGAGAGACACAAGCTGGACGCCTTACCTCAGCAAGCCGGGCTCTGCTCCGCCTTGCGCTCATGCGCTCTGAGAGGCTTGCTTATTATGTAACTGGCGTAATAGTCAGCAGAACATCGAGCAGCTACCAACAAAGGACTGTTTAGTGACTTGATGAGTATGTTAGTTGTGATAATTGGGCTTCCTGTAGTTTGAAAATCTCAGAGTCAATCTGTTTCATTTATACATCATTATATAGCCTGTAGTAGGACCAAACGTGTGGTTTGTTATTTAGAGATAACGTTTTCTAATATTTAAGAAATTAACTAAAGTAGGACCAAACGTGTGGTTTGTTATTTAGAGATAACGTTTTCTAATATTTAAGAAATTAACTATGGTTGCAGAAAACGATAAGATTATGCCTACAAGTAATACACTTAATCTAGTTGAATGAAATATTATATTAATGTCTCATTTTATCATCTATCTACACATTAGCTAGGGTATCACACCGATACGTTAGTGCTATTCTTATATTAAAATTAGTTATTTTTAAGACAGGTTATTCGTGATTAAAGTTTAGATTGAAAACACAGGTTTGAAGGTCACATAGACCATATACCACACAATTGAGTTATCCTCAGGCTATGACTGTTTCTTTTAGGTTCTCAGCTTCTGGGCGATCAGCTATAAATAAGTCCAGCGGACTAAGTCTAGCAACCTAGTGGCTTAGCGACTTAGTGATACAGTATTTTTGTAATTTTAGTACACTCATCACCTAAGTACATCAACAGAAGGACTCGGGACTTGTATTTTCTACCATGTGTGATTTTACGAATACACAGAACGGATTTCCTCCGTGATTGTGTGCTGCCACAGTGGAGTTTATGTATGTGTGAGTGTATCACAAATCAAACATTTTATCAGGGGCGGGTCCAGGATTAAGGAAAAAGTTGGGGAGGGGGTTCCAACCAAGAAGAACTTAAGAAAAAATCTAACAGTAGGTCCCAAGGTCCGGAGGAGCGGGGGGGGGGGGCTCAAGGCTAAAAATTGGTCTGAAACTGTTAAAAAAGGATGCGATGCGGCGGCTGAGAAGGGGGGGGGGGGCCTCCCGGATCCGCTTCTGCGTATTAGTTTCGTGTCATTCAATCTTCCTTTGTCCAATTCACGGAATTTTCAACATTCTGGTTCTAAGGAGAATGTAGAAAACGTTATATTGAATCTGTTCAACCCCTCCCCCCCCTTACTGACTCTAACTGGCTTTCAACAAGAAGGGGAAAACGTGATTTGCATTAACAAGTGATATAACTGGTATAACAATCTTAATTGAAAAGCCTGGATAAAACCTTCACTCAAAAATAGGAAAGCATAATTATTTTTAATGAAAGTTAATTATCGCGACATTGTTCACCCCTTTGACCTTGACCTCACACTAAGTGCCATTAACAATTACTCAAAGCAGGGTTTCTATGTTTTCCTATGAGGGGTTATTTTTTTGGAAGTTTATTGAACTTAAGAAATTAAAGAGACTATCATTACCCTTACCTCATTCTCCGATTGAGATCTGCAGATTTTCATCATTGTAGTGTTGTATAAAACTATTGTCTCAAGTATTACAATAAGATTTCCTCAATTTTCGCACATTTATCTACCCTGACAATAAACCAGAGGGCTGTAACAGCTTATACTAATATTTGATAAGAGAAACTCAAACGGACACCGCGGTAGAGAAAGCCTTTCACTCATGAAAATAGAAAAGAAAGATTACTTTAATGAAAATTAAATATCTCAAACTTTCTGACCCCTTTGACGTTAACCTTTCATTAAGCGTCATCAAGTATGATTTGAGGTTAAAGCATAATTCCAACATATCCAAATTAGGGGTCATTTGCAGCAATATATTTTATACTCATGAAGTTATAATGATTTTCATAACCCATATACCACCAATAAAGGGATCATATTTTTTTCAACAGTAGTGTATAAAAAATGCTGTCACAAAACTTTCACCATTTTTCGCACTTGCATTCATTCAGGCAATAACCAGTGAAGTATAGCTAAAACCAACGCAAATTTTCACATTCACTTTACCCAACCTAATATAAAGTGAAAATCTGCATATGATTGTGATGATAGAACCCGCATTGGATATCTTGTGTGCATTTTTAATTAAAGACTTTCACTGGTCTATGTGATAAAACCGATAAATACATCAAAAAACTCTTGATGCAACGAGTTTCTGTACTATAAGAGTAGAGATCACAGGACTCAAAGCTGGAAGATCGTAAGTTCGAATCTCAATCGAGAAGTGGTGAGATTTGTCACGGTCAGCCCGCGCCAAGGGCGAGCGTGCTGCGGTCTAAATTGGAATGCCGTGCCCAACGGCTGCGTTTCACACAAATGATTGCGCTGATTTTACACCTATGCAGGATATGTAATTATGTTGCTATAAAGGGATATAAAAACCCTATACCCTGTCGTGTGGTCCTAAAATAAAATGGAATTCTGCAGGTGTACATGGTTTAGACTTAGATAAGCAGTCAGATCATGAAGGGGGTGTACTACCTGGTCCCCTGCCCAAACCCTTCCCCGCAGATAATGAAAATAAACTCTCATACTTTGCTGAACATATTGTACTTTTTTCACAAGCAATGCTCGGTGTTTAACCTGTTTTAGTTCCTTAGAAATATAGATTTGTGTCTCCTCATGCCGACAGTGCATCAAAGTCAGAATACTGGACGTTATGCTGGACTCCGTGCTCCAGATGACAAGTCATATTCCTTGACTAAATGGTAAGATAAGTTCATGAAACATTATGACCATAATTGTGACAGCCATGAATATTTTTCGTTCATTTTTAGCGCGACTGAACTATGGTAGTTATAATTTTCTAACATTTGTGTAGATACACATTAAGTACAGTGACGTGACTGCCTTTGGTAGGGGGTTCCCTTTGTCTCGGGCGTTGACAATCTCGTGTCGCCAGGCGTACCCGTCATGGAGCGGTAAACCACCGTTCGCCTGAATCAGGGTGGAGTTACTGCTACTGCGCCTGTCGTCGGCCACCTCAGTGACCATTTAGGGTAGATTTAATGGACCGTGCGGGGCTCGCCCTGTACCGTGGAGGACACGATTTCAAGGACTCATCATCATCTCTGTCCGCCAGGTTCAACCGTTCAACACTCCGTACCAAGGTAAATCATCAGTTTATCTGTATGACTTAACCAAGCATTCTTTTTATTTTTAGTTGTTTGATTATTAATAATTCGCCTTTGTTCCATAAAATGACGTAAAGGGTAAATGGGTCTGGTGATATAAACTCTTATAAGGCGATGACTCTGTACATGATTAACTGGGCGCACACTGAAAACAAATTTTCGGTGGGGTCTACTCAATAATACATAAATCACGTCTCGCATTTTATCCTAGGGCCTAATTGTTTTTTTTTTTTAGTTTTGTTTCATATTCTTTAAATCAAAAACCCAGAAAAAGTGTAGGTAAACTCCATTTTGCTACATCTTTTTCAAATGGTTAATTTGAGGATAAGTCTGAAGTTTGTTTATCATAACACCACACACACGCACACACACCCTTACACATACTGGTATATATATATATATAATACGTATTGACGATACGCTACTTCATTTCCCTTAATCTCATATGCCGAATAGGGTGTTAAATAATGGTTCTTAAAATGTCGATCTCGTTTTATATTTTTTACCCACCCCCTTTTACATATGTTTGCATATTATTGTGACGATTAAAAGTATTATTTTATATGACATGTAACTGCACAATTTTCGTATATTTCTGGGAACGTGAATCCCCTGAATCACATTTTCCCTCGTAACTTGTATATGATTTTCTCCAAATCTTTGACAACGAGTTTTAACTACATCGAACATGTAGTTCAGAAGCATGACTGGACCTCGATATATGGTTTCGCTCACTTTTAAAACAATCAGAGATAAAATTTTGGATTATAAAGTGAAATATATGCCCTACTGAGGTAACAAAATGGAAAGACATCCAATACACATTTCAGTGGTAGAAATATGTAAAGTGAGCCACGATTTCAACAATAATAAGCACAGTCCGCACTCTCCATGTTTCATCACTCACACACGCCGGGTTGTCATGGAAGCACCGCCAAGTGTACATATACATACCTAATCTAATCGAACATACGACCATATATGTAATCTCATTTAAGTTTAAAACCCTACATTAGCAATATAAACTTTCTAAAGCTTTATTAAGATCAGGGTATGGTCTATATTTGTTTGTAGAAACTGTGTTTCATCGATACGACGATACGGCATGCAAAGCGTGTCGATAACCGTATCGATTTGGCGTATCGATATGTATTGATATATCGGTATATTGATACAACAATTATATATATATATATATATATATATATATATATAGAGAGAGAGAGAGAGAGAGAGAGAGATGATAATGACCATCTCACTAATTCATTTCAACTAAAATAGTTCTGGGAACAGAATAAAACTATACGAGTGAAGTTTTAGTGTAAACATCCCTGTAAATATATGTTAAACTGAGCGTTAGTGAGGTATAGAGGTACAGCAGTGTAAGGAACTAGAGCGGAATGGGAACATCAAAGTCATCCCTGATAATACATGCAGCCTCATCTTGTATAGATAGAGATTCTCTGCTTGAACTGACACCAAACAAATGCTGATGTGACGGATGAGGAATGGGGAGGCAGAGCGGCCGGCTTTGTATGCAGCCCAAAACTCACATGTTGCAATATGGGCCAATTCTGCACTCTCGGTTCACAATGGTGCATTATTTATACTTTGGTTGAAGGGAATTTTGTAAACTATGATGATGTTGTCATTGATATATTATAAATGAGTTAGGTGTAACTCGGTAACTCATCTACCATCAATGACCTTATATTCTCTAGTATTCCCGAGTACCACAGTTTCACTTGCGATATCCTCATAACATTAAGCGATCAATATACGATATTTTCTTTATTAAATAAACCGTCTTTATCAAGTATCAGCGGAACAATTAAAGCATTTAGAGATTACAAAAATCTGACCCTGTTCAGTTTTGTATGGACTTTATTCCGTTGCCAATCAACTAATATATATTATCACAAACGGATACGGATGTGGCATGGATAATGTGTAAGTCTGATTATCTCAGGCTCTGCAATGTTCACGCACCATTGAAAAAAGTCGTATAAAATGTAGAAAAAATCCTGGGTTTCTTTACACAAACTGGCCACAAAAGCAATTACGAATCCGTTTGGAAAAAATCAGACAAACGCGTAACTATATGACTAAGGAAATAAGTAGCGCAAAAATTAAATACTCAGTCTAATCCTAAGACATTATGGAAAAATCTTTAAAAAATTATTCCCCTGTAAAAGATCTAAATCCGACATGAAAAAAGTAAGAAACGATCAATGACTTCTTCAGCACAGTCGGAGAAAAAGTGGCAAATTCTATATAAAGACTTCGTGTACCGAAGAATTGCCCCATCTGCAGCGTGGTAGACAGTTAATGTCTCTTTCCGACAGTGAAAACCTAGATATACTTGGAATATGCACATTCCTTTTCAAAACTGCAGTTTCCGTTATTTCATTTTCTTTGGTGCACATTTTTTATCTTTCTCTGAATACTGGTTATTTTCCTAAAGACTGGCGGACAGCTTGTATACCCACATTTAAAATGGAGCTGGGAGCAAATCCGACCCTAATAATTACAGGCCAATATCAATTATTGGTCATGTACCAAAAATAATCGAAGTACATGTGAAGAAACTTGTAATGTCTCATTTCAGTGTGAATAATCTCTTTTCTGATAAACAGTCTGCATATATTCATATAATAGAGCTAGCTCAACTGCAATTCACGTTATGGTTGATGTCTGCCAAAATAGAAAACAAGCTTCAGCTGCTTGCCTTCTAGATATTGAAAAAGGTTTTGATTGCCTTAATCATAACATATATCTTGAAAAATTATTTAGTTTTGGTATCCGCGAAAAAGAACATTCATGTTTGAATTCCTACCTGAACGAGAGAACTCAAGTTGTGAGAGGTATATAAGGGAATATTCAAAGCGAAAACTGTAAAAATAGGTGCTCCGCAGGGAACTTCCCTGGGTCCGGTCATATTTATTATAAACGTTAACGATTTTCTTGAATCAATCGACTGCAAATGCATGATGTATGCGGATGATACCACACTATATTTATGTTCAAGTTGGATGAATAAAGCTATTCAAGGCCTTAAGCATGGACAATGCCAATGAATGGTTCACTGGAAACAGACTTATGATAAATCGGTTCTACTTCTACGAAGTAAACAACAAGATGAAAATGAAATTAATCGTCTTAAGATATGTAACCAGGATATACCTTTTCAAAAAAGGCATTAAGCTTCTTGGTCTGAATTTAGATAGCGATATAAAGTGGAAATCTCAAGTGTTATATTTAAAAAAAACTGAAACCTAGAATTTGACTTTAATACCGAGAAAGCAAGTTTTTACCGCAGATCGGTATGGGGTAACTGTGACAAGGGAAGTATTTCGCACGTACAAATTGTTCAAAACAGAGCAGCTCGTAGAGTAACAAAAACATTCGATAAATCTATACCTTCATCAGATCTTATCAGACCTCGTTACCGCTACCTTTTATTAGTTTCAGTTTTTAAATGTTTTATTGGCCAAGCACCAAACTCTTTAATCAGTTTCTTTTTAATTTAACACGAACCCATGCATACCAAATAATTTGCCTTTACCCAAACCAAAGTATCAACATTCCAAATCCTCATTTGCTAATTCTGGACCTTTCCAGTGGAACAAACTGCCAGCTCATATCAGAATTCTTACGTCACTACCCGTATTTAAGGGAGATTTAAGCATTTTCTCTCCCAAGTCTTAATACTGAATGATCTGAATTTCTACTTCAGTTAATCACATTAACTCTTATGGTTTAAATGTATATTTTTGAATATGGATATATGTAATAAATACATAAAATCTAGGTATTCGGTAAGCAAATTAAGATCGAATAAAAGACATAAAGAACTATTAACATCATTTGAATATATCACCGATGTATGCCTCGAGGAAATGTGTCAAAATGCTTGTAAACCGTTAGCTTTACATGCAAGTAATGTTATTGTAACTGTATTACAGCATTGTAGTTATGTTACAATAAACACTTTACATGTTACTGCAATGTTTATTCTTACAAAAAAATACTCGGCATTTTAAGCAAACTGTAAGTGGCGAATTTTTATCAAGAGTATAAATTTGGAATGCCTTGAGAATAGAGTTTTTATGATAATCTCAGATTCAAAGTTAGGTTTTATTTAGTTAATAATATTGTTTTTAAGAGTCTTTTTATTTTTTCAGAATCTGAGGGATAGAGAATTCAAGTTCCTGGAAAACCTACGAGCCTGGAGGCTACACTAATCGAGGGAATCTTCCGTTATTCAAATTATGTTGTCAGTTTTAAACCGAATTGTTAAATTCGCCATGTAAGGCACTAGTAGTAGTGTACATTTGTCTGATCCTGGAAACCGGGATATTCCGTGACGAAGCAACATGGATACACAAAGCTGCCAGGGCACGTTGTCATGGAGACAAAGTTTGTTGGTGACATTTTTGCTGGCCGGCTTGTTTAATGTAGAAGGTGGACTTACAAACCAAGTTGAGCTTAACCAAGGAGTTTATTATTCACTCTCCATGCACCAGACCCGCGTACCTTCACCGTCATGTCAAACAGACTGCGACTATCAGAATACAACATACGTAGAGTCCACAGGTTAGTTCTTGTCGTTACCTTCCAGTTAATTCGCACAGGAACCTAATTATATATAATGAGAGAGAGAGAGAGAGAGAGAGAGAGAGAGAGAGAGAGAGAGGCTTCAGTCTTAAGAGTGCAACACTTATATAGTGCCACGAAACTAATTAGCAACAACAATGCCGAGAAAAACTTTTTAAATTCCTCTTATATGTATAGTTATATAAGGAATTTGGGCATCAAATATCTTAATTAAAAGAGATTTCGAGAAAAAAGACACATTTTCGATTTTTTTTTCAAAATACAGATGAAACACAACGGGAAAACTGTTTTCTGATACCTTGTGAGAAATATCCATCTAAAGACGCCTTCATTGGCTGTTGTTTTCAGTGCCATCGTCTGACGTCCGTCGTCGTACGTGTCGGCTGTCGTCGTCGTCTGTAGCATACCTTGTGAACACCAAAGCGTTTGCGCTACATATTTAAAAAAAAAAATTAAACACAAATAGTTCCTACCAAAATCTCGGACGATTTCGAAAACTGGTGATCTTGACCTTTATCTTCAAGGTCAAATCTGCCAAAATGTAAAATTGTTGTGAACCCCATAACTTTTGAAATAGTAGTATTTCATTTTCACATTTTGTCCATAAGTTTGGTACAAGACTTGTTTCAACCATGTTCTTGGACGAGTTCGAAAACCGGTGACCTTGACCAGGATTTGCGAGGTAAAATACGCCAAATTATAGTTATTGTCTTGTGAACACAATCACTTATGAAGTATTGTGTATTTTCCATCAGATTCGACACAAGTTGTTTCCGCCGGGTGCTCGGAATAGTATGGGTACTGTTGACATTGACCTTGATCTTCAAGCTCAAATCTGCGCAGTTAAAGGGTTACTGTGACCCCAATTACTTTGGAAGTACTGAAGATTTTTTCT
Organism: Sipunculus nudus; assembly: GCA_026874595.1. NCBI lineage: Eukaryota > Metazoa > Annelida > Sipuncula > Golfingiida > Sipunculidae > Sipunculus > Sipunculus nudus. Next base: position 60,591,030 of record CM049315.1, on the reverse strand, counting down.
TAAAATTTGGCACACCAGTTCTTTCTGCCAAAATCTCTGAAGAGTTCAAAAGCAGGTGACCTTGACCTTTGATCTTCAAGGCCACATCTGCTGAGAATCATTGTTTTACCCCTTATGTATTTGTATGGTCCATAGAGGGGAGACTATATCTGTTTTTGTGCTGCAAAAACAAAGCCAATCTAGTTATTATTAATATCGCCCAGCATATCAAGGTAAGCATTGCTCAAGCTTAAATACCTGATACTGCAGATAACCTAGATGTCAGTCAAATCTTAAACAATTTTCCTGCCATTTGGCAATTGAAATGTTTGTTGAATGTGTTGGTTCTTTTAGGTTTTGCAAAACGGAAAATAAAAATGTGGTATATAAGTGTAGTTTACTTACTCAATAATTAACATATACACTTCCAATAACTTATTTATTCTTTACAGTATTGGCAATGACTTATTGAAAAGGAACGTTATCCTTAGTGATGAAGTATAGTGTCAACGACACATTTTTAACACGTAGATGTCACCACGATCTAGTAAAAAAGGGAACGTTTTATGATTTATAGACGATACTAGCCAAGTTTTACATACAATAAATATAAAGAATCAAGGAGATTTGTCAAGTCAGTGAAAGTCCCTCTTTAATATTCTGTTTACTGATATAGAGATAATAAGAGTAAACACGTGGTCAAAGTGTTAAAAAAATGTAGACTGTGCGCATTGTTTACCACACTGAAATGACTTACACTTTGAAGGCTTATCAAACTTATCATCTTACTTTTACTGAAATATAGATCAACATGAAAGACTATACATTCAGCTGAGCCTGAAATCCTTAATTACTAATGTAAATTAACTGAAGCTAGCTGTGCCTGTTTGGATATACAGCCATCAAAATATATACAAAGCATAATAGTCATAAGAACATTCGTTTAGTTCTTTGATGGGTCAGGAATCCGAATAATACAAGTATTAAAAGTGAGGGCGTTTATGATAAATTGCATCTAAAGACTGGTATGTTTAGACAGAGAGAGGAATACCCGAAATGTCCAAGCTAAGTAAGTTTGTGTAAATAAATGTTGTTATCTTGCTCAAAATCTAGCATATACATTCCAATAACCTATCTATCACTACACAACTTAAAGTTACAGGACTAAAGTGGTTTATTGATCAATTGTATTCAGTAAATTATTTTTTTCAGCCGATTGGCTAGTAATACGTGGTAAGCTTGTTTACTTCTTGTTTGACTCATCTAATGTTAAATTAAAGACAAAACATAAAGTACATACGTGTTGTAGTTTTTTTTTAACTTGTTGAAAACACCATTATATAGCACTAGGGATAGATGTATGATATTTAAATCAATAACTATTTAACAATAAAATTGCTTAATCTATGTTAAGTTTCATGGAATGTAGTATTTGGAAAAAATGGGCGCTTTATTTTTCTTAAACAATATTGTATTGGAAAGAAATGAAAGAGGATTAGAAAAACATGACATAGCCCAAACATTACTTATCCTCAAAACAGATATTAATTTCACATAATATAAAAAAGTAAGGATTTCCGTAGAAAGATTTCCAAACATGTTGAACAAAACTCATAATTTAACTCATACGTACTGCATTATTTAACCATGCAGTTCACCTTATTTAGGATAAAGACCTAGTCGTCAATTATATTAAAGAAGTTTAGAGCCTTAAACTAGTCATCAAACCAGGATTATGGTTTTATTATACTCTATCCTTACCAATTTTAAACAACAGTTTAGCCAACCATGGAAGTTGTTCAAAATATCACAAAACTTCGTGAACGTTTAGTATTATTGATTCACGTTGATTAAATATTTAACTGTTTGTCTGTTATAATAAAATTGCTCCTTTTAATACTTTAATTTATAATTTCTATATATTTTATAAAATAACAGAACTAGATATAATATTTTTATTCAAGCAAAAATTTAAGATAATTCATCTCTTGATACATATCTTTAATATCTGGAACACTTTTGAACATAATCATGATTTTACTCGATTTATTTTATATTTCCTTTACAAAGGACCAGTATGTGTTGCACATCACTGTCCATTTTTTTCGATCTCTCTTTTCCAGATTTTAAGCTTTAGTACAAAATAGAGCCCTGTCTCAGGCTGAGACAACGCAACGTTTGTGTCTCCAATTTCTTCTTCATTTTGCTTTTATCAAGTTTTTCAAATTTACCTGTAATAATCTTTCTAGGATTAGCTTTTTTATATAAACAGAAAAATGTGCGGTACACAATCACAGTCTATTCAAAGATTACGCTTAAGAATCAAATATTTGTACTAGATAAAAAAAATGAAAAGGCACATCAGTCAGACCTGTATGTCATTACGCAATGATGAAAGCCCTACATTCATTACATAATGGGTCCACATGGATATTTGTTTTATCATTCATACATCACATCTGGCTACTCAATTATCCTTACAAGGCTTGACTTCGTGTTGATCATTGATAACTTTACCCGTTGTATATATAACTGGTGATGGTATATATTTATGTATTTATTTTAATTTATTGCAAGAAATTTCGAGACTGACAAATATATATATCTTTCATGCTACAGTTTTATTTATTCAGTTTTACATTTGCCTTAGTCAGACGTATAGCCCTGTCATTATTCAATATTTCAAGAAAATGAGACCAAAATACATTTATTTTATGTTCCGAACAAAAAGGACAAGCACGGCCGAAAATTATATCATACTGATTCATTAAAGTACTGCATAACTAGAACTTTGTTTCTGCAGCATGGACAATTTATGTTCCAAAACTATTTATATTTTTTTTCATATAATTTTATATTCATATGATATATTTCCTCAGTCAAGAAATCGGTTCTGACATTTTGCGTGATTCTGCTAACAGGCACACCAACCGACATGCAAATAGATATAAACAGGTAGACTATATACAAAATCCTTGGTTTTATGTTAATTCGAAAATGTAGTTTTTGTTTTGCAGAACTGATTCATCATTTAGTCTATAGAAGCCTTTTAGTCACGATTTTTTTCTAAATAGGGCACGGGATATACTTCACAGGAGAATACGTAATAGATATTATATAAAAACTATTGTCTGTATAATTAGCTACAAAGGAGGAGTCATGAGCTGATATGGTATATCGTATGTATTACTCTTATTTTAAAGCCACGGAATAAATTTATACGTAACATTTTTTTCGGTAAACGTGGATTATAACCTTACCACCTTTAGGCGCTTTATATGAAAATGCTTGTACATTACAGCTTATATAGAATTATCAGAATTCTTAGAAAATAGGACCCAAGGTACAAATTAATGTATGAAATTTATAGGTGGGTCTTGTTATAGCTGCAAAATATGGACCAAGTCATGCAGGGGGCGGGGACGGTGGTTCTTGTGCACAATCAATTCGTCACCCTTCTGGTTACGCCCCTGCATGCTTAAAACACAGTTACTGCAAGTCCAGTTCCAGAACGTGACATGCAGCCATAGAAACCACATATTTAATCTTTCCTATGAATTTAATTGTCTCGTTAAATAATAACTTGATAACATAAATTTAAACATGGTTAAAATAATTAGTGTGTAATATACAACACAATCTTAAATGATAAAATGAACCATCGTAGGGGAAGCACATCGGGTACGCGTTGTGCTTTGATGAACAGGTACAATCGGTTCATGGATGGGTTCCCCTCGTAAAAGAACGGCTAACATTGTCACCTGCGGGTGCGACAAACCATTGCAGCTCTATGAAACTTTAATAGGGTTTCCCACGAGAGCTTTGCCTGTATTTATTTACGTTCTAAAGTTATATCCTTTCGGTTTGTACTCTTTTAATCTTCCTGGTGTGATCATAAACGGCTGTAGCAAGCTGCACCTGGGCTTTATATTTGCCAATTATGTTGTATATGTCCACGAAGTGCCGGTTGTTACGAGATAATTTCTAAAAACTACTTCTAAGCAGGTGACCTTATTTATTTCTTTTATAGATTTGTTTGAAAACAACTTCAAAAAGTGCTTGCATATCCGTTGACCATTGAATGGTGGAGTCTGTCTCTCGCACCCGTTATAGCTCAGCTGGCTGAAAGTCATTTCGTATATAGCGATGGTCCTTCGTCAATCCATCTGTTATTCTGTACCAGGAGACCATGGAGATAGAATTGTATCTCTATGACCAGACCAAGAAGCGTTTTGTTTATTATCAAGAGATCTCCTCCATATTTTGAAATTAGGACACTATGGCCTATAATATATATATATATATATATATATATATATATATATATATATATAAGCTACTGTCAAAATTGTATGCTCTCTGAAATGCAGACTCATTTTTGTATTTTGTATTTTCCTTCTTTTTACCCATGTTTAGGAGTTTTAGCTGGTAAAATGAACTTCCCCTATACCTTTAATTATTTCAGAATGCGAGTTCTTAAAGCCTGCGAATTTACCCTATGATCTATTTTGAGTAAGGATTCATATAAAACCACCAATATTTCAATTACTAAAACACTAGGTACCCTTGAATTTTGCATTGTTTTTCAAGAATAGCTTTGTCGTTGATGTGAAACTGATATCGTCATCTTTTATCCCATTTTCCCCAAACTTAAAAATGAAATTTAGAAATTGACAAATAGAAATAATGTGCGAGTGCAATCACATATTTTGTGCGGAATGACAAGATCTTTTAAAATAACGGTATCAGTGGTTGTTACTCAGTTCTGCTGGTGGGTCCGTTAACAATACATCTGTATTATATCGACTTTCACTTTCTCCTCTTGTATACTGTCCGTAGCATGTGACAGAACAGACAAGCGATCATTAAATCGTTGTGATCTGGTGTTTTCAAGCATTCCTCATGCTTTCAACTTCAGCAATATATAGAGGGTTTATGATCCAAAGTCATATCCTTTGTCAAAACTTCAATCAGTTATATTTTACATCTTTTTAGAACATAAATAAAAATCAACCACATCAACTACAATCATGTGATAAATACTGTTTTACCTCTGTATATCTCATAGCAGATTTCGGGAAGAACAATATGTACTGATATAACAGTTCTAAAATTTCAAATCTGACTGCTGGCTAAATCATTATACCGCTATAATCGGTTATATTTTCAGAGGTTCCTGCTGATTTAGTCATAACGGAAGTGAGTGCAAAACAGTTACAGAAATTAAGATGTAAAATCACAATGCAAGTAATAAGTCATTTTCTTTCATTAATGTATTTAGGTATATAACCAGAATGTGAATGCAATAACATTTTGCAAAAATACAGTTTATTATAATGGCGCTTGCAAAACTTAGGAATGTCCCCGAACCTCTTCAATAGACCGGCTTCAGTGTGTCATTGATTTCAACTTGGGATTAAAAGTCTCCGGTCATGAGTCCTGGCTCGGAACGTTGAGACATATACAGTGGCGTATCCAGGATTTGAAAATAGAGGGGGCGTAGGCCCATAGTCGGGAAGGGTGCTTTTTTACACATTTCCTGGGTTTTGAGACATGCCATATATAATATACGGAACCTTATATAAACAGATCACGTATGCGTGATGAACACAAATTCTGTAACGGAGATGAAAAAAAATCTGTAACAGTAGGCAGCGTGAAATGTCTAGGAGAATGAATAAAGAAGTCAGTGGTTTTTTTGTTAACAAATAACTATAATTTATTCTTAAAACAACCCTAACATTACAATACACTAAATCAATACAATTATACAGTAAAACAGCGGTATAACAACAAATCAATACAATCACATAGAAAAATGTGCACAGTACCTGGATACCAACACCGTCACAACGATAAGTTCTTTAAATGCATACCCTCGGAGAACGATAGTCCAGTGTAAAGCTCTTGTAACAATCCAGAAAGTAAACTGAAGTCCAAATGCACAAAATTCAGGAGAACCTGTGAAGAAAATCTATAATTGCCGCACACGTCGGATAAGGTCCCAGAAACTGACACACGCTTCTGCGTCCGCTGGAAATCTTCTCTGCTCTCTGCTCCCGGTTCTAAAACACAGCCCCTTTATATACTCTTCACCCCAAACCGAGAATTTTCCACGTCTAGAACATTCGAAGAATAATACATAATACGCGGTAAGCACGCGTCACAGGAATTCTCTAGAAAAACATTGCTGTGTGTATCTCTACAAACCAGGGTCATCACGTGACCTCGGCCAGGCGTGAAAACCCCCAGCCAGCATGACAACGAGAGTTCAACCAGTACGGATTAAACAAAAAGTGCAACAACAACACGAGTTATGCCCGTGTCACACAATAAAAGGAGCACCTATAACACTCCTCCTCCTGTAAGAAAAAAGAAAGTTTGCACGGAAAACTTTCTTTTTGCGATCACAATCACTAAATTTTTAAAACATCTCAAAATCATCTTATTTACAACATTACATAAACATCCTGTTTACAACATTTCATAAACATCTCGATAAGCAATTAGCAAGTACATTGTCTTTCCCTTTAATGTGTATGATATCAAGATTGTAATCCTGTAAGAACAAATTCCATCTCAACAATCTTTGATTTTTACACTTAACACAACTTGTTCTTGAACGTGAGGGGATTGTGATCACTGAAGACAATGATAGGCCTGACTGATGAAGTAACATAAACTTCAAAATGTTGCAACGCCAAAATCAAAGCCAAACATTCTTTTACAATAGTGGAGTAGTTTTTCTGGTTTGCATTAAACTTTCTTGAGAAATAACAAATTGGATGATCTATGCCATCATTGCCTTCTTGTAACAACACAGCACCAGCAGCAGTATCACTAGCATCTACAGCTAACTTAAAAGGTACAGAAAAGTCTGGAGCTGCTAAAACTGGTGAACTTTGCAGAATTGCTTTTAAATTCTGAAATGCACTTTCACACTGAACATTCCATACAAACTTTTGTTTCTTCTTTAACAAATTAGTCAAAGGTTCAGCTACAGCAGCAAAATTTGGACAAAACTTCCTGTGGTATCCAACCATACCAAGAAAACGCATTATTTGCTTTTTGTTTTCTGGTCTACAACAACAACATGAGTTACGCCCGTGTCACACAATAAAAGGAGCACCTATAACAATGTATATACTCATAAATCATTATTCAGATTATACTAATCTTCCAGAACGCGCTAACAGGAAGCAAACATATTTAAACAAGTTTAATCACTGCGTGGCAGTAAAATTGTCTCAAATTAAACATATCAAATATTGTTCGTGCATTATTATTATGATTGTTATTATGAATTTTGTATGATATTTCATTCAAATTGTTAATCATGTTAACCTTTGGCTTTCATCATTATATAATGCATCATTTGAACTACAGAAAAATACCTGCATTGATAAATGTAGTGTTGTAAGTTTTAAGTTTAATTTCAAAGTAAACAATGGTCAGCACACATGTAAAAGAACTGAAATGGATTTACCATTATCAGTTACTGAATCCGTCTAAAGTACCGGCATCTATTTTGTGTGAAGCGTCTGATAATAATACTGTCAGCTCAAGTGACAGTGACTGGACAGTTACAGGTGCCTTCAATGACCCCCAGAAGCAAAAACCCTTAAGGCTTTGTAAGTCCCTTGGAATATTCCAGGGTAAATGTAAAAAATGAGGCATAGGAAGCCTCCACTGAAAGTACAAATAGCTTGCATGGATCTGCATGGATTGTTTAACAGTTTTTGGCCATCCAACATGATGTTAGATTCCGCATCTTGAACAATCATAGGGGTTGAAGACTTTCTGCACACAAAAAAAAATAGAAAAGATAGATGAGAGAAAAAAAAAGAGAGAAATGTGTCAGTATAAAATACAGTAAAATCATCCCTTTATACCGTTTAGATTTATTTTAGAATCTTTCAAAGTCTGACACTTTTTACATTTACTTTACAGGCAATATCTTGCTCAGCTGTTGTTTTGATTTAAAAAATTGAAAAATTGAACAATTACTAAAAAAATTGTCTTCCGAACTGACAGTCGATAAAATTATTATATCAAAATATATTAACATTTACATTACAGACAATATACTGTATCTGGCTAAGTTTTGTTCTTCCTTCACAAAAAATAATTTCAACGTCTTTCAATCTATGAATATCTGTTAACTTTAACCAGATTTATAACTATCTTTAATACTTGCTGACTCTTATCACACAAACATAACAGCCATGAAAGAATTACCGCTCTTGAATCTACGATCACACGATCCTCGTATTCATCAAACAAAAAGGCCTGCTTTTTTACAAAAACGTCCCGTTGCATTTTACCATCGGAATACATTACCTAATCCATAGAGAGGCATGCATATATATTGACATACTTAAAACACCTTGGTTTTTTTTTATGTGTGCGTATACGTAAATGATTGAGCATAAAGTAAATGTTAGTTTACAAACATAACACTTGCCTGTTACATGACTGTTGACTGGCATAAGTGTTACCAGAATTAAAAGGGGAGCGCCCTGATATATTATATGTGTATATATGAGACCAGTGTAACAGACCATTCAGCTGATCAGGTGACCTTGATCACCGTCTTAGAAAGGAACCTGAATAACAGTCACGTGTTGCACATTGTCTTTGCTAAACACAACCTCTAAATTTTACTGCGACTGCCTACCATGAAAAGTAACCATGAAAACATGATTCTGGGGCTCAGTTTATGCATGAGCGACATTTAAATCGACGTTTGGGCTTACAAACCGACGGTACTTGAAAATGTGCTGGTTGAAACTGCTTTGGGTCGGAGTGCTGTTGTATATTCGATTTCGAGACACATGTAGTGTTTAAAATGTGAAGGGTGGAACGCCGCTCAGTTAAAGCTGAAACATAGACCTTCAACGTGGGGGGAACTCGTTTCTCTTTATTTTTTTTTATGAATTGTTCAGTTTTAATATTGTCCCAGTTTTCTATTCTATCCCGAGAATCGTCTTATTGAAATTATGATACAAACAGATGCAGTAACATTATTGTCCTTGTTTGGCATATAGATACGTTAACCCAGAAAGATTTAGTGTTTCTGTTTATTATGCCCTGGGCTGCCTTTTAAAATATAAAGAAATATAACAGTAATTCAATCCGATAACTATTCTATCAACTAATGGCAGGTAGGCTAGTGACGGGCGCGCAATGTTGTGGGCCAATTAAAAAAATCTAGATATGCAACTTGTCCTAAGCCGGGGTCAAATACTTGTTTTTATAATATCTATAGTATGAAAGAGTTTCAGATACATGTAGTATGGTAAATCTCAAACGGTGGTCAATGGTCGGGACTCCCCCACCCCCGTATATGTGTCGTTGTTGTTACTATAGTTTTTCTTTATATTCGCGAGGTTAATAATTCACGATTTTCACTTTTTCATTGTTTCACGACCTACATATACATGTATATCCAATATCTCAATATCAAATATTCGCGCTCAATCTACACAATCTTACGAGGACACCTGGCCTGACCAAACGAATAGAAATCCTTGTTTACAACAGGTAAAAAGAAAAAGATACGATATAAGTTAAGCTTATCTTTGATTTACGGGTAACATAAGCCTATTGTTATTTAATATATGTCTTTTGCCAGCCAGCTTTAAGCCTACATGTGTGGTCGCGTGGATAACATACATAAGATGCCGATGTGGCTAAAACCTTTATAGATGAGGTTTTCTAATTCACGAATGTTTCTCTTTCACGAATATCAGTCATTCCGCAGGACCTTGAAGGGCTCTCATTTATCGGAGTGTAATAATGCACTGAATTACAAGCCCTCAAGTAAATTGTAATCGCCTATAAAACTCTGAATCGATTCATTTCGATTTTTATTTTTTGCATGTAACATCCTTAAGTCATCTATGAGCTCTCAAATTTGACGGAGTAGCCCTTTATATCACATGTGCCCTAAATTTAACGTTCGCTGGTGGACCAGTCCTTTCGTATAGAATCAAAAATGGCGACTACAAACAGAGGGAGAACTGCATTTTATTATTTGCTGAAAATGTCTAACATCCATTTTGGCAAAATACTATTATTTAAAAAAAGTTATAAATTTAATAATTTTATAAGAATTGAATGGAAAATGGAATCGAAGGTAAAGAATCGATAATTGTATCCATTCTAAGGGCCTTCACAATTCCATGCCAACTAATTTAAAAATACATGAACGATATATGTAGGCCTGTAAGCCAGGCGGGCCATGATGACATCAAGTGTGCCATTTACAAGAGGTCACACAAGTGTAACCATGGAAACATGTCCCAGTAGGCATTATTAATTGGACCAAAGTCCTACTTTGAGTTTTGAGACTAGTCATGTTGAAAACTGCGCTGCAGTGGCGGTCTATCGCGGTACAAAAAAACTAAAGCTAAAATTCAGTCTTTATGGTATTAATGGTAACCACCTACACCAGGGCTCAAGTCCAAGTACATGTGTGTATATATATATATATATATATATATATATATATATATATATATATATATATATATATATATATATATTAAAATTATTGTTAGACCTTGATTGTGTCATCCTTTGAAAGGACAGTAAGTAATTATTGTTAAACCTTGGTGGAGTCATCCTTTGAGAGGACAGTGAGTAGTTATTGTTAAACCTTGATTGTGTCATCCTGTGAGAGGACAGTGAGTATTTATTTATTTATTACAACATCTTTCAGGGTAGCCTTTATCAAAATAAAATTCTGTTTACAGAAGGGCTCTGTAATACATAGATACATTACAATAAAATACATTATTCAATAAGTCCATAAACTTAAATTATATCATACAATCACAGAATTTTTTCTGCTGTGACGTAAACACAGCTAAAGTTGAAGTACAAATATATGTGGTCAAGTTTCGTTATGAAAAGTATGCCACAGAGTTGCAAAATACATAAAACGAAATTAAAATAAAAATAAAGCACAATTTTGTACAATTAAAATGAAATGTATATATGAAAGACTACATAAGATGCGCATAAGTACGGAAATGAAAATTTAGATGACGCTCAAATATTAGTATTATTTAGCTGTACACAAGTAGAAAATGAAAGTTAATTATTCTATCTTGGTATTATATGCAAGGTAATATGTGCTCGCTAGCCTTTTAAAGCTGTTTAGATTGTTGGCATTTTTTAGTTTTGTAGGAAGGCTATTCCATAGAACACTGCCTGCATAAAAAGACGAGGTTTTCAATATTTCTGTGCGTGGTTTCGGAAGATTGACATGGGAATTTACTGATAAACGGGTGTTATACTGATGAACATGACGGGTAAAAGTAAAGTTCTTAATAAGATAAGAGGGGGCGAGTCCATTGATACATTTATATGTCAATATCGATAAAAGATACATGTATCGTTGATCTATATTCATCCATCCATTGTCACGGATAATTGCAAAGTTGCTGTGCGAGTGATCATAAATGCCTGAGATAAATTCTGGCTGCTCGGCCCTGAAGCCGCTGAATTAGAAGACGAAATGTACGAGCACAATTTCCCCAAACAGTAAGGCCATAGTCAATATTTGGTTGAATGAACGCGTGATAATATGTATTCAAATATTTTTAGGGAGAAATTTGCTAATTCGGTGCAGTAGTCCTATCTTTGAGCATAATTTCTTTATTACTACTTTTGTCTGATTATTCCAGGAAAGATGGCGGTCAATTTCAATGCCCAAATGGCGAACATTATCAACACTCACTATATAACAATTTTCAACACTAATTGATAGGTTATCGTCAATTAACGAATAATTATTATTAGACCTTGATTGTGTCATCCTTTGAAAGGACAGTGAGTAATTATTGTAAAACCTTAATTGTGTCATCCTTTGAGAGGACAGTGAGTAATTATTGTTAAACCTTGATTGTGTCATCCTGTAAGAGGACAGTGAGTAATTATTGTTAGACCTCGATTGTGTAATCTTTTGAGAGAACAGTGAGTAAGTATTGTTAGACCTTGATTGTGTCATCCTTTGAGAGGACATTGAGTCAGTATTGTTAGATCTTGATTGTGTCATCCTTTGAGAAAACAGTGAGTAATTAATGTTAAACCTTGATTGTGTCATCCTTTGAGAGGACATTGGGTAATTATTGTTAGACCTCGATTGTGTCATCCTTTGAGAGAACAGTGAGTAAGTATTGTTAGACCTTGATTGTGTCATCCTTTGAGAGGACATTGAGTCAGTATTGTTAGACCTTGAATGTGTCATCCTTCGAGAGAACAGTGAGTATTTATTGTTTAACCTTGATTGTGTCATCCTTTGAGAGGACAGTGAGTAAGTATTGTTAGACCTTGATTGGGTCATCCTTTGTTGGGACAGTGAGTAATTATTGTTAGACCTTGATTTTTTCATCCTTTGAGAGAACAGTGTGAATTATTGTTAAACCTTGATTGTGTCATCCATTGAGAGAACAGTGAGTAATTATTGTAAAACCTTGATTGTGTCATCCTTAGAGAGAACATTGAGTAATTATTGTTAGACCTCGATTGAGTCATTCTTTGAGAGGACAGTGAGTAATTATTGTAAAACCATGATTGTGTCATTCTTTGAGAGGACAGTGAGTAATTATTGTAAAACCTTGATTGTGTCATTCTTTTATTCATGCCATTCATTCATATGATTAATTTATTTTCAGTATTGAGCCATGGACAAAGAAAACTGCTATCCCTCGGTAAGTAATATTTTCTTTTTTTCCCTGATAATCACGCCCTGTTTTTTTTTTATAATTATCTGACTTTATACACGAAATTACAGTAGGCCTAGCCTGTCGACCTATATATGACATGTAGGCTTATTAGACCTATATTGTTTTATTTCAGGCTTCCTGAGAAATAATGGGATGGATTTGGCTATTCTTAAAGCTAATGACTTAAATGTTTTAACTACTAATTGGCCCAAGGCTTTTTTTTAACATAAACACTGCAGCGAGTTCCAGAAGACAAAAACGTTAACTGTCTTTTAAAAGCAGACACATAATGCACTAAGTTTCATTAACTGTCTTTTAATGGCGCCATAACCACCCAGCACTTGATGCATCCCTGACCCTACTGACGTACATTGAACGATTCCCCTGCCTCAGGTCACAAGGGTTGTACACCAAGGCAACAAAAAACTGGAATATTGCCTTGGTAGCTTTATTGTATTTTAACTTATACTTAAGTCACACAAATTATAAGGTTATCTTAGCAGTGTATACTGAAGTCACACAAACTGTATGGTTATCTAAGCAGTGTATACTAAAGTCTCACAAATTGTATGGTTATCTTAGCAGTGTATACTTAAGTCACACAAACTGCACGGTTATCTTAGCAGTGTATACTTAAGTCACACAAGCTGCACGGTTATCTTAGCAGTGTACACTTAAGTCACACAAACTGTACGGTTATCTTAGCAGTGTATACTTAAGTCACACAAACTGTATGGTTATCTTAGCAGTGTATACTTAAGTCACAAAACCTGTATGGTTATCTTAGCAGTGTATACTTGATTGCCTATTCAGGTCAGACTTGACTTCAAGATACTGGTATGTACTGACAAGACCCTGAATGGCCAGGCCCCAGGATATGTTAGTGATATGCTCAGTGTGTAATCTCCAACCAGAAAGCTTAGGTCACAAAACTCTCTCACTCTAGTCTCTCATCGTGTTAAAACTGATACTTATGGGAATATATGTTTAAGTTGTAGTGCATATAATCTTTAGAACAACCTGCCCTTCTATGTCAGAGAAAACTGACACGTTTAAACACTCTTTTAAGACATTTATTTTTAGCATACTACAATGAGTCTTAATTCTAGTGCCCCCCCCATATTTTTTAGTATCTTTTCTAGGTAGATTTCTTTTATGAATTCTTTTATGTGAAGTGCTTATGAATGTTCTTAATGTTTGAAAAGAGCGCCATATAAATGTGGTATATAATAATAATAATATACTTAAGTCACACAAAATGTACTGTTATCTGAGCAGTGTATACTTAAGTCACACAAAACTGTTCGGTTATCTTAGCAATGTATAAACGTAAGTCACACAAATTGAACAGTTATTTTAGCAATGTATTCTTATCTCACACTAACGTTAATATTATTATTCAGTGTTATTAAGGGCCACACAAGCTGATTGATTAAGAGTGAAAGCTTAATTATTTTTTTTTTATCTAAATGTTCAGTGTATAGAGCTGAGCTTGGAATCCAGGAACTGTTTAACTACAAACGTCAAGTCGTTCCTCACTGCAAGAATGTTTTCATTACAGATTTATTTTCCGGACTGGATGAGGCATTTTTGGGTGTCGCAATAACCTTAGCTCCCAATCCAATTCCTGGAGAAAGTAAGTCATTTTAATTAAAAAGGGCACAGACTGGATAAAGTTATTTCATATGAGAACATTAAGCATAAGCGTCAGCGTACTATGTGCAGCAAGTGTTTATCTCACTTAAGCTAGCATTCCATACATGCGTATATGCAGTATATGCAGCTAGAAAACTGAGGCCTGTGATTAAATTCATACGTATGCGATAGCGTGTGCTGTACGTATGCAAGAAAAATTTGTTCTTATAGTATAGAGTGCCATGAATAGAGAAGTCTTCTGCCAGAGTAATACCCTATCACTGATGTCAAAGTTTGTAATTTCCCCGTCCGTTATCATGCGTATTCGTCTTCAATCGCTTCCCTGAGCGATCGAAACGTGCTGCATATACATGCGTATATACGTATGTATAGTATGGCACTTTTAAATATAAATAAACGCCTCGTCATGAAAGATTCATAATTCTCTTAATAAATAATGACCACAGACTGAAATATATGTTGGCATTTGTGAAAAACACGGATGAGTACATGAAGAACATCTGATTATTTAAGTAACTATTTTAGAGCATGTTCATCACATTGAAATTACAGCCTAGTGTTCATGCATGGTGCATGGAGACATCTGTCACACGTTGTCATATGAAAAATTTAAATATAAATTGCCTTGTTCATACGACTGCACGGTCTGAGGGTAACAAGGTTACGGCCAAGGTAGATGCATCGAGTCGATTCTTGAATAAAAGAGTTCGAGGGGGAGGGGGTTTGGTGTTGACTATTATCGGGATACGATAGTAGGACCAGGTCAGGGATGAAAGGCTTCAAACACCACAAACTGTGACTGCAGATACTTGTGTATCACTTCACTCAGTTAAACGATGTCTCATGATTTCAAGTGATTTCACGCAAGGAAACGTGATCTTTGTGTAAAGAAATTGTAAACTCACAGATGCAGGGACAAATCAACAATGCACTGGTAATGTTCACACTGGAACATGTTAATTATATGTTCATTACCATTCTCCCCCCAATTTACAATGTTCAGTTGATTTTTTTTTCGCTATTCCGTCGGCAGTGCTGAGGCTGCTGAATAAATTTAACGTTTCGGTGTATGTTTATTGTTTTACTTTTCCAATATATCGCAAGGCTTCTGCAATATCGGAAGTCACTCTGCAATAAACTACCCACACTAGCAGTATGACCAAGCTGTATTGGGCCCTCAAAGTGCAGTGTAATTGCCATAGACCAGCATCCCGTAACGGGTCAATTTTTTTCTTTTTCTTTACCAACAACATCCAGGAAGGTATTGTAAGACCGGTTTTCCCCTAAAAAAAAACAATTAGCCTATTATTGTAAATGGTGTATCCGACTGGAGTAACTTCTGTTGTAAGTAAAGGGTTGTTGCTTATTATGAGGTCATGGTGTAAATGATCAAAGTAAATGATTGTGGATGCCCCATCCTGGCATTTATCTTTGTCATCATGCACATTTTGAGGAAAACTGGCTCAAACTGTTTTTTAGAACCATGTCAGACAACTTGGTAGGAATCGCTCCTGCACAAATTATACTGCAGACATTGTTATTTTTGTTTATATTTACTGTTGTCACAATTTTTATATATATATATATTTTCTTGGTTCAGCACTTTAAAATTAACAGTCATGAAAGTGCTTTAAAACCTGTTTCATAAGCACCTTTAATCATTTTTATTAAAATAAAAGAAATCGCATCCATCCCGAATACATTCCTCTCGTCATGCTGAATTTGAGCAAAATTGAAAAAAGAACTTTAACAAGTACAGTCAACTCTAAAAATGGATATTTTGAAGAATTTGGCGCTCATTATACATTTAGCCTATAGGGTATACTTGTGATGGAAGAAAATAATAAGTATTAACTTTTTAAAAGTATAAATAAGAATATTAAAAATCTTGAAAATATACACACCTTAAATTATATCTGTTTGCAGGACTGTGCCTTTAAATTCCTTTTATTGTAGTTGGATTGTGTTTTTTTAAACCACCTGAATGGCTCATCCTGAATTCTTAATTTGATTTTTAATTTCTTAAAGCATTTTATCTTTCAAGGTCTTATGACTCCCTCTGGTTTGTGTAAATATTGTTTCAGTTTTGCCTTAGCCTTATATACCTCAAACTGCTGCCGTAACATCAGTTTATATATTCTGAAAAGTGAAAATGTGATCAGCTTTGTTCAATTTTGTTTAATTTGTCCACACACTATTTTCAAAATATTCAATGACCTGCAATGAAGTTTGTGAAATTGTGGATCATATGCTATAAGTATGTGATCATTAGGATTTAAATGAAGATCTGGTTCTATATTAAAGAAAGTTTGCCTCATTTGTCTTCTGTTTCTTCACAATATATTTCCTGACATTAACAACCGACTCAAAATTTAGTGATTTCCTTCTCAACTACTGGTTCAGACGTCCTGCTAGTCCGTGAGACTCGTTAGGAACATCTGGTTATATTTTATGGACAAACAAACGAAAGAAGACCGGTATCCGTACCTTTATAGCAGCATATTAATTACGTCGTCGCTGAAACGTCACAATATAAAGTATAGTGTAATTGAACAACTGGCGTCGCCACAATGACATCATAGTGTAAACAAAACAAAATATTTATCCACGAATAAGAACCTGATAACAAGGATCTCTACAGGCAAATTACCCCAGAATGTATTTGTTGTCTTTATATTTAATTTTAAATGAGTTTTATTCATATTTTGTTGAGGAGTGAGCCATTGGTCAAGGAACAACTAATTAAAATTCGATGATTATTCTGTTATTTCTTTTGGGTTGCGCTTTATGGGTGCTCTCTTATTTTGGTCTTTTCATTTATTTTACTGATCATCTTGTCTTGAAATTTTGCAAAGTTTAAACTCAAAATAGATATATACACATGGCATACAAATTTGACCTAAATAACCTAAGACGTTGGAAAACTGACACAATATCTTTTTCTTTTAAAGGTTAAAGCCCGTGTCAGACATTCAAAAGAATCAAAAACTTTATTTTGAAAAAAATGGACATGGAAAGCGAAAGTTGAGAAATTTTTAAGCACCTATCACACCGGGAAAGCGAATGAAAAGTTGACGCATACTGCAGTGAGCGAACTAAAAACGAAATTTTTATACCTGAAAGTTGGGCGACTCAAAAGCGACATTAATGCCTCGTTGGAATAGTTTCTCGCTTTTCCTTCGGGCAATTTGGCGAATGACACCGATGTCAGCGAATCAATTCCGACATGGGCGCACGGAAGGCGATAGAAAGAACAGATTTAAGCTATTGATCCGCTTTTCATTCGCTTTCTCGGTGTGATAGGTGCTTAAGGCCGAGGGGGGAAAGCTTTACAAATTAAGATGCATCCTATCACCATTTTACAATGAAGAAAATACTCGATGACATATAACTCCCTGACTCGCTCAATTTTTAATGATTTCATAAGGGTTTGTTCAAACGTCTTTGAATAACAAATTGATTATATTCTGTAAGGTTGAGTTCATAGCTCTGCCCGTCATCCTGATTATGTTATCTCTTATATTTTATTGAATTTTGCAGCCTATCCTACCTCCATTTTGTATACATACGCTCACGGTGAGCCAACGGAGGTTGCTTACAGTGGTCTAAATGAAATGGAATTCACTCTGAACACGGGGGTCAAGATCTTCTGTCTGGCTTTTAAAAATGTTTATGTAAGTATAACCTAATGTAACCTGATAAACAAATACATGCTCAACAATCCACGACTTAAATATTACACCTTATAGCGTGACAATATACCTGTTTCATCTTTTAATTTCGTATAACACATTCTTGGGGAATTGTCATTATTTTTCCCTGTGTTTTGGGTTTCAGGCATACAATAAATGTACTCTGTATAACCTGAATTTTCTTTTTCAGATGTACTCCAAAGGTTACATCAGTTTCGACTATCAGTACGCGGCCACCTCCTTCACCTCGCTTCCTGCCCAGGGTAACTATATTTTGGCCCCTATATTTGGACAACTGGAAGCGTGTCCAACGTGTAACATATATTTTGGCCAGTATTCTTCCAGCGACACCTCGGCCACTACCACCAGTATTATAGAGCGAGCAAACACGGACGTGAACACGTACGAGGGCACGTCATCGTTCTCGGCTACAGACGTCCTCGTCTTCTCGTGGTACGGCATGCACCCCATACCATGGAACAACTACTTTGAAACCTCGCCCGCAAACAAGGTAATCCCTTTAATTATGGAAATGAGAAGTATTAACAATTACATGCCAATAGGCAATTGAAAGGTTAAATTAACCGAAGGTTTACTTTAATTGTACATATTTATAAAGCATTGCAATTTAATGTACGTATTTACTGTTTTATTTTGACAATTAAATATGGCATGTACGAAGTAACATTTACCTAATATACTAGACTGCTGAAAAGAAAAAAAAAATAGCGAGTAGGAAACTCAAATACTTAATGGACGAATCTGATGAAGCCATTTTTATTACGAATATTTTACACAAACTTACATGACAACCTGTATCCGTACACCTGTAAATATACATAAACACAGCACACGCCTTACTTCCGGCAGTACAAAGGAACCTCCTGTGAGGTAAGAGCTCGGTCATTTTTAGGTGCCGGTGTTTATGAGGATAATTTTTTTCAGGGCACCACCTTTCAGGCCGTGGTGATCACGGACGGCAGGAAGACGTACGCCATATTTAATTACCAAGAGCAGGGGATAAATCTGACGCCGTTACTCAATGACGTTCACATGGGTTACGTGTTTAAATCGTTCAAGGGCCGGGTGTCCTACCTCAGCGGGAAGGCCGCCATGCAGGATATCGCCACGTCTGCAGGCAATTACGGTATGTATATTTAAATATGCAAATTATTTAATAAAATGATGCGAATGTCTAAATTATCATATAAAATGATGAACAAAATATATAATGAGGCTAAGTCAGTAAAAGGAACAATCTTTTCTTTGTTAGGATATTCTTATATAATAGAATGCATATTTTAAAATTAACTTAAGAATTTGCCTAATTTATCTGCAGTCTATTGCCTAAAAAACAGATTTCATATAACCTTCTGTTACATTTGATACATATATTATGGAATATTGTGTACCCATTATATATCACTCTCCTTACTCACAGCAAAATATCAATATATTTATGTATACTATATTGTTTTGCATATAAATTCAATTATGCGAATTATCTCATAGCATATGCCCGATACAAAAATTCCTAAGCAGTTGTCGATTCTACCTGAAAAAAAATACTACAGGGTCAATTGAGAAAAGTTTGGTAGTGACGATTATCAAATTGTTCTGTCTAGTGGCTTTCACAGTTTTCACACTATACTAGTTTCACTCCTACGTGCTTCTGTGGCTCAAGGGTAGAGTACGTGACTCAAAGCCGGAGGTCGTGAGTTAAAATCTCAAGCGAGGAGCAGTGAGATTTTCACGGTCGGCCCCCACCTAGGGTGAGCGCTCTGCAGGCTTATTGAGAAAGCTGTACCCCACAGTCATGTTTCACTCACAAAAGAGTGCGTCGTTTGGAGGTTTATCGGTGTTATGACCAAGTATTGCACCTCCAGGACCTGGAGGTGCGGTAGACACTTGGCCTGCGTGACACCTGGATAAAAATAAAATGACAGGAAGCGAGTGCTACCTCCCTGTTCATTAATCCCAAACCGAAATGGAACTCTGCAGATGTAAATAATTAGCTTAAGAATTAGATAGTTAGCGTTAAACAATGGAAGTGGTTACCTCTGCAGCTTGTAAAAACGTTTAAGTTTGTTACAATGTTTTTAATCTGTCAGGTATAAAAGTAGACCTGTAGATGAAGTGTCAAATTAATCAACAGTCTAAATAATACAATACAATCAAGTTAGGCCTTAGATTTGCACTTTGCATACCTTGGTCAGACAAGTGATTATAATTTCGGCTCCTTGCCCATGTATTACTGCAATGTAAAATGTTTGGTTCTGTGATTTTACAGGGACCAAAGGGAGTTATATATTTGAACTGTTCAAAGAAAGAACAACCGGTGACTTGCTGTGTGATCAGATTGAAGCTAACTGCGTTCAGTGGTTGAACCGGGCAGTGTCCGGGGCGTATTTGGCCCCCGACCCTAACTTCCCCCCGTGTCCAACAAGCACGAGCTTGGCAGCGGTGGATCAGCGCTTTACGGCAGACAGCACCACGGACAACTCGGAATGCTTCGTACAGGCGCAGGACTACAACGTCGTCATCCCCAGATTGGCCGTAGAAACGGCTGTCAGACAGGTAATGAAACTAGTAGATCTTTACTTTGGAAAATTTTTAAATCAAAACATTGTACGATAAAGCTTTCACTAATACATGCTTCAAGGATTTAAGGATTTTCATAGATAGGGTGAGTCATTTTGCATTGTGTAGGTATCACCTACATTTTGGACAATTTTAAAATGAAGCACCCCCCCCCCCCCCCCAAAAAAAAAAATCTTAAAAGAATACAGTCGTGCATATTTATACCCTGTGTCTCCTGGATTAGGGCCTGGACTGCTGAGCGGTAAAACGCTCGGCCTTCTCCGCTGGCCACCCGGTTCGATCCAAGGTGCTGCCATGATAGTTGGGTGTAGTGGCCCGTCCAAGGTCGGTGGTTCTCTCCGGGTTCTCCGGCTTCCTCCACCTCTCTTACTACGATGTTCAACTCCACCAGTATCTTCTATTTTCGCCCTAAATATCTAACTGTATCGTTATTGAGGGAGCCAGTGCGGGCCGGATTTTCCGGAGACCTGTGACTGGCTCGAGCGCCGACTTCACTTTCAGTTGGTCAGAGTCCTGGATTTTCCGCAAGGTTTTTGTATTTTTGTTATATTATATCACACAGCAATGCTGCTACAGCACTGCAAACGGAGCTCTGATCACTCAGCATTCTGTAGACCTGACCCCCGGGCGTATGCAGTTCGTCAGCACCAGCCCCTCAGACGACCTCGGCTTTCACCGCTGTTGTTTCAAGTCTAATCGTTTCTGCACCACGTTTTACCAGTACCGCCCAATCAACACCGGCAGCCGTTATCAGCCATTTGATGCAGGTACGTATCTGTCGTTTTGTGATTTATGTTCAATTAAAGTGGAATTTGTCTGAAAAACAGAGAACATTCAGATTGGTTACTACAGACCTATCTAATAAGACCACCTATGAATAAAGACCCCTTTGGCCAGTCCCACGGGTGATCGTATTACACAGGTTTCACTCTCTCTCTCTCTCTCTCTCTCTCTCTCTCTCTCTATATATATATATATATATATATATATATATATATATATATATATTAATTTACATTACAGGAACTTGAAATATCACGCGTTTTATCTCACTTTATCCATGCTGCCTAAAACTGTAGGCTATTAACTTTTGTATCATGAGATTTTATTCTCACAGTTTTGTGCACACCTTCAGATTATACACGACCAGAGTATTCATCCAAAGGCATGGGTGGCCAACCTAGATTAAATGAATAGATTTTAGTTATATAGCCTGACTACTATGTCATGTTTATCACACTCAAAGGCTTCCTGCATCTATGTACTCTGCAGCCACATCCTTTGCTGATCCGCACTTCATCACGTTGGACAAGACGCGCTATACGTTTAATGGGCTCGGAGAATACTGGCTGGTCAAGACCACAGACAACTCGTTCGGACTACAGGGAAGAACCATACAAGTTCTAAATAATGAAGGCGAAGAAACGGCTGCTACTGTATTTTCTGCTTTTGCATTTAAATACAAAGACCAAAAAGGAGAGATACGGATGACCCGAGCCAGAGACGGTGAAAAAATTTACCTGTTAACATTCAAATCATCAAATGAAGCCTAGAAACACCCTGCTAACATTTACATCATCAAATGAAGCCTAGAAACACCCTCTTAACATTTACATCATCAAATGAAGCCTAGAAACACCCTCTTAACATTTACATCATCAAATGAAGCCTAGAAACACCCTCTTAACATTTACATCATCAAATGAAGCCTAGACACACCCTCTTTAACATTTACATCATCAAATGAAGCCTAGAAACACACTGTTAACTTTCACATCATTAAATGAATTCTAGAAATACCTTGCTCACATTCACATAATCAAATGAAGCCTAGACACACCCTCTTAACATTTACATCATCAAATGAAGCCTAAAAACACCCTGCTAACATTTACATCAAATGAAGCCTAGAAACACCCTGTTAACATTCCAATCATCAAATGAAGCCTAGAAACACCCTGTTAACATTCACATCATCAAATGAAGCCTAGAAACACCCTGTTAACATTTACATCATCAAATGAAGCCTAGAAACACCCTGTTAACATTTACATCATCAAATGAAGCCTAGAAACACCCTGCTAACATTTACATCAAATGAAGCCTAGAAACACCCTGTTAACATTTACATCATCAAATGAAGCCTAGAAACACCCTGTTAACATTTACATCAACTGAAGCCTAGAAACACCCTCTTAACATTCACATCATCAAATGAAGCCTAGAAACACCCTCTTAACATTCACATCATCAAATGAAGCCTAGAAAAACCCTGCTAACATTTACATCAAATGAAGCCTAGAAACACCCTCTTTACATTCACATCATTTAATGAAGCCTAGAAACACCCTCTTAACATTTACATCATCAAATGAAGCCTAGAAACACCCTGTTAACATTCACATCATCAAATGAAGCCTAGAAACAGCCTGTTAACATTCACATCATCAAATGAAGCCTACAAACATCCTGCTAACATTCACATCATCAAATGCTGCCTAAAAAACACTATGCTTATATTCACATCATGAAATGCAGCCTATAAATACACTGTTAACTTTCACATCATTAAATGAAGTCTAGAAATACCTTGCTCACATTCACATCATCAAATGAAGCCTAGATACACCCTGTTAACATTTACATCATCAAATGAAGCCTAGAAACACCCTCTAATCATTTACATCATCAAATGAAGCCTAGAAACACCCTCTTAACATTAACATCATCAAATGAAGCCTAGAAACACCCTGTTAAAATTCACATCATCAAATGAAGCCTAAAAACACCCTGTTAACATTCACATCATCAAATGAAGCCTAGAAACACCCTGTTAACCATCACATCATCAAATGAAGCCTAGAAACACCCTGCTAACATTTACATCATCAAATGAAGCCTAGAAACACCCTGCTAACATTTACATCATCAAATGAAGCCTAGAAACACCCTGTTAACATTCCCATCATCAAATGAAGCCTAGAAACACCCTGTTAACATTCCCATCATCAAATGAAGCCTAGAAACACCCTGCTAACATTTACATCAAATGAAGCCTAAAAACACCCTCTTAACATTTACATCATCAAATGAAGCCTAGAAACACCCTCTTAACATTTACATCATCAAATGAAGCCTAGAAACACCCTGTTAACATTCACATCATCAAATGAAGCCTAGAAACACCCTGTTAACATTTACATCATCAAATGAAGCCTAGAAACACCCTGCTAACATTTACATCATCAAATGAAGCCTAGAAACACCCTGCTAACATTTACATCATTAAATGAAGCCTAGAAACACCCTGCTAACATTTACATCATCAAATGAAGCCTAGAAACACCCTGCTAACATTTACATCATCAAATGAAGCCTAGAAACACCCTGTTAACATTCCCATCATCAAATGAAGCCTAGAAACACCCTGTTAACATTTACATCATCAAATGAAGCCTAGAAACACCCTGTTAACATTCACATCATCAAATGAAGCCTAGAAACACCCTGCTAACATTTACATCATCAAATGAAGCCTAGAAACACCCTGCTAACATTTACATCATCAAATGAAGCCTAGAAACACCCTGCTCACATTTACATCATCAAATGAAGCCTAGAAACACCCTGTTAATATTCCCATCATCAAATGAAGCCTAGAAACACCCTGCTAACATTTACATCATCAAATGAAGCCTAGAAACACCCTGCTAACATTTACATCAAATGAAGCTTAGAAACACCCTGTTAACATTCCCATCATCAAATGAAGCCTAGAAACACCCTGCTAACATTCCCATCATCAAATGAAGCCTAGAAACACCCTGCTAACATTTACATCATCAAATGAAGCCTAGAAACACCCTGTTAACATTTACATCATCAAATGAAGCCTAGAAACACCCTGTTAACATTCACATCATCAAATGAAGCCTAGAAACACCCTGTTAACATTCACATCATCAAATGAAGCCTAGAAACACCCTGTTAATATTTACATCATCAAATGCAGCCTAGACACACCCTGTTAACATTTAAATCATCAAATGAAGTCCAGAAACACCCTGTTAACATTAAAATCATCACATGAAGCCTAGACACACGACGCTTACATTTACATAATAACAAAAAAACATGGATAGAATATGTATCCATTGTCTATTTATATAATCCATATAATGCATACTGAGTATACACACACTGGCCACAATCCAATTTAAATATGTTTGTGTCACATCAGGCATGGAACTGGTGGTCGATGGAAAAGATGAAACTGATTTTTTGAATGAACCAGAAGAAACCAGTAGGGATTTCGGAGATTTCCTCGTGAAGAAGAACGGGTCAGATACAGTCTACGTTATTTTTGGGACTGGTAGGTGTCAAGTACAGTAATATGTATTTCCAGAAGCGGATCTAGGGGGGGGGGGGTGATGTCCATGGGGGCCTAACCTCCCCCCTCCCTTTTTAAGCCGCCGCAACCCTTTATTTATAGTGATCACTCTTTGTCCGTCTGTCCGTCCGTTAACTGGGCACAAATTGTAACTGCTGGATCTGGAATCTTCTAACTTAAAACCAGGAAGGTCCATTAAAAAATCTCCTAGGACTACTGAAATTAGGTCACTGTTACCTATTTCACCGAGTTTTGGGGCTCGTAAGTACCCCCCCCCCCGAATAATTATATATTTGATACAAAAGCTCTAATATCTGAATTACTCATGCATTGATTGCCATGATTCTTTCCATACATATTGATCAAATTGTGTTGCATTAATTCCTAAAGACTGGTGGCGCTAACTGTATGTTTTAACATTTTAAGCATTTTTTCTCACTATATTTAAGACCTTCAAATGAAGCAGTCTAAATGTTAGTAAGGCACAAACCGTAACCGTTTGACCTAGAAAATTTTAACTGTACACTCAGGGGGTCCTATGCAAATTCTTCGAAACCTGAAATTAGGTAATGGTGACCTATATTCAGCGAGCTACTGGCACAACTTGTGTCCATTTGGCCTAAAATCTTCTGATGGGTCATTCAGGGAGGCCCTAGGTAATTATCTATTGAAAAATGAAATTAGGTCACTCTGGTCTATATTCTGTGAGCTATTGGCAAAAACAAAACAAAGAAACATGATATAAGCACCCTGCAAGTCAGATGTGCACTGACTGAATCCGTTAGCCCTAGAATCTTCTCAAATAATATCTTTGGATATCTTGAGCAAATTTTCTTGGAAACCTAAAATTAGGTCATGATGACCTATATTCTCCGAGCGACTGGCCAGAAACATGATTTTGAAGAACCATACAGTCAGACAGGACACCATATGTAACTGTTAGGCCTAGAATCTTATAACACAACATGAAAGGAGGTTCTGGGGGAAAATCTCCCTTGAAACCCGAAAGTAGGTCATGGTGACATGTATTCTGCTAACAACTGGCCAAAATATGCTTATGAGCACCTAGACAGTCAGGCATGGCACCAATCTTTACTGTTGGACCTAGAACCTTCTAATATGACATCCAGGCAGGTCTTTGACGTGTCCTCTTGAAACTTGAAATTAGATCTTTGAGCTATGAGCAGAAAACCTAATTTTGAGCACCCAAACAGTCAGGCAGGTGAAAAATCTTAACTGTTCGCTCTAGAATTGTTTTTCTTTATATAAAGGGAGGTCATTGGAATGTCGCCTTTGACATCAAAAATAAGGTCACTGTGACCTATATTTTTTTAGCTGTGTGAAACGACATGACTTGAGTACCCTTCAAGTCAGATGGACACAAGTTCTAGCAGTTTGACGTAGAAACTTCTAACTTAACATCTGGGGAGTTCCGTGTAAAATCTTCTTGCTAGTACCTATTTTCTAAGGACTATGGGTAAAAAAAAATCCACCCATTGTCTAAGTTTACTTAACAAATATTTTTCACCAGATCATAACTTCAATAATTAATACAAGCACCACCTGTATAAATGTCAAATTCAACTGAGCGTCATGACCCATGGGTCACTTTTAAAGGGTTTCTGACCAATTTTTGTGGACTGGATCCCCCCTTTCTGGACCAGGGGATTTTTTGTTAAGTTTTGTCATTAGTCCTCCTGGGTTGGACCCCTCCTTTACCTAAATCCTGGATCCGCCCCTGATTTCGTTTCGTTCTTTCTATGACACAGGATTCTACTACTGATATTAGGAAAAGACTCCTACCATAAATATGAAGAAAATGGCTTTTACACAAGGCATTTAACGTCATAATATCTGTTAATGAAAGATCAATTTCCTGAAAGCACTTCGTCACGAGCATGCGTATAGCGCCTGAAGACGTTCCAAGGTCAAAAATACATGTTTACATATTCAAAAGAAATAATGACAAAACTGTGAGAAATAATGGTAAAAGGGCAAAGACATGTTTTTCATCAGGACACCATCTAGATTAACGTCTTGACTAATATCAAATGGAAAATTTAATTAGCTAAAATTTGGTTGAGCGTGCCATGTGGTGTTTTTGTCCCTGTAGCTGCAGACTGGACCGTGGCAATACGGCTTGGTGCTGGAATGTTACATCAGACGGTGATGGTCTCCCCCACACAGACCGGTAAAACCATGGGACTATTAGGCCCGTATAACGGTAACCCGGACGACGACTTCACTAGGAGAGATGGTGACGTTTTACCACCCGACTCTACCGATGAAAAGATCTTCAATGATTTTGGCAAAAACTGTGAGTAAACACTGCTGTGAATTCTGGGGTGTCAATAGTATTCAGTAGGGGGGGGGGGATAAGGGGGAGTTAACAGAACTTTTAGTGTTTTATTCGACTTTCATTGAGATTTTATTATGGGAGGATGAACATTTACTCTGTTTAAGAAAACAACAATCACATTTTATCACAAAATTCAAACTGTTCAAATTTGATACGGTTCTGTTCAATGCCCACACGGGATATACGCAGCTGGAGGTGCGTGCAATGTCTTCTCAGTAACGGACCAATTCATTCCGTTCAAAGAGATATTAAGTACTTTGTTAATATTATGTGATGTTGTTCCATCTACTTAACTGACATTCATTTGCTCACCAACTACAGATATATAACAAACTAATGTTCATCATAATATTAAACCACAGAGCTCTAACTAATGTAACTACAGAGTGTCTCTGTTTATAAACTGAAACTGAATAAGATGTTATTAAAAAAACTACCACACGTGTATGTTCCTTAGTTTATTAGACTAGTGAGTGTATACCGGTACAGAACGCTGGACTGGTTTAAACACAAGTTACTCGGTTATGACTGTCCTCATGTGGCTTACCATGCATCAGGTAGGCCAGATCAGTGAGAACAAGCCAAAGATAAATTTATCCACCTACTTTTTCCGGCATTGTACGCTATATTAGGTGTTACGCTGGATAATATCTGTGACAAGTACATATAAATGATTTTATTTTATTAACAGGGGCCATACGTAGGAGAGAGTCGTATTTCACGTACGTGAGCGGGACTTCATGGAACACGTACAGACACGATGACTTCGTTCCTGACTTTGAGCCATGTAACAACACAACCCTCGCGTCTGAAGCTATCGGTATCTGTGGCGGACCGGAATACAAGGAATGCGTATTTGACTACTGCATTACTGGCCAAACCAGTGTAGCTATGAATACTAATGAGAGGTCTATATACTTTATAGAGGAGAATAGAATCCTAGGTAACTCATATTTCTGCTGAATACAAACTACTTATCAACGGGCATACATAATGTGCGTATTTGACCAATTTATTGGGGTCACCGCGTGTGCTTAATGTGGAAACAGCTGCAAATCACAGATGACGGCAGGAACGTCGTTAATAAATCATAAAGAAAACGCTTTACCCTATCACTACATAGACCATGATAGAACACTAATTATATAACAAGGTTGCATGGTTTTTGGATAATACTATTATATTCTAATGGGAGCCTGACTGGCATGGGTGAAACTTGCGTGTTCAGTTATTACAAGGAATTACGCATAAATAGGAATGTATGATAAAACAATGCAGTAGTTCGTGATATATCTAAAAAACATTGTACTTCATAAAAAGCTGAAAATCTGTAAAGCTTAATGGGTTGTATTTTAATTAATTATTTTTAATTAATGATGAAAAACTCTAAGATTACAAGGTAAAACGAGTAAATTGTATTTGTAAAGCAAATATGAACGGAACATATGCAATAGCAACAATAATAACAAATATAACCGTACAGTACAATATCGTTTGTCAACAGAGAACAAGCCGCCCACGCTGACCGGCCCCAGTG
Source organism: Sipunculus nudus (assembly GCA_026874595.1). Classification (NCBI taxonomy): domain Eukaryota; kingdom Metazoa; phylum Annelida; class Sipuncula; order Golfingiida; family Sipunculidae; genus Sipunculus; species Sipunculus nudus. The sequence continues at coordinate 60,562,082 of CM049315.1, read as the reverse complement.
CGCTGTATGTGACTCTCGGAGAGACCATTGAAGCCACCGTGACGGCCACAGATCCTGAAGGGGACTCGGCAGTCGTGGAGTTGACGGATTTTATTCCGGGAGCCACCCTGGAGAGAGGAACTGGAACTGGCGTTTTCAGATGGCAACTCAGGGACCTGACGCCTATATCTATTTCGTATGGTTCTTTAATTTCAACACAATTTTTGCTCTAAGTTTATGATTTTACTTTAAGGCCCAGTCACACATAGTCAGAGTTGCGATCATCTGAGCTACGATCAACGAATTTTCTTCCATGACCTCACAAGACTTTAGCATAAAGCCCAGAGTACATGTCAAGAAATTCGGATACAATATGATACAGGACAGGATACGACACGAAATCCTGGCTTCTTGACCCCCTCGCACCGTGCATGTTTGAATATGATATTAGGTCTGAAGGCGGTTTCACCCTGGATGCGTCCGAGCGAATTTAATGCCCGAACGAAATTTGCTGTACGAACAAAAAAAAATTAAAACCCTTCATTTCATATTGGTGCATAAATGTTGCGATATTTATAACACAATGTAATAACGTTGAACTTTTAAAGGCATGGTATCTTTGATTTGATGTTTACATGATCGTTCCCCAAAGATTACACAATGCAAACTCCCAACAACCTGGAATAATTGCATCTAACATGTTGGCCGTCAGAAGTCTAATCCACTTTAAAGATTTCGACCCTCGGTGTACAGGATTTAAAAGCGTAGTAATTACACTTCTGACAAACAGACAAAGAATTGTGTGACCTTTAACGTCTTGATTTGGCGTGTTCTCTCGGTGAATCTTTATTATTTGCTTGTTAAAGGTTTATTGCAAGGGACAGTCGGGGCGCTGTGTCGCCGATCATGTCCATTCTCCTGGTGGTATGTAACGGCTGCTCACGGGGAAACGGGGACTGTGACTTCTCTCGCTATGAAGTCGATGGCGCCATCACAAGCTTCGCTGTGGCCAGATGTTCTTGTAAACCAGGCTATAAAGGTATGTGAAACTAGTCTGTTTCACCTGTATACCTGTGACTCCATTGTTATTATACATATTAAACGGAGTTTTTGGTGACCCCATGGTAAATTGTTACAACAGGACTACAGGTAGCAATGTTATTTCTTTTATAGATGTTATCATCGAGTATCGAAATCGAAGAAGCATTTCTCGTTCCCTTTTTAACCCACTATTTTTATTCCAGGTAATGACTGCTCACAGAACATTGATGGTTGTGAAGGTGACCCCTGCGCGACCTTTGGCACGGCTTGTCACGACCTGACCCCGCAGCAGGAGGCCTCGGGTCAGTTCAGCCTTCCCTACAGGTGTGACTGTCCCGCGGGCTTCCAGGACGTCCAGGGAGTGTGTGTAGGTTGGTACACAGCAGGTGGCAGACTTGAAGGCCATATTAAAATATAATTAATATTATTTCTACCATTAAGTTGTGCTGGATTATATTGTCGTGTATTGACTTAAATGGTCAAATGGTCTAAATGGACCGCTGAAAAAGCTAAATAATTTCATAAATCGTTTGGCCAACATTAATTTTCTTGGCATCTGTGAAAATGACTCCGTTTTCACAATCATAGTTTGGTAACTATTGAGATTCGTTCAACAGCAAACGCCCTGTCATCTCCTGTGAGTGTTTAACAAAAAAACAGGAACGGATTTATAGCGCCCCCCTCCCCACTACCCCCCCCCCCCCCAACCCCACTTCCGTCCTGGAAATTCTGGAAAATAGAACCATGCACGCTTAATACCGAATACTAGCACCGTTTACCTCCCTACCTCTTACTGGAAAAGCTATACGTAATATCTACTGGCTTTTCTGGCCCCCAGGATCACCTGAGCAATCGGGAGGGGGGGGGGGGGGGGGGGGGGGTCCGGACCTCCCTTTTTCATCCGAATTAATCTTTTTTATAACGGTTTCAGAAATATTTTGCGGCGTGGACCCCACCTTTTCAGGAACTTGGAACCTTTTTTTAGGGTTTTCATTATTCCTCCTGGGTTAGACCCACCCTTGCCCTAAATCCTGGATCCGCCCCTGGTTATCCCTATAGTTAAAGCCTCTATCCGCCTTGATTTATAATAAAGTATTGAAGTGTAGTCGTTTTATCTCAATTATTACAATAAATATGTAATCATATATATCTTACATCGAAGTCAGCTTTGGTGGCCAGTGCAGCCTCAGAGTGACATGGGACATTTCTCTGTTATCAGTGTTCACATTCTTCCAAAGTTTCTAATTTGACTTAGTCCTGTTGAAGGTTCTTTCGCCGGGGTTTATATAATTATTTAACACATATTCTACTGGTCTTATATTCCCATAATGTTAAGCATTTAAAAAGAAATTTATTATATTTAAATGATTCTAGCCTGTATTAATATTATGCAATATTACGTGTGTTATATAGGCATACCCCTTTTTGTGGATTAAGGCCAGATATATAAAAATATAAAATAATATAAAACAAGCAGACAGTGGCAATATAATAAAAGTATGTGTGACTGATACAATTAGCTAAGTCGTGCATGACTGGATGTTTCATCTCCAAAGATTTTTCCGCTTGTTGAAAAAGATATCACTCTGTAGACTGGCCTGAAAGGCTACTAAACGCTGGATACAGCAAATACAAAAAACAATCAAAGATTAGTGATGGAGGGCTCGAGTCTACTTTCTTAATGACTCGGACATGTACTAGGAGTCTCGGACTCCTAGGTAAAGAGTCGCAAATCAGGCCTTATCCATCCAAATTCCTGTAGGGAAAATATATTGGCACCTTTGGTCTGACGTTAAGAGTGGAAACGCACTACAAAGAGTGAGATGTATACGCATTAGTGACAGATTATTTCAACCACAATTAGATTGACCTATATAGTGAACCCCCCCCCCCCCCCCCCCCCCCCCGGAATACAGGCCACTCGACTAGCCTGGACTCGCATTTGCACTCGGGGTGGATAGTGTTGACTCGACTACAACTTATAGTGGACCTTGTTGTATTCTCCATTTATAGATTTCAATTGGGTTAGTGTAAACTGTTCACATCTGTTTTCCAGATATAAACGAGTGTGACAGTGTGCTCCTGAACGACTGTGAACAGATGTGTGAGAACACACATGGGTCATTCCAGTGCTCATGTGGGGCTGGTTACAGGAGTGCCGGCCATCTTTGTACAGGTAGACCAATCGTTGTTGCGTTATGCTTTGTGCGTTTCTCTGTGAGTGTTATGAAAACACTTATACTTGTAAACATTCGGTTAGAGCCATACCATAGTTGGCCCTTCTATCATTTATATCACAAGACGTAGTTTTAAAGCACGTAATATAAGGACCCCTTGAGACATTAATTTGATAAGACATCGTCACAAAATTATATACTAATGTGTATTTATGCATGTTACTGTGTTCATGTTCGGCCAGTAGACATCGATGTGTGCTCTGTGTATATGTATATTTCTGTGTTCATGTTTTGTCCGTAGACAACGATGTGTGCTCTGTGTATATGTATATTACTGTGTTCATGTTTTGTCCGTAGACAACTATGTGTGCTCTGTGTATATGTATATTACTGTGTTCATGTTTTGTCCGTAGACAACGCTGAGTGCTCTGTGTATATGTATATTACTGTTTTTATGTTTTGTCCGTAGATAACGCTGAGTGCTCTGTGTATATGTATATTACTGTGTTCATGTTTTGTCCGTAGACAACGATGAGTGCTCTGTGTATATGTATATTACTGTTTTCATGTTTTGTCCGTAGACATCGATGAGTGCTCTGTGTATATGTATATTACTGTGATAATGTTTGGCCTGTAGACATTGATTAGTGCTCTGTGTATATGTATATTACTGTTTTCATGTTTTGTCCGAAGACAACACTGAGTGCTCTGTGTATATGTATATTACTGTTTTCATGTTTTGTCCGTAATCAAGGCTGAGTGCTCTGTGTATATGTATATTACTGTGTTAATGTTTTGTCCCCAGACAACGATGAGTGCTCTGTGTATATGTATATTACTGTGTTCATGTTTTGTCCGTAGACAACGATGAGTGCTCTGAGTATATGTATATTACTGTGTTCATGTTTTGTCCGTAGACAACGATGAGTGCTCTGTGTATATGTATATTACTGTGTTCATGTTTGGTCCGTAGACATTGATTAGTGCTCTGTGTATATGTATATTACTGTTTTCATGTTTTGTCCGAAGACAACACTGAGTGCTCTGAGTATATGTATATTACTGTGTTCATGTTTTGTCCGTAGACATCGATGAGTGCTCTCTGTATATGTATATTACTATTTTCATGTTTTGTCCGTAGATAACGCTGAGTGCTCTGTGTATATGTATATTACTGTGTTCATGTTTTGTCCGTAGACAACGATGAGTGCTCTGTGTATATGTATATTACTGTTTTAATGTTTTGTCCGTAGACATCGATGAGTGCTCTGTGTATATGTATATTACTGTGTTCATGTTTGACCTGTAGACATTGATTAGTGTTCTGTGTATATGTATATTACTGTTTTCATGTTTTGTCCGTAGACAACGCTGAGTGCTCTGTGTATATGTATATTACTGTGTTAATGTTTTGTCCGTAGACATCGATGAGTGCTCTGTGTATATGTATATTACTGTTTTCATGTTTTGTCCGAAGACAACACTGAGTGCTCTGTGTATATGTATATTACTGTTTTCATGTTTTGTCCGTAGACAACGCTGAGTGCTCTGTGTATATGTATATTACTGTGTTAATGTTTTGTCCTCAGACAACGATGAGTGCTCTGTGTATATGTATATTACTGTGTTCATGTTTTGTCCGTAGACAACGATGAGTGCTCTGTGTATATGTATATTACTGTGTTCATGTTTTGTCCGTAGACAACGATGAGTGCTCTGTGTATATGTATATTACTGTGTTCATGTTTTGTCCGAAGACAACACTGAGTGCTCTGTGTATATGTATATTACTGTTTTCATGTTTGGCCTGTAGACATCGATGAGCGCTTGTGTGTATATGTATTTTACTTTGTTCATGTTTAGTCCGTAGACAACGGTGAGTGCTCTGTGTATATGTATATTACTGTGTTCATGTTATGTTCGTAGACATCAACGAGTGCTCTGAGGGGACACACGACTGTGACCATCTTTGTGAGAATAAGAACGGAACATACGCCTGTCTTTGTTACCCTGGCTACCATCTAGAGGACAACGTTTGTGTCAAAGGTAAACCGTATTTATTGACGAATTGGCGGTCTCCTCAACACCAATGGCTTTTAGGGGTGTGCGATAAAATCGATAAATCGGTATGTCATGATACGGTTATTCGGATATTGTGTTCGTGACATATCGATATTTTTTATATTTTGTCAAATGGAAACTATAAACGTTAATAAACGGATTTATTGTGGTAAAATTAAGGGTTCTCCTGTTAATTTTGGTCATCTAAATTTGTTAGGATTAGTAAAAGCAAAGGTTGAGAGCCGATACCGTGTCTATAGGAACGCCACAGGTCGTTTAGAAGGAATGATCAAGTATATATAGGCTTGAAAGACCATATGATCACTATTTGATGATTTATTGATGTCAAAATATTTTCCCCACAGAATAGGAAAGAAGTGTTGAACACGGTCATTATAATGATAAATCAGGTATTAATATTCTCTATACTTACAGCTTGTAATTAATGAAGCAATATCTAGGTCGAGTGAATATAATAATTAAGCACGGCAACCTTGCGATGTGGCACACGGCTATTATTGCACACCCCATCTATCCTACTTGGTGTGAAATCACAGTCAAGTATTCCCTTGTTGGCAAGTTATTCCCACATGTATAGCCCAAGGAAACCTTTCATCCTATGTTTCTTTGAGTACTGTCAACAAAAATGAGTACTTTACTAAATATTTTACTAAGTAATTTTGCCATAGGTTCTGTGTGAAATAAACTGATCTGCATGTTTTATGGTGAAACACAAACTAGTTTCCTGTATATTGATGGAAGGAGAATATCGCAAAACGTATCGCACATATGCGGCAGTCGTAAGGAAAAATCGCACCGTGTAAATATAGGCCTTAAGACAACGATGTATAAGCTTGCTCGCCTGATACTTTCTCCAAATATATCTTTGCATCTAAGGTTAATGGCAGTATGCCCGATAATTAATTATATGACATTTCTCATGAACTTCAGCCGTTTTATTAGCAGGTATGTTTTCTCTTTATGAGTTTTACGACAATGAATGAATTTACTGTTTTATGTTTTTTTGGCACATATTCTCATTGTATAAATTAACAGACCTGTATGCTTGGCTATCAGGAAACATCAGGAGTTTTACGTTGGTCTTACAGATGAGGTTGCTGATGAGTGTACATTGGAGTGTGAACATTTCTGTGTGGTTGAGGACGGCAACTCAACATGTCATTGTAGACCAGGCTATCAGCTAAACGGGGACGGCACCACATGTCAAGGTAATGGGGATTAAAACATGGCGTCGATCACAGCAACCGCCAACTCTTTAGGCTTATATTCCAGTCCATGTTAACTTTCTGGTGAACACCCCTTCTTGCACTGATTACAGATAAATACGTGTACCTTTCAAATATACTACCACAAATATGTCATTTATACCGATTTCCTGTCGCAACAATGCTTTATTTATAACCACAATGTAACTTTGCCCCCTCTTTTGAAAAAAAAATACAACCCTCAGTGAATTTAAGCAATTCGTAATACGTAATCGATTTGCTTGACAAGCGGTGCCCTTTAGTTATCACCGTGTCAGTACGATCTTCAGTCCTTCCGTACTCCGCCCTTCCGTCAGCGACACTTTATTTCGCGCACAATAACTCAACAACAATATACTACAGCTTTCTCAAATTCACAAGGATGATTGGTACATATGAGTGCTCCAGACCTATTGAATTACAGACCTGTAGAAATTCCAAGATGGCTGCCACAGCCAAATCCGTTTTTTTCTTTCGCGCACAATAACTCAACAACAACATACTACAGTTTTCCAAATTCACAGGGATGATTGGTACATACAAGGACTTCAGACCTATTGAATAACACAGCTGCCGGAATTCCAATATGGCCGCTACAGCCCAATCGCTGATTTTATTTTGCGCGTGATAACTTAACAACATTCTTCAGCTATCCCAAATTCACAGGGATGATTGATACATATTAGGGCTCCAGAACTTTTAAATTACAGACCTGTGGGAATTTCAATATGGCTGCCACAGTCCAATCGCTGATTTCCTTTTGCGCCCGATATCTCAACAACAACATTCTTCAGCTTTTCCAAATTCACAGGGGTTATTGGTACATATGAGGGCTCCAGACCTATTGAATTACAGACCTGTCGGGATTCCAATATGGGAGCATTTTAATGGTCCGTGTCTATCTGTACGTCCCTCCGTCTTTTCTGCCTGATATTCCTCACATTTGTTCCATAAACCGTGAATCACTCATACCCTTCCAATAAAAAAACAGGTAATTTGTAGAGACCTTGTCTGTTCTTCACACCTGAACAACCTCAGAATCTTCCTAAAAATTTTCTTACTACTCTTTTCAAGTAACATTTTAATACACAATTTCTCACTGTTGGGCGCTCTGAGGACAATGGTCCAATTAAATCTAGTTTAATTATATTTTTGTGTAAGTAATCTGTTTTACTTATGAAGAAACACCAAACGGTTTAAACTAAACTGTTGTACCAGGCCATGGGCTATGAGCAAGTAAAATGTCTATAGGGTTTATTTACTTTGTACGTGTTTCACGTAGTTTTAATTTGAGTGTTTGGGTGGATTTTTTTCAGCAACATCCGTTTCTTGTTACAATTTTTGTCATTTTTGTCTTATAGATGTTGACGAGTGTTCCACCCAACAACTGAACAGGTGTACAGGAACTTGCCACAACATGGAAGGGTCGTATAACTGTTCTTGTCCCCCGGGCTTTCACTTAGCACACGATAAGCGGAGCTGTCAATGTACGTTTTTCCAATGATTCTACACATTTGTAACATGCCTTAGAATTTATTTTTATTTGTATAGAATGTTCCTGAATTACGTTCAAAACTGATAAGCAAGAATTTTTGATTAATGAAAACATGAACTACCTGTCGAAGGATAAAAAGTCTGAACTATTTTAATTAAGCCATCCGTGTATATGGATTTGTACAGTCATTTACCAATCAATGAAATATACACAGACTAGTTGTATTACTTACTAATTGGCAAAAGCATTGATAACTGTAAAATAGAACTTCTATGTGAATATGCATCATCTTTACTTCAGCATGCGATGCGATGCATTGGGGAGTTGAGTGTGATAATTTCTGTGACTGTGGGGTGAACATTTTGGCGTGTGACCCCGTGGTCGGCTGTACTGGCTGCCAGGACGGCTGGACAGGGGACGACTGTGAACAGAACGTCAATGAATGCGCCGTGCCCGGAATCTCGCTCTGTGACCAGCCGAATGAAGTCTGCTACGATACCGACGGCAGCTATGAATGTGTCTGTGATATTGCCTACGAAAGGAACGAAATGAAACATTGCGGTATGGTGAATATTCCAGACTTCTGACAGAAAATGTTCCAGTAAATGTGATCATCTTAACATTTTACGCTTGTAATTTATTGTTCCAATCGGGAGAGGTGGCGGTTACTAAGTATATATATGTAGTTTGTTCAACCACCCCTATCCACCTGTGTTTTTTTTTTTTTGCGATTATTTTTTTTGCAAGTCAAAGGACGCCAAAACTTTTTGCCATTAGCGCAGAAAGATGAAAATTCATAATTAACATTTCTTTGGAAATAAAAGCCTACCTTACGTCATTTTCCTGTAAATAAATTTAAACCATTTTATGAGAAAATAGTCTTATCTGAAGCGACATCTTACCACCCTACTATGAAATGGGCATGGCATGGAGAAGTGACGATGTCATAACAGACGTTATGCACATTAGATGCACACATATTTACAGGACCAAAGCTTTGGATAGCCGTGTGAACGCTCAATTCGCATACGTGTTTAAACCATTTTACATTTGCCATGTGAATGAGGTATTTGAATCAAGCTCAGGAGGTGGTTTCAAACCGTTTTGAATGCGCATCGTTTTATCCGCTTTGCGTAAGTGTCATGTGAACGTAAATTGTTTACGCCGTTTCCTTGCAAGGAAAGGCTATATCAGTTTAATCCCCTATCAGCTTTGACCTATACAGCTTTTGCCCGTGTGAACGCACAACACAGATTCAAATCGACTTGGTCAAACCGCTTTGCCACAATCGTCTTGAAAACGTTTTGTGTGTGAGAGGGATATGAGTAAAGGCTTTGCAAATAATTGTTCCTGAACAGGAGACGGTTTTAAGCACCGTGGTTGCAAAGTATTTTAAGCGTGTTCTGTTTCATTCATAAACATAATATTAAGCTAAATAACCTAGTCATTCGAATATACATGTATTCCTATATGAGGCCCCAAATTACATAAGTGCCCCTCTGATAAACACCATATTTGATTATATAGAAATATTTGAGTTTTCCCGGTAAGCGGTGTAAGTTTTTGGAGCTATCCTTTATCTTTTATTCGGCGATATCTATATATACTTCGCCACGTATATGCAGTTATGCGACAGCTGGACCAAGTTAAGAGTTCGATTATGAGCTGGAGTATAACAACAAAACAGCTGATAGAAATGTCCTTTTTCTTGAGGTGGGCCATGTAGGAAAATTAGTGGTGCCAGGTAAAAATGGATGAAGTAAAAACAGCTAAGCAAATGGTAGCTAAGGTAAAATTTATTAGATAATTAGTTGCAACGTGAATTCATAAGTTTATACTGCCGAATTGAATGAGCAGATGTTGGTTTCTTTGTGAATAGTGAATAAGTATATATTGAATTAGACCAGCCTCAAAAGTAAAAAAAACCATAAAGTTCATTTTCATTAAACTGACACCATCATCATATATATATATATATACATGTATATAATACTGGTAAATATTGGTCAACGGTAGCCACTTTTATACCCGATGGTGGGGTGAGAGAAGGAATATATATTATTGCGTTCATTTTCCAAATTTGAAATGTAATTCCATTATCGGTTATTTTTAATTAAGCCATTTATACCTCAGCCAATATTTACATAGACCTAAATCATTTATAGCCCAGTGAAATGTTATGCCTCATTTAAAGTGTGTCAATAATGGCATTCGCATGGCATTTGATAACATTTCACTGGGCTATAACAAATATAGGCCTTTGTATATCATAAGCAGGTATGGTACCAAGATTAACACATTTTAATCTTTCTGCAATCGGTCCAAATTCTAAATGACAAGTTGTCTTACCTGGAGATAATCGCGAAAAATCAGGTGGACACGGGTGGTGGAAAGGATTATAGTAAAATCAAAATATCACGTGTCACGATGGAGCATAAATTATGATTAAGACAGGTTAAGAAAAGTAACCGGAGTAATCAGAACAAACATGTTCTCAGAAAACATGAATTGCACATTGTATATTTAGCAGTTATATTTATACATATAACAGTTGAGACGCCTCCAGGCTTTGTTATGGCGCTTAATATGACGTACCAGGACGTGTTCGACGAGTTCGACCATCCGACTACTCTCGCTTTCATGGGCAGATTCAGCTACGGGGTAATCATTTATTTCTGTTGTAAAAACTTTGAAAATAAACATGTTTAAATCGTGTCAGTTTATCGCGTGCATGCAAAGTGTAGTTAAAATCTTGTTTAATGCTAACCTGGAGGAAGGAAACTACGCCCTTAACCCAACTCTGCTCTTATAGCTCTTTATCAAATGTTCAAGCGAAAAACAAAACACTTATTAAAAAATAGACCGAGAATTTCCAGTTTGCGTGGAATCCTACCAAGAACGAACGAACACACCGAGAAGTCCCGGTCCAACTAGAAAAAATGAACAGAGTGAAACAAACTTACATGAATAACTAGCTGCCCAATGAAGCTTTATCAGACAAGGCATATAACATCTCTATACTAGATCAGCAAATTGCTGAACTGAGTTCGGAAAAAGAATATTCTTAACTTACATCACTCTGCCGACAAATGTATGTAATCACTTCAAATGTCATTTCAGGTGTCAGATGTGCTTTCAGGGATAGACAACTTTGGCAGGGCAAGAATCACCAATATCAGGTAGTTAATGCCGCCTCCTGCACGAAACTTTCCCGGTGTGTTTTTGCTGTTGTTGTATATTAAGAAGGAAACCCAGTACTGACCCGCACATACAAGGCCGTATCAAAGTAACAGTTGTTAGATTATTAAATATTTTTATATTATACTAGCTGACAGACCCGGTATACCGGGCTTATTACCGGGGTTTGGGAGATTTATTACCTGAGATGTGAAATGTTGGCTCATTTTTTTATTCTACAAGTTAACAGAAAATATAGATTTTCAGTGGGAAACTGTCTCCATAAGATATGTATAAACATTTTTGCACGACTGCAGAATAACTCACGCACCTCTCTGGGGCACAACACTTCTGTGAACAGGAAACGTTTCTATGTCCAGCTGCTTGTATCTTAATTTTACCACTTACTTTCGTCCGTATAAACTCATAACCTGGTGCGTGAGTGATCCTGCAGTCGCTCCAATATTTTTAACATTTGTTTTGTGGGGCTGTCCTCGTGGCAAGAGATTTTTACCCCGGTATGTTTACCTTGAAGACCTGGTCAGTGATGGTGTTTACATTGCGAACCGGAATGAGATGCGGGGGCATTTAGGTTTTTATGATATTTGACTGGATTCCATCGTTGGACGTATAAAGATTAGGTTGATGTGACGAACACATGAAAGATTGATTAAATTTACGTTGCAAGGAAACTGTTCCTGAAGAAAGAAACAGAAATATGCATACCTCGTAAGTAACAGAAGCGGACCCTACGGGACTCAATGCAGAGGGTCCGTATCCCATTTTCAGCCACCGCAACCTTTTTTCATCGTATCAGAAAAATTTGGAGGCCTGAAACCCAAGACACCAGTCCATCCCACCTCTTCCCACCCCACCCCACGCCTGTTCGTGAAATTGGGACCTTGAATTAGGTTTTGTCATTATTCTTCCTGGGTTGAACTCTCCATTTCATAAAGCGAGAAACTGTGTTTTTCTCTTTTACTGACCACGCACGTGGGTGAGAGCCTCGTTCAAATAAAGGGCCCGACAGGCTCTAATCCCTCACTGAAAGCAAGCGTTATTCATATGAACAATAGTAGTGTTTGAGGGTGAAAGACCACGATGCATGCGTTCCGGTCATTGCCGAAGGCAGTTCGGCTGTGCTCGGTTATACCGTCGTGCCTGTCAGTAAAAACGGAAAAATCACTCAAAATTATATGTACATTAAAAATTATTTATTCTCATATCGCCTATGTCACTGCGGGTATAATTACCTTTAAAATGATATAAGGCACACTATTGTACACAATGCGGTTTTAGAGAACATTGCGAACAGACGTGAACCGAATTCCTTTTATAAGTATTAGATAAGTGTATAACATAATACATAAGGCTGTAATATAATTACATGAGTTTACATGCAAAAAAAATAAGAAAGCCTCCTCCCTTAGTTACGTATTCTTGACACAAGCACAAGGAAACATTTCAAATGATCGACTGGTATCAACTCACTTTGTAAGTTTTTCTGCTCCAGACTGTATGATCATAATAAGTTCACTGTGTATAAGCTACAGGTTCCTCCATGCACAATGGTGATCCTCAGCTGGTATCATTGTCACACAAAGGAGTGAAGTTAGATTCAGTAATTATATATGCATGTAGCATATATTTAGGTCCATTCAAAACCAATATTATATCATTTATCTATTTGTGACTAGCAGACCGAATGTTTTTTGTTTTCCACCATTTAATATAATGTCCGGACGGTCAAGGCTAAAACGTTCACACAATCAGCATGACTGACACTTAAACGTTCACTTTTCATACAGCATTTATATCAGTCATCATACAAATTAAAGGGGAAGATTTTATCCAACAAACCCTCCCTTACCGTCCAAAATACATACCGGCAATACACACCACACATTGGTGTGTCGCCGCATTGAAGTTTGATAGTCTTTATTGTTTGATTGCGACACCTACTTATTTCCTCATATTTATATATCTTAGCTCAGCTGAAAATTTTTCAATTCCTGCACTTTCAGACGAGGTAGCACGGTAGTCGAGTTCACCCTTGACTTCATAAAAGATACAGACTATCTTGTCTGGCCACAGGCGCTTTACATGCTGAGGAGGAAATTACAGAAAAATGAGGGCACGCTGTATGGTAGTCATGGGTCACACTATCCTGTGGAACTATTCGAATTCCAGTTCCCCAACGGAACCCAAGGTACGTATACCTCGTGCACAAGTATATACGCTACAATTAATGCACATCAAATACTCCTGCTATACAAGTGCATGCTAGACTAACAAATACCGCTAATACAGGTAGACACAAAAAACAACAATTATCTCTAATACAGGTACACGCAGAGACCAACCAATATCTGTAATACAGGTGCACACTGAAGCCAATAAAAACGTTCACAGGATAATTCGGTTACGTCATGTTATACAGCACATATGTTTATCATTTCTCTCGCATGGATAAACGATATATGGAATATGCATGCAAACAAAAATTAAAAGTCGCCGATCTCTTGTTGATAAATTTCTGTATTTATAACTTTCAATAGATTTTAAGTGTTCAGACTTTATTAAGATTTTTTCAGAAATATTACATCTATTAACAGGAAGATTTGAAGAACCATGCAACCTGTTAGATGCTCTCGGTGGTTGTCAGAACGGTGGTACCTGCTCATCTGACAAGGGCGTCTCATGCCTGTGAGTATGAGAGAGAGAGAGAGAGAGAGAGAGAGAGAGAGAGAGAGTCCAATCAAGGGATGCGTTTAATTTATTCTTCCACTTTTATTTTATCTTTCATTTGAAAGAAATCATAATCTATAGCAGCAATTTACACCAGCATGCACATGCAGGATTTTCTGTTATACAAATTTATTTTGATGTTTCACAAGAACATGAAAGTCTGACAAATGACTATACACGTACATGTTTTTTTTATTTTGTTCACAAAACACCAACAGCAGCGGGAATACACGTTTTCTTGGTACCAAAATCTTGGTGCCCACATTAAACAGATCCCTAACGCGCTGATTTTAACAAAACTGTAAGTTATTTGATTCTTTGTCCGAGAATAATAACGACAAATACGGTAATATTAAACATTCAGTACAATAATATATAAGATATGAAATATCAGCCAGAGCCCCGTGTTATTTTAGATACAACTGTGACTGGTTCTGAATAAAGTATATATGTAACATATAAAGACCAACGTTTAGTATAAACGGATTTATTATGTTGTTTTCTTGCATAATATAACCTCACAAACAGAGATTCGAGCAATTGCTGCCACACTGACGTACGAATTTCGTCAGGCAAAAGGATTCGTCCTGTCATGATTGCAGTTTTTGAGTTGGTTGTTTCAGATGTCCGCTGGGCTACACGGGTCCAGTCTGTGGACAGCGGGCGACAGATGGTGACTATACGACCGTGACAGCTATCGCCGCCAGCTCCGGGGCTGTGGTTGTGCTGGTCATCGTGTTTGTTGTTGTCATCTTGTACATGAAGAGACGTGCAAGAAAGGACTTCGGCAAGACCAGGTTTGTCTTTTGAACTTATTTCTTCGTTTACACGCTGCTAGGGAGTTTGTATTATAAAAATGACGTCCCATTCCTGGACTGTGACTTGGCGAGCATTCAGTATTTAATACCAAGCACAACACAACCCGTTTTATTGCCTGATAAAAGATAAAACTATGATAAACCTAGACGTCTTACATTAAAAAAAGTCAATCAGTATTTTTATATTCAAAGCTATATATTTTTATAGGAATACTCGAGGCACGTTCTTGAATTTGTTATTGTGCAAACGGAAATACATGTCTCTGTAATCGTTTCAGAATGAGTGAGACATCGTCGGAGGCCAGCGGACCCAGCGTTTACTCTCACACCCGCTACGCGCCTGCATACCGCCCGCACATGCCCATGGGCTGGACTACATGGAAGACACAGGAGCCCGGGCAATACATGTATGGAAGCTACACGGAAAATGACTTTAAAAGTTTTTTTGACTTTATAAAGCACCAGCAGAGCTAAATTAGGATTTAAATTAAACATATCGAATTTGTTGTTGTGAACGGAGTGAATCTCTGGTCAAACTCACTTTTGTGCTAGAGCGACATACATGTTCGTTCTTTGTTTTGTTTTCAATATACATGTTTATTGAAATGTTATTATCTATTCTACTTGAGGAATGTGGACAAGTGACTCATGGGTAATGGAGTTCAGTCGACGAACTTGAGAAGGGAACTATTTCTATGTTCCGAAAGCGTCCACAATTTTATGTTAATCTTTTATTGTTATGCACCAATGGATACCAGTGGATAATTATGCACCGCTGAATTAATACAAACGGCATCATATATATATATATATATATATATATATATATATATATATATATATATATATATTGGTGTTGGACACGGAGCTTACCGGGAGTTGGGGGTAAATGGGGGTGAGTGACGTATGAACAGATTTCATCTGATGAAGACCAGGAGGAATATGAATTAAGTCTTCTTCGTTACCAGACACTTCCATTTTATCATGTCCATTATCATTACCATTATGAAAATTGTTGATATATCTTTACAATAACAAATTCGATTGATGTTACTTTGGAGTTTTACAAAAACATGTCAAACTCTAAATACATAAGGAATCAGCTTACAATATTAATATTATCTTTAAATTTTATATTGGTCAAAATTCTAAAAAATTACAAACAAAATAAATAATTTTATGTTTACTGGAATATAATAAGAACTTATTCAAAGATCAGAGTGATGGGTTAATCAGTTTAATTACAAAACACCATTCTCTGAATGGTTTATAAAGAACAGGGGCGGATCCAGGATTTTGGAAAGGGGAGGGTAACGCCCAGGAAGACTGAAAGAAAACCTAAAATAAGGCCCTCTGGACCTGGAAGGAGGTTGTCAGGGTCGCAAAATTTGATTTTAAACCCTAAATTATGTTGTTTCGGTTAAAAAAAAGGGGGGGGTTAGGACCCCTTTGACCCTTCCACTGGATCCGCCACTGAAGTATTAATTATGTGAAAGAATTACGTGAACTGTGGATGGCTGATGAAGTTTTATGAGGTCCCGCCGTTAATGGTTGGATCACCTTGTGATATTGTTAACAATATTATTATCCATTTACTAACGATGTCTGAGATTATTTATATGTCAGTAACCTATTATATAGGCGTAATTACACAAGTGCACAATTTTTATTTATTTTAGCAAACTATATTGAAGGAACATTTTTCACGTGAAAATACTGACATTCAACACTAACATTTACTGATTGAGTATTTGTATTTCAACCACCACCTTGACCTGTGGTTAAAGCATTGAGGTACGGGTTCTGTCAATGGCTAGTCGCAGGTGTTTGCTGGATAAGGCAAAAACACGGAGGTTCAGTTGTAAAAACTAGTAAACCGAGGTTCGAATAAGATGTTCGAATATGATGTAGAGGAAATAATGCATGACTTGCGAATGGTAACTAAAGAGGTTACTCATATCAACCCCAATCAAGGTAAACCTCTTGTAATATATGCTATGAAATAAATATAACTGGATGACAAAATATCATTTTGCCAGAGAACTGACTTGTGTTTGTTTTGTCCTGAAAAAGTGTTCGTGTAGCTGCAGCCTTACAGTGCCCACCATGTTCCCCAACTCTCGTAGCGTTATAGACCCTGCCCACGCAGATTGATCATGAAGGAACTTATGAAGATGAAATTCCAGCAGTGATCTAGGAGGCATTATATATATAAAATATATCTTGTAACGGGGCATAGGGACTACTCCGTCCTCGTTGTTTCATCTACCTACAGATTCCCAATGATTTAAAAAAGAAAGCCAAAAAAAGCTTGTTGATTCGTTTTTATTAAAGTAATACTGTATCGTGCAAATAGTATTTTATAGGACATCTAACGGGAAACAGAGTTTGCCAGCCAACTGGCCCGACAGAACATTACGGGGCAGTATCTGACACAGTTCTGACACTTTTTTCAAAAGTTATGTGTATATAATTTTTTTTATAAGGTAAATTATTCCTTGCTTTTGTAGCATTGTTAAACTTGCAGTTCTGAAAATAAAGCATACAATATTAAATAAATATTCTGTCAAATCCGACCAGAAACATCTGAAAAACGCCACGGGTTGTACATTGCTGCCAGGTGATTTGTTTTTGGAAGTGTCATAAGCATTTTATATATTTTTTTCTGGTATTTCTTTGTCATAATTTTGTCTTTCTACATTCATGAATTTTGGATCGTTAATCTCGTTAAATTTGTGATCATAACTTTATATTTCTAAAATTGGTATAATTTAAAAATGATCATACGCTGTTTACATATACATGTACTAGACCTAAGCTCCTACCCAATATATATGAGTGTATGCCTATATCTTGCATGAACATTCATAAACGTTTGTCATGGCAGCTGCTAGAGTATTGGAATTTTAATAATTTCAAAAGTTTTAATCTTAAAACAAATATAAACTTAGCTATTCATTTAAACAACGGCCAGTAAAGAACATTCCAAAGTTAATTAAAGACTTCAGGTTAGAAGTGAGGCGTTCCGTTTGCTTTAAACAGAAATTATACACTTTCTAATCATTTTGTCATTACACCCAATATACTCAACATATCCGAACATTGAAGAAAAACCAGATAATTTGAATATTGGTTAAGTTTTTTTTTATAGAAACAGTAGTTAGTGATATTTACCAGTGCAGTTGACATGGCCCTCACGTGCCTGGAAGTTGATTTCGGTCAACACTGACGCATTCTTATAACTTCAATATCTTTAGAAATATTGGCATTGAGAGACAATAATAATATCAGATGATAACAGATATTGGTCTTTCTCTTTCTAAAACACGTTTAGTTGGCTTCTGTAACTTTATAAACAAAGAAAACTGGAGAAGGCTAATCCTCATAAAGGGAAAATAACATTTAATATTTTACATATACATGTGTGCACATGATTATTTAGGTTTTCCAAACATACAAACTTTGTTGAGTTTTAATGGGGCCGTACAGTGGCCCAATATGCCTTAGAACTACTATTCAGAATATAGATAACACTGGTTTGTATCAGTCTTCCTCACATCTCTAATGGGGCAACAGTTCATAAATCACAATACAGTGACTTGAGATGATGTTCACACTTTTATGACACTGTTCTGGTCAAACTGCCGATCACCATGAGCACTTTTCGCAAACTGTTACACGATTTTCTTGCTAACACTGCCGTTCATGGTGAGCCCTCCCTCGACAAACTGTAACATTGTGTTCTTGTTCATACTGACCGTCTTGTTGAACTTCATTTAGAACACTATGACGTGTCCCTTTTCACTCTGTTGATCACATACTTTTGGCACATAGTGTACTTTGACACACCATATAACGTAGTGTACTTTTGACACACCATATAACAGTGTACTTTTGACACACCATATAACATAGTGTACTTTTGACACACCATATAACATAATGTACTTTTGACATACCATATAACATAGTGTACTTTTGACACACCATATTACATAGTGAACTTTTGACACATCATATAACATATTGTACTTTTGACACACCATATAACATAGTGTACTTTTGACACACCATATAACATAGTGTACTTTTGACACACCATATTACATAGTGTACTTTTGACACACCATATAACATATTGAACTTTTGACACACCATATAACATAGTGTACTTTTGACACACCATATAACATAGTGTACTTTTGACACACCATATAACAGTGTACTTTTGACACACCATATAACATAGTGTACTTTTGACACACCATATAACATAGTATACTTTTGACACACCATATAACATAGTGTACTTTTGACACACCATATAACATAGTGTACTTTTGACACACCATATAACATAGTATACTTTTGACACACCATATAACATAAGGTACTTTTGACACACCATATAACATAAGGTACTTTTGACACACCATATAACATAATGTACTTTTGACACACCATATAACAGTGTACTTTCTGGCACACCTTGACATACATGCATTCTTTCGCCACACCATGACATTATGTACATTTAACACAGTTTTACAGTGTTCTTTTTACATTGCCGATAAGTACTTTCAACACACTATATATAGCAATATTATTTTTAGAAGTACATAATATTGGGCAGTATTTTTTGTTACACTTAGATCTTCGTTTCTGTTGAGTAAAGATCAATTTACACAGTGATCTCCTTTGGATCAAGGAGATGGTTTCCTTCGAGATGTGAACGTGACACCATACCGCACGATGACCTTCTACTACGCTGGACGAACGAGTACCTTTGGCTCGGGACGCTAGTCTTGGACCCTGACAGTATAGCTTTAGCGGAGGCTCTGAACAAAGGTATTCTGCAGGCGTATGTGATAACGTTAATACCTGAGTTCGCAAAGCCTAGGAAACGGGCAACATAATCACGATAACTCTGTAGACTCTGATCAGAAAGCCGGTCCGTGTACAGCTGAACGCCATAGATAATAAAATATGGCAGCCATCCGAAAGAAAATGTTCCCATAACAAAAAGCACAGTCTTGGTGATGTTATTTTCTTTCCTGTATTTCGTTTGGATACAATACTTTATCCCTGTAGGTAAGGACTTGTTCACTGCGTTCCTGTTTCTGAATACGATGACACAGATGGAAATGTAGAGGAAAGCGAGGGCGCACCACATGACGAGGAACAGCGGGAACAAGAAAAGGGCAAACAGTTCCCAGCGGAAGATGGCGTGAATCTCACAGACCCGGTGGTCGTCTTTTCTCAGTAGTATGATCAGAAGTCCAATAAGTAACGTGATAACCCACACACTCGCTAAGGCTTTTATAAGCCTGCCTTTAGTAACCAAGCTGGACCGCTTGAGTGGTTTACTGACCGCCAGGTACCGGTCTACAGCTACTAGAACCAGACTTAATATTGACGCGATGTTTGGTAGCATCATGAAGACGAATCGAAATGTACAAAGGATCGAGTTATGGTCCAGCCAGGGAAACCAGAAGAACAAAGTGTAGTAAGGAAGAAACAGTCCCACCAGGAGGTCGGCAGCGGCAACGTTAGCCAACAGCAGATTGGAATTAGTCCGCAGTGCGCGCGTTCTGGTGTAAGCCAGCAAAAACAGACCGTTCCCCATACATATAAACACACACAATACAAAACACACGGCCGTGAAAGAAACTTTCTTGGCCAAAGAAAGTGTGTGTCCTTCTGTATGTAGCAGGGGCAGGACCGAGGGGCTGCCATTGATGCTTTGGTTCATTGTAATTTCATTTGTAAAACTATTTTCACTAAAAGTAGCTGCAGTTACCATTTTCACACAGGATAACTGTTATTCTTAGCACAAACAAATTTTTTGTACGCAGAAATTTCCCTTTTGTCTTGCGTGAATGCTTATGTCTTTTCGAATTTCCTTGAATTATGTGATTGAAATTACCTGGCTATCCACATGTTTGCCACCTAATTACCATTTGTTTCAAATTATTTGATCCGTAATCCGCCAGTAACAGGAAGTCCACACAATATCATCCATGGTAGACAGTTCAGTCCTGTTTTTCTTTTATAAAAAATCTTCCCCTCTTGAAAGCCAATGCTGCCAACGACACTGTAAACGTATTAACAAGTTATTCACAAATCGAGTTATTCACAATACATGTCCACATTACTGGTCCATTAGTTTTTCGAACAACACCTGTGGCGTCCTATGGTTGGGGGTCGGTGGAGTCCTCAGCCAGCCACACACTGACCAGACGAGGTCCAGAAGCAGCCAGGCTTCATGATGAGTGCTGTCATGATAACTGCTGATCAAACAATGTAATATGTCAGCACACAGCCGGACTCATCCAAACGGGCTATAAACTTGGTAGGCCTGTATTGGAGCTGTGAGAATCCGTGAGATTGTCACGAACATGCCCGTCATCTGAAACATTTGATTCTGAAAAAATGGCACTGTATTCTTTTACTTTTCCACAATTTAAGCCTGCTATTAACAGATGAACAGCTGTACCACAACCAGACTTATGGTACCAGACTGGTGTGTATCACCAAGCGTGTTCTATACAGGTTGGGGAAGCGGACTGACAGAGTGAACCATGCTGTTTCTGATAAAGAGTGTTTGAACATCGTCGAGTCGCCGTCATAATTATACCTCAGTAATCACAGTGGACGAGCTGGAACGTGTTCATTGACAGACTGAACTTGATTAATTACACTGACCTTAGCAAATAGGTTTGTTTAACGTCCAACCTTATCTTCAGCAAACTACTGTATGGTAATCTATTATATTCAGCTCGTAAGTCAAATTGATTCTCATATTTCCTGCCTTGCATGAAATCATATTTCACCGGCTTGCGCAATATAAACTTCGACGAAAAGCGTCGAATGTGCGAATTGGATTCTAACCAGTCTTTTCTCCATCCAGAGAAAAACAAGGGACCTATGGGTCACGGCGCTCAGCTGTAATATATGATAAAAAATATGATTTAGACTGAGGCACATGCTAATTTTATGTGGTAAAAAATAAGCTGTATTATGAGTTGTTGTTGTTTAGCTTATGTATGATTTTTATAGTACCTTTGGAGACAGGGAAGAGGATTGATTTCATTTAATTTATTAACAAATGGAGTGCTATTGTCACACAGAATTGACTTGGCCATATAACTTATAAGCAGAACATATAATATAAGAGTTTAACTATTTATTATAAAAATTACAAATATTGTCCCAAATATAATTTTTATTAAAATAATAAGAGAATAGTATGATTTTTTTCAAATAAAATATAACTGAAATGATTATTAAAATAATATTAAAGAATATATTCATGAATGCATTTATGAATACATTTCGAAAGTATTTGCACTGGTATTCATATACTTTCATTTTTACCTGAATTCCCATTCTTATGAAAGAAATTTTATAATGGAGTACATATTCATATTCGTGTTTAAATACAACTGCAAAGTATTCGCACCATGTCTGGTATTTATTCAGTTTTCACCAAACAATGATGTTGAGAATCCAGAATATACAAAATTAACACATTTAAATAATGATCATAAGTACCTGGTTTTATTGCTTTTATTTATATTAAAAAAAAATAAATGTAATATATTCATTTTGGACTAATTTCACATCAATGTACACATTAGACACCGTAGGAATCTAGATTAATATTATCAACTACATCTTTGTCTATCATTAATTTCCTTCATATGATCCCTAATGATCAGTAATGAATAATATGATTTACTTTTTTATCATTAAAATTGAACTGAAAAATACCATAGGTGACTGCATGGTGTTATTTGGAATACATGACATTCTATCCATCGATATAAGATTCTTATATCATCAGTAACTGCAAGTTAATTTCCTGTTATTATCAACTAACAAATTCCTTTTCTATTTTTCTTTAATTTGTTGTTAAAAACCAATAAAAATTTATTAATTTATTGTTTATTGTTATGTTGTTGGTTAAAACTACTAGATGAGTTGGGTTGGACACCTGGATCAACTGTGGCTGGCCATTATATAATAAGCTGCCTGCAGCCCCAGTTTATGCCTCGCCACAAGCATGCATAATTTGCTGAAAGGTCAAGATACAGGTGACTCAAGAGGTGCTACAGAGAGCCAAGGTCTGACATGGTCTCATAAAAACATTAATAAAAGCTACAATTTTTGGCCAATTTCTTTCAGCTTTTTAAACTAAAAAGCTGAAATCTTTATGTGTACATGATATGAAAATTATATCAACAGTGCTCACAGGAAACAAACATGCCATGGTCAAAGTTGGGCAAAATTTCAGGTACTAATTTTATATTTATACTAATAACTTATAAAATTTGAAAAATTCAGAACTAATTTTGGGTATTCAATTGAATCTTGATTAAATAATGTTACATCCCTGACAAAAAATCTCTAGCTTCAGCAATCCTCTTGTTAAGGGAGTAAATATATTTCTTGATTTTTTACAAAGTGCATTATGTTTGGGCCCATAACTTAAAACAATTACGCAATACTGACATCATTTCTGGCATGTGCATAGAGAATGTATAGAAAAATATGTATATTATATATGATGAAAGTCAGATCAGTGGTTTTGATATTAGGCAGTCTTGAAGTGTAACAACGGGTTTTTAATGGAAAAATGAAGTTTTTCATTAATATCTCGAAGGTATTAAGTCCTAGTGACCAAATTCTTGGCATGGTAGGGGATTTTTGAGACATCTAATTGTATGCAAAATTTTAGGAACTGAGAGCTGAAGCTGGGGAGCTGAGCACTTGCAAACTGCATGACACTAGCTTGATGTAAACAATATGTTACATGGTGCTTGAAAACTTGAATAAAATCTACAGTTTTTGATCAACTGGTTTCAAATTTTTGGTGTTAACAGACAAAACTATAAAAAAAAATATGCTGTGGAAATTAAATCCAATGTACTTACAGGAAAAAAACGTGCCATGGTCAAAGTTGGACAAAATTTAAGGTACCAATTTTTATTTTTGTTAATATTTTAAAAAATTTAAAAGATTTTGATCTAATTTTGGGTATACAATTTAATTTTGATTAATTAAAGTTATATTAACTGGAAAAAAAGTTTATAGCTTTAACATATTTTGTGTTAAGTGATCAAATATCTTTCCTGATTTTTTACACAATGTATTATGTTTGGGTCCATAACTTTTTTAAATTATATAATACAGACATAATTTCTTGAATGTACATAGGAACTATATAGAGGAATATTTATGGTAAATATGAAGAAAAACAGATGAGTGGTTTTGATATTAGGCAGTCCTGAAGTGTGAAAATAGGTTTTTAATAAAAAATTGAGGTTTTTCCTTAATTTCTCAAAGGAACGAAGTCGAAAAGACCCAGTTTTTGGCTTGGTGGGAGATCTTGGGGACATCTAACATTATGCCGAATTTTGGATTCCTAGGTCTTACGGTTTCAAAACGTGCCACATCTACGGACGGACGGACAGACGGACGGACGACGGACAATGGAGCATGACTATAGTTCAGATGACTTATAGTCAGCTGAGCTAAGAAGTCCATACATGTGCATTTTTCATAAAAATTTCTGTCTTTCATGAAATTTTCTAAGTTCAGGATCTGCCATATGGTCAAAAATAGGTCGACTGGGACGAAACGCGAAGTCGATCTGTAAGTGGTCATTATGCGCCCACAGACCAAACATTTGGTTAGTATCTGTAAGCATTGCATTGCGAAACTAGAATATTAGCAAAAGCTGATAATCAGTTATAAATATAAATTGGAGAGGTATGTAAGTGGTCATTATGCGCCCACAGACCAAACATTAGGCCAGTATCTGTAAGCACTGCATTGCGAAACTAGAATATTAGCAAAAGCTGATAATCAGTTATAAATTTAAATTGGAGAGGTATGTACCATGTTTCATAACAAACCACCAAATGGTTCCTGAGATATAAGCTTCTGAGTGTTTTTGTATAATCAGCTCTAAAACAAAGAAAAATTGGTCAAGGTCATCCATCTTTGCACTTGACCAAGATTTTGTTGATATACATCTGCACTGATGAAATAAAATTCAAACGGTGAACCCTTCTAGAGATATCCCGCTTACAAGGCCAAAATTGAAAATCCGATAAAAATTGATTAAAAAATCAGAAATTGCAGGTGTCGCCACTAAAATTGTGAAGCACGTACAGACCATCAGTCCCAATGATTATTATAAGTTTTGTGAAAATCCACACAATGGTGCTGAGATATAAACTTCTGAGTGTTTTTCTATAATCAGCGCTAAAATGTAAAAATGGGTCAAGGTCACCCATCTTCGAACTTGACCGAGATTTTATCGATATACATTCACTGATGAAGTGAAATTCCAACGGTGAATCCTTTTAGAGATATCCCGCACACAAGGTAAAAGTTAACAGACTCCGGACGGACAGACAGACGGACGGACAGACGAACAGCTTGGGTGACGACAATAGCCCATCAGCCTATTTTTCATGAAATTTTTCTATGTTTAGGAGCCGTAAAACAATCAAAAGTAGGTCAACCGGAACGAAACGCGAACTCGATCTGTAACTGGTCATTATCTGCCTACACAAAAAATCAGGGTCGTATATGCAAACATTGCGAAAAAAAAGTCCGTACATATGCATCTGTTATGAAAATTTCTATTTTTCATGAAACTTTCTCTGTTCAGGAGCAGTCAAATGGTCAAAAGTAGGTCAACTGGGACAAAACAGTAACTCGATCGTGAGCTGGTCAATATCAGACCACACACCAAAAATCAAGCAAATATCTGCGGGCATTGCGAAAAAAAAGTCCGTACATGTGTATTTGTCATGAAAATTTATATTTTTCATGAAATTTTCGAAGTTTAGGAGTCGTAAAACAGTCAAAGGTAGGTCAACTGGGACGAAACGCGAACTCGATCTGTAACTGGTCATTATCTGCCCACACACAAATAAATCAGGCCAATATCTGGAGGCATTGCGAAAAAAGTCCGTACATGTGTATTTGTCATAAAAAATTTCTATTTTTCATGCAATTGTCTAAATTTAGGAACCGTAAAACGGTCAAAAGTAGGTCAACCGGGACGAAACGCGAACTCGATCTGTAACTGGCCATTATCTGCCCACACACCAAAAATCAGGCCAATATCTGCAGGCACTGTGAAAAAAGTCCGTACAACTGTTTGATTTCGGAATGACGGATGGACGGAATGACGGACATGGGTAAAACTATATGCCCCGGCCACTTTGTGGTGGGGGCATTAAAATCAAGGAATTCCATGCAAGAATTATTTTGAAAAGGGTGCTTCTGTATTAATTTTTATTCAATAATAGTCAACTGTACTGAGCTTTCATAAATAATGGCTATATTTATTAAGAAATCTTTGACCTAATGCAAGATTACAATAATATACGTCCCACTGCTTTCACTTTTATAGTTTTTGAGATAATATGTTCTAAAGGAATTTAAAGATGGTTTTCAAGTGGCCACATTGGATTTCTGACAGGTCGGAAATTGAACAACAAACATTCTCTAAAAGGGACCAAACATTAAAAAAAATAATCACAGAAACTGCACTGGCAAAAGGATTTCTAAGCTGGATACCTGGCAGACATGATGGGTTTCTGACAAGTCTGACATTTGATATCACACATCCTCCAATTAGAGACCAAACAGGTGGCAATTGCTTCAAAGAATGTTATAGTGATGAATGTCCAAAACAATTCAAAAGGCATGATCAGGTTGGAGAGCTTTCATATCAGATTTATGGACATGCAAATGTAAAAAGTGTAAGTCCAATATTTATTAATTATCACCTTGCTTTTCAATGGGGTCAGCAGGGTAGGTAAACTGCAAAACCTGAAAAAAAAAAGAAACGCAGAAAGCATCACTAAGAGTCTTGTAATCAAATAAAGCCTTCCTAAATCCAGGTACAGACCAACATATTATCAGAACAAACACTTTGTCGTATATCTGATGATTTGTATAATAATATTCAGATATCTAGAAAACTAAGTTGATTGCTTTGATTCCATGAAATAACCTGCAAAATGTTCCCATAATCTTATAAATCAGTAGCTAAACTTTAACACTTAACTCTAGTAGTCTTAATGTCTGGCTAAAGCATTTTGGCCACAGTGTTTTTGTTATGCACTAATGATATCTCCCAATCACTCCATGGGCTGATACAAAAGGGAGTCATATATCACAAGTGTCACTGACAATTATGGGCACTAAGTGAGATGTACCAGTTGGAGTGCAATGGTTATATATACAAGAAAAATAGAGATGGTCTACAAAGTAAGTTTTAATTGTGAACATTCCTGCCCTATGACCTTGGCCTTTTGCCCACATATCAATTGGATTCTTTTTAAAGTGATGGTTAACAACTGGAGTAATCACTTGGCAACCAATATGAGAATAACTTTGACCTGCAACCTTTAACCTCCTGACCAGCTGACCTCAAAAATCAATAAGTTATTTCTTCAAGCAAAAAGACCCATAAATATGTTTGAATCAATTTATTTAGTGATGCATAAATTAGGCATATGTGAAGACTGAAGGTTTTGGATAAACAGTTTAGCTTGAAATATGTTCACAAGCATTTGGAACGATTTAGTATTGTGACCTTGACCTCTGGAACTCAACATCAATAGGGTTCTTCCCCTTTTGGTAGGTTAGCCATATGTGACAGATGGAAGTTATAGGTTGAAAAGTTTGCCTTAAAATGACTCCACGCAAGAAATGGTTGCTGTGAACTTGACCTTTGACCTAAAATCAACAGGTCCTTTTCCCCTTTGGCAGAGAAGCGATATGTCAGTGCTGGAAGGTTTGGAATGAAAATTCTAGCTTGAAATGTGTCCTTGACCTTTGACCTTGTGACCTCAAAATCTTTAGGATTCTTCTCCCTTTTCTTAGGTTAGCCATATGTGAAAGATCAAAAGATTTGGATGAAAGGTCTGGCTTAAAATGCATCCACAAGCTTCTCAAAGAAGTTGGTCCTGTTACCTCGATTTTGTGACCTCAAAATAATTATGGTTCTTCCCCTGTTGGTAGGTGAGCTGTATGTGAAAGATGGAAGGTTTGGGATGAACATGTTGGCTATAAATATTAAATCTGGGGGTGCAAACACACTCCCTAACTCGGAGAATATTGGTCGCAGTTACCTTATTTCAGGTTTGCAAGGAGATCTTTTTAGAACCTCTAAAAGATCAAAGGGTTCATGGTCCTAGCCCTTAAGGTTACGATTTGTGCCCTGCTAACGGACGGATGGCCAGACGGACAGACGGAAGGACAAGGACAGAGACCCATCGCTATAGCACAGCATGACTTAAAGTCAGCTGAGCTAATAACGCGAAAACAAGAAAAGGATTATAAGTGGATTATAAAAAGCCACCATTTTCCGGTACATGACAATGAACACTAACCAAGCTCTTCGGTCAACTTGATTTTTGGATCAATCCATGCAAGCTTTCTTGATATATTTAAGAATTTGTCTGATCTCAAGGTCAAGGTGACTCTCCTAGTAAAGGTCATGACCCATTTTTACCAGGCTTCGTCCTCTCATCCATTTCTATGCAAAAATAAAGTTTGGTAAAGATCAGTAAAATATTATATATTCAAATAAAGGAACCGGTAATATAATTTTATTAGTTACATAGTCTTGTCCCAGCTGATACAGCCACAAGTCTTAATGTCATTTGTGAAACATATTTGACATCTTTAATTAGTACTTGTCTCAGTAAAGTTAAAAATTTTGACTTATTTTATTTTTTTTTAAATTTTGAAATAAATAGAAATTAACAAGCTGAAACACTTGTAAAAAACATGGAAATTTAGATTAATTTTATCAACTGCATCTTTGTCTATCATAAATTTCCTTCATTTAATCCCTAATGGTAAAAAAAAACACTATAAATTATTTATTTATTTTTTTTCTTTGTTAAAATTGAAATAAAAAATACTATAGGTGACTGCATGGTGTTATTTGGAATACATTTTCATCCACCCATACAAAATCCATAAAACAGTAATTGCAAGGTAATTCCCTGTTACTCACCAACTATCAAATTCTTTTTCTATCAATTTTTCTTAAAGTTGTTATTGTAGACCTATAGAAATTAATTTATCTATTGTTATATTATGTTGTTGGTCAAAACAACTAATGATGAGCAGGGTTGAACACCTGAATCAACTGTGGCCAGCCATAAGCTGCTTGGCTGACCAATATATCCACCGCCTCAAGCGTGCATACTTTGCCTGAAAGGTCACAAGGTGATATACAGGTGACTAAAGAGGAGCTTTGGAGAGCCTCTCATAAAAACAGTAATAAAAACTACAGTTTTCGGTCAATTCTTTTCAAATTTCAGAACTTAGAAGCTTAAATCCTTAAGCATGCATGATATGAAAATTAAATCAACAGTGCTTACAGGAAACAAACTTGCCATGGTCAAAGATGTTCAAAATTTAAGGTACCAATTTTATATTTATACTCATAACTTTTTGCGTATACAATTGAATCTTGATTTAATGAAGGTTTGTCACTGACAAAAACAAGGGACCCATGAGTCACGGCGCTCAGCTGTTATATATGATAAAAAATATGATTAGGAAAGAGGCACAGGCATGTTTTGTGTGGTAATAAATATAAGCTTTAATATGAGTTGTTGGTGTTTAGCTTGTGTATGATTTTGATAGTATCTTTGGAGACAGGGAAGAGGATTGATTTCATTTATTTTATTAACAAATGGAGTGCTATTGTCACACAGATTTTGACTTGGCCATATAACTTATAAGCAGCACATATTATAAAAGAGTTTAACTATTCATTAAAATTTAATAACAAATATTGTGCCAATATAATTTTTATAAAAAAAAATAAAAGGAAAATCATATGATTTTTTTTAAATAAAATATAAATGAAATGATTATTGAAATAATATTATAGAATATATTCATGAATGCATTCATGAATACATTTTAAAAGTATCTGCACTGGTATTCAAATACTTTATTCATTTTTACCTGAATTCCCATTCTTATGCAATAAAATTTTTTAATGCAGTACATATTCATAGTCGTATTCAAATACATTTGCAAAGCATTCGCACCATGTCTAGTATTTATTCAGTTTTAACCAAACAAAGATGTTGAGAATCCAGAATATACAAAATTCACAAATTTAAATAATGATCATAAGTACCTGGTTTTATTGCTTTTATTTATATTTAAAAAAATGTAATATATTCACTTTGGACTACTTTCACATCAATCTACACACTAGACACAGTAGGAATCTAGATTAATATAATCAACTGCATCTTTGTCTATCATTAATTTCCTTCATATGATCCCCAATGATTAGTAATGAATAATATGATTTATTTTTTTATCATTAAAATTTCACTGAAAAATACCATAGATGACTGCATGGCGTTATTTGGAATAACATTGACATTAACATTCTATCCATCCATACAAGATTCTTACATCATCAGTAACTGCAAGTTAATTTTCTGTTACTCATCAACTAACAAATTCCTTTTCTATTAATTTTTCTTTAATTTGTTATAAAAAAACCAATACAAAATTATTAATTTATTGTTGATTGTTATGTTGTTTTTCAAAACAACTACTAGATGAGTTGGGTTGGACACCTGGATCAACTGTGGCTGGGCATTAGCTGCCTGGCTGCCCCAGTGTATGCTTCGCTCACGCATGCATAATCTGATGAAAGGTCAACAAGGTCAACATACAGGTGACTGAAGAGGGATTGGATTAAGCCTGGGTCTGACATGGTCTCATATAAACATTAATAAAAGCTACAATATTTGGCCAATTTCTTTCAGCTTTCTAAACTACAAATATGAAATCCTTATGTGTGCATGATATGAAAATTATATCAACAGTGCTCTCAGGAAACAAACGTGCCATGGTCAAAGTTGGGCAAAATTTAAGGTACTAATTTTATATTTATACTAATAACTTATAAAATTTGAAAAATTCAGAACTAATTTTGGGTATTCAATTGAATCTTGATTAAATAATGTTACATCCCTGACAAAAAATCTCTAGCTTCAGCAATCCTCTTGTTAAGGGAGTAAATATATTTCTTGATTTTTTAAAAAGTGCATTATGTTTGGGCCCATAACTTAAAACAATTACGCAATACTGACATCATTTCTGGCATGTGCATAGAGAATGTATAGAAAAATATGTATGTTCTATATGATCAAAGTCAGATCAGTGGTTTTGATATTAGGCAGTCTTACAATGTAACAATGGGTTTTTAATGGAAAAATGAAGTTTTTCATTAATATTTTGAAGGAATTAAGTCCTAGTGATCAAATTCTTGGCATGGTAGGGGATTTTGGAGACACCTAACTGTATGCTAAATTTAAGGAACTTAGAGCTGAAGCTGGGCACTAGCGAACTGCATAACACTAGCTTGATGTAAACTTGATGTGACATGGTGCTTGAAAACTTGAATAAAATCTACAGTTTTTGATCAACTGGTTTCAAATTTTTGGTGTTAACAGACAAAATGCTAACAAAAACATGCTGTGAAAATTAAATCCACAGTACTTACAGGAAAAAAACGTGCCATGGTCAAACTTGGGCAAAATTCAAGGTACCAATTTTATATTTTTGCCAATATTTAAAAAAATTTAACAGATTTTGATATAATTTTTGGTATACAATTAAATTTTGATCAATTAAAGTTGTATTACTGAAAAAAAGTCCCTACCTTTAACACTTTTGGTCTTAAGTGACCAAATATCTTTCCTGATTTTTTTACAAAGTCCATTATATTTGGGCCCATAACTTTTTTAAAATAAATAATACTGACTTAATTTCTGGCATGTACATAGGAACTATAGAGAGGAATATTTATGGTAAATATGAAGAAAACCAGATGAGTGGTTTTGATATTAGGCAGTCCTGAAGTGTGAAAATAGATTTCTAATAAAAAATTAAGTTTTTCCTTAATATCTCGAAGGAACGAAGTCCTATTGACCCAATTTTCGGCATAGTAGGAGATTTTTGGGAATTCTAACTGTATGGCAAATATCAGATTCGTAGGTCCAATGGTGTCGAAACATGCCAGTCTTAAGGACGGACATCCGGACAGACGGACGGACAGACAGACAGACGGACGGACAATGGACCACGACTATAGCTCAGATGACTTATAGTCAGCTGAGCTAAAAATCTCTACCTTCAGCAATTCTCATGTTAAGGGAGTAAATATATTTCTTGATTGTTTGTGCATTATGTTCGGGCCCATTACTTAAAACAATTACGCAATACTGACATCATTTCTGGCATGTGCATAGAGAATGTATAGAAGAACATGTATATTATATATGATTAAAGTCAGATCAGTGGTTTTGATATTAGGCAGTCTTGAAATGTAACAATCGGTTTTTTCATGGGAAATTGAAGTTTTTTCTTTATTCTCGAAGGAATGAAGTCCTAGTGACCAAACTTGTGGTATGGTAGGGTATTTGGGGGACATCTAACTGTATGCCAAATTTTGGGAGCTGAGAGCTGGCCTAGGAAGCTGGGGAGCTTTGCTCTAGCAAACTGCATAACACTAGCTTGATCTAAACAATACTTTACAAGGTGCTTGAAAACTTTCATAAAATCTACAGTTTTTGATCTACTGGTTTCAAATTTCAGATGTTAACAGATGAAATGCTTATAAAAACATGCTGTGAAAATTAAATCCACAGCAGTTACAGTGCCATGGTCAAATCTGGGCAACATTTAACGTCCTGATTTTATATTTATGCTAATAACTTAAAAAAATTGAAAAATTCAGATCTAATTTTAAGTATACAGTTGAATCTAGATTAAATTTAGTCACGTACCTGAAAAAAAGTCTCTAGCTTCAGCAATTCTCAAGTTAAGGGAGTAAATATATTTCCTGAATTTTTAAAGTGCAGTATGTTCAGACCCATAACTTCAAGAATTTAAAAAAATAATAAACTTATTTCAGGTATGTACATAGGAAATATATAGAAGAATGAATATGATTAAAATGATCAATATCAGGTGAATGTTATTGATATTAGGCAGTCTTGAAGTGTAACAATGGGTTTTTAATGGTTTTTCCTTAATTTTCTTGAAGGAACAAAGTCCTTTTGACCAAATTTTCAGTATGGTAGGAGATTTTGAGGATATCTAATTGTATGCTGAATTTCAGATTTGTAGGTCCAACGGTTTCAAAACATGCAAGTTTAACCGATGGATGGACAGACAGACTGCTGACAGAAAAAGGACAATAACTATAGCTAAGATGACTTATAGTCAGCTGAGCTAAAAATCTTTCCTAATATTTTGACAATTTACATAATGTTCTTGCCCTTAACTCCAACAAATTATGCAATATGAACCTAATCTCTGGTAAGTTTATAGGAAACATATAGAGGATTAGTTATTTTAAATATGAACAAAATAACACTGGTGGATTTTATATTAGGTAGTCTTGATATGTAACTTTAGGATTTTAATGAAAAATTATGGTTTTTCTTAATTTCTCGAAGGAATGAAGACACAGTGTCCCAGTTTTCAGTTTGTTAGAAGAACTTGGGCACATAACTGTATGTAGAATTGTGGACGTTTCAAAATGTGTCTTGTTGACGGACGGTCAAAGAACCATCGCTATAGGTCATCTGACCTATAGCCAGCTAAGCATAAAATCTTGACTAGTGAAGATGTGCAAGTAAGGCCACCAGGTGGCGTGTGCTATGTTTATATTTTGCCCTGTTGATCAGTCACAGTTCAATCTGGGCTCATGAGGAAAAAAAATAATTGGCATATTCCATACTATTTTTATTACATTTAACATACATGGTGCCTTTAAAATGAATGCTTATTCAAAACGAAAAGTCATTGTTCCTATATTTTATTTGCATATATATTAACATATAAAATGCTCCTTAACTGAATGTCTGTTTAAATATTTGAAGAAAAAGTTTTCCTTTGTTAGAAATAATTTATAATTGTTCACTGAGGTGTTTGGAGATATATTAACTAGGCATAAATCAAACAGATTTCTATGATAATGTAAACTTTAGGTCACTTATCTTAGACTTGTGCTCTGATCCGAGTGATTTATTGTACATTGAAACCTTTACTACAAAATTCTTTCCAGAACTGGAGAAAATGAAATTTTAGAATATTTAATAAAATATTCTTTTATGATATATTAGATGTTCCTGCAGGATTAAAAATTGAGAATTTGAAACCTAAGCATGAAAATAAAAGACTTCGGATAACAATAAAACATGATAGGGGTATTGCTTCATTACAGACTGTTATAAGCTCAGAACTTGACATAATCTTTACTGAAAACTAACATGTTAAGTGTGTGCAACCATCTGTTATGAAAAACAACAAACATGTCCAAATTCATTAAATGTCAGTAAATCAAATTAAGTGGAAAACACGACTTTGTAAACATCTATAACTCAGAACTACAACTAACCTGTATTTAGATGTAAAGAAAACACAGAAACTTACAAAGTTTACAGATTCATGGCATACAACCAGTACATCCACTGTTTTAATATCACATTTGTTATATGAGTATAAGCTACCAGTGACATGTATTAAAGTCAGTAACAAGAACAAAATAACAACTTAGACTGATTTTACCAAAAATTTGCATGGACATAGATGTGTGTTCAAGGCACAATGGTGGAATTTTAGAATTTAATAAAAAATGCAAGTTGAACACCAATTAACTATTTGGTGCACAAAACTGTGTAAAATTTGCTATGTACCACACAGAATTTAGCCATAGGGACCTAAATTTTAATCTTTAGACCTAGACCTACCTGCCTCCCAAATTGAAATCTTCTGACCAACTGTTCTGACACATGACCTTTGCTTGGTTCCAACTTTGAAGGCACTGATATTATCAGTCTCAATAATACAATGCCCACAAAAATACGAGTGCAGCCACCTGTCATGCTAACCTGGTGAACCCATCCAAGACTAAACATTACCGGTAAAGGTTACAACAATCCAAGCAGTCATTGGTCAGAATCTTATATTTGGTTTAAATCTTCAGACCACTGGAATTATGATTGTGATATAACACTCGCCTGATGGTGATGCAGAATTGATTAAGTCAATCATCCTCAAATATTCTAATTTGATCTTTGAACAGATATGGGAAAACATTTCATGTTGGCAATGAAAATGTATATAAAATGTTTGATATGCAGCTTTCAAAACTAAAGAGAGATTGTTTTAAATACTCAACAATACCATCTTTTAATCTTGTCCCCTGCTCACCTTTTGTCACAGTAACTTTGGGTCCCATGAGACTTCTGCTCATTTTAATGTCAGGCTCTTTCCATGGCAGTAACAATGCATGCACTGATAACATTACTAAAGTTCTACAGGCACAGAGTGACCACTAAGGCTCAACATGACCGGAAAAATTCCAAGCTTACAGATCTGATCAGTGAAAACTTGTACATTTTCAAACAAAGTATCTTTCATCAAATTTATTTGAATTACAAATCATCTAACTCACCATGTCCTTAAATTAACAAAGTAACATCATCCACATAGTAACTTTGTTTCCACTCGACAAAATACTTTAAATAAATCTCTTTAAAAAAATACCAAAGTAACTATTCATGAATCAGGGGAACATTTTCTGCACCTCATAACTGAAAACTCTCTTAATGAATAGAATAACACATTACATGACATTCATCCCCAAAATAAGTTAACATATTCTCAGTATATAAAAATATATAACAAGATGTTTGTAAAATTTATAAAGTCAATAAAGAAGAGCTAAGAGGCATTATAACACTGAGCACCGCTGACCCCATACCACTTCATGTTCATAATTAATGTACATGACAAAGTTACCCAATGTTAAAATCAACTGCTCTTAGCTGAAACACAATTGTTCACTCTGTTAATATCAAAATATGCAAATGGTGACTTTGTTAATGATGATCACATAAACTATTTTTAGTGCATTAGTTATTAACACATTCTTAACCACCAAAAATGGAAGGCACACAATGTGCAGAATTTAAGTATTTCAATTATTCCTAGATAAATAAATAATATATACATTGCACTGCATGGATAAACTGTAAAATGATATGTAGAGAGATGGACGTAATGAATTCTTCACGCTAAAGGCTTTGTCACTTCAACAAATGCTGAAGGAAACACGCCCTCCCTGCCACCTAGAGAGCCCTTCATCCACTCAGCACTGACCTCCTCCAGTAGTGTTATCATGTCTCCAGCCTGTCAAACACAACAAATTACATCATTGTATTGAAAATAATATCATTGTATCAGCCAAAATTATATCAATGTAGCAACTAAAATTATATCATTGTATCAACGAAAATTATATCATTGTATCTCAGGCAAAATATAATGATGAGTGAAATCTAAAACATGACCTAAAATTGAAACTGAAATGTCATTACCTTGAAAGACAAATCACCCTCTGCCTCCCCAGGGAAATCGTAAAGAGCTTTAGCTGTCCCTGTAGATGTAGCAGTCATCACAGGTGATGAATCTGAAATACATGTATAGACATGGTTAATAAGATTGAACTGCAAGGAAAAAAGCACATGGCTTTTAGCCATATCATTGTTGATGTGGTTGTGGATGCTTTGCTGGAGAGCTGCAGCAGGAGTTATTGTCTATAATGAACTTGTTAATAAATGGGTCCTGTGACCTTGACCTTTGACCCTGTAACCCAAAAATCAATAATAATCTTCCCCTATTGGAAGGTGAACAATACCTGGAAGATGGAAGCTTTGTGTTGAAAAGTTTGGCTTAAATGCATCCACCATCTTTTTATAAAATGGGTCCTGAGCTCATGACCCAAAAAATAATCAAAAGCGTTCTTAATATAGTAGTAGGCCATATATATTCTAAGTCTGAAACCAATAAGTCAAACCAAACTGGAGTTATCCTCTGGAAACAAATTTGTGGACAGTTGGCCCTTGTGACCCCAAATTCAATCAGCTCTTTCCCCTATTGGCAGGCCAGCAACATGCACAATATGGAAGGTTTAGGATGAAAAGTTTGGCTTTAAAAGCTTCCAAAATCTGTTTATATAAGTGGGCCTATTATCCTGATCTTTGACCTCATGACCCAAAAATCATGATGGTTCTTGCTATAGTGGTCGGCCATGCATAAGTAGAGTTTGAAATCCATATGTCAATCCAAACTGGAGATTTCATCTGGAAAAAAATTTGTGGAAGGACAGAAAATTTGAAGGACAGACATACAGACAGACAGACAGACTGGGTACTTACTATAGAGCACCCACTTATGATCAATAAACACACCAGGTTCCACGGCACTATATGAAACCACAGCTTATAAACTGGCAGGATTTTTGTCATTTTATGGTCTCAAATGAAGAAACAAGGCCTACAGGCCTAATGCGTACCTGTGCAAAGTTTGGGAGTGTGAATGGAGGTTTATTTTTAAAATTTAATATTGATCCTTTTAAGTCCTGCATATCTACCTTAGTCATTATGATTTCAGCAAAATGGACATTTCAGACCTGCAAGTTTCAGACTAGGACATTTTAAAACTAGAATATGGGTAGTTGACAAGCGACTATGTGTATCCGCAGAAATCAGAGTGGGATGGGTGAAGTGAGGCATGGATTAAGTGGCAAGGGAATAGTGTGAGGTGTGTTGTATATTAGCATGGATGTCTGCAGCTTAAACGTGAATGTAGGTGGTGCCACCTGTCATAAAATTGAGAAAAATTGTCCAGGATGTATAAACCTGCAAAATTTCAGGTGGATAAGTCAAACCACTGTTGAGAGATGAGTGATATTATCCAAAGGCAGATGAACAGATGGACGCTGCGCATAAGTGGTGGCAGGTGGCGCCACCAGTTTTGCCTATGATGAAGAGCTATGCGAGATCTATAAACATGCAAACTTTTGGCCAAATCGGTCAAACAGTTCCAGATATATGAGCTTGGATGTCTGCAGAGTGAACGTGAATGTAGGTGGTGCCACCTGTCATAAATCGAGAAAGCTGTCCAGGATGTATAAACCTGCAAAATTTCAGGTGGATAAGTCAAACCACTGCTGAGATATGAGTGATTTTATCACAAGGCAGATGAACAGATGGACACTGTGCATAAATGGTTGCAGGTGGCGTCACCAGTTTTACCTATGATGAAGAGCTATGTGAGATCCATACACATGCAAAATTTTGGCCCAATTGGTCAAACTCTTACGGAGATATAAGCTTGGATGTCTGCAGAGTAAATCTAAATGTAGGTGGCGCCACCTGTCATAAAATTGAGAAAGCTTTCGAGGATGTATAAACCTGCAAAATTTAAGGTAGATATGTCAAACCACTGCTGAGATATGAGTGATATTAAGCCAAGTCAGATGAACCGATGGATGCTGTGCATAAATGGTTGCAGGTGGTGCCACAAGTTTTGCATATGATGAAGAGCTATGTGAGATCCATACACATGCAAAATTTTGGCCCAATCGGTCAAACGGTTCCTGAGATATGAGCTTGGATGTCTGCAGAGTAAATGTGAATGTAGGTGGCGCCACCTGTCATAAATCGAGAAAAATTGTCCAGGATGTATAAACCTGCAAAATTTCAGGTGGAAAAGTCAAACCACTGCTGAGATATGAGTGATATTATCACAAGGCAGATGAACAGACGGACGCTGTGCAAAAAGGGTTGCAGGTGGCGCCACCAGTTTTGCCTATGATAAAGAGCTATGTGAGATCTATATACATGCAAAATTTTGGCCCAATCGGTCAAACAGTTCCAGATATATGAGCTTGGATGTCTGCAGAGTGAACGTGAATGTAGGTGGTGCCACCTGTCATAAATCGAGAAAGCTGTCCAGGATGTATAAACCTGCAAAATTTCAGGTGGATATGTCCAACCACTGCTGAGATATGAGTGAAATTATCCCATAGATGAACAGATGGACGCTGTGCAAAAATGGTTGCAGGTGGCACCACCATTTTTAGTGTATGTTATAAAGCTATCAAAGGGCTACATTTGTGCAAAATTTTTAGCCTGATCGGTCAAACGGTTACCAAGATATGCGGGTTTATGTGTGGAAACAGATGCACAAATGGAAGCTGGGCAGCAAGGTAAGGTCAGAGGTCAACCAAAAATGAGGGCAGAGCAGTTCACATGTGACCTTATGATGAAACCAATTCCCTTAAAATGCAAACCAAGTTTTTTCAAACAGTTGAAAGATATAGTTCCAATAATCTGGGAATTCTGCATCTAAACATTGTCTAGACGTCTAGACACATTGTCTAGACACCCCCCCCCCCCCAGCCAGGTCAGATGCCATGGTGATATCTGGACCCCACCTGTTTGTACAGAGTGACCTCTTGACTTGGCTGCTGAAACTCAGCATAAAGTCAAATCTGTTTTAAAATACAGAAAGCCTTTTTCAATTGGCTACAATGCTTTTTTAAAACTGTATTTACCCAATCTATTCTTATAAAACTGGCAGAACCCTACCATAGAATAATTCTTGTAAAGTTTAAACCAATCAGCTGAACAGTTTCATCATAAATCAGTGTATAAGCTAGAAGAGTTTAAAATTACATTTTAGCTTGTAACAAGTGACCCATGGGTCATGACGCTCAGCTGACTGGGAAGAGATTTGGCAAAGGAAATTTTATCATCTGAATGGAAGTATATACCCATTCAACTGAAGCATCAAACAGATTAACCAACAGGCCAAGATTGTGACTGTATTTATATATCTCAAAAATAGAGAAAAAATGCATAAACTTTAAAAAAAATACAGGTGGTTCCACCAGTCTGCAGAAACTAATAAAAACACTTAATGGTCAGTATCCAGGCGAATCATGGTGAACTCTGCATTAGTTGTTCAGATACTTCAGCTTTTGTATCAAATTTTCCATTATTCTGAGGGATACTTCCTATAATCCTATAGCTTCAAGGATATGGGTAACAGAGACCTAGTTTCAGGTTTCCACAGACACTTTTCATGGGCCTCCTTGCATGACAAGAATGAAGATTCTAAGTCCTGTTCATTACAATTTGTGCCATGTTAACAGATGACAGCATCCTTAAAGGTCTCAAAAATAGAAAAAAAATAAATTCTTAATAAAACCTGAACAAATACAGGTGGTGCCACCAGTCTGCAGAAACTGATGAAACACTCAATAATCAATATCCATGCAAAGAATCATGGTGATCTCTGCATTAGTTGTTCAGAAGCTTCAGCTTTTGTATCAGATTGTCCATTATTCTGAGGGATACTTCGGAGTCCTATAGCTTGAAGGATATGGGTAACAAGTTTCCATGGAGACTTTTCATGGGTCTCCCAGTGTGTCAAGAATGAAGATTCTAGGTCCAGTTGTTATGATTTGTGCCCTGTTAACAGCTGTTCATATCTTTAAAGGTCTCAAAAATAGAGAAAAAAATTCATTAAAAAACCTGAACAAATACAGGTGGTGCCACCAGTCTGCAGAAACTGATGAAACACTCCATGATCAATATCGATACAAACAATTATGGTGATCGCTGCATTAGTTATTTAGATACTTCAGCTTTTGTATCAATTTTTCCATTATTCTGAGCTGCACTTTGGAGTGCCATAGCTCAAAGGATATGGGTAACAGAGACCTAGTTTCAGGTTTCCATGTAGACTTTTCATGGGTCTCCTTGTGTATCAAGAATGAAGATTCTAGGTCCAATCGTTACGATTTGTACCCTGTTGACAGATAACTACATCCTTAAAGGTCTCAAAAATAGAGAAAAACTAGATGTGTCGGAACGACACGAATGCCCCCGCCTGGGGCAAATTAGAAACATTTGTTAAATTTTGTAAATTTTTTTTAAGTTCGGGAGGTGTCGTATGGTCAAAAGTAGGTCAACAAGGGCAAAATGCAAACTTGATCTGTAACCGGTCATTATCAAGCGACACACCAAAAATCAGGCCAGTATCTGCAGGCATTGTGAAAAAAAGTCCATACATGTGCATTTTTCATGAAAATTTCTATTTTTCATGAAATTTTCTAAGTTTAGGAGCCTTACCGGTCAAAAGTAGGTCAACCGTGACAAAACGCGAACTCGATCTGTAACTGGTCAATATCTACCCACACACCAAAAATCAGGCCAATATCTGCAGGCATTGCGAAAAAAAGTCCGTACATGTGTATTTGTCATGAAAATTTCTATTTTTTTCATGAAATTTTCTAAGTTAAGGAGCCGTAAAACAGTCAAAAGTAGGTCAATCCGGAAGAAACGCGAACTCGATCTGTAACTGTCATTATCTGCCTACACACCAAAAATCAGGCATATATCTGCAGGCATTGCGAAAAAAGTCTGTACATGTGTGTTTGTCATGAAAATTTCTATTTTTTCATGAAATTTTCTAAATTAAGGAGCCGTAAAATGGTCAAAAGTAGGTCAACCGGGACGAAACGCGAACTCAATCTGTAACTGGTCAATATCTGGCCACACACCAAAAATCAGGCCAATATCTGCAGGCATTGTGAAAAAAAGTCCGTAAAACTGTTTGATTTCGGAATGACGGAATGACGGACATGGCGGGGGCATAAAAATTGTAAAAATTTGAAAAAATACAGGTGGCATCACCAGTCTGCAGGAACTGATGGAACACCTTGATTAATATGTATGCCAAAAATCATGACCATCAGTTTTGTAGTTACTGAGATGTTGCAGTTTGTTTTTATCAAATTTTCCATTATTCTGGGGGGTAATTGGGAGCCGCACAGCTCAAAGGATATGGGTAACAGAGACCTTATTTCAGGTTTACATGGAGACTTTTCATAGGTCCCTCACTGTGTCAGGAATGAAGATTCTAGGTCCAGTCTTTACGATTTGTGCCCTGTTAACAGATGTTCACATTTTTAAAGGTCTCAAAAATAGAGAAAAAAATTGTAAAAAATCGAAAAATATAGGTGGCGCCACCAGTCTGCAGGAAGTGGTGAAACTTCTCATGATCAATATGTATGCAAAAAATCATGACCATCAGTGATGTAGTAAATGAGATATTGAAGTTTTTGTATGAAATTTTTTAATATTCTGGGGGGGTACTTTGAGGCCCCATAGCTCGAAGGATATGGGTAACAGAGACCTAATTTCTGGTTTGCAAGGAGATTTTTCATGGACCTCTCAGAATGTAAAGTGACAAGATTCTAGGTCCAGTGGTAACCATTTGTGTCAGGTTAACAGACAGACGGACGGACAGACGGACAACGGACAAAGAGTGATTGCTATAGCTCAGATGACTTACAGTCAGCTGAGCTAAAAACACATCAATGTAGGTGGCGCCACCAATACCTCAAATCAGATATGACATGTGACAAACATTGGTATAAAATTTAGTTATTATAGCCCTAGTCGTTTCGGAGATTTTCATTTTAGTGTGCTTTTTTGGAGAGATGACTAAGTTCAACTTCCTGTAACTCGGCCAAAAATCTCTGAACTGGAACCATTCGAACAAACTTGAGATAGATTGTTCCAGGGATCATTTCTGTGAAATATTGGACAATTTGGCTGGACAATTTCAGAGCAGAAGATTTTTAAGCTTTTAAGGTTTTTAAGCTTTTTCTCTATAAAATCTAAATTAATGCAGATACCCAATAATAAGCTCCAGGGCACCAAGTTTCACATGTGACGAATTCTTACATGTAATTTGGAGCTGCTAGCTCTGACAGTTTCTGACTTACAGCCATGGACAGCGGAAAGCCAGCCCTGGACGGCCGACGGCTGACGCTGCGCCATCGCATAAGCTCACAGGTTCGCTAAAAAATATTGTAAAAATTAGAAACTAGGGACCCATGGGTCTCGACGCTCAGCTGAATTTGTTTTCAGGATATTTTTTAAAGAAATTTTTCAGAATGACAGTTCTGTGACCTTAACCAATGACCTTGTGACCAAAAAATCTTACAACTTATTATCCTTGAACTTGCAGCATTTAGATTATTGTAATAATCTTTTAAAAAGTGACCTTGACCTCTGACCAGGTAACCTCAAAATCTACAGATTTCCTCATGTTTGGGCATGTAAGCCATGTGTGAAAGATGGAATGTTCAGGATGAAAAGTTTGATTTTCAGTGCATCTTTTTAAAGATGTGGCTCCTGTGACCTTCAACTTTGACCTCTGGACCCTGAAAATCAAAATGAATTTATTTAAGTGATGGGTCATTATAAATTCAAGTTTGAAGCCAATCTATCTATCCAAAGCAGAATTATCATCCTTAAACAAATTTGTGAATGGATTGGCCCTGTGACCTTGACCCTTGACCCCAATTCGAACAGGATCTTCCCCTATTGGCAGGTTAGCAATATCTTGAATGGAAGGTTTGCAATGAAAAGTTTCGCTTCAAATGCATACGCATTCTTTTTAGAGAAATGGGTCCTGTGACCTTGACTTTTGACCGTTGGTCCCCAAAACTGACTTATTAGTGGTGAGCCATATATAAGTTAAGTTTGGAACCAATATCAAACTAAACTGGAATTATCATCTAATTTGTGAACAGATGGCCCCTGTGACCTTGACCTTTTACCTTGTGACCCCAAATTCATTTATGCTCTCCCCACACTGGCAAGTCAGCTAAATGCGCATGATGGAAAGTTTGGAATGATCAGCTTGGCTTAAACTGCAGCCATAATCTTTTTAAATAAATGAGTCCTGTGACTTGACCTCTGACCTCGTGACTCCAAATCAAATAGGTTCTTGCTTTAGTGGAGGGCCAAATGTAAGGCAAGTTTGAAATCCATGTGTCAATCCAACCTTGAGTTATCATCTGGAAACAAATTTGAGTGGATGGATGGATAGACAGACAGACTGCTAGTCAAACAGACAGACAGACAGGGTGATTACTATAGGGCATCACACCAGGTTTTAGGACACTAGATGTAATCACAGCTGAGAAACTTACATGACTGTTATCATTTTATAGTAAAAAAAATAGAAAAATATTTGTTTAAATAACAAAAATTACAGGTTGCACCACCACTTTTTGGAAACTCACAAAACTAGACATGGTCAATATTTGAGGCAAGCTTCATGACAATCCATGCATTAATTATCAAGATATTGGAGGTTTTGTATCAAACTTTTGCTTATTCTTGGGGGTACTTTCAAGCCCCATAGCTCGGAGGATATAGGTCACAGTGACCTAATTTCAGGTTTCCAAGGAGATTTTTTATTGACCTCCATGGATTTTCACTTAGAAATTACTAGGACCAGCAGTTACAATTTGTGCCCAGCTAAC
The DNA here is from genome assembly GCA_026874595.1 of Sipunculus nudus. Taxonomy (NCBI): domain Eukaryota; kingdom Metazoa; phylum Annelida; class Sipuncula; order Golfingiida; family Sipunculidae; genus Sipunculus; species Sipunculus nudus. The sequence goes on along the minus strand of CM049315.1, from coordinate 60,518,031 downwards.
AGACGGCAGGACGCCCAGACAGACGACCGGCAAAGCGCCATTCCTACACTTCAGTTGACTAACAGTCAGCTGACCTAAAAATGCAGATGGCGCCACCATTTTCATGAACTGAGTAAACTAGTCAAGATCAAATTTGCAGGCAAGATTCATGACAATCCATGCATTAATTTTGGAGATACTGGAGGTTTTGTATCAAATTTTTAATTATTCCCATATCTCAGAGGATATAGGTTGCAGTGACCTAATTTCAGGTTTCCCAGGAGATTTTTACTGACCTCCATGGAAGCTTATAGGGTCAGCTTTTACAATTTGTGGCCTGTTAATGGACAGACAGAAATGGGCATGAGAGCAATTGCTGAAAGTGAACAAGAAAGAGGCAGCAGGAGGGCATGTGCAGGAAATGGGCTGCAGAAAGTGGGTGAGAAACAGGCTGCAGGAAGTGGGTGAGAACCAGGCTGCAGGAAGTGGGTGAGAAACAGGCTGCAGGAAGTGGGTGAGAACCAGCCTGCAGGAAGTGGGTGAGAAACAGGCTGCAGGAAGTGGGTGAGAACCAGGCTGCAGGAAGTGGGTGAGAACCAGGCTGCAGGAAGTGGGTGAGAACCAGGCTGCAGGAAGTGGGTGAGAAACAGGCTGCAAGAAGTGGGTGAGAACCAGGCTGCAGGAAGTGGGTGAGAACCAGGCTGCAGGAAGTGGGTGAGAAACAGGCTGCAGGAAGTGGGTGAGAAACAGGCTGCAGAAAGTGGGTGAGAACCAGGCTGCAGGAAGTGGGTGAGAAACAGGCTGCAGGAAGTGGGTGAGAAACAGGCTGCAGGAAGTGGGTGAGAACCAGGCTGCAGGAAGTGGGTGAGAAACAGGCTGTAGGAGGTGGGTGAGAAACAGGCTGCTTGAAGTGGGTGAGAAACAGGCTGCTTGAAGTGGGTGAGAAACAGGCTGCAGGAAGTGGGTGAGAAACACGCTGCCTGAAGTGGGTGAGAAACAGGCTTCTGAAAGTGGATGAGAAACAGGCTGCTGGAAGTGTGCGAGAAACAGGCTGCTGAAGTGGGTGAGAAACAGGCTGTATCACAGGAAAAGTTAAAAGGCTGCAGGAAGTGTGCACAAAAGAGGCTGCGGGATTATGTATGATACCGTATTTACACATGTATAAGGCAACCTCATGTATAAGACAAGGGTCAATTTAGGGCCAAAATTTAGGTAAAAATTACTTTTGGCAAATGCCTGGGAGGTGGCATCCACTTGGAATTAGAATGTCAAGAGAGCCTCCATTACAAGGCATTGACAACTTATTCATATAAAAATTGAATTTATTTTAATGAAACCCCAAACACTCACTGCATATCAGTGTAATATTCCACAAGTGGCTGAAGGTAGACAAGTGACAGCACACAAAACCAAGGCTACCATGGTCCATGATGCTCTACATGCTTCCTCAATTATTATCCTGTGTTAATCTTATATTATTAAAAATTATTTTTCTGGCTTGTCCACCACAATGTCACAATCACCAAATTTTCCCACAAAATAAATCATGTTAGCATAAACAAGGTTGGTTAGGTTTGCATTGATACTGTTCTGCCGCTGTGGAAGGAAAAACATATAATTAAGTTATGACCCAATAGAACTGAACTATGTTATTTTATGGCATTTAACTGTGTGCGATTTCAGTGCTACTGTATAGAAACCAGTGTTTTCATTCAGTTACTATTTTACAGATCATTTCCCAAGAGGGTGTTTGCACCCAATCCTGGGTTTATTTTTAAAATTGTGAGGAAATATGTCTTTTTTTGTCCTGCAGAAACACAGTCCCTTTCTTGAAATTTGTTGGCCTTTCATAATACACTCATTTCATGATTTAGTCCAATACTACAAGACTGTTAAACATTGCATTTCACTTCACCTGAAGAAAGGCCACATCATATTTATAATAATTACGCGCTACTGGTTGTCTTGTATTCAAGGTGCCATAAGCAAGGGTCTGTGTATGTTAGTGTGCATGCCAGCTGACAGAGTCCTCATTCACTGAACTCGTGAACATTTTACATGGTAAATACTGCACCCAGTAAAAAAATTTTCATTGTTTTAATAATCTAATTACATGCTTTTGTATGGCATATAGGCAAGTTCCCAGACTGCCTTGCGCATATAAAGTCAATCATCCTTATGTACATCAGTGAGCCCTGCCAACTGTCAGCAGCATCAGACAAATTTTTTCACTGCACATGTGTTTCAAGTGAATTGTCAAAATATTTTTTGGCAAATTTCATTAAAACTTAAACATTTTCAGGATTGGGAATTCCTTTTCAGCATGTCATTTCTGCGATTCCGTGCAAAATCGAGGAAAATCACTGGCTCTACTGTCAGTAGTGCTTTCATAAATGATATATTGATTCTGTTGAAATCCCTGTGTCAATGCAGGAAGAGTAAACCCTTTCTTATCAATTATTAAACTATGTGCATATCTAAATCTGATGTATAAACGATAAATTCAAACAAAAACAAAGCATTGTAATGTTGTTTAAGGAGTGTATACTACCATCATAAGGGCATGATCACTGATATTCATGGCAGCCCAAAGTTGCTGAAAAAACTTGTTTCCTTGTATAAGACAGCCACCCTCTTGGCCAAATATTTTTAGGATAAATTTATTGCTTTATACACATGTAAATACCATATGTGGGCAACATAGACTGCTGCAGCTATGCCGCAAGACTGCAGTAAACTTACTTACATGTAAAATTCACAAATACACTATACAGCTTGTACTTACATTCACCTTCATGGAGTTTGACGAATGCTGCGGGGAACATGCCTTCTTTGTCACGCAACTTGCCTCTCCACCAATCAGTGCTAATTTTTTCAATTACTGTGATCCTATCATCTTGTTCAAAGCTCAGGTCGTCCGCGCCATCTGCTTCATACCTGTACAGAGCCACACAGGTTTCTGTCCCAGCCTGCGGCATATATATACACTGAATCACAACACAAACATCAACCATTGTATATATTGTTAGTACTAGTAAGGGGCCTTTTCTATATCTTACATCTATTAAGTAAAGATAATCAACTGAAACACTCTGGTACCCAGGCTGTTTTTTGAAATCCATGTGTTTATAACATTGGGTCCCTGACAAAATATCTGTAGTTTGTAATCTAAACATTTTGGAACAGTGACACCAGGTGACATGTAAGAAGAAGCAAAGTTTTGCAAACAACCAACTATTGTGTTGCTTCAAATAATACTTTCACCCTCATCAGCTTGTGACCTTTCAACTTCCACATACATACAATCAACCAAACCTTGTTGTCTAAGCAAGGTCATATATAAAGAGCAAAAACGAATGGGGACTAACAACAAGTGGTTGTTATTTTGAGGTGGTCACTAAGCTGAGGTGGTTGTAAGGCAAAGTTTTACTGTATATATTTCAATGCTAAATATTTGAGCAGCTTGAACACTGGCAAGACTACAGCTTTGACTGTTTTCTAGTCTGTATTTTCAGTCAGTATTTTTTACCTAATTTTGGGTTTCAACTGAATTATCATAACTCTCCTAAGAATCTGTCGTTATCTCAAGAAATTTTAATCTTTCACACAATCTGAGATCATCAGAGGCCAAAATTCAGTATGCAAAGTAAAGAGAATTATACGAAAATGACATTACATTATGCTAATGTATTCTCCATATATAATTAAAGTTCAACGCCTAGAATGATTTTTCCAAATAGATTGGATGAATATGTGAGGGGGGTGTTACATGGGTTTTTTCCCCTTATACACATTTTATACAGTGATACACAGCTCTTAGTTTCATTTATTAATATTTCATATTTTTAAGTAATTTGAATGATCTTGATTTAGATTTAAACAGAAAGTAAAACATTCAACAATTAGCTCAGAACAAAACATGATTAGTAATTGACTTACTTTGCTGGCATCAACTTCCTTTTCAGAATGTTGGCTGTACAACTTGTCCTCTTTAGGCTTGTACATTGGAATGTTTTCTGGAACATCATCCACAAATGATTCAGGGAAGGGCCCTGTTTTTCCATCCAGTTCACCAAACAGCCACTGTGCATTCATCCTGCCTAGCACATTGATCTGTGACCCCGCCTGAAAGCCAAAGTTTAGATTACAAGTGTCCCACCAGCCATTACCCTCAGCTGATTGCTGATCCTGAGATATTCTATCAACTTAGAATACTGTCATTTAGTATTTTTGAAATTTTGTCAGTGGAAGTTGTGAAGAATTTATCACTGAATGGATTATCTTCAAATTTTCCATGGTGACAGACATACGTATGTACATGTGTACATGATGCATGTTCTTTCAACCTGTGCATAAGACAAATTTGAGCAAAAAACATTTGTTTGCTGGGCTACAGTTGTAACATGACCACCCTAATTTCTAAGTCTAAAATGAAAAAAGTAGAGAAAAAATGATTAAAATAGAGAAATAAAGATGGCACCATTAGTCTTGCACAGTGAAAGAGCAATCCAGGATCTATAAGCTTCCTGATGTTCAGAAAGACCTTTGCAATCATCACTACATAAACAAAATCAAATAAAGAAGCTGCCAGGTTGAACAAAGTTTAAATTTTGGGGAGAAACAAAAAAAGAGTCTTTTGAGAAAGTGCAGATTCCAGCATATAAACAAAGTAAAGATCACAATAGATATAATTGACAGTGATATTCCATTGCTGCTCAGCAAGCCAGACATGAAGAAGTTCGGAATGAAACTTGACCTAGAGAATGACACAGCCATCATCTTTGGAAAGAAAACTGAACTTGACACTACCAGCACAGTGCATTACTGTTTACCTCTGAGAGATTTTGAAGTGAACATGAATGAAACATCATATAGCAAATCAAAATTCAACACAAGTAAAGGAGAAAATTGTAAAACAAGGTCTACAGGCTTAGTGCAAACCTGTGCATTGGAAAATACACCAGGTATAATGCTTCAATGATGGACCATAACTTCTCATGTATATGAACAATGCAAGTACTAAAAATTTCGAATAAGAAACAATTACACAAACATCACTGCTGAAATTCTGGCATGGGTGCACACAACACAAAAATGGTTGTAGCTGGCACCACCAGTCTTGTATACAACTAAGCTATCAGAGATATATACATATGCCCAATTTCAGGCTGATATATCAAATCCCTTTGTAGAAATAAGCAGGCACATACACTGTGCAAAAGTCATTGTAGGTGGCAACACCTGTCTTGTGAACGAGAAAGCCATCAAAGACACATAGACAGGTCAAAATATCAGGCCATTACATCAAACTTACCTTGAGTCTAATGCATGGGGCTGACCAGGCTTACGTGAGAAAGGCATTTGCCCCTAGTGAACTGTGACAAATTTGCTGGCTCAGGCTACTGCACTAAGTGAACTCATGACCTGCACCTGGCTGGACTTAGTGAACTTTTGACCTGTACCTGGCTGCACTGAGTGAACTCTTGACCTGTTGCATAATCTGCCACAGTTGGTAGTCCACATGCAGCCCTGAGGGGCATGACACCCATGAGGTGATCACATGGTGGCCATGAGGTGTTCACATGTCACCCATGGGGTGATCACCTGCCTTGTGCTTGGCTGCACTGACTGAACTCTTGACCTATATCTGGCTGCACTGAATGAACTCTTGATCTGTTGCCAAATCTGAAACAGTTGGCAGTTTCTCAACCTATTTAAAGATACAAACACAATCTTGGTCTGTTGGTAAATCTGTTTACATATACTGAAAGAATCTGGCTAAAATGCTTTTTTTTCAAGCTGACATATTCATAAACTTTTTATCAAAATATCTAAAATAATAAAAGATGCAGTTCTTTCATTGTTGAAGGTCCAATCATTCTGCCAAAAATCATTCATGTAAACTTGAACAAAGGCCACCTAAGAATAATTTTTGTGCAATGTTACAGAAGTTATAATTGAAACAATAATTTTGTAGAAGAACAGTTTTGCAGTCCTAAGTTTGAAATAGACATAATAATGGCCATAAGACCAACTTAAGCTTTTCTGATATGATTGAAAGAACCATGTCCTAGGATAATACTTTTGAAAAATTGAACGATTCAACTTGACAGTTTCATCATAAACATTTTAAGCTGAAAGCGGCTTAAATTATGAAGTTTTTGCCCATAAAAAACAGGTCAATGTAAGTGGCAACACAAAATCTGCAACTTCAATTATGAGTCATGTAACCAACATTTGCACAATACTTGGTAATGCTAGCTTCTGTTGTTCCAGGATTACTATGTCAGTATGCTTAATTTGCCTAATGACTGTTCAAATTCATGTAACACCACTAAAATTCATCAAATGCAAACCATTTGAACAAACTTGAGAGGGATTTCCTCTGGGATAATTTTTGTATCATTTTTTTCCTGCTATTCCTGAGAAATTATGGGTTAATGTACAGATGACCAATGACCCCCTACAAAAAAAGGTCAATGCAGGTGGTGCCACCAATACCTGAATTTCATATGAGACTCATGGGACCAACACTGGCATAAAATTTGGTGATGATAGCTCTGGCCGTTTCTGAGATTGTCATTTTAGTATGCATTTTTGGACAGTTAGCTAAGTTTAACTTCCTGTAACTCAGCCAAAATTCACCGAACTTGAACCATTTGAACAAATTGAGAGACATGGTATGAAAGATTATTTCTGTGAAATATTGAACAATTTGGCTTGACTGTTTCATCGGAGAAGATTTTTAAAGGTTATTTTAGCTTTTTCTCTATAAAATCTAAGAAATGCAGATTTTTTTAGATTGCTAATTTTTTGCATTAAATTTCATACTAGCTCAAGTTGTTTACGAAATAGTATGGGTTAACGACGACGACAGACAATGCCAAACCATTGCATTATCTCACAAGTTCACTATAAATTACTACAGATGCATATTGAATGCAAAATTATAATACAGATACATCTCATTGATGGCAAAATCTTGAATAAAGTTGATTATGGATACCAATTATTTATTATCCATGTACAGCCGTCTTTATATACCCATAGAGAGCTGTATACCTGTGATTGTAAACATTGCCTGGCATGAGGAATAACTAAAATCATAAATCTACATTTTTTAAAAGCTTTTAAAAAAATTCTTGTCAATATTAACTATAGATTACCTGAAATCTAAATGTCTAGAGGCATGATGTAACGGATGCTGATAAACTAGTCCCAGGCTAGATGGATCTGATTCACACAGCTAACATATATGATAAAATGACTCAATTCGATCTTTATAATTCAGCCAAAATTCATTCTATGGAACCATAAAAGACAATTATTATAAGAATTATTCAGGGGATTATACCTGTAAACTATTTTACAAATTGGCCTCAGTGGCGTCAGTCAAAAAACGTTTGGCAGGTTTACAACTCATATGGGAAAATACAGCAAAATACCTAAGTTAAGCTTCCCATAACTCCGCCAAAAACTACTGAACTAAAACCATTTAAACAAACTTGAATTATCAACATCTATGGATAATTAATGTGTGAGATTTAAGAATTTGGCCAAGTGGTTTTTGAGAAGAAGTTCTTTGTAGCCACTGAGCTAAAATGGGCTGTTATGGCATATGACTAAATTCAGCTTCCCATAACTCAGCCAAAAGTCACTGAACTGAGACCATTTGAACAAACTTCAGAAAGCACTACCCTAGGATCATTTCTGTGCGATATTAAACAATTTGGCCATATGGTTTCAGAGAAGAAGTTTTTTGAAGCAGTCAGTATGATACGAGCACTGATGACCCCATACAAAAAAGGCCGATGCAGGTGGCGCCACCAATACCTCAATTTCAGATATGACTCATGTGACCAACACTGGCATAAAATTTGGTGATGACAGCTCCAGCTAATTCTGAGACTGTAGTTTTTGTATGCTTTTTTGGACAGATGACTAAGTTCAACTTCCTGTAAATCGGCCAAAAATCAACGAACTTAACCAATCGAACGAACTTGAGAGAGATTGTTCCAGAAATCATTTCTGTGAAATATTGGACAATTTGGCTGAACAGTTTCGGAGAAGAAGATTTTTGAAGCTTTTTTAGCTTTTTCCCTATAAAATCTAAGAAAATGCAATTAGCCAAAAAATAAGCAAATCCGATAGAGTTTTTAGATGACTAATTTTTTGCATAAAATTTTGTGATGCTAAATCTTGCTGTTTTCAAGATAGTATAGGTTAACGTACAGACAACGGACGCCGGACGGCGCTACACCTTCGCATAAGCTCACAGGTTCACTAAAAACTCCACAGGCAATTTGTGCATCCTTCAGCTAAAGTTTTGAGAGCACTGATGAGCAGAGATGCTGAAGTACTGGATAGGGAAATTGAAGTATGGTAAAGAACATATCTGAAAACTGTAATACATGAAAGTAGTACAAAAAGACTCCTGCTAGACCTGTTGTATGCCTGCCATTAGCAACCTGGTTTTATTAAATGGATTTGGAGCAATTCAAGCCAGGGATTTACTTTCTACATCTGATAGATCTGCATACAAGATTAAGCTTGGCTAAAGTGATCAAAAGAAAGTTGCCAAATGTGATTGTTGATAATGTTATATTGATGTGGATTACCTCTGGTCTTGGAGTTCCAGAGAAGTTTTTTGTGGACAACGGAGGTGAATTTTGTAACAATACATACAGAGAGATGGCAGAACAGTTCTGTGTGGAAATTTGCACAACAGGAGCTGAGTCATCTTGGTCAAATGGCATTTGTGAGAAACCATGCAGTTACTGATGCTGCTGTATGTAAAATATTAGAAGAAGATAGTACACTTGATGCTGAGATGCACATGCATGGGCAGTTAATGTCAATAATTCCATGCTCAACTGTAATGGATGTTCTCCTTACCAGCTAGTGTTTGGACAAAATCCCAATATGCTCTCTGTCATGACAAATAAATTGCCTGGGCAATGATTGAAAAAGTAGGTAAACATCTGAATGCAATTCATGCTGCCAGAAAAACATATATCAAAACTAAAGCTTCAAACAGAATAAAAAAAAGCTCTGAAACATCCAGTCAGGGCAGCAGAAGAGATTTTTGGTCCAGGAGATGGAGTATATTACAAGAGAGATGACAGCAACAGATGGCGAGGTTCAGGGAAAGTGATGGGCCAAGAAAATAAGATTGTGTTCATTTGGCATGGAAATCAGTTGGTTAGGGTTTCTACATGTAGACTGGTACAAGTTGGCCAAGAATACACACACTCTGACGAAACTGTCAAACAAAAACCTCAAAATATACTCTGTATTGATAAAGATGCTGTCACAGCCTAGATTCTTACTGGAGAACAACAAAAAGAATCAACAAAAGAACTTGAAACTCAGTCTATGGAGAGATCTGAAGCATTTCATTGGTGAGCATCAGGTGTCACATGAACAAGATAATCAGGAATCTGAAAAGGATGTGCCCATAAGAAAAAAAATATAACTGCTGCAAAACCTTCTTGGTTAAAAGATATTCCTCACAGAGGAGATAAAACTAGATACAGACTTCATGGGGAGGAATGGACATAAACCCTTGTTCTTTGGAAAGGAGGAAAAGCCACTGGAAAGAACAAATATTGGTTTAACATTTAGAATGAGGTGAATAAAAAAAAATTGGTTTTGATATAAGGAAAGTTGAATTTGAAATCATGTCTGATCAAGATAATCTTAGTGAAAGTAGTGAAGAAGAAGGACATGTGGCATTTAGAGCCATAGGTTGTAGAAGCTAAATATAAAGAATTGCAAAATTGGAAGAATTTTGGTGTATATGAGGAGGTAGAAGACAGAGTTCAAAAGACATTGTCAACAAAATTGGTTATAACTGAAAAAGTGTTTCAAGGTATCAGAAAACGTAGCAAAGCTAGACTTGTTGTTAGAAGTTTTAAGGAAGATGAGAACATTCAGTCTCATTCACCTACTGCTGTCAAATCAACATTGAGAGTTTTCTTTGCTGTAGCAGAAAATCGTTATCAAAGCAGCTGTTTCTGCAAGGAAGAGAGATGGATAGAGATGTTTTCTTGATGCCACCCTCAGAAGCCAGAGTAGATGGTTACAAATGGAAACTAAAGAAAGCTGTGTATGGGCTAGAAAATGCTGCAAGAAATTGGTTCTTTAGAGTCAAAGAGGAATTCAAAACAGTCAGTGAAAACCGTCTAAGCTAGATGAGTCTCTGTTCAGATGGTATGAAGATGGAAAGCTGCAGGGTATGTTCTTCATGCATGTTGATGGCTTTGCAGGAAAAGATTGCTCAAAATCACTCATAGCTGATGCTTAAACCAAGAAAGGCACTTCTTGTGATAAGTTAATAGAATCTTTCATTTCTGGCACTCTAGATCTTACATAAAGTGACCTTTTCCTCTTAAATGATCAGTTCCTGAGTGGCTCCAATAACATGGTCAGTAGAGCGCCATTTTTCTGAAAGCATCAGGGGAGAAGCTTTTCTTTCGGAAAAACAAATTTTGGGAAAATTGAATAGGAGTCAAGCGGCAAGTTCATTTGACAGTTTATGATTAATTTAACACCATCTTCTGAGGAAACGTCCTGTTTATTTGACCTACGTAATTAACATAAAAATACTTGATTTATTGCAGATCTTGTTTGGTAAAGATCAGTCTTACCTGTTTTTAGGATATGTGCGTGCCCTTTATCAACAAATTCAATGGAGGGAAGGTCAAATGACATTGCCGTTGGTGTAATTTCTTTAACTGCCCACAGGCAGCCCCAAAGTGGCATACACAAAACGAGCAAACAGCAAGGGAATAAAAGTTTTTGAACGATTGGAGAGACTACTAATTAAAATGGACAATTTATAATTTCCAGATGTAACGTAGGTTTCAGCTTATTGAATACCCTAGCGGACATCGCATGCTTAACTTTCTGACTTAGTTTTATAAGAATGTTCTCTCTTTTTTGTAACATCTGGATGATCCAAGGCTTGTCAACACGGTTGAGCCGCTCAAGGATTGTCAGCTTGTCATCAAAGCATAACGCTGTCCCTTTACTCTTCATTGATTCCATATCTCTGACAAGTGACAACCGATGATCATGTTTGAGTAATGTTCTTCTTGACAGTAAAAGTATTATGATGAATAACGGCCACTTTAAGTAGATGACACAATTGCTTTTTGGAATGAACTGCTCAATTCTATGGCCAGGCCCGCATGCTTCGGCCTCGCACATAAAACTTTTTCGAGCAAAGCGATGTACGAATGATACCTCACCAATGTCCATGCGAGTAAACTGCTTTGTTTGTTGGGACTAGCTGTAGTTTTCACACCTTTGCCCGGTTTCACACCTTTGCCCAGTGACAATGTCGGTCCAGAACTAATTAATTAAGGTCACCACTGGGCTTAAACACCTGACTGCAGGCACTGGTGACTCATAATTACAAAAAAATCATCTGAAGTATTAAAATGTTTGAAAAAATAATTTGTAAAAACAAATAAATTTTGGGTTCCCGATTTTAAATTTCAGAAAAACAAATTTTCAGAAATTCGGCATTTGGAAAAATGGTGCTTTACTGTATCAACCATATCATTAACATATAACAAAAAAAAAGCAAAGGTCCCAATATGAACCTTGAGGGACACCACAAGTAACGTCATAAGTTTTGAGCTAGTCTCTTTATAATGAACAAACTGAACTCTGTTTTGTAAATTATTAAAAAAAAACAATCATATGCAATTCCCCTGATACCCTATTTTCTGAGTTTTGACAATATAATATCATGACACACAGTTTCAAAAGCCTTTGAAAAATCTTAAAAGTTAAGACACCTATCACATGGTCACCATGATGGAGATAATTCATTATCTTATCGACTAATGTGATGACAGCTAGTTTGGTGCCATGATTTTTTCTGAATCCAAACTGGTAAATATACAAAATATTATGCTTTTCAATGAACTGAAATAGTCTATTATACATCAGTTTTTCCAAGACTTTAAAAAAATAGGTAACATTGATACAGGTCTGTAATAAGTTATAGACATACAATCACCTTTTTATATAAAGGAATCACTTTTGCAATTTTAATTTTGTGTTGGGAAGATACCTTGACAGAAACACAAATTTAAAATGTTCCCAAGAAGCTGGATGTATAAATGAATGGAAGTTTTCACAAATTGAGCAGTAATATTATCACAACCTTTAAAGAAGTGATAATATTGGTTACTACAATTTTATCTGTAGGTTTAATGTACACTGAATGTGCATTTTCTTCTTTAATATACAAGACTGGCAGGATGCCCTGTACGTTTGGAATTAATCTGGCTAAATTAGCACCCACTTTAACATAGAAATCATTAAAAATGTCTGCTAAATCCTTTTATATTTGTAATTATTTCACCATTTATGGCAAACTTACTACTTGTTAAATCTCTCTTCTTTTTATGAATTATATCTTTTATTACTTGCCATGTTTTTGTAAGGTTGCTTTTATTATCTGTGTAATAAGGTAGCAAAATGATCTTGTTCTGCCTTTCTTTACAGGTGATGTAATTAGTTTATATATTTTTATATGTATTTTCATTGAATAATGTGGAATTTTTAATGATTTAACATATGGCTTATTTTTTACTTTTCTTGATTCTTGGTGTTGTGTTGTGTGACAGAAATATGAAACAGGCTCTTTACATCACATATTTGAGCTGATCAGAGAGCTGCAATATTACAGACATTTTTCTTCATCAAACCAGGGAAGAAAATCACTCAAATTGACAAATCTTGTACATGAGATGGGCAGTTAGTTTTGCAACATTTTCATTTGATTGACAGGTCTCATTTCACTCACCTTAAAACTCAAATCACCAGAATCACCAATATATTCATAAGCAGCCGTTACCACATTTCCTGAAATAACATGTATACAACTCATCAGCACTTGAATGGCAGAGTAGATCATACTGTCTCAATTTTTAATTAATTACACAACAAGCTTCATGTTATGCACCACAATTGTGTTCAACATTTTGATAGGTTGAGGTAAAGGGAAAGAAATGTGTCACTCAAGTCTACATACAATCTTGACAACAAACTACCCAAAATGCATAAAGGCTGACTTGTGAAAATCATTTAGAGAGGTTAATTGATGCATCTTATATTTTACATTAAGACACACAAACTAAGACAACACTGCATAAAGCAGAACCGCTTTATCATCTGCTGACAGCATATCATAATATTGCGAATAGGCGTTTTTAAGGTGCTGCAAAGAAGAGAAAGTTGAACATTTTTTTCACCTGTTACAATGGTGGCAGTGGTGGGATTCAGGGAGTTTGTGTTGTTGCAAAATGCCCCACCAGTTCACTTCTATGACCCCTATGACATATTTCAATGTTCTGGGACAGACATTCCTGGAGAGTGGGGAATGTAACCGTGCACACAAAAGTATTCCTACCGGCCTTGTTAGTGAAGTTTGTTTTCTAAAGTCTACCCAGGTTACAGGTTCGAATCCACATTCAGCCCGGTTTCTATTTTCACCTGTTACACTGACAACCACTTCACCTTGTGGCATAATGGTTAAGGGCGCTGGACTTGTGACCGCAAGTTTGTCGGTTCACGTGCTGTTCTGACCACCATCTTTGCTAAGACTCCTAGGCAAAGTCTTTACCACAAGGGTGCGCTTTCTCGACCCAGGAGTGAATGGGTACTGGTCATTGGAGGAAAGCAAATTTAGAATGAATAACCTTCTAGCACCTGTTATGGCTGCTTGGGTTGTATGCTTCCCAGGGAGCCGAGAGAAGCTACAAGAATGAACAGGCCCTAGACCAGGAAGGCAAAGTGTAAAATCTGATGAGGCTGACATCGTCAGGGATTGCTGACTATAAACCCAAACCATTATCATTACCTTTCAGCTTGTTCTCCCAAACATAATCTGATGATAAGGTGTTTTACCTTTATTTGTTTTTTTCTGTCCCTCTACTGGTAGATTCTCAATGATTTCTACAAACGACAGTGGGAAGGAACCTGTTTGGTTGTCAAGTTTTCCCGTCAGCCACTCCCCTTGTTGGCCAGTGAGCTGTATGAGCGCCCCTGCCTTAAAGCTCAGATCACCCTCAGCTTCACCTTCAAAGTCAAAGCGAGCCACACAGCGTGGTCCCTCCAGACTCTCTGCTTGGCTTTGTCTCTCTGGCTTGGGACTGGCTTTCTGATGCCCAGGTGTACTTTTTGCCTGAAACATTAAGATAATGGTGCTTATTAATGTATGAATAAGATAATTTTTGTAATTAATACATAAATTTGAACTGACCTGCCTTAAACAATCATAATTTCAGTAAGTTTATTTCTGGAATCTTTCTCAAGAAGAGACAAGTTTTAGCAAATGTCAAAATGCAACCACATAAATGCTAAGTCCATCTGTTGATTTCATACATGTTATTCTGTAGACAGCATCTTTTTCTGCCAGACTATTTATTCTGTAGACTGTATCTATTTCTGACAGGCTATTTATTCTGTAGACTGTATCTATTTCTGCCAGACTATTTATTCTGTAGACTGTATCTATTTCTGACAGACTATTTATTCTGTAGACTATTTATTTCAGCCAGACTATTCATTCTGTAGACTGTATCTATTTCTGCCAGACTATTTATTCTGTAAACTGTATCTATTTCTGCCAGACTATTTATTCTGTAGACTGTATCTATTTCTGCCAGACTATTTATTCTGTAAACTGTATCTATTTCTGCCAGACTATTTATTCTGTAGACTGTATCTATTTCTGACAGACTATTTATTCTGTAGATTGTATCTATTTCTGACAGACTATTTATTCTGTAGACAATCTATTACTGTCAGACTATTTTTTGAGTAGACTGCCTTTATTTCTGACAGACTATTTCTTCTGTAGACTGTATCTATTTCTGACAGACTATTTATTCTGTAGACTATTTATTTCAGCCAGACTACTCATTCTGTAGACTGTATCTATTTCTGACAGACCATTTATTCTGTAGACTATTTATTTCAGCCAGACTACTCATTCTGTAGACTGTATCTATTTCTGACAGACTATTTATTCTGTAGACTGTATCTATACTTTTCCTGGTACCAGGGGACTATATCTTAAACAAGAGTTTGAATGAAATATTCATTTATGTTGTAACTTGGTAAAACTAGCCTGCAAAGTACCAGCATATTTAGTGTGCAAGTAATTAAGGATCCAGTTCTTTAAAAGGAAGAGTGAACAACAAAAGGCTGTATTCATGGAAAATACAACAGCTACATAAATGATGATTTTACACTGAAAAAGCCTAAGATAAGGAATACCTTTGGCTGCTGCAAACATTATGTATAAAATTAATACTGAGTATAGGCAAGGGTTGAATGTTAATCCTGTGCTGGTGTTAGTAGTATGAGAGACAAAGTTTGCTTTATTTTCTACATGACTCTAGACGGACTCCACCTGATATCTTAAGTCCTGACCTTTGAATCCAAGTCTAAGTCCAAAACCCCTGAGTCCTAGTCCACAACCCCTTTGTCCAAGTCTGAGTCTATGAAAAAGAGGACTTGAATCCAGACACAAGTCCAAGTCCGGACTGGAGTCCAATATTAGTGATATGGCTCTCTAAAAAATTCTTTCAATTTCAAAATTTTTTTTCTTCCCCTACCCAAACATTCTTAATACTATTCAACAATGCTTTGATCAGTAAATTTGCTGTAAAGTACCATGTCTGCAGCCTCTTTGAGTGGCTCAATGACATCAATGAAGCCCTGTGGAAACATTCCCTCTCTGTCCACGTTCCTCCCGTACAACCACTCAGAGTTCACATGTTTCAGCAAAATGATCACATCTCCAGCCTGAGAAAAACAACGATAAATAATATGAGGAATTCCTGTACAGCCTTAATGATAAATAACATGAGGAATTCCTATAGATCTTAAATGATAAATACCATGAAGAATTTTCTATAAGAGCTTTAATAATAAATAACATGAGGAATTCCTGTACAGCCTTAATGATAAATAACATGAGGAATTCCTGTACAGCCTAAATAATAAATAACATGAGGAATTCCTGTACAGCCTTAATAATAAATAACATGAGGAATTCCTGTACAGCCTTAATGATAAATAACGAGGAATTCCTGTACAGCCTTAATGATAAATAACATGAGGAATTCCTGTACAGCCTTAATAATAAATAACATGAGGAATTCCTGTACAGCCTTAATAATAAATAACATGAGGAATTCCTGTACAGCCTTAATGATAAATAACATGAGGATTTCCTACAGAGCCTTAATGATAAATAACATGAGGATTTCCTACAGAGCCTTAATGATAAATAACATGAGGAATTCCTGTACAGCCTTAATGATAAATAACATGAGGATTTCCTACAGAGCCTTAATGATAAATACCATGAAGAATTTCTGTACAGCCT
Source organism: Sipunculus nudus (assembly GCA_026874595.1). NCBI lineage: Eukaryota > Metazoa > Annelida > Sipuncula > Golfingiida > Sipunculidae > Sipunculus > Sipunculus nudus. Next base: position 60,501,635 of record CM049315.1, on the reverse strand, counting down.
TAATGATAAATAACATGAAAGATTCCTGTACAGCCTTAATGATAAATAACATGAGGAATTCCTGTAGAGCCTTAATGATGGAATATATCATTTGTTGGTGTTAGTCTCATTTTTTTGTGAAAAGTGACCTCAGCAATTCATTTATGTGCAGACAAATGTTTCAAGTGTCTTAAAATACTGTTGAAGGCTTAATAATCATGAGGTTAAATGTTTGCAGTTTTCCACTTGTCACTGTTAGTGAGGAATCCAAATTTGTGATCTTACCATACAGAGATAATATAAATTATTGAAGGAAATATTTAATATATCTGCAACAACACAGATAAAAGTTATTTTTTATAATATCAATTCTTTGTCTATCAATTATAAACACTACAGGGAGGGATAAAGTAGTAGAGATACTGACAAGTCTACATTAAGTCTGTTCACCTTCTGTTCTACTTTAAAATGAAGGCTTTATATCACAAATTTGATATCCCCACAACAATAAAGCTAATCACAGTGTTCATGGTCATTTTATCTACTCTGTCATATATCAATCCGAAGCTCTTGATTATTTTTAATACTTATACAGGTAAAGTTGGACTGGTTTGGCTGACTATCAGGCACCGAGTTATTTGATATCATCACATCCTTAATAGATCAAAATCAGTTTCAAAGACATAACATTTTGTATGGGAAAATATATGAGACCAAAAAGATGAGTTCAAAAGAATCAACGGTTACTTGTAAAGTGAAGACTTTTCATATCTAAAAATTTTAAGGAAATTCACATTTTATGTAACTGACCAACTCATTAAAATCGTAAAGAGTCCATACAAGTCCCACATACAAGTCCCATAAACTATACTGACAGTGAATGACAGCTCATCTTTCTCAGCAGTGTTGTAGTCATATATAGCTATCCCATGAGGCCCTGTTACCGTGTAGTGGAAGAGCGGGTGACCTGGACCTGGGCGTTCAGGCAAGTCAGGGGGGCCGTCTGCAAAACAAAACCATCATGTCCTTACTAAGTATCATCTAAGTGGACAACATGCAAACTTATTTTCAAAATTTTCATTATTCAGCAATTCTCCACACAAAGCCAACTCCCAGCCACAATGTAAATTATTTCTGAAAGTGTATGTTTACTATGTAGGCTTAGAAACAGATGTTTATTCTAGATGCTTACATATAACTTCTTGCTACGTATGTCTACTCAGCCATGCTATAGAACTTAAAGCAATGACACATGACTGTTTTTCTTTCAGCAGTGGTCAGCAATAACAAACTGCTAATCACTATAACCAAATGACTAAAAGCAAGTGAAGATGTCAATGCACTGTTGAAAGCTGATCATTAAAAACCCAGGTTACCTAGAGCTAATGGAGCTATTAAATCCAAAGTTGTTAGCTGATCAGTATAATGTAAATGTAATGCAATTGTGATGTATTATAAACCTCTGAATATCCCCTGATAAATCTGACCTTTGACTGTAGGTCTGGCTCTGGGAGGTTTCGCAGGGGGCATTTTGACAGGCTGTGATGCATCTGTACTTGTTGTGTCCTTTCTGCTATAATAAACAGGAATTTTTAAATTAATTAAAACCTTATTTTCTTTTTGATAATAACATATTATTACCTGTACCATATTTCCTTGATTAGAAGCCTAAACTCTGCTTTTACCTGGGATTAAACAAAGCAAAGCTATTTAAAACCAGCCTTTCTTTAAAAAAAAAAGTATTCAGCTAGGCATAAAACTTAGAAAATTACCCTAAATAAGCCTGTTGAATGTCATATTTATGTAACCTTTAGGAATGCATTTCAAAACATTATTATAAAGCTTATAATAACAGCACAAGGAAACTACTCTAGCAACTGGCCTCTGAACAAGACCAGCTTCAATTTAAGATAGGTGTTTATTTTTTTAAGACCATGTTTTGACCTGGCAGGAAACTATTTAAGGCCCAGCATCTGATCTAGGAAATATGGTATACATTATCCCTGCTTTATGGCACATTTAATCAATGTAACTCTAAAAATATACAAATATATATAGCAACAAGAGACTCAGGAGTCAAATGTTTACTCTGTGAACTACTTTGCATGATGATAGGTGATCGAGAAATAAACAAGGCCTGTAAACCTGTTCAATGGGATGTACACCAGGTATAAATATAATGCTTCAATGCTGGACCATTACTTTTTCAAGTACATATGTAACATGTATATGAACAATGCAAGTACTAAACATTTTGAACAAGAACCAATTACACAAACATCATTGCTGAAACTTTGGCTTTGGTGCACACTACACAAAAATGATCGCAACTGGCATCACCAGTCCTGTATATGATGAAGCTATCTGATATGTATAAATATGCCCAATTTCAGGTTGATATATCAAATTCCTTCTGAGAAATAAGCAGGCACATACAGTGTGCAAAAGTCATTGTAGGTGGTGACACCTGTCTTGTGAACGAGAAATAAAATTTTGGTGATGACAGCTCCAGCCATTTCTGAGATTGTAATTTTAGTATGCTTTTTTGGACAGCTGACTAAGTTTAGCCAAAAATCACCGAACTTGAACCATTTGAACAAATTTTAGAGAGATTGTTCCAGGAATCATTTCTCTGAAAAACTGGACAATTTGGCTAAACAGTTTAGAAGAAGAAGAATTTTATAGGGTTTTAAAGCTTTTTCCTTCAAAAATCTAAGAAAATGCAGTTAGCCAAAAAATTAGCAAAATCGGATAGAGTTTTTTAGATGAATAATGTTTTGCATAAAATTTGGTGATGCTAGCTTTTGCCTTTTTCGAGATAGTATGGGTTAACATACAGAATCAACCTGTAAGATTTGTGCCCTGTTAACTGATGGTCGGACAGCCCGTAACTGCTTTAGCTCAGATGATTTTCAGTCAGTTGTGCTAAAAAAGTATTAGATATTAAAGTTGCCTAATTTTGGGTTGCTAACAGACAAAGGATGCATGTAATTTGTGAAGACATGGCAAAAGCTCACAGCTGAACTAAAACTGATCATTATTATACCTCACATATATAGTATTGTGACAAGGAGAGGATCTATAAATGTTGCAGACATACTGTGGGTTGGCTTGTGGAGGTCTGGCAGGAGGTGCTTGAGGCCTCTGTGGTGCATGGTTTACAGGAGGTGGTCGACCAGGAGACTTCTTCTCAGTCTTTTGTTCTACATCCAGTAATCGTTCCTGAGGTCGTTCTGACGAAGCAGTAGCAATAAATGGCTGAGAAGTGGGCAGGTCTGAGCTGGACTCCTCGTGTTTTGAATCAGTTTGACTCTTCATAACCTCAATGAGCGGCTCAACAGAACCAGATTCACCCTGTTGAATTTTGATCTCATTCAAACTGGGATCATTCTGCATCTGTTGAAATTTGATCTCACTCAAACTGGTATCATTCTGCAAATATGGAGTTTTGATCTCACCTGACCTGGTATCCCCCTGTGTGTGAGGAGGACTGATGACATGAGTATCTGATTTATGCTCGTTATCTGCCTGCTCTGTAATTAGCTTGGACTTGGGTCTTCCTATTATAGTTGGCCTTTTTTTGGCAGGTTTAGGTGGGAGCGGTTTGTTTTCATACCCCTTTGATTTTGAGTCACTTTGATCCTGACTAACCTGACTTGCGTCACTCTGATCCTGACCATCCTGACTTGCGTCACTCTGATCCTCACCATCCTGACTTGCGTCACTCTTTTCTGCTGCCTGTACTTTTTTCTTTTCCACGGGTGTCCTTGATCTGGGTACTCCAATAACTGTTGGCTTCCTGGGTAGTGGCTTATCATATCCAACAGATTTTTGCTTACTTTCAGTTGATGGACACTCTGAGTTTTCATTTTGTCTTTTGCTGAAGTCTTCATTTCCATAGTCAACCTTATTCAAGTTCAGGAATGCGTTGTTTATTAAGGATTCGCCACAGGAGGAATGTGTCACAGTCACTGTCTCTGGACTTGATGCGGAGGCTGATGGGGAGATCAATGGTTTGCTGGGGAGACCTGCTCCTGGTTTTCCTTTAAGTGACGGCTTTGCTGCTATTTTTGGTTTGGGGGTGAGTGCAGGTTTTGTGGAGTTTGTCTGTGGATCAAGTGATGTCTGTGCTGCACAAGTTTTACTCTCAGAGCCCCGTGATAAAAGGACTACAGATGTCTGCACTGGTTGTATAAATGCTGCTGCTGCTTGGACAGAGATCTTGCCTGTTCCAGCCTCTCTTGCATGTACTCTCTCCTCACCAGGTGGCACTGCTTTCCTATCAACTGTCGTAACCTCTCCTGTCACTTCATCAGACTTGTCTACACCTGGTTTTTGAGGAGTGTCTGCTACAGGAGTCTTTATAACAGGCTGGGGTCGTATAATAGTAGGTCCTGTTTTGTGAAACGTGCCACTGTCAGTATGGCTTGATGAAGTACTGATGATTTCTACCTGATTTTCCAGTGATTCTGGTGTACTCATCTCAGTGTCCTGATGAGGCACACCATGACGAGCTCTGAATGGGGCTGCTGGCCTCGGGGGTAACACCATGACTGATTTAGGTCTTGCTGGTGGGGCTCTTATCTCTCTGACCTTGACATCTGTCATATCTGCTACAGATGTAGGTCGTGGCCTTGGTCTTGGTTGGGGGATTGTTTTTTTCCGTAGCTCTGCTCTTGGGGAGGGTCTGGGTTTATCTTTTACTTCAACTTCTTGTTCTTCTAGGGAGCTTGACCTGAAGCATATAGTATTCACCAGCAATGTCATATCAGGCTTAATACACATTTCTGTATCTACATTTAAAATTCAGGATATGCAAGGCTGAGGGAGCCTAGGTAACAGAGAGGACATTCACAAAATAAACATCATTTAAACAAACAGATGATAAGTCATGCTAACTGACCTGCTTACACAGCTAATTAGCTATTCTCATTGAATAAAAGAAACCTGAAGAAAGTGTGAAAAAAATTAGGTGGAGGCAATTGGCAACACTAACTCAGTAAAGCTGAGGATTTTCATCCATGGCATCAACAGCCTCAGAATGTTGAAATCAGACAAGACAGTGATGTTTTCCTGGGACAAATTTTCCTTAAACATTACATGTTGTAATGTTGAAGCAAATAATAAATGCAAAATGTCAGTAAAGATTTAATCATTTGTTCCTGTGTAAGTATCAAACCTTGGTGATAAAATATCACATCAGCAGACCAGTAATAAAGATACTTAGCCACCTGTCAGGTATCTTTGGAGGAGGTTCATCCAGTCCTGGAATGAGTGTGTCTCTGGATTTAGGTACTGGTGGAGCTCTCATGCCTGCCTCAGCTGGCTGCTTCGGTGAGGGAGGTGGAGGCCTTGCTGGTAGGTTAGGAGCTGGGTAAATATAGGAAATAATTTATAGTACATGTATACATCTAAAAATCACAAAATAGCAGACATGATAATTTACACTGAACCAATCTGTATTTTTTTTAATCAATATCTAATATCCTGTTGTAAGTGTGTGATTCTCAAAACACATTTCTCTAGCTATATAGTTAAAAAAATACTGTGGTTGTCTTCTTATTTGTGGTGGTTTCCAATTCGCGATATTCACAGTCGCTCTCCGACCGCGAAATTGAAGCCACGCAGTTTTGAATGCATATATGTACCAGGACATAATCGTTAATTTCAGTAGCTGCCAATAGTTGGCTACAGTTGAGATTAATCTTCCGCTACGTAGTGATGTCCATCGAGCCTGGTGCATATACTTTAAGTGATTCGGTGAGAATAACAGGGCCCATTTAAAATAATATTGGTCGGTTTACATGCAAAAACTGTGACCCTTTGCAGGGATGTGCTGACCCGGTGGGCGCGCCTGGCAGTTTTTCCTGCGGCCTGGCATATGGCTGGAGTCAAGAAAGTGTAAAAAATTACATGCATGTGTGCCAAGCCAGATGACATCCAGTGCTGCTTAAAATGAATATTGAGTAGAAGATACTCTTTCACATTGTGCAGCCTTTAGTTATTGTCAATAAATAAAATTTGCCACTAAAATAGTGAATGTTGCCGCTAGGGTAGCGGCACCTTGTAACTGTGAAAAGGATTAATGATGTCACTACCGAAATCATGACGCGCCAAATGATGATTGACTGGATAGTGATGACGTGAATTTGGAATATATTTGAAAGGTCACAGTTCATTATGGGGCCAAATTGCCGTATAGAACAGTTAATTATGAGTTGTTTGGAATGAGCATTGGCCCTGAACTAATTTTAACCACCGGGATCGATGCTTCCCGCTTGTGTCGGCTCTGCTGTCAGTGACTGTTCAAATACATGCAATATCCGGTTGGAGAAATAGTAGTCCTAGATAATAGTGATATCTGCTGTTTAGGAAATAATATGGTCATTACAGTTCATAGTTTCATATTTGACAATAAAATATACTACTAGACTAATGATAAAGCGCATAAAAGGAACCCGAAAAACTTTTAAAAAATACAAAAACGGTGAAAAATTCAGACCCGCAGATATAGAGGCAACCACAGTATATATATTGCAGAGTGGTAAAATAACTGCTATTTTTTCAGTCTCAATCCAACCATTTAACTTGTATATTAATTAAAGGGAATAATATATGGCACCATCAGTTTCTTACAACTAATATCCAATATTGGTGAACATATTTCATATATATAATAAGCTAGCAGAAAAATGAAATACTACAATAACTAAATTTTCTATTATCAAAGCTGCCATTTTAAAAGCTGATTTGGTACTCATTTAATCCTATTTATGCTATAGAATATATATATATATATATATATATATATATATATTCATTCATTCAAAACTAAAGTGATTGTATTTCCTGCCTTGGGTAAGAAGAAGTTGAAAAGATCATATAAGACTTGGACTTGTTGCTTGCTGACTGTGTGCAGATTTAGGTCTTGTTGCTTGCTGACTGTGTGCAGATTTAGGACTTGTTGCTTGCTGACTGTGTGCAGATTTAGGACTTGTTGCTTGCTGACTGTGTGCAGATTTAGGACTTGTTGCTTGCCGACTGTGTGCTGGTATAGGATTTGTTGTTTTCTGGCTGGGTTCTAGTTTAGGACTTGTTGCTTACTGACCATGTGCTTGCTTAGGACTTGTTGCTTGCAGACTGTTTGCTGGTTTAGGTATTGTTGCTTGCTGACTGTGTGCTAGTTTAGGACTTGTTTCTTGCTGGCCCCTGAAGTTCACCTCACTCATGGGTCTGGCATCCAGCACCTGTATAATTGGCCTGGGACTGCAAGAGGTCAAAACAAACTCAAGATTACAATTATTATTGTTATTACTATTACTATTATTATTTCTTTGTATATTTTTAATTAGGCAAATGTTCCTGATCAAGACCCCACACAGTTACAAGTGACCAATGGGTCATATCATTCAGCTGATAAGAACAACCTGCTACACTGTGACTTATATCAACCAGAACATTTCAACTATAAGTGACATTTCATACCTTTTGGTGACACTTTTACAGAACTGGCTGGCCTGAATTTGTTGTATTTGATTTATATGTCAAGTTTATATGTCATTTCACATCCTTTAATTTAATGGTCCAATCTGAAATATAATACTGCTCAATGAATGTTAATTTTAAACATTTCCATTAAATTGCATAAAATTTAACTATTTGTTGGTCGGTGGTTTGAACAGTCTTATACAACTGAAGAAGCTTTTCATGATCAAAATGCAAAAAAAATACAAAAATGTAAACACAGCTATCACTGAGAAATCAGAACTTTAGAATAAACAAGGCCTACAGGCCTAATGGGAACCTGTGCATATGGATATACACCAGGTATAACGCTTCAATGCTGAATCACTACTTTTCATATATATGAACAATGCAAGTACTAAACATTTTGAACAAGAAACAATACACAAACATCACTGCTGAAATTCTGGCATGGGTGCACACAACACAAAAATTATTGTAGGTGGCACCACCAGTCTTGTATACAACAAAGCTAGTTGACATGTATAAATATGCCCAATTTCAGGCTGATATATCAAATTCCTCCGTAGAATTAAGCAGGCACATACACTTTGCAAAAGTCATTGTAGATGGCGACACCTGTCTTGTGAACGAGAGAGCCATTAAAGACACATAGACAGGTCAGAATATAAGGCCAATACATCAAACTTACCTTGAGTCTGATGCATAGGGCTGACCAGCTTAGGTGAGAAAGGCTGTTGCCCCAAGTGTACTGTGACAAATTACTGGCTCAGGCTACTGCACTGAGTGAACTCTTGACCTGCACCTGGCTAGACTGAGTGAACTTTTGACCTGTACCTAGCTGCACTGAGTGAACTCCTGACCTGTTGCATAATCTGACACAGTTTGCAGTCTGCCAAAGCTATAAATAAATCCAGGCTGACCTTTTGCCTATTGCAAAATCTGAAATAGTAGCCACACAATTGCATAAGCTCACAGATTGGCTCCATATGCAGCCCTGAGGGGCATGACACCCATGAGGTGATCACATGATACTCATGAGGTGATCACATGTGACCCATGAGATGATCACATGCTGCCCATGAGGTGATCACATGCCTTGTGCTTGGCTGCACTGATTGAACTGTTGACCTATATTTGGCTGCACTGAATGAACTCTTGATCTGTTGCCAAATCTGAAACAGTTGGCAGTTTCTCAACCTATTCAAGAAACATACACAATCTTGGCCTGTTATGTAACTCTGCAAACATTTATCCAACACAAACCATTTGAACAAACTTGAGAAGGCTCGCCTCTGGGATCATTTCTGTAAAAATATTGAACAATTTGGCTGGACTATTTACAAGAAGAAGAATTTTAAAGTTTTTTTCAGCTTTTTCCCTGTAAAATCTAAGTAAATGCAGATAGCAAAAATAAGCTGAATATATCAACATTTGATATGTGACTGATAATTGCATTAAATATGGGGATGGTAGCTCCTGCTATTCCTGAGAAATTATGAGTTAGTGTACAGATGATATGTAATATCATAAATCTACATTTTTTAAAAGCTTTTAAAAAACATTCTCGTCAATATTTTCGATAGATATTCTGAAATCTAATTGTCTAGAGGCATGATGTAATGGATGCTGATAAACTGGTGCTAGGCTAGATGTATCTGCTTCACACAGCTAACATTTATGGTAAAATGACTCAATTCAATCTTTATGATTCAGCCAAAATTCATTTTTGGAACCATAAAAGATGATTATTATTAGAATGATTCAGGGTATTATTCTTGCAAAATATTAAACAAACTGGCCTCAGTTTCATCAGTCGAAAAACGTTTTGTAGGTTTATAACTCATATGGGAAAATACAGCAAAATAGCAAAGTTCAGCTTCCCATAACTCAGCCAAAAATCACTTAACCAAAACCATTTGAACAAACTTGAATTATCAACTTCTAAGGATAATTAATGTGTGAGATTTCAGAATTTGGCCCAGTGGTTTTTGATAAGATGATTTTTGTAGCCACTTACCTAACATGGGCTGTTATGGCATAATACTAAATTCAGCTTCCAATAACTCAGCCAAAAGTCACTGAACTGAGACCATTTGAACAAACTTGAATTATCAACATCTAAGGATAATTAATGTGTGAGATTTCAGAATTTGGCCCAGGGGTTTTTGAGAAGAAGATTTTTGTAGCCACTTAGCTTACATGGGCTGTTATGGCATATGACTAAATTCAGCTTCCCATAACTCAGCCAAAAGTCACTGAACTGAGACCATTTGAACAAACTTGAATTATCAACATCTAAGGATAATTAATGTGTGAGAATTCAGAATTTGGCCCAGTGGTTTATGAGAAGAAGATTTTTGTAGCCACTTAGCTAAAATGGGCTTTTATGGCATATGACTAAATTCAGCTTCCAATAACTTAGCCAAAAGTCACTGAACTGAGACCATTTGAACAAACTTCAGAAAGCACTACCCTAGGATCATTTCTGTGCAATATTAAACAATTTTGCCATTTTGTTCCAGAGAAGAAGTTATTTGTAGCTGTCAGTATGATACAGGCATTGATGACCCCCGTACAAAAAAGGCCGATGCAGGTGGCGCCACCAATACCACAATTTCAGATATGACTCATGTGACCAACATTGGCATAAACTTTGGTGATGATAGCTCAAGCCATTTCTGAGATTGTAATTTTAGTATGCTTTTTTGGACAGATGACTAAGTTCAACTTCCTGTAACTCGGCCAAAAATCACCAAACTTAAACCATTCGAACAAACTTGAGTGAGATTGTTCCAGGAATCATTTCTGTAAAATATTGGACAATTTGGCTGAACATATTCAGAGAAGAAGATTTTTTAAGCTTTTTTAGCTTTTTCCCTATAAAATCTAAGAAAATGCAGTTAGCCAAAAAATAAGCAAAATCCGATAGAGTTTTTTAGATGACTAATTTTATGCATAATATTTCGTGATGCTAATTCTTGCCGTTTACAAGATAGTATGGGTTAACGTACAGACGACAGACACCGGACGACGCCACACCATCGCATAAGCTCACAGGTTCACTAAAAAGCTTCACTCAAAGTGGACGATTAATGAAGAAATTTGGTCATATTTGTGAGGAGCTAGTTTGCATGATTTTGTTCATTTGTCTATGATGACAGGGGTATATGTTTGACTAAATGATAATGTTTGATATTTGTGCCTCAACAGAAAATGTAGTAGTGAAATAGTGCTATTTGTCGGTCACCATGAACTCTTTAAACTTGAATCTAAATAAATGATTCTCAGGTGGCACCACCAATTGTCTGAGACAAAGAAGGCTAACTGTGATGAAAACACAGAGTGCTGGTAAGTTCTAAGGCAATCAAAATATCCATCACTGGAAATACTCTTTTGTATGAACTTTATATCTTAAATAGGTTTAAATAGGTCAAATTCAAATATAAGTTTACACCTACTCGTGACATTTTTAAAGAACTGATCAAACTTTCTGTGATACATATTTGAACAAGGCAATCTTATTTTGAACAATAAAATGATCTAATGCAAAATATCTCACCAGCTGCCTTGAACATAAGAAGAACCTGTCCTTCAAGCATATTAAATCATGTTTTGGCCTTGAGTCACCATGGCCTTATTTGAGTTTTCCAGAAGTCATGTTGCAACTTCCTAGGCCTAACATGTGATTAATGCTGTGTAATGGACTGAAATTGGCTGGATAAAGAATTTAGTTCAAAAGGTCCAGGTGATGTTGCCTGCAATCTTTCTCAGAAACTTCACACCCAGGTGTGAAATTGGAGGGACTTTGACCGATGCAGGAATGACAGTTTTTTTGTAGGGATCAACATGACTCTTGGGCAAATGAAATTGTTTGGCCTAATATAGCACAGATTATAATTGACAGATTTCATTGGAAGTTTGCATGTATAAAAATATATTTTACAGGTCTTGGCCTTTTCAATCCTGATTAGAAGAGTTTATGGCAAAGGAACCGTTAGTGCTTGATCCTTGTTTGTCTGACACAAAAGGAAATCTATCCGGCGACCATTATGCTGTGTGTATTCTGTTGATGAATTTGTAGAACCATAAATTAGGGGTGTACAGACTGTAGTGGATCGTCAGGCACCCCTGTGGACTAAACGCATTAAACTCAGACCAAATACGTCATGGTACACTGATGAGTTGCGCCATGCGAAGACAGAACACAGACACGTGGAGGAGTATGGAGAAGAACTAGATTAGCAGTTCACTAGAAAATCTATTGAGGCCAGTGTGAGAAAAAACTACTTATTGAAGAGAAATAGAACTGTTATTCTAATAAAGTAGCAGAGTGTAAGAAAAAACAATAACAGTTGTTTCAGCGGTTACATGCCAGTCTGCCGATTCCCATTCTGCCGAATCCCATAATACAAAGTCCAGTTTGCCGAATCCCAGATTGCCGAATGTTAACTTTTTAATATGAAATCGTCCGTTAATTTGATATATATTCATGTTTAATGGCATTGTAGTATTCATGGAGTAAAAACGATTAAAGCAGTACAATATTACGTTGACGGAATGCTAATTTCAGTGTGTACAGGTAAACCAGTCAGTAACCCGCCATGCCACAAGTCACGCATGACTTGTCATGGCCGTCATAGCAGTCTTTTTGCCTCGCCCCGCACTGGCCGACATTCAATAAAAGAACGTTTATGTGTATTGTCACTAATATTGTTTATCGTAATAACCAACCCTATATACTGACGAAAAACAGACAGGTCCGTGGGAAAAAAATGGTGTTGCCCCTATCGTAATCTCGTTCCTTTTTTGTCTCCTTTGCAAGTGAGTGCCGTTGCAGTTAACAAACGACGGTAGCGGAACCTTGTTAATACTCAGGTTAAATCAATCAGCCGTACGACCGACTAAATGGGAATCGTTTGGCTATGACGAGATGTTTTATAATATTAGCAAAAGCTATTAAAATGTGCCAATATAAATAAATTTTAAATTAAGCGCATGATGTTTGTCTGTTTAAGGGTTCGTTTTATAATCGCCGAATAATGCACAACACATGAGACTGGTGGAAAGGGACGGTGATTCTGAGCGGCATATACCAGGGCGACAGCCCTGAACACCTATTTATATTGTTTTGTTGAAAATAACAGTCCATTTTTTTAAATAAACTTATTAACTTTTTAAAAATTTTCACATTTCAAAGCTTTGGACCTTGCTATTTTTGGAACTATGGACTATGAACTTTTCAATTAATCATTTACTCGTTTGGTTAAATGGAATCTATCCACATCAAACGGATGTGTAGAGACCGTGCACACAAATAGTTTATGATCAAAGGCCTTTTGTTAACCTTTTGATGTAATTAATGCTGTAATAACAGTAACCGGAGCATCCTTCACCTCATTCCATGCTTGGTAATTGAGCAGATCTCTAATGAACAAACATTGTATCAAGAACAATATTCAAACGCAGAGAGAGAGAGAGACAGAGAGAGAGAGAGAGAGAGAGAGAGAGAGAGAAAGAACGATTAACTACTGCTAAGCAATGATAGTGAACGGAGAGATGCATAGGGAAATCAATAAAAAAAATAAAGATGACAATGGAAGGAGAGAATGGACGAAAGCGAGAATGGTAAAAGCAGAGAGAGAGAGAGAGAGAGAGAGAGAGAGAGAGAGAGAGAGAGAGAGAGTAAGAGAAAGGGACAATAAGAAAATATGTTTAAACAGTCATAACATTTTCTTTTTTTTTACAAGTTGAACATGAAGTCCGCATGATATTGAATTATTTTACTCTACAAGCTTTTTATAAAGTTTCGATCATGAACTGTTACTATTTTTAGGAACCTCTGTTTTAAGTGAATCGGTTATTACGAAAAACAACAATACTAACCCAATAAAAACAATAAGCAGAATATAAAACGATCTTTACTAACAAACGACGAGATTAAGTCAGGATCAAGCATAGGTCCTGTCTGTTCTAAGTGTGTCTTGTTAGTTATAACTATAAACAACAGTAGTAACCTCATATAAAAAACAATATGCATAACTAAAACGATCATTACTATAAAAAGCAACGAAATTAAGTCAGCAGCACCAGGGAAAGATCATGAACCGTCGCTTGTTTGGATAGGGTTGTCAAGTTCTAGAAACTGGTGGCGCCACCTATTATTCTTTGCTTGTTTTCGTGCCTTTTAATACCCCCGAAATTGCCACTTGACAGTACTGTGAGCATTATAATTAAAGAACTAATGGACAGATTTCTTTTATATTATGCATATACATAGATATGGGTTATGGGATGATGTTTATTTAAATTGGGGTCATGAGCTTTTCTATGAGAGTGGCCTTGACCTTGAATATTCCTATATTTTGTGAAATTCACACAAAATCTTTAATATCTCAGTAAGGGATTCATGGATATTCCAAAAACAAATTGACCAAAGATCTTGGATAGCTTTGCCTTTTGCAGAAGACCTTGTGTTGTTTTCTTGTTTAAATGATGTTAGCGCAATAACTTTGTAAGAATTTGAGGTACAGTCACCATACCATTTTGGGGGTATTAAAAGGCACGAAAACAAGCAAAGAATAATAGGTGGCGCCACCAGTTTCTAGAACTTGACAACCCTATCCATGATCTTTGATCAACTTGATTTTGGGATCAATCAATGCAAGATTTCTTCAGATATTTAAGAATTTGTTTGATTTTCCCTAAAACTGGACCTACTCAAGGTCAAGGACACTCTCCTAGTAAAGGTCATGACCTCACTTTAAATAGGTCTCGTCCTCTCACCCATATCTATACATATACCAAGTTTGGTAAAGATCCGTGAAATATTTTTTGAGTTATTGCACCAACCACGGTGCGACGGCGGCGGCAGCGGAATCGTCATGAAAACATAGTATCCCCCAACTTTGTCTGGGGATACAATAACAATAATAAAAGAGTAACCTTGACCTTATGATGGCCTCTTTCCTGAGGAATGGCTGCATCAATTGTTCCAATATATTTTGTGCTGAAGAACCTTTGTTAGCAGTATCTAACTGCCAAACTTGTGGCACCACCTACATTACAACATTTTCACCTCTTTTTTATTGTGCATGAAAGCTGTGCAGACAGGATACCAAATAATTATATAAACATTAATTAAAACTATCCATTGAATTTGGTCACATGATAAAGCCTTAAAGATTGGATCATAATCTGTCACCTTGATCTTATTTTGAGAACAATTTAATCAAAGCAGACGGCTCAGGCATGGCAATTATTTTTGCTACACATGACATTTGGCTCTCAATGTATCCAAACTGTCCAATAAGTCTTGAGGTACCTGCAAGTCAATTTACAAGCCAGATATACAGTGTGTAGCTCAAATAAAGCCAAATCTGAAATGCTAACAAATATTACCCCTATTAGCTCTGAAAGCTGAAACTTAAGGTATTCTGTATTATAATTGTATTTTCATTGTTCTGGAATGCCATCTTCAAAGAACTAAAAATATTATACTTGGCACTAACCGCTTGCCATCTTTGTTCCCGCTCTTTTCTGCAGGTTTTCTGAAGGATTTGACGCTGGTCTGACTCACTGGTTTGCTTGGTACTGCTAAAGGTGGAACAAACAAATCATTAAAATTAGTCTGTCTTTTATGTATACTGATATTATCAAAATCAAGTATCACAAAACCCACGAGCAAATTTCTTAATCACATAATATTGTTGAATGTATGGCTCTGAGTAGAAAATTGCAAATAGTTTACAGTATAATTTATCTCATACACTAAAACAAAAGAATATAACTGTGTATGCGCCAGACCTGTGTATAAGCCTGACCTGTGTATAAGCTGACCTGTGTATAAGCTGACCTGTGAATGCGCCAGACCTGGGTATGCACTAAACCTGTGTATAAGCCAGACCTGTGTATAAGCCAGACCTGTGTATAAGCCAGACCTGTGTATCAGCCAGACCTGTGTATAAGACAGAACTGTGTATAATCCAGACCTGTGTAGAAGCCTGACCTGTGTAGAAGCTGACCTGTGTATGCCAGACCTGTGAATGTGACAGACCTGTGTATGCACCAGACTTGTGCAAAAGCCAGACCTTTGAATGCGCTAGACCTGTGTATGCACCAGACCTGTGTATAAGCCTGACCTGTGCATAAGCCAGACCTGTGTATAAGCCTGATCTATGTATAAGCCAGATCTGTGTATAAGGCTGACCTGTGTATAAGCCAGACCTGTGTAGAAGCTGACCTGTGTAGAAGCCAAACCTGTGTACATGCTGACCTGTGTATAAGCTGACCTTTGTTAAGCCTGACCTGTGTATAAGCCAGACCTGTGTATGCGCCAGACCTGTAGTATTATTTATTCTGCTTTGTATGTTGATATTACATATAAAAGAAATAAAAATGTCACATATTTCAAAGATCCTTTCAAACTTTTGACAATTCAACCTATATATTGTGTATTATCTCATATTTTAATAACGACTTGTCATTTCAATGCCAGTGCTTGAGAAATAATTTATGATATTTATAATAAATAAGTGCCTGAGAAACTTATAGTTTTTCAATAATTTTTTTGGCCTTAGGGCATAAATACATCTTGGCTGTCCAAAGGGTGCTTTATTATGCAAACTAAAAATTTGCAAAGATAAAATAAAGCCAAGGTGAGTCTGTCGAGATATCAATGCTTAAGTTTCCTTTAAAATTTATGTTTCTGTTCTCTTACTATCTTTTCAATGTGTGGATAAACTGATCCACCAGAAGCCTGCAGCCCTGTGTCTACCTCCAGGTGATTCAGTGAGTGATTATTTCAGTGACCTATGATTACTTCAGTGACCTATGATAACTTCAAGGACCTATGATTACTTCAGTGACCTAAGATTACTTCAGTGACCTATGATTACTTCAGTGACCTATGATTACTTCAGTGACCTATGATTACTTCAGTGACCTATGATTACTTCAGTGACCTATGATTACTTCAGTGACCTATGATTACTTCAGTGACCTATGATTACTTCAGTGACCTATGATTACTTCAGTGACCTTTGATTACTTCAGTGACCTACTTGGGACAGGTTTAGGTCCAGCAGGTGGAGGGGGTGCTGATCTTCCTGGAACAGGGGGCGCTGGTCTCGATGGAGGCAGTGGCCCAGCTGAACATGAAAGAAAAAAATATGGTGAACTCACAACAATATATTGGTTAAAACACAATGACATACTAGTTTAAACACTGAACTGACAATGATATAGAGGGCTAAACAATGACCTCCCAACATCATATATGTTCCTCACGCAGGGGTTATTCACTGTAGTCATTATAGATCTCCTTTTGTTTTAACTGCTGCTTTGTAAATCAAGGTTTTCTGGGTAACAGGGCAAAGAATTGTAATCAGACCGATGAGAGCATAGTATTGCATTGTGCATCCAGCTCCAAATTTTAAACATGCAACACCCATTCTCATTGTTCTCATACACTGTACCTGGCACAGGGCTAGGAATCAGTACAGCTAATGAGTTATAACTTTGCTCTAGAAATCACAGATAATTTAAGGTAGCATCACTGGCAAAAACTGAATAAAAATCCGCCCAAAAGCATTTAATATGAAAACTAGATCCATGAAGTGTATACCATTTTAATCCTGGTGTAGTGTTCTTTCTGATGGTATATGTTTTTTTGACAGTCATATTCATGTTCATATGAAATCTTAACAATTTTGAAAATCTTTAATTTTTTAATGGTTTTAGCAAACCACTTTTTAGTGAGCTTATGTAAAACTTCATGACAACAACACTAAACAGTTTTAAATTTTTCATTGAATCAAAATTAAAAGTTCAATTTTAAGTTACAAAGAAACATGTTACTGGTAAAAGAACAAGTGACCCAGGGGTCATGATGCTCAGCTGAGTAGGAAGACATTCACAAAAAAAATTCTTATTATCTGAATGCAATATTTGCAATGGTATCCCAATTCAACTGAGGCATAGCTTAGAGGATATGGGTAACAGAGACCTAAATTTGTGTTTCTAAGAAGATTTTTCACAGACCTCCCTGGATGTCAAGTTAGAAGATTCTAGGTAAATTTTTAATAAGTGTGCCCTGTTAACAGGAGACTGCATCTTTGAAGGTCTCAAAAACAAAAATTTAGACGAAATGCGTAAAAATTTGAAAAAATCCAGGTGGTGCCACCAGTTTGCAGGAACTGATGAAACACTTCATGATGAATGTGCATGCAAATGGTGATGATGCATAAGTTCTTCAGAAACTAGGTTTTGTATTAAACTTTTAAATATACTGAGGGGTACTTACAAGCCCTAAAGCTCAAAGTATATTGGTAACAGAGACCTCATTTCAGGTTTCCAAGGAGATTTTTCATGGACCTCCCTTGTTTTATTATATAAGAACATTCTAGGTTGAACTTTTTCCATTTGTGCCCTGTTAACAGAAGACAGCTTCTTTGAAGGTCTCAAAAATAGAGAAAGAAATGTGTAAATATTAGAAAAATTCCAGGTGGTGCCACCAGTCTGCAGGAACTGATGAAACACTCCACGATGAATATGCATGCAAAGAATCATGGTGATCAATGCATTAGTTGTTATGATACAGGAGCTTTTGAATCAAATTATTAATTATTCTGGGGGGTACTTCTGAGTTCCATAGCTTGGAGGATATGGGTAACGAAGACCTAATTCCAGGTCTCCAAGGAGATTTTTATCGACCTTCCTGGATGTCAGGTTAGAAGATTCCAGGTCCAGCAGTTAAGATTTGTGCCTGGTTAACAGAAGGACAGACAGACAGACAAATGCCGGACAAGGAGTGATCACTTTAGCTCAGATGACAATGAAGTCAGCTGAGCTAAAAGATGGTTTTGAGATACTGTCATGTAGGTTGATATTAGCCCATAAAAAAGTGGTTTGCTATTAATGGTTGTGTGGCATATAAAACTTAAAACTTAAACAAGGGACCAATGGGTCACATCGCTCAGCTGAATTTAGGAAAATATTAGCAAATACAAAATATTCTTATTTCTTTTGGTTTATGTATATTAGCATTTCAAAAGCAAAGAGAAAATGGAGCTGCTAAAATTAAACTCTGTAGATTATTGAATAAGGGACATAAGCTTAAACATATGCACTGTGTAATAAACGTGTGGCCTGAAACCATTTTATGATGCACCAAGGGAAAATGGGCCAACGGTAAGTGTTATATGAGAGTTACATTTCATAAACAAAGAATGTGTGAAGAAATTAAGTTTTCAATTGTTAAACATATGGCCATATGATTTAAAAATTATTTCCACAAAGTTTGACCAATATTTCTGATTTTAAAACTAAGTTTAATAGTATTATTCACACCTAGGCCCGGCCAATTTTAAGAGAGACAAATGCTACAAAGTATTTATATCTTCTTTAATCTAGTCAATTAGCATTTACGTTAGATCATAATATTTTATCACATTTGAATGTTAGAATTCAATTCCTGAACATTTTTATCTTTAAAAAAAAAATTAAATTGTCAAAGTCTCAACAAAAAGAATTAATTTAACATTAAAATTATAAGATTCATCTTGTTGATGAGTCCTGTGTTTTGAAGGGGTCGGTGGGGGAGGAGTCTCTGTTGTTACTGCTGGTTGCTGAAAAATGGGAAATTAATCATCTTGTTTATAGTACAGGTCTGTCAACAGAACTGGGTGTGGTTGGGGGGGGGGGGGAGAGAGAGAGAGAGACTCCCTGTGGTATTAACTGCAGACAGCCTGAATTAGCTCAACAAAGAGGGAGGGCTTGCAGGAGTGATGGGATTACATAACAACACCCTGGGGACAGAGAGCTATACTGAATGACCTACAGTGGGCTGCTTGACAATGTAAGGAAATACATCAAGAGCCTCCACAAAATATCAATAACTAGCCTAATTTTTTAGCTTTTATTTTAAAATTCAAGATTTTAACAGATTAAATCCTTGTGTGTACATGCTGTGAATATAAAATCCACAGTACATACTGGAAAAAACGTGCCATGGCCAAAGTTGGGCAAATTAAAGGTACTGATTTTATATTTATGCTAATAACTTGCAAAATTCAGGTCTAATTTCCTGTGTACAATTGAATCTTGATTAAATGAAGTTCTATCCCTGAAAAAAAAGTCTCTAGCTTCAAGAATTATTATGTTGAGTGAGTAAATATATTTCCTAATTTTTTTTTCAAGTTGCATTATGTTTGGGCCCACAAGTTCAACAATTACGCAATACTGACCTAATTTTTGGAATGTACATAGGAAATGTATGGAAGAATATGTTATTTTTAATATGATCAAATTCAGATCATAGGTTTTGATATTAGGCATTCCTGAAGTGTAAAAATGATTTTCATAAAAAATTGAGGTTTTCCTAAATTTCTCATATAAAAAAAGTCACAGAGACCCAGTTTTTGGCTTGGAAGGAGATCTTAGGGACATCTAACATTATGCCAATTTTTGGATTACCAGGCAAAGTTGTAGTAAACAAAAGTGGGGTCATGATGCTAGAAAATTACAGATACATCACTCTAAAAAACTCCAATAGCTAGACTATTTTTTAAGCTTATACTATCATATTTCAAAATTCATCAGATTAAATCCATATGTAAACTTGCTGTGAAAATTAAATCAACTGTACTTACAAGAAAAAAACGTGCCATGGTCAAAGTTGGGCAAAATTTAAGGTACCAATTTTTTATTTTTGCTAATATTTTAAAAAATTTAAAAGATTTTCATATAATTTTGGGTACAGAATTTAATTTTGATTAATTAATGTTATATTACTGGAAAAAAAATCCTTAGTTTTAACATGTTTTGTGTTAAGTGATCAAATATCTTTCCTGATTTTTTACAAAATGCATTATGTTTGAGCCTATAACTTTTTTAAATTATATAATACAGACCTAATTTCTGGCATGTACATAGGAACTATATACAGAAATATTTTTGGTAAATATGAGGAAAAACAGATGAGTGGTTTTGATATTAGGCAGTCCTAAAGTGTGAAAATAGGTTTTTAATAAAAAATTGAGGCTTTTCCTTAATTTCTCAAAGGAACGAAGTCGCAAAGACCCAGTTTTCAGCTTGGTAGTAGATCCTGGGGACATCTAACATTATGCCGAATTTTGGATTCCTAGGTCTTACAGTTTCAAAACGTGCCACATCTACGGACGGACAGACAGACGGACAGACGACGGACAATGGACCACGACTATAGCTCAGATGACTTATAGTCAGCTGAGCTAAACAACGGACCCATGGGTCACGGCGCTCAGCTGATCATGATTGGACTATAAATGTATCACCATTGTGATACTATATTGAGTAGATAAAGCTTAGAATATCATGGTCATGTTGGGCTTTTATAAAGGAATATAATGTAATATGTGAGTAAATGATATATGAAATAACCTGACTGATGGATTAATATGGAGTAAAATAGTGGTTTATTTTTTATTTATTTGGGAGGGGTCGAAAAAAGCAATTTATTTGAGCAAATATTAATGCAATGACAGTATGCTAAGCAGTGGTATAATGATGATAAGGCTATTTGTTGAAGGATCTATAGTGTATGGAAAACTGCAAGAGTTCAATTTGACATATACAAGGTTATGATTAACTATGCGGATGAGGGGATTTATGAATTTGTGACTGTATGACATAACATCTTGACAAGATCGGTCTTGACAAGGTGCATTATTTTGATGCCCCTCACATCTACATATTACACAATATTGACATAATTTCTGGCATGTACATAGGTACCTATGGACAAATGGTCAACAGTACTGAACCACCTGGAAGGTTAAAATCTTAAAAATATGATGAAATGTAGATAATGTTTGAGAGGAAGAGGTAATCTGGGCCATGGTTGGTTTATATGATGGAAGAAAATGTTGCAAATAATATTTGAGACCTGACCATGCCTTTCCATTGGTTACCTTTTTGATAAGCTTTTGACAGTTCAACAGTTTACACATTTGTCTGATGAGATCCAATTTATTTGGTAAACCTTTTTTATCAATTTTATGATATGTATACAGTTGCCATAACGTCCCCATTCCACAGGTGCAATGACTTGATGGGGGGGGGGGATGTTGTATTATGATCAGAGTTACAACGCCTCTGTCTCTCTGTAGATATTTTCTTTAATTATTAAATTTTATGCTATAGCCATAGAACTATTGTTCACAGTGCCAAGGAGCAAAGCCTCAGTGGGATGAAGAAGGGGATGGTGAGAGTTACAACACCCTTGCATATACATACCGGATATGAAATTTAATTCAACAGTGCTTATAAAAAAAAAAGTTTATTCATGAACATTAAATATTTAAAACAGACAGAAAGATGGAGAAACAAAGCAAATAATTTTTTTCCCCATTCTACTGAGCCAAGAATAAATTAACAATATTTGCATTTATTCCTTTTTTTTTCATTACATAATTTTAATCCAAGTTTCCGAATATTACTATAAATTTACAGTATAACATACATGTGATTGTGAATATTTCAGTTAATTCACATTTCTAAATTGCATAAACATTTATAGCTAATGTATCTAGTTTATAGTACCTGTCAACAGAATGGGATGGAGGGAGGAAGGTAGGCAATTAGGGAGAGGGAGGGAGAGGGAGAGAGGGAGAGGGAGGGAGGGAGAGGGAGAGGGAGAGGGAGAGAGAGAGAGAGAGAGAGAAAGAGAGGCTTTCTGGTAATTACTGCCTGACCCAGCCTGACCCAGACACTCACAGTGGCAGTAGGTCAGACTTGAAGGTGTTATGTAACTGCCCAGTACACTGCATTTATACTGATCTGATGTAAACAATGAAGACATGGTACCTGGAAACTTGAATGAAATCTACAGTTTTTGATCAATTGGTTTCAAATTTCAGATTTTACCAGATGAAATGTTAATGTGTACATGCTGTGAAAATTAAATCCACAGCACTAACAAGAAAAATTTGAATATTTATATTTTTTTAAATGGTATCAGGAAAAAAAGAAAAGTATTCTCAGCTATAAAACTAATACATGTGTTAAAATTAATCCAAGGATCAAAACACCCAATATATTATATCAGGAGCAAACTGGAGTTGGGAATGTTTAATTTTATGATCTGAAATAAAGGATTTTTTACAAAGTGCATTATGTTTGGGCCTAGAACTTAAAACAATTACACAATACTGACATCATTTCTGGCATATGCATAGCGAATGTATAGAAAAATATGTATATTATATATGATCAAAGTCAGATCAGTGGTTTTGATATTAGGCAATCTTAAAGTGTAACAATGGGTTTTTAATAGAAAAATGAAGATTTTTCTTAATATCTTGAAGGAATACAGTCCTAGTGACCAAACTTTTAGTATGGTAGAGGATTTGGGGGACATCTAACTGTATGCAAAATTTAAGGAACTTAGAGCTGAAGCTGGGGAGCTGAGCTCTAGTAAACTGCATAACACTAGCTTGATGTAAACAATATGTGACATGGTGCTTGAAAACTTGAATAAAATCTACAGTTTTTGATCAACTGGTTTCAAATTTTTTGTTTTAACAGTTGAAATAGAAACAGAAACATGCTTTGAAAATTAAATTCACAGCAGTTACAGGAAAAAAAGTGCCATGGTCAAACTTGGGCAAAATTTAAGGTACCAATTTCATATTTTTGCCAATATTTAAAAAAATTTAAAAGATTTTTATCTAATTTTTGGTATACAATTAAATTTTGATTATTTAAAGTAGTATTACTGAAATAAAGTTCCTACCTTTAACACTTTTGGTCTTAAGTGAGCAAATATCTTTCCTTATTTTTTTACAAAGTTCATTATGTTTGGGCCCATAACTTTTTCAAATTAAATAATACTGACTTAATTTCTGGCATGTACATAGGAACCATATAGAGGTATATTTATAGTAAAAATGAAGAAAACCAGTTGAGTGGTTTTGATATTAGGCAGTCCTGAAGTGTGAAAATAGATTTCTAATAAAAAATTGAGGTTTTTCCTTAATATCTCGAAGGAACGTAGTCATATTGACCCAATTTTTGGCATGGTAGGAGATTTTCGGGACATCTAACTGTATGCCGAATTTCAGATTTGTAGGTCCAATGGTGTCAAAACGTGCCAGTCTTACGGACGGACATCCAGACGGACGGACGGACAGACAGACGGACGGACGACGGACAATGGACCACGACTATAGCTCAGATGACTTATAGTCAGCTGAGCTAAAAATGTTAAAATTTCACTTGAAAATGAATATTAATTCCATAAATACATTTACCATTAGAAAGAGCTGTGTACCAGGTTTAAATGATATATACTCTATGGAGTCCTATATGCATCAGAAAGAGCTTTTGGACTGATTTTAAAATTTGGAGTGTTTGCCAGGGATGTTACCTTAAATGATGTATGTTACATTTTGTTGGATCAAGTGTCCTTTACTTCTAACAACAAACAAAACTTATCTGAGTTTAAAGGAACAGGTATAGCTTATTCAATACAATAACAAACTAGAATGCGGGTAGTCCACAAGTGACTGTGTATCTGCCAAAATCAGAGTGGGATGGGTGAAGTGAGGCATGGATTCAGTGGCAAGGGGAAATAGAGTGAGGTGTGTTGCATTATAGCATTGATGTCTGCAGCCGAAATGTGTATGTAGGATGCGCCACCTACCACAAAATCCAGAAAGCTGTCCAAGTTGTATACATATGCAAAATTTTAGGCAGATAAGTCAAACCACCACTTGTATAGGAGTGATTTTATCCCACAGCAGACAAACACAATGACACTGTGAAAAAATGGTGGCAGGTGGCGCCACCAATTTTGTGTATGATTAAGAGCTATGTGAGATCTATACACATGCAAAATTTTTGGGGGGATATATCAAACTAGTCCTGAGATATAAGCCTGAATGTCTGCAGCATGAACATTAATGTAGGTGGCGCCACCTGCCAAAAAATCGAGAAAGCTATCCAAGATGTATCAACATGCAAAATTATAGACAGATAAGTCAAACCACTGTTGAGATATGAGTGATTTAAGCCCACGGCAGACAAACAAAGGGACGCTGTGCAAAAATGGTTGCAGGTGGCGCCTCCAGTTTTGTGTAAGATAAAGAACTATGTGAGATCTATACCCATGCAAAATTTTGGCCCAATAGTTCAAATGGTTCTTGAGATATGAGCTTGGATGTCTGCAGTAAATGTAGGTGGCGCCACTGACATATAATCAAGAAAGCTGTCCAGGATGTATACACATGCAAAATTTCAGGTGGATAAGTCCAACCAATGCAGAGATATGAGTGATTTTATCCAAAGGCAGATGAACAGATGGACGCTGTGCAAAAATGGTTGCAGGTGGTGCCACCATTTTTAGTGTATATTATAAAGCTATCCAAGGACTACATTTGTGCAAAAAAAAAATTAGCCTGATCGTTCAAACAGTTCCAGAGATATGTGGGTTTATGTGTGAAAACAGACGCACAAATGGAAGCTGGGCAGAGAGTAAAGGTCAGAGGTCAACCAAAAATGAGGACGTAGCAGTTCACATGTGACCCAATCATAATTCCAAATTTAAAACAATTCTGCCAGGTGGTTACAGAGGAGTTTTCCGGAAACCTATGCGCCGTGGCGGCGGTGGTGGCGGCATCCAACTGAAAAACATAGTATCTGCAAGACTCTGTTTTGGCAGATACAATGATTCTATTATGCATTGATTTTAGTCAGTTATAAGAAGAATTTGCAGGGGTGGTGCACAGAGGCAGAAGGAGATTAGACATTTTGAAGGGGTGGTCCAAAGAGGAAGGAGATTAGAAGTTTTGAAGAGATGATCCACAGAGGCAGAAGGAGATTAGAAGAATTTTAAGGGGTGGTCCACAGAGGCAGAAGGAGATTAGAAGTTTTGAAGGGGTGTTCCACAGAGGCAAAAGTCTAAAAAAACCAGAAAGGTTGTTCCCTGGCTCTCATAGAAGTTCATGTAGACATTTACCATCTGTGCCTTTTCAACAGTGAGGGACAATAAAGGTCATTTTTTACATCAAATAGGCTGTGTCTGGGAAATTGGGGATCCATGTTCTAGGCTTATTTTCATTCATGACTGTGTAATTTCAATTTCCCAATCTTTCAGTGGTCCCTTGTATCACAAATTATAGGCCACCACAAAAAGAAGTCAACAATAGTATTACTAGCACCATCTACTGTGTCTTCACAGAATTATTCAGATTTTAAGAACAAAGAACAAGCAGGGAACCCTGGGTCCCTGGATCCCTCCTCCTGTTACATAAAGTTATCCACATATTGGCAAAATTGTTGATCCCATTCTATTAACAAAATACTATTTAATTTCCATTACAGATTTTGCCAAGGCCTGGTGTTCATTACAAAACAGGAGGAGTATTATTGTGAAAATCAGTGAAATATTTCTGTCTTTGCTTTGTAGATGGCACTTCACTAGCAGCTCTAAACTAGATGTGGTCGAATAATGGTCCTCAGAGGGCACCGCGTTTCTGTAAGTGCTGGACTAGTTTACATATGGGTGAAAAAATAAGTTAAATTTGAAAAATATGACAAACAGAAACAGGTTTTTATCCATATGCACGAGGGAAAAAATCCTACTGGATCAAATGATATTAAGAAGATATGTCTGAAATAATGTGTGCAATAGAAAATCACCAAATGTAATCTGCTAGCCACATTTGATTTTGAGCCAATCTGTAATTCAATAGGTCAGGAGCCCTCATAGGAACAAATGATCTCTGTGAAATTGGGAAAGCTGCAGAAGGTTGTTGTTAAGTTATTGTGTGCAAAAGAAAATCAGCCACTGGGCTGTTGCGGCAATATTGGAATTCCAACAGGTCTGTAATTCAATAGGTCTGGATCCTATAGGTACCAATCATCCCCTGTAAATTTGGGAAAGCTGCAGTAAGTTGTTGAGTAATCGCGCGCGAAAGAAAATCAGCAATTGGGCTGTGGTGGCCGTATTGGAATTTCAACAAGTCTGCAATTCAAAAGGTCTAGAGCCCTTATAGGTACCAATCAACCCTGTTAATTTGGGAAAGCTGCAGTATGTTGTTGTTGAGTTATTGCATGCGAAAGAAAGTGTCACTTACGGAAGGACGGACTGACACTGTGATCACTATAGGGCACCACTTGTCAAGCGGGGCCCTAATAATAAACCAAATTCAACTCAACTGGTATCTTACCTTAACTGCTTAGTTTACATCAGGTTGGTCTCCTGATCATGACATGATAGGTTTATTTCCCATTTGACAACTTATTGTATCTGATGACATTTGGAGTTAAATTAAGTCAATGACTACAGGGACATCTACCAGAATATATGACGTTTAAATAAGGGAAAAAAAGCAAGAATGCTTCTTTAATTTTAATGTTCCAGAATGTAGCCTCTGTTCTATAAAATCACTCTGAAACAACTTAGGTGACACCAGTTTGTCTAGTCTTAGTCTTGCTCTCTGCTGTAAGAAAACTCTAGAAAAAGCTGCTTGAAAACTAGAGACCTTCCTGTGGACAATAACAAGGCCTACAGGCCTAATGTGAACCTGTGCAATGAGATTACACCAGGTATAATGCTTAAATGCTGGACCATTACTTTTCAAGAACATGTGTAACATGTATATGAACAATGCAAGTACTAAACACTTAGAACAAGAAACAATTAAACAAACATCACTGCTGCAATTCTGGCGTGGGTGCACACAACACAAAAACTAGAATATGGGTAGTCAACAAGTGTATCCACAAAATCAGAGTGGGAAAGGTAAAGTGAGGCATGGATTGAGTGGCAAGGGGAAATAGAGTGAGGTGTGTTGCATAATAGCCTGGATGTCTGCAACCAAAATGTTTATGTAGGTTGTGGCACCTACCACAAAATCCAGAAAGCTGTCCAAGATGTATAAACATGCAAAATTTTAGGCAGATAAGTCAAACCACTACTGAGATATGAGTGATTTTAGCCCACGGCAGACAAACAGATGGACCCTGTGCAAAAATGGTGGCAGGTGGCACCATCAATTTTGTGTATGATTAAGAGCTATGTGAGATCTATTCACATGCAAAATTTCAGGGGGATATGTCAAACCAGTCTTCATATATAAGCCTGAATATCTGCAGTGTATACATAAATATAAGTGGCGCCACCTGCCACAAAATCGAGAAAGCTATCCAAGATGTATACACATGCAAAGTTTTAGGCAGATAAGTTACCACCAGTAATGAGATATGAGTGATTTTAGCCCACAGCAGACAAACAGATGGAAGCTGTGCAAATATGAAGGCAGGTGGCGCCACCCATTTCATGTATAATTAGGAGCTATGTGAGATCTATTCACATGCAAAATTTCAGGGGGATATGTCAAACCAGTCCAGAGATATAAGTCTGAATGCCTGCAGCATATACATGAATGTAGGTGGTGCCACCTGCCACAAAATCCAGAAAGCTATCCAAGATGTATAAACCTGCAAAATTTTAGGCAGATATGTCATACCACTGCCGAGATATGAGTGATTTTATTCCACGGCAAACAAACAGACGGACACTGTGCAAAAATGATTGCATGTGGGCCACTAGTTTTGCGTATGATAAAGAGCTATGTGAGATCTATAAACATGCAAAATTTTTGCCCAATCGGTCAAATGGTTCCTGAGATATGAGCTTGGATGTCTTCAGCGTAAATTTGAATGTAGGTGGTGCCACCAATTTTAGTGTATATTATAAAACTTTTCAAGGACTACATTTGTGCAAAATCTTTAGCCTTATCAGTCAAACGGTTCCCGAGATATGTGGGTTTATGTGTGGAAAAAGACACACAAATGGACACTGGGCAGAGAGGAAAGGTCAGAGATCAACGGAAAATGAGGGCGCAGCAGTTCACATGTGACCAATCATAATTCCGAATTTTAAAAAAATTCTGCCCAGTGGTTATGGAGGAGTTCTCCGGAAACCTATGCGGCGAAGGCGGCAGCGTCGGCGTCAGACTGAAAACATAGTATCCGCAAAACTCTGTTTTGGCGGATACAATGAGTGCAGCTGGCACCATCAGTCTTATATACAACAAAGAGATATATACATATGCCCAATGTCAGACTGATATGTCAAACCCCTCCTGTGAAATAAGCAGGTACATACACTGTGCAAAAATTATTGTAGTTTGAACCACCAGTCTTGTACACTATAAAGCTACCCGATATGTATAAACATGCCCAATTTTAGGCTGATGTATCAAATTCCTCTGTAGAAATAAGCAGGCGCATACACTGCAAAAGTTAATGTAGGTGGCACCACCTGTCTTGTAAATGAGAATACCATAAAAGATGCATAGACAGGTCAAAATATCAGTCCAATACATCAAACTTCCCCAGAGTTTGATGCACTGGGCTGACAAGGCTTAGGTATGGCAGTTGCCCCCGAGTGACCTGTGACAAATTGCTGCCTAAAGCTACTGCACTGAGTGAACTCTTGACCTGCACC
Organism: Sipunculus nudus; assembly: GCA_026874595.1. Taxonomy (NCBI): domain Eukaryota; kingdom Metazoa; phylum Annelida; class Sipuncula; order Golfingiida; family Sipunculidae; genus Sipunculus; species Sipunculus nudus. The sequence continues at coordinate 60,472,678 of CM049315.1, read as the reverse complement.
TGGCTAGACTGAGTGAACTTTTGACCTGTACATGGCTGCACTGAGTGAACTCTTGACCTGTTGCATAATCTGACACAGTTGGCAGTCTGCCAAAGCTATAAATCTATCCAGGCTGAACTTTGGTGCCAAATCTGATGCAGTGGGCAGTCTGCTAAAACTATAAATAGAATGCAGCTACTGCATTGAGTGAACTCCTGACCCATACCTGGCTGCACTGAGTGAACTCTTGACCTGTTGCCTAATCTGATACAGTTGGAAGTCTGCTAAAGCTATAAATAGATCGAGACTGACCTCTAGCCTGCTGCCAAGTCTGAAATAGTAGCCACACCATTGCATAAGCTCATGCAGGGGCCCTGCCCTGAGGGGCATGACACCCGTGAGGTGATCACATGGTGCCCATGAGGTGTTCACATGCATTGTGCTTGGCTGCACTGATTGAACTCTTGATCTGTTGCCAAATCTGAAACAGTTGGCAGTTTCTCAACCTATTTAAAGATACAGACACAATCTTGGAGTGTTGGTGAATCTGTTTACACATACTGAAAGACTTTGGCGAAAATGCTTTTTCTTCAAGCTGACATATTCATAAACTTTTTATCAAAATATCTAGAATAATAAAAGACGCAGTCCTTTCATTGTTAAAGGTCCAATAATTCTGCCAAAAATCATTCAAGTAAACTTGAACAAAAGCTAACAAAGAATAATTTTTGTGCAATGTCACAGTTTTGCAGTCCTCAGTTTGAAATAGACATAATAATGGCCATAAGACCAACAAATGCTTTTCTGATATGATTGAAAGAACCATGTTCTAGGATAATTCTTTTGAAAAATTGAACGATTCAACTTGACAGTTTCATCAAAAACATTTTAAGCTGAAAGAGGCTAAAATTATGAGGTTTTTGCCCATAAAAAAACGGTCAATGAAAGTGGCACCACAAAATCTGCAACTTCAAATAAGATATTAAACAATTTTGCCATATGGTTTCAGAGAAGAAGTTTTTTGTAGCCGTCAGTATGATACGGGCACTGATGACCCCTGTACAAAAAAGGCATATGCAGGTGGCGCCACCAATAAATGAATTTCAGATATGACTCATGTGACCAACATTGGCATAAAATTTGGTGATGATAGCTCCAGCCGTTTCTGAGATTGTAATTTTACTATGCTTTTTTGGACAGATGACTAAGTTCAACTTCCTGTAACTTGGCCAAAAATTACAGAACTTAAACCATTCGAACAAATTTGAGAAAGATTGTTCCAGGAATCATTTCTGTGAAATATTGGACAATTTGGCTGAACAGTTTCGGAGAAGAAGATTTTTAAAGCCTTTTCAGCTTTTTCCCAATAAAATCTAAGAAAATGCAGTATGCCAAAAAATAAGCAAAATCTGATAGTTTTTTAGATGACTATTTTTTTGCATAAAATTTCGTGATGCTAACTGTTGTCGTTTTCAAGATAGTATGGGTTAACGTATAGACGACGGACGACAGACGCCGGACTACGCCACACCATCGCATAAGCTCACAGGTTTTCTAAAAATGATATCTTGGCTAAAATAGTGTCAGGTATAAGAACACAAACATATTTTGATCATATGGCAACGTTATAAACCACTTTCACTTTATTATATCAATTGATTAAAATAGGTCTCCATCTGCAGCAGTAATAGGAATCATGTTTGATGAGGATTTAACTTGGTTTTGCCGACATAACATGTCATATACATCACTTATAGCCACCTGATGATGTTCCTAGCTCAGGAATAAATGCCAGCCCCTGGGAAGCTAAACTTTTAAATTGAGTACTGTTTTGGCTTTACTATAGGAATTTCAGCAAATAATACGTTAACATTTTCTGCCCCTGAATGCATAGGCTTCACTGACATTTATTTCATATGAATTTTTGTCTGGTACAGGGTTAACATTCTACTGTTTTCCAGAACCTGGATCCCTATGCTGAATATATGCAATTAATAAGAGTATGTCCTTGTTCAAATGAAGGCCTAATTTAGAATATGTACCACACTGCATTGCCTCTGCCATGTGGGGGGCATATTGTGGGATGCACCGTAAAACCATGCTTGCATTCACTTATTCGGCCCAAGTATTCCTTGATGACATTTCTGAATCTTGATCATGTACTAAATCCACACCAATGTCTTATCAATTCTTCATAGACCAATTCCCAAATTACCATGAAAATTTCATAAGATTCCATTCATTATTATGTGAGCTAAGTTGTGAACAAACACACACACACACAAATAAACTGGGATGAATGCATACTACCCAGTGGAGCTCAAAATAAAGAAAATGTTATCAGTTTTAGATCTCAAGGTTGGTCTTCTAGAACTGCCATTGTCTCACCCAAAAATGCTGTATTCTGATTCACTATACTGCTCTACATCAACATCTTATTATACACCCTTATGAAAAGGCAGTGTAAGGTTCCAAATAGAGAACTTTTGGAATTGTATGAGTGAAGTTTTTGGCATATAAACATAAGATTGTTCCCTAGTAGTTATCTTTGGATGTTTTATGAAACTTCTGAATGGTTGCATTACCAAATACCAATTTAATGGTCAATTGCCCTACACATCCAGAATTTTACCAAGAGCTCTGATGTTTACATAAAGAAGAAATTGCCATGATTAATTGAAATGCCCCATAGTCCTTTGCAACGGGCACTAGACTGGGACCCTGCTTTGATCATATCACTGTTCGAAATGGAAAAAGCAGGCATTAATAGGGGTCGGCAAAGGTACCAGTTGGTGAACATCTGCTCACAACAAGTTCATCAAGTATGTTAAGCTTAAATCACAGTGGGCTTACAAAGCAGGTGTTTGAATCCCTGTTAGTACAAATACTGGCTTAAACAGTTTTAAGTCAACCATATAAATAACCCCCTACCCTATTCTGGGTGCTAAACCAGTAAATAATGCCTCTGAGTAACTTGTTTACATAAAAATATACAAGGCCGGTATCTTCATTTGCAACTGCATTGCATCCATTAATTGGTAGACCTGCACAGATTTTTTTGTGGTCTGTGATTGACTTTAAACAAGGAATATATAGACAGGAACCAAGCACATTTGTGAGAGCCTAATCAAAAGGTTGTAAATATTATCCTGTGAGAGTCCAGCAATTAATGGATGCGATGCATTTGAAAATGAAGATGCCAGACTTAATTGTATAATTTTATGTAAACAAGGTACTGAAAAGCATTATTTACTGGTTTAGTGCTCAGAATTGGATAGGAGATTAACTGGCAACCAAGGGTGACTAAAATGTTAAATATATCTGTGAGTTCATTTTGTCACCACCCCATGTAGGCATTTGGGTGGGATTCCAAGCTCAGTATGATCTGTGTCTATAAAAGGGAGAAAACCCATCTCGGTATCTCATTTTTAAAGACAAAATTGCATTAATTCTTAGTTTAAATATGTCTATATAGAATTATAGATAACCCTATTAAAATAGGACCAGTATACAAAGCATTGTCGTCCCTCTGTATACATTCTGACTGCTTCTGTCATACGACCCGTGTCTTCTTAGACCAAAATACACAATAAATCATGTAAAATGCACTTACAGTTGCCAATATGTTGTAGTTGTATTGGAAAAAAGATACTTTTGCTATGGTGAAGAAGTTTTAATGTAACCCCATTCATAAAACTGCCTTTTCCAGAAAATACGATTGTATCGTGGTCAAACACCACTTTTCTCAATAAATGGGGAGGCAACAAAACATTTGTCTGTTAATGGTACAAGACATTTTGTCGCTGCAGGTTGCAAGGGATTATTTATATAGCTGACTGAATATTGTTTTAGCTAATATTTGTAGTTTTTTGGTACCAAGAGGGATTAGAGCACCTGTACGTGTTTACAAGGATAAAATTTTATTACAATAATAAGGTAAGAACATGTTAATGTGTTCAGAAAGACTCATTTACTATACCATGTATAAAAGACAGAAATGGATGTATTTTGATGTATATAAATGCCAAAAATTTTGCTTTTTTCAGAGACTTGATGCAACAGAAACCTGAAACCTGTTGCGTCGCTGTCGGCGGCTAGGTACGTAGGTACATACAGTCGCTAGAGTTGCCACTGATCTGACATGGTTCCATATCTGTCACAACTCCTGGCCTATCACTGTATCAGTGTTCATTACAACCTGACAACTGGTGCATGTTTGCAGGAAATCACCGCTAGCCTGTATTTTTGTATACAAATACAACGGAGCCTGAGTCACTGATAACAACTTACATACAAAGTTTAGGAACACTTTCCAAAGTTTATACTTCAACTCACACTTTTCAGATTGCGCACTAAGACCCAGAAGATCGGCTGTAGGGGGATCATCCATGTCGACAGCTGAAGTGACAGTTCACCGATTCCGCCACACTCCACTGGTGTTGTCCCTCCCTCTTCCTCAAACTAATCACCGCCAGGGGGCACTCCCCTACGGCTTCAGGTTGTTCACCATGGGTCTGTCTAAAACGCGGAGAATTCGCGGAGAGATGGAGAAATCGCGGAGAATTTGCGGAGAGTTTTTATATGCAATGATACTTTTAAATACACTTTAAAATCACTTAAAATCTCCAACTATATTACACTTAACATTTTTGCGCACTTTTAAATTACCGAAAAAATTGAAAAATCTGTATATAACTGAGCATTTTATGCTTAACAATGTGGACTCACCCCCAGGTGAATGTGTTACGTAAAATGTAATACCCGTCTGAGTCACCAGCCGACACTGACAGATCTTAACACGAAACCGCAACACTCTTAAATTAATTTTCAACAGTTTATTGTGCAAACCATAACAAAACCATGCAGGTGTATCAAATTTACAGGTGGTGAACGAAATATATAATATAAGAAATTAATCATATACTTTTACCTACAGTTATTGATAGATAAAAAAAACACTATCACCATTTAGAGTGAATAAATGGACCCAATTTACATGCACAAATAAAAATGAAACACAAACATTTGACTTTTTACACAAACAATGAGTTTACCTTTAAGCTAATGAATCAACTTGGCATAAGGATTATATAAAATAAAAGAAAAAATAGTAAATATATATTGTGATTACAGTTAAGAATTATATTTTTTTATAGTCTGTACAAAATACACCAAACTTCTTTCTGACCATAACGATACAAAGTACAATAATAATAATAATAATAATAATAATAATAATAATAATAATAATAATAAATAAAAAATATAGCACAATGTACACATACATACAGCAATAGTAAAGAAATTATTTGTACAATCTTCACAAAACCATTTCATTGATTGTTTTATTTATTTAAAGACAAATGCACATTTTAAATGAAACCACTTATTACTCTTTTTTTATCAAACCCAACCTTGTCTTCGAACACTCTCCTAAGCCACATTAACATTCAGTCCCAATGGTTACAGTTGCATTATATTTAGGCTTTGGTATTCTAGGAGAAAATTTTGTTTTATCATATGATAGTAAATGGTGTAAACAAATTCATCCCAGAACTGAAACAATTAAATTTAAGAGACCAAGTGCTTTTGCATCAAACTCTGTTTAAAATGTTCAATTTGTTTAATTTCTGGAATGAAACAAAAATCAACTGCATTTGCAATGACAAATGGCCTACAGTCTCCTGATGCTATTCGTTGTCACTGGCGTGGCACAAATAAAATCCTATCGGAGAAGAACTTGCTTGCCCAAACAACAGAGAGAGCTGAATGTTCGTGAATGTACAGATTTTAAATTCTTTTGGTCATGTAACAGTGAACGTATATGTTAAGAGTAATAAAGTTGCAGATATTAAGTGATTTTAATGTGTATTTAAGAGTATCATTGCAAATAAAAACTCTCCGCAAATTCTCCACGAATTCTCCGCGAATTCTCCATCTCTCCGCGGATTCTCCGCGTTTTAGACAGACCCGTTCACGATACAACATTTCAGTTTACCCGAATATAAGTGAATAGTTTCAGGTGTAGTAATCCCATTCTTCATCATAGATCTCCGCACTCTCTCACAGAAACCAGAGTATCTAGAATCGCTATTTGTGGAATTAAATTATTATGCATTAAAACAACACACAGAGCCGTGTCTACTATACAAAGTAATGTTTCATATTTATACAAATTTAGATACAGTAGAAACCGCTTCATAATGTTGTTTTCTTGCAAAATTACCCCATAAATAGCGATTCCAGCAATTGTGCAGTGACAAGCGAGGAGGGCTCATATCCGGCCCGTTTTCCACTGGTCTATAAAAAATTAAAACAGAATCAGCCTCTTAAAACGAAAAAGGAACGAATTTCATTTTATTTTATTTGAAGTGAAACAAAGTGTTATGCGTATGTCCCAGGTTACGGTTTTCTAGACTTCATTTATCGTTAATTTCGACTTGAAAATTCGGTACTCAGTAAAACGGCTGAAAATGTAAAGTACCCGCTTTCTATATATAAAAGTTAAGGTTTGTTTATACATCAATTGTCAAAATGTTAAAAGAATCGTACTTTTTAGGATTTCTGTCAGGCGAGGTTTAAAAAATAAACGTATGAAAATAATAAATGTTTATTTTTACAATAATATCCTTGTACATATATTTGTAACAGGCCTAATATTGTGCAATAAGGGATACCGGTTAAAATAAAAAAAAAATCAGTAGTAAAACATAATGCCCTGTTTACTTTTCTCCTTACTGTCAGTGGTTTATCAGTGGTGTCAACATTGCTCGGGTTAAACTATTGAAGGCGAATGAATATATTCAGTATTTTTGTTGCTGTTGTGTGTTGTCTTATCACAAAACTAGTGATATTACAAAACTAGTGATATCACAAAAAATAGTGATATTACAAAACTAGTGATATTACAAAACTAGTGATATTACAAAACTAGTGATATCACAAAACTAGTGATATTACAATACTAGTGATAAACCTCAATAGTTTATTAAAAACTACTGGACACCTGGTTTCAGAGGCAAACCGAACTCACAATTATTTAAGTACCAGACCGATAAAGTTCACCAATAAAAGTCTAGCACATTGAAAGACATCAATCAACCCCCGCCACTCCCCCAAATAATAAGTAAATAAAATAAATTATTAAACATAATAACCGGTCTACGCGGACTCTGAGAACCAAAATATCGTGGGAGTGAACAATTTATTTATTTTTATTTGAAATGCGAGAAAATATTTTGCAAGCTTGCCGGGATAAATACAAATATATCGCCTCAACTCTTGAAATTATTTATATGATTAGCTCACAATTAAGTCAATTTTCCATACCTTAAAAATTCTCTTAAGGAATCGAACAAAAGCACAAATTTGCGAGATTACCGAGATCATGGTAAAAAGGTCTTTAAAAATAATCAGCATCAACGAAAAATGGAAAACGAAGAGGCGACCTTCAGGTGAGAATGATTTTTCGAGCCTCAGTGGAGAATGATGATTGGAGCCTCAGGGTACAATGATGAGTGGACCTTCAGGGGATAATGAGTAGAGCCTCAGGGAGAATGATGATTGGAGCCTCAGTGGAGAATGATGAGTGGAGCCCCATTTGAGAATGATGAGTGGAGCCTCAGTGGAGAATGATCAGTGTAGCCTCAGGGGAAAATGATGAGTGGAGCCTCAGGGGACAATGATGAGTGGACCTTCAGGGGATAATGAGTAGAGCCTCAGGGAAAATGATGATTGGAGCCTCAGTGGAGAATGATGAGTGGAGCCCCATTTGAGAATGATGAGTGGAGCCTCAGTGGAGAATGATCAGTGTAGCCTCAGGGGAAAATGATGAGTGGAGCCTCAGGGGACAACGATGAGTTGACCTTCAGGGGATAATGATGAGTAGAGCCTCAGGGAGAATGATGAGTGGAACCTCCGTGGAGAATGGTGAGTGGTGCCTGTTCACACACTGGGCCACATCGTTTATTTATTTTTAATGAAGTACCTATTTTGATTATTTCTATTTACACGGACATCCTTCAGACCCGGCGGGGATTGAATGTCTCATTATTTACAAATTAAGGCAGGATAAGCTCTGCTTTAATTTAGATTTAGGTTCACTGTAGCTATGAATGCGTTCACATATTGCTGTTCAGTGAGAGAGACAGAGAGAGACAGAGAGAGAGAAAAGAAACACAGAAAGAGACAGAAAAAGAGAGAGACAGAGAGAGACAGAGGTAAAGAGAGAGACAGAGAGAGAGAGAGAGACAGAGAGAGAAAAAAAGAGAGAGAGACAGAGATAAAGAGAGAGACACAGAGAGAGACAGAGAGAGAGAGAGAGAGAGACAGAGAGAGACAGAGAGAGACAGAGAGAGAGACAGAGAGACAGAGAGAGACAGACAGACAGAGAGAGAGAGAGACAGACATGCAGAGAGAGACAGAGAAAGAGAGATACTTGTACAGAAATGCCAAGCTAAAATACCTATCGAATGTCCATCATATCTTATTCGACCATTACTTTACTTTTACTTGGAATATTTAATTTACTTCAGTTTATATTATCGCCGTGAATTTAGACTGGTGCCTTAGGTTTTATATGAATTTATTCTTACTCCTAGGCAGTCCCATGGTTAAAGCCCAGAAACAAACGGTCCTCAGTTTTTTTTAATGTGTGAATAATAGTAAATAATAATTACCAAAAATATCCAGTGTGTCAGTATTACCATATCATAAAAAGACGAATGTTGGTAACTTACAGTTAAAGAGTCACTCAGATCATTAGTTTTATAGTTTTTAATTTGACGTGATTGGCGGTGTTCCGGCCGGCGCCGGGCATCTGGTAGAGAGATCCTTGTGATTCTGTTTTATGAGCGCCTTGAGATGGGCACACCAAGTTATAAAGTAACCAACATGTCACATATTCTTTATATGCTATAATTTTCCGCCATAAAGTTGAGAGCATGTTGAAAATCCGGAAAAATAGTGACAGGATTGGCTGTTTATGTGCTGGAGTCCTCCTTAGCTCGATGTTGATGGTGCTGGCAGTGAGAGCAGCTGACAGCAGCGTGAAGCTCCAGCAACCAGCCTAAATAAAGCCCACCGGTGACCCCGCGGTGACCTCTCTAGCTTCAGCAGGGGCAGCCTGGCTCAGCCAGCGAATGGAAGATTCGGCTATATATACCTGAGCGAAAATGCTGATCTTTATTCTATCTTTTGGGGAGAACCCTAGAAATAAGATCACATTTAGGTAACATTAACATCAGAGATAAACGCACTTTTTCGGAGGGATTTTCTGGAGCTAATGCATTATATACCTTAAACAAGAACTATCTGCATGCATACTTTGTCGATTAAACATTTTAAGAATTTTCTCAATCTTTATTGTTTTCATTACTTTTATTTTATTATTTTTTCACGGCTCGGGACTGCCCTGTTTCTCTTCTGTGCGTTTTAAACTACTATTCCTTATGGACAAAGTAATCTCTTAGTTACCTCTGAATATATCACATATTAGATTTGTTTAAATTTTCACAATTCGCATTAAAATAAATGAAAAATAAAAAACGTAAAATAATGAGAAACTTGTGTTTTATAAAGAAGCCACTGAAGAAATGTCAGCATTTTCTTAGGTATTAGACTTTGCATATATAAAAGAAAATAGGGAACTTTGATGGTGACTTCAATAACAAAGCGCTCAGCACCCTCATTCTCTGGCGAGCGCAGCACACCTAGCCAACCTTCCCCGAAATTCTTGGAACAAGCGTGGCTGGGTCGAGCTATCGTGTTTCATACTGGGAGCCTCTGAATCTAAGCACGCTTAAACATCTGTATAAATTCAACATATCCCGGAAAATTCATAGGTGAGTGCACACTTTTGTAAAGCTCAGTACCGTATATTCATATTTTGATTTTTCCCCTGCAGTAATAATACTGCAGGACTTGATGAAACCGGGTTTACTTGATGATTATTCCCGTTGCAAAGTACCGGGGCTTAGGGCAGGATGATCCACCGTCACATCCCTGTACAGCGGCATATCGTGTAAACACAGCCAGCATTCCATCAGCACAGTATATGTGTACTTGCTCATTTTATCCGACCAAGTCCCAGAAACGAAATAAAAACCAGGCCACTGCATGCGAGTGAGCACTGATTATACACAAAACGTAAAAGTGTAGAATATACACGGAGAAGGTTATTTTTACATCAAATCTGTATTTATTTATATATTCATTTATTCCTTCATCTCTGTAACGTTGTTCATACAATTTAACTGTATCTTTATGATGAAGCAGTAGCTAAAGCCGTATCACGTAAGTAACGAAATATTTGTTTAATATACGTCTTTATATTTAATCAAATTATTAAGTACAAGAATTTTGCCTGAGAAAAAAAAACATACTAAGGGTTTGGTAGTCATGTTTACAAGTGGAACAGTATTCAAAATCTCTTGTGAATGATTTAAACTATAAAAAAAATATCTTTGTGGAATATCTGAAGGCAGATCATCGGCTATCCAATCATAGCGTTTCTTTATGAAGTTGCATAAATCGTACAAGTATATTTATATCAGCAAATCTTGAATCAATATACCTTCTAGGTGCATTTTCTACGAACCAGAGTACTAAATTCAGTTTATCATTATACATAAATTTTCTTAGATTTAAAATTTATTTACCTTTTTCGAAAATTTATTGATATAAGTAACAGTAGAATATAATGATACAAGTTACAGCGATGACCCTCCGTCCGTCGTCCATGCTCTAAGGATTAGTCAGAGAACATTGTTCTGTACCAGTCAGAGAAGAACATTGTCCTGTCCCATGCAGTCAGAGAACATTGGTCTGTCCCTGCCAGAGAACATTGGCCTGTCCCTGTCAAGGAACATTGTTCTGTCGCTGTCAGGGAACACTGCTCTGTCCCACCCAGGGAAACATTGTTCTTTCCCTGTCACACAGACGACATTTCTTTATTGGCAAGTCAGAAAACATTGTTCTGTAGGCAATTAACAAAAGCAAAAAAGAGCGTATTATACCTGTCATACCTGGACCAAGACATAGGACATTGCTCTATGGCCAGTCTGAGAACATTGCTCTTTAACCTGTCAGAAAACATTGTTCTTCCTTAGAGAACATTTCTCTATCACTCAATCATAAGCAGTATTTTGTACTATTCAGAAAACATTGCTGTGTCCCTGTCAGAAAGCATTGCTCTTTGGCCCAGTTCAAAAACGTTTATCTAATGGAGCAGCCAGGAAATATGTTTGCCAGTCATATAACATTCTTCTGGTTGCCCAGTCACAGAATATGGCCAAGTTCTATGGCCAAGTCAGACACATTGCTCTAGGAATGTAAGAGAAGACTTTTGTTCTGGTACAGACAGAGACCATTGTTCTGTGGGCACGATCAGAGACCATAATTCAGTAGGCACAGTCAGACACCATTTTCTGTGGGCATAGTCAGAGGCAATTAATCTATGGGCACAATCAGGGACCATTGTTCTGTGGGCACAATCAGGAACCATTGTTCTGTGGGCACAATCAGGGACCATTGTTCTGTGGGCACAATCAGGGACCATTGTTCTGTGGGCACAATCAGAGACCATTGTTCTGTTGACACAATCAGAGACAATTGTTCATTGGGAACATTCCGAGACCATTGTTCTGTGGGTACAGTCAGAGACCATTGTTCTGTTGGCACAGTCAGAGACCATTGTTCTGTGGGAACTGTCAGAGGCCGTTGTTTTTCTGGGTACAGTTAGAGGACAAATTGTTCTTTGGGCAAAGTAAGAGACCATTGTTCTGTGGGCACAATCAGAGACCATTGGACAATCTTAGAGAACCTTTCTCTTACGGACCTGCCAGGAAATATTTTTCTTTTGGTAAGTGACAGAACATTTTTCCTTGGAGCAGTCAGAGAAATGAGAGAATATTGTTCTGTGCGCCCAGATAACATAGTTGAAGTCAATGGCCTATAGTAGGAAATTATGTTCTATGGCCCAGTAAAAGAACATTACTTTGTGAGGTCAGTCAGATTACATTGCCCTTATTTTACGTTTAGTTACAGCTAAATTATAATTCATTATTTTTATTTTAACTAAGATTGAGCTCTAATGGTCTTAACCTGCATGTACAGCCATTATTTCACATGATATTCTTCTATAGAGATATTTACTGTAAATATTATTAGACAGTATATATCAGTTATTGAACTGGAGACACCCATAGGACCATATATATAATAAATTTATTAAACGGAACCAACGTTGTGTTCTCCTAGAGTAAACATTTGTTAAATAAATTATCTGTTTAAATAAAATGTAATGAATATGATTTTAAACATCACAAATTGACATTGACAACATTGACAGGATTAGATTATCTCCATCTTAAGATATATAACAACAATGTATTTCTTTCAAAGGCTATTGCTTAACTTTCAGTCGAAAATTCACTCCAGCTAACTTTCTTGCTTAAATTGATACTTAATAATAAAAAAAAAAATTAGACTATAATTTTGTAACAAGAGTGCATCTTACACTATTATATGAGATATCACGTCAGATCTAATGAATATTTAAGATAAAAAATTTGTACAAATCCCAATACCGACCAAGTGTGACCAAACCCTAATCAGTTCAGAAGACATAAAAGCTTTATGTGTCATCTTAATTAAAACTGTATATGAGTAATAATTTTTAGATTGCGCTTCGAATATGAACAGTTTACGGACGGAGCTGATCAGAATATTCGACCGCTCCATTGACGCGGGGACAACAAACCAACATACAAGCGGATCACTGTTGTAGCATCAGTTGGATAAACTCGATGAAACGTACAACCTTGTCATGATGCAAATTTCACAAGGTCGCCGTGTCAAAGGTCCACTACATCCAATGTGCGTCATGACCCATGTCCACTTGTTCGGAAAATTACATTCTTTGAAAATTTAGTTCCTTATAACATCACGTGGACAATATATGTCCCTCCCTTAATTTGTCTCTTCTCCCACCTTACACCCTGTGGATATTTAATCCAATCTTTGGACACCCCTTGGACATTGTGTTCCAGCCTTTTGTCCCATATAAAAAGTCATGAAAACGTCGCCTTTACATGGTGTAGAAATCTTGTCCCGTCTACATCATGTGGACATTTGTCCCAGCTTACATCCACTGTGTCGTCTGTTACTTCGTCTTAAGCCTCTTGGACATTTGATTTACTTTATACACCCAGTGGACATGTATTTGTACCAACTTGTTATTCTTTAAATTTTGTCATCCTTTACACGCGTGGACGTTGCTTGAACCTTTTATGCAGCCTTACATTTAAGCCCAATTTGATCGTCCACTCTTCAACAAGGAAGCTTAATTTATTTGTTATTATTGCTATACGGACATTGTGATATAAACACTTTTAAATTATAGTATTATCTTGTTTAGAACCCAGCCGGAACATATTGGCAACAGGAATTTTTTTTTTTTTTACCTTTGTTATTGTGTTATTATCTCTTCTTGTCTCATTAAGTTATATATTAGTATTCAAACCATCGAAGTCCACATATAACTAGATAGGCCTATATTCCGGTACCGGTCGTAAGTGCACGTGTGGTGATGACTCATATGTATCAGTTTATTCGCCTTTGGTGGCTACCATATGTGTTTATACCACACTCCACATTCCCCTCCCCTAAACACACACGCAGCCGGTAACATGTTAGAACGTGAAAACTTCCCTAGTGTGAAGCCACGTGAGTTAAAAAGTTTAATTTCAAAGGTGCCAATTGTGTTGAGCACCTGGGTACTGTGTAGCCTACATTTCATACACGATATGTTGCTGGCTTGGACTGCAGCTGTGCGCAGTTTCTCCACAGCTGTCTGACGTCTGGCGCGGGGGCCCACACTCACATAGTTCACATAGAGCTGCCGAGTGGAGCGAGGAAGCCGCTCATCTTGTGCGTGCCACTCAGAACGAGGCCAATGGGGATACCCCGGGAACCCCCTCCCGCTACGAACAACCACACCTATACTTTCTCTAATAGTTTGTTATCAGTTTTTATTTTTTTTAAACCTGTCCATGTTTTTGTTTTGCAGGACACAGTCACTCATTGCCCTTTTCGAAAGATCACTATGTCAATATAATGAACTGCAGCCAGACGTACCTCAACAATAAGTGTTTTGCTTGTTCAGTAACGTTTTTGGCGAGTTAACAAGTAAAGTATCTGTCAACACCTGTGTAGTGTAACAGGATACTCATGCCCAACCATTGTCGTTGTGACTTTTATAACATCCTCACTCTTGCAGAGGACATGTGTCACTTTACTATGTAAGTATGGATGCATGCATCAACTGAACATGCATATGAGCACTTTGTATATCAGCCATTGTGCACTGTATTTTACTGTACATTATACAAATATATGGTACATATCTCTAATAATGTAAAATGCTGGTGATTTAAAATAAAAATAAATTATACCTATTTGTTACCAGAAATGTATAACTGTAATACTTACACTGAAAGAGTGTTTATACAGCAATATATCACAAATTTAAAATTAAAACACAATTCATGGCCGGAATTTCATAGAACACTGTTCATCATATGTAATATATATGACCACATAAAGTAAACATAAAAACACATAAATTGTAAAACTAAATTATTTCTTCAGCTGGGATTGTAACAATAATCGGTACTTCAAGCTGTGGTCATCTCTGCATATCGCCGACTAGGTGTACAGGTGTCTCCGGGCAAGTTTTTGATTACTGGCCTACCACTTATTTTTCATGATTAAAATGCAATTATAAAATTTTGCTCCAATAAGAATTAACTTCTAAACTGTAAAAAGCCCGTTACTTATATCAAAATAATAAATTTGAAAAAATAATGAAACACCTTTTGGAAAACATATTTGACTTTGCTGGTATGAAATAAGAAGTATTTGTGATTTGTCGTTACTGAGAAATATCGATTTTAATCTCTTGCATTTCACTCAGATCCCATTTTGAGAAGAGGGCGAAAAACGGTATAATCCCGCTATAAAATATGGACCTTAACAAGGGTTTATTGTGAATGATACCCTGTTGTCGTCATCAAGTATAGTATATAAACCGAATGTGCTTAAATCTTACTCATTGTATCCGCAAAAAAACAGAGTTTTGCGGATACTATGTTTTCAGTTGCACTCAGCCGCCGCCGCATAGGTTTCCGGAGAACTCCTCAGTAACCACTGTGCAGAATTCATTAAAATTGGGAATTATGATCGCGTCACATGTGAACTGCTGCGTCCTCATTTTTGGTTAACCTCTGACCTTTCCTCTCTGCCCAGCGTCCATTTGTGCGTCTGTTTCTACACATAAACCCACATATCTCAGGAACTGTTTGACCCATCGGGTTGAACATTTGTATGTCTGTAGCTCTTGGATAGTTTTATATTATACAAAAAACTGGTGGCGCCACCTGCAACCATTCTTGCACATTGTCCATCTGTTCGTCTGCTTTGGGTTAAAATTACTTATATCTCTGCAGGTGGCGCCACTTACATTCACGTTTACGCTGCAGACATCTAAGCTCATATGTCGGGAACCATTTGACCGATTGGGCCAAAATTTTGCGTGTATATAGATCTTACATAGCTCTTCATAATATGTGACACCGGTGGCGCCAACTAAAGCCATTTTTGCATGGCGTCCATTTGTGTGTCCGCTTTTGGTTAGAATTACTCATATCTCTTCAGTTAGTGCTTTTATTCACCTGAATTTTGACGTTTATATATCTGGGATAGGTTTTTTTTTTCATTTATATGGCAGATGGCACCACCTACATTCACGTATTCATCCATGCTAATATCTCAGGACTGGTTTGACATATAAGCCTGATACTTTGCATGTGTATAGATCTTACTGCTACGCCCTCATTTTTGGTTGATAAATGTATCCGCCAAAACAAGGTTTTGCGGATACTATGTTTTTGACCGGGTTCCGCCGCCGCCGCCGCCGCGTTCGTTTCCTGAATAGAACTCTGAGACCACTGGACAGGTTTTTCCGAAACTTTAAATAATTGTCAATTCACATGTGAACTGGTGCCAAAAATATTTGCGTTGACCTCTGACCTTTCCTCTCTCCAGTGCGTCCATCTGTGCGTCTGTTTTGATATTTTAACCCACATATCTCCGGAATCGTTTGACCAAACAGGCTTAAAATTTTGCACAAATGTAGCCCTTGGATAGCTTAATAACATACATAAAAATGGTGGCCACCTGCAACCATTTTTGCATAGCGTCCATCTGTTCATCAGCCTTGGGAAAATCCTTCATATCTCTGCAGTGAATACACATTCATCTGAAATTTTGCGTGTGTATTCATCCTGGATAGCTTTCTTGATTTTATGACAGGTGGTGCCACCCACATTCACGTTCAGGCTGCAGACATCCAGGCTTATATCTCAGGACTCGTTTGACATATCCTCCTGAAATTTTGCATGTGTTTAGAGCTCACATAGCTCTTAATCATAAGCAAAACTGGTGGCGTCACCTGCAACCATTTTTGTACGGCGTCTGTCTGTTTGTCTGCCGTGGAATAAAATCACTCATATCTCGGCAGTGGTTTGACTTATCTGCCTAAAATTGCCTAAAAATTGTATAGAACTTTCTCGATTTTGTGGCAGGTGGTGCCACCAACATACACGTTTCGGCTGCAGACATCCATGCTAATATGCAACACACCTGACTCTATTTCCCTTGCCACTCAATCCATGCCTCACTTCACCCGTCCCACTCTGATTTCGGCGGATACACGTAGTCGCTTGTCGACTACCCGTATTCTAGTTTTATTTTCATATTTGCAAGCTAAGTGATTTTAATGCACAATGTTACATCCGACAGCTGAGCGACATGTGTCCCCACGAGTCTTGGTGCAGTGCCGAGGTTGCGGGCTATCAGGTGCTTAGAGGATTAACGAGACACAGAATGTTTGTCCTGGTCACTGGTGAGCCCTAGAACAATGGCCCTAGGCCTCCACAAAGTTTCAACAAAATCTGGGCAGAACTTTTTGCTTACATTTGCTGACAAACACACCATATAACCAAGGTTAAAACATAAAATCTCTGGCTATTCAAACTGAATTTAAAGTAAGTTGACCGATACTGCTGTTTAATCATTTTCTTATCCGGATCACCTATACAATAAGTTCGGGTTGGGTTTTGTTCGAAAAGATACAATTTCACTATAATGTCATGTTTTTTTTATAAACAGATTAAGCGTCGCTGCCATATGAGCTATCCAGGTATCAATGGCCAGTAATTCTAGGCTCATTTCGAATTATATTTTCTACAATTTAATTCCAGCATCTACGCACATTACGATATCCTGGGATACCACATATTTTGAATGTCATCGTGAATAATTTGAGATCAAGGCTACAAATTCTACATTTTGTCTGTAAAGCTGTAAACTCAACAGCAGTCTTTCTGCTAAAGGCACACGGCTTTTAAACCGAATAGGCTCATTCATAAAAACATTGTGAAAAAAATATGTTGAAAAACTTCAGATAATCTTCAACTTTGCTACTGCTTACTTTGCTGTAAGATATTCTGCGTTATTCGCAGGAGTACAAATTCCTTGCGATCGAGATATGTCTGGTTAACAGCACAGTTAGTTTATGCCCATAGGCACACTGCATTATATTGCTAAGCTTATGGGAGATATTCCTATGGCAAGACTAATACCTGTCGGTCTAAAATCGACCATTAAACATGCCAAAAATAAATTTTAAAATGTTGCACCGATTTCGCGTCGCAATATAGTTGCCCGAGTTTTACAACATGTAAAAAACAAACAGACAATCATATTCTTTATAACCGTTATATTTTAAATTAATGTTGTTTATGTATGTTCGATATATTTGCTACATTGCCTAGAGTAATTTTCAATTCCCAGGCGAAATCGCTCGATTTCCGGCATGAAAGCGTGTCGTGCGAATGAATGTGCATTAGATCTTCATAGACAGATCTTAAGTGTTGAGAATGCACACTTGCAGGTGCGAGGTTCATATCAGTATCGCATGCAAGGAACATCGGACCGCCCATAAACCGGGCGGTGGGTACGCCTTCCATTAAAACTTCCAAGGTCAAGAAACATGCACGCATAGCAAATTTCAAGTTCATCAGGGCATAATTTATTGGTAAACTGATGCTTTTGTGTAAATTTGTAAAAAAAATCATAGTAAATATTCTTAATTAATGAAAATTGTTATACAGCTTTACACTTATCAATGATCAATATGCAGTACACCAAGTTGCAGCAAAATACATGCTAAACCGCGTTGTAGAAAATAGCATTTGTAAAGTTGTACAGTGCCATAATAAAAGTCACCAGGCAATCCATATAATACGAGTATTACTGAGATACTGGTATTTCTGTATTGTATGAATTTCTACTTTCATTGTATGTACTATGCCTTCATAACAGTGACTCATATTTTTGAAGATCTATGCTTCTTTGGTAACCAATATAGCTCTTCCAGAGTCTCACTGTATTAGCCATGCGAGTTAGCTGATTATCATGGCCCATCTATCACTTGTTTTTTCCCGCATGCATTTAGTTATGGGGATATACTAGTATTTAACAATTAACACATACCTTTGTTTCCAGATTCCCACTCCCCACACCACAGTCATGGCCATGGATATGAGAGCAAAGAAGGCAGGCATAGCCTTGGATATTCAGATGAAACTTGAGAAGGTAAAATTCAATTTTCCCACATGCGGCGTATTTTCCTTTTATTCTAACTGAACGTTCAAATCTGCCTGCATCACAGGGTCATGCAAAAGTGACCTTGGAAGTTAGGTGTATGTGACTTATCAAATAAGGCTAAGAACTTGTTCATTCTCATTAGCATAGTAACTCCACCTTCCTGTATCTAGGTGATGTAACCGTCGGTAATTATAACTAAATTTTTCCCCCTTGAGTAAATAACCATCATATACAATATTGTAGAAAGAACGTAAGGCCCCGTGTCTGTTATTGTTTTTATCTTCCTATAGAGATACGATGAAGAGGAAAAACTGGGAGTTCCAGGAAGAGTGGTCACTTGGATCAACGAAGCCCTAAATGGAGAAATAAAAAAAAATGTAAGAAATTTAATGTTAATTGCATGTTTGGCCAAAGATGAATGCTCGAAAAATTGCTTTTAAGTCCCATTACCACTGAGAAGATTATGCCGAGTGTGCTGTGGACTCGCCATTTGTGTTAGCACAGAGGACCTTCTCACTGTGTGCTCAAAAGTCATGCTGTTTTATAAATGAGAGACGTTGCTTTATGGATTATTGAATTGAGAATAGCTGTACTTTTTATATAAGTATGATCCTGAAGTATGATTAACTCGTACCAGAACTGATTCGAGAACTTATAATTTCTGGACTATTTCTGAGGCGTAAGCCGGTATTAAAGATAAAAATAAAATATTACAATTAAGCCTGATAAATACTTCAATGTTTCCATCAGTGTTTCAAGAGAATAATGTCTATCCTAAACTTGTCAAATATATGTAACACAAAAGTAAAACTGCAACGTCAAGTAACGTCTTTAATTGAAATATATCGTTATCATTAAAGACTTTTCTAATTTCTTAAAGAGTAAAGTCAACTTTGTAATAAAAACATTATGCCTGATTCGACATATTTTAAGAATGATGAAGCATTTATTGAAGCTATATACGCCTGACATTGTGTATGTTTGTAGACGTCCACGGCGTGGAGGGATGTCGTGTGGTGGCTTCGAGATGGCACCGTCATCTGTCAGTGAGTGGACTCTATTTATTAATCACAAACAGAAAAACACCATGACAAACTAGAGGTCCTCAATCACTAAACGATTACAATAAACCTCTTTCAGGTCATAAACTTAAAAATCATGTCAAGGTGAAATTACAGATCAGATGCTGATCTGTAACCTATATAACTTTTACTCTGACCAAACATGGTGTCACACGCCGGTGGACCTAAGCAATCTTCATACACGTCGCGTCTGTTTTTCTCATATAATATACTGGAATCCAAAATACTTAAATTAAACTCTACTCTCCACTTTTGTCGTTGGTGAGGGAGCTCGTGCGGGTCCCTTTAGGACTATACATGATCGGTTCGAGCCCCGACGACACTTTTCGACTGCTGCTGCTGCTAGCGCTCCCAGGAGTTCCAGATCCCGCCGCCAGAGTGCGGTTTAAGCAGAAGGGGGAAACTAAATAAACATGTGCAAACAAAACTCGTAAAGCAGACGATGATTCCAGTAAACGTGGAATACTCTTCATTGAGAGCGCCTTCCTATAATCAATTTGTTGTAATACATGAACATTATTGAGAGTTAGTTTATACCATGATAAAGAATATTTTCTTTATCTATATGAAATTGTAACAGACTTTCGACGTCATTGTTAAATCTTATTCAACTCCACACCGTTTTTCAAGAAGCTGCTGATCAGCTTGTATCTATTAACCATTTATACAGTATCGTCACAATCACATATACTAGAATCTACGGAATCTCTTATATCTATCATCTAATCAATATAGATTTAAAAAGCTGACATTAATAATGTGGACCTCATGATTGTAGGCTGATGAACAAGATTCTTGTAGCAGCAGGCAAGCCGACCTTCAAGTTCAAGAAGAACGCTGCCACTCACTTCGTAGCTCTGGAGAACATCGAGAACTTTAACAAGGCGGCGGGGGCGTACGGCGTCCCGGAAACCGACCTGTTCCAATCTGTCGACCTGTACGAGGGACACAAAGGGCCCTTCCTCAACGTCATCAACTGTCTCAACAGACTCGGCACTGTAGTAAGTCAAAATAGATTATACAGTTATGCAGTCTTAACAGACTCGGCACTGTAGTAAGTCAAAATAGATTATACAGTTATGCAGTCTCAACAGACTCGGCACTGTAGTAAGTCCCAGGTCAATGTTCAAAATAGATTATACTGTCTCAACAGACTCGGCACTGTAGTAAATCAAATGTCAATGTTCAAAATAGATTATACTGTCTCAACAGATACGGCACTGTAGTAAATCAAATGTCAATGTTCAAAATAGATTATACTGTCTCAACAGACACGGCACTGTAGTAAATCAAATGTCAATGTTCAAAATAGATTATACTGTCTCAACAGACACGGCACTGTAGTAAATCAAATGTCAATGTTCAAAATAGATTATACTGTCTCAACAGACACGGCACTGTAGTAAATCAAATGTCAATGTTCAAAACAGATTATACTGTCTCAACAGACTCGGCACTGTAGTAAATCAAATGTCAATGTTCAAAACAGATTATACTGTCTCAACAGACACGGCACTGTAGTAAATCAAATGTCAATGCTCAAAACAGATTATACTGTCTCAACAGACACGGCACTGTAGTAAATCAAATGTCAATGTTCAAAATAGATTATACTGTCTCAACAGACTCGGCACTGTAGTAAATCAAATGTCAATGTTCAAAATAGATTATACTGTCTCAACAGACACGGCACTGTAGTAAATCAAATGTCAATGTTCAAAATAGATTATACTGTCTCAACAGACTCGGCACTGTAGTAAATCAAATGTCAATGTTCAAAATAGATTATACTGTCTCAACAGACACGGCACTGTAGTAAATCAAATGTCAATGTTCAAAACAGATTATACTGTCTCAACAGACACGGCACTGTAGTAAATCAAATGTCAATGTTCAAAACAGATTATACCGTCTCAACAGACACGGCACTGTAGTAAATCAAATGTCAATGTTCAAAATAGATTATACTGTCTCAACAGACTCGGCAAAGTAGTAAATCAAATGTCAATGTTCAAGATAGATTATACTGTCTCAACAGACACGGCACTGTAGTAAATCAAATGTCAATGTTCAAAACAGATTATACTGTCTCAACAGACACGGCACTGTAGTAAATCAAATGTCAATGTTCAAAATAGATCATACTGTCTCAACAGACACGGCACTGTAGTAAATCAAATGTCAATGTTCAAAATAGATTATACTGTCTCAACAGACACGGCACTGTAGTAAATCAAATGTCAATGTTCAAAACAGATTATACTGTCTCAACAGACACGGCACTGTAGTAAATCAAATGTCAATGTTCAAAACTGATTATACTGTCTCAACAGACACGGCACTGTAGTAAATCAAATGTCAATGTTCAAAATAGATTATACTGTCTCAACAGACACGGCACTGTAGTAAATCAAATGTCAATGTTCAAAATAGATTATACTGTCTCAACAGACTCGGCACTGTAGTAAATCAAATGTCAATGTTCAAAATAGATTATACTGTCTCAACAGACTCGGCACTGTAGTAAATCAAATGTCAATGTTCAAAATAGATTATACTGTCTCAACAGACTCGGCACTGTAGTAAATCAAATGTCAATGTTCAAAACAGATTATACTGTCTCAACAGACACGGCACTGTAGTAAATCAAATGTCAATGTTCAAAACAGATTATACTGTCTCAACAGACACGGCACTGTAGTAAATCAAATGTCAATGTTCAAAATAGATTATACTGTCTCAACAGACACGGCACTGTAGTAAATCAAATGTCAATGTTCAAAATAGATTATACTGTCTCAACAGACACGGCACTGTAGTAAATCAAATGTCAATGTTCAAAACAGATTATACTGTCTCAACAGACACGGCACTGTAGTAAATCAAATGTCAATGTTCAAAACAGATTATACTGTCTCAACAGACACGGCACTGTAGTAAATCAAATGTCAATGTTCAAAATAGATTATACTGTCTCAACAGACTCGGCACTGTTGTAAGTCAAAATAGATTATACAGTTATGCAGTCTCAACAGACTCGGCACTGTAGTAAGTCCCAGGCCAATGTTCAAAACAGATTATACTGTCTCAACAGACTCGGCACTGTTGTAAGTCAAAATAGATTATACAGTTATGCAGTCTCAACAGACTCGGCACTGTAGTAAGTCCCAGGTCAATGTTCAAAATAGATTATACTGTCTCAACAGACACGGCACTTTAATAAGTCCCAGGTCAATGTTCAAAATAAATTAACTGTCTCAACAGACTCGGCACTGTAGTAAGTCCCAGGTCAATGTTCAAAACAGATTATACTGTCTCAACAGACTCGGCAATGTAGTAAGTCAAAATAGATTATACAGTTATGCAGTCTCAACAGACTCGGCACTGTAGTAAGTCAAAATAGATTATACAGTTATGCAGTCTCAACAGACTCGGCACTGTAGTAAGTCAAAATAGATTATACAGTTATGCAGTCTCAACAGACTCGGCACTGTAGTAAGTCAAAATAGATTATACAGTTATGCAGTCTCAACAGACTCGGCACTGTAGTAAGTCAAAATAGATTATACAGTTATGCAGTCTCAACAGACTCGGCACTGTAGTAAGTCCCAGGTCAATGTTCAAAACAGATTATACTGTCTCAACAGACACGGCACTTTAATAAGTCCCAGGTCAATGTTCAAAATAAATTAACTGTCTCAACAGACTCGGCACTGTAGTAAGTCCCAGGTCAATGTTCAAAACAGATTATACTGTCTCAACAGACTCGGCACTGTAGTAAGTCAAAATAGATTATACAGTTATGCAGTCTCAACAGACTCGGCACTGTAGTAAGTCAAAATAGATTATACAGTTATGCAGTCTCAACAGACTCGGCACTGTAGTAAGTCAAAATAGATTATACAGTTATGCAGTCTCAACAGACTCGGCACTGTAGTAAGTCCCAGGTCAATGTTCAAAATAGATTATACTGTCTCAACAGACTCGGCACTTTAATAGGTCCCAGGTCAATGTTCAAAATAAATTAACTGTCTCAACAGACACGGCACTGTAGTTAATCCCAGGCCAATGTTCAAGATAGATTATACTGTCTCAACAGACTCAGCACTGTAGTAAGTCCAAGTTCGAATATCAGCCGTATCGGTGAGATTTTTTACGGTCTGCAGGCTTAATGGGAAGGCCGTACTCAAAGGCCGTGTTTCAATCACAAAAGTGTGCCTTTCGGGGATTCCTCGACAGTATGATGAAGGTATTTGGACGATTACACACCCACGGCTCGCAGGTGCAGTTGTTACCGGGCCTGGTTAACACCTAAATATAACATGACAGGTAGCGTGTGATACTGTCCTGTCACGTAGAAGTCCGAAACCGGAATTGAATTCTGCAGATCTTCGTATACTTAGTTAACCTAGAATTAAAAAATGGAGGTGGTGACCTCTAACAACAACAAAATTATTTTTCATTGGCGTCCATTAAGGCGCTGAATTACGATTTATTTGACATATTGTATTAAAAACCCTGGCACCACTGCGTGTTTCAATGACGGAATCTTGTCATCTTCATTTCATCATGGGTTTTCGAGGTCATTTCATGTACTAAATATTGTTTGGTTTATTTGACAGGCGAACAAAAATGGATTCCAGCCACAATACGAAGAAACCCCCACCCAACTTTTGAACCCTGACTTGTATGGCGAGCTGGATTAGGATAACAGTGGAAGAGGCCTTGTTGATATAATACTGTGTTGTCGTCCTCCATCAATCTCATTCATGGCTTGAACAGAACAGTTGCATGTTTTTTATGCACAACAACGCCATACTTTATATATGGAGGAAGTTCGTATTTTATTGATTACAAAATAATTTCATGTGACTTGAAATGATGGTAGTTTTTTTTTATTTGAACGGATTACGCTGGCAACAAGAACGCAGAAAAATATACCGCCGTTCTCCTAACAATGAGCTCAGCGGGGGGGGGGGGGGGGGGGGGGGTATGAATCAGTAAGCGGCAGTATATAGGAAACATGGCGACAAGCGAACGAATAGTTAGACATCTTATTGCTTAAGAATGTATATTCCTATATATGTACGGATAACTCTGTTTGATTAGGAGGGTGACCTCAACTGATTTTGTCGGTAGGGTAAATTGTTTGATTTTTCCCTACTCAATATGACTGTATTTTGCGCGTACATAAAGGTACATCATTAAAGTATCTTATCTGTCTTGTCGTGGTATTGATATATAAGTTTTTTTCCGCTTATATATATATATATTTATATATATGTCCATATATATATATATATATATATATATATATATATATATATATATATACACGAGAGTCTGTAACTCAGTGAGAGTGTAAATACCTGGCTAGTTAGAATAGTTTTATTCAATATCGGTTTATTTTTAATATTGAACCCTCAGAGTTTCAAATATTTAAACCTCACTTAATGTTCGAAAAGTGCACATGTTTCGATCGATTATTCCTAAATTCTAACTGTATCCAAAAGAAGTTTTATTTCACTCTTTTTATGGCAACAAATAAGAGCATGCCACTTCTGCGAGGACTGATGGTACATAAGATGGAAATTTAACCTCTACAGACTTCGTTTCTTCACCCAGTTTATCTCTATTTTTCAATTGAAGACCAGTTATTCAATTAATTTTCCATTTTTAGTATACTGCAATGCTATATACTTTCTTTTAAAGTATACAAAAGGAAGAAAACCTGTTTAGTATAGATATTCTACTTAAAATGCGCCAAATAGCAAACGGCTGTGTTAATGAGTTATCATTAGGACCTTTGTTTTTAAATTTCGTGTATTGCTGCATCTATCTGCTTCTTGAGAAACAGTCAAATTAGTATCCTAGGACATTATTCCTGCTGTTTCATAGGAAGTCATATTAGTATCCTAGGACATTATCCCTGCCGTTTCATAGAGGCCCTTTCATACAGTATCCCAGAATAATATATTTCCTTCTTTGTTGACCTTCATGTAGACCCCATGGTGTCCGAGGAAATTATCGCTGTAGTGTTGACCTTCATGTAGACCCTATGGTACCAGAAGACATTATCGCTGTTATGTTGACCTTCATGTAGACCTCATGGTATCCGAGGACATAATCGCTGCAGTGTTGACCTTCATTAAGACTCTATGGTATCCGAGGACATTGTCGCTGTTGTGTTGACCTTCATGTAGACCCTATGGTATCCGAGGACATTATCGCTGTTGTTTTGACCTTCGGTTTCCGAGGACATTGTCGCTGTGTGTTGACCTTCATGTAGACCCTATGGTATCCGAGGACATTGTTGCTGTTGTGTTGACCTTCATGTAGACCCTATGGTATCCGAGGACATTATCGCTGTTGTTTTGACCTTCATGTAGGCCTCATGGTATATATATATATATATATGTCGTAAATAGTCTTATCCTCGGTTATTTAAATCTGTTTCTACCCAACTATTCGGTTTGTAATTTTAAAATGTTATTTTAATTGAATTTTTTACAATTTAGCACTTGTATGGGTGAAGCTATAGGAGCCTGGTCACGTGACTGTGCGTGGCGGTCGTTTGGAGCTCTGTAATTGAACGCATTCACGGTTTGAACTGAATTTACATTTATCGTCGAAGATGGTAGAGCGACATCTGGTGGACAAAAAGAAAAGTATTTACTAACGTTGACTCCTCTCTCAAAGTCGGACGGGTCACCCGGGGTCAAGTAGACATATTAATTATAGTAATAATAAACGTAATTGAAGCCAACACTTGTGTGTGAATACTGGAAGCGTTTGATGAGATCCTGGTAGCATTACAAAGGAGTGATCCGCGATGATCATATCCTTGACGGTGAAAATGGTAATACATCCGTGAATGACGTAATACCGATGTCACCAGAGTTCCAACTGTAGACTGTCCAGCCCAGAAGGTGAACCGGTCCACTTATTAAAATATCATTTTAATTAAATCATAATTGAAGTTTTTACCTTTTATTCCACAGAATTTTTTCATTACACATATCTGTTCAAATATTTTACAAAACCTTATATCACATTACACAGCAAAATTGGCTGAAACAATATGTCTTTCAAAATTGATTTTAAAGTATGCATAACTTTAAAGGTTATGGGGTTCACAAAAATCCTACATTTTTGTTCATTTGACCTCAAAGACCAAGGTTAAGATCGCAAGATGTCAAACTCTCCGTGATCTTGATAAGGAAAAAATTGTGTGTCAAATTTAAAGAAATATATGCAGTACTTCAAAGGTTATTGTGTTCACAACAATCCACTGTTTCTGCTGATTTGGTCTTGAAGATCAAGGCCAAGCTCTTAGTTTTCAAACATGTCCGGGTCTTGATGGAAATAATTTTTTAATCAAATCGCGTGAGTAACCAGTGGTCCGGTCACTAGGACAGGCAACCAGCACACAAGGTCAAGAGTATATAGAACAAGTGCTGCGCAGACCGTTGTATATGCTCCGTCCACAAGATAAATCAAGGCAGAGGCCTGTGGTTTGAAGTTCACAATTTTGAGCCGCTTAAAGTAATTTACAAAAATAAATATTTTTTATTTATAATTAAGGTATACATCACCTTTTCCGGCCGAATAAAACATTGATATATCGTTCCATATCAACGCATCGGGATTTTTTGTTTGTGTTTTCTTCAATTCGACTGATATGAAGTTACAAATGTTGGTTTTTAGTTTCAATATGTTTTTTAAAATGAATAAAAATATAAATATAAAAATACATATAATTTTAAAACCTAACTGTTACTTTGGGTATTAACAGGCAAAGTTAGTCCTCGTCATCAGAGTGATCAACTCAGTCGAACAATTTTGTCAATTCTGTCCCAAAGCTCAGTTTAAATTTTTAATTAACATACTGGATTAAATTAATATGGAATAACGTTTATCATTGCGTATTATTTAGCTTTTTGGTTATTCTATTCCACTGAAACGGTATGGGGGATTCATTTTTATTTTTCTCAATTTGATTAAAATCCAGTTTAAATTTAAATAATTTACTTAAACCCTGAATTTTTATTTAAATTTTAAAAATGAAAATAAGTATGGAAATTTACAGTTGTAATGAAATTTTGTAGAAGTAAGTCTTAAACCTATATATCATGACAATAACATTTCCCGTTTATAGCCAAAATAAAGTGCATATAAGCTTCTCTTTATTTAATTTAAAAATTTTTAATACGTTTATATACCTTTGCTTCATTATTGAAGCCGGCAGCATCCTTTTCCACGCTCACGGCAAGGACAGGTTTTACTGTAACATTGCGAAAAAAAGGTTATAAAATAAGTCGTTATATTACAAAATTAATCTAAATTTGATGGACAGAAAATAAAGTAATGGTAAGTGTCAAAACATCTAGGATCTATAACTTAAAACATTGCGAGTTCTAATTTAAAATATGCACATAAGGGATGTACACGTCTTTTTTTAAGGTAGCATCGTAGTTGGAAAACCTGAAATTATCTTTTTTTTGTGGAAATGAGGGAACTATTAGGTCATTCACTTGTGCGAAGGTGAATCCGGTGACATTATTAATTGTCAACATAAACTTAATAAATTACATGTAATTACCTCGATCCTCCACACGTCCGAGGAGGCTGTGAGTAAAAGCAGTGAGTAGTCAAAGGGCAGAACCCTCCACATTCTCTCCTGACTAATATAGATGTGTGGTCAATGAAGCACTTACAGATGAAGAAAGAGCTGAACGACTTGCACAGGCGTATCTCTGTTAATTGGTCTTGATAGGACAGCAAGGACATTTTGATTTATTTTAAAAATAAATATGATTAACTCACCTTTCTGGTTTTAGTTTTTTTACCACTTTCCAATGAAAGTCTAATTAAATGTCTTGTAAAAGTTAAAGCGTCATATCATTTTAATCTTCAAATTGTTCTTGAAAAGTCATAAAATATGCTTTGATTTTAAGTATACGTTAGCATTTTGAAATAATTTTTATTGTTTCCGACAGTACAGAAAATTTTTAGTGTTTTTATTCCATTCAAGCAAAATCTTATTTTTATATTTTACTTTCGTTAGGCTTATTTATTATATTTAAAATCTCAAACACCAAATTTGTAAATAGTCTTAACTAAGCATTTAGAATAGAAACGGATTTCAGGCTATAGGCTTTGTTTTTAAAAAAACTGCAAAACCCAGAGGAGAGCAAAGTTTATCTTTATGTTTAGCTTTAACCATTAACTCCTTGTTTTATATTATCAACTGTTTTCTTGATTTTATAGTATTTGTGTAAAAGGCTTAAGCCATGGTAGCCAGATGACCTGTTTACTGACCCTTCTCTACAGCTGGGATCATAATACAATCTGAAAGATTAAGACTTATTGAAGAGGGTGATAAATAAATCAAGTAATAATATAGATTAATGTTATACAACTGTTAATTTCATTCACATTTCATTTAGCAACTAGGTAGGGTGTTATAGGAGATCCTTTCTTCTGCTAATTTACATCACAAACTCTCATCTATTCCCAGAATCGTCTCAGGTAAAATCATTAATAAGATAAAAGAAGATGTATTAACTGTAAGGCAACAAATGAATGATTCTTTCTGGAAAACAGGTCTTATTTCTTTTAGCTCCGACGACTTTCACTCGGACTAAGTTTCGTGGCTGGTCCTTTTTAAGCTTCCTTGAGGCCTTTTAAAAGGGCAAAAAAAGGGATTTCTTTGCAAATCTTCCTGGACATACTTACATCCTTTGCAAGGAAACAGATCACTGAGCGCATATAACCAGCATTATAATTCAAAAATGATAAATACTATTTTGCAAGCATGAATTAGGAATCACGAACCACATGCAAAGATATGGCCAAATCAATCCTTCAGAATTTCACTGAAGGTTACAAAATTTAGTGTCTCGTTTGAATCAGTTATATACAGGAGATAAGATCCTAAGCGATGGGTTTACTGGTTATCTTACAACGTGGCGTGCCGCCAGTTCTCAGATATCCTGACCAGATACACGAGTTGATGGAGTTATATTGTTTAGTAATAAAATTAGGGGACAATAAATATAGTCTTTGTTCTACAAACAAAAGAATCAGAAATATTAAAGAATTATTAACAAACTACATAAACCACAAAAAATAGTGTCATCTGTCATGTTTTACCTTGAGTTGAAAATTTCACTAATTAATCTTTTTTATTGAAAATTTAAAAAAAAAATATTTCTCAACTCTGACCGAATGATATGTGATACAATTTAGTGTAGTTCTTTCTTTCCCATTGTTTCTAACTGTAAGGTTAGAGCAAGGTTTTCTACAAAAATATGTTGTGAAGACTTAAGAAGAGGCATTCTCTCTCTCCAATATCCAGCTGGGTGAAATCGTCCTTAAACTATGGATATTACAGTATTTCTTTCACCTGCATCAGTCTCAATCAATCGCCATTCATATTGACCATTACTTTAGAACTGTCTTGCAAACTTGGCTTACAAACCTAATAAAAATCATTCATGTCTTAAAATTTCTGATGTTTAGATTTATCAAATTAGATTGTTGCAGTTTTTTCATACATATCAGGAAGCACTGTACTATATATCCAAGGCTCAAGATGATACTGAAAAGACTAAATTGATAACAAGACTTTACCATCAGAGAAGTTTATAAAGTGTTTCCGTTTTCATTATCTTTGGATTCCTGGCCTTCAAAAAGTTACTTTAGATGTTGACGTGCCACATAAGAGAAGCGCTAGTTTATATGTGTTTATATATATATATATATATATATATATATATATATATATATATATATATATATATATATATATCACCCTGACTAAATCATGATCGAGATCTAGTTTTGACCAGACCCCGATCATGATTCATGTCAGCCAAAGTTCCGAATTCCATATAACAATGACTGCGTCTCGAGTCAAACCAAGTTGACAGCCACCCACTCCCCTGATCCAGCTCATGAACTCCCTAAGCCTCTGCCAACACGCGAATCGTCATGATCGTTTAAGACTGGCCAAGTCGATGCAGCTGTTTAGATTCCTCCCGCTGAAAGAGCCATCAATCTACATCTTAATGAGACACAACGCTTAGAACAGGTATTGCCTCCTCACGGCAAATGATATAGCTAATTTACGGCTATCCAACCGGCATATTTTTGTGATAAGAGCTGGCACTGATATGAGTTACGTCGATCGGTACATGGAATCACTTTTTATTTAACGCATGTTATAGTAACAAACATAAATACCATTGCCCTGGCAGCGCTACAATTGTTTCAGCCAGCGGGTATATTTATAACATTTTGACTGCTTACAAAGTGACCATGAGAGAACATCCTCACGCGTACACTTGAACACTTCACAAGAAGCCATTCTGATTAAGATTTCTGTGCCAGAATTGTGTTACATCTGTTTAAAGAGACCAACCTTAAATAGCGATGGGCTGATAGGTGGTAATTGTATAACACATACCAGGCCAACCACTCGTTACGGTGAGATTGTTTAAAAGTGGGCAGTGTGTAAACTTGGGGGTTATATTGGTGAAACCCTCACTGAATGGCCATCGGACTCAAAAAATGGGAGGACCTAATAATTTTAAGACGTTGGTTTAGGGTAAACTCATGGAAAAGACCACCAATAACTGCTGACATCACTGTAAAAGACCTAAGTTCTGCGTACTGTGGCGCACACTGTCGAAAATCTACCGGACTATACCAGTCGATGAAATTTTATATATTTGCCGCGAGGTGGCAGTACCTTTTCTAAGCGTTGCGACAGTGAGAGCAAGTTTGGTAGCTCTGTCAGTGCATGGGATGAATTAAGTATAAATTACTGCATCGACTAAGCCAGTCTCGATTGTGTGTGATTTTCACCGAAATTGACTTATTCAAGGTCAAAATCACTCTTCTAGTAAAGGCCATGACCCCTTCAAATGGACTTCGTCCTCTCTTCCGTATCTATGCACTTATCAATTTTTATATAGATTCGTGAAAATAATGTTTCAGCTATATATCCCTGACTTTCAGTCTCAGTCAATTAATACTATGATTATATTATATCTATTGTAAAATATGACATTTAAGGTATCAGAAAAGGCACAAAGACGGGTTTAAACTGATTACCCGATAATTTTCTTAAAACGTTAAGGAAATTAAGAGCAATTTCTCAAAGAGTCAGTCGATGTACGTATTATTTCTGAACACAGGCACTCGACATGCATGCATGGCCAATGAAAGACCTGTATTTACCTTCCAGTAATTTAAATACCTGCCCTAACCACAAGAACGTAAGATCAAGCATTAAGTACTCCAGAGAAAAAAAGGCACGAATGCCATCTGTCTCAATGACTTTGCCAATGCGCTTCTGCTTCAGTCTCTTTTTTTTAAACACGGTGGCGAAACTCAACATCGGGGGGCGGGGGATTAGAATGGTTACGGGAATATTGAAATTAGTGACCGGAAAAAGTAGGTCATTCACATTCAATAAGTCCATGTGGCGTGCCTGTGGTCTCGAAGAATGTTTTGACAATTTAGGAGGATCTTTCTTTGTACATGTACATGATCTACGTGATATGCTCATGTTAAGTACATTCACTGAGCACAAACCCAAAGAACGTAATATTGTTAGACGGGAATAAGGCCCAAAAAATAAAAGGGATGGTTCTCAGGCACCGCCCGCGTCTATTTTAAACCCCCGCATCAAAATTTTTTATTTGATTTTTATCTTTCAAGAAGATAAATAATAAAACTTATGTAGTAATTTACCTGTTTAGCGAAAAATTTGTTATTTTTATGCTTTCCCCTGATCATATGACATTTTTATCAAAATTTTCAAAAAAGGTCAAAAATAAAATACCGCCCGCCCGCACTTATTTCTGAAAAAAAAATGCCTGACAACCATACCTTTTTTTTTTTTTTTTTTTGGCCTAACGCTGTTTGGTACTCATTTTACGCAGTGATTTTTAACTGCAATCGTCTCAGATCTCCTTTATTTTAACCGCTGCTTGGTATAGCAAGATTCTCTGGGTTCCACCACAAGGGCTTGCGTGGTATCGCATTTAGCTCCTAATTGTTGAATGTGCTCGACCGCTCTCGTTGGTCTGATTACACCGGTTCTGGCACAGGGCCAAGAATCTGGCCAATCAATGCGACTGCAGTGTATACTCCCTAGATGAAGAGCATAACTGGATGGCAAAATTAATGCAATATGGTCAAAAGCGTTTAGGCTCTGTATAACAAATCTGAGGAGAATATTGTGATTGTTTTAGTGTTTATTGGCAGATTTTTTTAAAGAGTATACTCCTTTCACAGTGTTCCCATTGCATTCCTCCTAATTCATTTTATTCAGCCACTGCATGCATGGGAGCAATTAGTCGTCGATTACCACCAGAGGAGCAGTGTATCTTAGCGCCGTGCCAAGCAAGTTTAGGATGGTCATGCCTGTGGTGAAAAATGAGATAATATGTTCATTCCCACTTCTCGAGACATTTTTATCCCTTTGCCAGCGCCTGGTGGCTGTCTGCAGCAAATGCTCCCCGAAGGAAGTATAATGAAATGAATTAGTAGAAAGGCTGTAAGGATTATAGCGTGAAGAGTGTACATGCAGAGGTACATACCTTACTCTGTAAGGATCACCACTTGTAAAATAAATAACGGTATATCATTAAAAAGGCAGTATTGACATAGGCAAATGTTTCCAATATGCAATGACATTTAATAGAACCTTGTGGTATATAAAATGTTGGTTGGATACAGCGAGGATAATTTGTTAGCGTCTTTCATTATATGTGCCTACCTTAGAGATAATTCCTTATATATAAATATTATATAACAGCAGCCGTAATGTTCTTTCCATGGTTAATGGTGTCAAAATATTTCTTCATTTCGAAGGAGCAAGCAAAAATTTAGCATCAGTTCCTTAGGTGAAGCAAATTGTCTGCAATTTTATGTAACTTATATGGGCACACTGCTATTGCAAATGTCATTTGTTTTGTCAATATGCGGAATAAGAGATATAGGTCTACAGATAGAAATGTTTTCTTTTGATCCTTGTCCCTTGTACATGAGGTTAAACCTAGCTGATCTCCAATCAGTGTCATCGGTAGGGCCTATAATACATGGCAGATTCTGTAGTTAACTTCAAACTTACGGCATGAAGGATGTGAGTGTATGATGAAGTTTCGGGATATGGGATCCTTTTCAGACATGATAAAGCCAATAGATTGACAAGACGTTCAGGAGACTACGCTGATGCCCTGGAAGTCATCACATCTCATTGTCTATGTCTACGCTGATGACCTGGAAGTCATCACATCTCATTGTCTCCGTCTACGTTGATGACCTGGAAGTCATCACATCTCATTGTCTCATTCTACGCTGATGCCCTGGGAGTCATAACATCTCATTGTCTCCTTCTACGCTGATGACCTGGATGTCATCACATCTCATTGTCTTTGTCTACGCTGATGACCTGGAATTCATCACATCTCATTGTCTCCGTCTACGCTGATGCCCTGGAAGTCATCACATCTCATTGTCTCCTTCTACGCTAATGCCCTGGAAGTCATCACATCTCATTGTCTCTGTCCACGCTGATGCCCTGGACGTAATCACATCTCATTGTCTCAGTCCACGCTGATGCCCTGGAAGTCATCACATCTCATTATCTCAGTCCACGCTAATGTCCTGGAAGTCATCACACCTCATTGTCTCAGTCCAAGCTGATGCCCTGGAAGTCATCACATCTCATTGTCTCCGTCTACGCTAATGTCCTGGAAGTCATCACACCTCATTGTCTCAGTCCACGCTGATGTCCTGGAAGTCATCACACCTCATTGTCTCAGTCCACGCTGATGCCCTGAAAGTCATCACATCTCATTATCTCCGTCTACTTAAATTTATTCTAATATTTACTTGATATCTTAGCTGCGTGTAAATGACGAAGGGTAGATTCAAATTGTAAATCAATAAATACTGTTAATTGTCACTGAGATAGGATTTATATACAACAGAAAAATTATGTATTTAAGATTAAATATGTATTTCTAGTTTAAACTGTTAGTATAATTATTCCTGCAGGGAATTCCATGAACTCTGAACATGTCATCTCAATTGCAAAATTTGCAGTGTTGAACACATTTTCATTACCGTGCTGATATGAGACAAAAGCCTTCCTACAATCATGGAAATATTGGTGGTACTACAGATATGACCATATGACTCACTTTTACAAATAAAGTACATACCTGGAAATATAATTTTATTTGAGAGCTTAAGATTATAAACATATTCAACTACTTTGAAGGACTAACACATATTGTTTATCTAATGAAAGGTATGTCATCAATTCCTTTACATATTTTGTTTATATTTAATATATTGTCATCATTTTCTATACACACTTTGTTTAGTTTTTAAATATTGTTTATATTATAAGTATACGCAATTTTTTCCAATTTACTTTTCATCACATTTGAACTAGAAAATATGGTCAGGTCCATTTAAAACAATAAAGGTATCAAGAAAAACAAAAAGAGCAAGGGAGTAGAAGAAAATGAATTGATTAGAGGATCCAAATGAAACTCCTGGTCAGCCATGCAGTGAATAAAAGTGGCAAACATTAGTTTATTCCCGCTGTGTCTGCAACATTTCTGAAGAGTTTTTTTGCCAAATTCGTTCATGGTTTGCATAGCGACAGGAATATATGTGAGGATGATGCACATATGTTACTATTATGATATATCATGTCTGGAATACACTTTCATTGCTACAAATTACAAAATATTGAAAATGTACTTAAAAGCTGGTAATACATGTAAATGGCTCTAAGATTGAAAAATATGCCAAACGTTTACCAAGATAAGCATATGTCCAAAATTTAAGGCAAACCTATATTAGCTATGTGAATTGTGTCTGCATTTACAGATATGCGTTCCGGTTTACTTCATTACACCAATGTCATTATCAATGGGTTCTGAAGCAAGTGATGGGCCCTGGCCCTCATCTGACAAGGACCCCCCTGGGCTTTAAGTTAGAAATTAGAAGTCCAACGATTACCACTTGTGCATTGTAGCACAAATAGCACAATATTTGAGAAATTGGCACAACTGGCGTAATTTGGCAGTCTAAAAGCACAGGTAATATATACATTCAAAATAAGGAATACCGGTGGCGCCACTAGTCTTCAGGAACTATTAAAACGAACAATGAACATATGAGGTTACAACACACCAGATGACACCACAGCCGAGAAACTGATAAGATTGCTGTCAATTGGTGGTATAAAATTATTTTTAAAAATATAAAAATACAGGTGGCGCCACAAGTTTTCAGCAACTATTGAAACAAATAATGATCAATGAGCACATATGATACCAGAGGTGAGAAACTAACACCATTGCTGCAAATTGGTCGTCTTCAAAACGAAAAGAAAAATGCGTGAAAATAGAAAAAAAATACAGGTGGCGCCACCTTGAGGTACTGATAAATCAAGTCATGATCAATATGCTAAGCAAGATTCATGCATCAAGTATTGATATACTGGAGCTTTTTAATCAAATTTTTAATTATATCAAGGGTGGGTCAACAAGACCAATAACGTGGAGAATATAGGTCGCAGTGACCTAATTACAGTTTTCTAAGGAGATGCAAGGAATATATGCAGAATGATGGAAATCATTACATTCTAATCATTGTATTCAAATCATGACCGCATAAAAAAAAGCCGCATTGCTCACACGAAAACAATTTTTAAAAGATCCCCAAAAAACCATAAAAATCAAATGACAAAAAACGTAAGTAAAATTAGTTTCCTGTGCTCCCAAGTCAACATATACATATATATACGATATTTCATGCGAATCCAGTGCCGAGAAAATTTGTAAACAGACAGACGATGGACGACAGACAATTTACAGAGGCAGCGCAAAAAATAGGTAATTATAAAGAAGTTATGATAAAGAGGGCAATATGTCTGTAATAAATTTGTGTCAACCGGATCAAGAAAGAGTGTACACACACATACACACCCTCACACACACACACACACACACATATATATATATATATATATATATATATATATGCTTTAAACTGGATACTGAACTTAAAACATATCTTTTTCAACTTAGTGCTGTCAGCGCAGTAATGGATAAACTAAATAGAGAAATCTGGGATTTATTTCTAAAGTGCTTATTTGTGAGTATTCTGCATGATTGTTGGTGTTGATGATAAAGGTGGTGACGGGATGGTGATGATGTTGAGATCAGTATACTATATAGCTTAATGACTCACGGTGAGCTGATGAGCCAGACAAGCTGCTGAGCGGTGTTGGCTCCAGAGATCAGCATCTGAGAGGCGATGGAATGCTAGAATTGTTTCTCCTGTACCAAGACTAGGATAGAGTGAATATGACTGTGAGGAATGTCAAATCGCGTGACCACGCCCATATATATAGCTGTGAGTGATTTTTCTGATTAACGCGTTTATGGTATGAGGTTGGAAGGCAATCCGTCATATATATATATATATATATATATATATATATATATATATATATATATATATATATATATATATATATATATATATATATATATATACAGATTACATCCTCGACGAACATGGAAGCACGGGATTCCGATTGGCTTGGGAAATATATACAAATTGTATTGACACAAACAATTTCATTGATTTACATTTTTTTGTAAACATATCCGGATTCGCGTTTTATATTTTAGGTTAACAATAATATGTAGATAAGTTATGTCAGCCTGTGACTGGATGCTGAACCATGCACCAAATGTAAAACAACCGGAGATACAACTAAAACGTGTATATATTATCTCCTGCAACTGTGTTGGAAAACACTGGGCCATATTAATAGAGCGTATATATAATATATGAGGAACAGATGTTACAGAGATCACTTGAATGTCATCATGATAAGCTTTATGAAAACTGTATCCAGCCTTTTATATCCCTTTTTTTACTGATATTAGAAGCTGGTGATAGGGAACTGAATAAAATGAGTCATAAAAAAAATCCTTTTTTTTAATTTTTTAACATGATTTTTAAATATTGCACTTCTGTCATCAATGTTTTTTTCTGCATGTGTGTGTGTGTGTGTGGTAAGAAGGTTATGTGATGGAGGTGGCGTTATGGGGCGTTCCGATGCCTGGCTTAAATTGTCTAGATGTCAAAGATTAAAACCATCAGATGTCTAAAAAAAAAACCATGTAAATCACGTGTTATTCCAAAAAAATCCGCATGCCACATAACGGTTAACAGGTGTACTGGAAATGTATAAAAAAGAAAGTTAGTGCATATAGCTCGGTACAGTTAACCTTCCACGCAAAGGCGGTCCGAGAAAATTTATATAGACCTAAATGACAGCGAAGGTCCATTCAGAAATGTTTAACGAGTACGAACACGCACGGCCTGCCCAGGTACAGATATGTAGGCTTAGGCCTTTAGTCCTCAACAATGAAAAGTGATATAACCCGTATGCCTTATTTGGATACACTACTACCTGTCGCATTCTCAAGCGCTTCGTCCTCATATATACTTTTTTGTGCCCTCTAAGTCAGGTCACTCGGTGTAAGATAAAAGTGCCATTTGTCACACGTCAGACCTATCAGAGGCATCACGCAGGACCCATTAACCAAACACCTTACTGGCACCTCCAGTCTAGGCGGGAAATTTACTCCACCTCTCAGTTTCCTTTTTCATATATATCCGAGTTGTTTTATAATTAATAACATTTTAATATCTGCTATTTTCTTATTTTTAGGCAAAAATATCAGCGATTTCAGCATAAATCTATCGTAGTTGAACTTAACTCAAAAGTAAAGCAATAACGGTCTGGAATGTCCGGGAATTCCGTACGTCAGACACAGAGAGAACTGATCTGCGCGGAAACCGGACCTTTACGTAGGCAGAGTTCCCAAAGCGCCTCAGAGACGTGGCCGGTCTCATGTTATAATTTTTTATTTTACATTGAAACCCCCCCCCCCCCCCCCCCCCATTACTTTCAACCTTCTTCCTTTATCTACACTCTTTAAGTAGCACCTTGTGTACGATGCCCACGCTATTGCCCAACGTAACAAGGATGTTAGGCAAGGTGTTTTTATATGTATATATATATATATATATAATTATATATATATATATATATATATATATATATAGTATGTGTGTGTGCGTGGAAATTCATGAAAGTTTAGCACACACACACCCAAACACACATATAAATATAATCGTCTCGGTACTCATTAAGTTGGAATAAACATGAAAGGTCCACCGAATGACAACTCACACATAGCCCTGACAATGACATGGAGGCTCTCACTGTGCTGACGTCATAGGTCAATATCATTTCATTGGTTGTTTACACTCGAAGCTTCCACAACATTCCCTTGTAACATTACAACGATGGACACAGATTCTTGAACCCCAGTGGACCGAACATTGAAAATGCCATGCTACTAGTCAACCCTGCAGAGAAATACCAACCGCACTGTGTGATAATCACAAGTATCGGGCTTATTGGTATTTGAAGAAGGAACCATTGATAAACTGCGTGATTGACATAAGTCCCATATTAGGATGAAGCTCCGCCCCTCAGGCTGTTGACCTACTGCGCAACACCACAGAGAGATTCATTCATAAATGAGTGAGCAAATACTCAACAGTCATACTGAGTGGTGAAGCGCAACAGCTACGCAGGGAGGGATTTACGTTTGACCGTCGGGATTCTACTAATTGTACTAGCCAAATTGTTCAGCAGATGGCCGAAACTCTGTGTGATAGTCCAGCTGAAAATGATGTGTTTGACGACCAGATCGTTCCTGATACAGAGCACTGCTTCTTACCGCCGAACGAAATCGTCCCGACCGCCGCCTGGGCAACACTGCATGAGGTAGGCAACACTTTGTAAGATATCACTGACCATCTGTTCCCGTCTTACGGGTAAATCTGTATATAACTTGGTGTTACTTGCATTATAAATCGGGCACTTTACTCTACAAGAATCATTATTAAACAACTTAGGTCCGCAGGATTGTAACACAGTTTTGACTAACATATTGATTGCACCAGCCCCCCGCGTAAACTGTCGCTCTTAGCTATGACTGTGCTCACGTGGCCAGGCGACCTAAATACTACGGGGGCGTTGCGGGCTGGAGCCGTACAGCAGTGCGGTATGGCTTCCCCGACCAGTCACTACATGTCAGATTATTCACTACAACACAATAATATGTATTCAGACCTGATCACTTCTTATTAAAGTGTTTTTTGCTGTCTAATTATGAAGAGCATCAAGTCGGTTTGGCCTCATTGTACTGAATGAACCCTGCCGCTATGATGAAATACTGTAAGAGTGCGAGTCATTCATAACCACCCGGTTATGTGTGTGTACTTGAGACATGGAACATGTCGCCGCGCACGGCCAACATTTCAGTACCTGTTCAAACAAGTTAATTTCTTTGGAGTGACGTTAGGTTTACTTATACACCAGCTGAACGTTTTTTATGCAGGTCACCCGGTGCTGTGGAAGTTTTCAGTCGGGTGTATGAGTCAGCAACGGCCATAATATTGTTGCTATTATTATAACAAATTCGATGGCAGGCAAAAATGAACCCACACAAACAATTTATTATCCCCTGTCCGGTAATTAAATATCGATGGTTTTTATTTCATATTATTTTGCAATTCCTTATCTTTGTTTTAGTTTATTTTTTTATAATAAATTCGGAGCGGGCACCGTGTTTCCCATTGCCTATGTTCGCAGGTTGTAGGTACTAATGTTTCCGTGATCTATATATATATGCTATCTTTGAACAGAAACAGACAGTTATGTAAAGTAAAAAAATGTCAAAAGTTGGTTGTTTTTGTGAAGCAAAACGAGACAGAACGAACACAGTGTCTTGAACCCCCAGATCTGGAGTTTATTGAAGGAGTAAAACAGAGACTTTCCCCTTAGACTTGGATTAATACTTTAGTTTTGAACATCTCAAGGTTAAAATGCATATATTTTAAAACAAATCTAAATTGTACCTATAAAATGAATATCATAACATTTTCGTCTTAGTTAATACTGTGCGCTCAGTCGAATGAAATTAAAACGGCTTGCAATATAACATTACTTATTAGTTAAATTTTTAAGGAACATAGGTACCAGGGAACATATATTATAGGTCCCGAGAAAGACAGGTACCAGGGAACATATAGGTACCGGGTTGCTTATTAAGTTCAACTGGGAACATATAGGAACCGGGGGACATTGGTACGTTCCCATATATATGTATTGATTATTTAACGGAATAAGTGTAAATACAATTGAGAGCTATAAACAATTAAAGGATGTGGTTTAGATCGGTTTAATATAAGTTACATACTATAAAACATATTTTCTGAGATTCTCCCAGGGAAGATATTGTTGCTGAATGTATTTATATTTATATATATATTATAATATATTTAGAACTGTTTGATCGTTTGTATGAAAACACCGCATGTATAGCTGACAGTACTTCGCGTGTGGTGGAGAAGTCGTTCAGTTTTTCTCACATATGATAATTGATCTTTTTTTATTGATTACAGAAAACTGAAATGGACAAGTACTTGGAGAAACAAGATTCCATGGGGCTGATAAACGTGAAACAGCCCAGACGGGAAAGTGCTTCCTCACTAGATGACATCCTTAACGCTGGCAGCTGCAACTCGGCAGGCAAAATGGATGTTTACGGCAGCAAGAAACTTATTCCAAAATCTCATATTAATATAATGGCCCAGTTAAGAAACTGCTCCACACAGCTCAAAGATTTATCAAGAAGAGACTTGGACCGTTCTAGGAGAGAAAGTGCAAGCTTAGTGGAAGAATTCTTTGATTTAAAGAATGTTGTGGACACGGTTGACTTGGACGATATTGATCTGGATGAGTCTCCACAGTTTACAGTGTATGCGGAAACTCTCATAGGGCCAGCAAAAGAAATGCTAACAGGGGAGGGAAAAAACAACTCGGGCATACGAAAAGTACCGCTGTCCGTGTGGGAAAATATCCCAACTAGTGCCGGTGTGATGGCGCCACCATCGAACGATAGACCCGCATCAGAATCAACGAACAGCAGTAAAAGTTTGATTTTAACCCGGAACGAACTTGTAAAACAAGAACCGTTATCACACAGACCGCAGTGTCAGTTCATTCAGGCAGCTGCTGAGGCATTCCCGGCAGTAGGAAGCCTCAGTCCAAACAGCTGTGACATTCAGATTAAGGAAGAACCCATGGTGATAGATCTGTCGGACTGTACAGTGCCTGTGGCAAATAACAGTGACACAAACACTCCGCTAGCTTTGCTCAAAAACGCGGCGTCCTTCGACCACCAACCCCCGTCATTAACCACACAAAGTGTAATTCCACTTAGGGTTTCCGGACTGCCGAAACCTTACGTCCACAAAGGTATCCCTTTGAAAACAGAACTGACATTTACCGTTCCGCCTACCCCTCCCAGCTCACAGCCAGGGAGTCCGGACCAAGAGCCGGGGCAACGTACCCCACCCCCACCCCCTTACCCTGGACAGACTGCAGTCCTGAGCGGACCCGTGTATCCGTCAATCTTACCAGCACTGACTGTGAGAGCAGCACAGTCCACTAAGGCTGGTCAGAAGACTCATCCGGGATGCTCCACAATCAAATACAACAGGAAAAATAACCCAGAGCTCGAGAAAAGAAGAATACATTTCTGTGATTTCCCAGGTTGGTATTAAAACAGCTCAGAACTAAAGATCAATACATAATAAACCCAACACAAAGTCAAAATTCACTATTATTTTGTATTAGCTGAATATACCCACAAAGCTCAACAACTGGTAATGATACAAACGTCTTATTTATATATTGATAAAAAATGAGTGGCTGACCAAAACGGGAATAATATAGTATGTCTAACATTAACTTGCCCTCTGACATAAAATAATTCATACCGTTACTTGTCTCGTTCACTTGTACTGTTTGGTCATCAGATCATTCATTGTGGCAGCTTTGATTGCCTCTATTAAATTCGCCAATAATAGGACGATGACGTCTTGACTTGACTGGCATCTTTTAATGCCTCCATGTTTTGATAACAACAATATATGTACTGAATATTGAAACAGGCATTCACAACAACAAGACCGTGCATTCAGTCACCACTTCATGATAGGCCTACGTTGTTTATACTCCGAATAAGCAGCAGTAAAAATATTAGGTATTGCTATCAAACTTCAATATTCCCATGCGGGCTGACCTAAATAGGAAAAATGATTATAAATCATGTTGTATATAGAAACAGTGCATAGGGATCGGGGCGCATATAATTCCGGGAGGGGGAGGGGGGTGCATGGTTTCTCCCAACTATAGGCCTAATTTTATGAAGTTATGGTTGCTCCCAATGTTGTGGAATTTAACATTCAGAAAATTCGACAAAATCCATTAAAACAGTGCCCATTGGTACGGTGTGTTATTTGCTTCTAACAAGGGCTCTTATTTGAGATACCCAGGTATCCGTAACAATATTTACCTAAAATTTACCTCTGTGGTAAGTAGGCCTGGATTGATGTACTTCATTCGCTGTGTAGAAAGGCCCATGTTCATAGGATGTTGAAATTAATTTAAATTTAGTTCCTCTTAGAAGGTAAAGATGATAAAACAGAAGGAAGATTGTTGTCATTGTACGTAACAACCCCCCCCCCCCCCGGCCATAATATACAGAGACATATTTATGCGTGTGTGTGTGTGTGTGATTGGGGGGGGGGGGGGGGGGAGGGCTTGTGGGAACCAACCAGACTGTTGGTAGATTATTTATCTTTGAACAAGGACACACATATCTCTGTATTCACCCGTTGAATCTAGCTCGGTATCTAATTTCCTGCGTCAGCTGACACACTGACACAGATTGAGAAGTTTTTCTGGAGGTCTCCATCTTAAGACTAACCGACTGACATCCTCTTGAGTGTCGAGTGGCCGAGGATGCCTGAATAGCAATAATGTAAGTGATGAGAGTCGGCAGACTGTGGATAAAGTGCTGAACACCGTGACCTCATCAGAACTGTGCCGGAAATATGTATATTAGTCGTGCACCTGGCTCTGTCGCCATATATCACGGTGTGTGTGCATGTGTCACAAAGCTGGAGATGG
This sequence comes from Sipunculus nudus, assembly GCA_026874595.1. Taxonomy (NCBI): domain Eukaryota; kingdom Metazoa; phylum Annelida; class Sipuncula; order Golfingiida; family Sipunculidae; genus Sipunculus; species Sipunculus nudus. The sequence continues at coordinate 60,428,716 of CM049315.1, read as the reverse complement.
GCTGTTTGCGCATCGCCCACGCACGGAGGATTCCCGTGCCCGCCGTGTATGTAACCAGAACGAGGTTCTACAGTGATAAACACCATGAACCATAACTCTTACTGAACTCTGTCGCAGTACCTCTCTCGGCATCTCAACACTGTACCCTATATATATTGTATGTGTGTGTGTATATATATATATATATATATATATATTTATATATATAATATATCAACTGCAGTAGGCCTACTTCTTCTTTGCATCTGACATCTGCAGGTGTACACAACTGTTGTATACTCACAAAATTAGTACCTGTCTGTTGGTTTGAGCCTGCTTTTTTATCTGTAGTGCATAAAGCAGATATACATCTCTCTGCCTGTATGTATCAAACTGTTGTGCTGTTGTACATCTTTCTCAGTGTTTGGCTGTCTACGTCACTCTTGTACACACGATTGTGCTACTCTCTAGATGTCTGTTTATCCCAGCCAATTACCGCCGTTTGAATACCCCCCCCCCCCCCCCAAAAAAAAAGAGAAAACCCTAGGAGCAATTAATCCAAAGGAAATGCCCCCTGTCGCATATGTACAACGTCCTTAAATATGGTGGATAGTAAGGACAATATGATTTTAAAGTATAAGAAACGACGTACAGGGTGTACAAACCTTTCACAGGGAGGCAGCAGAATTACGAGTTCGGTTTTAACAGTTTGATTTTTATCACACCCTTTTGTTCTGATTACTGTGTCTTTATTCAAAAGAGTATTACTTATAATTTTCCGACCTTATAAATACTAGTAGAGCAATCACGTGATCATGAAGGTCAACATAGTTTTATACCTTGAGGTTAAGTATTCTGCAACGAAAATTAAAACAAAAATCTCCACCCGTCAAGTTCACATAATTTTAAATGTCTTCTTGCTTTGTTTTACAGGATGCCGGAAAGCCTATACCAAGAGTTCACACCTGAAAGCCCACCAGAGAATACACACAGGTAACAATCTTTATATAAGTAGTGTGCATGCTTAGTTTGAATACCCTTTAAACGTCTGTGTTTGATTTACATACAAGACTTGGAAGTGAACACGTTGAACAAAACCGTGTAATTTGGTAGATGGATTGAATTATTTATTAACATTTGAAAATAGATGAGAGGAGATTAATATTCTATGTATCACGAAAAAGTGAAACCTCGACATTACGACGGGACCTCGATAGAGTGGTCGCATTATCGAGGCGGTCTTTAGGCGAGGGTTTGACTGTATTACGTAGAATAGACCATTGAGAGTATAGAGGTATAGCTTGACTGTATTACGTAGGATAGACCATTGAGAGTATAGAGATATAGCTTGACTGTATTACGTAGGATAGACCATTGAGAGTATAGAGGTATAGCTTGACTGTATAACGTAGGATAGACCATTGAGAGTATAGAGGTATAGCTTGACTGTATTACGTAGGATAGACCATTGAGAGTATAGAGGTATAGCTTGACTGTATTACGTAGGATAGACCATTGAGAGTATAGAGGTATAGCTTGACTGTATTACGTAGGATAGACCATTGAGAGTATAGAGGTATAGCTTGACTGTATTACGTAGGATAGACCATTGAGAGTATAGAGGTATAGCTTGCAGTCACAGATGCCCGTGTCGTAACGAGTATGACCTTTAAATACAGATTTATTAACATCAGCAAAATAAAGGACGTCCATGATAACTTTGGTTTAATCTTTTATCATGTAAATATATAAGCAACAGACTGCGGCTTGGTCAGAATTGATTTTGATTTACCCAGTTCAAAGCTCTGCAGCATTATATGGCAAAATCAATGGCAGTATTTTGATATGGGGCATGGCGGCCTTGGTTTGGAGGTCACCTGATTATTGTGAATGTTTACAGACAAGAACATTTAAACCTTTATGTCATCGGCCACAGATGTATATTTAATGATTTGATACACACACAGTCCGTCTAACGTTCACAGAAAAGTACACCTGTTTCGCCGGATTAATTTTTTTTTCATTTAAAAGAGTGATTTGTTCATCATTTTTATTATGATGCACAGCCGAACTTGCCCCAGTGTAACTTGCAGACAATACAGTTTGAACACAGGTCCATTGACTACGTTATTGTTCCCGCAACTGAATGTTTACTGATTTGTACAAGTTGATCTGTTGACGATGCCAGTCGCTGGTAATGAATACGTCCAATTGATCACGTTCTCGTATATGGACGCCGTTATTATAAATATGTTCAATGGAGGCAGCAAACGAGCATGTTAATGGACAGTGACGCTGTTATTGATCGCCCATACCAGCAGATGTGTAAACAGCATTCAAATGTTACAAAACTACCGAACATATCCAAAGTATACACCCAACAACAGTGTGCTTGCCAGTTATATGCAGACGTATATGTGCCGTCCGTTACATGCATGCCGCTTAACAACATCTTATTAAGCAGAACCTCAACATATAGTTGGTAGATTGATTATAAGCTAAAGTCATAACGTTTTAAGAAAAGATTCTAAATTCTGAATGGTTTGATTTCATTTATTTATACTATCCATGCAATAGCAATGAGAGTAATAATATTAATAAAAACAATACTAATAATAATAATATTATTATTATTTTATTATTATTTTTATTGTTATTTTTATTATTACTTTTATTATTATTATTATCATTATTATTATTATTATGACTTGACGCATATGTAGTCCTATTCAGTATATTCATATTGACATTTCGTTTGTGTAATGGTCCGCAAAACTGTCAAAGGATCTTGTCTTTGGAAGACAGCAGGAACTTAGAATGTTACCCAGTAAAACACAAAAAAAATTACATATACTATGTGATAACTATGAATCACTTGTGCAGACCTAGTTAGTCAGGTGACCTGCGAAATCCTCCCTTGTAAATAGACTATATTTTTGGGAAGCCTTCACTCCTGACACAGCGGTGGCATTCTATTACTACAAGAATGGAATGCGACCGCTGTGACAGGAGTGTAGGGGATATCACATGTTGCTGTATATCTATATTAACAGTATCTCAAATAAACTGACCTCACTTGTTTATATCTAGTTTATTTTGGCTTACTCTTGATATATATTTTTAATTTTTCAGGTGAGAAACCCTACACGTGCCACTTCATGAACTGCCAGTGGCGATTTGCTCGGTCCGACGAACTTACAAGACACATTCGCAAACATACTGGTGCCAAGCCATTCCGATGCAATGTATGTGAGAGATGCTTCGCGCGGTCCGATCACCTTGCGCTGCATATGAAAAGGCATGAACCCAAATCCAAGAGATAATACATGTCCATAAAATATAGTGCACTGACAATCCTGTAAATAATCAGAGGATATTGACATGCTTTCTGTGAATATAAACCAGGCTGTGCCGGAACTGTTATATGCAAATTAAGTCTATATGCAAAGCCGCCATGATGCATCACCAACGTGACATATCCCCCTTGGCATTGTATTTATAATGTTGTTGTTTGTGTCGGGTTTTATTTTGTTTAGATTGTGCCATATTTGCAGTTTTCAGAAGATTCTAGATCGCATTGTTTACTTTTTCCTAAGTTCTTATTATATTTGTGTTTAGTTAATGCAGTTTATTCACAACCATCAGGCTTCGTTAACCATTAAGCCTTTTTCCTCGTAAAGATGTCAGAACCCTTGTTATTAAAAAGTCTACTATGTGTCAGTCCGCCAGGATAAGATTAACCACAGGCGCTTATAGTTCTCTATCAAATTGGTCTTGCAGATGATGTTCTTCACTAGTTATTTATTACCATAAACTAACCTGTCATTTTCCGTCACGATTTACAAGCAAACAAGCACATATAAACTTATTTTGTGTATATGTACAAAAACTTTAGGCTCGAGAGACTGAAGGTTTCTTTAGGATACGGCCATATACCGGATGTGTATGTTGTATAAGCCTGGTAATCAGCGTTGTTATGGTCCCGTTGCTCTTTAACCAATCACATGGTTGTTTTCCAGTTGTGTTCTGCTATATGGCTTGTTTACTGTGATTATATCTGTATGATAACCAACGTCACAATGAATAAACAAGACAGCCTTTTGTAAACATTCATTGATTATAACACTGTTAAAAAGGATAACTTGCCTGTATTGATCGATATGGTACTTTCTTGTATTATCGTTTATTTCTGCAAACCCGGTCTTTCCGGCCTTAACATCTTTTAAACAGTATAATTGCATTCACACCAGTGGCGTTCATTTTTCATAATACTTTACTCATAGACTCGCTCTATGAGGATTAAAGCGCCTATGGATTTATTACTAATAACAAATGCCCCTTGGACTGCGATCTGTAAGTGCTCTCGGCGCCTGTTCCTTTCCATGTTTAAGACCAGAGATATGAGATCTGGGGAGATAGGTCTTAGGCCTGTGGTCTGTAATAATACATGTGATATCAATGACTTAAACCATAGTATCGTTGGGGTCAGCTTAGCAATAGGTGTAACATTTTAAGTGAGGTAATTTTATGCACTTGTTACAGGGAAGAGCACAAATTATACAACCATATTAGACGTTCATGTGTCGCTGAAAATGTTATAAGGTATATTCATATACAGACCTCCATGATAAAATCACATTTTGGTGTGTGGGACACATTAATATATAGTCCTGATCACGGTAATGTTGGTATGCATTGTTATGTTATTCCAGGCACAATGTTTCCGGATGATTAGGGTGGGTAGAACGGTTTACGGCCAGAGCTTGGCCTGATTTTCTCAAATAAGAAACCGGTGTAGGACGTTTTCTGTATAAGTTTTGACAGGAGGAGTTAGAATAAATTAAACATGTAGGCTGGCGGATAATACTTGCTCGTTTAGAACAGCTCATCGATCTTGCGTGGTTATCTGTGGGTTGTATTAAATATTCACGAAGAAGAACCGGAGCTCGATTAATAAATCTTGTTATTCATTATATGTTACATGATTGTTTCTGTTTTTTCTTTTCACACTTAATTTCAGTCATGCATGTACTTGACAGTCATTCAGTTTGATTGTACATACAAGAAACTAAAACTTTCTGCAAGCCCAATCACAGCAAGTTACAGATGTACGCACAGGGTTGAAGGCACAGATAATTTATTATAGCATAAAAAACTGGTTTAAGCTGAGTATAATTTAGACTTGCGGACTGGTTGTCATCTTATCTTCATGGACAGCCCTTTGCCCCAAATCTTTCCTTCCGTTAGCAGGAAAATATTCATATATGTGTAAACGTTACAGCAAAAATGTGGATTCCCAAACGTGAATGTCTCCCTAGCTTACCCAGAACCCCTTATGTTTCCGTTATAGGGTATTGATCACCGAAATCTTTATTTATAAATATTAAAACGATTGACTGCTCTTCATATATGCCCAATACTATCACTTCTCTTACCAAATACTTTGCTAGGTGGAAACTTGTTTGCAAGACATTGTTAGCTGATTTCGAAGGCTTGGATAAGGACGACTTTCGTTTAGGACTTCCATCACATTACGGTAACAAAATGGGTCACTATGCCTCATTTCTCAGAGCAAAATCGTTAACTGCTGCCCATCAGTTAGAGTTGGATATTTATAAACCTGTATATAAACCTAAACGGTTATACACGCATATACACCTTGACACCTTGGCACTTTCGAAGAACACAAATGGTCACTTCAAGTGTCAAATACCGTATTCATGCATAAGATTATTTGTAAATTCATGTGCTTTGTGTCTACTCTTGGTACATATTAAAAAATTGTTGTTAATTCCTGCTGAGAAAGATTCTTATGACGCCCCAGTGACGGATGACGCCCCTGTGACGGATGCATAAGTTTGTTTATCTACAAACTGCTGGTAAACACGATGGCACATGCCCATGCACATGCAAACAGGAAAAAAATGTGACCCAGGTGGTTGTTTTTGGTGAGAGCATGTGAAACAGTATCATCTTCTGTTATTTACAAACCTCTGGTGCGTCTGATTTGCTGCTATAGATGTACACGTTTTTAAGAACGGCGGCCATTTTGTCGGGCCATCGACATGTTAAAGACACACGGATATATAAACAAAACTGGCAGCGTGGGATCGGTGCTTTTTTGGTTTATTTTTATTTTAAAGTCAAATATCGGAATGAGTCTGTAAAAAGCCACGCTGATATGCTGAAGATGGGAATGTTTGAATCTGGTATTAATATTAATTAATTAAACCAATCAGTATCATGTTGGGTTGTCAGGGGGACGATTTTCAAATATTTTTTTTCACAAAAGAACCCAAAATGTTTTAATTTCTGACACGCAGAGCCCGCTTATATTATGAGAAATGTACTATACACTCTCCATTTTATCTCGGATAATACTGAAAAGGTTCCGGTTTATTTCAAATGTAGGCTGAGTAAGCTGTCATTATGGACATTAAACTATAAACGAAGCCAGATCATTCATTTCCTCGTCTTCATGGCACATCTTATTAAATTATAGGATTAATGGACCTCTTAAATACAGGTCTACCTGAGCAGCAGATACTTGTTAACCTGGGCCAGGCTGTTCACCTAACTGAAAACCCATGGAGGTCCATAAATACAGTAAAGTTTGGTCAATCTCCATGGAAACCTGAAATTGGTGGCCATGGTTACCTATATTAATGGTGTTACAGGTGCTCTTTTTATTGTGTGGCACGGGCGTAACTCGTGTTGTTACATTTTATGTTTAATCCGTGTTGGTTGAACTCTCGTTGTCATGTGAGCCTTGAGCTTTCACGCCTGGTCGTGGGTCAAGTGATGAGCCTGGTGTGTGGAGATACACAGCGCTGTTCTTTCTAGAGAATTCCTTAAACGTGTGTTGTGCAAGACCTTATGGGCTATTCGAGAAGTGGAAAATTCCCGGCTTGGGGTGTGAAGGAATATAAAAGGGCTGTTTTTTTAGAACCAGAGGGCAGACAGCAGAGCAGATACCAGCGGACGCAGAAGCGTGTGTCAGATTCTAAGACCTTATCCGACGAATGCGGCAATAATACATTTTCAAAGATTTTCTCCTGGATTTTATACATTTGGACTTCAGTTTACTTTCTGTGTTGTTGCAAGAACTTTCCACTGGACTGTCATTCTCCGAGAGTTTACATTCAAAGGACTTATCGTGGTGACGGTGTTGGTGTCGAGGTACTGTACCATTATCTTTCTGTGTGATTATATTGACTTGTTGCTATAACGCTGTTTTACTGTATAAGTGTATTGATTTAGTGTATTGTATTGTTAGGGTTGTTTTAAGAATAAATTATAGTTATTTGTTAACAAAAACCACTGACTTCTTTATTCATTCCCCTAGACATTTCACGCTGCCTAGTGTTACAGAATCTGATTTTTGTTATCTCCATTACAAAATTTGTATTCATCACGCATACGTGATCTGTTTATATTAGGTTCCGTAACAATGGCCAAAACATGTTAAACACCCAGACAGACAGGGTACAAAACATTACCGTTGGACCTAGAATCTTCTGTCCTTCAAAAAAGTGCACGGTCATTTTTAGCTCAACTCACTGCATACAAAAAGGCTAGATTTCATTGGAATGACTGGATATATTATCATGAAACTTTGTCTTCTTTTTGATTTTTAATATCCTTAATTGCTACAGTTGAATGAGGATACCACACACAAAATTTGGCATTAAGATGTAAATTTCCTTTTGTGAATGTCTTCCTAATCATCTGAGCGTCACGACCCATGGTTCACTTGTTGTGTGTGTGTGTATATATATACATGAATATATATATATATATATATATATATCGGTATATACCTTTTTTGTCTGTGTGACATATTTTAAATATATTACAATTTTTTTCATCTCTGACAATAGATCGCTTCCTCTCATTTGTGTGAGCTCTTACCAAAATATACTGTATTACTTATTTAATGAGAGCAGTCAGGCGCCGCAAGTCTTGTCTGACTTTAAAACATCTTTCTCTGAAACTACGCAGGTTTTCCTGAAACTAAGTCACTGTGACATCATTTCTATGAGCTGTTTGTTGGAACCTTTATTTTCGCCATTTTATACCAGTAGTTAATATTCAAACATACCATCACAAATCTCTGGTCAATGCATCATGTTACATGCGAGACATGCTTCTGTTGTACCCAATCTACTTGTACAGTTTTAATGACCAGAACTTCACTTTGCCCTTGTTTACAAACATTATAGTCCCAAACAGAGGACGTACGGTGGTAGTTTTATGGGTTATCTTAAATATTGAAGTTTTGTTTTGTCTATGGTCGCACCTGGAATGAGGTCAACGTTATATCATTTCAGTAAAACTAACACAGGACCCTGAGAGCATTACATAGGCTATACAATCCATGAAAGCATAATGAAGGCTACAAATCTTGAAAGCGTTATGTAGGCTACAAACACTGAAAGCATTATGTAGTCTACAATCCCTGAAAGCATTATGAAGGCTAAAACCCCTGAGAGCATTTATAAATGCGGACTACAACCCTTGAAAGCATTATGTAGGCTACAAACCGGATATATATTTTAATGAGCGGGATGGGCCTGGGGACCTTAACCTCTTATAAAAGAAAGTTATCATTTATTTTATTTTATTTGTATGTATAAACACAAATATCTTGCCTAGACAACAGCTTAGTGTGAACACAAATCCAGTTTTCAAGATCACATTGATAGGACAGCTTATAAGGCACTAGCCCTTCGTTTTACTTTTAGTTTCAGTTGTTTAGAAAATTATTAAACAAGAACCAATTGACAGCAGGCACTGGGTACAGGACAGATCGTTTTATCTATGGTTAAATTTAGGCAGTGTTCTGCTTTAGATATATAATAGATAAAGAATAGATCGACATGATATCAGATTGAGACTCCAAATATCTTTTAAACCAGGGGCTCCTGCTCCGCGTGACACAAGGAATTTGATTCCTCTATTGTATCAGCAGTCAGTCAAAAACGGTCATCACTATGCCTGGCTTTTAAGTGTGCAAAAGCTGTGTGCTGTGATACATATGTAAACATGCCATCTCCTGCATTCAGATCAATGGCATACTAATGAAGTGCACAACAGCGGAATCCAGTGACAGAATTGATGGGTAGTTTGTACAGCAAAGTTAACATAGTCACTATAGAATGTTGTCTGTTAGTGAATTTTTCATGAAGGTTCTTCATTTTTGTTATAGCCACGTATACTTTTTGTAGAAATCCCCATAATATCATGTTCCTGCTGACCAGGACATTTGTGCGACATGTTGAGTACAGATGTTGCTTATATAGCTAGCCCTCAGCCAGGTGTTTAATGTTATTCTTATAAATGAAAAAACCCACAATATTGACAATTTTGAATTTCAAAATGGCCGCTATTTATATTTTATCCTATATCTGAAGTTTCGAGTACTGTCGAAATTTTTTTATTGTATGTTAACACCCGTGTGTATAATACCATGCATGGATTCCATCAAGCCACTGCCGTACTTGCTAAAAGTCGGGATTGGCCGCCATGTTGCATTTCAAAATGGCCGCCAATTTTATGTACTGTATAGCTTATATTTGGACCTATGAGTAGCAAAAAAGATTATAAATTGTAGCAACACCCATGTTCGTTATACCAGGGATTCCAGTGAAACCTATGTAGGATTATAAGAAGGTTGATTTAGAAGTCTAAAAGTTATGCAATGGAACAAATTCATAGTATAGATGATTACACTTACCATTTTCCAGTAAAGATCAATCTTACGTCAAATATTCAATCAAGTATTGTTTAAGCGCTAGCGTGGTGCACGAGACCATGTAACCTACGACATGGCCTGCTATGACATGCGCGTCGCAGCATCTTTACAGCAAGAAAACATTGAAATAATTTCCCGAAAGGCTTCCAAGTATATACATTCAATTCAAGACAAGATGACGCGATAGTTTCTTTGAAGAAGCATTATTCAGCTGGACGACAGTTCCAGGATACACGGGGCCAAGACCTTTGTGAGATGGTAGATTTGAATTCACTTATTAGGAATAAGGCAGGGCTAGCTAGAGAGAGACGAATTGCGTCTACAACAGAGAGACTCATTAGGGACCAATTGGAGAAAATTAAACAAAGACCTTCAGTTGAAGACACATTGAAAAGAGTTGTTAGTAATAACGAGTTTAGAGAAGATCCACAACTGTTGCAAAGATTTCTTTGTAGTTGAGTCACTCCCTAGTATATGATACAGCCTATGAATTAACTATTAATATATATATATATATATATATATATATATATATATATATATATGAGTTTTCTCTTTCCAGAGGTCTTTCTTCCCCTAGCTCAGATTGTCTTTTTCTTATTCTTACCAACAAGAATGTCTTTGTCCATGCCACTGCAGAACTTTCAACTTTATCTGAAACCGACAAACTAACATCACCTAGAATAGAGAACCGGCATACTCTGGACATCGTCATTGGTATGGTAGTTGCCCAAATCACCAAGATTGGTCAACCAATGGTAAACTGCCCTAATTTTGCTTACTCCTTTGTTGGAAGAACCAAATATGCCGTAACTGGTTATGATGAAGACGTTTTGTCTTTGATAGATATATTGACAATTCTCCGAAAGCCCAGACATGTGGCCACAGAACAACTGGTATTGACTCTGTTCAGTTGACATCAAAGACTCAACAAATATCGACCTGATACCAAACTGCAACCCTATACCTTATAAAGATAATACACAGGTTAAACTGACAGGATGCTTGGAGACAGCTCTACTTCCAGAATTTTGAAATAACAGCAAAAGCGCAGCTGTCGAAAACTAAACCCTCATTAACCGGATGTGTTTGATATAAATATTAGGGAACACTTGCAAGAAGAGGCAGGCATCTTGATACATATATGCAGGCTTCCAAAATCAATTGAGACGGCATAAATATAGATGTGTATTCACCAGACACAAAGTTACTTGATCGAATTGTTTTCATCTAACTTAAATTTCCCAGAATCATATGTGATCAATCGTACTTGCTTTCTTTCGCATCCTACTTTGAAACTGAGAGAACAAATGGAATTAGGTAATTTGAACATAATTGATTTCGCATGAGTCATACACGCGTGTATAACTTGAAAAGATTTTCTAACAGACAGCGGAATTTAAGAAATTTAATCTGTCAATTTAAACATTTTTTTCCACAGGTGTGTCCCAGGCTTTGTTGTCTGTTGTTTCAACCTATTTTGATTCACATCTTCCTTGCATCTCTCGGTTCAGTTGATCAGTAAGTCTGGTCCGATTTCTGTAGATCTGTAGATCAACAGATGGCCATCAGTGATTAGAAAATGTTGACACGGACCGACCTAGTTATCTCACACTTGGAGATTCGAGGAAACCTGTACCTGGTCACACGGTCCCGTTGATAAGATTTGTATTACGTAGACCAGAGAATATTTGGACCATGTTTGACTGGTTGTGTTGGGTCTCACGTGTTCATGTATTCTCAAACACGGCTCAAGACTATTTTTCACACAAGGCATGACGGCAAAATCAGTAACACAACATAACCACATGCACAAACATATCACGTGCATTCCCACCTCGATTCACAATCAAATCCACAATGGAATATCGAGGAGACCTTTGTACTCTTTCACGTGACCAGCCACGGCAATCGGGTAAAGTTTGCCGTGCTTAATTAAAATTCTTTTGTTACGGAAAAAAAGTTAAAAGAGAAAAAACGGCTCTTTTACCTTCCATATTTCACATGTATAATATCTTTTTTACACGGTCGATTAGACTAATAATATTATTCGTTTGACTTTCAATTATCAAAGGCATGTACATTCCTGAAACAAAAAGTATCCTTATCTAAGCCAATCATTTTGATCCATTGAATTGCTTTTGGAAAAGGTCTGGGGGTTAGTTGCCGGAGGGGAGGGGGGGCGTAATTGATGGAGGTTATTGTCCGGCGGTAATTATCAGGGGGTAATTGTCCTAGAGCCCCACACCCGTAAAAAATCAGCCCCTCATGGCTAAATGTTATGAAGAGTTTCAAGCTGAATTGCTCCATGTATTGCGGATATTTTATCAGGCGATGTAGCGCGGTTTACCACGAAAATTCTCTTATAAACACTGTTCCTGTTCCGCGACATCATACATGCAGTCTGTAGCCACTCTGGTTTGTACACAGTTTCTGACCTGTGAGCTGGGACAGAACAGGTGAGCCCACCTTATCTTTTTTTTTTTTACCTTTCACAAATAAAGGTACAGCCTTAAGACAGATTGTCCCCAGATAGGTACTTGTTTTACTTTTTATTGTTCTTTAGCTCCGGTTTTAGTATTCTGCGGCAGGTTTTTGGTGGTCCAAGTATCAAAATTTTAGTTATCTGAAATTGAGAAAACGTCGCATTTTAGCAAAGTTGCGATGTCAAAGTACATTTTCCCCGATATACTCATTGACTACTATATGTTTATGAATTTCTGGAAAAAAATAATTATATTAATGTGTCTTTTAAAAATTAAAAAAAAAAAGAATATTTGAAGGATATCGATACCCTTGTTAAAAATGTATTGCCACTTCCATTTAAGGATTATAAAAAAAGAAACACAGATGACATTAGTTAAACGTATAATAAATGAGGAACATGATTGAAATTAAGTCATTATTGCAGTCCAGCTTAAATGAGCACTACATTAAACCTGTCATGTACAATCAAGATCCCAAGCCACTCGGTGAGGATCAGTGATGGGTTTTCTTCTGGGATGTTTAATACAAACCTGTCAAAAAACACTGCAATGTCAAGCAATATATCCCTGTAATTTTGTACTGAAATAATTCTAAGGTGGACCTTTCACATACACATAACATATAATTGCAATATTGGTAAAAATAATTGGTATGATCAGGTGTGTTAAAAAAAGAAGATTCCATTAACGACATATCATGCATTGAGCAGCAGGTTTAGATGAATGACAGCGCGTCAATATGGGGGGGGGGGGGGTACACAATTACTCTACAAGTGAAATACATTCGAAGGAAAATAACAAGCTCTTCAACAGTACTGAAAACAAATCACTGCGCCCTGATCATGAATCACCATCTATGGCACAGAATACCTCGTCTGAATCTTCAAAGAATAAACGTTCTTCTAGACAGTGTCTGGTTATTGATGATTCAATGGTAAGAAATTCAGGAACATTACTTTCTCAGCGACTGCCAAACATTAAGACAAAAGTACTCAGCACAAGTGGACTAAAACTGGAGAAAGCCAAAGACCATATCACAAGAGCATCCAGAAACCTTAAGAAGGGTGATTACCTACTTCTGCAGATTGGAACAAATAATCTGCACACTGATGATTCGATGATTCTCCTTGACAAATACAAAAATATTATAGACTCTTGTGCCAATTCTCAATGCAACTACCACATTATTGTTTCAGCTATTCCTTACCAGTTTGGTGTCCATAAGGTAGAAATTAATCAAAACTAGAGAACGTATCCTTTATTCAATGCTGCCCTGACCTGTCTAGAAATAGTTTCAGCAAAGATGGAATCCACTTTTCAGATTCAGGAAGAATCACTTTTGTTGATCAACTTGTTAGTGCAATTAAGGAAATTAATAATTATTCAAATTTTACAAGGGAGCAGGTAATACAGTTGAGCTAGGGGTTCCTCAGCTAGTTACACCTAGCTGTCACATATCTACAGAGAGAATCGAAAATGTGTCTTTAAACGAAAGTTTCTCTGATTCAACTATATCAGCTGATACCCATATTAAGCTATATGAGGCGTCTATACTAAATGATACAGCCCTTGTTTTTGAAAGCAAATTTCTCTCTAATTCTTTTACATCATATGATGCATCATCTGAATCAGAATGTGATAACATATTGAAAGATATGAAGAAAATGAAAGGGATCAAATTAGTTCATCTAAACGTAAGAAGCTTAATTAACAAATTTGATGAAATTTTGGATTTATTCCTAAACTCTGAAATACATATTATATCCTTAAATGAGACTTGGTTAGATAGCTCAATTAGTGATAATAGTATAAACATTCCAGGGTATGCACTCTTTCGTCATGATCGCAATAGACATGGTGGAGGAGTAGCGCTCTATGTTTGCAACTCTTTATTTCCCGTCCTCTTGGACAACGTTGCAGAAAATATAGAAGCTATTTTTGTCAAGGTTAAATGTTACAATAGAAACGTCACCATTTCATCTGTTAATCGTTCACCTTCAGCTTCTTCAAACTTTATTGACAACCTGATATCCTGTATAAATATTTCATTATCTTACGATTTTCCACTATTAATTTCTGGTGATTTCAACCTTGATATATCGAATAATTCATCAAAATCTAACGTTTTAACTGAGCAATTGTATGACCTCTTCCAATTACATCAGTTAGTACAAGAACCAACAAGGGTAACCCCAACATCTTCTAGTATCATTGACCTGATTTTCACTAATGTTCCAGAATACCACTCGACCACTGGAGTCGTACCTGTAACAATAAGTGATCACTATATGCCGTTCACCGTTCTCACTTTCAAAACCAATCCACAACCGGGTAATACTATAAAAAAGAGATATTACAGGAAGTTTGACATACTGCCCTTTCGTCGAGATTTGTTTTTATCACCAGCACTCAACTCTGTAAGAACGTTAAGCATTAATGATTTGGGTAAATTATGGAATATATGGAAAGAAGAATTTCTTAGAATTTGTCAAAAACATGCACCTATAAGACTAATAAAGATCTCAAATAAAAAGCGTCCATGGATGACAAGTGATATCTTAAAACTTATAAGACATAGAAATAAAACGCATAAACTTGCATGTAAAAATAAATCCCAACCTCTACTATATAAATACAGGGCATTACGAAATTTCATTAGCACAAAAATAAGGTATGCGAAAAGAAATTATATTCACAAAACTATCGATATGAATAAGGGTAATACAAGTCAAATGTGGAAAGCACTGAAATTTATTTTACCAAACAAATTGAACAATCGACCGTCTACAAACGAAATTACACCAAATAAATTTAATCAGTATTTTAGCCAAATAGGCGAATCTTTAGCAAAACGATTTCCAGATTCATCTGAATATCTAGGTGATACGCCTACTTCTCGTACAAATGATCGCTTTTCTTTCAGGGAAATCTACGCAAATGAAGTTTTCAATGAAATTATTAAATTGAAAAATAGTTCTAAATTAGACTTAATTAATATGGATACGCGCCTTATTCGTGCAGCGTCTGATCCGATTGCACCTAGTCTCGCATACCTGTTTAATATATCCCTTTCACCCGGACAACTACTATCTGATTGGAAAAAAGCCAAGATTACACCTATTTATAAAGGAAAAGGAAAATGCAGTGAAATGACAAATTATCGCCCTATTTCAATAATCCCTCATGTTGCTAAACTTCTTGAGAAAATAGTTAAAGATCAAATAATGAAATTCGTCATAGATAATGACCTAATCTCGTATGATCAGCATGCATATTTACCCAACAAATCAACTTCAAGTGCCCTTCATACCTTTATTGATGACATTTATTCACATATGGACAGGGGAGATATCTCCGCTGCTTGCTATCTCGATCTAACCAAAGGTTTTGACACAATAAATCATCCTATACTCATCTATAAGCTAGGCCTGCTAGGCTTTACTATGAAGACCAGAACCTGGTTTAGGGCTTATTTAAAAGATCGTCAACAAATAGTACATTGTAATTGCAAAACTTCCAGGGTACAAACAGTTAATATAGGAGTGCCCCAAGGTACTGTTTTGGGTCCTGTTCTCTTTCTTTTATATATCAATGACCTTTTCCATTGCCTAAGACCTGCAAAATGCATCGCTTATGCTGACGATACAACCATCTATTGTCATGGTTCTACCGTATCTGTGGTGCAACAAACCTTACAACAAGCAGTAAATAATGCTTGCAGCTGGTTCGATGCTAACAAGTTAACCATTAAATATTAACAAATCTACTGCCATGTTACTGGGTACAAAAATTCGTGTAAATAACCATGACCTTTGTATCACTGCTAATGACGTACATTTCCAAGAATCAACGGAAACCAAACTATTAGGTGTAACTATTGATTCTAATTTATCATGGTTCTCACATGAAACTACCCTATGTAAAAAGTTGTCACCAAACTTAGCACTGTTACACCGCCCGCCTTAGTAAAGTACTATCCATAAATACATTAATAACAGTTTATAATACCATGATCCAGCCACATATCGACTATGCCATAAGTGTATGGGGCAAAACGAAATCCTCAATTTGCCACAGAAAACTGCAAAAAATTCAAAATCGTGCAGCACGTATTGTTACCAGCTGCTATGATTATGAAATCCCAAGTGCCACTCTGATACAACAGCTACAATGGCTGACAGTCTCTAAACGCTGTGAATATTTCATATGTATCCTGATGCATAAATATGTCAATCAAATGAATATCCATAATCCAAAACAGTTCATATGGGTCAGTGATAAGCATGATCATTCTACCAGATCCGCTGAAAGTGGCCTTCTGTTATTGCCTAAACCGAAAAATGAATTCTTCAAAAATAGCTTCTTATACAGAGGCCCTTCGGTATGGAATACCTTACCATACGAGATCAGATCTATAAAATCTTTAAATACTTTTAAACATAAGACCAAAGCGTTTCTTTTAAAGTCTTAGTATTTCAACCTAAAGAAAATGTTATTTCCTAATATGCATCGTCAATACCCGTCTTTATTATTCGGATTCTTTTATAACCGCGTCTATACTAGTTTTTATGATTATTGTGCATTTAACTCATTTTCTTACATACATTACCCTTTGAATGTATTACGAAATTTTATATACGACTATGTTGTTCACGTATAAAGTGAATTTTACCTATTGTAGCGTTTAATGTATTGTAGCATATCATGACTGACTTATTTGTCGTGTATATAATATTTATGTACATGTATCTTTGATGATTCATATATTGTGTTACATATGCATACTGTATATTTTATAATCTTTGTACCAGGTATTTATATCATGTTTTAAGGTTACAGGGCCCTGTGGAAGAACAGACTGTATTACTGAACAGGCTACCCTGTATAAATATATTGATATAAATAAATAAATAAAATATAAACACCCACTTTTTTGATGATTACATAGATCAGCCCCCCCCCCCCCGAAATTCAGAGAATAATATTGATATATTGGAAATGAAATATATCACAATTAGAATTATGCACTTTATTTCAATTTCTGAGTTTAGTATGAAATATTTTATATCTTAACTTGATTTAGAATTTACATATACTGGAAACAGAATACCTTATTATCTAAAACCTTATACTTAACTTTAATGTATTTAAATGTTTCACACAGACAATAAAAAAGGTATATATATATACAGTGTGTGTCTGTGTGTGTGTGTTTGAAAAAAGTTGCGAGTCATGCCCCCCCCCCCCCCCCTTGAAGACAAAGTGACGCGACTGTTAAAAGATTTGTTTTAGTCTACCCGGAAGTTGATGGTGCACTCTCAATTCACTCCATACTACTGCTAAATCGGAATCATAGGTTTTCAAATACAAAATTTATAACCTAACCAACAGGCAAGTGTTGTTGCTACCGTGCTTTTTACAGACACGGGAGCTTCCTAAAAATCATTGAATGTTCAGTGAATTGGGTGAAACCCTAATATTTGCATATACACGTCATGCTTTCCCAAATATTGCTGACATCACAGGAAACACCATCGGTTTAGCTAAGCGATGACATGCGCTAACTAGTTTTAACTTTTTTTCTCGAGGCAAACTATATGAATATTTCATTGGCTGAAGGCTGTTAATTCAAAGCATATCGACTTGGCTAGCCCACGATGTTTACTATCTCCAAACTAAAGACTGCTGTCTATCTCCTTAAATATAATTTCAACTCAGACGACCATGGATTTTCATGACCACCTTAAAACACCTGTCTCTGTTCACTACTGGCCACTCTAATTCAATGCGCTCCCTCTCGTTAACAAATTTATTAATTATTTAATCATGGGGACATGATCTTTCCAGGAACTAGGCTACAAAACATAAAGCTACCGTTTCGCGTTAAAGGGACCTATTCACATACTAGGCATGTTAAAGACCTTTGAATATATTGTTTCCTCATCAGAATATTATGGTTTCTATTAAAGTTTTCTTCTAAAACCGTTTGCTTACTCCTGTACGGGAGCAAGAATAAGTTTGCATCGGGCGTGATCAGTGGTTCAAAACATCAACAAATCACGTATACCACCTGACGAAGATTTTCAAGGTTCAAACAGTGTTTTTTTATTCATGATTCTTCTCGTTGCTTAAGAGTTGTTGTGATTGCGCAAGTTCGCACCTCTAGTTGAGCAGTGTTGTTGTGGAAAACAGGTAAATGTGGACTTTGTTAACTCACACTCAAAATCATAACAACGTATTCAACAGGTGAACTTGAGAGAGTATGTCCGTGTGCCGGGATGGTTTTGCTGGAAAACATTTGAATTCAGCCAAAATGAACTTATAGTTTGAGTTGATGCATAAATAATTGCAAATGATTATATACATTTAATAGTTTATGGTCTGACCTGAGAAGCTCTGGTGTTACCATAATTAAATAGAATATATGCCTAATTCCAAATCATAACTGTCCTCGTTGGCACTCCGGATGACCCAGAATAAACATGATCCTGGCACAGGATACGCTCTTTACACAGCGTTTTACCTATAGGCCTTCTACCTATATCGTAAGCGCTGTTTGTTTTGACCTCGTATCCTGAATCGCTACACCAGAGGGGAGCACTGTAATTTGGTCCAATCAGATGAGACCCTGTGCTGGAAGACAAAACGGTTTACCAGCCAAGCGCAGAATACACGGAGCCAATGTTGTTCATTTCGTTTTGAGTGACAGCTCATCGCCCCAGTAACCGATTGAACAGGCCACAGGCTCAGAGAAAATGGCCCAGCACGTGGTTTCTGGGCGGAGCCTGATGCCTGTCGAGTGTTTGTTGACTGGCATTTGTTTGGCTGCTAGTCACATCAGCAGACAGGCCCACCACCTGGTGTTTAAGTGCATCATAAACGGTTAAAGCAGGCAGCGGGAAAATCAGTAGCTCTTTAGAAGCGCAAGATTTCCGCTGCCTAGGGAGCCTATAGGCACAGAATCAAAATAACTTGAGCTCGTGCAGCAGTATATCCACTACAAGGATCGTTATATTTGTATAATAATTATATCAGTTTATAACAGTTCAGATTCCAGTCATTACTTCTTGTTTCATTTGTATTGTGTAACATATGAAACATAAAATGCATTTTTCTTTGTGTAAAGAATAACAAACAAGGAAGAATTAAACATATAACGATATCTAATATCATCAGTCACGTGGTTATTGATTCACAAACATATATTTTATGTATTTACAGATGAAGCCGTTTTATTACGCCTGAAAAGATTAATAGTTCATTGAACGAAGTTACATTGTAAAAGGGAAATGTACACACGAAAGTAACAACTGGGTGATTTTTCCCCGTGGACAAGCTTCAGCACTGTGATAGCAAAACGTATGTAAAGTAAAGACGGGGAAAACAATCAGCTAACTGTGAGTTTAACGGGGTATTTACTCTTGCAGCAGAAGGCGAATAGGCAGTGACGTGTGTATATGTTTGAGGATGAGGGTACCAGATGGGCCGAACTTGCATGTTCGATGGCTGAGTCAATATACGATTGCATGCTGCTGCTATAAACGCGTGTTAGCCGGTTCAGACGGTCGATACTGATGCTTTTATAGAAGCCTACATGTGTGGCCAAGTCAAACAGTATCCACCATCATAAAACGTATTACTTTTGACGACTAATGTTGCTGTTAACATGCGGACATATATATTGGGGAGTTTCAATACGTTTGCCGTGGCTGTCTGCCTGGCGACAAAATGGAACTGAATACCCAGTGTGTCCCCACCATTTTATTAATAGGGAACCGATAAAATGATATGAGAGGGCTAACATTCGCTATTTAACCGGTAGAGTCAATATAATTGGTAGGCCCCTAAATGCCCGTGCAGGGCTTGGGTTTGCAAAGACAATGAAATCAGGTAAATTAAAATAATCACGCATCGGCTCACACACAGTGACACGATAGTTAAGTGCCCTTGTCAGCTAACCAATTCGTTGGTGCCAGTCCCGACATGAATACATGAACGGCTGTTAGTGCGGTCTCTCCTTTACAGGTACAGACATAAATCAGCTCTTACATTTGGCTTTGATGTGTATCATATTTAAACAGAATCTTGGAGATCTTTTATAACTAAAAAATCTGTAAAAACATCAAATATTATCAGGGATTCCTCACGACGCATGTTATACGTAATGTCACACATGGGACGATCTTGTCCCTGGATTACGATTCAGCAAATATAGAGGTACTGAAGAAGAAATAATAAAACATGAACCGGAACTACAGGGTCCTCGACCTTCCGGTCTAAATGATATCCCTCTGCACTTTCAGACAGATTACAGTCAAAGTTGTTGTAAAGACAGAATATTTATGGCTTATATACGGCTACACATTTTGAACAAGGATCTATCTGTGACAGCTGATCATGTGACTGTTAATCATGTGACTGTTGATCATGTGACTGCTGCTCATGAGGCAGGCACGGGGCCGTCCTGCTTCTCTCCGTAAACTGCATCAGGATGGATGCTTAATTCCATAAAAATTCTCTGCCTTGTAACCTTAGCGTAGTCCATCAGTGATTATTGAATAATTCAATAAATAAATCAGTTTTAAAATTGTTAAATGGTCAAATGTTAAGTGTTCGCGTAAGTAGTATAGTCAGTAACTAGAGGTTAGGTACGCTCTTTACACAGCGCTTTAACTATAGGCCTAGTACCTATATCGTAAGCGCTGTTTGTTATGACCTCGTATCCTGAATTGCTACACCAGAGGGGAGCACTGTATTTTTGTCCAATCAGGAGAGACCTTGTGCTGGAAGACAAAGCCAAGCGAGGAATACACGGAGCCAATCATGTTCATTTCGTTTTGATTGACAGCTCATTGCCCCGGTAGCGTCTGAACAGGCCACAGGCTCAGAGAGAATTGCCCATGACGTGGTTTTTGCTTAGGGCCTTGGGCACATAGGATGCCCGGCCGGTGAGCTGTAATTCAAACGAAACGTAACAACAAAGGCTGCGTGCACACCTCGCTGGCTGGTTTCAGTTCTGCAGACAACAGATACATGGCTACGCTTACACAGTCATAATGTCATAATCGAATCGGTTGATGATGCGAGAATGCAGAGGGAGCAATTAAAATTCGACCATAAACTCATCAAGCGGCGCTTGAAGCGCAGCTATGGGCGGAGCCAGGATGCCTGTTGAGTGTTTGTTTATTGGCATCTGGTTAGCTGCTTGTCACATCATACGCACGTTTTTTTTCAGCGGACAAAGAACCGCCATCTGGTGTCTAAATATATCATAAACGGTCAAAGCTGGCAGCGTGAAAATCGGTTGCTTCTTTAAAAGCGCAAGATTTCCTATGCCTGGGGAGCGTAGAGGTTAGGTGGACACTGGTGTATTTGTAGAGAAATGAGTGGAGCGGTAGTTCAGTGTGACACAGGTAGAGAGAGTCTACCAAATATGTTAGAATAATCTCCCAAGAGAAGGCATGGGTTGGTCTAACTAATATAATGATTGAAGAAACTCCTCAAAAGAAGACATGGGTCGGTGTACCTATAATACAATATTAGATGAAACTCCTCAAAAAAAGACATGGGTCGGTGTACCTATAATACAATATTAGATGAAACTCCTCAAAAGAAGACATGATTGGTTCAGACTATACTAAAATGTTAGAACAAACTCCTCAAAAAAAGCATGGGTCGGTGTACCTATAATACAATATTAGATGAAACTCCACAAAAGAAGACATGGGTCGGTGTACCGAAACTATAATGTTAGATAAAACTCCTCAAAAGAAGACATGATTGGTTCAGACTATACTAAAATGTTAGAACAAACTCCTCAAAAAAGCATGGGTCGGTGTACCTATAATACAATATTAGATGAAACTCCACAAAAGAAGACATGGGTCGGTGTACCGAAACTATAATGTTAGATAAAACTCCTCAAAAGAAGACATGATTGGTTCAGACTATACTAAAATGTTAGAACAAACTCCTAAAAAAAGCATGGGTCGGTGTACCTATAATACAATATTAGATGAAACTCCACAAAAGAAGACATGGGTCGGTGAACCGAAACTAAAATGTTAGATAAAACTCTTCAAAAGAAGACATGATTGGTTCAGACTATACTAAAATGTTAGAACAAACTCCTAAAAAAGCATGGGTCGGTGTACCTATAATACAATATTAGATGAAACTCCTCAAAAAAAGACATGGGTCGGTGTACCTATAATACAATATTAAATGAAACTCCTCATAAGAAGACATGGGTAGGTGTACCTATAATACAATATTCGATGAAACTCCTCAAAAGAAGACATGGGTCGTTGTACCTGTAATACAATATTAGATGAAACTCCTCAAAGGAAGACATGGGTCGTTGTACCTATACTACAATGTAAGAATGTTAGAACAAGCACCTAAATAAAAAGACATGGGTCGGTGTACCTATACATAATGTCAGAACAAACTCCTCGAAAGAAGACACGGGTACTTGTACCCACTAAAATGTTAGAACAATCGCCTCAAAAGAAGACACGATTGGTTCAGACTAACATATTGTAAGAAAAATCCAACTAACAGAAGACATGAGTGGGTCTTATACTCTACCTAATATATTGTTATAACAATCTCACCAAAAGCAGACATGACTGGGTCTGCCTACCATAATGTTATAACAATCTCACTAAAAGAAGACATGACTGGGTCTGCCTAGCATAATGTTATAACAATCTCACTAAAAGAAGACATGACTGGGTCTGCCTAGCATAATGTTATAACAATCTCGCATATAGAAGTCACATCAGGACGTCACATCTTTGCAATGAAGTCCCAAGAGGATCGACAGATAGACATGCACGAGAAAGGTTAGTTAGAAAATATTGCTGGGATAAGCTTAGCTGTTTTATATTGCGTGTTGTACTGTTTGGCTGCGGTCTGTGGTCTATAGGTAAACCTGTACCTTAATAATACCTTACAGGGGATCTATAAACGGCTCCTCTATCCTGGTTTGAGGTTGTCCGTACATTCCAGAACCCCATCCTTGACAGAGAGTACAGTGTTTTGACCATGCGTTGGTTGAACTTCCGCTCGCATAATATCATAGTTATGGAGCGAGCACGAGGAAAATGTATGTACCAGGGTACTTATCCGGGAATGATAAACCCAACAAAATTACAAATCTATAAACAGTAGCCGTCTGTGAGCAAAGTCTGGTATCCTGCTGTTGAGATGTTGAAGAGGATCAAAACAGCCACAGACTACCGCCACAATGGGATTTCCGTCTACAGAACCACACAGCAGTGAGAGTGGGGATTCTGAATAGGTCAACTTGTTACTGTTTAAGCCACATGAAACACCGTAGGCAAAAAAGATATTCGGATATCCTGAGTAAGTGTAACTGATCATATAGGGAAAAAACACTTTTAAAAGTACTTTATTGCCTGTAAGTAGATATAACAGTTTTTTTAAGTGGTCCCGTTGTCCAATACATGACTGAATGCATGCATGAATGGTAAGGTGGTAAGGAACAATTTGTTTTGACAACTTATCGGTGTGTACTTAGAGCTCGTGTGCAAGCGGGTAGTGTATTGTTCAACATCAGTGTTTTTGTTAGTTCGGACAACTTCCTGAAGCGTTTAGAGTCCGTACTTACAGCCTGGGCCTGCCACGTTCATGAACATGACGCGGTAAAGACGGTCAAAGAACGCAGCCTGGCCAACTCTGTCTGAGATCAACTAGTCACAAAACCATGCGTACAGCTTACATCAAACCAATACGCCAATCAAATCTTATTATTGTAACTTTCATCGTATATTGCTAGAATGGCTGCCAATGTATTGGTTACATTTAACCCTATTACGAACAGCAAAAATTGATTTACACATTGAAAAATACCAGACGCGGAAATTTATGAACTCCAGAAATCGGTAAAGAAGCAACGCGTATATCCATTACCAGACGAAAATTCAATTAAGAAATGAACTGACAAATATATTAAGACGATGAACTAATCCCAGAAACTCTCGCACCGGTACCATTTGAAGGAATAATGCTCTTGGTATAACGTCTGTCAAAGGCCTACAACTCTCAGAAAACATGTGATAGCATTGCATCGGTGGTAGCTCTTCGTAGCCCTTAATATTTAAAATTTTAACATTCGTTCCTTTTTTTTCTTTTATTTTGTATTATGTATTATGAGTGTCTGATATAATCATATATTGAGTAATCAAATATGTCTTTAAGTACAGGAGGGAGTATTTTGAACATGATTTTGCATTATTTTGTTAGATTATAAAGTTAGGAAACACAAAAACATACTTTCTACGGGAAAATGATGCGAGCCAGCGAACTGATTTTTTTTTCTTCATCGGTCGAGACATAACACCCGGAATTTTGCCAGTTTACTTAGAAAATAAAAAAGCTGCTTCAATTCTTGAAACGGTTTTGATCAACACAAATGTATGAGTCCATTTTCCAAAACGTTAAGATTTTTTAAAGGAATTCATTGTATAACACAAATATATTAACAAAATTACTAAGGACCTGGTCTTAAATAGGGAAGGAAATTTGATACACGAAAAATGGGAGCGGCAAATACGTTGAACAATAATTCGTTTTCCAATAACTAGCAGACAATACTGAGTTTTACTGACATTATAACAACAGCAAATTATAACAATGACCAGACTCATTCAATCCCTTAAAACTAGGTACTTTTAAACTTGAGGTAGGATGAAAACCGTAACAATTTCTGATATACTTATTTGGCTTGATGAACACATGCGAAATAAATTTAAGTTCAAAAATTTGTAAACAAATGCAGAAATATTCAATTTTAGCAGAATTTCGATTTCAGAATCCTATACGTAACTCCAGATTAGAAAGTCCCATATTTTTAATCTGGTATCAAACAACTATATATTAAAATCACTTTAAACACTAAATTATGAAAACAGTATATAGAGGAAATAATTAAATGCAACCTGGCCTATTTAGGGTTAAAGTTAGCCTTATATAAACAGACTAACACACAAAGAAAGCTACCATGGGTGAAGCCAGTTCAGCATTGTCAAGTCCCAATATCACATCATGTTTATTGTATTAGGCAGGTGCGTGTGTCCTGTAAACATGATTTGAATACAGAAGTAACGGCAGTTACTTCAAAGCAAAATAACTGCTGCTTTATCACAGAGAACACTAAAACAGTTGATTACTCAAGAGTGCAGAAGGGATTCCGGTCTTCAGCATGTCTGAGGCTCAGGCTAAAGGAAAATGAAAAAGTATATCAAAGTTAATATAGGTACGTTTGTAGCACCAGAAAACCTACTGTTAATGCAAACCAGATTCTATAATTAAAAAGTACGTTTGTAGCACCAGAAATCCACCTTTAGTGCGAACTGGATTCTATAATTAAAAAAGTACGTTTGTAGCACCAGCTAGAACCCCGCTGTGAATGCGACCCGGACTCTGTGACATTTGTCTTTAGTTGAGACGGCCCGGTGGAATGCCAGGTGTCATACATTCCAGGCATAACTTGGTACAGCGTCTATCGGGGATCTGGTAAAATAATGTGGTAAGAAGATGTACGTCAACGTGTATACAAGGAAACCACTCAGAAACCATCTTCAAGGCTAGAAAGACAGCCTAAACTTTTCCACGAGGTCACCAGCCTGATTTGGGACTTGGTCAAACAGTAGCAAGACATATAACCAGAGTCATTAAGTAATAAATTTTAAAACTAATCTCAAAGTATTGACTGAACTATGTGCGTTTATTTAACACCACCGATCTCAATGTTATCCTATGAACTTTGAACTGTATTCGTTTATTTAACTATGTACTAATATAAACTATTTACTCAATCTAATCAACGTAAAACTACCTTGGTTTAATTCAGCTTTAAAATTCCTATTAAAATTATTTTAAGCCACAATGATATATACATATTTAGAACCTTAAAATATTCTCTGTTAGATGAGATATATATGAATAGCTTTTTTAGCTTTTGCTGTTAAGATTTTAAACTTTTAATATTTTTTTTATATTTTTTTAAATGCGATATATCTCACATTTGGCAAATGGTAAATATGTAAAAATAATATCATATGAAAGTACATACAAATATCTCCAGGGTTTTTTTTATAATATATATAGTATTTTTTCCTATCGAATTTTAAATTTAAAAAATGGATGATAAAAACAATGTATATTTATTAAAAATGGCGTATAACTGCTAAACTAAAACAGATATCGAAAAAAAAGAAAAAATCGCATTTTAGATTACATGTCAACAAACGTATATGCAAAATTTAAAAACTCTTTGTTTGGATTTTTTTTAGAAATATCGCTCTGAAGACCGTGCAGTCTGTTGAATTTTCGTTTTGAGAAAATGACCAAAACTGTTTGGGAAAAGTAATTTCCTTTTATCAACGAGAAACAGGAATATCAGCGCGAGTGACAGTCGTATATTTTCATTATTTATTTCTGGTCTGAATTGGTTTCGATATACAAAATTAAAAAAAAGGAAATAGTTTGTCATGGTTGAAAATACCAAATATTTACGCGCATTGACATATCAAGAACTGTCAAACAGAAGTAGGCGGAGCTTTGTGCTCCGGGTGGCTGGTCATCGGCAATTAGGTCTTTGGCCACCACACCGGGACACGCGTAAGGTGTGAAGTAGCTGATTAGCAACGATTAATCTGGTCTCTTTGAGCACACATTCAATCTGCCATACGCCCTGCCTTTTTTTCAATAATGCATGAGATGTGCCTTTTATAACCTCAGAAGTGTCATCAGATGAACGGGCATCCTAAGGTTCGTTGGGAATAACAAATTAAATGTGTTTCTATAAACAATCAGGTATTGAATTATAGCCATTTAAATATTTGATCCCTTAATATGGCTGCCATCTTGGATTTGGGTCGAAAAAGACACTTTGCCATGGGACATTTCGGTTGGGGTTTTATTTGTGCACTAAGACACCACGAACGAATCTATTTCAGGTGAGAGACCTTTGATAACATTTATG
The DNA here is from genome assembly GCA_026874595.1 of Sipunculus nudus. NCBI lineage: Eukaryota > Metazoa > Annelida > Sipuncula > Golfingiida > Sipunculidae > Sipunculus > Sipunculus nudus. The sequence continues at coordinate 60,401,484 of CM049315.1, read as the reverse complement.
TCCAACTTCTATTGATAAAACTCGTTCATTAATAAGACTGTATATTAATCAATACTACACTCCTCAAGCAGCGGTCGCATTCCATTCCTGTAATTCATTTCATGGCGCAATTAAATAGATTACAGGAATAGAATGTGACCACTGCGTGGGAGTGTATATCTTTACATAAGATTCGCGTAATTGGTCACTTTATGCCTGATATTAACAGCAAAAAGCTGAATTTAAATTTCAAATTAGAAACTATTTGCAAGATATTGACCTCTAGCAGTATCGATTGTGTTGTCATTTTTTCCATATTCAGTAGGTTATCTTGTAGACTTGACTATAAAATCACAATTTTCACAGTTTGTCTTGGCTATATATATATATAATGATACATTTTAGATTATTATCGTAAATTATAATAATGCAATATCCAACTTTGTGTATACCTCTTAAAATCAAGAAATATTCCTATAGTTGCTTTCCATTTATATAATAAAGACTGAATGACGTTTAGCCTGCATATACCAGTAACGGTAAGGCTTATTGTAAAATATATGCTCGCTCCTTGAGATGTGCGTGAAATCAAATGATCAAAATTGCGGAGAAGACTCTTGCCACCCTGACGCAAAGTGCCACCTTGTGGCCACAAATCACACTGGACCGTACTTTTAACTTCAGTCACCAAACTCATATGTTCACACAGAGATCAAGTGTTTATCGAGTGACATGTGTAACGGCAGAACGAATCCAACTTGGGCGTAATACCAGATACATTCAAATAAACTGAAAAGCGATAAAAATACTGAAAAGATAAATGACAAATAATAACTGGCTTGTAAAATTAAATAAATTACTTAATGAAGGAAAGGTTAACTGGGTCATAAAACCTGTCGACAAAAAAACAATTTATTAAAATGAATCCGCACGGCGGATTTCGTGTTAATGATATTGCAATAACATCAAAGGCTGCTGGAAAAAGATGTTTATAATTTGAAAAGTAAATGTTAAACATGCTTAGAAAGTTGGTATACTTGTTTATTAGAAATGTATATCAGAGTATTCCAAGCACAATACTGTCTTAGGAACGACATCGAAATAAAACGCTTTAGTCCAGCAGATACGTGGTGCCACCTAAAGTTGAAATCCCCCATTCCCCTCCCCGTGAATGGTTTTGTTAGTAAACGGATGTGAACTTTCTGTATTAATGAGAATATTCTCTATTAGTATTCACACGCCAGAAGCCCCACTTACAAAATTTTCCCTGAGTAGGCCTATCATTGCCCACTTCCGCCTCATTCTCGGTATCTAGGTCATGCCTCGTTTTGGTAGAGACACTTATTCGAGGGCGAAGTAGGAAGTATCGGGGGAGGGAGAGATGATTGTAATACAGAAAAGCTCACATCCGTTTACTAACAAAACCACCATTCATGGGGAGGGGAATGGGGGGTTTGATTACGTAAACATCGATGTGAGCGTTTTCTGTATTAATGAGAAGAAACAGATAAACCATAGGGAGGGAGATACTGACCTGGAACGACGAGGATGAAGAGAATGCGGTCAGCAAGCAGTAGAAATCACAGCAGAAGACGACGTCTGCAGGCAAGTAGCGGGCCGAACATGAGTAGACGTCGAGGAAGCTGTACTGGTGACGGTAATGATAGTGCCGGCGGCAAACACGGGACCCATGGCATATAGGCCGGAGTCCTGCAGGCGGACGTTCTTGAGGTAAAATTGAGTAAACGTGGAAGGGGACTTCCAGATACCCATTTTGACCAGCGCGGCAGGAGACACATCCGAAAGGTGAGCGAAGGACGAGGCGATAGCCCTGACCTCATGAGCCGGCGATGATAGTAGCCTTTATCCAGTTACCGATAGTAATAGGACATTTCTTTATCGGCTGCACCCAATTTTGAAGAAATAAAAAGTTTCTTACGGCCCCCCGGAGTGATTTTATAGCCTTAAGATAGTATCTGAAGGCCCGGACGGGGCAATTCGTGGCGTCGAACCGGTACCGGCCGTTAGGCAGGGCAGGAACGTGCCACGAAATTGCGGGGTCATCGTAAGACTGCGATTTACGATAAAAGTCCGGAGGAAAGTGAAAGTCCGCTCACGAACCGTCAGCCGCAATTTGAGAAAATTTCGGATCGGCCATGAGAGCATGAAGCTCAGCTCGACGGCCAGCAGTGGCGAGCGCCAAGAGGAACGCCGTCTTACGCGACAGATGGAGCAGGTGCGCGGAGCGGAGCGGCTCATAAGGAGCGCCGCGGAGGAGTCGGAGTTCCACGTCAAGGCGCCAAGAAGGAACTACGTACCGCGGGCGGGACGAACGAGCGCGGACCCCCTGGAGAAAATCTGAAACGACGGGATGACGGAGAACCGAATCCCGACGGAGGGGGCGAAGCACTGAAAGAAGAGCCGCCCGATAGCCGCGAATAATTTGGAAGGATAAACGTTTATCCTGTAATAAATGCAGTAGGAATTAAGGAGCGACTGGACCGGCGGATCCAGTGGTTCTACATGAAGCTGTCTGGCCTATCGAGAGAAGATGAGCCAGCGGGAGTCATACACACGGTCGGAAGATCGTCGACGGGGAGCCGCTGCAAGAGCCGCAACCGGCGTTGAAAACCCCTGATCTTTGAGCGATCGGACGACAGTAAGAAAGCGCTCAGAGGGTACGACCGAGCAGTGCGAGGACGGAGCGGCAAATCGACCGACAGCGGTAGGAGAATGGGCGGACAGACGAGAAACGAACGGCGCCGAGGAAACCACGGAGCCGCTGGATGAAACGGGACGATCAGGATGAGGTCCGTGAGAGGCGCCGCCGAGAGACGCAAGAGTAACCGCGGGATCAGGGCCGGGACCGGGAACCCGTACAAGAACCGGCTGGTCGAGGCGGACGGGGGCTTGTCCGGGAGAAGGATGCGAGGGCGACGTAGCCGTGGACTGGACGGAACGAGGGGCGGAGGGTTCGGGAAATCGAACAGGTCGAAATCCGGAGACCCCCAAGCGCCGAAGATACCCCGGAGAACCGGCGGAGGGAGAGAAATGGCTGTAAGGGTACCGAGGCGATCCCGGGAAAGGGCGTCGGCGAGGACGTTCACGGCGCCGCGGACATGACGAGCCTGAAGTGTAATACCGAGAGGGATACACAGATCGAACAGGCGATAAGTTTCACGCAGAAGCGAGGGTGACCGAGTGCCGCCCTGCCTGTTGATATATGCAAGAACCGTCGTGTTGTCTGTCATGACCAGAACATGGCTGTCGAGGAAGCGCGGAGACCAGCGTTCGAGCGCACGACGGACTGCTCTGAGCTCTAGAACATTGATATGGAGCAGACGCTCCCGAGGAGACCAGAGGCCGGAAATACGAAGATCGGCCAGGTGGGCACCCCAGCCCATCTGAGACGCGTCGGTAAAGATCGTAAAGGCGACGGTCTGCGTGAACGGAATACCGCCAGGCCTGGTGGGCAGGCAGAATCGCAGTACTCCGAGATGCCGAACCCAGGAGACGCGCGGAGCGGAGGAGCGACAGCACCGGGCGGAGGAACAGGCGGCCCATAGGGACGAACGTGGCCGCCCAGTTGAGAGAACCGTGTAAGGAAGCCGCCAGATGGGAGCTGACACGACGAGCCGACAGAAGGGATCGGATCCGCCGGCGCAGACTGACCGCGAAGTCGAGCGGGAGAGATACACGACCGGCCCGAAAATCCAGGACCACGCCCAGAAACTGAATGGTCTGGGTAGGGACCAGATGAGACTTCTGGACATTGACCAGAAAGCCTAGATCGCGAAGAAGGGAAAGCACGAGGGCACGGTGGTGGAGAAGTAGATCGCGAGAAGGGGCGTGAACGAGCCAGTCGTCCAAGTACGGGAGGACTGATACCCCGACTGACCGGAGGTAAGTTGTTACAGCATGAACAAGGATCGTAAAGATCCAGGGCGCAATATTGATCCCGAACGGGAGGGCTCTGAATTGAAACACGCGAGTGCCGTAGGCAAACCGAAGGTACGGCTGAGACACAGGGTGAATAGGTACATGGAAATACGCGTTTGTTAAATCGATCTTGAACGCCCAGTCGCCTTGGTGGACGGTGCGGAGCACGGCGGGAATATTGAACATTCAAAAATGGGGTGGTCGAATAAAGGCATTGAGGCGCTGCAGATTTATAATCGGGCGCCACTGTCCGTGTGGCTTGGGGACAAGAAAAATGCGGGAATAAAACCCGGGAGATCCGGGATCGACCGGGAGAATGGCGCCCTTCAGGAGAAGGGACCGAACGGCATTTTCTAGCGCGAGACGCTTGGCCGGATCCCTGGGTGGCGGAGTAACGAACGAAACGCCATGCTGGGCGGAGGGGTGAAAAACGAAATTCGGAAACCGAAACGAACGGTGCTTAAAACTTGGGGATGCGAGGTGACACGCCTCCAGGCCGGATAACAGGTCTGAAGGCGGCCGCCTACCGGACCTGGAGTGTCACTTACGGCCGCGACCCCTCCGAGCGGAATTACCGCGAAAGGAGGACGGCCGAGCAGACGGGCGGGCGGGAGCCACCGAGCGGCTAGCAGCCGGAGCCCGTATCGGAGCAGTACGGGACCGGTAAGGGCGAGACGCCTCAGAGGTCGGAGGAGGCGCCGACCGGAGGCGGGCCTGACGATCTGAACGATCCAGGGCAGCCTCATATACGCGGGATAGATGACCCCCGAAGAGGAGAGATCCCGTGAACGGCTGAGTATAAAGATCCGAGAGCTCCGCGGGTGACAGCGCGGGCTGGACGGAGCGAAGAGTGCGGAGACACCCGGCGCGGCGGAGCAGGATACAATCCTCCACCAGGCGCCAGGCCAAGTGTTGTAACTCGGCACATGCGTGAGCGGAAGCCTGCCATATATTATTTAATATGGCAGGATCCGGAGAAATAGACAACAGGATGGTAACAGCCTGAAGGTCGTTGACAACGCCGGCGGTCTGGCGGGCGAGAGCCTCCATATCCGAGAGCTGAGAATCGGATACATGCGCCGCCGGGGAATAAAGCAACCTACCGTCAGAGAAGGGTTGATCAAGCCCCGTTTCTGCCCGCATCGGTTCCGATGGAACAGCGGGAAAGGCGGGAGACGGGACGAGCCTGTCAAGGCAGGTCGCCCGATACGCCTTAGGGGACCACAAGGTACCGATCTGCCAAGGGGGCCGCGCGCCAGGCGGCACCGGCGACCCAGACGATGAGGATATAGCGCCGGCAACGGCAGCATGATGATTGTCAAGCAGCCGAGCCGTCTCATCGGTAAATTCCATGCAGACCTGAGGTCCGGAAGTCGGCGCCGAGAGCGTGGACGGGTTCAGGTAGAACCCGGCCGACGCGGCAGAGGCGGGTGGTGGCCCGAGGCGCTGGAAGGTCGGCCCGTCCGGGCGAGACTCCTGCATGGTGCGGGCCACCTGATCAAGTAGGTCAGACTTCATGGTGCGCCACGTCTGCCTCTGCGTGTTGAGAGCAGTCCACTGATCCGTACCGGCCGGAGGTGCCTGATCTGTAAATACAAGCGGAGAACGGACGGACGGAGAACCAAGAGCGTGCCCAAGGGCGTGCCCAAGCCTTTTGCAAAAAAAGCTCACAAAGCTGTCTTTGCAAGGCCCAGGCCCTAGTTAAAAATGTTTCAAATACGTCTGCGAGTCCGGTTCTGTGATTGGTTCGGGTAACGTCAGTGTGTGGTATTCAATCCCCGCCGTGGTTTATCTCAGTTTATCTGTGCGTTTCAAATAGCGGGAATGCGAGAACGAACGCGATAAAAATCGCTTCTATGATAATATCACTAGAGCATTTCCATGTGCGCTTGAGCGAGCGCGAGAGCAAACGCGATTTTCTGAAACGCGGGGTCTTCAATGTAATTGTGTAGAAAGGACTAGAAATCGGGTGTCGCGTCGCTTATATTGAAACACAGACCGGAACGGGTCGCGACACATATTCGCCTTCGTTCTCCCATTCACGCTTATGGAAACGTAGCTTTAAAAGTCACATTTAAAGCGTCAACATATGATCTCCAGGAAACGAAACAAAATATATCAATTCCTTTCTACTCAAACATCACTGCTTTTAATTAATCTTAATAAATTGATCGAATAGACACATTACCAATTGTCAGTGATTGTCACCCCTGATGCGAAGTATATTTAACAACATTTGACCTTTGACCTGGGCAAGCTTGCTTGTGGGTTCTTGACCAAAGGTTTAAGCCACTTTTTCATGCATTACACAATGTACAATATCATAAGAACATCCTGGGCAAACTATGTCACAGGCAGCTTACCTATAGTTTTTGCGCCTGTGTATGGCCTGAATATATATACTGACTGAGAAGAATAGACTGTCATTTGTGTCTCTGTATGTTTTTTTCTATATTCACAACAAGAAAATAAGTCCTACTTATAGAAATAGTCCGTGAACCCCCCCCCCCCCCCCCAAGCTGAAATCCTGGGCTCGCCCTTGCCTTTAAAAACTACCATGGGAACCAGATACCTAAAAAGTTAACGATCCCCTTACAAACACCCAAACCAAATAACCAGGACGGCTTAATCCCAATCAGTTCCGCAGTCTGCTGCGAAATATTTCCGAGAGTATCACTTTTCCGACATGGCAGCACCTTTCGTTTCTGGCAATATGCTGTTTTGTTTGTTGAAGTTATGAACTGGTCCATTCCATCGGGTAAATGATCGTATTAAGAGATGAAATAAACTGAAATCATTTTTAATGACAGGCTCAACACTTAACTTCTATCTCTAAAAAATAAACATAAAAGCAATTGGCGATGTCACATCTCTTCTGAAATTGAAGAGTATCTAAATTAAATTTTAAAACAATTATAACATTGATAGCTGAATGATTTTATAGGAAAGTTTGCTTTCTATAGCAACTAGGCCCTTGGTAGTTCAGCAGGATATTTTTATTAATGATGAGAGTTCATGATGTTTATGATGAGATGTTCAGAGGAGGGGATGATGGCCAATTTTTCTTTACGTTTGTTATAACGTTTGATCAGCGATGAATGACGTATAGCTGACAAATTAGTACATGAACATCACATACTGATGTTATATCTGCATACCAGTATTTTGTTTTGTAAAGCTATTGGGAATATATATCGTATATTGAATACCAATCAAATGCCCGTCAAGGTGGCGCATTATTATTATTCAATAAGCATACATACATACCCATAAAGACACACACAAAAATCAATTTCCTTTTTTATATATTAGTTCAGGTTTTTAATCAACCTAGTCTTGACTGAATCACAACCTAAACTTAAACGAAATAAAGAATCATTAATAAAATTGGCAGTACAAGGATATCGTATAAACAAGTATAAGTAACAAAATGTGATTTGTAAATCCTTGACAGGTCCCATGGAAACTAAGGTCCCATGACATAGATTTTCTAGGTAAAATTAAAGGACAGGTTTCATAATTATTCATTATATTTTTTAGGGTTTATATTTTTTGTATTGACACCGGCTTCAATGTTACCACAATGATAATGAGTCGAATATACAATTTTGTATTACATATATATATGAGATAAAACAAGTACGCAAGAAACTGAACACACTTTTGAGAACTCCCGATCTCTGTATGGAATATATATATAACCGGTCAGGAAGCAGCCCTATAGTCCATTAATAATTCTATTTGTACGAAATATACCATCAATATCAACAAAGAAAAATTAAAAAAAACTGGGGCAAAAAGTCCTTCCGTAAGCAAATCAGCTAAACAACCCGTAAAAATATTACCACGAGAAATATATACAACCAAGATAGAAAAGAAGATTGCGGAGATTAAACGTCTACATCATTCACACAATTGATCGAGTATATCTGTTGCAACCCTGTCTACTTCCGTTATCTCCGTGATCTCAAAGAGATTTTTGCTGTGCTTTTGTTGTGAGGCCAGTTTGTCCAGTTCGGCTTTCAATGAGCTGGTAGGCTGGACCCCTATGACCATGAGTCTAGCCTTGGTACGGTACCGAAGCTCCCTGGCCTGAGTGACAGCTTCTGACACATCTGTTGACCTGCTGTGTCGCATAAGGATCACTACGTCATCAGCAAAGTCACTGCTGCGATCCCCGTTAGCAGCAATAAAGATTTCCCGTTCTGCTTCTAATAGGGCACTGGCCGTGTTTGTTTTGTCTCGGTCTTGTTCAGATTTATGTTTTGGCATCGTGAGTGATTTGGACGACATTTCAGAATCAACGAAACTCTCCTCTAAATGCTCGAACGACATAGCATTGAGAACGTCCTTCTTCTCAGCGAAGCTGTCCAGCCAGAACTGTACCATTGGTTTAGAATGGTAAGTTATTACAGCCACGCGGGTTCGTTGTCCGTTAAAGTTCAGTCCGTGGATAATTTGTAAGGCCAGTTTCATTTGTATCTCCAGAGGGTCCTTACTCAATCCGCCCGCGTCCAACAGAAGTGCCACGTCATACCTTCTGGCGCACCCTGCAATGTATCAATATTAAACATCACATATCAATATTATACCTATATCAATATTGTACCTATATCAATATTGTACCTATATCAATATTATACCTTTATTAATATTGTACATACTGTAGGTTCAGAAATAAAAGCTAGGATTTTATTTTCGTGACATTCATGGATAATGGAAATCCACAATTTAGAAACAGTATCACATTCCTATTGCGCAAAGCGGCTGGTTTGACATGAAAACTACAGTAACCGAAGCAGTAACCGTGCATGTAAATTCATATGCCTTAACCAGGGACTGAACCAGGGACTGATTAGTGCATACGCAAATGTAAAGAATACTTCATCAGCATATTGCAGATAATTGATGCGGTCAAGCCAAGAAGGTCAGCCGTTTTGTTAATTACTTTTGCAACAGCACGGACAAGCCAAGATTTGCCTAATTACTTCTAATACCCCGACTAAAACAATTACAAGCCAAGGTCGGCCTACTTATTTCTAATACCCCGACAAAAGCATGGACAAGCCAAGATGGGCCTAATTACTTCTAATACCCCGACTAAATCAAGGACAAGCCAAGGTCGGCCTACTTACTTCTAATACCCCGACGAAAGCATGGACAAGCCAAGATTGGCCTAATTACTTCTAATACCCCCACTAAAACAAAGACAAGCCAAGGTTGGCCTACTTACTTCTAATAGCCCGAATAATACACGTACAAGCCAAGGTCGGCCTACTTATTTCTAATACCCCGACTTAAACAATTACAAGCCAAGGTCGGCCTACTTACTTCTAATACCACGACTAAAACACGGACAAGCCAAGGTTGGCCTACTTACTTCTAATAGCCCGAATAATACACGTACAAACCAAGGTCGGCCTACTTACTTCTAATACCCGGACTAAAACAAGGACAAGCCAAGGTCGGCCTACCTACTTCTAATACCCCGACTAATACACGGACAAACCAAGGTCGGCCTACTTACTTCTAATACCGACTAAAACAATTACAAGCCAAGGTCGGCCTACTTACTTCTAATACCCCGACTAAAATAAGGACAAGCCAAGGTCGGCCTACTTACTTCTAATACCCCGACTAATACACGGACAAACCAAGGTCGGCCTACTTACTTCTAATACCCCGACTAAAACAATTACAAGCCAAGGTCGGCCTACTTACTTCTAATACCCCGACTAAAACAAGGACAAGCCAAGGCTGGCCTACTTACTTCTAATACCCCGACTAATACACGGACAAACCAAGGTCGGTCAATTACTTCTAATCCCCCGACTAATACACGGACAAACCAAGGTCGGCCTACTTACTTCTAATACCCCGACTAAAACAATTACAAGCCAAGGTCGGCCTACTTACTTCTAATACCCCGACTAATACAATTACAAGCCAAGGTCGGCCTACTTACTTCTAATACCCCGACTAATACACGGACAAACCAAGGTCGGCCTACTCACTTCTAATACCCCGACTAAAACAATTACAAGCCAAGGTCGGCCTACTTACTTCTAATACCCCGACTATGACACGGACAAGCCAAGGTTGGCCAACTTGTAATACCCCGACTAAAACAAGAACAAACCAAGGTCGACCTACTTACTTCTCTCACAGCGAACACCGGTGTATTCGTCCTGACAGCGGCAGGTGAAGCTGTTCAGCTCGTCCAGGCACTCCCCACTGTTCAGGCATGGCAAGGAATTACATTCATTCTGATCTGAAAAAAAAGTTATTATTGTCATGAACAGTACTTAAATGTACTGATAGTTGTGGCTGATAATCTTCTTATAATATTATGACTATCTGTTTCAATGCATTTCCCGCTGTCTGTAACCCAGGTTTGCCCGTGAAAGCAGATTGTCCCACATAATACCAGTTGGAAACATACAGAAAATAAGTAAGATTACAACATGACAATACTTCAATCCCACCCATCGATGATGCTGTAAATTAAATGAGCCGCTGCCATGTTTTCTTTCACGTCTTCGATGCTAATGACAGTCATGGAAAACACTGTCATGGCTGATAAGCGAGCGGTACGCTCAGAGAAAGGCATTTTGGTAAAAGGATATATGGGGCGTTAATTTTTATCAATTGATTAAATTGCGTATGGCTTTAAAAATTCACCTAAATAAACTAAAATCTAAAAGAAAGCACAAGTACACCAGTTATGACGCTGGAGAAAGACGAAAGATCCTGTGTAAACATGTTAGGTTTGTCCATGTAATTGATGATATTAAACGTGATAATTATAACATTTTGCGAGTATAAAGTTTGTAAAGTTTCATATATCTCGGGAACATATTCTGGGAATTTTTAGTAACTTGCACCTGGTTAAAGCTTGATTTTTTTATACAGGACTGTTGACTGTCCCTGCTTAAACATCCGCAACAAGGTTTTAAGTAACTATTAATGCGGCTTATTTCGTTCGTTAATTCGTTTATTCTTTCACTTTTCTTCAATATTCAACTTATTCCCATCCGCCTTTTTGTTAGTCATACAAACTGTCATGGTTTCAAGTTCATTTATATTTGTAAATGTCGCCACTGCATTACCTTGTCATATAAATGTTATTTTTATAATTGCGGCTTCTAATTTAACCGAGTACAAGTTAACTCGTGCTTTTTTAAGGATTCTTAGTAAGAGATACCACATATTGGCTAGATTTCCAGCTAAATACCTACAATGTGCCACCACCTTGATCTCTAAATGAACATATTAAAATACTTGCCGTTACAAATAGCAGCGACCACTGCATCCTGCAGATTCATTTTCAAAATGGACTTGTAACTTTTCACAGCAAAGACATTTTTCTCAATTGGTTGACTTGCTATCCCAGTAAGTACCATGTTGTTTTTATTTTGTTCAGCAGCCACAACGACAAAATGGATGCCTGCTTGCCGTGCCTCTCTGGCCTGGGGCAGAATCCGTTCCTCGTCGACAGTGGGCTGGCCGTCAGACAACAGGATGCAGAACTTGTCAACTCCCGGCCTGGCGCCACTACGCTCACTGAAGATCACTTTTTGACCTTTTTCAATGGCGTCGGCGATGTTAGTTTTCCCTGGTTCGTATTCCAACCTGGTTTAATGGAAATGTACATTGAAAAGGGCTCAGCACTCAGCCTGAATATTAAAGATCTTCGAAGCAATCTCCTTCCGAACAAGGGAGATCATGTAAACTGATGAGACGTTATACTCCCTGCAACATGCAGTAATGTTTGTATATATATAAATCATACCCATGAACCCACGTCTTTGAAGCTACTATATTGTAGAACCCAATTCAACACGAAACAGCATTTACGGAATTTCTTAAAACTGATGAAATGAATTGGAGAAAAGTTCATTCCAACCAGATTTCCTTCCTATAAAGTTTCCTTCTCAAACTATAACAACTTTTCTCATAAACTAATAAACTGGAAACTTCATTTTTGTTTATAAGCGTCAATAAATGTTGTGTGTGATTGTAATGTCTTAGAACCTAATTAAAATTAGATGTATGTGTTAGTTTTGAACAAAGTTGCATGGCCATGCCCATTTGGTTTCAGATAAACGGGAGATGCTCAGATGGCTACTGCCAACTCGGATGGCTACTCCCAAAAGACCAGAGGTAACAAGTCATTCAGAAAGGATATGCTACCAGTTTTAATGTGACCCTCTTAAAATTCTAATTTTAAAAAATCCTATTTAGATGGCTATCTAGAAACTTTCATTTTCGGTGGAAACCCGGGCTGAAATTCGGCGGATACAAATAGGGGGTAGGCGAGTTTATCGGCATGTAATGTGGACCTCGTCCTTCATCAGGTGGTATGGTTTATTATATCTCAGCCAGAGGGCGAGGTATTATTATTTCCCCATGGTAGGCTTGTGAGCAAATTTAAGAGGAACAAAGTTGAAAAAAAAATTGGAAAATGTTAGCCCAGGAAGTTTACCTGTTCACTCAAAAGGTCGACCTTTTCTATTTTTTTATTTGCAGGATTTAGCTTTCATTTGTATTTACCTGTTCACTGCCTGAATGACATCTTCCTTTCTTTGGTAGAAGTTGAAATAAAACCTGGTTTCTGCCACATCATTGAATGTAACCAATGCAATTCTAGTCTTCAGGGGACGAACTTCAAGTTTGCTAATTATCTTCACAGTCAGATTCTTAAGGATCTCAAAACGGTCTCTGTGAATACTGCCGGAAGTGTCCAGCAAGAAGACAACATCCGCTATCCCACTGCAAGCTTGAACGTAATGTACAATATCAAAACAACATAAGATGATGTTTTCGATCCAAGAGATTAACCAATAAATCCCACAAATGTACGATATTACAAGGCGCACCCATCTATAAGCTTCAAAATTTAATATTTAAATCCACAGTGCTATGAAATGAAATGTTTGGTTGGAAAAAAGAATCATATTCAATATCTTGTAAGGACGTTCATACGCAAGGTGTGAATATTTAAAAAAAAACATTTTGAATTATTTTACCTAAGATGGTTCCCTTGTGCATGACCTTGTCGAGCGGGTAATCAAAGAAAGTCCTGGAGTGCTTAATGAAACCACAAGAACTATAAAAAAGACTTAGCTTTTAATGCAATGGCTTCTCATACTAGCAAAACAATAACAAAGGAATATATATAACCAGCAGATATGTGTTTTATATAAGTTCACAATCTGACCATTTTGTAGTCAATACTGCACGTGCATGTTCTTACTTCGCTCACAGCTCGGGCCGGTGTTCTGATCCCCGCACAGACACTCGTAAGTACCCAGCCTCTCTTTGCATATTGCTCCAGCATTTCCACAAGGCTGGCTGGAGGAACAGATGTCCCCTTCTATACCGAATGAAATTTTTATAAACGTTCTTTTATTAAAAGTTATATGTGAGATAGTTTATTTAGATTTTAAGTTTAACTTAACCTGTTTTGCTTTTTAAATTTAAATGCGTATATCGGGAATAAAAACTAATATCAGGCATAGAATCAGTACTAGTATAAGGTATAGAATCAGTACTAGTATAAGGTATAGAATCAGTACTAGTATAAGGTATAGAATCAGTACTAGTATAAGGTATAGAATCAGTACTAGTATAAGGTAAAGAATCAGTACTAGTATAAGGTATAGAATCAGTACTAGTATAAGGTAAAGAATCAGTACTAGTATAAGGTATAGAATCAGTACTAGTATAAGGTATAGAATCAGTACTAGTATAAGGTATAGAATCAGTACTAGTATAAGGTAAAGAATCAGTACTAGTATAAGGTATAGAATCAGTACTAGTATAAGGTAAAGAATCAGTACTAGTATAAGGTAAAGAATCAGTACTAGTATAAGGTATAGAATCAGTACTAGTATAAGGTAAAGAATCAGTACTAGTATATGGTAAAGAATCAGTACTAGTATAAGGTATAGAATCAGTACTAGTATAAGGTATAGAATCAGTACTAGTATAAGGTATAGAATCAGTACTAGTATAAGGTATAGAATCAGTACTAGTATAAGGTAAAGAATCAGTACTAGTATAAGGTAAAGAATCAGTACTAGTATAAGGTATAGAATCAGTATTAGTATTAGGTATAGAATCAATACTAGTATTAGGTATAGAATTAACACAATGTTCAAATAAGAAAATAATGTAGTTCACTATGACGTCACACAACGAGAAAGCAAGCATGTTAGCACGTTGTTACGTTTTGAGTGTAAGAGCGAGTACAATAAAAATGACAGCTTCGTTTATTTTAACCATATTTTGAAATTAATATTTAGAGAAACAATCATGGGCAAGGTACTACCTGCTTTTAATACTGTCCAGCTGGGGAGGATGAATAAAGGTGGACGCACAGTTAATCGGTCACGTATATGATATAAGATTTTCACCTGAACATATGGTCTCCACGACTTTGTTGGTTTCCTCCATGAGTGCTCGGTAGTCAGGTGGTGTGAGGAAGGTAGTTGCGTCAGGGTCACTGGCAATACCCTTCATCTCAAGTACATCATATTTATGAGAAACCCCTACACCAATGGCTAACAACTGTAAAAGCAAAAATCAAATTTGGGTATTTTAACATTTATAATATCAGTCATACACTTATATTAACTTGCCATCGATTTAAAAACCATAATACCTCATTTTGGATATTCTCTTATCTTTATATTATTATTTCAGGTGTTTATGTGACCTTGGTTGCAAGTTCTAAATTTTTGTAACAGTCATCTGGATACAAGGTCTTTATATATTAAGTTTCAAAATAAAAATACTAAACAGACACGCTTAGAACATACAGTTCCCTTTTTTATTTGCTTTAGTGTTAAGTTTTAGTTACAGAAATCATATTTTGGATTATGTCTGTAGAAGAGACACAGAAAAGAATTTTTCTCTAGAAAAATCACGTCTTTTTTGCTTTTATGTTGCTCTGACCAAGGTTATCTTTGGGCAGATTCCAAACAATGTTCCAGTCATTTAAATCACCGAGCCTCTTGTCACAATTTGACATTCAAATATAGTTCTTTAAATAATATACTTTTCGTTTATAAGTTTTTATAAGAATTTATAACTCAAACAGGCATGAAAAGACGACAAAATACACTGGAGTGACAAGACATGACAGACCTCCACACCCAGATTATGTAGCCGTGTGGCCATGTTGAACGTCCGCCGCCTGTCAGTAGAACCGCCGTCAGTCAGCAGAAGACCAACCTTCCTTGACGGCCACCTGCGCTGAGCAAACTTAACCTTCATCAGATTCAGGACGCTGAACATCATGCTCCGCTGTTGCTGGTACATGTATCTACAAACAAAACATGTATCTACTAACAAAACATGTATCTACAAACAAATCATTTATCTACGGAATTAAACATTTATCTACGAAACAAAACATGTAGCTACGAAACAAACTTTCTCCATCAGAATCAGGATGGTGAACACCATGCTTCGTTGTTAGTATAGTATATGTATCTACAAAACAAAGATATCCATTTTACCACCCGATTAAATGATTGACCTATGATCCGCCACAAAGCTGCAACTGCATTTTCAAATAAATTCACGCAAAAACGGTCTCTCAACCGTGGCACTGTCGTTTTGTATGTGCATTACTAAAATATATCTAGACATATTTCATACATATATATGCATGTTTATCATGCAGAATAAAGGAACTGTACATTTACACTGGTAAATCTCTGGCAGGACACCGTGCGATGCGTGCGCTGGTTCCTTCAAGACGGCGTGGAACAGGAAGACAGTATCAGGAGAAGTATAATTTACTTCCTCAGCACGCCATAAATGTGTATTGTGCACGCTAATCCGCCAGGTTTTTAGCTCAGATGACTTAAGTTTAAATTTTTACGCATTTTTTCTCTATTTTTGAGACCTTCAAAGATGCGGTCGTCCGTTAAAAGGGTAAAAATCGTAACCATTCAGTCTAGAATCTTCTAATTTAACATCAAGGAAGGTCCATGAAAATCTCTTGAAAAACCTGAAATAAGGTCTCTGTTACCCATATTCTTTGAGATATGGGATCAGAATTACCTACCAGAATATTTAAAAATTTGATACAAAAGCTCCAGTATATGAACTACTAATGCATTCATCACAGTGATTCTTTGCATGCATATACATCATGGAGTGTTTCATCTCCTGCTGACTGGTGGCGCCACCTGGATTTTTTTTTTTATTTTTACGCATTTTCTTAATATTTTTATTTTGAGACCTTCAAAAATGCGGTCGTTCAATTCGTCCAAAACCATGGCACAAATCGTAACCATTGCACCTAGAATCTTCTAACATGATATCCAGGGAGGTCCATGCAAATTCTCCATGGAAACCTAAAATTAGGTCTCTGTTACCCATATCCTTCGAGCTATGCTTCAGTTGAATGGGGATACCACCTACACAATAAAAGTCCTTTTGTGAAGGTCTACCTAGTCAGCTGAGTCATGACCCCTGGGTCATTTGTTATACGTTGTATCAAAAGTCCATGATTTTGGATTTTTTTATTGAAAATAAATCAACACAGTCAGTTTACCAAACCCTGTACAGGTGAACCATGAAGGTACGTCATAACAGACATTTTGTCGCTGGAATTTTCCTATAATAGTACCTCTCAGCAGCCAGTTCTGACATTAAAAATTATTATAATCAATTTTACGGGTTAGAATGTACTACAAGTTACCATACTAAGATTAGCACATAATGTACACTGACCCTACAGACGTTGCCAGCTCGAGGTTGCTGGTGTAGGGCTGACTGTGGTACTGCAGTCGTCCCCGGTTGTCCACGCTGATCACGCTCACGTTGGTGTGTGTCTGATAGTCCACATTCAACGTCATCGCTAGCTCTCTCACAAAAGCTTGCATTTTATAAAACGCATGTTTACCTTTCCTGACGTCCATGGCGATAATCAAATCAGTTGGTCTGCTGCATGCTGCAGGGGAAATTTGGGCTTATTTAAATTTCCGCCTTTTTTCAGTTAAATCACATGCACAAAGTATCTCTCATGTTCTAAGGAATAACGTTTAATAATTAAAGCTCCACTGGCTATTTGCTTGAAATAGAACTTTAAAAAACGTTAGGTTCTGACGACATTTTAATTTAAAGTAATTACTGTGACATGATTATATTTGGCAACCTTCGTGATAAAGGAGACCAGTTTGTCCTGTCACCCTACCTTTAGTCAAGTATAATCTCTTGTTTAATCCTGATCTATTAACCTTTAAACTAATTTAAGAAAGACTCAGGAAAATTATATTAAAAAGGCAATGGAAGTGAATGAGAGAAAACACTGAACTTTGTACGTGACAGTTTTTTAAAGGCGACTTTAACAAGTGACCCATGGGTCATGACGCTCAGCTGACTGGAAAGAGATTCACAAAAGGAAATTTTATCATCAGATTGGTAGTATATACCCATTCAACTGAAGCATCAAACAGATTAACCAACAGGCCAAGATTTAGTCTGTATTTATATATCTCAAAAATAGAGAAAAAATGTGTAAACTTCAAAAACTAGAATACGGGTAGCCGACAAGTGACTACGTGTATCCGCCAAAATCAGAGTGGAACGGGTGAAGTGAGGCATGGATTGAGTGGCAAGGGGAAATACAGTGACGTATGTTGCATATTAGCATGGTTGTCTGCAGCCTAAATGTGTATGTAGGTTGTGCCACCTACCACAAATCCAGAAAGCTGTCCAAGTTGTATACATATGCAAAATTTAAGGCAGAAAAGTCAAACAACTACAGCCCACGGCAGACAAAAATGCAGACAAAACGCTGTGCAAAAATGGTTGCAGGTAGCCCCTCCAGTTTTGTGTATGATAAAGTCCTATGTGAGATCTATACACATGCAAAATTTTTCCCAATCGTTCAAACAGTTCCCGAGATATGAGCTTGGATGTCTGCAGCATAAGCTAGAATGTAGGTGGCGCCACCTGTCATAAAATCAAGAAAGCTATCCAGGATGTATAAAACTGCAAAATTTTAGGCAGATATGTCAAACAACTGCCGAGATATGAGTGAAAATATCCCATGGCAGACAAACAGACAGACGCTGTGCAAAAATGGTTGCAGGTGGCCCCTCCAGTTTTGCGTATGATTAAGGGCTATGTGAGATCTATACACATGCAAAATTTTGGCCCAATCGGTCAAACGGTTCCCGAGATATGAGCTTGGATGTGATCAGCATAAAAGTGAATGTAGGTGGCGCCATCTGTCCTAACATCAAGAAAGCTATCCTGGATGTATATACGCATGCCGAATTTTTGGTGAATTAATCAATTCACTGCAGAGATATGAGTGTTTTTAACTCAAGGCAGATGAACAGATGGACACTGTGTAAACATGGTTACAGGTGGCGCCACCATTTTTGTGTATATTATAGAGCTATCCAAGGGCTACATTTGTATAAATTTAATTTCCTGATCGGTCAAACGGTTCCCGAGATATGAGCTTGGATGTGATCAGCGTGAACGTGAATGTAGGTGGCGCCACCTGTCATAAAATCAAGGAAGCTATCCTGGATGAATACGCATGACGAATTTTAGGTGAATTAGTCAATTCACTGCAGAGATATGAGTGATTTTAACCCAAGGCAGATGAACAGATGGACACTGTGCAAACATGGTTACAGGTGGCGCCACCATTTTTGTGTATGTTATAAAGCAATCCAAGGGCTACATTTGTATAAATATTATTTCCTGATCGGCCAAACGGTTCCCGAGATATGAGGGTTTATGTGTGGGAACAGACGCACAAATGGACACTGGATAGAGAGGAAAGATCAGAGGTCAACGCAAATTGGTTAGGCATTAGTTCACATGTGACACGATAATTGGTGTAAGTTTCGGAAAAATCGGTCCATTATTCTCAGAGGAGCTATCTGGAAACGAACGTGGTGGCGGCGGAGGAACTCGGTCAAAAACATTGTATCCACAAAACTTCGTTTTGGCGGATACAAAAATACAGGTGGCTACACCAGTCTGCAGAAACTAATAAAACACTTAAAGGTCAATATCCATGCAAAGAATCATGATGATCTCTGCATTAGTTGTTCAGATACTTCAGCTTTTGTATCAAATTGTCCATTATTCTGAGGGATACTTCAGAGTCCTATAGCTTGAAGGATATGGGTAACAGAGACCTAATTTCAGGTTTCAATGGAGACTTTTCATGGGTCTCCCTGTGTGTCAAGAATGAAGATTCTAGGTCCAGTTTTTATTATTTGTGCCCTGTTAACAGATGTTCATATCTTTAAAGGTCTCAAAAATAGAGAAAAAAATCGTAAAAAAATCCGAACAAATACAGGTTGGGCCACCAGTCTGCAGAAACTGATGAAACACTCCATGATCAATATCCATGCAAACAATTATGGTGACCTCTGCATTAGCTGTTCAGATACTTCAGCTTTTGTATCAAATTTTCCATTATTCTGAGCTGTACTTTGGAGTGCCATAGCTCAAAGGATATGGGTAACAGAGACTTTATTTCAGGTTTCCATGGAGACTTTTCATGGCCCTCTAAGTGTGTAAAGAATGAAGATTCTAGGTCCAGTCTTTATGATTTTTGCCCTGTTAACAGCTGTTCACATTTTTAAAGGTCTCAAAAATAGACAAAACAATTCGTAAAAATTGAAAAATACAGGTGGCGCCACCAGTCTGCAGAAACTGATGAAACATCTCATGATCAATAAGTATGCCAAAAATCATGACCATCAGTGATGTAGTAAATGAGATATTGAAGTTTTCCATGGAGACTTTTCATAGGTCTCTCAGTGTCTCGAGAATGAAGATTCTAGGTCCAGTCGTTACTACTTGTGCCACGTTAACAGATGACAGCATCCTTAAAGGTCTCAAAAATAGAGGAAAAAATCGTAAAAAATCGAACAATGCAGGTGGCGCCACCAGTCTGCAGGAACTGATGGAACATCTCATGATCAATATGTATTCCAAAAATCATGACCCTCAGTGATGTATTTATTGAGATATTGAAGTTTTTGTATGAAATTTTTGACTACTCTGGGGGGTACTTTGCGGCCCCATAGCTCGAAGGATATCGGTAACAGAGACCTAATTTCTGGTTTCCAAGGATATTTTTTATGGACATCTCAGTGTGTCAAGAATTAAGATTCTAGGTCCAGTCTTTACGATTTGTGCCTTGTTAACAGATGTTCACGATTTAAAAGGTCTCAAAAATAGAGAAAAAAATTCGTAAAAAATCGAACGATACAGGTGGTGCCACCAGTCTGCAGGAAGTGATGGAACATTTCATGATCAATATGTATGCCAAAAATCATGACCATCAGTCAAGTAGTAAATGAGACATTGAAGTTTTTGTATGAAATTTTTTACTTTTCTGGGGGGTACTTTGGGGCCCCATAGCTCAAAGGATATGGGTAACAGAGACCTAATTTCTGGTTTCCATGGAGACTTTTCATAGGTCTTTCAGTGTGTTGAGAATAAAGATTCTAGGTCCAGTTGTCACGATTTGTGTCACGTTAACAGATGACAGCATCCTTAAAGGTCTCAAAAATAGAGAAAAAAAAAACGTAAAATTGAACAATACAGGTGGCGCCACCAGTCTGCAGGAACTGATGGAACATTTTATGATCTATAAGTATGCCAAAAATCATGACCATCAGTGATGTAGTTATTGAGATATTGAAGTTTTTGTATGAAATTTTTTACTATTCTGGGGGGTACTTTGGGGCCCCATAGCTCAAAGGATATGGGTAACAGAGACCAAATTTCTGGTTTCCAAGGTTTTATTAATGGACATCTCAGTGTGTCAAGAATTAAGATTCTAGGTCCAGTCTTTACGATTTGTGCCTTGTTAACAGATGTTCACATTTTTAAAGGTCTCAAAAATAGAAAAAAATTGTAAAAAAAAAAGAAAAATACAGGTGGCGCCACCAGTCTGCAGGAAGTGATGGAACATCTCATGATCAATATGTATGCCAAAATCATGACCATCAGTCAAGTAGTTAATGAGATATTGAAGTTTTTGTATGAAATTTATTACTTTTCTGGGGGGTACTTTGGGGCCCCATAGCTCAAAGGATATGGGTAACAGAGACCTAATTTCTGGTTTCCAAGGAGATTTTTCATGGACCTCTCAGAATCCCAAGTTACAAGGTTCAAGGTCCAGCGGTTACGATTTGTGCCTGGTTAACGGACGGACAGACTGACAGACGGACAGACAGACAGACGGACAGACGGACAGACAGACGGACGACGGACAAAGAGTGATCGCTATAGCTCAGATGACTTTCAGTCAGCTGAGCTAAAAATTATACTTTTTATTAGTTATTACATATTTTACATTGACGTGATATCCTAGGGCATTTCAACGAGTTTCTCTGGTAATACAAGTTTGCCTCCCATGTTTCCAATAACGGTTTTTTCTCTCATGATTTAAAAATGCACTCACGTATTTCACAGTGCTTTCCAGCCAGCTGCGGCAGACAGGCACAATGGTAATAATTGATACCTTCAGAACACTGACCAAAAGGACAAGGGTTACCATCACACTCGTTCACCTCTGAAAAAAACCTGCATACAATCAGGCGTTTGTGAGAACAAAGATAACGCGATAATGTCTAAATATACACACAAATAAGATTTCCTGCGACGAAAGCAGAAGATGGGAACCGAATCTGATGAAAGTCATCGATATATTGCTTTTTCCATACCCTCTTATCATTGCTTAGTACATGGAACATTTATATCATTCTAACCTAGAACTCGTTATAAATAGAAGTATAAAGCCGTGCGCATATTGGACTGCATGATCTTTGTCGTGCGATGTTTATCGGGACAAGGCGTCGGCCAGTATGGACATCTCTTATGGGCCTGTGATTTCTTTATTGTTTACCGCGATCATCGGATCTACATCACATACTGAGCTCCACGTCCACCGTATTGCGAGCCGAGAAATGTCTTTCCCGCGTTCAAACTACACCGACGAAGATTTTGTGGTACCACAGGACAAAATTGTATATATCTCATCAAAATCTCGTACGAGTCCGACAAAACCCCACGATTTTTCATGTATGGTAAATCGTCTCTAATATGCACCCGACTTAAAATAACTTAAAACGACAAACCCGTTGATATGTATTTCATCAAAATTGGCGATATATACATCGGCTTTAATATAACACTGAAAGTGTTAACCTGATTTATCTTTTGTTTGTCAAATTCTTTTTCTTGTGTTGATGTGAAAACTGAGACCCTCGCATATTCTCATACAAATATCCGAAAGATTTTAAGACCTTCGAGATATAAAGACATATTTTGTCAAATGCTTTTCATTCTAATGGACTCTAGCCAACAGCTTGATTTTCAATATTCTCAACAATTGGCCTATCTTTATATATATATATATATATATATATATATATATATATATATATATATATATATATATATATATTTATATAACATGCTGAATGAGATTTAAAAAAGAGGAAAATGAATTTTACCATCACAGGTTGCATTTGTTAAACTTGCTGCCACGTCCTTCAACGTCAGGTCGTCTATGGCGCCTTGTGTTAAAAATAAGTTTCTAACCGTGGGTTCTGAGGTCACTTGAGTAAGTTCAATTGGATCCTGCCATTTGGTGAAACAAACTGTTAAAATTGTTATTCCATCCAGATGAAGGGCTCGTGAGGCGCTCAGGGAATCAACCAGATCAGAAGACCCCCCTTGCGTGAAAAGCACCACAACTCTATTCACATTTGACCTCGGACTTCTTTTGAAAAGATCCATTGCTTGTCTTAAAGCCGGGCCCAGTTCAGGTCCCTTTCGGCCGCTTGAAAACTCAGCCGAGTCGATGGCCCTCATTATTTTGGTTAAAGAATCATATTCATTAAGTCCAAATCTGACTTCGGCTATATCACTGAACACAACCAACGCCACGTGCGACGCGCCCGATCCGATCGGAATGCTGTACAAGAGATCCTGAATTACAACCTTGGCGGCTTCATAATTATCCTTGCCGAACGATCCGCTGGTGTCGAGGAGCAGCACGATGTCAGGGGGCCGCCTACATTCTTGAGAAAACAATGCACTTAACATAAAGAACACAAAAACACCTACAATCATTCTACAAGTCTTCTTAAATTCATATCAGACCATATAATAAATGGGCTCAATTATTTCCGTATGGTATATTAATATAACTAAAAATATTCTTTACGCTATCTTAAGCACCCAGTAAAAAGAATTACGGATAATTGGTTAATATTAAACTGCATGACAATATCTCAAACACCACTTTCCGTTTTTTCCCTTATGTTTCTTTCCTGTATAAAACTGAAATTTTAGATTATTTATCGAAACTAAATTTTAAAATGCAGGAATGTTCTTTGAAAGACATATTTTGTGAATGCATGCTTTAGTTTCAAGTTCGCTGTGCATCAAGAAATTGCTTTTATTATTATTATTATTATTATTATTATTATTATTATTATTATTATTATTATTGTATTCTTGAGTAGATTAGGATCCAAATTAACGATCCATATTACGGGGGGGGGATAATTCAGTTAAAACTCACTTGATATATACAAACACATGTAACACATTTTAAGAATAACCCTATAAAAGTTTTAATGATAACCCTGATACCTATACAGAGGTTCCTTCAAGCCTGATGATTTAACCACGGTTATCTTTCCTTGCGTTAACATGCACCCCGTTCGATATGCCCTTATCCAGAACAATAACGCGTCCACATGACTTTCATGTATGTGTCTTTTAAAGCAAATTGCACATGGACCGTCCCGGTCAGGTAAAGATGACCCATGTCGGATACATATAGTAAAGCCACAGTGACCTTAGTATCCTTTTAAATAATTATATATCAGATCCTATGGACTCACTTATTTCCCGTGTACAAAATACTTGTACCAGGGCCAGAGCGCCGAAGTCGCTGAACAAATAGCGCCTCCTCCTACTTCCGGAAATGGTCTCCAGCTCCGCGTTGTCCACCCTCCTGCCGACCCCGATGGCGTACAGCTCGATGCCCTTTCTGCGCGCCTTCCTGGCTTCGTGGATCGTCTTGTGGCGGTCCATGTTACTCATCCCATCTGTGATGATCACCGCTGTTCTGGCTACATCCGGCCGACCTCCAGAGTCGTAGAAATGGTTGTGTAATATCCTCAAAGCACCTATAGGAAATATCGTCAAATCTCATTCAGATATCACCGAAACATCTTCAAATCCCTGCAAGAAATGTGTTCAAGAAATCATCCTCTAACCCCCCCCCCCCCCCCCCCCCCCCCGCCCTCCTTAAAGTATAATATGTTTAAACTTTGGGAGATATAAATATTTATACTATTTATACGGTGGTCATTTTGAAATCTGCAAAATAAATACAAATTCCTTCACAAAAATTCTACGGCATCCTCCCGTAAAATACTTTCCAATAAACTGATTGAAGGTAATTTAATTAAGAGGTAAATGGTTCCCGTCGTTCCCTTGCTTGACACCACCTACCAGAGGTATTGGTAAATTCGTCCTTCCACTTTAGGCCGTCAAGTGTTCTGTTAAACAAGCCGAGGTCACCGGTTAACGGGAGGTCAAGGTGAGCCTTGTTGCCGTAGCTGATTAACCCCACCCTGGTGTCCTGATCAGAAACCCTGAGGGCTGACACCACATGACGGACGAAGGTCTTGATCGCATAAAAGTTTGGTTCCTGTATGGAGCCGGAGGAGTCGAGGATGAAGGCCATATCCTCGGGCTCTGTGCTCTCACATCTCCCTGAAAGAAGTTTACATAAATTCCCGTAACGTCCCCTGTCAGCCAGTATCATCAGATGAAATGCTGAAATGATAACTCACCTTATTCTACATTAATTCACTTAAAAACTATAGTAATTAGGTCATCATGACCGAATCTCAGGCGTTGAAGGAGATTTGCCCAGAACCTCCTTGAATTTTAAGTTAGACGGTTTTAGGTTCACCGTATTAATTTGTGCCCATCTGACTTTCACAGTGCTAAAATCATGTTTTTCCTACAGCTCTATAAGAATATAGAAAACAGTAACCTAAATTCAGGATTCATAGGAGACTTGCCATGTATGGCACATTAGAAAGTTCTAGATGCAAACAGTAAAGTTTATTTTGAGTTGCCTGGCTGTCTTTGTGCTCAAAATCAAGATTTTGACCAGTAGCTCGCAGAATATAGGTCAGAAAGAATTCAGGTATCCATGGAGACTTGCCCAAGACTTCCTTGGAGTGTTACGTTGGAAGATTCATGGGCTAACGGGCACCTCTCTGGCTGGCTTATTAGGGGCTTATAATCATAATTTTGGTTGCTCGAATATAGGATACCACGATTTTGTTTCAGGTTTCAAGAAAATTTGCCCAGAACCTCTCGAGATGTTGCATTAGAAGATTCTAGGCCAAATTAATACAACCGTGCTCCGTCTGACTGTCTGCTCAAAATCATGCTTTCGACCCATAGCTCGCAGAATATAGGTCACCATGACCTGATTTCAGGTTCTCATGGGAGATTTGCCTAGGACCTCCCAGGATGTACAGTCAGAAGTTTTTTGGTCGAACGGTTACGGTTTGTGTCCTGTTAACGGACGGACGGACGGACGACGAACAATTGGTTATCGCTATTTGATAAACGGAATTTCCATCATGTTTATGCTTGAACTGTAGGCCTACTTCGATAAAAACTTACCCATCGGAATAGGTTGGTTAATAGCTGCCGTGTTGAATCCACATGTTGTTTCAAGAGTCAGGCCCAAGAGGAAGACCACCAGCGGGAGCATGTTAAGACTGTCTGCAGAGGAAATGAAGTATATAACATTGCAAGTAAAAACCTTCTCGATTATTGTATTATTAACAAAATATGTTTTATATGTTATAGTATGTTTAAATTTTTTTAAGTCCTGGATACGCCACTGCTATTACACACTCATGGGAACAGATCCCATAGAAAAAAAATTATTATATTTATATATTTATATAAAATTATATTACATGAACTTCCCTTATAGTCAAGTCAGAGATGAACCTTTTCGCTTTAAAGAAAATTTTGAAGGCTTATCTTTTCAAAAAAGCACTATTTTATGTTGTTAGTAGGTTCATTTATTTATGTATTATTCAGAGCATGATTTTTAGAACATGAAAATAAATGTTGTACATTAATAGTATTTTTCTCTCTCTAAAGGATGGGCTTGAATTTTCAACGTTAGTATTGATTCTTTAGATCCGTTTTTACTTCTTTTCCTGAAAAACACAATTCTGCCAGCCAAACGTTGAACGCTTACAGTCCTATAGAGGTGTAGGTAGAGCATGATTATTTCATAAATATTACAAACCAACACAAAGAAGCTGCTGATATATAGGAGACGTGAGTACTGAGAAAAGTGACATTCGGGTGCTCCACGTCATGTTTTTGTCCCGTTACTTGCAGAATATAGGTCATCATGACATATTTTCATGTTCCTATATATATAAGGAGATAATCGAAGGACATTCCAGGGTTTTACGTCAGACGTTTCTAGCTCGAAAGATTACGATTTGTGTCCTGTTAATAAACAGTATAAGGACGAGACGAGGATAAAGTCCATCGCTGTAGCTCACATGCCTTTAATCATGTTAACTTAACAGAGAAACAAATTAAAAGTAACAATGGTACAAGGTTTATATATAAGCTATGATGCAGAGTTAGAAATTAAAACCATGGACGGACACCCACATTAGTTACAGGTTCTACTTGGTACTGAGAATGTGCCGCTTATTAGTTAACAGACTGAAATCCACGAATCATGAAAAACATAGCTTCTGACAGAGATTTATTCACCTGAATAAAAAAGGTGAAAATAATCAAAAACACAGCTGACGGGACTGATAGAATGCAAAGTTTTTTTCGGTACCATATTAAGACAGAGGACACTGAACAGCTAGGACACGCGTACTTTACCTGAAATCATACAGTGATTACAAATGGGTTCTTAAACTGCCTTTGCTTTTTCCGTGGTTGCTGACAATATTTCACTGGATAGCGGTAAGACAAAGTGATATTTCAGTATTTGTTCTTCTTAACCGTAAAGGGGAAAAACACTTTTCTTGTGAGGTCGAATAAAACTCTTGGAGCGGTAAATTTTCTGCCACGCCAGCCCCCATAGTCCGGTGGAAAAAATTACTTTAATTTCGAGCCCTGCATATTAATAAAAACAGTATAAAATGTCTTGTAAAAAAATCATACGCTACCTAGAAATAACAGAACAAATGTTTAAACTGTTTAAATGGTGTTTCAGAAAATCAATGAAAACATGATTGAGGTCCCGTGACACGCGTTAATCCGGATTTTTTCACGTTTTACAAGAGACGAGAGGACTATTTATCTTATTTTTTTTACATTTACACAGATTTGTATATTTTTGTGCTCACAAGCTCACATCATAAGGCGTTTGGCCTGATCCAAGATCACCGCAACAGTGCATAATACCCACATCGGATGTCATGTGACCTTTGATCTTATTGAATAAATGCACAGATTTTTGAATGAAAATAAACCCAGGGGAGTGAAGAAAAGATTTTAAATGCATAGAATTCGGATCCAGCCTGCGGAATGCGGATAAAAATTATTTTTGTCGGTTCCGCATGGTATCCAGGAGCGACACATAGAAAACATGCATGTATATATGAAATATATATATATTCCGCATGCCGGATTCCGTATTCCATACATATGGAACCTTTTTAATTTATGGTGAATCATTCGTACTGAATGTAATCAAAACCACAGGCACTTGACACAGTAACGTCATTTTAGCATATCTTATTGTTAATCAAATTGTTTTTTGTTTAAAACGCCTTAGAAATATATTCAAACATTTTGTAGCATCCTGCTTCCACTTGTACCCATACCATTAACAAGAGATGTTTATGGGTACCATATTCCTTGTAAGTTACTGCAGCGACAATACCTAGAAACCTGGTGACCTAGCTCTAACCTCACTAAATATATGCGTGGGTTTACCAGAATCAAACTGAATCTGTTGGTGAGTAGTTATGGTGAGTTTCGTGAAAATCCTTCTAATTCCTGGTAAGTTATCGCGTCGACACTCAAGTCAATGGACGGACGGGCGCTGCACATACCACGATACGAACCGCCTCAGACGGTTGTATAAGAACAAAGTATATTGAAACTAAAGACGGACGGGAATAATGTAACATGAATCATACCCAGGAACAATAGTGAGAAGGTTTCTGTTGTCAGGCCATCTGATCTCTAGTTCGGAGTGTTAAACGACAGAGAAGTTGTGTATCACCTATATTTTGTTGTGGGTCAACATCATTTGGCCCTGTTTTGAAAGAAGGCCAGATAATTTAGATAAATAGTGAGCTGTATGACACGACCAGCTACAAAGAAGATTTCATGTGTGATTGATATTAATACATTTATCTTAATACCGGACTGCATGACAATGAACTCCAAGCAAAGTGCATTCTCTTTGGATCAACCTTTGATGACGTCATTATTTATCAGAAAACATGTCAATCATAAGTTCCAGAATAACACTGGTCTGTAATGGACAAAGACGAAATATGAATATTTTGGACATCATCATCAGCTGAAACATCTTTAAAATATTAGTTATTATTAATATTAGTTTGATACCTGAGCAGGTATTTGTGTAAGTTACGAATTGCATACTAAGTTTATCTTTAAATTTAAGTATATAACCCGACGGATGGAAGAAAACAAGGCGTTTTCGTGATAAACTGTGGAAGATTATATGAGTGTCGCCATCAAACAGGTGGACCTGGTACATTACTGACATTCTAGCTTAGAGTGTGATGATGGTGTTTATGTTAAAAGTGATGTTTAATTATTCGGTGGCTAAACTGGCATGTGAAAAGCTAAAGTCAAGAACTTGGTACCGAAAAAACTTGATCCAGTGTGTTCAATCGAGAGCTGATGGATGCTGGTATGAAAACAGTAAACATTAGACACGGACAGCCAGCAGGGACTGCACAGACACCTGCTGCAGGTTCAACATACATTTTCAACCGTGATGTGCTGCCACACACCTATATTACATATCAGTGAAATTTACATACCCGGGTAATGCTGCACCGGCCCGATGAAAGTTGGTATGTCACGTGATTCTAGGGCTTCACGAAGACGCGCGGATCACACCTGTCGACTGGTTTTGACTGACTTTTAGGGGTTTCAACAATATATAAAGCACTGGGTATTAAACTTTTCCTATGGAAAACTAATGTATAAACTAAAATAATACATGCACCGAGACACATTAATAAATATCACCGAGATATCACGTGGTGAGGCAAAATCATGAAGTAGAGTGGTGTCCGGGTGTTTAACGATAAATTAACTCCCATAATCCCCCAATTTTAATGGATCAGCCCAAAACAGGTTCTCTTGTAGTAGAACTCACTGAAGTAGAACAAACACCGACCACAAGAAACAATCCGAGAAACGCATGGAGCTTGACAACCCACCGTCCCGCCAGAGGTCGTTTTTCCTCAAAACATGCCTCTTCCAGTTGGGGACTGTGGGGATGGCCGGGACTACTTGTCTCATCGGTTAAATTTCTAAATCAAAATTTACTCTTCTTACATTGTACATATGCATGCTTACCAGATGTCACTTATTTCAATAAGTCCATATCACAAAACATTCATGAGCATGTAATTTGCCTTAAAACACTCTAACCCAACGTTTGCTGTGCCCAATAAATGCGGCCTTCATTACATTATATACTTCGTCACCGGTGCGTTTAGAACCCCTAGTGCATTTTGGGAAAACGATTCCTCTACCCACAATCCCTACCCAGCAGTGTCGTTCTCGTGAAATTGCATTCAGCACAGTGTGCGTGAAAACCATATGAAAACCAATGCACGGGGGCGCCCTCTAGGCATGGCCGGCAAGAACGTCTACCAATACCGGCAACCTGACCCAGTGGTTTTCTCCAAGTGATGTCAGACAACACAAGATCCGTCTGTTCGTCTGTTTAATTTTCAATATCTGTTCATAGCTTTTCTCTGCAACAACAGGATGAACTTTCACATTTTGCACAGATGCGCATCTAGGTTAATGCTCTCAAAACCCTGCTTATATGGCGCCATATATATATTTTTAGCTTTTACTGGTTTTTTTTCAGTGCATTCGTGTTAGCAGTATTTTTCGGTGTCAAGTTTGTGAGATAAGAGGGCGAATTCAGGCGGAGTCTCACTGGACTGAAGAGCTAGGGCCCCAACATTCATGACGTTCATACAAAGAAATGAAAAATGTGTTGTAAATTTATGTTTATACCTTCACAGACAAGATGAGCTAGAAGGGTGTGATGACTTTCAGCAGTGCGGCAATGGTCTGAGATTTGATACTTCTGTGCAGTCCAGGTAGCGTTTTCCTATATTTATAATAATCGTTTTAATGGAACGCCCCATGTCTAAATTACAGCTAACGTCGCCTTGACACAACTCGGGAGCAGATCGAAGTGGCCATATTACCTAAATGAGACTCGTATTGCATATTTGGCCATAGGGGTTCAAAACACGCCCTTTTTGTTTATGCATTTATATATAAATATATATATATATATATATATATATATATATATATATATATATATATCATTATCTTCTGAAAATCTGAGATTACTCGTCTCTTCTAGGTCTGAGCAGACTCGATGCTATAGATATATGAATTATATAGTGTAGGTATATGCCTTGTTTTGTCCAGGAACATGCGGTTTTTTTTTTTTAATATGGGGCCACCATGAGAATTGTGAACAAATTTTCATTTCCTGGGTGTAAAATAAAGCAGTGGATAGGGCAGGAATTTTTTTATGGCCAAACACAAACCAGAAAGATTTAATTGACATTTATCAAAGGAAATGTGTTAAATCCTACAGCTGAATATACGGTGTAATTATCTGCTGGGGTAGTATATATAAGGACTCAATATTGCGCCAGTCGTTACAAAATCAAATGAGGAGTCCATTCTTTTAGACTAAGTCTATCGGAGACATTGTCGCAAGAGTTGCAGCAACCAATATTTTGGCGACCTGCTACAATCGCCAAAGTGAGACAGACTTCTAACGCGGTGCGACTTGTCGAAGGCCGATCGGTTATGGTTTCTTCAGATACGTTCTGTACAGTAGACTTTGACTTTGTGGGCAAAGGTCAATGTGCCACTTATAAACAATAATACTCGTATACGAAACATTTTGGGCAAAGAAATATCCCCCCCCCCCAGTGACAAATCCAATAGCATATCAAATTTGATTGATAGATATATAAACCCAGTTGGCCTGATAGTTATTATATATGAATGTGTATTATTAGATAAGTGAACAACGGCTGGACAAATGTATTTTTGTGTTTATATGAAACAATAACTTATTGTGCATGGCTTGTCTGATTTCATTTTGAACTTAGATCTTAACAATCGCTTTATAAATCCTAAATTTTTCAGATTTGGCTTGAATTATACTTTTATGTATTTGGATTTTTTTTACCTAATTTCTCACCAATGAAGGAGACTTGTTACTGCTGTGGACATTTTGTATTGATCTGGTGGTCACAGCAGAACACAATGCGGGAAAATCCCCTCTGTAATCATGTTTTAAAGATAAAAGGCTTTTTATTTAAACTTTGCCACGACTTAACCCAGAAGTTATTCAGCTGCTATTAGCTACTTCCACACTGGAATGTCCTGGACAATAAGGGTGCCTTTCCATACATGCGGATTTTCACCCGCGCGGGACCCGCGCGGGTCCCCGCATGCGAAGAGTCCCTTTCCATGCGCATGCGAAGAGCCCCTTTATGTGCGGGTCCCCGCATACGGGTGACCCATTAGTTTGGATAAACGCATGCACTAATAATCATAATTTCTAAAATTTTATTGTAATATCTTAAGAAAATATTCAGTGTAAACATTTATACTAACTGATGAGGCAGATTGGAGCGGATTAATATCGTATCTCACCCGCCAGGCTTAAATGGTGGCTATTTCCTGTCACACTCTAACTAGAGCTGGTCCCGGGCTGTATCTCAATTAAGAATGGTCCCAATTAAGAATTTTTATGCAATTAAAAAAGCTCTATCAGCTCCCTTTTCTTTTCAAATACAAGGACACATGCCTGCTACTGATATTTACATGTAGCATCCGCATGCGGGCCCCCGCAGAAATCCAACACTGCTGGATCCGCATGCGGGACCCGCGCGGGTCCCGCGCGGGTGCCCGCACGTATGGAAAGGCGACAGTGATAACACACATGTTGGATTTCAACCGTGCGGGACCCGCATGTATGGAAAGGCACCCTAATGCCGAGGCACACAAGTTTTTCAGTACGGGTGTGACCAGTAGTGGTAGGAATCGATTTTGAAATCATAATCGATGACAGAAAACGACCAATAATCGATTATTTAACATACCATCTATATTTTAATAGGAGCGGATCCAGGATTTTTTTTGCAGAGAGGGGTCAACGGGTGTCATGCATAAAATGGTCTAAAAAAAGGTAGTTGGTTCCGCGCCTGACTTAGCTGAAATATGGTGTGTAGAAGTTTTAACTAAATATTCAAGGAGTAAATTCAGTCAACCATGTACATCATGCTAAAAAGTCAAGGTAATGGCTGGGTAAAATATTAAGTTTAAATGCCGTCCCCTGTTAAGTGTCCAGTGCTTTTTACATCGCTGACAGAATAAGAATATTTTATCGAGGTAGTATAACTTCTTTGGATGTGCATACATGAGTTTTTTTGTCGATTATACAAAAGTGCAATTGATTTAACTGATTATGAAAGAAAACGACTTATCATCGATTTAATTGATTAACTGGCACACCACTGTATATGAGGATCTTTTTGGTTGCATCGGAGTAGTGATCACTTCAGCAGACTTAGACTACGTGTAGGCCCATAAAGAAACGCTTTACATCTTGGAAAATTCATGAATGGGGGGGTTCACATTTACACCAATGGACTGAAACCTTACTGAAAGGGGACTCACCAAAGCAAATGACAGTACGAGGGGCTTGAGAGATACCACAGTATTCCAAGACTGGGCATAGCTCCTTTCAAATAGTCCCCTACTATATTTATACATTAAAAGTCCACGACAGAGGGTAATAACTTGTTCAAAAACTTGTTTGAAACAAGCCGTGTTTCAAATTTATTTGAAAATATCCACTACTTGTTTAAAACCCAATTGTGTATTAATTTTAGGAAAATATGCATACTTGAAAAGCTATGGGATTCATGGTTTTCCAGCATTTTAGCTGATGTGACCTTTTTAGATAAAGGTAAAGGGTCTTCAAACCCATTTGAGAACTTACATATGACATCTTTCATTCTATAATTTTCAGAAAAGTACATTACTCTATTTGAGAAACTGAAGATTTCTGTTTAAAAAAAGTATGGAAATATTCAAGGTCAAGTCCACTTTTAAAGAAAAGGTCATGGTCATGACCCCAATTTAAATTGGCTTTCATCCTATGACACATCTATGCATGTGCTTAATATAAACAAAATCTATGAATTAGTTTTTATTATCATGCTCAAACTACTAGAGGATATGATTGGGTATTAAAAGGCACAAAAACAAGAAAATAATTACATGTGGCACCACCAGTGGCAAAGCTATCCATGATCTTTGGTCAACCTGAATTTTGGACCAATTCATGCAGTCTTTCATCAGATATTTCAGTCTGGGGATACACTTAGGAGTAACGTATAGCTGACATATAATATAAACAAAACATATTTTTCTCATGTTTTATTATCAAAAATTCATTTGCTTATAAATTTAACATTTCATCTTCATCCACTTACAGTCACATAACTAAACCCTCATCCATCAACTCTACAGTGACTGGGATAGGTATCATGACCACCAGCTAGTCAGTCTGTCATTAACAATTCATTGAAACCTTTGGTAAAATAAAATGACATTTATCCATTATAACTACTAACCTACTTACAAAAATATGGAATGTTACTCTCAAAATTTGATTAAAAAATACAAGTTTGCAAGTTACCTTTGGCAACGTGCACTATTCATTCTGCAGTAATATAAATGCATGTGGCAATTCACGAGTGACAATACTTTTGCGTATTGCACATTTGAGTATACTCGATATTATGCATAAAAAGTTAGGATCTGTTATGACATTTCATAGAAATGATACATGTGCTGCAAGCAAAATGGAAGTTCAGAAGGGTAGGGTACGGTCTAGTTTTGTAAATATCCTCATTTCCCTTCCTTTATACTCTCTCTTTCACATATGATGACCTGCTTCTCTGTATATTAATATTTAGTTTTGCCTCAGTCATGTAACAATACATGTCTAAACAACAATTTATGCATAACTACCATTTCATCTACAGTTCACGCAACCTTATGTCTACTCTCTAACATCCAACTTAAATCCATTTAAGCAGAGTTTTTCATCATGCAACATTTTATATCCTTACTGCTGCTCTATAAATCTTTGAACGACTGACTTTTTCACCAAAGGACATTTTATATTCTCAATGCTGCCCTCTTAAATTGTTGAACTGATTAATTTTGCTGAAGTTTACGATCTGCCTGCTTCAGACTGACGAACGTGTTGAGTTTCTTGGCACGGAGACGACACCAAATCATATGGTCTGTCAGGGCTAATATCTGTGCTGCCTGTAGTCCTGCAGTTTCTGGAGACAGAACAGTTGAACAGCCGAGACCTACAAATACAAATACTGCTTTATAGAAATGTCACATAAAAACATACAAAACTTTAGCTGATACACTAAAAGATTCAAATGTCAATATCATAACACATACAAGAAAATTCTTGATTTGCATTATCTGACAAAACAGTTATAATATGATGTGATGGTAATATTTTAATAATATAATCCTGTATGACAACTTCTGTGAGTGACCACAATAAAGAAGTCCTGACAGTCAACTGTCACCACGTTCTTAGACATTCCTGAGAACATTTGTATAACCATATCACATGAGTCCGGCAAGGAGCACAAGAAAATGATTTTACTTGAGACACCACAACCTGATACCAACTGAAAATCACTATTCAAAGCTAGCAAAAATTTCTTCTGGACATTGGGGGAGAAAGGCAGAAATTTTACTGGACCCCAAAAGATCTTTCTCAGTGGACCACCTTTGTTTATTTGTTTATTCATTTATAAAAACAGTATAGTACGACACATCTTAGTACACATTTTACGATTTTGTAATGTCTAAATTCACAAGGGTTGCTTACACCAGAATCAACAAGATGACAGAATGATTCTCTTACTGTGCAGCAAATGAATTTTACGTGATTCTGGCAAAGCACGATCTAGATCAGAATCTGTAAACATTTATTGCCTGCAAATGAGTGCTGGCATTAACCAAATTGTTCCTGATGTGACTGTCCATGATCATTCTGATCCAACCAGTTTGTCTCTTTTTCAAATTATTGACAAACACAGTCACAGAATGTCTGCAATGTATGCATTGTACCACAAACAACCATCAGCAAATTAAGAGTTGTTGTGGTGAAAGTGGAGTTAACTGGTATTCCAAGCTATCACACAATGAACAGTTTCTAAGGAATCAAGATTATTATGGACTGGGATATCAATTTATTAGACAGCTATGTTGGTTGACAGAAAGGAGACGGTTGACCCAGGCCAACAGTGTTTCTACTGTGACAGCACACAGTTGATGGCTACTGGATGGGATTGGGGGTGGGGGTGGGGGGAGAGATGATAGATTAATATTTATTCAGCTTGTTCAACCACACACTTACAAATTTGATGTAACCAGCGATTTTAAAACATCCAAACAGTTCTTTGTATCATAGATCTTTGATCTAGATCTCCAAACTATATATTGTGTGTTTTTTCACATCCAATGGAGCTTGTTGGGCCATTTACTTTGTTCAGACCAACAGTGTAGCTGGGTTACTGTCTTTAACTTTGTTCAGACCAACAGTGTAGCTGGGTTACTGTCTTTTACTTTGTTCAGACCAACAGTGTAGCTGGGTTACTGTCTTTTACTTTGTTCAGACCAACAGTGTAGCTGGGTTGCTGTCTTTTACTTTGTTCAGACCAACAGTGTAGCTGGGTTACTGCTTTTTACTTTGTTCAGACCAACAGTGTAGCTGGGTTACTGTCTTTAACTTTGTTCAGACCAACAGTGTAGCTGGGATACTGTCTTTTACTTTGTTCAGACCAACAGTGTAGCTGGCTTACTGTTTTTTACTTTGTTCAGACCAACAGTGTAGCTGGGTTACTGTCTTTAACTTTGTTCAGACCAACAGTGTAGCTGGGTTACTGTTTTTTACTTTGTTCAGACCAACAGTGAAGCTGGGTTACTGTCTTTAACTTTGTTCAGACCAACAGTGTAGCTGGGATACTTTTACTTTGTTCAGACCAACAGTGTACCTGGGTAACTGTTTTTTACTTTGTTCAGACCAACAGTGTAGCTGGGTTACTGTCTTTTACTTTGTTCAGACCAACAGTGTACCTGGGTAACTGTTTTATACTTTGTTCAGACCAACAGTGTAGCTGGGTAACTGTTTTTTACTTTGTTCAGACCAACAGTGTAGCTGGGTTACTGTCTTTTACTTTGTTCAGACCAACAGTGTAGCTGGGTAACTGTTTTATACTTTGTTCAGACCAACAGTGTACCTGGGTAACTGTTTTATACTTTGTTCAGACCAACAGTGTACCTGGGTAACTGTTTTATACTTTGTTCAGACCAACAGTGAAGCTGGGTTACTGTCTTTTACTTTGTTCAGACCAACAGTGTAGCTGGGATACTGTCTTTTACTTTGTTCAGACCAACAGTGTAGCTGGGTAACTGTTTTTTACTTTATTCAGACCAACAGTGTAGCTGGGTTACTGTCTTTTACTTTGTTCAGACCAACAGTGTAGCTGGGTTACTGTCTTTTACTTTGTTCAGACCAACAGTGTAGCTGGGTTACTGTCTTTTACTTTGTTCAGACCAACAGTGTAGCTGGGTTACTGTCTTTTACTTTGTTCAGACCAACAGTGTAGCTGGGTTACTGTCTTTTACTTTGTTCAGGCCAACAGTGTAGCTGGGTTACTGTCTTTTACTTTGTTCAGACCAACAGTGTAGCTGGGTTACTGCTTTTTACTTTGTTCAGACCAACAGTGTAGCTGGGTTACTGTCTTTAACTTTGTTCAGACCAACAGTGTAGCTGGGATACTGTCTTTTACTTTGTTCAGACCAACAGTGTAGCTGGGTTACTGTTTATTACTTTGTTCAGACCAACAGTGTAGCTGGGTTACTGTCTTTAACTTTGTTCAGACCAACAGTGTAGCTGGGTTACTGTCTTTTACTTTGTTCAGACCAACAGTGTAGCTGGGTAACTGTTTTTTACTTTGTTCAGACCAACAGTGTAGCTGGGTTACTGTCTTTAACTTTGTTCAGATCAACAGTGTAGCTGGGTAACTGTTTTTTACTTTGTTCAGACCAACAGTGTAGCTGGGTTACTGTCTTTTACTTTGTTCAGACCAACAGTGTAGCTGGGTTACTGTTTTTTACTTTGTTCAGACCAACAGTGTAGCTGGGTTACTGTCTTTAACTTTGTTCAGACCAACAGTGTAGCTGGGATACTGTCTTTTACTTTGTTCAGACCAACAGTGTACCTGGGTAACTGTTTTATACTTTGTTCAGACCAACAGTGTAGCTGGGTAACTGTTTTTTACTTTGTTCAGACCAACAGTGTAGCTGGGTTACTGTCTTTTACTTTGTTCAGACCAACAGTGTAGCTGGGTTACTGTCTTTTACTTTGTTCAGACCAACAGTGTAGCTGGGTGACTGTATTTTACTTTGTTCAGACCAAGAGTGTAGCTGGGTTACTGTTTTTTACTTTGTTCAAACCAACAGTG
Source organism: Sipunculus nudus (assembly GCA_026874595.1). Taxonomy (NCBI): domain Eukaryota; kingdom Metazoa; phylum Annelida; class Sipuncula; order Golfingiida; family Sipunculidae; genus Sipunculus; species Sipunculus nudus. The sequence goes on along the minus strand of CM049315.1, from coordinate 60,363,622 downwards.
TAGCTGGGTTACTGTCTTTTACTTTGCTCAGACCAACAGTGTAGCTGGGTTACTGTCTTTTACTTTGCTCAGACCAACAGTGTAGCTGGGTTACTGTCTTTTACTTTGTTCAGACCAACAGTGTAGCTGGGTTACTGTCTTTTACTTTATTCAGACCAACAGTGTAGCTGGGTTACTGTCTTTTACTTTGTTCAGACCAACAGTGTAGCTGGGTTACTGTCTTTTACTTTGTTCAGACCAACAGTGTAGCTGGGTTACTGCTTTTTACTTTGTTCAGACCAACAGTGTAGCTGGGTTACGGTCTTTTACTTTGTTCAGACCAACAGTGTAGCTGGGTTACTGTCTTTTAATTTGTTTAGACCAACAGTGTAGCTGGGTTACTGTCTTTTGCTTCATTGTGTTTCAACCAACCTCTTCCAGTTTGCCAAAGTGGGACTGCTGGGATTACTTGCCCCAATTGTAAGACTTTAAAATAAACTCTGACATTGTTATATGTCAAGGAATCACCTTCTGTTGACATTTCACATGCATATGCTTACAAAATATTACTTATTCAGTGAAGTCCTTACCACAAGAACACCCACGTTTATGTAATTAGCCTTGAAACAATTCTTGTCCAACATATTCGCACAGATTACATTTCCCTCTTCACTACAGTTATACCTTGACTGCTGGTGTATTTAGCAGCCCCGGTGCATTGTGGGTGGCAGATTTTGACACCCATAAACACTAACCAGCAGAGTCATACTCTGGTGAGTCCGATTCTGCTCAGAGTAACAGAGTAACCATCTGACCTGAGGGGAGACGTAGTGAGGACCAGATGTCTTGAGATCCCCAGTCAGCCTTTACTGGTGGACAGTTAATGACCGGCCACGTTGCGTTACCAGACAGCACAGGACCAAGACCATTGCTGCGACCAGCAATGGCCACGAACACAGTGGGCACTCCTAGACCTGAAAACAATATACAAACACAATTTACCAACAAAATGCTTACCATTACTCATTCATTACACTGATTGGTAACATAAGTACATATGATAAAGCAGAGCATTGTTTATCTGGCTCAGGAGGTATGTCATGGAGAAACATACACAAATGGGAAAAATGTCCACAATCTAAATATATCAGCCCAAGTTCAAGAGAATTCAACAATGCTGAAGGAGTGAAAATTTGTTTTTCATTGTTGGCTGATAAATATAAATGACATGTTATTATTAATGATGTCAATCTTTGATTAACTCATTACATGAATGATCTGTATGAATGAATCTCTATTTAAGATATAAATTGTTAGCCTTTTGATTTTGAAGGCTATATGCATAGATTTTGCACATGAGATGCCAATGATAAAACTATGTAAATGTCTGTTCTCCTATGTTGAAAGCGAGTCTTATCCATAAGGATAAATTTCAATCCTACAAATACTGTAAATCTGAAACCCTTGCATTTTGCAAGCATACAGAAAACAACAGTACCTAAAATCTCCTTTCAAACTATTCTGAAGATTAATGTACGTCACTGACAAAAATTATCTTTGTGTTTGTTGTAGGGCTAAATTTTAAGGACCTTCATTTTAACATACCTTCATATTCTGCCAACATTCTCATTGTTTCCTCTGTGCCCTTGTGAGCAGATGTCACCCTGATGTCACAAGGAATTCCGAAAGACTTGCACGTGGCCTTGACCTTCTCTCCATGCTCAAGATCAGAGGCTGACCCCATAAAGACAGCCACCCTGGCACTGGGTTTAGGCATTAGTTCCTGTGAAAAATACAAATTTATCCAGCATGAAGTGATTTACATTATGTCCATCTCATACTGCAAACAATATCCAAGCTTTATTTTTAAATAACTAACAATAAAAATTTTTGAACTACACATGATACAATTTAACCACAGCAAAGAATCCACTGGACATACCCGTTATTCAATCAACAAAAATGCATTTACCTGTCGGTTCATGAGAACCTGAAACTGACTTAAAAATAATAGAAACAGGCACACCAGGACTTAACAGGAATTGGCACACTATGACTCAACAGAAACAAGCACACCAGGACTTAACAGGAATTGGCACACTATGACTCAACAGAAACAAGCACACCAGGACTTAACAGGAATTGGCACACTATGACTCAACAGAAACAAGCACACCAGGACTTAACAGGAATTGGCACACTATGACTCAACAGAAACAAGCACACCAGGACTTAACAGGAATTGGCACACTATGACTCAACAGAAACAAGCACACCAGGACTAAACAGGAATTGGCACACTATGACTCAACAGAAACAAGCACACCAGGACTTAACAGGAATTGGCACACTATAACTCAACAGAAACAAGCACACCAGGACTTAACAGGAATTGGCACACTATGACTCAACAGAAACAAGCACACCAAGACTTAACAGGAATTGGCACACTATGACTTAAAAGAACTGGCATACCATGACTTAGCAGAAGCAGGCACACTAGGACTTACCAGGAATTGGCACACTATAACTCAACAGAAACAAGCACATCAGGGCCCAGTTTCACTAAGAATGTGTATGGCTTAAGTCAAATTTTACCGAAACACCTCCTAAGTAGGCTAACGTAAGAAGCGAGATAAGTCAGTTTCACTAAACATGATTTAGCTAAGTCGGTCTGAACCTTGGAAATCCCCTTTTCAACGCCACCTATTGATGAAATAATGAATTAAAAAAACGTCTGAAATGGGAACTTTTTAAATATATAGTTAAACAAGGGACCCATGGGTCACGGCGCTCAGCTGATCATGATTGGACTATAAATGTATCACCATTGTTATACTATATTGAGTAGAAAAAGCTTATGAATATCATGGTCATGTTGGGCTTTTATAAAGGAATATAATGTAATATGTGAGTAAATGATATATGAAATAATCTGACTGAGGGATTAATATGGAGTAAAATATAGTGGTTTATTTTTTATTTATTTTGGAGGGGTCGAAAAAAACAATTTATTTGAGCAAATATGAATGCAATGACAGTATACTAAGCAGTGGTATAATGATGATAAGGCTATTTGTTGAAGGATCTATAGTGTATGGAAAACTGCAAGATTTCAATTTGACAGATACAAGGTTGTGTTTAACTATGCTGATGAGGGAATTTATGAATTTGTGACTGTATGACATGATATCTTGACAAGATCGGTCTTGACAAGGTACATTATTTTGATGACCCTCACGTCTGCATATTACACAATATTGACATAATTTCTGGCATGTACATAGGTACCTATGGACAAATGGTCAACAGTACTGAACCATCTAGAAGGTTAAAATATTAAAAATATGATGAAATGTAGATAAAGTTTGAGAGGAAGAGGTAATTTGGGCCATGGTTGGTTTATATGATTGAAGAAAATGTTGCAAATAATATTTGAGATCCGACCATGCCTTTCCATTGGTTACATTTTTGATAAGCTGTTGACAGTTCAACAGTTTACACATTTGTCTGATGAGATCCAATTTATTTGGTAAACCCTTTTTATCAATTTTATGATATGTATACAGTTGCCATAACGTCCCCACTCCACAGGTGCAATGACTTGATGGGGGGGGGGGGGGGGTGTTGTGTTATGATCAGACTTACAACGCCTCTGTCTCTCTAGATATTTTCTTTAATTATTAAATTTTATGCTATAGCCATAGAACTATTGTTCACAGTGCCAAGGAGCAAAGCCTCAGTGGGACGAAGAAGGGGATGGTGAGAGTTACAACACCCTTGCATATACATACAGGATATAAAAATTTAATTCAACAGTGCTTATAAAAAAAAAGTTTATTCATGAACATTAAATATTTAAAACAGGCAGAAAGATGGAGAAACAAAGCAAACCATTTTTTTCCCCATTCTACTGAGCCAATAAAAAATTAACAATATTTGCATTTATTCCTTTTTTTTCATTACATAATTTTTATCCAGGTTTACTAATGTTACTATAAATTTACAGTATAACATACATGTGATTGTGAATATTTCAGTTGATTCACATTTCTAAATTACATCAACATTTATAGCTAATGTATCTAGTTTATAGTACCTGTCAACAGAATGGGATGGAGGGAGGAAGGGAGGCAATAAGGGTGAGAGAGAGAGAGAGAGAGAGAGAGAGAGAGAGAGAGAGAGAGAGAGAGAAGAGAAAGATGGAGAGAGAGAGAGAGAGAGAGAGAAAGAGAGAGCTGGACTGCCAGAGAGAGAGAGAAAAAGAGAGAGAGAAAGAGAGGCTCTGGTAATAACTGCCTGACCCAGCCTGACCCAGACACTCACAGTGGCAGTAGGTCAGACCTGAGGGTGTTATGTAACTGCCCAGTACACTGCATTTATACTGACCTGATGTAAACAATGAAGACTTGGTACCTGGAAACTTGAATAAAATCTACAGTTTTTGATCAATTAGTTTCAAATTTCAGATTTTAACAGATGAAATGTTAATGTGTACATGCTGTGAAAATTAAATCCACAGCACTTACAGGAAAAATTTAAATATTTATATTTTTTTAAATGGTATCAGGAAAAAAGAAAAGTATTCTCAACTATGAAACTAATACATGTGTTAAAATTAATCCAAGGATCAAAACACCCAATATATTATACCAGGAGCAAACTGGAGTTGGGAATGTTTAATTTTATGAACTGAAATAAAGGATCAGCAATATAAATTTTGATTATTTAGCCAGTATCATGTAACAACTGATACAACCATGAGTTATAAGTCAAACAAATTAAAATCTTTAATGAGCACTCTGATGAACATCCACACTTTCATGGCAATACATCACTTTGTGGACACAATTAAATGTGCACTTTAATCATTGTAACCCTGGTGGTACAATACAAAATCTAAAATGTAGCATAACCAAAAATAAAATAAAATACAGAAAATTATAACATTCATCTGGTTTATGCACCAGGAGGGGGGGGGAGTGCAGGGCAGAGGGGAAGCCTGCTAGTAGTGGCCAAGCTAAGCCAAGGCAAGCTGCCTGGGGTGGGTTACATAATGCAAGTGAAGACTGTATTACTAGGTGGGCCAGATGTAAACAACACTTGACATGGTGTATGAAAACTTGAATAAAAGCTACTCTTTTCAAACAATTCCTTTGAAATTTCAGGTTTTAAAAGATTAAATCCTTATGTATATATGCTGTGAAAATTAAATCAACAGTGCTTACAGGGAAAAAACGTGCCATTGCCAAAGTTGGACAAAATTAAAGGTATTGATTTTTTATTTATGCTAATAACTTGAAAAATTTGCAAAATTCAGATCTAATTTTGGGTAAACAATTTAATCTTGATTAAATAAAGTTATATTCCTGAAAAAAAGTCTCCAGCATCAGCAATTCTCATGTTAAGTGAGCAAATATATTTCCTAATTTTAAGAAACTGCATTATATTTGGGCCCATAACTTCAAAATAATACCCAATACTAACCTAATTTTTGGTATGTCCACAGAAAATGTATGGAAAAATATGAATACTAAATATGATCAAAAACAGATCAGTGGTTTTGATATTAGGCAGCTTTGAAGTGTAACAATGGTTTTTTTATGGAAAACGGAGGTTTTTCCTTAATATCTCAAAGGAACGAAGTCCTAATGACCCAATTTTCGGTATGGTAGGAGATTTTGGGGACATCTATTGGTATGCAGAATTTTGGATTCGTAGGTCCAACGGTTTTAAAACGTGCCCTGTTAACGGATGGACGGCCGGACGGACGACAGACAAAGGACCACCACTATAGCTCAGATGACTTATAGTCAGCTGAGCTAAAAAATGGTCTGGACATCGTGGTATTGCTGTACTTGACTGCACAAAACAAACAACAACCCCCATGATCTATTCTTGGTTTACGAACACCTTTCAGGGAAACGACACGTGGCGTGACGTCATTGTCGCCTGTGACGTACCGTACCATGCACGACAGATGGCCGTACGATCACATGCGACAAGTGCAAGTGATATAATGTGCTATACACCCATAAACACAGAGTTAAGCCTCCTCGGTGCAGGCTTAGCATTTCAGCCCGCCAGGTGACTTTAGTCACTTGACGTTATTTTTAATGAAACAGACTTAAAGCTCGACAAAAGTGACTTAAGTCAAAAACGCAGAATAACAGGCTTAAGTCAGTTTAATGAAACTGGGCCCAGGACTTAACAGGAATTGGCACACTATGACTTAACAGAATCAGGCACACCACGACTTAAAGAGGAATTGGCACACTATGACTTATCAGAACTGGCATACCATCACTTAACAGAAACGGGCACACCATGACTTAATATTAACTGGCACTCCACAACTTAACAATAACTGACATACACTGACTCAACAGAAACAAGCACACCATTGCTTAACAGAAACTTGCAAACTCTGAACTGAAACAATAAATATGAGTCGATAAACTGTATTTCATTTTATGACTGATGTACATAAAGATATTTAAACCATGTCAGCAAATCTCATGGATCACTTGCCTAGATTGAATATATATTAACTGTCAGACATCTGATTAGAGACTCACCTGAACTTTCTCTGCCACCCAAGTAAAATTTCTTTTGACCACTGCCATGGCGTCTGGTGTGACCTCCTTCAGGTCACGGAACACCTGTTTATCCTTCATTAAACGTCGGTCTCCTGAAGGCCAGAGTCGCCAAGAGTCATTGTCAATCACATCTGCCAGCAGAATCTCTCCTGGAAAACACAAAGCAGACCTTTAGCAAAGAGTGAGAAAAAAATCCATTCTTAATGAAAAGTATGATCTGGATATTTATATTATACCTATTTCAATTCCACCCAATCGTTTTACTTGGCTCTTATCTATTTAAATTATGGCCACTTGTTTTCCTTTGCTCATATCTATTCCAATTCTGAGCAGTTGTTTTGTTTGGCTCATATCCATTTCAATTCTGTCCAGTTGTTTGGCTTGGCTGATACCTACTTCAATTCTGACCTATTGTTTTGCTTGGATCATATCTATTTCAATTCTGACCTATTGTTTTGCTTGGATCAAATCTATTTCAATTATGACCAATTGTTTTGCTTGGCTGAAACCTATTTCAGTTCTGACCAGTGGTTTTGTTTGGATCACACCTATTTCAATTCTGATCACATGTTTCACTTTGCTCATACCATGTTAGAGTTAAAGCAATTCCTTTAAGTATGTTAAGGCTGAGGTAGATGTTGCCACATCACATTTATTAGAACAAATTGCACATTGTTTGTACATGTATAATTCTTATAATTCAAATAACCTGATAGACACTATCTGTGATTAACCAGTCTATAAAATACATGTTTAATTGAGAAACAAATGACTAGTGTAACTAGTTTCAGTCTTGTGCCCTATCTGTAATTTAACTACTTCACTGCCATTTTGTGCTTAGATTTATTTCATTCTCAGAAAGTCTGACAAATTTTACATTTACTGTTTTGCCCAGTTTTTGTTGAACCTTTTCTTAGTTTTCTGAAATTACCACAGAGAAGGTTTGCTTTCATTTACTGATGATATTAAGAACTAAAGATGAATATGCCATGATTTATGGGACTTCTACCAATAAAAGAAAATCTAGCTAAATGGGAGATTTTTAGTTGATAATTATGATTGTGCTCTAGTAGTCCTCTTGTTAGTTAGTTAAGGGGTAGACAAAAAGTGTTTTCCCTCAGTTCATAATATGCTTACACAGGGACTACAATTTTCATATATGCTGCATATGCAGTCCAAATTCGTCATTTGCATGGATATTTGAACACGTAATTACAACTGATTCTAGCCATGACAACATGACACTCAGGCCTTTGGAAATAAACTGACCCATCAAAATCAACATTTGGTGTGACAGGCCATCAATAAACTGATTCTAGAACATTACAATGTATGATAAAAGCAACATATTATAATGCCAACTCCAGTCTCCAATTGAATATAACTTGAAATATAGTATTGATAATATGATTGTTTTAAACTTTATATTGTTCTAAGACAAATGCCTGAAAACCTTTCATGTGAGCATTTTCCATATGTACTAATACTACAGAAAGTGAAAATTATTCTAAAATTTTCAGGAAACTCCTTGAATTTTATTATTTATTTCCATTATAAACCTGCAGAGAATTATTACAAGTAAAAAGACTCTTCATTTACTGACAGCTGTGTCCAATATTTAAGGAGGTAAGGTCTGACCTAGTGCAAGGTATCATCACTCAGTTCCCTACCCACTAATGCTGTGTCTGACCTGTCTCACAGTCAGATGGTCAGTTACACTGGCTCTATGCTGAACAAAACACTGACTTAAAAGCTGCTAAATATTGAGAAATGAACTTAAATCCTTTTTAATATTATGCTGTAAATTTGCTACCACAAATGATTGTTCTTTAAAACTAGCAAAGCTGATACAATTATGGTTTTTTTTTTTTTTTAATTTTCAAGTCATCAACATATTTGAGTGCCAGGAACAATTGTTTATATTTAAATTAAACTGTTTGTTTAAATCTGCTGTTGTTACTCAACACTGAGCTTATAAGACAAGAGCGACTGAGCCATACATTAAATGCACATTGAAACAACAAGCCATACAGAGTATTTCTGACCATGTAATATATATATAAAGCTGGCCACCCAGTTACAGGAGTAATCCATCAGTGATCACTGGACCATCTACTGATACTGGGACTGATATTAAGCTGCATCCCTTGACACAGGGGTCAGTGACTGATAAATCTGTGACATTAGATCATCTTGCATCACAGGTCAGTGCATCAGTACTGGATTACAGTGTCTCCCGTTGTCAGGTACAATGGTCAAAATGAAGGACAGATCACCCCTGATGATAAGCTGTCTGGGAGGTTGTGGACAGGTCACACAGAAAAACAAGCCACGTAAGCATTTGTCACCAGTGACACTGAGACAGTGAGGTATTATGTAAAAATCATAACTGTTGTTTCTTCTACATTTATTAAAACAAATCCATCCAGTGGTGTCCTCTACATTTATTAAAACAAATCCATCCAGTGACAAGTCAATTATTTAATATTTTTTTAACTCCAACTATAAATCAACTGCCATGATCTGTCAACCTCAAAATAAGATTAAATTAAAGAAAATGTAGGTGGCATCACCAGTCTTGTGTTATGTACTAAAAAAAGAATTTAAATATCTATGAATCCAAAAATTTCTTAGCAAACTGTGCAAATGTACTACTTCAATGTAGTTCACAAATTCAAACCTTGGTTGAATTTTCAAGCAAAAAAGGCTTTAAAAGGGGGATTCTGAAACTGCATCTGTGAAATTTGGTTGCTTTTAATTTTAAATCTTTTCTCCAGCCTCAGAAGGACAATGAAGATATTTGTATCATTCACTTTCCTTTAAATTTTTTCAAGTCCAGCTAATTCCTTGCTTGATGAACACTGATAATAACTTTATTTTTATAAGATATAAAAATTAAGATATAAAAAAAATAAAAGCTTAGTCAACATGGAGATAATACTTGTGTTGACACTAGTCTTGTGTATCATATATCCATGATCAATAAGTACTAGTTTCCTGAAAACCCATGGAACCATTCCTGAAAACTGTTCTTAAGTGATTCAGGTCAATCATAGTGAACTTCTGAGATTCTCAAAAAGAAAATCTAGGATTTTAAAACTGGGACAAATAACAAAAATAATGTGAAGAACTATAAACCAAACCAGATAATTTAAAGTCTGCAGAAAACACTAATTATGTCAACTGTAATGAGATATGACATGCTCAACTGGTGTGCCATCCTTGTGTATTTGTAGTTCGTACTCATAAACCCTCCACATCTATCTGTAACAGTCATACAGTACATATGTACTGTAGCTTAATATTTGTGGGGTTAAAATTTCACAGTTTTTATTTTTCAGTGTTTCATCAGGGTTCCATTTTTATGATTTCACGATACAAAAGCCCTCTACACAGATTAATTATATCAAATATTACTGTATGAGCACAAAACTTATTTATAAAAATATTGAAGAAATCTGATATCATTTGAAATATCAATATTTGACCATGCATGATCTATTTTTATTCATAATGTCAACCTTTTACTTTTTAACTTTGATGATGGGAAATGGGTAAACATTCACCTGTATCAGGATGCACTCCAAACTCTATCTTCATGTCTATAAGGCTGCAGTCCAGGGCTGCCCACGCTCGCTCCAAGATCTCAAACACACACAGCGAGGTACGGCACATGATGTCTCTCTCATGGTCTGTGATCGTGACGCCACCGTGTTTCATCTCCGCAGCGATGATCTGCTCATCAGACCACTGGGGGTCATGGTTCTCATCATCCTGTCAAACAAGTAATGAGAGTAAAAAAAGTATGAGAAATCCTGCCCTCACTGGTCTGGTAAAAAGTCTCACTGCCATGGGCATCACACATTTAAATATGTGTACATCATGAAAATTATTAGTCAGCTGCTGAAGTGAGGAGCAGACACAACTCAGCTGTCTGGATATAATCTGGCCTCAGACTGATAACAACTTCAATGAATAACAGAAACAGAAAAAAATTATTTAAAAAAATGTAATCAGCTCATCAGAGGCTGTTCTGCATAAATAAAGTACAATGTTTCATGCTCAAAATGCAAAAAATTAATGGGCTGGAATCTAGACCTTTGCCTGAAAGTAATACACAAGAATTTCTTTCCTGGTTTGATGTTTGATTTGATGAACAAAACTTTTAGTTACCTTGAAGAAGGTCTCCTGTTTAGGAGGACAGAAGCGGTATCCTTCTTTGACCCCTGCGTTTCTTCTTAGGAAGGATCCTGTTGCCACTCTCCTAGTCACCCATTCAATAGGCACCATGTCACATTTCTTGGCAATGAACTCTGTGTCGCTGTGCTGCTTGATGAAGTGGGTCTTCACACCTGATATTTAACAATTATAATAAGTCTGAGTGAATAGGATTAAAACTTTAAAAAAAATTCACAAATTCAGTCAGGACATTAAGTAACTGAGAGATTAGGCCAAAAAAAAAAAGATTTGGTTCTCAGGCACTTTTTTTCAGAAAACAATGCGGGCATTTTTTATTTTTAATTTTGTTGCAGGTTTCGATAAAAATGTCAAATGATAATTTATTTTGCTAAACAAGTAAAAGCACTACATAACAATGGAAATTTTTCAAAATTGTATGATTTTATCTTCTTGAAAGAAATGTCAGAACTGCTAAAGATCTAAATTAGTAAGTTTTTATTTAAAATAAAATTCATAATATTTTAGATGCGGAGGTTTAAAATTCATGCGGGCGGTGCCTGAGAACCACACCTTTTATTTTTTTTTGGGCTTATGGATGTGTTATTTTACGTCCATACTTCATGCATTCATAGTCTGAAATTATGGATGTTGAGTGTTTGACATCTACACTTGATGCATTCATTAATTTCTAGATTATGCATTTTGGATGTTTAATGTTAACACCTCATGCATGCTGTGACTCCATTACTGATGCAATGTATGTGATGTCAATACCTGATGTATTAAGCAGCTCAAAGATCTTGGACGTGGTGCGTGTGGACACTGCAGCCTTGCCCTCCATCTCCGCGGCCCTGGCCCCGTCTCCTGATGTGATCCTGTCCTTGGATCGGATGAGCACATGTCCAGGCTGGTCCAGCAGCTCGTACACCTCTTTGGTCTTTCCCTCAATCACCTTGTTACCCAGCTTTAACTCTGTCCAGCAAAATCATAAGTCATAATTAACGATCAAATATTGCTTTATAATATAAAACGTATTTGAATGTAACTACATTTAATTCTGCACACAATATCTCCAGACATTCTCATTTTTGAGAAAGGGTTAGCTAATGGTAAAAGAAGAAAGTAATAATAACCTTGGGGGAATACTGATAATCTTTGGAGGTACTGTTTGCAATTTCATTTATTTTAACAAACATTACAACTGACAATCAGGGGGAACAGGATCAATGCAGATATTTCTTTAATAGTTTTGATCATCAATTAAACCATCTACAATACTTCACTGAAAGCATTAAGCATCACAATGTTTAGGTGATATTGTGTGGACAATCAAATAAACTAACAGATATATGTTCAAATATGAAATCCCTGATCATAAGTTATTATGAATTTTAATTAAACCATGTGTGTTAAGTAAGCACTATCATGCATTAGTTGACTAACAGACTAGGGCAGCTGGTGAGAATCATTGACCCGGGGTTAACAACGATCTACACAAAAATTATCATTATCTGGACAAATATTAAAATAAATAAAATCAGTGAGATTTTATCAATAAAATTTTGATATTTTTATGAACAGAGATGCAGCTAAACTCTGTTAGTACCAATGCCTCATAGCAAAGCAGCCATAGCCAACCTGTAACAGAAGTGGACCACATGCATGTATTGTCTTTACTTAAATGTCTTAATCCAGTCTTGGTGTTTGAAGCCAAATTTACTATTTAAAAAAAGTAGGTCTGTTAATTGTGAGGGACCTAATTATAAGAATCAATTCATTACCAATTCTTTACCTTCAACTAAATCCTCAATTCAATTCTAACCTAAGAAGTAAATTTCTGTCTTTAAAAAAATAAAATCAATTTGACCAAAATTGATGTTAGTAAATTTCAGCAAATAAAAGAAAAATGTAGCTCTCCCTTTGTTTGTCGCCGACATTTATATGTCTATGTGAGTGGAGTAGTCCGACTGCATTTAAAGGGGCCCAATCACCTGTAAAGCATGTTGAATTTTCTCAAGAATATAGCTTCTTCCCTCTAAAATAAACTTGTACCTACCAAAATATTGCCTTGAAACCATTTGCTTATTCCTTTAAATGAGTGTTAGAAACAGTTGACCGGGCCTATCACAAGTGTCAACATAAACACAGTGTGTGGGACTTGGTACATCGCTCAGCCAAAACACGTGCCAGTCGTGAGGTGCCCTGACTGACTTGGCCCAAAAATGTAAAACATGTTCCCGCAGGGTGAAACATCACGTGCTAAGGCTCAATTGGAACTCTGGTCATGCTGCTTTTTTTATGGTAAACAAACACACATAGACCGTGTTTACAAACACACAGAGCTATAACAAGGTATCAAACAGCCATTTGCAAGTTACTGAGACTGTGTGATGAGATGGATTTAGTGGGAAACTTTTGTACAAAGCAAAACTGAACTGATACTGTGAAAGAACAGAAATAATATTGCCCCTGATTATGTCCCTTTACAGTAGATTTAGGGCACACACAAAATAAAGAGCTTCAACTTCACAAACTGCTTTGTCAAATTTGAGGGCTCACAAAAGAAATTGTGATGGTAAATATACCCATCTGTTACTGAATTTACTGTAAGCACTGTTAATATTAATCACAGTCATGTTTGTCAAAGCCATCGATGATCACATCAGTGGAATATATCAACCTCTAACCATTTATAGCTAAACAAACTTTTTTCTTCTTATATTCAATGCATTATGTATATTTATGTGCCACCTATCACATTTTCCACATTTATCCGGTCTTTATTTATGGGTGTATACATACAAACATTTCCGTCATCACAAATACTGATCCTTTAGTTAAGCAGTTCATCAGATTCTTAAAGAAAGAATACAATATATATAACCCCCCCCCCCCAACAAAAGGGGGGGGGGTACCTCAAGGCTTTGGTTGTTTACATAACCTTGGCCTAGTTTCGCTGGTGTCGTAATCAGCTGATAAACAATTTACGCCCAGAGGGTTTTGCACCCTGCCCGACCCCCCACGTCAGGTGATTGACCCCGAAATAACCCTTCACGGGATCACTGACCCTCGTGATCACCCACTCGCATCCGATCAAACCTCGTGCGTGTCTTGGCAGTCGACTTACTTAAAACATCTACTCACACTGGTCAAAAGCCATAAAAATCACTTCTGAATTCATGTTTAAATTTCCCATTCACACTACAAATGAGAAAAAATATGACCAAGTGGGTCACAGCATGTCATTGTCACTATAGCGTCAGTACTTTGTGGTCCATAGCAGGGGGTATCAGACCAGAATTTCAAAGTGATTACTACTGACAGTATTGCCACTCTAGTATTGCCTACCACAGTCCATACTATTCAAGTTATCTTGGAGCAGTTTTCCGGACATTTCACGACACGAATCATGTGCTTGCTAAACTGCTAAAACAGCTACTGAACTAGCAAACTTTGTTCTTCAGTGTATGGAGATTTAAAAAGTAAAACTACACGTACAATTAATACAATTTGCACTGGGGAATAAACTGAACAATAAATAGCATACCTGCCATCGTTGCTCGTGATATTCAGCAAGATCTGAAAACCTGAGAAGCTGCTCTCACTGCACCGCGAAGCACGTGTACCGGTGTCACCGAAATAGGTCGTGAACCTGTTTAGTTAGGGTCGACCGGATGAACCATTTTTTATTGCAGGTAATGATTGTCGGGGGAAAGTTTTTATTATTCCTTTATAACAATCCAGGCAAATATTGATCAGCATTGGCATATCAAAAGGGTTCATTAAAAAATATATGACTCAATTTAAAGAGAAAAAAATCAGCTTATTTTTTCCAAATAGTTGGTTACAAAAAGCCCACTTGCCTAAACTGGAGCTGACACCCCTCTGAAATAAATGGGTCAAGTCTACTGTCTGATGGTCGATAATATGTGAAATTTTCATTGACGCGGCCGTAATGAGTGAACTCTATGACACCCAGGCCAAACTAGTAATGGAGAATAAAGAAATAGTGAACGGTATGGCAGCGGAGGCGACGGGTCTGCGGGAGGCTTGTGGTGTGTTCGGGTGTGTGGCCGCAGGGGAATGGCCGTCTCAGGTGGACATCGGTCAGATCATCTGTCTTGGTCTGATCGGACTACAGCACAGGTACTGAGGTAGATCTGGTAGATCTGTTATCTGGTCCTGGGAAACTTCACGCAGTCCCTCCAGTACATTCCGTCACACAATGTGTGAACGCTAAAGCCTTTTATGTTCTATACTGTAGACTAATGTAACAAGTCGTAGACATAGTAAAGACAAGTACATGTAGAGAGCTGGCACGCCTGTGTAGACCGTTACCTCACCAGGCAGGGGTATTCACCAAGCTTGCATCACTGCAGCCTTTGAAGTTGAGTGCACTCGCTGGGCTTGAGGCATGCTGGGCTTTGTGGCATTGTCAACACAAAGTAGGTCTTAAAGGCAACTATAGTAAAACGTTTATGAATAGGGCTTCTGACATGTCCCATGCAGTCATGTACATACTTGTTGTCTAGTTTACATAGAAACTGGCAAAGAGTATATATGAAGTATTTAAGACAATATTTATAATATCACTGAAGAATTTTTGCCAAACAGAAGTCTGAACTCTCCACATCAGGAAAACAAATTTAAATTTCCCATGTTTAATAGAAAACTTTCCCATGTTTAAATACCAAAATCAATTTGTTTGTATATAATTCTCACTCATTCCACAGCATGACTAATTTAAATTAACATACTTATTGTTACTTCTAATACACATAAGATTTAGTATTTGAATATGTGAATTATTTTTTTTTTATATTTATGTATACTATTAATAACTTTATAAAATTTATTAACTTCTTTATTGTTCACTGTCACAAAAGGCCTTCCTATATATATATTGTTTGTAACTACAAAAAGGCATGTCCTATGATATACTTTTTTCCTGAATTAAGACATACAGAGTGAACATTTACTATTATAATAATATGTTCTGCAAATATATTTTAACTTTTTATTGCATATCAAGATCCATAACTAGATGTATGCAGTTATTTTTATTCAAATGGTGTTGAACTGGCCTTAAACAGTAGCTGTACCTGTACCTAGGTACTCTATGAAAATAGTGTACCTGACACTGTGCCTGACCCGCCATCTCACAAGTACTGAACCTGTACCTAGATACTGTTACATTTGGCTGGCCCCAACCCTGCTATATTAAAAGTCAGTTTTTCAATGACTATTGCTTGAAATTTGCCATGCTCAATAAGTAGATTAGTGGGGTCATATCTAATATTTTTGCTCAAGTTCATAACTGATTTTTTTTGCCTGCTTAGTCTAACTTGGAGTCATGTGATATTTTCAGGTCTGCAGGCATTATTTCTTACAATAATATTGAGAAAGAGAACATTTGATGGATTTATTTCAAATTCCTCATTGAAAAATTGAACAAAATCAGGCAAAAACTGTGACTAACAAAAGTGAAATTTCACTTTAACTGGTCCGTTTAAAAAAATAATTTCTCAATAATTGGTATGTGAAAATTAATAATTTGGTATGGTTGTTAATCTGTGATATATCTAGAGCTTTGGATTGAACTGAACTGGTACCAGGGATCTTATTACTTTGAAATTTTCACCTTTCTGACAGAAAGGGATCAATACAGGTTTGCCTTTCTACAGAAAATATTGCCTTTCCCCTAAAGATGCATCCTACCATCATATCAAACTTTAGTTACACTTAGCTCAGTGTAAACCTAATTCTGCCATCTTACATGCCATCCTACATGCACACTTGAAGAACTGAATGTTTTCAATAGTAACACTGTTATATCAGAAACATATTTGTGCAGTGAAACTAACCCAGGAAAATATGGGAGATGAGGGCCTAAATGCTTGAAAGTATAAGAAATTATAGACCATTTTTATTGGAAAATATAAGAAATATAAGGAGTTAAGTGGATGACCACTTGAAAATATTTTGTTTTTGTGTCATGTTTGTAACTACTTAACACCTACTAATGTGGAAAACATCAAGGTGTTCACCTTTCAAGCGGATTGGTTCAAAATGAAAAATGCCTTTCCTTGCACGTGTTTGCCTGTCTGAGACAGGCTGAGAGGCGATATTATGACCCCTGGGTACTATCAACTATAATTTCCTGTAATGGCTGTTTTGAGACTAAATAAGTAGTCCATATCCATCATCTGTATTTTCTGTATAGATCTATACTGTTTGTATGTACCAATCAGTATGAACCCCAGTTTAAATATTCTGTATTGATGGATTCTTGATTAGTAAAGGTATCCTTTTTCACAAGCCATTCCAAAGTATACAGGGTTTCCACTTTTAAAAAATATTTATTTAAAATATAAATAATTTTAAATAAAGATAGAAAATAGATGGATAAATATTTCACGGAAATGATCCAAGAGACGAGCTCTCTCAAGTTTATTCAAATGGTTTGGCTTTTGGCTGAGTTACAGGAATTTGAACTTAGTCATTTGGCCAAGTACGCATACTAATATACAAAGTTTTGTGCAAATGTTGGTCACATGACTTGTATTTGAAACTGGGGTTTTTGTGATGCCACTGACATCGACCTGTTTTTTTTACGGGCAAAAAACCTAGTAATTTTAGCCTCTTTCAGCTTAAAAATGTTTTATGATGAAATTTTCAAGCTGAATTGTTCAAATTTTCACAAGAATCATTATTGGGTAGGGTTCTTTTATTTGTATAAGAATAGATTGGGTTCATTGATTTTTTTTAGAGTCCGAGATAGCTGAATTGGTCTTGTGGCCATTAATAAGCCTATTCCAAAGTAAGTGCTGCAATAGTCTTCTTCTGCAAAACTGTTGTTTTCAACTTCTGTAACATTGCACAAAAAGTAAAGGTGGCTTTTTTAAATTTTATTCAAGTGATTTTTGGCAGATTTATTGGACTTTAAACAATGAAAGGCCTTTGAGATACGTTGGTAAACAAAGCTAGTATGGTAGACTTATTGTATTAACAAAATGAGTTCTTTGAGTATATAAGCTGAGCTGTACAGGCAACATAAATACTTTGTTCCATATCCAGCTTATGTGTAAGATGAATAAAACATATCTGTATTCTGATTTTGCTTTCGAAATCATCTGTTATTATTCTAAACATATTGATAAGAAATTCTTGTGAATATGTCAGCTTGAAAAAAGCATCGTAGCCAAAGTCTTTCAGTATGTGTGAACAGATTTACCAACAGGCCAAGATTGTGTATGTATCTATTAATATTAATAGCTTGGTAGACCGCCAACTATTTCAGATTTAGCAACAGGCCAAGTTTCTGTCTGTATCTATTTATAGCTTTTGCAGACTGCCAACTTTATCCGATTAAGCAACAGGTCAAGAGTTCAGTCAGTACAGCCAAATACAGGCCAAGAGTTCACTCAGTGCAGTAGCTGCAGCTGGCAATTTGTTCCGGTTCACTCAGGGCAACTGCCAGCTGGTCAGCTTAGTGCACCTGACCCAAGGGAAGTTTGATGTTTTGGTGTGAAATTTTGACTTGTCCATGCATCTTTGATGGCTTTCTCATACACAAGACTGGTGGTGCCACCTACAGTGATATTTGCATAGTGTATGTCCAAGCTTATGTCTCAGGGGGATTTGATATATCATCCTGAAATTGTGCATATTTATACATCTAGGATAGCTTTGTCACATACAAGACTGATGGTGCCAACTACAATCATTTTTGCACAGTGTATATCCCTGTTTATTTTTCCGGAGGGATTTGACATATCAGCTAGAAATTGGGCATATTCATACATCTAGGATAGCTTTGTCATATACAAGATTTATGGCACCACCTGCTTGTTGTTTTGGGTTTCATACATCTGTGCACATAGTTCAAGAGTGGTTTAAAGTATCTGCTTGAAATGCAGCATGTCCATACATCTTTAATGACTTTCTCATACACAAGACTTGTCGCAGCACCTAAAATCATTTGTCTGTTGTGTACATCCATACCAGTTTTTCAGGAGGGATGTTTGTGTAATTAGTGCTTGTACTTGAATTCAAAATGTTTAGTAGTTGCATTGTACACACATGTACTTGAAAAATTAATCAAGTACTTTTCACATAATGGTCAAGCATGCTATCATGAAAGCATTATTCCTGATGTATATCCAATTGCATAGGTTTGCATTAGGCCTGTAGGCCTTGTTTTAATATTCAAAAAGTTATGAATGAGTCATAAAATTTGAGAATGCTTTCAGAATATCTTAATCTGTCACTAATGACAATGGTATAATTTTCTTGGAAGTAATCAAAAATGTTAACAAAAATTTCCTGTAACTCCCGTCCTCGCCAAAAAACACCAAGATCCCCTCAATATGGATTAAACACAAAGTCAGCAAGTTTACAGCTGAGTTATATTTATTCCCTCACCAGGGGACAAGAGAGTGCTGGCATGGTAACCAGTTACGGAGATAATGCTTACGAGATGAGCCAGCACAAGGGCATGGGCCTGGTGGGAACGATATTCAAGGATGACAGCCTTCACAAAATTAACGGCAACTTGGGCATTGGTAAGTTGTTAATACCACTTGATTACCATCAACATCTGCCAAAATTAATGTTTTAAGTTCAGCTGACCTGATGTTGATTGTCTGTTCATCCATCTTTCCATTATACAGGCAAGTTTGGATACTGTTGGACCTACTGATTTGAAATTTGACATAAAATTAAATGTATATTATTTCATAACAAAACTTTAACAAAGGTCACTGAAGGGTTACACTTTTTTCTAGTTTAAGTGCTGTTTATAACTTACCTTGAGTCTGACCCTAGGTAATCTGAGCTTTAGCAATCACCGGGTTTTCGGGTGTCTGGTTGTCTCTAAACAGGGCACAAATCATAATCATTTGATCCAGGACATCTGGTTAGGTCCTTGGTAACTGTGACCTATATTCTGATATACACATGTATTGTGTGGTTTTAGCACTTAGAAAATCACACCAATGTTACTGTTTTGGGCTGCAAAACAATATTTTTGCATTAAAACCAAAAACTGAAACATTGTGCATCATCTGCCCATATGTCATTGTCACTATGCAAAGTATGAATAAAACTGGCCTAGGCAATTATTTTCAAAACTGTTGCGGACACAATTACATGCTTTAATGTTTCTATGGCTTCAGGACACACTAGGTACTCCACTGCTGGTGGATCAGAACTAACCAATTGTCAGCCATTTGTGGTGGAAACGTTACACGGAAAGATAGCTGTGGCTCATAACGGTGAACTTGTCAATGCTAATCCTCTTAAACAAAAGGTAGGTCAGTAATGTGTTCAAGCATTCTGAAGGTGGTCTGTGTAATGTGGTCATCTCTGCTTTTTCAATTCACACACTTTCAGGAGCTCAAAAATTGGTGTTATATTAGGTGTATATCATGTGAAAGTACTGCCCTTTGCTTCAGAACAGATTAAAGTATATTATTTTTAGCTCAGCTGACTATAAGTCATCTGAGCTATAGTCGTGGTCCATTGTCCGTCGTCCGTCCGTCTGTCCGTCCGTCCGTCCGTCCGTCCGTCCGTCCGTAGATGTGGCACGTTTTGAAACCGTAAGACCTAGGAATCCAAAATTCAGCATAATGTTAGATGTCCCCAAGATCTCCTACCAAGCCGAAAACTGGGTCTTTGCGACTTCGTTCCTTTGAGAAATTAAGGAAAAACCTCAATTTTTTATTAAAATCCTATTTTCACACTTCAGGACTGCCTAATATCAAAACCACTCATCTGATTTTCCTCATATTTACCATAAATATTCTTCTATATAGTTCCTATGTACATGCCAGAAATTAAGTCTGTTAAGTATAAATTCTTTAAGTTATTGGCCCAAACATAATGGACTTTGTAAAAAATCAGGAAAAATATTAACTCACTTAAAATGAAAAATTTTGAAACTAGAGTCTATTTTCCTAAGTATATAACTATGTTTAATTAAAATTCAATTGTTTACCCAAAATTAGATCTGAATTTTGTAAATTTTTTAAGTAATTAGCATAAAAATAAAATCAGTACCTTAAATTTTGCCAAACTTTGATCATGGCACGTTTTTTTCCTGTAAGTACCATTGATTTAATTTTCACAGCATGTAAACATAAATATTTAATTTGTTTAAATCTGAAATTTGGAAGTATAAGCTTGAAAATTAAGCTAGTTATTGACTTTTTTCTTGAGGCTCTATTGTAGACATTTGCTTTGATTACAGATTACAGATGCAGGGTCCCACTCCAGGTCACTGGAAGTCAGCTATGCCAGGGTTTCTGATTTGTTACAGTCACTGGGGAAGATCCCCTGCTGTTACAGGTGTACAGTTATTCTCATATCACCACCCAAATCACCCCCCCCCCCCCCCCCCCGCAAACCCAACCCACCAAGTGTTATGCAGTATTGTTATTGTTTTCACTGTATCTCCTTAATTGTTATGCTGTTTCCACTCTGATATGCAAAAACTTTCCTTGAAAAAGTAATTCAAGGTGTAATCCAGAAGATGCAATGTTGTGTAATGTAGCATTTTTAAAGAAATCATTTTTCTTTTAAATGATTTTACCAATCATAATGGAACCCATCAGTATGCTTAAATTATGATAAAATATGAAGCACATTATCGATAAATAAAGACACATTAAAAATTGTGAAATCTAAATCAAGTATTGTTTTTAGATATTTATTGTTTTGCAGATTTTAAAGATATATTTTTGTTGTAAAAAATAAATAAACATTTGTATGCATGATGTGGTGTTATCTGACAAGATTGAGATTTATGATGATGCAATTGAGAATTATGAATCAACTTTTATATTCAGATATATATGTTATATTGAAAATGTATAGAAATATAAACTTAAATAAAAAAAATGATAAAAAAATGAGGATTTATTACAAACATTTGTTCATTATTTTCCTGCATCAACAGAATTTGAGATCAGGCTTTGTTTGCCATGTTTTATGTTGTTAATTAGTTATATTTCAACTATACATTTCATAAAAAAACATATATTTAATAATATATATTATACAAAAAAAAGATTCCATTGAACAAATGTGTAAACTACTGAAATGTCAACAGTTAATCGAAAAGCCAACTAATGATCATGGTAATTGTACAGATCATTTGTTCACAAACTGCTCACATGCTTCAGTTTCAACATTAGGAAACACAAGGTCAGGTCACAAAATATTATTTGCAACAATTTCTTGCTCATCAATACAAACCAATCATATAAACCAACCATGGCCTTTATTACCTCTTCCTCTTACACTTTATCTCCATTTGATATTATTTTAGATTTTTACCTTCAAGGTTAACGTCAGCTGAGCACAGTGACCCATAGGTCCCTTGTTTTACTTTTAAATATTCAGTTCATTTGGCACTAAATATTCCATGAATGGAATCTATATGTAAATGTTTGGATCTGAGATCTGTCTCATGACCATTTGTAATCAATATTTTAGTCAGTCCTGATAAAATTTCAAGCTGCTGCTCTAAGACCCCTTGATGTGTACATCTGAAAACTGAGAAGTACAGTTCATTATTTGTATAAAGATTATGGTTTGGAAAGTTTTCCTATACTGGTTAAGTTAATCTAGATTTTTAAATATTTTAATTCATTTCAGATCTTTTAATAAAAAATAATTTATGACGGCAAACCTCTTACAGATTCAGAAAAACCTCTGGACTACCCCACCAGAGTGATATTTTATTAATAAGAGACAACTTTTTGCAGCTTATATTTACAATTTGATAGGTCAAAATGGAAGGATTTCAGCCAATAATGGCTGTCAACTATCAACTTAAATTTGATATATGTGTAACCATTAACTTTTGTTTTATAATTTCTTTAAAAAAGTAGCATTTTTTTTCAGAAATCTCTAAATTTTATGTTCCACCATGCCAAGAATGTTCTAGCTTTCATTTTTAAGAGGCAACAGAGCAACAGTTTTTTAATCAGGAAGAACTGAAACAATGTTTAAACACAGTTCTGATACCTTCAGATTCTGAGCTGAAAGATTAAATTCCTGATGTATGAAGCAGAAATCTTAATAAACCATTTAAACCATTTCATCACTGTATTTCATTTTTCTAACATTTTAATGATTATTGGTGCATTCTGATACCTGTATTTTCCAGTTTTATAAGTATTGTGTGTTGGACAGGTCCTCCGTCATGGAGTGGGTCTCACCACAGGATCAGACAGCGAGTTAATCACACAGTTGTTAGCATTGTCACCACCAGATGGTGAGCCTAATGGGCCAGACTGGCCAGCCAGGTGAGAGACAACAGGTTGATTATTTATATTTGCTAAAATTGATTTTAAGTCTTCACTATCCAAAATGAATTACAGGAACTGCTCTCTTTGGGCTTGGTGTGACTGCATGGAATACAGTTGAAGATCAATTTCATAGATTCTAATGTATCTTGAAATTGATCTGTTTTGTATCTAAATGATTTATACTATTGTTGATACAAATACAATGCACATGTAAATCACTACAGGTTGACTATACTGAATATCTGACAAAACCATGTATGTCAGTTCAGACAAAGCTGGAATACTGAGAGTAGCTGTGTGGCAGTTTCATGGTCAGCTGATGGTGCCAGGCTTATCTTTATTGCTGATGCCAGCAAGGCCACCTAAAGAACACAATAAACTGAGAGGTTGTACTAATCATATCAGTTACATTCAGTGATGTACGTTTCCAAGACGGCCTTAAATTATGTAGTATATAGTAAACCTAAATAAATATCAGCAGAAAAAATCAGTAGCCACATAACGGGGAGTAGTTGTACCCTCACACTGTTTCAGGATCAAGCAGCTGATGATGGAGACCTGGACTGCCTACTCCCTGGTCGTTATGCATCAGGATACCGTGTACGCCGTTAGAGATCCCTTTGGTAACCGGCCGCTATGTATCGGGAAACTGCTGGGTGTTGGCTTTCACTCGGGTAACTATGCAGTATTTGAACACTATACCCTCAACCTAGTAACCCTGCAGTGTCAGAACACCTTGAGCAACCCACTAACCCTGCAGTCTCAGAACACCTCAACCCAGTAACCCTGCAGTCTCAGAACACCTCAACCCAGTAACCCTGCAGTCTCAGAACACCTCCACCGACTAACCCTGCAGTCTCAGAACACCTCAACCCAGTAACCCTGCAGTCTTAGAACACCTCAACCCAGTAACCCTGAAGTGCCAGTCTCAGAACACCTCAACCCAGTAACCCTGCAGTCTCAGAACACCTCAACCCAGTAACCTTGCAGTCTCAGAACACCTCAACCCAGTAACCCTGCAGGCTCAGAACACCTCAGCCCAATAGCCTTGCATTCTCAGAATTTCTTAACCAAGTAACCCTGCAGTCTCAGAACACCTCAACCCAGTAACCCTGCAGGCTCAGAACACCTCAGCCCAGTAGCCTTGCATTCTCAGAATTTCTTAACCAAGTAACCCTGCAGTCTCAGAACACCTCAACCCAGTAACCCTGCAGTCTCAGAACACCTCAACCCAGTAACCCTGCAGGCTCAGAACACCTCAGCCCAGTAGCCTTGCATTCTCAGAATTTCTTAACCAAGTAACTCTGCAGTCTCAGAACACCTCAACCCAGTAACCCTGCAGTCTCAGAACACCTCAACCCAGTAACCCTACAAACTCAAAACACCTCGCCCAGTAGCCTTGCATTCTCAGAATTTCTTAACCAAGTAACTCTGCAGTCTCAGAACACCTCAACCCAGTAACCCTGCAGTCTCAGAACACCTCAACCCAGTAACCCTGCAGACTCGGAACACCTCAGCCCAGTAGTCTTGCATTCTCAGAATTTCTTAACCAAGTAACTCTGCAGTCTCAGAACACCTCAACCAAGTAGCCCTGCATTCTCAGAACATCTCAACCCAGTAGCCCTGCATTCTCAGAATTCCTCAAACAAGTAACTATGCACTCTCAGAACACCTCAGCCCATAAACCCTACAGTCTTAAACCTGTCATTTTAATACAAAAATGTGTTTTAAGACACTTAATATTATCTATATCATATTCTGTGAAAACTGTTTTTAGAGACTGTTTCTATTAGCTCAGCTGACTATAAGTCATCTGAGCTTTCAGTCATGGTCCTTTGTGTGTTGGCTGTCTGTCTGGAGTTCTGGCCAGATGTCTGTTAACAGGGCACGTTTTGAAACAGTTAGACCTATAATTCTAAAACTCGACATAGAGTTGGATGTGAAACTGGGTCACTGCGAATTCATTCCTTAAAGAAATTAAGGAAAAACCAATGTTTTCCAGTAAAAACCTATTGTTACACTTCGAAACTGCCCACTATGAAAACTGTTGTTGCTGATCTTTTCATATTTTCAATAACCATTTATGCATATATTTTGTACATGCCAGAAATAAGGTCAATATTGCGTAAATCTTTGAAGTTATGGGCCCAAACATAAAACACTTTGTCAAAAATCAGGAAATATATTTACTCAATTCATATGATAATTTGTTAAGGTAGAGGGCTTATTTCTAGCATATATCTATATATATTCAACTTAGTTTAATAGTATTCCAGCAATTAGATCAAAATTTCATAAAATTATTATATATAACTTAATTTTGTAAAATTAAGTTATTAGCATTAATGTAAAATAATTACATTAAATTTTGCCTAAATGTTGAATATGGAACATTTTCAAGCATATATTTATATTCAACTTAGTTTTAATCATATTCCAGAAATTAGATCAAAATTTTGTAAATATTTTAAGTTATTAGCATTAATGTAAAAATCATATGTTAAATTTTGCCCAAATGTTGACTATGGAACATTTTCACATGATGGACAGATAAGGTTTTAAGCTAATAAAACCTGAAAATTAAAAGAAATTGTTGAAAAAGGGTCTCTTTTATTCAAATTTTTACACACCATGTCAAGTGTTGTTTACATTAAGCAAACCCAGCCCAGTCAGAGATGCTTCACTCTAAGCATATCCCTTTACTCAGCTAGGCTTCCATTTTGGATTTTGTGTTGTATCACAAACAGTTACAATGATTAAAATGTACTTGTAGTTGTGTACACAAAGTGTTGTATTGCTATAAAAGTGTGGATGATCATAATATTAGGAATTCCTTACTTCAGAAGAGTACAAACTTTTGGTTCTTTCTTGAAAGAGTGATGTTAAATCTTAATTTCACAATTAAATTCAAATTGAGTTTATGCTCATTTAAACAGGAAATTTTGATTGTTTACTACATTTTATTTCAGTTTATAAATGTGTATTATAATGCTTCAGCTTATGTCCATTGTTATATAATTTTCAAGGATTTGTATGTTCCCAGTGGATATATTTACAAATACATGTTTGTAATTGTGAAAGATTCCTGCATCTTTCATGTATTCCATAAAATTGAACAGTCAACACAACCACTAGGATTTTATACAAATTTTATCAGAATCAGTTTCAGCTGAGCCCCATGACCCACAGTTCCCTTTTTCTGTTACTTTATAAATCTGCTTCAGACATTGTTTATGTGAAAGTTGAAGCTAATAATTTTAAATAATTAAAGATCTCAATTTGTTGGCTCTAAACTGACATTAGATCATGAAGCTGCTATATATCAGTATAATCAGAATCTTTTTTTTTGGTTAATTGAGTTACCAAGTATACATGCAGGGTCTTATTCCTCCATACTGCATTCAGGAATTGAACCTCTATGTGCAAGATACAGCTGACCTTTTTTGTGATGTTTTTGTATCAAACAGAAGTGAAAGAGTTAGAAGAATGTGAAGGCTGGGTCGTGTCATCAGAGTCCTGTTCATTCCAAGCAATAGGTGCCAAATATTACAGAGAAGTCCTTCCAGGTGAGCAATAGGTGCCAAACATTACAGGGAAGTCCTTCCAGGGAGCAATAGGTGCCAAATATTACAGAGAAGTCCTTCCAGGTGAGCAATAGGTGCCAAACATTACAGGGAAGTCCTTCCAGGGAGCAATAGGTGCCAAATATTACAGGGAAGTCCTTTCCAGGTGAGCAGTAAGTGCCAAATATTACAGGGAAGTCCTTTCCAAGTGAGCATTAGGTGCCAAATATTACAGGGAAGTCCTTTCCAGGTGAGCAGTAGGTGCCAAGTATTACAGGGAAGTCCTTCCAGGGAGCAATAGGTGCCAAATATTACAGAGAAGTCCTTCCAGGTGAGCAATAGGTGCCAAACATTACAGGGAAGTCCTTCCAGGGAGCAATAGGTGCCAAATATTACAGGGAACTCCTTTCCAGGTGAGCAGTAAGTGCCAAGTATTACAGGGAAGTCCTTTCCAAGTGAGCATTAGGTGCCAAATATTACAGGGAACCTTTCCAGGTGAGCATTAGATGCAAAATATTACAGGAAGTCTTTTTTAGGTTAGCACTAAGTGCCAAGTATTACAGAGAAGTCCTTTCCAGGTGCGCAGTAAGTGCCAAGTGTTACAGGGATGTCCTTTCCAGGTGAGAAGTAAGTCCCAAATATTACAGGGAAGTCCTTTCCAGGTGAGCAGTAAGTGCCAAGTATTACAGGGAAGTCCTTTCCAGGTGAGCAGTAAGTGCCAACTGTTACAGGGATGTCCTTTCCAGTTGAGCAGTAAGTGCTAAGTGTTACAGGGATGTCCTTTCCAGATGAGCAGTAAGTACCAAGTATTACAGGGATGTCCTTTCCAGGTGAGCAGTAAGTACCAGATATTACAGGGAAGTCCTTTTCAGATGAGCAGTAGGTGCCAAATGTTTCAGGGAATTCCTTTCTAGGTGAGCAGTAAGTGCTAAGTATTACAGGTGAACAATAGGTGCCAGGTATTTCAGGGAAATCCTGCTAAGTATTACAGAGGAATCTGTGGAAATCTGTCATTTTCTATTATTTTAAACTGACCATTAGAATAATATTTTCTACCAAATAATGAATATTTAGAACAGCAACTTCAGATGTTAAAGATGTGTACTGAATATTGCAGTTGATTATTCAGTGTCTTAACCACACACTAATCAGGGAATTTAAAATATGCAGGGCACACTCCAATCAGGGTATGTCTAAACAATAAAGTCAAAGTATGCAAGGTATAATTAATCATCTCTTGATGCCTGTGTTGTTTTTACAGGTGAAATAGTGAAGATTACGAGGGATGGTGTGAAGTCCCTCTGTATCGTGCCAAGACCAAACGATGTTCCATCAGCATTTTGTATTTTTGAGTATGTTTATTTTGCCAGACCAGACAGCTACATACAAGGTGAGCTGATCATCATGTGTCAAACATATACCTACTATATATAATAAAGAAGACCACATTTTTACAAATGTCCATTTTGGGTGCACACTTCTAAAATCATGTTTCATAATCACAAGAAAACTCTTCCCTCAATCCTGGGACTCTTTTACCTCATTTCGATCACTATATACATTTTCCAGGGGCAGAAGAAAGATGATAGATCAGGTGTTACACAAGTAGTACCTGAATATGTAGTAGTGTAACTGGGCTATTTCAGTTAAATCTCTTACACTTCATTACATAAACTTATGATAGACTGAAAGTCATCTGAGCTCTAGTGATGGGCCTTTGTCAGTCATATCTTTTTCAGGCCAGCAGGCTGGATGCATGCTTTAATAGGGCATAAAAACTGTATCTGTTAGACTTAGAATCTTCCGACTTAAAATCCAGGAAGTTTCTTGAAAATACTCCTCAGGAACCCATAATTGTATCTGCCAAAACATAGTTTTGCGGATACTATGTTTGTAGCCCACCGCCGCCACTGCAGCATAGGTGTCCGGAGAACTCCTCAGTAACCAATTGGCAGAATTTTATGAAACCCGGGATTATGTTCGGGTCACATGTGAACTGCTGCGCCCCGATTTTGTTTTGACCTCTGACCTTTCCTCTCTGCCCAGCGTCCATTTGTGTGTCTGTTTCCTTACATAAACCCAAATATCTAGGGAACCGTTTGATCAATCAGGAAAATTTTTTTTGTACAAATGTAGCCCTTGGATAGCTTTATAACAAACACAAAAAATGGTGGCGCCACCTGCAACCATGTTTGCACAGTGTCCATCTGTACATCTGCCTTGGGTTAAAATCACTCATATCTCTGCAGTGGTTTGACTTATTCACCTGAAATTAGGCATGCGTATACATCCTGGATAGCTTTCTTGATTTTTTGACAGGTTGCGCCACCTACATTCTAGTTTACGCTGCAGACATCCAAGCTCATATCACGGGAACCGTTTGACTGATTGGGCCAAATTTTTGCATGTGTATAGATCTCACATAGCTCTTTGTCATACACAAAACTGGAGGGGCCACCTGCAACCATTTTTGCACAGTGTCTGTTTTTTTGTCTGCCATGGGCTAAAATCACTCATATCTCTGTAGTAGTTTGACTTATCTGCCTAAAAATTTTGCGTGTTTTTACATCTTGGATAGCTTTCTCAATTTTTAGCTCAGCTGACTATAAGTCATCTGAGCTATAGTCGTGGTCCATTGTCCTTCTGCCCATCCGTCTGTCCGTCCGTAAGACTGGCATGTTTTGACACTGTTGGACCTACGAATCTGAAATTTGGCATACAGTTAGATGTCCCCAAAATCTCCTACCATGCCGAAAATTGGGCCAATAGGACTTCGTTCCTTCGAGATATTTAGGAAAAACCTCAATTTTTTATTAGAAATCTATTTTCATACTTCAGGACTGCCTAATATCAAAACCACTCATCTGGTTTTCTTCATAAATATTCCTCTATATAGTTCCTATGTACATGCCAGATATTAAGTCAGTATTATATAATTGAAAAAAAGTTATGGGCCCAAACATAATGGACTTTGTAAAAAAATCAGGAAGATATTTGGTCACTTAAGACCAAAAGTGTTAAAGGTAGGGACCTATTTCCAGTAATACAACTTTAATTAATCAAACTTTAATTGTATACCAAAAATTAGATCAAAATCTGTTAAATTTTTTTAAATATTGGCAAAAATATAAAATTGGTACCTTAAATTTTGCCCAACTTTGGCCACGGCACATTTTTTTCCTGTAAGTACTGTGGATTTAATTTTCACAGCATGTATACATAAGGATTTAATCTGTTTAAATCTGAAATTTGAAAATAAAAGCTGCAAAATTAGGCTAGTTATTGAATTTTTTTGGAGGCTCTTGTTGTATTCCCTTGCATTGTCAAGCAGTCCACTTTGATGACTGTAGGTCATTCAGTGCACATCTCTATGCTCCCCAGGCTGTTGGCATAATTTTAGATGTCCCCAAAATCTCCTACCATGCTGAAAATTGGGTCATTAGGACTTCGTTCCTTCGAGATATTAAGGAAAAAAACTCTGTTTTCCATAAAAAAAGCCATTGTTACACTTCAAGGCTGCCTAATATCAAAACCACTGATCTGTTTTTGATCATATGTAGAATTCACATTCTTTCATGCATTTTCTATGAACATACCAAAAATTAGGTCAGTATTGGGTATTATTTTGAAGTTATGGGCCAAAACATAATGCAATTTTTAAAAAAATCAGGAAATATATTTACTCACCTAACATGAGAATTGCTGAACCTAGAGACTTTTTTCCAGGAATATAACTTTATTTAATCAAGATTCAATTGTTTACCCAAAATTAGATCTGAATTTTGCAAATTTTTCAAGTTATTAGCATAAATAAAAAATCAGTACCTTAAATTTTGTCCAACTTTGGCACTGTTAATTTAATTTTCACAGCATATATACATAAGGACTTAATCTTTTAAAATCTGAAATTTCAAAGAAATTGATTGGAAAGAATAGCTTTTATTCATGTTTTCATACACCATGTCAAGTGTTGTTTACATCTAGCCCACCTAGTAGTACAGCCTTCACTTGCATTATGTAACCAACCCCAGGCAGCTTGCCTTGGGTCAGCTTGGCCACTACCAGCAGGCTTCCCCTCTGCCCTGCACTCCCCCCCCCCCCCCCAGATGGTGCATAAACTAGATGAATGTTATTATTTTCTGTATTTGATTCATTCTTATTCTAGGCTATGCTACATTTTAGATTTTGTATTGTACCACCAGGGTTACAATGATTAAAGTGTACATTTAATTGTGTCCACAAAGTGGTGTATTGCTATGAAAGTGTGGATGTTCATGGGATAAGTAATTCCTTACTTCAGAAGAGTGAAAACTTCACCAGGTGTGAAATTGACTATTAATTCCAGTAATAAATTAAAACTGGGATAGTAATTAGCACAATGATATTGTTTGTCCCTCATTCAACCAACAGTGTTTATACTTTATTTGAAAAGATGTTTTATTTTATCAAATTTACTGAATCTTTTATTTTAATTTTGGTGAATAAAATTAAGCATGTACTGAAAACTCTGATGTGCAAAACTTTTTAATAGTGATTCAAGGAATATTCTTGTAGATGCCATGTTGTGGCATTATTGTATCGCCAGACATAGTCTGGAGATACTATGGTTTAGGCACAGTCGCGCCGCTGCCGCCACAGAGATTTCTTTTGGGCACAATAACTCAAAAAATATTTCACGGATCTTTACCAAACTTGGTATATTTATAGATATGGGTGAGAGGACGACGCCTATTTAAAATGAGGTCATGACCTCAACAAGGAGAGTGACCTTGACCTTGAATAGGTTCAATTTTGGGGAAAATCACACAAATTCTTAAATATCTCAAGAAAACTTGCATGGATTGATCCCAAAATCAAGTTGATCGAAGATCATGGATAGGGTTGTCATGTTCCAGAAATAGTGGTGCCACCTGTTATTCTTTACTTGTTTTCATGCCGTTTAATATCCCCAAAATTGCTACTTGACAGTACTGTGAGCATTATAAGTCAAAAACTAATGGACAGATTTCTTTCATATTATGCAAATACATAGATATGGGTTATGGGATGATGTTTATTTAAATTGGGGTCATGACCTTTCCTATGAGAGTGGCCTTGACCTTGAATAATGCCATATATGGTGAAAATCACACAAAATCATTAATTGTATCCGCCAAAACAGAGTTTTGCGGATACTATGTTTTCAGCTGCACACCGCCGCCGCCGCCACGTAGGTGTCCAGAGAACTCCTCCAAAACCGCTGGGCGGAATTTTACGAAACCCGGGATTATGTTCGGGTCACATGTGAACTGCTGCGCCCCAATTTTGTTTTGATCTCTGACCTTTCCTCTGCGCTCTGCGTCCGTTTGTGCGTCTGTTTCCACACATAAACCCACATATCTCTGGAACCGTTTGACCGATCAGGAAAATTTTTTTGCACAAATGTAGCCCTTGGAGAGCTTTATAACATACACAAAAAATGGTGCCGCCACCTGCAACCATGTTTGCACAGTGTCCATCTGTTCGTCTGCCTTGGGTTAAAATCACTCATATCTCTGCAGTGACTTGACTAATTCAACTGAAATTCGGCATGCATACACATCCTGGATAGCTTTTCTGATTTTATGACAGGTGGCGCCACCTACATTCACGTTTACGCTGCAGACATCCAAGCTCATATCTCGGGAACCGTTTGACCGATCAGGAAAATTTTTTTGCACAAATGTAGCCCTTGGAAAGCTTTATAACATACACAAAAAATGGTGGCACCACCTGCAACCATGTTTGCACAGTGTCCATCTGTTCGTCTGCCTTGGGTTTAAATCACTCATATCTCTGCAGTGACTTGACTAATTCACCTGAAATTCGGCATGCGTACACATCCTGGATAGCTTTTCTGATTTTATGACAGGTGGCGCCACCTACATTCATGTTTACGCTGCAGACATCCAAGCTCATATCTCGGGAACCGTTTGACCGATCAGGAAAATTTTTTTGCACAAATGTAGCCCTTGGAGAGCTTTATAACATACACAAAAAATGGTGGCGCCACCTGCAACCATGTTTGCACAGTGTCGATCTGTTCGTCTGCCTTGGGTTAAAATCACTCTTATATCTGCAGTGACTAGACTAATTCACCTGAAATTCGGCATGCGTAAACATCCTGGATAGCTTTTCTGATTTTATGACAGGTGGCGCCACCTACATTCACGTTTACACTGCAGACATCCAAGCTCATATCTCCGGAACCGTTTGACCAATTGGGCCAAAATTTTGCATGTGTATAGATCTCGCATAGCTATTCATCATACGCAAAACTGGTGGCGCCACCTGCAGCCATTTTTGCACAGCTCCTGTCTGTTTGTCTGCCATTGGATAAAATCACTCATATCTCGGCAGTGGTTTGACATATCTGCCTAAAATTTTGCAGGTTTATACATTCCCGACAGCTCTCTTGATTTTATGACAGGTGGCACCACCTGCATTCTAGTTTATGCAGCAGATATCCAAGCTCATATCTTGGGAACCGTTTGACCGATTGGGCCAAAGTTTTGCATGTGTATAGTTCTCACATAGCTCTTTATCATATGCAAAACTGGTGGCGTCACCTGCAACCATTTTTGCTCAGCGTCCATCTGTTTGTCTGCCATGGGCTAAAATTACTCATATACATGTAGTGGTTTGACTTATCTGCCTTGAATTTTTCATATGTATACAACTTGGACGGCTTTCTGGATTTTGTGGTATGGGGGGCAACCTACATACACAATTTGGCTGCAGACATCCATGCTAATATGCAACACTCAATTTTCCCTTGCCACTCAATCCATGCCTCACTTCACCCGTTCCACTCTGATTTAGGCGGATACACGTAGTCGCTTGTCGACTACCCGTATTCTAGTTTCTCAATAAGGGATGCATGCATTGGTCCAAAAATCAACTTGACCAAAGATCTTGGATAGTAATGTCATGTACCGGAAACAGGTGGCACCACCTGTTATTCTTTTACTTGTTTTCGTGCCATTTAATACCCCATCATTGCCACTTAACAGTACATTTATAACCTGTGAGCATTATAAGTCAAAAACTAATGGACAGATTTCTTTCATATTATGCATATACATAGACATGGGTTATGGGATGATGTATATATAAATTGGGGTCATGACCTTTCCTATTAGAGTGGCCTTGACCTTGAATATTGCCATATATGGTGAAAATTACACAAAATCATTAATTTTAATATCTCATTAAGGGATGCATGCAATGGTCCTAAAATCAACATGTTCGAAGATCTTGTAAAGTATTGTCATGTACCGGAAACAGGTGGCGCCACCTATTATTCTTTTACTTGTTTTGTGCCGTTTAATACCCCATCATTGCCATTTATCAGTACTGTGAGCATTATAAGTCAAAAACTAATGGACAAATTTCTTTCATATTATGGATATACATGGATATGGGTTATAGGATAATGTTTATTTGAATAGGGGTCATGACCTTTCCAATGAGTGGCCTTGACCTTGAATATTGCCATATATGGTGAAAATCCCACAAAATCATTAATTTCTCAATAAGGGATGCATGCATTGGTCCAAAAATCAACTTGAACGAAGATCTTGGATAGTAATGTCATGTACTGGAAACAGGTGGCGCCACCTGTTATTCTTTTACTTGTTTTTGTGCCGTTTAATACCCCATCATTGCCACTTAACAGTACATTTATAACCTGTGAGCATTATAAGTCAAAAACTAATGGACAGATTTCTATATTATGCATATACATAGACATGGGTTATGGGATGATGTATATATAAATTGGGGTCATGACCTTTCCTATTAGAGTGGCCTTGACCTTGAATATTGCCATATATGGTGAAAATTACACAAAATCATTAATATCTCAATAAGGGATGCATGCATTGGTCCAAAAATCAACATGTTCGAAGATCTTGGAAAGTATTGTCATGTACCGGAAACAGGTGGCGCCACCTGTTATTCTTTTACTTGTTTTGTGCCGTTTAATACCCCATCATTGCCATTTATCAGTACTGTGAGCATTATAAGTCAAAAACTAATGGACAAATTTCTTTCATATTATGCATATACATGGATATGGGTTATAGGATAATGTTTATATGAATAGGGGTCATGACCTTTCCAATGAGTGGCCTTGACCTTGAATATTGCCATATATGGTGAAAATCACACAAAATCATTAATTTCTCAATAAGGGATGCATTGATTTGTCCAAAAATCAACTTGAAAGAAGATCTTGGATAGTGTTGTCATGTACGGGAAACAGGTGGTGCCACCTGTTATTCTTTTACTTGTTTTTGTGCCGTTTAATACCCCATCATTGCCACTTAACAGTATTGTGAGCATTATAAGTCAAAAACTAATGGACAGATTTCTTGCATATACATAGACATAGGTTAGGGGATGATGTACATTGAAATTTGGATCATGACCTTTTCTATGAGAATGACCTTTTCTATGAGTGTGGTCTGATGTTAATTGTTGCTGTAGATGGGGGGCCTATTCTTAAAGGGGGGGGGATTAATTGTCTGGGGATACTATGGCACCTGCGGTGCCAAGAAATATCTAGTTTTCTTTTAAATTCAGTTGATTTTAAAATAATAAAATATGTGTATGCATAATATGACCCAATATGAGCTACACTCTGGATATATGATGATTGCAACTTTTGCAACAATTCTAATATTTTAAGTTATAGTTTCAGTTTTTTACTCTGTATATATAATGATTGCAACTTTTGCAACAATTCTAATATTTTAACTTATACTTTCAGGTTTTTTTATTAAAAATTTATAAAACCTGTAAATAAAAAAAATGATTCAGATAAAAACTTCTTAATGAAAAAAGTGGATATGCTTAAAAAAATAGGATTATATATAAACTTAAATGCATTATTCCCTTGAAAGTGAAATAAAGGTATTAGTCCATTCTGTCCACTTGCCTGTCTATCTGTAAATTTTCATATGCATCACAGTATCTCAAAACTTTTACTGTTTTTCTTCATGACAGTCTTGTCAGAGTATTAGTTTGCAATCATATATTTAGAACTTTACTATAACCAAGTAGGAGGGCCCCTTTCCTCTTAGCTTTTCATATTCTTATATAAATGAAAAACATTACAATAGAATATTTCTACATCCACCTTCGTGCTGCCCTTACTTTTCCCTTCTCCAAACCCCATCCCAAAGTCAGCATCAGTAAGCAAGAACAAGATGAATCAGATATATTCATACTTTAATATTTTGTATAACTATTCGTCCATAGGTACCTATGTACATGCCAGAAATTTTGTCAATATTGTGTAATATGTAGACATAGTGGGCATCACAATAATGTACCTTGTCAAGACTAAAAAGATATTGTGTCATACAGTCACAAATTCATAAATCACTTCATCAGCATAGTTAATCATAACATCATATCTGTCAAATTGAAAGCTTGCAGACTACCATACACTTTAGATCCTTCAACAAATAGCCTTATCATCATTCTACTACTGCTTATTACTGCTGTCATTGCATTCATATTTGCTCAAATATATCACAATTTTCAACCCCTCCTAAATAAATAAAAAATAAACCACTATATTTGACTCTATTAATCCATCAGTCAGGTTATTTCATTTATCATTTACTCACATATTACATTACATTCCTTTATAATAGCCCAACATGTCCATGATGTTCATAAGCTTTATCAACTCGATATAGTATCACAGTGGAGAAACATTTATAGTCCAATCACGATCAGCTGAGTGCCGTGACCCATGGGTCCCTTGTTTTTGGCAGGTGGCACCACCTACATTTATGTTAACACTGCAGACATTCAAGCTTATATCTCAGGACTGGTTACACATATCCCCCTGAAATTTTGCATGTGTATAGATCTCGCATAGCTCATAATCATACACAAAATTGGTGGCGCCACCTGCCACTATTTTTGCACAAGTCCTTCTGTTTGTCTGATGTGGGATAAAATCACTCATATACATGTAGTGGTTTGACTTTTCTGCCTAAAATTTTGCATATGTATACAACTTTGACAGCTTTCTGGATTTATGGTAGGTGGCGCAACCAACATACACATTTCAGCTGCAGACATCCATGCTAATATGCAACACACCTCACTCTATTTCCCCTTGCCTCACTTCACCTGTTCCACTCTGATTTTGGCAGATACACGTAGTCGCTTGTCGACTACCTGTATTCTAGTTGTCCCCTGCTGTCACCTAAGGTGCTGTTGGCGGGAGACAGAAATGGTGAGCATCCGTCCGTCCTTCTTTCATAGAATTCTGTCATTTGATATTAACACAATAACATAGAAACAAATTAACATACAGTGCTGTCACCATACTCTCATCATAGTGGCAACTCATGAAATGCTAGGCCAAGATCGAATATGGATGACCTTGACACATTTTTCAAGGTCACAGAGGCGATCATGCTAAAATGATGTTAATGCAATCACTTAACAAGAATTTGAGGCACAGTCACCAAACTCTCAGCATTGACACTCTTCAAGAAGGGCTACTTCCACAACAGGAGAGGGACATACCAGATCTGTAACACAGATCAACGTTTTTTCTTGTTTGGTCACATTCTGTGAGCAATGTGGCAGAAATATGCTTTTAACTATCCTGTTAGTCAAGCCTGGTTTTAGTTTTCAAGGTTTCTGGAGAAATATTTTGTGTTAGTTTATCATACTGAAATAATGTACCTCATTTACGCCTGCAAAACTATTAACAGAACTTGCCTGTATTCTTTGATTTGTGGAAGATAGATTGCAGTATTTGACATTATATTATTTATGTTTATACAGATATACTCAAATGCTTGTTACTAAATATCTTGAGCAGGAAAAACTTCACCTGTCAGCTCCAAATATTACAGAAATATTGATCATGTGACAGGTATGTGTATGTAAGCTGCAGGTGATGTCGTATGTGTTGAAATGTTTTCTGTGTGCCAACCTGTCATATTCCAACCTGTCATATATAATATGTTGAAGTTCAGATGGTGCAAACCTTATTCAGTGTTGTAGGTCAGATGGTGTACACTGTATTCTGTGTGTTGTAGGTCAGATGGTGTACACTGTATTCTATGTGTTGTTGGTCAGATGGTGTACACTGTATTCTGTGAGTTGTAGGTCAGATGGTGTACACTGTATTCTGT
This sequence comes from Sipunculus nudus, assembly GCA_026874595.1. NCBI lineage: Eukaryota > Metazoa > Annelida > Sipuncula > Golfingiida > Sipunculidae > Sipunculus > Sipunculus nudus. The sequence continues at coordinate 60,325,799 of CM049315.1, read as the reverse complement.
GTTGTAGGTCAGATGGTGTACACTGTATTCTATGTGTTGTTTGTCAGATGGTGTACACTGTATTCTGTGTGTGTTGTAGGTCAGATGGTGTACACTGTATTTTGTGTGTGTTGTATGTCAGATGGTGTACACTGTATCCTGTGTGTTGTAGGTCAGATGGTGTACACTGTATTCTGTGTTGTAGGTCAGATGGGGTACACTGTATTCTGTGTTGTAGGTCTGATATTGTACTCTGTATTCTGTGTGTGTTGTAGGTCAGATAGTGTACACTGTATTCTGTGTGTGTTTTTAGGTCAGGTGGTGCACACTTTTCTGTGTGTTGTAGGTCAGATGGTGTACACTGTGCGTAAGCGATGTGGGCAGCAGCTAGCGAGGGAGGCTCCAGTGGAGGCAGATATTGTCAGCACTGTACCTGAGTCAGCCACACCTGCTGCTCTTGGCTTTGCACAAGAGGTACACTAAGTGAATGATCAGTTCATGTAATAAAAGATGATGGCCATTACAGCACATACCAGAGTATGCTCCTCTGATATAAAGAAGCTATTGTTAATATATGCTGACAGCTGTTGATATAACAAAAAAAGGAAAGGATATGTTTGCAGAAGTTCCACATAGTTTTTAGTTTTTAGCTCAGCTGTCTATAAGTCATCTGAGCAATAGTCATGGTCCATTGTCTGTCATCGATCGGTCCGTCCATTAGGTAGGCAAGTTTTGAAACTGTTGGACCTACAAATCCAAAATTTGGCATACTGTTAGATGTGCCCATAACCAAACCAAAAACTGGGTCACTGTGACTTTGTTTCTTCTAGGAAAAACTTCAAATTTCCATTAAAAACCTATTTTCACACTTTGGGACTGTCTAATATTGAAACCACTTATCTGTTTTTCTTAGTATTAACCATACATATTTTCCTATATATTTCCTATATACATGCCAGAAATTAAGTCCATTAAGTGTAATTTCTTAAAGTTACAGGCCCGAACATAATGGACTTTGTAAACAATCCGAAAAAATATTTACTCACTTAACATTAAAATGTTTTAAGCAAGAGACTTTTTTTCCTTGTATATAACTTTGTTTAATAAAGATTCAATTGTAAACCCAAAATTAGATCTGAATTTTGTAAATTTTTTAAGTTATTAGCATTTAAATAAAATCAGTACCTTAAATTTTGCCCAACTTTGACCATGGCACGTTTTTTCCTGTGAGTAGTGTTGATTTAATTTTCACAGCATGTAAACATAAATATTTCATTTGTTTAAATATGAAATTTGAAAATAAAAGCATGAAAATAAGTTTTTCTTGAAGCTCTATTGTAGTCACTTGCTTTGTCCAGATGCAGGCAGCCCACTTCTGGTCACTGGAAGTCAGCCAGTCAGTGTTCCTGATATGTTACAGTCACTGGGGGAGATCCCCTGCTGTGACAGGTGTACTGTTAATCTCATATCAGCCCTCCCCCCAACCTTACCAACCAAGTGAAATGCAGTAATTGTTATTCTTTGTACTGTATTTCCTTAATTGTAATGCTGTTTTCACTCCAATATACAAAACTTTCCTTGAAAAACGCAACATCCAGGGAGGTTCTGGGCAAATCTCCTAGGAAACCTACATGAGGTAGTGTTGACCTATATTCTGTGATCTAGGGGCCGAAAACATGATTTTGAGCGACAAGACAGACAGGGAACAAATTGGATCCTTTTGGCCTAGAATCTTCTAATGTAAAATTAAGGGCTGTCTATGAAACCTTGATAAAAGGTCACTGTGACCTATATTTGGCGAACTAAAAGAAAAAAATGTCATTTGAGCACCTTAAATGTCAGGTGGGCATTAATCGCATCTGCTTAACCTAGAATCTTCTAACACAATATCCAGCGAGGTTCTGGGCAAAATACCTTGGAAACCTGTAATTAGGTAATGTTTACCTATATTCTACAAGCTTCAGACGAACAGGGTATAAATTATATCCTATTTCCATGAAATCTTATTACTTATTATCCAGGGAAGTCTTGGACAGATCTCCTTGGAAATATGAAATAAGATCATGGTGACCAATATTCTATGAGGTACTGGCAAACAACATGATTCTGAGCACCCAGACAGTCACACAGGGCACAAAACTGTTGGACCCAGAACCTTCTGTTTTAAAATCCAGGGAGTTCCTTGGCAGTTCTCCATTGAATCTTGAAATAAGGTCACTGTGACATATATTCTGTAAGCTTTAGGAAAAAACATGATTTTAGTACTGTGAGAGTCAAAATCATAACAGTAGGACCTAGAACTAGGACCTAGAACCTTCTGACTTGAATTTCAAGGAGGTCTTGGGAAAATTTCCTGCCAGGTCTACACCATGAGGCCCTATATTCTGTGAGGATGAGCAGAAATCTAATATTTAGCACCCAGAAATGACATGGCCATAATCTAAAATGTTGAATCCAGACATGTGATTGAAATGTTTCCTTATGTCATTGTATCCAATAAAAACAAAGTTTTGGGGATACTGTTTTTGACCGGGTTTCGTCGCCGTCGCCTTGTTCGTTTCCGGAATAGAACTCTGAGATCACTGGACAGATTTTCCAAAACTTTACACGATTAGCGGGTCACATGTGAACTGCCAAAATATTTTGCATTGACCTTTGACCTTTCCTCTCTCCAGTGCAGCCATCTGTGAATCTGTTTTCACAAATTAACTCGTTTGACCAATCAGGCCAAAAAATTTGCACAAATGTTGCCCTTGGATAGCTTTATAACATACATATAAAATCGTGATGCCACCTGCAAAAATGTTGCACAGCGTCCATCTGTGCATCTGTTTTCACACATTAACCCACATATCTTAGGACTCGTTTGACCAATCAGGCTAAAAAATTTGCATAAATGTAGCCCTTGGATAGCTTTATAACATACATAAAAATGGTGGTGCCACCTGCAATCATTTACGCACAGCGTCCTCTGTTCATCTGCCTTGGGATAAAATCACTCATATCTCTACAGTGAATGGACTTATCCACCTGAAATTTTGCATGTGTATTCATCCTGGATGGCCTTCTTGATTTTATGGTAGGTGGCACCACCTACATTCACGTTCAGGCTGCAGACATCCAGACTTGTATCTCAGGACTGGTTTGATGTATCCTCCTGAAATTTTGCATGTGTATAGATCTTACATAGCTCTAACGTGCCACCTGGAACCATTTTTGCATGGCATCGGTCTGTTTTTTTCTGCTGTGGGATAAAATCACTCCTAATATGCAACACACCTCTCTCTATTTCTCCTTGCCACTCAATCCATGCCTCACTTCACCTGTCCCACTCTGATTTCGGAGGATACATGTGGTCAATTGTTGGCTACCTGTATTTTAGTTCATAATGTAATCATGTAAATAGGCATTGCCGTAACCGATAGTCACAGGCCTAAGGCCAGCACGTAATCTTTGACCTGGAGACATGTACAACATGTAGCTGGAATAAACCGTGTGTCCTCCTGGTAAAACCCACTGAGTTTGTCAGTTATTGGACATATGAGACCAAGACACTTGGGAAATGTAAATTAGGTCAATGCGACTTAATTATGTGAAAATGATTTTAGCATCCTATCAGTCAGATGGGCACAAATGGTGCAGTTGGACCTAGAAACTTCTAGAAATCTTCTTAGAAACTCTAAATAAAGTCACTGTGACCCATATTGTGTGAGCATTTAGCACCAGATTAGTTAGATGGACACAGATCGTAGAAGTTGGCATAGACTTGAGCATCTAGGGAGTTCTTCAAAATATCTTCTTAAAAACCCTAAATTTGGTTGCTGTGTCATATTTTCTAAGGCTTATGGACTAAACGCCTGATTTTGAGGACTCTGGAAGTTGTGCTATCCATTATTCAAGGTTTCTTAACAGATATTTTTCACCAGATCATAACATTGTTAAATAATACTTGCATCACCTGTATGTCAAATTCAGCTGAGCATCATGGCCCATGGGCCACTTGTTATATATCACCCCAGTTTACCTGTTGTAAAGGCCTTGAAGTATGAATGCTGAAGAGTTATTATTTATTTTCAGTCTGGTATACCCTATGTGGAGGTGCTGTGTAAGAACCGATATGTTGGGAGAACTTTCATCCAGCCCAGTATGAGACTGAGGCAGCTCGGTGTGGCCAAGAAGTTTGGAGCACTGACAGACAACTTCAAGGGAAAGAGAATAGTGCTAATAGATGACTCCATTGTCAGGGGCAACACAATGGGGCCAATCGTCAGGTTGTTGAAAAATGCTGGAGCAAAAGAGGTACAATAACCACTGGTAACGTGTTCTTACATATAGTTACAACTAGTGTGACCAGAAGAGGATGAGGTTTAGATACAGTTTGGCTGGTGAGACAAGACCAAGACCTGTATGTGATGTGGCTTTAGGTGGAGTGTGGCTTGATTCTTAAGGAAAGACAGACCAAGACCTGTAAATGATGTGGCTTCAGGTAGCGTGTGGCTTGCTTCTTTAGGTAAGAAAGATCAAGACCTGTATATGATGTGGCTTTAGGTAGAGTGTGGCTTGCTTCTTAAGGTAAGACAAGACTAAGACCTGTAATTGATGTGGCTTTAGGTAGAGTGTGGCTTACTTCTTAAGGTAAGAAAGACCAAGACCTACATATGATGTGGCTTTAGGTAGAGTGTGGCTTGCTTCTTAAGATAAGACAGACCATGACCTGTATATGATATGGCTTTAGGTAGAGTGTGGCTTGCTTCTTAAGGTAAGACAGGCCAAGACCTGAATATGATGTGGCTTTAGGTAGCGTGTGGCTTGCTTCTTAAGGTAAGACAAGACTGAGACCTGTATATGATATGACTTTAGGTAGAGTGTGGCTTGCTTCTTAAGGTAAGACAGACCAAGAACTGTATATGATTTGGCTTTAGGTAGAACATGGCTTGCTTCTTAAGGTAAGACAGGCCAAGACATGTATGTAATATGGCTTTAGGTAGCATGTGGCTTGCTTCTTAAGGTAAGAAAGACCAAGACCTGTAAATGATGTGGCTTTAGGTACAGTGTGGCTTGCTTCTTAAGGTAAGACAAGACTAAGACCTTTAAATGATGTGGCTTTAGGTAAAGTGTGGCTTGCTTCTTAAGGTAAGAAAGACCAAGACTTACTTGTGATGTGGCTTTAGGTAGAGTGTGGCTTGCTTCTTAAGATAAAACAGACCAAGATCTGTATATGATATGGCTTTAGGTAGAGTGTGGCTTGCTTCTTATGGTAAGACAGGCCAAGACCTGTATATGATTTGGCTTTAGGTAGCGTGTGGCTTGCTTTTAAAGGTAAGAAAGACCAAGACCTGTATATGATTTGGCTTTAGGTAGCATATGGCTTGCTTCTTAAGGTAAGACAAGACTAAGACCTGTATATGATATGACTTTAGGTAGAGTGTGGCTTGCTTCTTAAGGTAAGACAGACCAAGACCTGTATATGATTTGGCTTTAGGTAGAACGTGGCTTGCTTCTTAAGGTAAGACAGGCCAAGACCTGTATGTGATATGGCTTTAAGTGCATGTGGCTTGCTTCTGAAGGTAAGACAAGACTTAGACCTGTATGTGATATGGATTTAGGTAGAGTGTGCAGTGGCGTCAATTTTTTTTCCAGGGTGGGGGGGATGACTTTGTATATACATATACACACACATATATTTACCCTTTTCAGCATGTCTGAGTGACATATACAACTTTATATATATATATATATATATATATATATTTATATATATATATATATAATTATTATATATACGTAATATTTTAAATAATTATAATGTTTTAAAAAATAAATTATTTTGTGAATTCTAAGCAAGGTTTGAATATAACATTATTTAGTAAATGGATCCAAAGTCTTTAATTCTATTTATTAATATATTTTATTGCAATATTATAATATTATTCTCTGAAAAGTGGGGGGATGACTACATTGACCATCCCCCTTGCCAAAAAGTTGGGGGTATATATACCCCCATTCCCCCCTATATTGAGTGTGGCTTGCTTCTTAAGGTAAGATAGACAAAGACGTATGTGATGTTGCCATGGGTAGTGTGACTTGCTTCTTAAGATAAGATGGACCCATAAAAAGTTTCTTTACTCTTTAATTCCAGGTACACATACGTATAGCATCTCCACCTATCAGGTATCCATGTTACATGGGTATCAACATTCCAACAAAAGACGAGCTCATCGCTAACAAACTGAACGCAGACCGACTCTCACACTACCTGGGTAAGTGTCAATCAGATCATAAATCAGTTTATTCCCAGGGCTATATGCCATTCACTGAAGCTAGACACTTTAAATTTAGTCTCTTTACCTTATGAAAAACACTGTCTGATGTTGCTGCTCTGTGAGAAACAATGACAAATCTATGGCTGGCATTGTTGCAACACTTGTTTTGCAAATATTATCATTTTTAGCTCAGCTGACTAAGTCATCTGAACTATAGCTATCACCCATTGTCCATCGTCATTCCAGCAGGCCATTAACAGGGCACAAATTGTAACCCTTAGACCTAGAAACTTCCAACTGTACTTCCAGGGAGGTCTTAGGCAAATCTCCTTGGAAACCTGAAATTAGGTCATTGTGACCTTTATTATGCCACCTATGAACACTCAGACAATCTCATGAGGCACAAATTGTATTCCCTAGGCCTAGAATCTTCTAACGTGACATTCTGGGAGGTCCTAGGCAAATGTCTTTGGAAACAGAAAATTAGGTCACTGTGACCTCTACTCTGCAACCTATAAGAAAAAGATGTTATATCAGCACCCTTAATGTCAGTTGGGTACAAATTGTATCCTTTAGGCCTAGAATCTTCTGACACAACATCCAGGGAGGTTCTAGGCAAATCTCCTTGGAAATCTGAAATTTGGTTATGCTGACCTGCATTCTGTGACCTATGGGCTAAAAACATGATTTTAAGCACCCAGACAGACAGACAGGGCATGAATTGTACCCAATTTATGCCTAGAATCTTCTGACATGTCTTTCTGGGAGGTCCTAGGCAAATGTCTTTGGAAACATGAAATTAGGTCACTGTGACCTCTATTCTGTGATCTATAGGAAAAATATGTCATATGAGCACCCTGAATGTCAGATGGGCACAAATTGTATCTGTTAGGCCTAGAATCTTCTAAGGCAACATCCATGTAGGTTCTATAAAATCTCCTTGGGAACTTGAAACTAGGGCATGGTGACCTAATAGGCTATATTCTGTGAGCTATGCAGACATACAGGGTACAAATTGTATCCATTTTCCTTGGAAACTTCAATTGTAAAATCCAGGGAGGCCGTCTCCTTTGAATCCTGAAATTAGGTCACTTAATTCTTATAATACATGTCAAATTCAGCTGAGAGTCATGGCCCATGGGCCACTTGATTCATCTGAAAGTCTGTCTTGATGGAACCGGCTTCTGTGGTCTTGGGGTAGATCAGAGAACTCGTAAATTGTGTGGGATATTGTGAGTTCACATTTAAGCCCAGGCAGTGGGAGTTTTTACAGCCCCCACCAATGTTGCCTTGGGCCCCATGGCCTTGTTGCACTCACAATTGAGGGCACTTTCTGATGGTTCCTCAGTTTTATTGCCCAGCAAATAGGGGCCAGAATGCACCTAGGGCCTGGTGGTGTAGTTGTCACCAGGCCTGTTTAACACCAGGATATAAAATGCCCTGTCATATAGTCCCTACCTGGAACGGAATTCTGCAGATGTACATACTTAGTAAAGCTAGCATTAAAAAATGGCAGTGGTTACCTCCAACAACAAAAAAACAATTATTAGAAAAATATATTGATGTCATACATGTTTTATACTTTTAATACATATATAAATTTATAGGTTTGATGTAATCTCCTCTTTGCCAAACCAACACAAACTTATACTTACCAAGTCATTATCAGTGTTACCTTTCTAAGGAGCCCAAAGTATAAAGGAAAATAAATAGGAATAAGGTGCTTCTATTTGCTCCCTACAAATACTCATACGTATGTGTGAGTACTTGAACCATGGTCTAATTCATAACACTTTGATGGTTCACTTCCAGGTGCAAATAGCGTTGTGTATCTGTCAGTACAGGGGCTTGAGAAAGCAGTTGAGCACGGAATAGAAGATCGCACTGAGAAGAACATCGGTCACTGTACAGCATGTTTAACGGGGAAGTACCCAGTGGACCTGACCTGGTGATGCTCCATCACGTGGGACTAACTTGTGTTTTACTACTTTTTTGTGTGTATATCTAAAAGCAGCCTATTCAGATAGCTGATGTCTATTAACTAAAGAAATTCCATTGAACTTTTTATAAAAGCAGGCTAGAGAAAACACTGTCCCCTTCTCATACAGGCTGTTAATTTTGTTTATAGCTGTGTGATTATAACCTGTGGGGGCCAATGAAAAAAATCCAGTTTCATTCAACAGTGGAATCTAGTGACAATGCAGATGAACCAGAGTTTTGCAAAGGGGTGCATGTTTTGCAAAAACTGTTACTGACCATTCATCCTCTGCAGATATGCAGCCAACCACGATAGGTTACATGGTTTCTTCGTTTGTCAACATTGCTGTGCTTACCAAGAGCTTGTAGATAAATCAGGGTCATACATCTGTCACATACGTGTTATAAGAACTTTATATTACCAGGAATTACCTATAGTTTATTCATATGTACACAGGGTAAGCCAGAAATCATATAAATCCTACAGATAAGGCAGGTGAATAGCTGCCTTTAAGTTTGTTAAGTACTGTACTCTTCTTGTGTGTCACATTGTTTACATGATGGCACTTGATAGGCCATCACCGGCCACATGTATTTTGTATATTAATCATGGTCATTGCTGCTGTTGATGATAAGTAATTTAGGAAAGAAGAGAAAACTTTTTGTTGTGATGAACATTGACCAGAGTTATGTTGGGGAATAACATAACATGTGAAATTGATTCACAGGGGTCAGAATTAAAATCATGAAGGTGGAATATAAAATACTCGTACATTCCCTGCCATTTAAGTCATTTTATTTCAGTTTAGCCCCATTCAGTGACCATGGCACAGATATAGATTTAAAACTGGCTTTTGAATTAATTACTCATAAGAAAGTATTTGTCTCAAAACAAATCTGTGATTTGTCCTTGTATAATTTGATCACCATGTTGCATTAGACACAAATATGGTCCATGACTTGGAGAATGATGGATTTTTTTATTCAGCAGTTCTGTTGTGGTGTAATCTGCTTTTCAAAAACCTTTATGATATCTGTGTACTTTAGAATATTGTCATAAATCATAAATTTATCATGACTGGAGAAAATTGTATCACAGCTCAGAATAATTGTGTTTACCCACAAGCATCAGATAAAGTTTTTTAAATTTTAACCTTGTCATAAAATTGATTCAAACTTTTGGTTGCCTCTGCTGTAATTAATTGGGTGTTTATGGTGGAATACACGTATATTTACTGTTGTAAATGATGTCATTATGTGTCATTCTTACAGGTGACAGAGCTCATCATCACTTGTTATATTTAGCATATCACTGTCTGAGCCATGTCGAGTGTTTTGCACTCGCATACTGCAGCATTGTGGGATCTCGTTGTACACGTTATACATGTTACACATTTGTCACTGTACTTTCATCCACTTATCTCAGGCACAAATTTATTATACAAACTGAGTGTGATTTTATACAGGGTTTAAAGGACTCTCCACATGACTTTTATTTTTATATGGTTTCGTAAATATGTGTTCATATATGGATGTATGTCATATTTTGAATGTTCAGAATTCAGTTTTTAAGATAAAAGTTAATGTAATAATTTCATGCATAATGTTATGGTACTAATATATAAAGTTTGTGTGAGTTAGGGATTTATGAACCTTGTGTATGTATGTTATTAGACCTAAGATCTTTTCTTGAGACAGCACTTACGAACTTTCCTATGCTTTATATTGTTAAGATAAAAGAAAGTGTTTTTGGTTTGGTTATTAATCACTGATTACAGAATTCAGTGACAGATATAAGAACTGTTGAATCAGTTGAGTTCTAATTTTGATCCAGTTTTTAGGTGTGCATTGTTGTCATGTTTACTCATGAGAATAAAAAAAATAGGTTTCTTTGCAGATAATGTAAATATATGTTTCTACTGATATGAGACACTGCTGTAGAAGATTTATGATACTTTAGCATTACCTTTAAGTGTGAAATTTGTGATAAAATGTCAGACTTTTCCTCCTGACACTTTAAGGTTTGGGTTACCTGTATGAAAACAGAGAGCTGTGTTTATCTGAGCTTTTAAGCCAAGATATTTTTGTTTAAAAAATGGCTTATGTAAATACACAACCATGCTGTGTGATATATTTTTCATTAAAGCAGTTTCTGACATATATCTGCTCTTTTGAAGTGAATGAATGCATAGACTGTTTTTTAGCTCTGCTGACTATATCATCTGAGCTATAGTCATGGTCCTTTTCCTTCATCTCTCAGGCCCGACGTCCGCTAACTTGGCACTTTTTGAAACTGTTTGACCTATGTTTCCAAAATTCAATATAGATGTAAGATGTCCTTTAGCTCTTTTACCAAACCTGATACTGGGTCACTGTGACTTCATTCCTTTAAGAAATTAAGGGAAAACCAGTGTTTTTTAGTAAAAACCTATTGTTACACTTTCAAAACTGCCCACTGTGAAAACTGCTATCTTAATCTATTCATATTTGATATAACCATAATTTGGTTAACATTGCATAAATCTTTGAAGTTATTGGAGCAAACATCATGCACTTTGTTAAAAGTCAGGAAATATATTTACTCACTTAACTTGATAATTTGTTTAGCTGTAGAGCTTATTCCAAGCAAGTATTTATATTCAAATTAGTTTTAATTGTACACCAGAAATAAGATCAAAATTTTAGCATAAATGTAAAATCATGACCTTAAACTTTGCCTAACTTTGACTATGGAACATTTTTTTCATGTATTTGCTTTTATTTTTACATGATGGATAGATAAGGTTATTAGCTGAAAAATATGAAATTACAAAGGAATTGGTGAAAAAAAGGTAGCATTATTCAAGTTTTCACTCCAGGCAACTGCCTTTACCCAGCTTTAAGCTAGGCTTCCCCTTTGCCCCCCTCCCCCATAGAGGGGATACATAAACTAGATGAATGTTATAATTTTCTATATTTAATCCATTCTTATTCAAAACTTATACTTTTTTTTATTTTGTATTCTATCACAAGGGATTACAAAAATTAAAGTGCACATTTAATTGTGAACATAAAGTGATGTATTGCTATAAAAGTGGATGTTCATAATATGAGGAATTCCTAACTTCAGAAGAGTAAACAGTTTGGGTTCTCTGTATACATGTGTGAAATTGAATATTAATTTCACTATTAAATTATAGTTCAGATAGTAATTAGCATAATGAGTGTTCTCCCTCATCCAACCAAGAGTGTGTGTACCTGATTGGCAAAGGAAATTTTAATAAAATTAATTACTGAATCTTTTATTTAGTTGTTAAAATTAAGCTTGTACTGAAAACTCCAATGTTCAAAACTCTTTTTGGAATAATGATTCCAAGAATAATCTCAAAGCTTATTATGACCCCTATAACTTTGCAAGTACTGACGTTTTTCCTTCAAATTTGACACACGGGATTCTTTCTGCAAAAAGTCTCGGAGGAGTTGGAAAACCTGTGACCTTGACCGAGGTCAAATTCCTGAAATCTAGAACCATTGTTTGGTGATAGGGCAAGTTTTCACCCCTAATGTTTTGGGATGGCCCAAGGGGGGGGGGGGGGGGGGGGGGGAATCTGTAATTGCACTGATACTATGTTTTTGACCGGGTTCCGCCGCCGCCGTATTCGTTTCCGGAGAACTCCTCTGAGACTACTGGACCGATTTTTCCGAAACTTACACCAATTATCGGGTCACATTTGAGCTGGTGCCTAACCATTCGGCATTGACCTCTGACCTTTCCTCTCTCCGGTGCGTCCATCTGTGCGTTTGTTTTGACACATTAACCCACATATCTATGCCTATGGACTCGTTTGACCAATAAGGAAGAAAGTTGCGCCACCTGCAACCATTTTTGCACAGCGTCCATCTGTTCGTCTGCCTTGGGTAATAATCACTCATATCTCTGCAGTGGTTTGACTAATTCACCTGAAATTTGGCATGCGTATACATCCTGGATAGCTTTCTTGATTTTATGATAGGTGGTGCTACCTACATTCACGTTCATGCTGAAGATATCCATGCTAATATCTCCGGACTGGTTTGACGTATCTTCCTGAAGTTTTGCATGTGTTTGGATCTCACATAGCTCTTTATCATATACAAAACTGGTGGCGCCACCTGCAACCATTTTTGCACAGCGTCCATCTGTTTGTCTGCTGTAGGATTAAATCACTCATATCTCGGCAGTGGTTTGACTTTCCCATCTGAAATTTTGCATGTGTATGTCTTGGATAGTTTCTCGTTCAAATAACAGGTGGCGCCACCTAGAATCATGTTTACGTGACAGACATCCATGCTAAAATATGTAACACATCTAACTCTATTTCCCCTTGCCACTCAATCCATGCCTCACTTCACCCGTCCTACTCTGATTTTGGTGGATACACGTAGTCGCTTGTCAACTATCCGTATTCTAATTATATTAAATATTATTATTATCATTATTATTATTTATATATATTTTACCAGAATGGTGGCACTACCTCCCTTTGTCAGACTTTCAGCAAGGTAAATATATATTTTGCATTTGACCATCAAACTGAGAGCGTATCCTTTAATCAGACTTGTAGTCCTGTTGAGTTTTAGCAAATGTGGGGCAAAGCATTAAAAAAGTCAACTTGCTGTTGTAATATATTAAGTTTTATTTTAATGTTTGAACAAGATTGTGTTGAATATTAATTATTGTAATAGTAAAACTGACATGGAATCACATGAAACAAGCTGCTACAGTCAGGGGACAACTGGAAGCTACACTCCGTGTCGGTAAAGGGGTTACTTGAAGAAAAGGGTAATGTCATTGTACTGAAGTATTACTGCACAGGGCTGTATACGTGCCTTGTATGTACTGGAGGGCTGACCATACAGCTGATCTGTGCTGAAACAAATGTTCAAGGCACCCCAAAGTCGTGTCAATGACCGACTTAGACTTTTATGCAAGGGATCATGAGTGAACTCTCATGCTCATGGATTCAAACAAAGAAAATTCTGTTATACAAGAAGTAAAATCACCAGTGAACACACGTGATTTGAAATACTGAAACAAAGGCAATCATGAGTTACAAGTCTATATAAGATGAGCTCAAATGATGTGCAAATGGGCATTTCCTTCTAAGCTCAGGAGCCACGATAGTCACAAGAAGATAAAGTAAGTGACCAGAAATGTACCGTTACGTTAGCGCTAACATATTAATATAAGACTGATTAAAATTGAAGAAATCTGTGAAAGAACATTGAAAGAAGAGAAGAACTATAAAGAAGTGAATTATATAAAGATATCGCGAACTTTTAAACGCTAAAGTGAAGTGATCAAAGAACCTCGTGAGAAGATAATGCTTTCAGTGACTTTTTATTGGACTCGGTGATTATTTAATTATGGCATTCGGAATAACTGGTGTTACATGGACATTATTCCCAGGTCAGTACTCTTGTCTTTCATTGCATCAAGTCATTGTATAATAATGTATTTGTAAAAGCTATATTCAGTATGTATTAAATTAGTATATTATATCAAATTGTGGTAATTTGGGATATTGACAACATGTGTGACAGATAATGAGTTTGCTGTACGGCTTTAACAGATGAAAGTATTCCTGAGAAATAAGAGATGTCTGTTAGGTCGTAACACTTTGAATTGTCAGTGAATCGGTATAAATTGTGCTCAAACTTCTACAAAAGCAAAATAGATTATAGTTTCCGTATAATGTTCGCAAAAGGAATAATTGTCAATGAATTATACGATGGCTTATGGGGTGGTCTCATATTCATCTTTATTCCATTGCTTCCTCGTATATCATGTGCAAAAGACTTCATTGAATTATAAGATATTTTAACAATCCAGTACAGGGGCGGATTCAGGAAGCAGAATTCCTTATAGAACCCTTTAAAACAGGTTGCGGGGGATGGAAAAGGGGGAGGGGGGTGGGTCCGGACCGCATGTGCAAAAGACTTTCTTAAATTATCAGATATTTTAACAATCCAGTACAGGGGCGGATCCAAGATTTAGGAAACCAACCCAGGATGATCAATGAAAACTCAAAAAAGGTCCCCGGATCCCGAAAAAGGGAGAGTCCAGGCAGCGGAATTCTGTATAGAACCCTTAAAAGGGTTGTGGGAGATGGATAAAAAAAGGGGGGGTCCGGTTCCAAAACTGGGATGTTTTATGACTCCCTTAGGGAAAACTGGAATTTGAAATGTCTTAAAACCGTTTGATTACTCCTGCAATTTTGTTTTTATATTTTTTTCTCCATCTAATTTTTATTTCTCTCTTTATTTATCCTGTTCTTGTGCTCACTTTCTTTATTTTACTCTTTCTTGCATTTGCATTGTAATTCGCCACGATCAGACAAGTAATAACGTGTCCAACAACCCACGAGACCACACCAGTCATTTAGCACCTACTCAACTCTCAATCCCCACTAAGTGCCCTTAGTTCAAACGAGGCGTCACTGTTTTTGTAATGAAATTAACCATCAGGTGGCAGCAGCATGTAACAGATCCTGAGTACTTCGACTGATAAATCTTGGTTCCAGATTCTGACAACCAGATCCGGAGATCCAGGTGCAGATATAGATAAGATCCTCTATCCGCACCTGATAACCATGTAGAAACACTGTGAGAACAATCTCTCTCTCTCTCTCTCTCTCTCTCTCTCTCTCTCTCTCCACACGAACACACACACATTATATTGGGCCCAAGACAAGTGCGCCATTGAGTTTGTAAGCGATAGATGGTACAGCAAGTACAGCAGTACAGTGTATTAAACAGCTGGACTTGAGTGAGAATGAAATAATTTTACTGCACTTAAAACATTGCACTTAAAAAAGAAAGGGATATTACATAGCGGCGTTTTATCACTCTTCATACAGACCAGTCATTTTTATCTTTCACACACGCATACTAACATGCACTTAAACATTCTGATATTATGGTTTATTATTAACTTATTAAGCGTGGATTCGAATGATTGCGGAACTCTGTACACAGATTTTTAAGGGTACATGCCAGCTTGCAGATAAATGCCCGGGGATGGTTTTGCTAGACATCAACGCTATTATTTAAGTCGTTCTGCCTCCCTATAATATGACCATCATCCCCCGTGTACGCCATGTTTATCCTCTGGGGCGCTGTATGTACTGACGCACACCGTGCGTCACGTTGATTGTATGTGTGTTTGTGAGCTCCTGGTCTGTGATTCCTCGTATAACATCTTTCTGGCGACGAGGACTTTTTGTGAACATTACCAATGTTTTCATTCTGAGTTCGAATTGGACCAGCCAAATGTCCGGCTCTGTTACTGTCACCGCCGTTGTTCAGAAGTGAGAAAGAGTTTGTCTGTAGATTGTACACACAACCGTAGCTGTAGTTTCTTGGGAGCTGAGGGGCGCTTGTTTGACGCTTCGTACTGCCCCTTTCCGTCCTCTGAACGCTGCGCCAGTCCACAGCGTCGTTTCCTTGGTGATGACGGGGGCCAGGACTTCCGCTCTGTGATGACGACTCACTGAAACGTGGAGGGCCGTGTCGTCGATCACGTGACTTCTTGGAACCACGTTGTTGGTGTTTACACGATGGACGTACGCTTAACGGTGGATGTCTGGGTGGTCCTGAAACACAAATATCATAAACACCTGTTATTCATACAGGTACGCTGGTAATATTTACATGTTCTCACACATAATGCAAAAAGCTCACCTACACCTTTTTATCACTCTGTAATAACCAAGAGTTACTGTAGGATTAATTTGGAGGAGCATGCAGTGAATAATTTCTTCTGGTATTCTTTATTTATTCTCATTGCGACATCAACAGGTAAGAAGATAATGTGCGTTTCTTTTCCAAGTGGAAGCAAAACGGTATCTGTAATGTATTACCTTCCGTAATCAGGGATCTCTAATAGTAACTAATAGTAACTGTGACTTGGGTTGACCTATATGGGTATAAGCAATTGTACGGCCATTAGGCTGTAGGTTTACCTGTTGGTATAGGCGGGGATACGACCACTTGGTTGTGTGTTTACCTGTAAGTATAAGCGAGGGTACGGCCCCTGGGTTGTGGGTTTACCTGTTGGTATAGGCGGGGGTACAGCCACTGAGCTGATGGTTTACCTGTGGGTTTAGGCGGAGATACGGCCCCTGTGTTTTGGGTTTACCTGTGGGTATAGGCGGGGATACGGCCATTGTGATTTGGGTTTACCTGTGGGTAAAGGCGGAGATACAACCGATATGTTTTAGGTTTACCTGTTGGTATAGGCGGGGATACGGCCACTGTGTTTTAGGTTTACCTGTGGGTATAGGCGGGGTGATGGCCACTGTGTTTTAGGTTTACCTGTGGGTATAGGCGGGGGTACGGTCATTGTGTTTTAGGTTTAACAATGGGTATAGGCGGGGGGACGGCCACTGGGCTGGGTGTTTACCTGTGGGTATAGGCGGGGGGACGGCCACTGGGCTGTGTGTTTCGTCCATGGTTCCTCTTCCGCTGTCTGTTTTCCCGGAGCATGAGGAGTCTGGGCTGGACGGAGCGCCGTCGGATGAACTGGACGGAGGACTCGGTGTTGTCTGTAATATAATATAAACAATCATGAGAGTTTGACAATGTGCTTATCATGAAGTCGGGAGATATACCAGTATCATTCTGATTTATGATATTTTTATTTCCCCGTGATTATCATGAGAGTTGTCAGAACACCGGTATTGTAGTTATTTTCTTATTTACTTAAACTTGCTTTGGTTTACCTGGTATACGTTAATAGTTGTTTATTTGATTCCATGGAAAATGTCATGCTAAAAAAGTTGGGTTTTTTTTTTCAAAAGTCCGATATTTTCAAAAGTCTCATATATCGCAATATCACATGGATATATTGAATGAACTCAATAAGTAGGCCTGTTGAGAGAAGAGGCTTCGTTTTAGACCATTAACAGGAAACTGAACCTTCATATATGTATGCTGGACCAGTGTACAAGGATCACTAGATACTTCGGGACAATAATGTATATATCACAGTGTACAACGAATATAGGTCAGTGATGTATGGTAATACACTTTTTGAGGTATATTGCCCAACACTAAAAATTCATACATGTTTTTTATCACGTCTAAAACAGGATATGCCAACTCAGAGAAAGACGAGAAAGAAGACGTTGTTGCCACCTTTTAGTACCGGTATATCACATTATATAAAAGAAGATATGTGCATTTGTTACAGTTTACCGGTGAAACTGATATATCCTCAGAGGTCAAAGTTTGTTATACATTTACTTTTGTGGTGGGCCATTAAAATTAACAAATTGGCACATGTAAACAAATCACACCAGTTTTTTTTCTTTGTTTCTACCAGTTTTTTTGTGCACCGTTCGTAAACACTTCGTCAGACTAGTAAAGAACTGCTGCTGTGTGCATTATTTATTTTCTCATTTGATTTTCAGTGAAACACCATTACTGCTTCACTCAAGCCGTTATATCATTAAATTTTGGAGGTTGATTGTAAATTCTAGGCTACATTATTTTTCTTTGATCTGACCTCTCCGATTTGCTTTAATTGGAGGAAAAAGAAAGACTTTTTTCGTGGATTAAACACGTATTCGGCTTGTTACTTGGGTTTCTGTTGGATCAGTCAGAGACGGGTGGATAGAAAGACGGAGATGCAAGTATGAAAAAAATGTACAAGGAAAGACAAAATTTTTTGGGACACACAATAACTATTCACGTTTTATGCTTGGCATATGTTGTAACTTGTACATGTGCGTATTTACTTATTCCTGATTCTGTATTTAATGTAAAGCCAGATGATTAGTATGGCGTTACCGTGTTTTCTTATTCCCGTTAAAATATATATGTGTAATGGAGATAAAGCTTTTGCGGTGAGAATGACGTACTTGTATTTTAAATACTGTATATGATTATTTCAGTGAAAAATAATAACCAGACTCACCGTGTCGCTGACCGTCGTCATGTCCGATAACTGGATACCTCCAAACCGGAGTCGTTTCTTTGGTGAACACGTGACCGGTTTTACTGTTAACGCCGGTCCATTAAAGTCCCCGGCGTTCCGAACATTTGACACTCTGTTTGCCATCCTACCTTCCATGCGCGATTTTCCCACACTGTTTACAAATAGCACATCACAATTCTCAGTGTTCATTAATTTACCCTCCTCTGATTTTGAAGGGTGAGATTCGCACGTAGTAAGTCTATTTGGTGATTTTTTAACAATGTTATTTGTAAAATTTTGCTCTTTCTTCATCTGTTTGTTTACTGTTCTGTTAAGACTTGCTCTTCTGAAACACAGTATTGCGCTGATAAGAAATAAAACAAAGACTGTTGTTACTGTTCCTATAACCATGGCTGCTATGAGGTTTGGACCGAGCTGCTGACTGTGTCCATGTGAATGAGTATAATTAAACATGACATACATTCTGCTGTCTGATAACATCTGAGGGTTACCGTTGTCTGCTGCCACCACTTTGACCAGAAGTCGCCGCCCGTTCAGGTCGGCCTGGGCCCCGCGGCTACTCAACATTAACATGCCGGTCTCTACGTCCATGTGGAACACGTCCATTTCTTGTTCCAGTATGTGGTACCTGATCATCCCGTTACTCCCGCTGTCCATATCATACGCTGATATCCTGGCCACGGGTGTTCCGGCGGCACCCTCCTCCTCAACAAGCACTGTATTGTTATCCGCCGACGGGAACAAAAAAATCGGTGGGTTATCATTTTCATCATGTACATGAACGTAGACGACCGCGGTGTTAGACAAGCTACTGTCGTTAGTATCAGTGGCTTTGAGGAGTATTTTATACATATTTATAAGCTCCCTGTCTAATCTCTTTGCTGTCTTTATCTTTCCGGTTTTAGGGTCTACAGAGAACTCGTGTAGCGAGCGGTCATTGATAGATATGTTATAATAATTGTACGGTGAAGCGTCACGGTCTATGGCCATCACACGACCTATCTCTGTTCCAGGTATCTGATTCTCGGCCACACTGAAGTGATATTCCTTTCGCGAGAAGCACGGTGCTTCGTCATTAACGTTCACTATGTCAATTATCACAGTGGTTTTATCTGTTCTCGGAGGATCCCCGCCATCTTGTGCCACAACAATAAAACTCAACCTTTGGTATTTTTCATAATCCATCGACACTAAAGCAGAAATATTGCCGTGTTGATCCACTCTGAACAGTGAGCTGAACTCCCCGTCAATGTGATACGTGACGTCACCGTTACTACCTTCATCAGGATCCTCAGCTTTAACGTTGGTAATGAACGGGAGCTTTTCGTTATCCTCTGTCAAAATCACTCTGTACTGACTTAAAGCAAACCGCGGTGCATTGTCATTTTCGTCCAGCAACACAACAGAGAAGTTTGTTGTTGAAGACCTCTGCGGACGTCCGTGGTCTCGGCACGTGAGCGTCACTCTGTATGAACTACGTATTTCTCGGTCGAGTCCTTCTGACGTGACCAGACGGTATTCATCCATATACACATGCACCAACTGAAATTTATGTGAAGAAAACACACACGTAACTCGTCCATTTTCCCCCGCATCCTCGTCTGTTATTGTAACTCTGGACAGGAAGGACTTTGGGGGTGAGTTTTCACTGATTGTAAACTGCCGTTGGGCTGACGTATGTAATACAATATGAGGACTATTGTCGTTTTTGTCCGTCACTTCCACAAGCAGCGACGCTTCTGTTGACAGCGGAGGAGTGCCGTGATCGACAGCAATGACCGTCAGTTGATATGACGCAAGCCTTTCTCTGTCGAGCGTTCTCCGCGTAAACACCATCCCAGAATTCACGTCAATTGCCAAATCTTCTAAAGGTTGACCTTGAGGATTACTTGATTTCAAGGAGTATGTGATGAGACCGTTGTTCCCAGAATCCAGGTCCCTTGCGACAAGCTGAATGATATCAGTCCGCGGTGAACTGTTTTCCGGCACTTTGGCAGAGAAACTTTCAGCTTCAAACACGGGTTTATTATCGTTCATATCTACTACATCAATGTTAATAGTAAGCACACTGGTCAGCGGAGGGTTTCCACCGTCCCAAGCTCTCACACGTAGTTTATGATTTGATAGTATTTCTGCGTCTAATGGTTTTATGTTTACAAGGTAGGGTTTAAGTTTCCCGTTACGGTTTGTATATTCAGCTCTAAATACCGAGCTTCTTCCTTCGACAGAATAGCCGACCACGCCGAGCATAGGACTATCGTCATCGGTGGCTGCCGGAAGTAGGAACCTGCTTCCGGTGTCGGCCACTTCCTCAACCGTGATGGTGATGTTGTTTGTTTGGAAGTGCGGGGTGTTGTCGTTCTTGTCCGTCACTTCGATGTTTGTTTTGATTATTTCAAACATAACATCGCTCTCAACGGATACGTCCAAGACCACTGTACACACGTTCATCCGCGGACAAAGTTGTTCCCTGTCCAGTCTGGCCGCGCTCACCAGCACACCATTACTGAACTTGAACAACGTGTCTGCACTCTCAGGTTCACTCTGCAGAAAGCTGATTTTCAGAGGACCCGTCGCGGTGTAGGAAATACCAGCTTTAGCGAGTGGGTCCCCTATCACAGACCCAACGGCCACTTCTTCCACCGTGGTCAGGTAAACGTCGTACACACAGGAGGCGCTCTGAACCAGCAGAACAAGGCACACCAAGGCGTAAACATGCATCTCCGTTTATATACAATGGTGCGAGGAAATACAGCTACAGGTCTTGAGATCCAGAAAACAGGTTGTCAGACGCAGGACTCTTCTGTCATGTAGCAAGACATTTTATCTGTAAACAAAGCATAACGGTTTACTCTTTAAGATCTATTCAAGCGAAATATATTTAAGCGAGATAACATTTCTTCAAATGATTTGAAATATGTGAACCCTATTTGTTACCTCTCTCTCTCTCTCTCTCTCTCCCCCCTCCTATATGTACTGTATATGTGTGTACAGCCGGTACTGTCATGGAAATATGGTTCAACACAAGAGGATCACTCATATTTGAGTAAGAACAGAAGCGACGCGAGGACGCAACAAGTGTTACACAACCAAACATGTCATCACCCGGCCGTGGTCAAAGGGGCGGCTTCCCGGGCACAAGGAGACACTTATACGGAGTGGTCACATCTTCTCTGGTTCAACAAGATTCAAGTGGGCCGGGACCAGGTGCCGCACACCGGCAACAAATATAAAATGAATATGTAATGACCCTACGTCCACAGAGAGACAGAGAGACAAAGGGGAGTAAAGTGTAGAGGCTTTATTGCCCCCACTCCCAGCAAGTACCCACATGTAAATTAATGATCTCGTTTAATTCATTTAGATAAAGATCACTTTTATTCTGTATATTTACTGCAATACTGTTTGTATAAACCCTAGGGGAGTTGAGACAATTTTTTTCTTTAAACAGGCCTGGGTGGTAATCAGTGGCAATCATTTAAACAATAATTAAAATTAAATACCGAATTTTCCATTATTGATCCTCTGTCCAAGAATAGACGGATATTTTCTAAAGACACAATCATATTTAGACCAAAGTTAATAAACGACCATATCAGTTTAATTCAACAGAAATGACGCTCCTGATTATAGCGTGAATCATAAAAATGTAGGCCTTATATATATATATATATATATATATATATATATATATATATATATATATATATATATATATATATATATAAGATATGTATATATATATATATATGTATATATATATATCACGATTTGATTCAATGGCGACCTGGCACGTTTATATATGCAAACGTTAAAAATCACACACAGTATCAATATTCGCATTGGAACAAATTTGGATACCTATATATTTACCACATGGTATCTGAATATGTGTGCATGTTTACTGGGATTAATAGCTTATTGTGCTTAATTGGTTCCACAAGTCGTGATAGGATACATTATTAATATACATTATTTATTCATTACAACATCTTACAGGGAAGCCTTTATTACAATAAAATTTTGTTCATAAAAGGACCCTTTAATACATAAAGAAATTAAATTAAATACAATGTCCTTTTTAAGGATCATCAAACTAAAATGACCTCATACAATCAGAGGATATTAACCGAAAACGCAGTTAGCACAGCTCAAGTCGAGGTACTAATATTTTGTATAGTTACATGATCAGTATATATGCAGCAGAGTTGCTAAACGTATAAAACGACTTTTGATTTCAAACACAGCTTCCCAGGTCAAAGGTCAAACTGAAGTATAACACATTAAAGTCCAGATGAAAATGCGCATAAATACGGAAATGGAAAATCAGATATTAATATTATTTAAATATATATATATATATATATATATATATATATATATATATATTACATAATTTTTAATTATAAATCTTTTTTTATTTGATTATCACGATGTAGCAGTTATAGAATTACATTAACATTTCAAAATAAACAGGTTTTACATCCTAATGCAAATACAGTTGCTAAAGTATACATACATGCGAGTCTGCACTTAAAGGTGAATAAAATGCATTTAAAACCAAGGCATGTCCATATTGCCTTGGGATCTTCAGATAAGGAAAACCCTTGTACTTACAGTGCGGTATGGTGGTTCTATATCTATTTTTTCACCGGGAGTGATATGGTAATGGTGTCTGGACAGTCAGTGTTGGTTTAATGTGACCAAAAAAAGAAACTTGGAGTGGAAACACCACGTGATATCACTGCTGTTGGTATGGTGACACGTGATTATTGACACATCAAGGTGTTGTAGGTTACCGGTAGGAGATTGCGTCATAACACGTCATCACCACTAGGTGGCGGGAGGTGTGAAATCTGTAAAGACCCTAATTCAATCCATTACGCCAAGTTTTCCCAGTGGGAACATAATTATGGAGCATCTTGCCCTGTGTTTTAAAGAGGTGATTGAAGCTTATAGACCTATTTATACCTTGTCATTCCGGGCTGGTTACGACAGTGACGGTCGCTAAGTGCTTGCTCTTTCGGCCACAATGAACATCCGTTCTCACCAGGACGACAACATGGTGTTTAGGTGGCCGTTACCAGCAGGAATTTGAAAGAACCGAGAAGTCAAGTGGATATTAGCAGATGTTTCTGACATCTTTATTGTATCCGAGACTTAGGTGGAGTCTTAAGGGTCCGTGAATTAACCTGCACAGTACGATGTAAACTGTATATTAACTTGTAGCTGGCATCCCTGAGGTCGGCCACAGGCTCGCTTTATATATGACTATCAACCAAAAGCTGTCATAAACCTGACAAAAATAACTGATTCTTTTATTGCGATAGCAATGACTGGTGCAACTTTAAGTACACTGTATTTTCAGAGAAAAAAATGTGAATCTTTCCCAACTAGTTATAAACAGAATTTACGAAACGGAAGTTGGTAAATTAAAAAAAAAAACTGAAAAAGAGAGTTAAAAATTAAAGTGAAAGCAAAACGTTATCCGTTATCACAAAAATTACCTCCCAAACAGTGTTTTCTCTTCCACAAACATATTTGTATGAACGGAGCATCAATAAAATGGCTATAAACGCATCCACGGTCATTAATGCCGATTGTAAATTTTTCTGATGTAAATTTATTGTTGAAATCGATCTAAGGGGCGTGCATGGTCGAGATAACACATACTTGCGATTTAACCCACGCCCATGTCCATATTAGAATTATATCCCAATTCTTATAAAGTATGGTAGAGACCTGTTTATTTTGACAATGACACGGCTTCTGTGTTTCTGACAGGCATCCCGTTTCAAACACACACAAACTGAATCCTAGCGGTATTTCTGAGGATCTTCTGGTATTTTAAGGGCTAAATCCCATATGGGACTAAGTTCCTATATGTTAGACCCTGAGTGGTGATGGCGTCACGCCTCCCGGCTGGACACTGACAATATGCATGTTTGTGGGTACACTCCGGTACACCGTGACACTAAGCCTCACTTTGATCCTATACATTTAGTCTTGTATTCATTTTTCATCAACACGGTTCTTCCGTGTCCAAGGAATGACAGCGCATAAAATATAACCACAAGGGACCACATCGCACGATCTCATGGGGCCTCAGTCTAAGCTGGTAAAGCGCTGTTAGCAACTGTCCAGGTAAATTTCACCTGGCAGAACACACATATTGGGGAGACCACCTTTAGTGTACACCACTTGGGGTATACTGTGTAACATTCATGAAAGAAATCTTGTGTCCAGTTAAACACCACTTTAAACTTTCTTTTGAAAATACATATTGAAGTAATTATTATAATAATATAAACTATCGTGTCTAATTTTACTATGAACTATACGAACGTTATCTAATTGAGACACTCGTGACAAGGGAACATAAAATTCAATTTATCCAGAGACTTGTTGATTAGACGCCACATTCCGTGCCGGTTTACATTTATGATTTGTTAATAACTCGTCACAACTCGTGCCGTTTTACTGTTATGACCTGCTGATAACACATATAATGGAGATGTAAATGTAGAGTAAACGTTTCTGCTGGATATAGGTTGAACTATGTGTCAGTGCATCATGATATTCAAATATATATATTCCTTTGTACTGAGAAAATACCATTTTATTGAACGCAGATTATGAAAAAATTAAATGAATTTAAACTGTAAAGATAATATTCCATTTTCATATAAGAAGAATATGGAGTCTGTTATCAATTATGTCATATATTTCAGGGGGCGATACATTTGCTTTTCATGTTTTACCAACAATTCTACTTACACTACAATGAGCTCTATGTGAACAAATTGCTACTTGCCGCCGGCGGCATCGACTGCCAGGTCTCAGTTTACAAAAGCGAAACGGATAGTTTTCAAAAATTTCAAGTTTGATCTGTTTCACAAAGTTTAAATCTGGAACCCTATAAAGGACAATGTTGGAGGACCACTTAAACATCCGTGTGTGAGGAAGTGTCTTAGATGGGAATTTATCCAGATAAACCTGCACTTATCCCGCATCACACTGTCGGCGTCTTTTATGGACTTTACTCAAATACCCTTCGGTCTACAGAAGCTAATTTGCATACTTTTGAGAGTTTAAGCGCAAACAATGATAGTTAGTTGTCTACATTAGATGTATGTGGAAACAGCTATATTACTACCTGTGCATTCAGTAAACTGGGTCATCTGCCAATAAACAGG
Source organism: Sipunculus nudus (assembly GCA_026874595.1). Taxonomy (NCBI): domain Eukaryota; kingdom Metazoa; phylum Annelida; class Sipuncula; order Golfingiida; family Sipunculidae; genus Sipunculus; species Sipunculus nudus. The sequence continues at coordinate 60,300,426 of CM049315.1, read as the reverse complement.
TCTGCGCCTAATGAAATCGCTACTGCTTGAAATGACATTCTTATATTAAAAAAAAAAAACACATGCATATAAGACTTGTGGTAGGTCCGTGTATAACTAACGGGGAATATGCGCTTTTTCTGTTAAATTACTGAAATTACTCACTAATGGAACTTGCATATGCGCACGAAAAATTATTTTGCATTAAACTTTTATACAAACGATTAATGTTCTTACTTTAAGTATTAGAAATACTTTTTGCGTTCAGGTGGTCTTTGTATAAAAGTAAACATTTTGATACCTTAGTCAACTTACCTACATATTGTCGCGTCTTAGGAGGTCATGGCGGCTCTAACAAAGCGTGATCAGATTAACTGCTCCTTGATATAGAGTAAGGAACTTGAAAAGGCGATTTGTGTGATCATATGACTTGCCCGCTGCGAGGGTTAGTGTGACATTCCGCCGTAGGACTGATCAAGCTTATTTACTTGTCATCCAACTTTACTGATCCCAGTGAAGCCGGATTACCCGGTGTCTCGCTCTGACGGACCCCTGGAACTGAGCGCTTCATTGAACCCACGACAAACTGTGCAATGGTGCGAAATTAACTCGGCAACAACAGGCTGCTTTGCTTGTGCCGGCCCATGACCAATGTCCACTCCTGGCGTGTGAAAATCGAAGCTGGTCAGATTGATAGAGATTTTTGCTTGAGGCAGCAGAACCGAAACAGGGTCTCATGTGGCCCGCCCACAAAGGCGGGAACGCGTCGATGTGGCAAGGCTGACCCGTTCTATTTTGATTCGTTTGATGGGCTTGTTTCTGTAAGTGCTACATCTGATTCGAGTGGTTCTTGAGCGCTCTGTGCTTTTACTGGACATGGGCTTGAATGCTGGGAACACATTTACCAATACTACAAGGGGGGAGATCTGTTCCGTGATGATCTGTGGGTCAGGTGCGGCTGCCCCCGGGCAAAGCAGCCGTTCACCTGGAAAAGGATGGCCCTTGTATAGTAGTAAATTGTTAGTTGGCTTGATTAACACCACTATTAGACTGTAATCTCCGGTTCAATTTAAGCTTCAAAGAAAGCTTCTTCGGCTCAAATATCAACTTTACTTGTCTGCGCATGCACGGTTTATAGGTATTACTAATGCTGGTGCCAGTGATGTGAAATGGATCTGTATTCGGCAAAAATGTATAAATTCGATAGTAAAATTTTAAACCATTTCTAGCTGCATCGAAGCCTCGATTTTCTGCTTTCTGTATTTATTTAATTCCACTCTCTCTCTCTCTCTCTCTCTCTCTCTCTCTCTCTCTCTCTCTCTTCTCTCTGTTAATGTAGTATTTTCCATTTTAATAACGACTATTCTATTGCCTGAGTAAAGGTAGAATGAACTTGTATGTGATGGACAAATCTCGTACATCCTCTCACCCCTATTATAGTGATGAATAAGCAGAGCATAATACCTGTATGTACTTTTTATATCTGCAATGGCATGGGTATATATAAATTGTCCAAAGTATATTTATTCGAATAAAAAATAAAATTGAATTAATGTTTTTTATTATGACACCACTGATAACGGAGAGTATTCCTTTGATTTTGTTTGTGCGTGTTCGTGTGTAAATGAGTGACATGTATTTCATGTAGCGAAACTGGTGGGGGGATCCACTATTCATCCGCCGCAAACCTTTTTCAAGGGTTTCAAACCCGTTTTTCAGCCTGGACCCTGCACTTTTCCGGACATGAGGATTTTTTTTTCAGATTTATCACCAGTCTTGTTTCCCCCACCCCCCACCCCCCTTCCGAAATTCTGGATCCGCCCCTGATTTCTGTTTAACATAGGTCATGTCAGTGATTGTGTAACACTATATACATCCATACCTAACACTGATACATACAGTCCTCAAACATCTTTGGAATGGCTAGGATTTTTTCTACATTCTTTATAATTACAAGTACTTAATATATTTATTTTCTGTGTTTCTATGTATTCTTTCATTTTACGCGCTTCATCATATATAGCAACTTCATGTTTAAAAAAAAAGGCATCAGGTAGAAGTCATTTTTGTTGACTTGGTATACTCCCACATGTTAAAAATATTCCTGGCGCTTGTGGTCCAGAATCAATCATTCTAGCAGACATTTGTTATCCCTTTTTACTGATAAATATGTGAAGGAAGGTAAAGACAAAAAATATCACGGAAATAGAAAAATTTCAGAAAAAAAATACATAAATCCTCACATCTAGTACTGACACTAGAGACGGTTGTGGTTTAATATACACCACGAAATCATTTTGTAGAGCAAAAAAAGGTTTTTTTTTAAAGATTTTCTTGGTGGAGGTAACCGCCTCCATTTTTTTATGCTTGCTTAACTAAGTATATGTAAATCTGCAGAATTCCATACCGGTTTCGGACTACTTGACAGGGGCTTACACACGATTTTCTGGCATCAACCAGGCTCGGTGAATCACTCCTGCGGGTCCTCGGTGTATCTCATCCCCACTGCTGGGTCATAACACCGAGGAACCCCCGAAAGGCGCACTCGTTTGTGAGTGAAACACGACTGTTGCGTACAGTCTCCCGATTAAACCTGCAGATCGCTCACCCTGGGTGGGGGCCGACCGTGAAAAATCTCACCGGCTAGGCTGAGATTCGAACTCACGATCTCCCGGCTCCTGCGCTCTCTCCCTGAGCCACAGAAGCCGGTGTAGCAATAAAGGTTTTATCAATGGTGGTTATGAGGTGAATTTGTCCCGAATGGCCAGGCTGTAATGATACATAACGTATTCAAAATATTAGAGACATAACACGGGCGAACATACCTTAAACAACGCGATTTTGCCAAATGTATACTCCTTATACACAACTTTTGAGAACCCGTTTTACAAACCGCATAATAATCCCGTGGACGGTCGAATCCAAGATCTTCAAATGATCGGAGAGTTTTATTATACACATGAATTTAATACTTAATCCCAAAATTGCAGAGTTACCGGGTATTTGGTCTGTGTTCCATGAGATGACAGGCCAGAGACTGATATTTTATGAATATAGAAGTGCACGCCTCCCTTGCCATGTAAGCCGGTCTTTTTATCCGATGTCACGTGATCTCCGAGGTCCCCAGCTGAATGTCTTCGTACATTACCTACACGTCAGCGATTCCTAAACTGCATTTTGACAGTAATTATATGTCAATACAGTATGACCACACAAACATGTATGTTCGAGTGGCCCTGTGTTTAATTCCGTGTAAGGGTTTTAAATATAAAATCTCTCGGCAATGTATTGTCCAGGAAACGTTATGAATACCGAGTTATGAGCTACATTCTCAAGGCGGGCCTTACACCTATAAACGCTGTTTTATGTAAGGAAGTCTCAGTCTCAATATTAATATTGTACCTGAATAAAAACTGGTTGTTTTATAAATCTTTGCTTAAGTGATATTTATTTCAGTAATAGGAAGCACGAGATTCCTGTTGAAAGGGAAAGTATTGCAAACATCAATAAGTGACGTGTACAGACCGTGTCCATTACAGGACAAGTAAGATAACGATGGTGCCGCCCCTGCCATGCACCCTATACCGAATGTCACTTGCAAGTTGTTTGAAAAAAGAATGGCCATGCATAATTCAGATAGCCTTACGCTGTCTTCTTTTTGTTTGCAAAAGGCTCATTTGTCATATATTTGCCTGACAAACATTGGAAATGTTTTATCTCCACTGTTTCACCCGAAATCAGGTTTATTTTTAATGCGGTCGCTTTTAACTAAAGAAGGAAAAGATGGCGCCGTAGTTGGGGACGTCAGGGACCCCCGAAAATAGCCGCTCTTGGAGCAACGATAAATGTGACAGACTGACAGCTATATATATATATATATATATATATATATATATATATATATATATATATATATATATATATATATATAATATATATAGTGAATTTTTAACTATTAGGCCCAAAGATATGGTTAACTTCAGAGGAGATAGAGATGAAAAGCTAAAATCTATAACTTTTGATTCATGCAACGCCAAATACAGCTTACTTAACTAGTCTGCTAGCTTAGTGGATGTGATGCAAGTCTCGTTCTGCACGGAGTTTGCTAGCTTTTGGAGGAGAAATGAATTTATTTTTGGCAATTGTACGCGTGTTTGTTTGTTAAATCTGTATAGATTGCGGTCGCTCTCTCCATATATATATATATATATATATATATATATATATATATATATATATATATATATATATATATATATATATATATATATATATATATATGGGTATAGTTATAGGACCACCCAGCGTACTTTACAGAAGTCAAATAACTTAATTACAATTATAAAAAAAAAGGAACGCTTGATAATACCATAACGTATATTGGCAGTGATGACAGCTTACTAAATCTTAAAACTTCTTGTTTTCTAACCCCTTTAAAATAAATAAACCCCATAAGACCCGGCAATTACAAATGCGGCTTATATATAATCATAAATTTAGGAAAAAAGCCAAGCCCTGAAAATCGCTGAAAAATCTGTAGTATGTATGACAGTCTAACTTTAAAAGTTGTAGTATATAACAGATATAGTCCAGTGAGAAACCAGTTGGGCGAAGATGAATATATATATATATATATATATATATATATATATATATATATATATAATCTTAAACCGAAGTTGAACATTGGGTTACATATTAAGATATTAATAATATAGAAATACAAGGAATCTCTGTTTAGACTCGATCATAATCTCTATATAGCAACCAAAAATCACACACTTAAACGTAACCTTATCAATATATTTGAGCTGGCTAAGTGTCTGCAATCTGTATATAGAAAACAAACACCTCATACTAATGAAAAAGATAATAGCACTTTACTGCATAATTATATATAGTGTTGTGTGGATGTAAAACATCTGCAAGATACAGGGGAGGTCATGTATAACAACACATGCAGACCTATGGATCCATTTATGTATAGTTGTATAATGATAACACTGGCCTATTTTTGGTCCCTGTGTAATTTGCTTGAGCTGTCCTTACCTCCAAGTGGTGATGAAACATTAAATGGTAATGCTTCTCTCTCAGGGAGCTATGCGGGCTGTGACAGTCGTAGCGGTCAGTGAAAGCTCCACAGACGTAATCAGTGAAAGCTCCACAGACGTAACGTGGTGGTTGGCTCTCGCTCCCTGTCCCTCTCTCCTCTGTCCCGGGAGTCTCCTTGGTGTGGGTTTAAATGCTACGCGGATGGCACTACCGCTTGTTCAAGGTTTTAATCAAATGAAGCAATTAGTCTCACCGAAACATTTTTGTCCCCTAATTGTCGAAACAGCGCGAGGTAGCGATCTCTCATAAGGATCGTATATGGCCAGGTAATCCGCTGAATGGAGGACTTTACCTGTCCATAGGTGGACGCATCACGGTTGCACAAACTCGTACAAGTTCAATTACACTGCTGTGATTGTTGTATCAACGTTGATGGTATTAAAAACTTACGAAAGGTGTCTTAATGGCGTTGCAACCGGCCAGGGAATCTGATTCTGATGTTAATGTCCCCGCGGTAGGCCACGCTGACGGAATGAGGCATTATAGCTTTATTGACGAGGCCGATTGAAGGGTACTTGTGGATTGCGATTAAACCCCGCGCATCTGCAGGTAGCTCCATTGTCTAGGTGACCAACTTGTCGGCACGTTCAAAGGCTTTCTTGTTTGAAGCCCACACATGAGGGGGATCTGATTTAAAAAGAATGCAAATTAATGGTTGGTGTTACCAATAAACATCAGAATTAAGACTATCATGTCATTCTGATTGCGCTGGAATGGTGGTCAAATTAAACGCTTTGTGGTTCCCTGGATGATGACACCTAGCTCTGAGGGAGTCACACCAGTTTACACGCCGGACATGTACTTTATGTACATATAAATATTTATGTACATATTTGCTTTATAAATCTTGCATACATCAGAACAATACAAGGTAAATACTGGTCTTTTCCCGGCTCAACGCCTCCGTCTAACGAATTCATGTCTTATCAAATGGAGATAAACATTCTTGAATGCGGTGACGACGGATCAATTTTCCGTGAATGGCCCGTGCCCTGACTACAATAAGACACGTATCGGTCGGTCATTGTACACATGGGCCGGTTTGTCGTGTGACAAATTGATTCTTTGTCCAGGGAGGCCACCAGTGCTCCAAATGGATTTCAGAACTGATGGTAATGTAAAACATGGATTCACGCCTGAAACGTCAACTGAAATATAAAGAACTCATAAACAAAGTTTCGGTGAAACTGAAAAGTGATAATGCATTGCTTTTACTGCTGCTAGTTCTGCCACTACCACTGCTACTACGATACCACTATCAATAATCAAAATCAAAATCATTATCACAATATTGGCGAGATCAATCACACCATCGTTGCGGGTATCGGTATTATTACTTCTAACTGATGTTCAATTAAAATTATGCATGAACGACGATATTTGTCTTTCACTTATAAGAAAATCATATTACTCACATACAACATTTTAATGTGCATTCTAATATCTGAATAATTACCGTGAGATACACAGTGACCTGTCACTACATATATTCATTGTGTGTAATGATATAGAAAGAGTACATACAAAATGTTACGAGTTTCTGCTTAAGCTGAGTTCATCAGCACCAAACGTCACTGTCTTTGGTGAATGTGGAAGACTTCCAGTTAAAAAATATTGTATTATAAAATTGATATAATTTTGGATAAAAATATTACACATGCTAGACAGTAGGCGTGTGAAACAAGCTTACTAGGCCTACTGTTTGTACCAGTGAGACTCGGTCGAAGAAATTGGGCAACACAGTGAACAATTTAATTTATTCCTATGGATTTGGTTATATTTGGATTGTCCAAGATGTTGGTGATGTTGAGTTATTTGAAGTATTTGAACAACGAGCTCGCGATATTGGTTTACAAGAATGACAACAACAGAAAAGTTAGACATGGCCTGGCAGAATGGATGATCACAGGTATTGGATCTGGTATTGATAAGTATATCGACATGTTAGAATGTTTAAGTTAACAACGGCTAAAGACTAATGAAAGTGCTATAATAGAAGTCTTAAACTACACAGTTAACCTTGTAATCTGATACACATTGCTGTTCTCAATTAATGAAAATTGTTAAATTTAAATTTAATCTATCATAAACTTTTAAATTATTTCATACTTGTATATTCCTCGCTTCAATTTTCACAGGATTCTGTAAATGTACGTGTACATGTGTAGAGTTTCGTAGTCTTTACGGAGAGTCAAAGTATTACTGTATATCAAACAATTCATAATTTACGATATTGCTTTGTGGTTTTTACTTTTATTGAAGGTATAAAACATACACACTGGCTATTCGTCCATGGCCTCAATCTTTACATCACATGGACGTTAATAATTAAGCGCCCTTTAAGAGGACTCCCCGTGTTTGTATAACAGACCCACTAGCCTCTGTATACACTTGATGGTAACATCTCACCAATCTGGACGGGTAATTATAGTTTATTTAACACCCGCGTGAACTGATTGTTGTTCATGAATGATTGGCGACCAGCACGTGCACACGTGGATTTAATTAAGTGTTGAAATACAGCGTTTAGTTATATGAACATGTGTATACTACACGGACAAAACCTAATTTGCAACAAAAACTGTATTTATGTATTTCATGTATACAATTATTCCCGTCATATCCACGCATGCATGTGCTATAGTCGAGTCACTCCGCTTGCGACCCCGGTTCAATCCCAGGTGCTGCCATGAGAGTAGGTTGTAGTGGCCTGTCCACGGTCGATGGTTCTCTCCGGGTTCTCCGGCTTCCTCCACCTCTCTCACTACGATCTTCAACTCTATCAGTATCTTCAATTTTCGCCATAGAAATCTAGCTTTATACCGACACAATCTGTCAAAATTCGTTGACATGACGAATAACGGACCGACGCCTTTTCTGTCGTACAATGTTATCGGAGGAATATGCCCCGGCTTAAGACTTTGTTGTTCCATCATGTTTTATTCGAGAGTGAAAAAAGGCGATCGATGGAAGATCGATTATTTCAGGTAGCTATATAATCTTTTACTTTTCACCATTTTAAGTACCCATTGTCATTTTGACATCACTGGTACACTTCGTAATTCCAGGGCCTGAGAACGTCAGAAATTGGCAGAATTAATCATCTATATTATAGTTCAACCGGACTTTTGTCACCGAACTATTCAGTGGCCACGCGTCAGATATATATATATATATATATGCACGTTTTTGGTCTTGAACTGTCGGGAATAATGCAAAGAGTGTCATTTTACTTAATTCTCCATAAATCCAGAGATATATCAAATGATTTTTCGAAAGGCCCATGTCAGCGCCATATGTCGGCAACTACGATTGTGTATCCAGGCAGAAAGCAGTTTTTTTTCACTTGAATCCAGGCCTGATGCCCTCCGATAAGTAGTTGACATGCATGTTATTTTGTTCGTCTGCAAGCAGTGCAAGAGGGGGACAAACAGTTCCAGATAAGTTTTCCAAATTTGTTGAATTTTGAGTAAAGATAACGCAAATTTCAATGCCAATTTTTTATATCTTTACATTTTCTGAGACTAATATAGTCAGACATTACAAAATGTTTAGTTGTTCCTAGAGCATTAACAAACATGCACAATTTGATTGTATTAATAAAATATGGGGTAAGTATATAGGGTTTGAAATAAACTTTTGTCTTATCTATTGTTAATTAATTTACATATTATCTATAGGAATGTCATTCCTATGGCCTGTGCTAGAAATACTTCACCTGTGACGGGTGTTAGTTGTTGTTATATCTGTTAATATCAAAATAAATAAGCTAGTCTTCACAGTTGTATTTGGGATGAAAATAAACTGGTCTTCAAGTTCAAAATAATTAAAGACCCGATAAATCATATTGTCAAAAAAAGGTGCACTGTAATCATAAAGCTAAAATAGGCGTCTCATCAATTTGCACCTCTGCAACTGCAAATTGTTGGCCACTAAAAATAAATGAATTTGGGGTCACGCTGAAACATTTATATTTCAGAGTCTTTTTTACACTTTCTCATCTACTGTACAATGTTTTGTTGCAGAATCGGTTGATATATATACTTATTTTCTACTCTTCATTTAATTTTCTGACCGAATTTGGAGTTAATGTCATTTTGTTACACCTGCTTATACCCCTATTGTATTGATGAATTCTCTTTTTCTGTTTAGTGATTTTTAGTCCTATAGTATACCTGCTGACCTTGAAGATCATAGGTTCCATATGTATGTCGGTGTCCCTGTTTATGCTCTCTCTCGCTCTCATCATCATCATCATCATCATCATAACGGTGGGCTTTTGAAGAAACTTGAATAAGGTTTAGGATAACTGCAGACATGGACACCAAAAAGGTGTGTGAATATAGATGTGATTTCATTGCTGTATTGATCTGTCACCTGTCGGGTAATGGATGCCGCTGGCGACATGCACCTGTATACGGTCAAACTTAAATAAAATACATACAGCTGACCCTAACACGTCTGACAGCCAGTGATCTGTCGGATACAAACTTTATGTCACCTTATATTTTATTATATATCGTAATCGTATTATATATTGTAATTTGTTTATAGGCAGTTACTAACCATGTACTTGTTTCATTAATTTTAAATTTCTTCGGACCCTCCAAAATGTTTAAATATCTGTTCATTTTCCAAACCGTTCATATTCGTCGTGGGATAAATGATTCCTGATATGCACCGCAAGGTGTAAAATCGTGCGTGGTTACTTTCTAAATGAGGGGTGGGAACGCTACGGCCCGCGGGCAGCATGCAGAATCCGAGGTAAATTGATGTGACCGGTAAATATCCTTGCACAGCGATGTCAATTTGTGAGGTCCCAAACATTCTAGAGTCGATTTATGCCTTTTACATTCTGCCTGTTTTATAATGTTAGGCTACGATCAGTTTGATAAGGAGTGAGTTTTACTTTAATATTGAAACACTATCAAACGAACCCCGGCTGTAAATAATTGATTAACTAGCCTTCAATACTCTGAAGTAGAGTTTTTTTCTGTACAGAGGAATTTGGCAATTTGGTAACGTTTGCCAGAGAAATGTACGTATTCCATAATTTATTTTACTTATATATTTTGAACGGTCTTTCTCATGTGTAAATTTTGTTACGGAACCTAATATCAACAGATCACGCAATCGTGATCAGCACAAATCCCGTTACGAAGTTAAAAAAACCAGATTCTGTAACACAAGGCAGCGTGAAATGTCTTGAGGAATGAATAAAGTAGTCAGTGTGTTTTTGTTAACAAATAATTATAATTTATTCTTAGAACAATCCCAACATTACAATACACTAAATCAATACAATAACACAGTATAAAATGTTACGGAACCTGACAACAACAGATCACGTAGTCACGACGAGCATAAATTTTGTTATGGAGATTAAAAAAATCAGATTCCGTAACACTAGGCAGCGTGAAATGTCTACGGGAATGAATAAAGAAGTCAGTGGTTTTTTTTTTTTTTTTGTTAATAAATAATTATAATTTATTCTTAAAGCAACCTTAACATAACAATAAAATAAATCAATACAATTACACAGTATAACAACAGTATTACAGTAAATCAATACAATTACACCGTATAATAAATAAAGTATACAGTACCTGATTACAACCACTGTCACAGCGACAACAAGTCCTTTAAAACGTATAATCCAGATGAACAGTTCGCATAAATCTTCTCAGAGAATAATAGTATAAGTCAAAAAGAAAATCATTCTGTTGTGACCCAAAAGTGAAATTCTGGTAGTGATCCCAAAGGCAAACTGAAGACTATATAAAATCTGTTACAAATTCGAAGAAGATCTATAACTGCTGCAATTATCGGAAAGGTCCGCAAACTGACTCACACTCTTCTGTGTCCGCTGGAATATTTCTCTCTCTCCTCTCTCTAAACACAGCCCCCTAATTTATAGCTTCTCCCCAAACGCCTAGAAACCTCCATTTCACGAACAATCCAAAGAACCCAACAATACATAATACACACGCGCCCAAAGAACAGACTAGAACAAAGAACGCTGTGTTTCTACACTTCAGACCCCTCACGTGGGCCGGCACCCTGCCAGGCGATGCTGCCATAGCAACGAGCCATGCGTGCCACCCAAACCAAATGTCAACAACACATGGAACACCCTGCGCACAATAAAACAGACATCTGTAACAATTGAAACACCCTCAAACGAACTCCGGCTATAAATAATTGATTAACTAGCCGTCAATACTCTGAAGTACAGTTTTTAGCTCAGCTGACTATAAGTCATCTGAGCTATAGTCGTGGTCCATTGTCCGTCGTCCGTCCGTCTGTCTGTCCGTCCCTCCGTCCGTCTGTCCGTCCGTCTGTCCGGATGTCCGTCCGTAAGACTGGCACGTTTCGACACCGTTGGACCTACGAATCTGAAATTCGGCATACAGTCTCCTACCATGCCGAAAATTGGGTCAATAGGACTTCGTTCCTTCGAGATATTAAGGAAAAACCTCAATTTTTTATTAGAAATTTATTTTCACACTTCAGGACTGCCTAATATCAAAACCACTCATCTGGTTTTCTTCATATTTACCATAAATATTCCTCTATATAGTTTCTATGTACATGCCAGATATTAAGTCAGTATTGTATAATTTAAAAAAGTTATGGGCCCAAACATAATGGACTCTGTAAAAAAATCAGGAAGATATTTGGTCACTTAAGACCAAAAGTGTTAAAGGTAGGGACTTTTTTCCAGTAATACAACTTTAATTAATCAAAATTTAATTGTATACCAAAATTAGATCAAAATCTGTTAAATTTTTTTAAATATTGGCAAAAATATAAAAAAATAAAAAATTGATACCTTAAATTTTGCCCAACTTTGGCCACGGCACGTTTTTTTTTCCTGTAAGTACTGTGGATTTAATTTTCACAGCATGTATACATAGGGATTAAATCTGTTAAAATCTTAAATTTGAAAATAAAATCTGCAAAATTAGGCTAGTTATTGAATTTTTGTTAGGCTCTTGTTGTATTCCCTTACATTGTCAAGCAGTCCACTTTGATGACTGTAGGTCATTCAGTGTTCATCTCTATGCTCCCCAGGCTGTTGGCATAATTTTAGATGTCCCCAAAATCTCCTACCATACCGAAAATTGGGTCATTAGGACTTCGTTCCTTCGAGATATTAAGGGAAAAAAATCCGTTTTCCATAAAAAAAAATCCATTGTTACACTTCAAGGCTGCCTAATATCAAAACCACTGATCTGTTTTTGATCGTATTTAGTATTCACATTCTTTCATACATTTTCTATGAACATACCAAAAATTAGGTCAGTATTGGGTATTATTTTGAAGTTATGGGCCAAAACATAATGCAATTTTTTAAAAAATCAGGAAATATATTTACTCACCTAACATGAGAATTGCTGAACCTAGAGACTTTTTTTTCAGGAATATAACTTTATTTAATCAAGATTCAATTGTTTACCCAAAATTAGATCTGAATTTTCAAATTTTTCAAGTTATTAGCATAAATAAAAAATCAATACCTTAAATTTTGTCCAACTTTGGCACTGTTGATTTAATTTTCACAGCATATATACATAAGGATTTAATCTTTTAAAATCTGAAATTTCAAAGAAATTGATTGGAAAGAAAAGCTTTTATTCATGTTTTCATACACCATGTCAAGTGTTTTTTACATCTAGCCCACCTAGTAGTACAGCCTTCACTTGCATTATGTAACCCACCCCAGGCTGATTGCCTTGGGTCAGCTTGGCCACTACCAGCAGGCTTCCCCTCTGCCCTGCACTCCCCCCCCCCCCCCCAAGATGGTGCTTAAACTAGATGAATGTTATTATTTTCTGTATTTGATTCATTCTTATTCTATGCTACATTTTTAGATTTTGTATTGTACCACCAGGGTTACAATGATTAAAGTGTACATTTAATTGTGTCCACAAAGTGGTGTTTTGCTATGAAAGTGTGGATGTTCATCAGATAAGTAATTCCTTACTTCAGAAGAGTAAAAACTTCACCAGGTGTGAAATTGACTATTAATTCCATTTATAAATTAAAACTGGGATAGTAATTAGCACAATGATATTGTTTGTCCCTCATTCAACCAACAGTGTGTATACTTTATTTGAAAAGATGTTTTATTTTATCAAATATACTGAATCTTTTATTTTATTTTGGTGAATAAAATTAAGCATGTACTGAAAACTCAAATGTGCAAAACTTTTTAATAGTGATTCAAGGAATATTCTTGTAGATGCCATGTTGTGGCATTATTTTCTTTTAAATTCAGTTTAAACATTTATGATTTTAAAATAATAAAATATATGTGTATGCATAATATGACCCAATATGAGCTACACTCTGGATATATGATGATTGCAACTTTTGCAACAATTCTAATATTTTAACTTATAGTTTCAGTTTTTTACTCTGTATATATAATGATTGCAACAATTCTAATATTTTAACTTACATTTTCAGGATTTTTTATTAAAATTTATAAAACCTGTAAATAAAAAAATGATTCAGATAAAAACTTCTTAATGGAAAAAGTGGATATGCTTAAAAAAATAGAATTATATATAAACTTAAATGCATTATTCCCTTGAAAGTGAAATAAAGGTATTAGTCCATTCTGTCCACTTGCCTGTCCATCTGTAAATTTTCATATGCATCACAGTATCTCAAAACTTTTACTGTTTTTCTTCATGACAGTCTTGTCAGAGTATTAGTTGCAATCATATATTTAGAACTTTACTATAACCAAGTAGGAGGGCCCCGTTCCTCTTAGCTTTTCATATTCTTATATAAATGAAAAACATTACAATAGAATATTTCTACATCCACCTTCGTGCTGCCCTCACTTTTCCCTTCTCCAAACCCCATCCCAAAGTCAGCCTCAGTAAGCAAGAGCAAGATGAATCAGATATATTAATACTTTAATATTTTGTATACTATTCGTCCATAGGTACCTATGTACATGCCAGAAATTATGTCAATATTGTGTAATATGTAGACATAGTGGGCATCACAATAATGTACCTTGTCAAGACTAAAGAGATATTGTGTCATACAGTCACAAATTCATAAATCACTTCATCAGCATAGTTAATCATAACATCATATCTGTCAAATTGAAAGCTTGCAGACTACCATACACTTTAGATCCTTCAACAAATAGCCTTATCATCATTCTACTACTGCTTATTACTGCTGTCATTGCATTCATATTTGCTCAAATATATCACAATTTTCAACCCCTCCTAAATAAATAAAAAATAAACCACTATATTTGACTCTATTAATCCATCAGTCAGGTATTTCATTTATCATTTACTCACATAATACATTACATTCCTTTATAATAGCCCAACATGTCCATGATATTCATAAGCTTTATCGACTCGATATAGTATCACAGTGGAGAAACATTTATACTCCAATCACGATCAGCTGAGCGCCGTGACCCATGGGTCCCTTGTTTTCTGTACCAAGGAATAAGGCAATTTGGTAACGTTTGCCAAAGTAATGTAAGATTTCTATGTTTTATTAAATTATATATTTGAATGGTCTTTCTCATGCGTAAATATTGGTAAGAACGGGTCTTTTCTAGCAGGCTCACAGACTGCTTTCAGTATAATATTACACCTATATTGGACAGGAAAGCCTAACTTGAGTTGTGATACTAGCCATACGAAGGAATGCAATTCAGTGGTCTGCCGTCATGTTGCGTTGATATCGTGGTAAACAGCCCATAATCTTAACATTAGGCTACGAATGATGAATTAACACAAAAGTATACATGTGAACTCAAAACCCAAACTGAAACTCCGTCTCTATGGCAACGAGTCATTTCCTGTATAGCGTACAAGTTGGCTGATTGTCTAGTAACCTGTGCGAGCCATTTCTGTATTCATGCGGTTAGAAATTCAACAAACATGCAGAGGGGTTTACCAAGATGCTCAAATAAACGGAAATTTTCTTGCTCGTGCTGGGTGTTATTATAGACAGTATACTAAAAATTGGTCTGGTTTATGTCACGTGACAGCGTACTGATATTTATAGGCCATAAGGCGTTGTCAGATATGACAAAAATATTTGCATCCTCACAGAGCCTGGAATATCCTCTTCCACAGGCCACGATAGAGGCTGAGCGCCACCGTGTGTCTGTGTAAGAGAATAAGCATGGACGTGCTTTTCTCGCTGGAGGATGTGACGACACTCTGACAGCCAGGACGCTGGTATGGTCGTAAATTCTCTAATGTCTGAGGGCCGAAATAGCCCTACGTAAAACCTTACATGATGCATAAAATTTCACTGGGCTACAACCAATACTTAATGCCCGGAACAAATGCTAAACTCATCTTCATCCGACTTCACTCAATTAGTAGCATTACTACACTCCTTACCCAGCGGTCGCATTCCTTTCCTGTAATCCATTTCAGAAACACGTCACGTGATGTGTCAGCTTATCTGATAAAAAGATGGAGAAGCTAGCCCTAGTCCGCCGGCTAGCCAGAATTATATTAAAATATGATAAAAACAATCTACGTTTTACAACATATCAGCCCTATTTATGACATTTAAGGTCTTTGGTCACGGGCAAAACACCTTCAGTTAACAGCTGCTGATTCGATGATGTCATGTTACAAACACTCTAAAAAATATGACCTCTAAACCAAAGATGGCTACTCATGCAGGAACACATCTGATCTGTCTGATCATTGAAAAGAGTCTAAGCAGATATGAAACATAAACTTGACTTTTATTGTAAAATTCTAACTTTCCATATTAGGTTATTTCTAACTGCTCATCTTATTAAAAATTATTGAAAAATATAATCTTTTAAGAAAATCATTTTACAAAAGGGAAACACAGTTTGCTCGAACAGATTGAAGTTTCAAATCGTCTGTTGAGGTAATGAATCTGCCAATATATGAATGTATGCTGACTCATTAATGGCGAATGTTTGTTTTAATATTACATATTTAATTGTAATTTATACCTTCAAATATGACTCTCCATTGTCGCAATGTTTTTAACTATATGACACCAAAAAAATTCTATTAGAGCACACAATGTCGATCCAGATTTCGATACTAGACTTACATACTTCTATTGTTCTGTCAAATGTTTTGAAAGTTGCACATCTCCCCTGGACATTAAAATATGCTATGCTAGTGCCATCTGCTGGATACCTATGAAACTACGAAACACCTGTGACGTATTTATTATTCCTGGCGAAACGCGACGAGGGGGTCGTTTTCTTTTGAGAATGAATTTGATAGGATTTATTGTTTTGTTTGTACACTAAAGCTACAGGGCCATGTAATCCTTATTTCAAAAGGGCCACAGAAGTTCTCTTTGATGTTGTGACAAAGACTGTTCCCGGCCAAGGTACATATTTTAAACTCATTAATATAATATAGAACTGTCTTAATCACGATACAGCTGTCACGTTAAGATTAGAACCACTTGGAATATAGTCAACCAGATGGAAATATACAGGACAGGCGGGCAGTCAGGCAGGCACTGGCTATGCAGAGATATGTATTCTAGAACCAATATAAGAATCGGCAGTCTTTTCTCTCGAGCATAGTATCATGTCAACTTACGTGGACCAAACTGGACTATTCAGAAATATTGCTTGCGTAATAGTGAAATCTGACATTAAAGCACTAGGAATTGTTTCCTTGCACTGAAGGAATCCCGCTGTTGTGAGAGTGTAAGGCTACCATTTGAATTATTCTGGGGCAAACCTATCAACAACCGAAATTTGTTAAAGGTGCGAAATGTTCCATGTATAAATTCACCTTTATTTAAAGAATTATGCAAACACTTTAATTTTTTTTTCATTCTACAGTTCAGTATTCATTTTCATCTTCGTCAGCTCCGGTGTGCCATCTGTGCTGACAGTAGCAGCAGCATGAAGTCATATATATGGTAATCAGTAGGGTCTGGAAATATGTTCCTCTTACCTGAAATCCGTGCATATATTTGTTGTTGAATCTGAGGAATACACCACAAGACTCAGTTCATGTCCTGTAAAACAGCGTAAGAGCAGACGAACCAAAACGCTGTTACCTTCATCAAATGCTCAAATTAGGCCCCGAGACACGTAAGTGGCCATGGATTAAGTGTTGTTAAACAATACCTGCCACTCTAACCATACAATGAAACCTTTAGAAACCGGTGCTAAATGTATATTGCAGTTATTACTGTATCATTGGCTGACTGATGCATAAACGTATAAGTACAATTAATATATAACTCTGATTATGTCGATAATTTTATATAATTAATAAAAAAATTCTAATAATCAATCAGTGAATACGTAAAAGCTGTGCCGTGATGTCGGATGACAAGAAAACTTTCTTACTTTTTGATGCTTTTTTTTCACAAAAACGCTATTTACATTTGTCACCGACAGGTGTCGCCATCATACGGGTTCTGGAGATAATACAGCTTTACAGTATATGGTACTAGCAATTACCCGTGATATTAATTAAACGGATATAGGGGAGTGGTCCAGGGAGTCCGCCCCCCCCCCCTTTTTTTTTGAACCACCGCAACCTATTTCTGAGGGTTTTAGACCAATTTTTGGGATGTGCCCCCCTGCCCCCCCCCCCCCTTTTCCGGACCTGGGGACATTTTTTTTGGTTTCGTCATTACTCCTACTGGGTTGGACCCCTCCTTCTCCTAAACCCTGGATACGCCCCTGAAATGCCAAATACCCAACGCCAACAGCTCGTAAACAATACCCTATGCATGCATTGTAAAATGTACAGGTGCACCAGCCAGTGCGATAGGGTCATAGAAAACTGTCAATATCATCATGAGTGATCTCACAAATAGATAACATGATGATAATGGTGATGGCGTAGGCCTACCCCCGGCTACAAACAATGCCGAATAGGTGATTGTGCAATTTAGCGCCTCACTTCAAAATCAGATTCTTTTAGTTTCTGTGATTATATTCAACTGATCATGACCTCAGGTCATTTAAGGGATCATTATTCAGCAGTATGAATGGACAGAATGTATGCCTACAAAATTAAACTAAAAAACAGTTCTTACCTTACCCAACCCCCCTTATTGTTCATAAAATCGATCAGATAATATCAGAAAATCCTTATGATGGTAATATCCGTTTATATTTATCCAGACATTGTGAACTTATACTCAAAGTGCTGTATGATTGGCCTCGAGGACATGGTAGACGGGTTTGAATGCATTGTGAAATGTCACTGGCTGGCCATTTGAGAAGGGATCACCAATCAGGATTATTTCGGGCCAGTGACCGCGAAACCCCTAGGGGCCCCCGGAGAAAAACTTGGTATTGGCATCATATCACACACTCTATGGCCATTGTGTCACCATACCCCGAAGACACAAAGAAAAGGGGCGCTCGTGGGAGAGCAAATACTTAAATTATTAATTATGCAAGTAATACGCAAATATTGCAAATAACACCTGGTGGAATCTCTTCGGACAAACCCGGAACATATGTATGTCGAAAATCACGGCAATCCGTACGGTGGTATCAGAGGAGATACGGAAAATCACAAAAATTGCCTTACGCTATTAATATATATAGATTAGCAATTACCCGTGCTTTACACAGTTTGGGGCAAAGAGTTGGTTCTGATGTCAAATAATCTTTCATAGTTGAATGTTTGGTTGTACAATGTTACCGTCATTAGAGCTCTTTGAAGACGACATTTGGTGTAAGTGTTCTGTCTTTGAGGTGACCTTGTGCCTGGGTCTGGGTGACTTGGACGAATACGTTCCGGTACGAATGGTGGAATGTCTTCGGACAAAACCGGAGCAAAATCACGGCAATCCGTACGGTGGTTTCTGAGGAGATACGGAAAATCACACAAATCGCGTCACGCTATAAATATACGAATCCATTATATGTATGGTTTTATGTATACAAATCTTAGTGGAGCCAAAAGATTGGCCATAGAAATTTTCAGAGAAGTTCATATGATAAATGAAATCATTTTAATATGAAAATATATTATTTTGAACATTGCTATTTAAAGTTGCCCTCCGAGCCCGTCAATCCGCCAGTAAAGGAACCTGTTATCTTGCATGGTAGTACAGTAGCGCTGAGATGTGTTCTAGATAATTGCATTTCTATTATCACACAAAAACTGAGCACTCACATGGTCGGGAAATCCCGCTGCGCAAAAGTTCGTGGTGGCATTATCATATGGGGTATATATAATGGCTGAATATTTTTTTTAAATATCACGCACTTCCAAAGACCATTCCTATTTGAAAGATGAGCCAATATTTTCCATAAGACAGTCACTGCATTCACTACTGTTCGGGTAATTATATGATTCTTTTAAAGGTTCCCCTTTTGAGCATTATCCTCATGCGAGACCTCGTCTGTGAAGGTATTGCTTGTGCAAAATAGACTTTATCCCTGCGCGGAGGTTCCCTTTGAGAAGGGAACACCAATGGGGATTAATTTTGGGCTGGTGACCGCAAAATGTACGAAAACCTCAGATATGGCCCCAGTAGTAAAACTGTCCCGCCATCACACACTCTATGGCCATTGTTTTACCGGGCCCGAAGAAACAATGAAAAAGGCGCCCGCGGGGGAGCAAATATTGAAAAAAATTAGATATGCACGTAATACGCAAATATTGCAAATAAAAGTAGTTGGAATCTCTTCCGACAAACCCGGAGCATATGTATGTAGAAAATCACGGCAATCCGTACGGTGGCATCAGAGGAGATAATGAAAATAAAAAAAATCGCCTTGTATATACGCTATTAATATATAGATACCTAGGGGAGTTATAGCGGTTAAAGCTCCTCTCAGAGCTTATTCTTCTTTGCGTCTTCGTGTGACAGTGTCTGATCTGTTTATTATACTAAACAAAATATCTTTAAGCTCTTTATGACCCTGAAAGTCATATCAATGAACCATGGGTATAAAAAGCTTTATTGTGCCTATTGAGTGTTTGCTTGTATTATGAATTAAACAAGGCAAATTAACGGGCACTGTCAATAGCATCGAGCTCAAGTTTCGTGCAAACAATGACCTGGTAGTTAAAAAAAATTAGAAAAAATTTACATTTTATAACTTTTTAGACGATAAGACCTAAAGGAACATCTCGGAGACCATATCAGATTGGTTGAATCAACCAAAAAATTGGTTGAATCCAACCATTTTAATTGGTCAAAATATGTCCAAACAATTTATTGTTTAAAACAACCAATTTATTTTGGTCGTAATCAAACAAGAGGTATTGGTCAAATCAACTTATATTTTGGTCAGAGCAACCAACACTGCTGATCATTTAAACCAACAAAATTGGTCAGTTTGACAAAAATAATTTGGTTATTCTCAACCAATGTACTTTGGTGGAGGTCAACCAAAACAAATTGGTTAAATCAGATAATAAATTGGTCACATGAACCAATTCAAATTGGTCAGACTAGTGGACACATTAATGTGTGCACTGCTACTTTCAGTCCCCTTTTTAGTTGTTATATTCTTCAGATTAATTGGGAGTCTTCTTGTAAGTCATTCTTCGATCACGGGTTGCTCTGGTGTGGGTTTCAAGAGGAAACACAAATTCTGCCCGGTCTTGGACTCAAACCTGTGACCGCTCGCATACAAGTCAGATGTTTTGCCCCTCAGCCAGTGAAGATTGCATCTTTTGTGTCTGATTTGGAGCACTTTTGTGTCTGATGTTAAAACTGACAAATCGGTTTGGTCAGTGCTTGACCAATCAGTTGGTAAAATAACCAATGTTTAACTAAACAAAGAAAATTGGTTAAATATATGCAACCAAACGGTCGACCAATCAAAATTGGTCTAAATGACCAATGAGTTTGGTTACAAGTTGGTTGAAATTACCAATTTGTTGGTTAAATCAACCAATATCATTTCAACCAACCAAATTGGTCATATATATGTGCTAAAGTAACCAATATTTTGGTTGTCAATTGACCAATATATTGGTTAAACCTACATACAGTATTTTATTCTGTAAACCAATAAAAATTGGTCAAAACAACCAACTGGTTTGGTTAGTACTTTAACAATGCATTGGTTAAGATAAACAATATCTTGGTTAAAACAACCAAAACTGGCTTAACCAATTAAATTTGTTATATATTTAACCAATCTGTTTTTTGAGTGTATATAAAAATTGTGTACATTTGTTAAGTCAGCATATGTTCATATACAGTAAAAGTATTTGATGTTTAATGAATCACGAAACCATGATCAGCTCAACGAAAGTGTGAATATGATCAGTGTAATTATTTATATAGGAAAATATTTATAAGAAAGCAGAATCAATGGAAAACTACCGGACCTCCATTTTCATACATAAAAATTAATTTATATCAAATCATACAAAGAAACGTGAATATTTTGATGTTGTCCAAGACATTTGTAAATACTTATATGTAGGTTTCTTGCATATTTACATCACCATGTATCTGAGATGTGTTTTCTGTATTTGTAAACCTGATATCACAATCAAATTCACCAAATGATTCCAAAAAGATCAGAAGAAAAACTAAGAGTATATCATTTATATGTTTATTTCTATTTATAACAGCGGCAATGACAGTTATGACACGTTACACATCGGTTTTGCACATCTAATCTTCTAGCTACATTTACAGACACGTACAATTTGAACGAATATACTTGTCAGTCGCATATGTAAAACTGAGATATTAGATTCAAACATTTTCAGAGACTGAATTTGTTTTTGCATGGAAGTGGCTTATATTGCCATAAGTCAAAAAGATAGTTGGGTACACATCACTGACTATGATGACCATTCGTCAGGTGCAAATACATTTACTTTTTACAACATCTTCCACTTTTTCAGAGTAGCCTTTATCAGAATAAAATTCTATTTCCAGAAGGGCTCTAAAATACATAGTAAAAATTACAATAACATACAATGTTCAATAGACCCATTAAACTTAAATGACACAATCAGAGGACATTCAGCGAACATCATGTCACCTAAGCAGAGCTATAATAGAGGTACAAATATACAGAAGTGTTCATATTAATCTTCCCTTGGCTTTCCAACGCTTTCAACACAATCTCTTCGTAAACACATATACACTAAATATTGGCAGCAAGTGTGTGTGACTCGACTGTTAACCAGATTCAATGATGTACTCTCTGCAGGATTATACATTTTACAACTGTATACAAAATAAGGCTGCTCATCTAAGAGAGTAAACATTATTAAAATCCTGCTATAAACCAAAATTACTTGGGCCTGCAGGTTGTACCTACACACGGTTAAATGATAATATACGCCCCTGGAAATTTTTTAAGCAAACTAGTCTCGCCATCACAGAAGACATAACACATAAGAAATGTTTTTTGTAACTGGAGTAGTCCTAAATTCCTTACGCGGTGGACACTTTTCAATGGAGTCGTTTTATTTCTCCCTCGCTCAAACCAGCAAGCGCTGGCACAGGGCCAAGGATTGTAATTAGATTAATCAGAGGGCGTATCATGGGCCAAGAATTGTAAATAGACCAATCAGAGGGCGTGTCATGGGCCAAGAATTGTAATTAGACCAATCAGAGGGCGTATCTTGGGCAAAGAATTGTAATTAGACCAATCAGAGGGCGTATCATGGGTTTGAAACTTGAAGTTGGATGTACATTTCGAGCGCCTGGCGGTGAAACCAAACAAACCTTGCTAAACAAAGCAGAAGGTAAAGAAAAGAATATATAAATGGTCCGACTTATTTGCAAATTATGTGATTGGGCGGGTAGGGGCGGCTAACTGTCAGTACTCCGGCGACACCTTCCATACAGTATATCTACAATCTGTTCTCACGTTTTAGGATGAGCCTTCTTAACAGTTTGCTACCCGGACTGAATTACTCCAATACTCCATTAAGCAGTACAGTGTAGTTCATATGTTTGTTTTTACTCGGGACACAAAGGAAAAGGATAACATGCCATAAAGCTACGTTAAACTGGAGATTCACTTTACACACATCAAATGTTTCATGGACGATCCAAGCTTGTTTGTGAGACCACCTCTCACAGCCAGGTTCACATTCTCTAACTGTTTTGCTTTTGATCTTACACTGCCCCACTGCCAAGACCACCTATCATAGCCAAGTTCACATTCTCTAACTTTCCTGCTCTTGATTCTAACACTGCCCCACTGCCAAGACCACCTCTCATAGCCAAGTTCACATTCTCTAACTTTCCTGCTCTTGATTCTAACACTGCCCCACTGCCAAGACCACCTCTCATAGCCAGGTTTACATTCTCTAACTTTCCTGCTCTTGATTTTTACACTGCCAACACTGCCAAGACCACCTCTCGTAGCCAGGTTCACATTCTCTAACTTTCCTGCTCTTGATTCTAACACTGCCCCACTGCCAAGACCACCTCTCATAGCCAGGTTTACATTCTCTAACTTTCCTGCTCTTGATTTTTACACTGCCAACACTTCCAAGACCACCTCTCATAGCCAGGTTTACATTCTCTAACTTTCCTGCTCTTGATTTTTACACTGCCAACACTTCCAAGACCACCTCTCATAGCCAGGTTCACATTCCCTAACTTTCCTGCTCTTGATTTTTACACTGCCAACACTTCCAAGACCACCTCTCATAGCCAGGTTCACATTCTCTAACTTTCCTGCTCTTGATTTTTACACTGCCCACACTTCCAAGACCACCTCTCATAGCCAGGTTTACATTCTCTAACTTTCCTGCTCTTGATTTTTACACTGCCAACACTTCCAAGACCACCTCTCATAGCCAGGTTCACATTCTCTAACTTTCCTGCTCTTGATTTTTACACTGCCCACACTTCCAAGACCACCTCTCATAGCCAGGTTCACATTCTCTAACTTTCCTGCTCTTGATTTTTACACTGCCCACACTTCCAAGACCACCTCTCATAGCCAGGTTTACATTCTCTAACTTTCCTGCTCTTGATTTTTACACTGCCAACACTTCCAAGACCACCTCTCATAGCCAGGTTCACATTCTCTAACTTTCCTGCTCTTGATTCTTACACTGCCCACACTTCCAAGACCACCTCTCATAGCCAGGTTCACATTCTCTAACTTTCCTGCTCTTGATTTTTACACTGCCAACACTTCCAAGACCACCTCTCATAGCCAGGTTTACATTCTCTAATTTTCCTGCTCTTGATTTTTACACTGCCCACACTTCCAAGACCACCTCTCATAGCCAGGTTCACATTCTCTAATTTTCTTGCTCTTGATTTTTACACTGCCCACACTTCCAAGACCACCTCTCATAGCCAGGTTTACATTCTCTAACTTTCCTGCTCTTGATTTTTACACTGCCCACACTTCCAAGACCACCTCTCATAGCCAGGTTCACATTCTCTAATTTTCCTGCTCTTGATTTTTACACTGCCCACACTTCCAAGACCACCTCTCATAGCCAGGTTCACATTCTCTAACTTTCCTGCTCTTGATTTTTACACTGCCCACACTTCCAAGACCACCTCTCATAGCCAGGTTCACATTCTCTAACTTTCCTGCTCTTGATTTTTACACTGCCAACACTTCCAAGACCACCTCTCATAGCCAGGTTCACATTCTCTAATTTTCCTGCTCTTGATTTTTACACTGCCCACACTTCCAAGACCACCTCTCATAGCCAGGTTTACATTCTCTAACTTTCCTTTTCTCTAACTTTTACACTGCCCACACTTCCAAGACCACCTCTCATAGCCAGGTTCACATTCTCTAATTTTCCTGCTCTTGATTTTTACACTGCCCACACTTCCAAGACCACCTCTCATAGCCAGGTTTACATTCTCTAACTTTCCTGCTCTTGATTTTTACACTGCCCACACTTCCAAGACCACCTCTCATAGCCAGGTTTACATTCTCTAATTTTCCTGCTCTTGATTTTTACACTGCCCACACTTCCAAGACCACATCTCATAGCCAGGTTCTCATTCTCTAACTTTCCTGCTCTTGATTTTTACACTGCCAACACTTCCAAGACCACCTCTCATAGCCAGGTTTACATTCTCTAACTTTCCTGCTTTTGATTTTTACACTGCCAACACTTCCAAGACCACCTCTCATAGCCAGGTTTACATTCTCTAATTTTCCTGCTCTTGATTTTTACACTGCCCACACTTCCAAGACCACCTCTCATAGCCAGGTTCTCATTCTCTAACTTTCCTGCTCTTGATTTTTACACTGCCAACACTTCCAAGACCACCTCTCATAGCCAGGTTTACATTCTCTAACTTTCCTGCTTTTGATTTTTACACTGCCAACACTTCCAAGACCACCTCTCATAGCCAGGTTCACATTCTCTAACTTTCTTGCTCTTGATTTTTACACTGCCCACACTTCCAAGACCACCTCTTATAGCCAGGTTCACATTCTCTAACTTTCCTGCTCTTGATTTTTACACTGCCCACACTTCCAAGACCACCTATTATAGCCAGGTTTACATTCTCTAACTTTCCTGCTTTTGATTTTTACACTGCCAACACTTCCAAGACCACCTCTCATAGCCAGGTTCACATTCTCTAACTTTCCTGCTCTTGATTTTTACACTGCCCACACTTCCAAGACCACCTCTCATAGCCAGGTTCACATTCTCTAACTTACTGCTCTTGATTTTTACACTGCCCACACTTCCAAGACCACCTCTCATAGCCAGGTTTACATTCTCTAACTTTCCTGCTCTTGATTTTTACACTGCCCACACTTCCAAGACCACCTCTCATAGCAAGGTTCACATTCTCCAAGTGTCCTGCTCTTGATTCTTACACTGTCCACACTTTCCAGTGCAACTCACTGCCTTCATCATCATTACTTTCATCTCCTGTCTCAGCCGCTTGTTACACAAGACAAAGAAAACCAGGTTTCCCACGTAGTTGACGTTGGCTAACGTATTAACCAAATCCTCGACGAAGGTCAGCATGGGGTCTCTTTGAAAACCGTTTATGTAGAAAACCAGGTAGAAGAGACCAAGAGGCGTCATTAGGCACACGTATGACGTACACATGGCCACGGCTACAGCCAAGAACCTCTGGTCACCTTTGGCATTCGATGTCGTCATCTTAGACCGCAGACGGCGGGCTTTAGCTAAGTGATAAATAAGAATGCTGTTGGAGGTTATCAGAATCGCAACTGGTAAGAGATTGATGCCGACAAGTATGCTAATGGGGTTGACGTAGCGACAGACGATCGAGTAGGCTTTAGGGCAGACACATGTATCTGACTCCACCGACCTTACAAAGAACTGGTAGCTCTCCAAGGCGACCACTACCGTCACCATACATGCAGTCACAATGGCGGCCCGCCGGCGTGAGGTCACAATCTTTGCTCTGAACGGGAAAACTACCACATAAACACGTTCAAGGGCCACGGCCACCACCGTCCAGGCTGACGCAAAGCCACAAGTATGCACTATGAAGAAGAACAGCTTACAGGTCAAGCTTGATGCATTCTTAATGTGATAGGAAAAAACTTGTCTCATGTAAACCTCAATGCCATCAAAACTGACTATGAGTATGTCAGCCACCACCAGAGTGCTGATGTAAACACTGAGAGAATTCCTCTTTAAACTTGACCTGTTGAAGAAGACAACAACGACGGTGTTCGATATTAGGCCGTAGATGATCAGAAATGGAATAATGTAGGCATTAAGGACGTATCTCATGTTACCCCAGACCTTCTCCACATCCGCTTGAGCTGTGGGGTTGTAGAAAGTCGAGGCTGACGTAAAACCACCAGAAGATTGACTAGGCCAGGCAGTGGCAACTGTACTGCTGACAGTGGCGGTTTCTGTCATCTCAAGGGTCTCATTCACGGTACTCATTTTTCCCTCTGAAAATACATTTCACATAAAGTTTATCAATAGTCTCTTTTTTTCCATCAGATGGATACACTAACGTCACCCAATGTGATTATGCGGGTAGGGGCGGCTAACTGTCAGCACTCCAGCGACACCCTCCATGCAGTATATGAACAATCTGTCTCACGTTTTAGGATGAGCCTTCTTAACATTTCTCAACCTTCTTAGAATTTAAGTTTCAAATAAATGTAAATTAATCGAATATTCTATAAAGGCGAAAGGATCAATGGAGCCGGTCTTCCTAGTGTCAGTTATATTCAGGTTTTCAATTCGTAGCTTGGATATATTGTAATTAAATAATAAGAAAAAGTGTTTTTTTTTGTACTCATTGATATTTCATCTTGATTTAAAACATGATAGTAGGGACGCCTGGTAAGATATATATGAGTGAATGATGAGAAAATAAGTAAAGTAATATACAGTGTAATATAGTGTAATACATAAGAACAATCCATTGATTTAAGGGGCATAATCAGGAGTTAAATTATGGCTATTCTTTCACCCTATTAGTTCAGTTTTGCTTTACACAAATGTTTCCCAGCAAAACCAACCCAGCACGCGGTCTCATTTCCTCGCACCCGGCTGTTTAACACCATGTTATGGCTCTGCGTGTTGGTAAACACAGTCTGTTTACCATAACAGGCCTGCGTGACCGGAGGACCGATTAAGAGGGACAACACGCTGTGTATCAGCCAGCAGAAACATGTTTTACATTTTTTTGGACGAAATCAGACCAGGCATCTACTTATTGACACGTGTTTTGGCTCAGCGATGCACACGGCCCCACGCGCTGTGTTTATGTTGACACCTTTCATCGCGCCCGGTCTACTTTTTATAACATTTTTTTACAGGAGAAAGCAAACGGTTTAAGGGAAATATTTTGGTAGGTACATATTTATTTTAAAGGGAAGAAGCTATTTTTCATGTTAACTCAACATACTTTATAGGTGATGGGGCCCCTTTAAGTAATTTATATCACAGTTATATACTTTGAATTCAAAGGATTCTTATCCACTGTGGAACCAGTCATTAGTATTAGAAACTTGCTAGAGGTCACTTCGAAATAGGTAATGAAGTGTGACACTGTATACACAGTATAAGTATTCTGGAGCAGATATCCCTGCAGACTCCAACTTAAGAATTTTTTTAATTTCTCAAAATATCGAGATAAACACGCGGTCCATCCACTCTATAGACGCTGTATCAAGTGTACAAAAAGAGTCGCATCTTGTAGGTTACTCTACCATGCCTTAGGTAGTTGGGTTTTTGAAAATACATGGGTCTGAGATCGTGTGTTGTCCGATTGTTCAATAATAGCTGATGGACCTATTACACGGGGAATTTCAGGTTTAAAAATTTGACAACGAATGTCCAAGATACATGGTTCAGTCTCTGTATTTTGACCACCGATATCTGACTTGCGACATCCATGATTTAATGTATGCAAAAGATAGCGGCACATGAACTATTGTGAAATGGTTCTTAGTAATCATTAGTCAGGATATGATCAGAACATGGATATAAAGGAAATGAAAACACTTTTAAAACAGTGCAAAGTTGCAAATAAATCTTTGGAAAACCCCAAGGAAAAGACCCGAATCTCGTGATCTGGATGAATACATATAGACCTATTTGCATATAAACATTAATATCGGCGAGGTTAGAAAATGTCCAACCTACCTGACATCCCGAATCTAAGGAATCAAAGAAATGTATACTTTCCCTCCCATATAATTTGAAATTTAACGAAAGAACTTAAGAAAAAAAAAACGCAACTAAATCTTGTCAACTGAGGACAATAGGTTTTATGATGTATTTGTCTTTATATAATTAGAATAATATTAGTTACAGTATTGTAGAAAAATCGTTGTTCTGGCACTTCCTAGACCATTAAATGATCAGTACATAAAGAGCAAAACCACTATGATCAATATGAACTCAGACACAGATTTCAATCATATAATATCACATTCACTGACTGCTCCCCACCCTTGAAAGGTTGGTACTGCCTATATGATCTCACACATGTCACTGGCACTATTGCATGAACTGAGAGAGTAGATTGCTTCTGGTTTTCGATTCTATCATAAACTAGTAATCTACATTCTAAAGAAGGAAAATCTCAGTTATTCACTTATTCGTCCCTCATCCAAAGATTCGCTCGTACCAAAGTGACTGTGCATTTGTGAAAATTCCTTGATGACGTTCCTGGATCTGGATCATGTGTCGGATCCACATCAAGTCTAATCGACTCCTCATTGGCCCATTCCCGAGATTCTGTTTATGTCTGCGTGAGTTATATTGTGCACAAACACACAAGCACACACACAAACAGACGAACGGGAATGAACAAATACCTTCCTGTGCCTAATATCACATCCACAAATTAAATAAAGTTAGGAAATACATTGACCGTGACACAATGGAATGTTTTATCCTTTCGTTCATTACCACTAAACTAGTTTATTGTAACTCATTATTATGTGGCCTTCCGGCAGTTCTAATTGATCGCCTCCAGGGAGTTCAGAACATAGCAGCAAGAATCAAAAGATAACCATATTATCCCAACACTCTTCTCTATCCACTGGTTGCCGGCACAGCAGAGTAAAATAAAAGATATTTAGCCATGAACAACATTGCTCCAATATATCTTCAAGAACTTCTCAGTCACCGTGTTTCAGTCAGAGGATTACGTTCAAGTGACCAAAATTTAATATATGTGCCATTTATTAAAGGGACATAATCAGGAGCAATGTTATGCCTATTCCTTTACACTATCGATTCAGTTTTGCTTTATTCAAAAGTTTCCCAGCAAAACCATACCATCATACAATCTCATACCTCCATTGTTTGACACCTTGTTATGGCTCAGTGTGTTTGTAAACACGGTTCACGCGTCTGTTTACCATAACAAGGCCGCGTAACCGAGGGTCCGATGGTGAGCAGCCAGCGTGAACATGTAAAACAATTTTGGGGCCAAGTAATTCAGGGCATTTCATAATTGGCAGGTGTTGTGGCACAGCGATGCACATTTCCACGCGCTGTGTTTATGTTGACACCTTTGAACGCGCCCAGTCCACCGTTTTTTAACACTCATTTACAAGAGTAAGCAAACGGATTCAGGGCAGTGTTTTGGCAGTTACAAATTAATTTCAAAGGAAAGAAGCTATTATTCGTGTTATTTGAACATGCATTATAGGTGATTAGGCCCCTTTAAATCGTCATTAATACAAAACAGGGCATTTAGCTTTGCTGGTCCTAGACTCAAACATTGAGAATCTGTTCTAATTTATTATAATTTAAAAGCAAATTAAGAAACCCATCTATTTGCGGGGTTCTGCTACTCTAGTCATTGACACTATATGGAACCTGGCCATTTTCAACCATCTTAGTTTATTTTTCAGAATCTATTTGATTGTCTGATGTACTTTTAATGCTTATACTTAGTTATAATTATATCATCATTTTAATATGTACCAGCGGTGTAGCACAGATTTTACGCTTTATGTGTATTGAAGAGACTATCGTTCCTAAGCCACTGCCCCCACACGAATCATCACGATAGTTTCAGGCAGCGGGTACATATATTATATTTCCAAAGCTGGTACGAGAGCACACTCCTCACCGGGAGCCATGCATACATGTTGTTAAACAGGCTAACCATGAAGACCGTTGGGCAGTAATTGTAACACGTGATACCACTCGTTACGGGATGTGTGTAGTCTGAGGTTATATTTCTGAAACTCTCACTGAATCGCCATCGGATCTAATATGTAAAACTTTAAACTTGATATTTTTTACATGGATTGTACAAATTGTTATTATAAATATTCCACTCTCCATGGCTCAGGTAGTGGCGTCCGGTAGTGTCTAGAGGTGGAAGAAACCGGAGAACCCGGAGAAAACCACCGGCCTTTGACGGGATACTACAAGCCACTCTCAAAGCCTTGCCGGGGATCAAACCCGGGTCGCTAGCGGAGAAATTGCCTCATAGTTACAAACTGGAAGCGAGATGAAGGTGATGACTTTTAATGAATCCCGTTAGTTTGGAGTAAATTTCTGGGATAGACCGCAATAACTGCTAAGGTCACTAGAAAAAGACCTTAGTTCACCGAAGCGGTGAGATGTGGCATTGACCGTCCCACAACCAATGGACCTGACCAGTCGATAGAAGTCGTCCGATACCTAATGGTATTAGTGAATTGCGCAAGCGGAAATCGGTTTCGGGCTAAATTTGAAGGGCGTGGGTGATCAGCTGAACCGTTGTTGATTGATAAATGCATTTCGTGTTACTAGCATTGACATTTTATAGCTTACATGAAACTATATCTTATCAAGACATCCCTATGGCACCAACTTATCAAAATACCCCTCTTCAACTTTCTGTTTACCAGGCGATTTAAATTCTATAGTCCGTCCCAGAACCCTTGTCCGCATGTATTTTTGGGATATATATTTTTAAGAATATTCTTTAAAAACCCTAGAGTTAACGGAGAGTTAAAATAGTGGACCAGGTCGCGATCAATGGAGCTTATAAACATGGCGCGAACGATATCCGCGTTGTCGGATTGTTAAAGCTTAAAACCATATTTCACAACGGTGCACTTTCATGTTCGGCCACAAAACCTGTCAATCAGGAGATGCCCTGACTGATTTTACTCCAAAATGTAATACATGTTCCCGCTGGCTGAAACACCGCGTGTTGCGGTAACTAAGGGACCCTACATTAAGGAAATGTTTAATATCAAGTGACTACTTATGGATCCAGTTCGTTTCATTGAGGTTTTTTGATGTCACCTTCTCCAAAGCATATTCTTTTTAACCTTGTTTTCTACACGTGTGCATGCCAATATTGAAAGAGAACAATTAACTGCATATTGAACGGACATACAAACTTATGGAAACTTTTACATTCAGTTATCTATACATAAATACTAACAGGAACAACGTTGGTTATACAATGCACACCAAAAAAGCTCTTATTTCAGTTAAAGTTGTAACAACAGGAGCAACGCGGAGTATCATTGAGCTTCCACTAGTACAAATTCTAATTCACAGCAAGATCATTATTCATTTATTTATACCGAAATACTCAACAATATGGGTCTTTCGTTGTTACATTTATACCTTTATATAACATTGTTGCCATGTTTTCAAACAGCCACTCTCATGATCTTTGATTTGTTGTTATATTGTTCAAGGTACTATATTAAATTGAATTTTTGGTAACCGTTTTATACACATCATTCCATTATGATTAGACAGACACTCCTAAAGGTGCATGCTATCGAATTCATCGATGTTATCCAGTTTTTAAAGCAATTTTTATTTAAAACAACTGGCAACATTGTTAGGAGTGTTGGAACCAATGCAGAGTTGAAACCTATGCACTACAATCCCCAAGTAGATGATTATCTGTTATATAGTTATAGCAAACTTAGCTGGCCTTTTTGCATCACTTATCAACCTCCTTACCAACCCCATCCTTTGATCACATATTGTCAGCCCCCCCCCCCCCCCCCCCCCCCCATCTACAGTTCTAATATAGAAGTGGAATGTTTCATCTTAAGTTTTTTTATTATTCCAAATGAACTTATTTAAAAAATATTTAAGCTTTTCTATGATATGTGATTTTTGATCGAGAAAGTTTGAAAGATAAAAGTTAGTTTTGACAAGTTTAAGGACTTTGCTTCTACAATCTTTCCATAGGATTTCCTTCTCAAACAATCAAAAAAATTTACTCATATTTTCTACAGCAGATTGAAAGCTGTGATGTGGAATACTATTATTTTATACAAAAACTGGATTCCTGGCACTTTCATATTCAAATTATAATGTGTAGCTGTTCTATCTTAACATTTTTATATCAAAGCTGTTATATCAAGTTATTTTTATAGTTGACGTCCAAAAATTAGCAAAATTGCTCAAGACTCCTATACATGTATATTGTTTATCTAAAGATAGGTCCTGGAGAAAAACAGTGAGGTCTTCAGCAAATATTATAATTAACTTTATATCTTGTTTTCTAATTTTAATTCCCTGAATAACTTTAATTATTTTGCTGGCTTCCATACATAAAATAAACAGATACGGAGCTAGGGGGTCGCTGTGGCGGATATCACTTTCCAAAGAGAAGTAATCGGACAAGTATCCGTTATTTTGAATGCAGCTTTCTGATATATTTGGTAAAACTTTAACCCTTTGGATAAAAGAATCCCCAAAGCCAAATATATCCAGAGCAGCATGAAGGATTCTATGATTCACCCAGAGAGAAACTAAAGAGTAACTAAGAGAAAGAGAGAGGTTAACGAAATAGATTGTTAATATATAGAATACAGAGGAGAGAATTGTTGGTGATTGAAATACAGCAAGCTCATTGTTCGTATGTCAAATTTGGTAAAAGTTATTTCCCTTGATGGAAATGAAATAAAGCAAAGCCTCTTTTCCTATGACCGTATATTTTTCTTTAAACACTTAAGATAAACTGAGACATTTTTTAGACATTGTAAATAATTTGACAATTACGTGAACCTCCTGCCCTTTATCTGTCTTTCTGGCTTCGCTGACACAGATATCCGCGCATTCATCATCGTCATATGTATATCTAAAAATATGAAAATAGAAAAATATATATTTGAAAGTTTGAGACTTACACAAGGGGAGATGTTGGCACGGTTGGCGCTGTAGTCTGGTACTGCTCTGTGCTGTGGTCTGGTACTGCTCTGCACAGTAGTCTGGTACTGCTCTGTGCTGTGGTCTCGTACTGCTCTGTGCTGTGGTCTGGTACTGCTCTGAGCTGTGGTCTAGTACTGCTCTGTGCTGTGGTCTGGTACTGCTCTGTGTTGGGGTCTGGTACTGCTCTGTGCTGTGGTCTGGTACTGCTCTGTGCTGTGGTCAGGTACTTGCACTTTAGCCTGGCACTGTAGTCGCTGTGAGTGAACACCGCTATATATTCTCCAGCAGACAAAATACTTTGGTTGGCCTATTCTGTACCAGCAATAAATACACTGAATATTGATCACAGTAGATCGCGTGGGCCAATCAGAATGACAATGATTAAAAGCTCTAAATTTATGTTCGGAAATATTGATTAAAGCACTGACAGGCTTTCGACTGAGCAAGATTACTACACGGAAAATAACATATTTATTAATGTATGAATTAAACTCTTTAAAGTCCCGAATGACTGAAAAAGATACGGTGATTTACAGAAAGCCCACACTAATATTGGCCTGTTTGGGCAGATAGTTAATATTATACACTGTGATCAACATTGCTCTCAGACACCTTTTCCAGATAATCAGAATATGATAGGATAATCGTATACATAGTGTTTGAAAGCCCTACAAACATTTTTTTTTAAATGTAACATGCTTTGTTCTAGGTGGTTTATTTTACCGGTATTCTTTATATAATCTTAAACGTTGGATGATAACTGATAATGTAGAGATTAAGAAACAAATATGTCCCTCAAGTCTGACAATTATTTTTTTTTATAATTTGTCTGAACGGAAAACCAGAGAGCTCGTGTGGAAGACATGTCAAATGTTGCCCCGGCGGAGGGGGCATGTTAACACCCAGTAACCGGGATATTGAGTCGCTTCCCTAATAACTGAGCAAAACTGGACTTTGTAATGGTTAATTTATTCCAACGATGGACTAAGTCGAAATTGGGACCGGATTATTTGGTTGTATTTGCAATTTTTTTACTGAATGTTATTTAACTTGATATCAAATTAGAAAAATAAGATCTATCGCACTTCTGATTTATCAGTTGACAATATCGCTCTTTATATAATTAGACCATATCTCTTATGTTTATAAGTTGCTCGAACGACTATAAGGGCACAAAATCACTTTCTCGCTTGTTTTCTAATGTGTCAAATACCTGCACGAAAGAAGGTATTTGATATCTAATTGATTGTTATGTAGCAAAATAAGGGAGTGTATGTCTCTCTCACAGGTCACCCCGTCCTCTATCTTGATGTAAACAATATTTTTTGCTGCAAGTACGATATATGAGGATGAGAAAACAGGGTATAACCTTATGTAAACCTCATATTTATACACGTTTCGGATAATAGAGGTAAATTCCGGTTCCGCAATTTAAATTGAATCTGAAAACGAAATTTCGGAAATACAAGATACGGAAATTCAAGGTTCTACTGTTAGAGCCCGTCTGCGGATCTGGCCCATCTGCCGATGGGCTTGGCCCATATTAGGACCAACCAAATTAACTATAGAAAGCACTCACAGAGCACATGCCTCCGCCACCGCCTGTATACTTACCCATGCAAGTACACCCGGTTATATGACATGAAATAGTATATGGCCTCTTAAACAAAAAGGCACAACCCTATCAAAATAGTGTGCCATTTAAGCCACCGTTTTATCATCAAAATTTATTCAATTTATATAATAAAGATTTATTTTACATATCTGTTTATTGCCCCGTATCCAAACAGGGTCTAAAAATAAGTTTAGAACGGTTCTTAGTAACCTGAGCTAAAATTTTACTCGAAAACAGTATCTCACACAGACCGAAATTAATAATATGCAAGTATTAACTTCTAATTTTGGTAGTTTTATCGTATGAATTTTATCTCTAAATTATTTATCTTCTGAGTATAAAGTATAATTATATTTATCCAAAACTGTTATGAAGGAGTCTTGTCACCATTTATTTTATATTTATATTTATATTTATATTTATATTTATATTTATATTTATATTTATATTTATATTTATATTTATATTTATATTTATATATTAAACATCGTGATGATTGCTTGTTTCAGAGATCTGTTTATTTACCAGTTGTATCTTATAAATTGTTTTATTTATAAAGTAAAATAAACTTAACTGTGTAATTGTAAAAGATATGTAAAACATAAAGAATTAAAATGTGATATCCTCTTCAGATGTGTTATTGTGGTGATAGTGCATGAGAGTGATTGACTCTGAGAGAGTGTTTGCTTCAAACAATTGTCAAGATGTATATGGTAACCTTGATATACATGTGGTTATTTTAAAATGAATTGGAGAAACTGATTTTGTACCGTATATAATTGCTCTTTGGAAAAATTATATGGTACCATGGAAGTCACATCTATGTGGTTATGTAAATGAGATATTATGTAAATTTCGCAACAGCTGTAATTACTCTTTGGTAAAAAGTGAACCTCATTAAACTCTTAACATCACACGAATGCAATGTAGACTAATTAAGAATTGTGTGTAAAAAGTTATTAAATAGTGTATTGTAACACTGAATGCACATCTATGCAGTTTTCTATGCACATCAATGAAATTCTGATGATAAAATTATTGATGTAAGTGATAGTGATTTATGTTTCAATAAACACAAGTTCTGAGAATTGTTTGTCTGAGTACAAAAGTCATCAAAATATTAAAATAATAACGTATAACTTATAATAACGCAGATGGGCCAGAAAGTGCATGGTATCAAATCTGCAGATGGGCAGTCCATGCAATAACGGATCCTCATATGGACCAAGCCCATCGGCAGATGGGCCAGATCCGCAAACGGGCTCCAACATATACACAACTTTACTCATATGACAGATGTCAGGCAGATGGCGCTGTATTGAATTGTCCGTGTTGTTCTTAGCTGGCAATATTTTAGATGTGGTAATCACTGAGGCGGGAGGTAATGTCAGTATATCTGAATCTTTTATTTCTGGCCATCGAGCTGTAATCTGCGAACTTACAACTAAAAACGATAACATCACAACACAGATGTATAAGTAAATAAACTTAATTAAATAAAACAAACATAAGAGAGATTAAAATTGACATCACATTGTTTTAATAAAAAAAAGGGTTATTTACATATTGGTGAACAAGTGAGAAAGTGATTTCTGAGTTATTCCGCACCAGTCAAGGTTAAGAAATTAACTAACAGCAAGGAGTACCCATGGTTTAATGACGACGTTAAAGAACACAAAAGAAAACTATAACATAGAGAGAGGCTTGGGAAATACAGTGCAAAATCTACACTAAAAGCTCTGATAGATGAACAGACGAAAATAATTTTGTTTTAAAACAACACAACAACAAAATCAATACATAAAGTGAGAAGATACAAGAATGTTAAAATGACACAAAGAGCGTGGTGACCTAATGGATTCGGCGCTTGACTTGTTACCGTAAGGTTATGGGTTCGCGGCCCGCTCTGACCGCCGTCTGCGCTTAGACTCCTAGGCAAAGTCTTTACCACAAGGGTGCGCTCTCTCGACCCAAGAGTGAATGGGTACTGTTCATGGGAGGCAGGCAAATGTAGAGCGAATAACCTTCTAGCGCTTGAAAAGCTACAAGAATCAACAGGCCCGAAAGACCAGGAAGGCAAAGTGTAAAGTCAGACGAACCAGTACAAGGTTGTCACCGATATAACCAGTGTTAATAAAGATAATCCACTGGCAGAAGGGCTATGTTATGAACATTTAGCCAACCAATTTGTTGATTGTTTTCCTGAGCAAAATAAAGTTCAAGAATTTTTTTAAAAATTATATGAAGCCTTTGTCTGATAAAAAAAGTTGCAGCCGTTATTAATAGTTTCTCAACTAAGAGTTGTGAAACAAATGCCAAGTGTTCGTTTGAAGAAAGTGCTTCCAACAGTGATCACCAAAATATATTATATTATTAACATTACACCGCCTGAAAAGACCCTCCACAAAAGCCTCCTTTAAAAAACTGCATGGTCTGGAGTTAATATCTTCCAGTTACAGACTTGTGAGTAATTAACCATTTTAGCTCAGCTGACTGAAAGTCAATTGAAGTACATGTATAGGAAAGAAATTTTGTCCGTCGTCCGACCATCCGTCTGGCCCTCCGTGAACAGGGCACAAATTGTAACCGCTGATCCTAGAAACGTCTTACTGAAAATTTGATGAGGTCAATGAAAAATATTCCTGGAAACCTTTAGCGAGTTCACTGCGACTTATATCCACCGAGCTATTGGGTTTGTAAATACCCCCAAGAATAATTAGAAACTTGATACATAACCTCCAGTATTTTGATAATCAATGCATGGATTGCGATGAATCTTGCCTTGAACACTGACCATGACAATATGTCAGTTCCCAAAAGCTGGTGGCACCGTCTTTATTTTTCACGTTTTTTTTTTTTTATTTATTAGTTTTTAGATCGTCAAAGACAACAATCAAGTTATTTTCTCATCTGGGTTTTCATCTAGTGTCCCGAAACCTGGTGTGTTTATTAGGGCCCCGACTGAATAAGCGAATGCCTTTTACAGTTATCACCCTGTCCATCTGTCCGTCTTTCTGTATGTCCGTTAAATTCGTTTCCGGATGATAACTCCAGTTTGGATTGCCATATTGGTTTCAAACTTGACCTCTTTTGGCCCAACAACATCTTGGTAAAAATTAAACCTTAATTTCAGGAAATACGTTAATTTCTTAATATTTTAAGTAATACTGAAGTTCTTTGGAGAATTAGGAATTACATGTATTTCCTGGTTTTAAACATTCACCGTAACATATATACGCATGTCAGGGAACCGATAACAATCCGGCACGAGTTAACAATACAAGGAGAATATAAACTTTGTTTGCCGAGGAAATGTGAGGGGGACAATCCACCAGAGTGACATGCAGAAGACAGAAGCCTCCTGACTCGCCCATCCAGGGCAAAAGCACCGCGCGTGACAATGAGGACAGTATACCAGAATATCAAAATTTTCTTAATATCATTTTCCAACACCTTATACGATATATATGTTTTGTTGATGAAAGTAATTTTCCTCGATTTTCAACATTTTTTTATTTGAACATTCAAGCTAACTCTATACGTTTGCATTCATAATGATTCACTTAGGCCATTGAAGCAAGCGATATCCTTTATTACTCCCATAATGAGATGCGTGTGCAAAAATACGCGTTTTATTTCCCTAAAAATTATGGAGAACAAATGATATTTTGTCCACATCATACTTTGTCCCAATCTAAAATATGTAAGGGGGGGGGTGATCCCCTGCCCCTCCTCCCCTCCCCCAGGAAGGAGACCCCTGATTACTGGCGTTCCTCAATATTGAGGAAATCTATATTACATATTGCTACAATTATATTGATTATTTATCTACTGCAATGACAGGAAGACATGTATCACTCTTTTTCATCTTTCATTTTACCTCTAATTGACTTATATAATTCAAGTGTTAGAGTGGCAATGTCTCGGTCAAAGGTTACTCGGAACTGCGAAACTATCAGATGATATACATGTGAATTAATGATCAAAGCCTTGGGGAATGTAACAGATAAACAAATGAAAATGTGATTGATTCATAGATACTTATTCCTGGAAATATACAGAAGTTCTATAATTTCATGACATAAAAACAGCCTATGATTTTCCACACCAAATACAAAATAACGGTTTGAAGTTTGGAGTGCCAAAAACCTAAACAAGTTTGCTCTTTTAATATTCAGTAAAAAACAGCAGTCTATTCAGTTAATGAGGTTAAGGAAAAAGGATTTGGAAAACGTTTCTGCCTACATTCATATCTTAAGCCACTTTGTCACACCACACACACAGCGGACATATATTCCCGAGTTCTTTCACTCTGAAAAGTCCAAAATACCACTCGTTGTCTGAATTGAAGAACACAGGTTTATTCCGGTAACATCCAACAATTGGCCACCGTCGTCGTTGACTGGCTCCAATCTCACAATAATAACGTTTTCAACAAATGCAAGTCACGTAAATCTTCTAACGCCCTGCTCGGCTGTAACTATATGTACTCTCTCCAGGACTGATAATGTCCTTGCGGAATTTATAACCACACCCCGCTCGGTGTTCAACTAATCTGTCCTTGATATAAAACGACCCATCACCAGTTGACGCTAGTTTCTAAATTCATTCACTTCCCCTGACAGGCCTTGACACCGCCTGTTTATACCTGGGTAACCCAAACTTCTAGAAGTCTCTAGAATGATCAGGTATTTTCTTGTCAAGACTAGCACCTAAGGGATTTTCTTGAATTTACCTATTTGAAATTCCACATTTCCTAAATTCTCTAGAACCTTCTGTCATCTAATTATAATAAATCATGGTACAGTAAGTCCATTTGCTTACATAATAAACAAAAACACTATTGAATAATCCACCAGCCTCCACGGCACGATGTAAACTATATGGATGACAACAACAACATACAACTTTACCAAACAGTTTCAACTCGGTCTCTTCGACTAAACTTTATGATTTGATGTTCCAAATTAATATCAACGGACCTGTTAAGGCACCGCATAAATTATATTTTCCCTAACTTATTTCATTAATTTATGAAATTCCATAAGACATACTCTAAGCGGGTAGCACATTTGTGTCACACTTGTCAAACGATTAATTTGGCTCATCCTTTGAAATGATTACTTATCCACGCCCAAAGGGTTTAAGCTCAAGTTTTAAAAGAAAAATATGCATAACGCATGCCTGCTTGAAATGACGTGATATATATGATAAAGATTTTTAATCAGTTGTTTTTTATTTAATTTTTTCTATTTTAAATAATATCCAGTATAAATGCAGTACATAATAAATATGCTGCATTTAAAAAAAAAGTAAGTCGATTATGTTTGAAAAGAAAAAGGAAAACATCATGTCTTAGCCATCTAAATTAAATAATAAAATATTCAAATGAGAGAGAGAGAGACAGACAGACAGACAGACAGGCAGACAGACAGACAGACAGAATGAGACAGGCATTTGACAGTCATAAATCAATAATTTTCAACATCTCGTTAAAAACACATCGATACCAAATTTATTATCTTTAGACTTTTCCAAAGAGAGATGTTAAAAATTCACACCTGATTTGGCGTTGAAGACCTTTACACCTAAAAGCAGTCCGGGACAGAGAGCTGAGTGGCATCTAGCATGCTGTTCTGCCGCTGATTAATTCCGGACAGATAGTTCCTACATCTTTAAAATTCTGTCATCATTATCTGAGGCGCTACAGGAGACCCCTTATGGCACGAGCTCAAACAGCCCCTCCACGGAGCTGCTGTAGTGCTGTAATGTGACCCTGCTTTCATGGTGAAGAACTGACGCGTTCTGGAAAAAAAAACAAATACTTGATGTGAGGTAAAGCACGCACTAAATTATAAGGTATGGGTGAAAGCTCTAACAACTGTACGGAAATGCCTTTTTCTCTCGTCTTAATTGAAACATCTTCAAACTTTTTGCATGGATACCTATCATCAAGACGAATGTTAATGAAAGCGAAGTCTCATTTATAAAATAAGCATAATTCACTC
Source organism: Sipunculus nudus (assembly GCA_026874595.1). Classification (NCBI taxonomy): domain Eukaryota; kingdom Metazoa; phylum Annelida; class Sipuncula; order Golfingiida; family Sipunculidae; genus Sipunculus; species Sipunculus nudus. The sequence continues at coordinate 60,259,153 of CM049315.1, read as the reverse complement.
AGCCAAATGTGCTCTACTTCCCTGCCCTTTGCTTTTATATTTTTTTAACAGAACGTCTAGTTTGGTGTTACTTCATTGATTTAACGATGCGTTCTGGCGCGATCTATAGCGGAAATTTACGAAGGTTTGCGGATCACGCAAATGCATGATTCTGAGGTAAAATGTAAGTTCTTAAATGTCGCCGAGGATTGACAGGTTTCATAGCTGAATGTTCGTTGTTTTCTTCACATATATAGCTGTGATTTAATGCAAGGGAAAAAATGGCCAGTGGTCTGTATGAGGTGGAATTATGATCTTGCATTGCGATGCCAAGTTGTCCCGCTTAGGTAATTCATTTTCAACCTGGTACAGATCTCTTCTAATGGTTTATGTATTTATGAAATTCTTATTCCTTTTCACATGAAATTTAAACGTTTTTGACAATTTTTAATTGGTACACAATTTTAAGCATACACTAACAGCAAACCACTTTTAATGGGCTAATAACAAATCACATTTATCATTCAAGGCGATTTTGCCACGGATGCCGCCTTAATTGATTTTTTAGACCATGTTGATAGGAACGGAAGATAAAAATAAAAGAGAACCTTAAGGCTTTAAGGCAGATAAGGCAGATTCATCAGATAAAATTTTTATGTAAAAATAATTTTTTATTTGCCAAATTAGTTTTTCTTCGAATGCGTCCCGCTTTAGAGACCTCATATATGATGTATGTGGCCAATGTGTAGAAAAGTTTATCCAAGCACCACTGATTTCGGCTTTATATCGTCAAAGATAGATCCAGGATTTACAGATTTGCTATAATATACCTACATTATTCTACATACTTATGTCTCTTTAGAGGACCCTGACCGACGGGCCTTGTTTCGGGGGGGGGGGGTTGTCTCATGTGTGAATATTAACAAGAACTCACACTTGCACTTTGCTTTGAGTATAACTTGCTGATTCCTAATTCTAATAACCTTGTACAAGATTGTGTGCCGAAACATATATTCCATTAAATGCTTGAGAAACTTTTTTGTAACATTTTTGAAGCAACACAACATTACTTCATTCTCATCTAACATTTTTGTGCACTAAATAACATAGATATTTGAATAATACTTGTGGTTTCTATGTAAAAATAACTCTTTATTAAGTAAATTTAGCTTTTTATCCATGCGACCCGCTAGACACCGAACTGATGTTCCGTGTGGCCCCCTTTGAGAAACATTTGCCCACCCCTGCTCTACGTGTTGATCTTTCTCTTTACATACGATAACCTCTACATGTAGCGATATGACTTTAAATATACGATAACATCCACACGTTGAGATATGACTTTACATACGATAACCTCTACATGTAGCGATATGACCCTAAATATACGATAACATCTACACGTTGAGATATGACTTTACATACGATAACCTCTACATGTAGCGATATGACTTTAAATATACGATAACATCTACACGTTGAGATATGACTTTACATACGATACATGTAGAGATATGACTTTGCGTATGCGATAACATCTACATGTAGATATGTGACTTTACATATACGATAACATCTATACGTTGAGATATGACTTAACATACGATAACATCTACATGTAGAGATATGACTTTACATACGATAACCTCTACATGTTGAGCATGAGATATGACTTTATTTAAGATGACTTTGCATGTGAAATATCTCTTTATACACTATACCCTCTACACATTAAGATATCTCTTTATATGCGATAACCTCTACACATTAAAGTATCTCTTTATACACGTTAACATATACACAATATAAGATTTCTCTTTATACACTATAACCTATACACATTAAGATATCTCTTTATATACTATACCTCTACATATTAAGATTTCTCTTTATATACTCTACCTTTACATATTAATATATCACTTTATATGCGATAACCTCTACACATTAAATTATCTCTGTATACACGTTAACATACACACATAAATTTATGATCTCTCTTTATTTACTATAAACTGTATACATTTTTTTTTAAATATTCATAGAGTTAAAGGTTTAGGCCGCTGTCCCCTGGATACGCTCATTGCCCAAACCCTTTCAGGTTTGATGCGCAGTGACCTGACGCCCGTCCCTCACTCATGTTATAGTGACTGCACCGTACGGCAGATGGCAGCACGAGTGTCTCTATTTTTTTTTTTTCTCATTCAGTCCCACACAGAAAGAAACAGTTCCCATTTCACGTTACACCGATATCCGTCAAAGATAAAAGTTGGAATAATTTTGCTATATGTAAAATATATAAAGTTATAACAGACCGCCTATTCCGTTTAAGACGACCTGACCTAGTACGTCATTACTTGTAATCATGTTTGTTCAAGTTACACATGTGAAAATATGAAATTTAGTTTATTCTTCAAGATACACCCATGGTAAACAACCCCTATTTAAAGGTCTGTTTGTGAAAGAAGGCCTCTTTTATCAACCCTCAGGAAATGCAGCAAATTGTAAATCAACCCGCCCCGGCCCCGCAAATGGTCAGCATTTAGGCCGTACGTTACGTGGGTCCCCCTCTGGTTGTGGGTGAAATCAATGGCAGAAATTAACACATAAAATTGCTGTATCAATCGATGCAACTGGACTGAGTGATGAGGGTCCGTTGCATGAGACTTCTCAACCTCCGTACAAGGGCGCCATCTACCGTGCATGTATAGAACTCTAGTTTATACAGGCAATCGCCAATACACGGACTACTACGCCCTGGGGTTTGTCGCTTTCTCAGACACTAGATAACATGTATTCGTTCCGTGTGTGCCTTCATGTGCATGTAGGACTACTCACTTGGTATTTTACCTCTCCCCCCTCCCCCCCCCCCCCCCAAAAAATACATTTCCTGCTGGTGTGGAGTACATAGTGTGTCACAGACGCACAAACAGACAATCAACCACTGAATTAACATTTTTCTACACTGATACAGTCCGTGCACACTAATGGACGATATCATACTCCATGTAGGGATTTCGAACATGTGAACATCGGCGAATACAGCATTAAATCTTGAATAAGGGAGCACAGAGAGGAAGGGTATCAGAGGGGAACCCTTTTTGAAAAGTGAGCATAATGCACAGTCCGGTTGAATAACCCCCCGGGGGGGGGAGGGGGGATGCATATGTGAGCGCGTTTCACTCATTTTTTATATGTACAAAATTGATTTCCCTATATTGGAGCAGCAACATGCAGGTGTCCGCGTCACAGGTCACATGACTGATTGGCCCTTCCGGCTTTCTGTTCACTCAAGAGATTTACCATCCCGTGTAGGTATGTCTTCACGGCAAGCATGTTTACCCGTCAATTACCACCACTTGGCGCTGGAGTGTTAACGTACACCTTTACAACAAAGCCATACTGCACTTTACAAGTTGTAAAGGTATTCCCATTAATAGCTAACAGTCGGCTATTTCAATGTTATTGCAACAGCTCAAAGGAAAATACTTGTGTTGTTTGTCCAGTGTAGGTCGATGGGTCGAAAGCAACAAATTCATTTACTTGTGTTTGTCTGCTCTGTAAGATGATCGGGTGTTTGGGGAGGGGAGGGGGGTGGTATTCCGTTTAATAGTACATCGCTGGATATGTAGGTCCCAATTCCGGTTAAATTTACAAATATACATTTAGATGCAGTCATTTATCAAATGGAAGCCATGACCCATATTCAAAATACGCTTTTTTTGCAAAATCCAGCTCCCATTTAAAATATATATATTGAAATAACATTTCAGCATTGATTTGCCACAATTCATTTAATTTATTATTTAATTAGATAATCCAAAATAAATACGCAGATTTAACAACATTTAACTCTTAATGCATGTATTGTTATTACATAATCGTTTAATAATTGGGCTTGCAGCGGTTCTTACTGGCCTAAGCGGCAGCCTGCCACCCAAACGTCGATTTTTAATTGAGTGAAGACGTTAGGGGTGGCAGTACACACTATAGGGTTATGATCAACTCTAGTATAAGTAGATATGCATGCCATTTCTAACATTACTTTTTTCATTTTCATCTGCATGTCGAATTGTCATTTTCCTGATATAAAACAAAAAGTGACTTTATTCTGTTGCGAAAAATAGTATATATAATTATACTAGCTGATAAACCCGGTATACCTGGCTTATTACCGGGGTTTGGCGGATATATTAACCGAGATGTAGAATGTTGGCTCATTTTTTATTCTAAAAGTTGACAAAAAATGTAGGTTTTCATCGGGAAACTGTCTCAATAAGATATGTATAAATATTTTTACAATTATTTTGTGGGGCTGCCCTCGGGGCAAGAAATTCATACCGCGGTATGTTTACCTTAATTGAAGACCTGGTCAGTGATGATGTTTACATTGCGATCGGAATGAGACGCGGGGGCATTCAGGTTTTTGATGATATTTGACTGGATTCTATCGTTGGACGTATAAAGATAAGGTTGATTTGAGGAACACATGAAAAATTTATTAAATGTACGTTGCAAGGAAACTCTTCCTGAAGAAAGAAACAGAAATATGCATAACCCGCAAGTAGCAGAAGCGGACCAACGGGACTCTATGCAGAGGGTCCGTATCCCATTTTCAGCCACCGCAACCTTTTCTTCCTCGTATCAGACAAATTTTGAGGCCTGAAACCCTTGACACCACTCCACCCCACCCCACGACTGTTCCTGAAATTGGACCTTGAATTAGGTTTTGTCATTAATCCTCCTGGGTTGAACTCTCCATTTCATAAAGTGAGAAACATGTTTTTTTTCTCTTTTACTGACCACGCACGTGGGTGAGAGCCTCGTTTAAATGTAGAGCCCGACAGGCTCAAATCTCTCACTGAAAGCAAGCGTTATTCATATGAACAATAGTAGTGTTTGAGGTTGAGTGACCACGATCCACGCATTCCGGCAGTTCGGCTGTGCTCGGTCTAACCTCCGTGCAAGTCAGTAAAAACGGAAAAATCACTCAAAATGATATGTACATCAAAAATTATTTATTCTCATATCGCCTATGTCACTGAGGGGATAATAACCTTTAAAATGATGTATGGCACAGTATTGTGCAAAACGCGGTTTTAGAGAACATTGCGAACAAACGTGAACCGAATTCCTTTTATAAGTATAAGATTTACGGTTAACTTGCGTGTATTCATGCAGCATTTATTAATAACCAGGCTGGTTTAACTCGGAAAGTTTCTCTCTGCCCGTCATGACGGCTTCACAACGGAAACTGCATTTGGTAGCCGAAACTGCTACAAACTTAGTTCTCGCCGCCAGGGTAACCACCACAATTTTTTGGGAAACAAATTTTTTCTTCATTATTTAACAAATAAGTCATAACCACCTAATGTCAAATGCTACCACACAGCATAAATTTTGATTCGACCCTTAGAATGGCCGTTCTGTTATGGCTTGTATCATGACTCAAAGGCCCTGTCAGTTTAATTTAAAAAGGCCTCAACGTCATGTTGTCATGACTAGACTGGCCGGCAACTAATTTCATCAAATAACCACATAAGTCTTTTACATCTCCATGTAGCGATCTCCCCATGTAGCAAGCGTAATAATCTTTCACCTATACTTCTTGATTCCGGTTTCCTTCTTATCAAATTTGTTGGCAAGCACATGTATATTCTCGTAAGTTCCGTATGATACCCTGTGCTTCTGGTTAATTAAGTAAACCTATTCCACGTGCGTTTGTTGTGTGAATTGAGGATTTCATCCAGAACCCAGACTTTGCCCTGATTTGATTGGCCGGTACAAATGTGACATCATGGACTGAATTTTATCAACAACTAAGATCTAGTAATGCATGATGTTTTTATTCTCTGCTGAAAATTTGGGGACTGATAGTGGCAGAAATACTGTGCTTTTACTGAGATCTAGAATTTTTACTCACAGGGGATCCTAGTGTGTGACGTCACTGCCGAGTTAAAAGCGCTCATAGATGTGCCAATAGTTTTTGAACATATCACACAACCTCATGTTTTTAGTGGAAAATTATATAGAAAAAATGTATTTCCTCCAGGAATTGGGCTCATTTTATGTAAAATCTATTTTAATATTTTTTTTCATAACCAATTATGTTATATGATAATAAAATGAGATTTGGAATACGTTTGCTTGACGTTCTGTAACAGATGTGTTCATCTCTGTTAACACAGAGATATACTGTGACCGTGTTCTTTCAAAAGCTTAAAGTCATCATTAAAATTAAACCTGTACATAAAGTTCATTTACTCTAACTTGGCACGCGGATGAAGTGCAAGTAGTCCCTATATGTGCTGTCATAAGGCTAAAAGTAGTCTCCTTGACTGTAACAGATCACACAGTACTTTTTATGGATGCACAAGACATAGGCATGAGCATGTCCCGGTGGATTTTAGATGTAAGAGAAGATGAATATACAATTGGGTCCGGACCCCGCCCCCACCCCCCCCCCCCATCCCCTTTTTTTTTATTCTGGCGAGCAAAATTTAATCATTATACAAATATACAATCGGCCAGAGGATCACCAACGAAGCATGTATGCATAATTTAAACTCCTGCCAGCAGGTGGCTTCTGTGAGCTGACTTTTCCAACATTTAAGACAAAATTCTCTGCCTTCTGGTTCAAGTCTTCAAGAATGTTGTGTGCAATGGGTTTTGTAAGTGATGTATCCCTTAACTTTTGTATTTTAAATTGTGTACTTAAAACAAATTCCTTAATTAGTGGACTGCCTCATGCATGGTAGACATGTTCTTCTGAACAATGCATCTCATTTAACTCTACAGAAACGGTCTCCCTGCGCAAGATGCAAGTTTTAAATGTTAAATGTTCTAATGACACTACAATGATTCTTTAGATTTTTACATAAAAGTGTAGTATGCTATGTCAGACCCAGCTGGATTTTCGTGCCAAAAATGCTTTTATTGTATCACTTTGTCAATATTGGGGTACTGATTCCAAGAGGTCAAGTGCCCTTCAGCCGCGTCTTCATTCTTTTTATTAAAAATGGCCACCAGATTTCTTATATTTTGTCCTATATCTTGACTTGTGAGTACCGTAGAAGAATAAATATATTAGGAATACCCATGTTTGTGATACCAGGGATTTCCTAAAACCTCACACCGTGCTTGTTTTTAATTTTTTTTTAAACTTCATATGCCATATATGGCTGTGTTTAACCTTTGACCGATTGTATTGAATTGTGCTAAATGCACGGTACCATTGATTCATTAATACTCACGACTACCATTTTTTACCGGTGCTCACTATAGCATTATGTCATACTCACGACATTCTTTTTTACCGTTGTTCGCTACAGCATTACGTCAAACTCACGACTACAAGCTTTTACCGTTGCTCGCCATATAGCATTACGTTATACTCACGACCATCATTTTTTTCCGTTGCTCAATATAGCATTACGTCATATTCCTGACTACCTTTTTTACCGCTGTTCGCTAAAGCATAACGTCATAATCACGACTACCATCTTTTACCGTTGCTCACTATAGCATTACGTTATAGTCACGACAACCATCTTTAACCGTTGCTCGCTATAGCATTACGTCATGCTCACGACTGCAATTTTTTACCTTTCCTCTCTAAAGCATTACTTCATTCTCATGATTAACATTTTTTATCACTGCTCGCTATAGCATTACGTTATACTCACGACTACCATTTTTGCGCGTTGCACGCTATAGCATTACGTCATACTGACTGAAAGTGAAGTCTGCACACGAGCCAGTCACAGGTCTCCGAAAAATCCGGCCCGCACTGGCTCCCTCAGCAAATAACGTCACGACTGCCATTTTAAGGTTCTCGCTATAGCATAATGTAATACTCACGACCACCATTTTTTACAGGTGCTCGCTACAGCATTACGTCATACTCACGACCACCCTGTTTTACCGGTGCTCCCTATTGCATTACGTCATACTAACGACCACACACTTTTACTGGTGCCCGCCATAGCAAAACGTCATACTCACGACCACCATTTTTTACCGTTGCTCGCTATAGCATTACGTCATACTCACGACCATAATTTTTACCGGATACTGGCTATAGCATTACGTCATATTCACGACAACCATTTTTTTACCGTTGCTCGTTATAGCATTACGTCATACTCACGACTGCCATTTTTTCATACTCACGACTACCATTTTTTACCGTTGCTCGCAATAGCATAACGTCATACTCACGACCACCATTTTTTACCGTTGCTCAATATAGCATTACGTCATATTCCTGACTACCATTTTTTACCAGCTATCGCTAAAGCATAACGTCATACTCACGACGACCATCTTTAACCGTTGCTCGCTATAGCATCACGTCATGCTCATGATAACCATTTTTTACCGTTGCTCGCAATAGCATTACGTCATACTCACGACTGCCATCTTTTCATACTCACGACTACCATTTTTTACCGTTGCTCGCAATAGCATAACGTCACACTTACGACTGCCATCTTTTACCGTTGCTCTCAATAGCATTACGTCATACTCACGACCACCATTTTTTACCGTTGCTCAATATAGCATTACGTCATATTCCTGACTACCATTTTTTACCAGCTATCGCTAAAGCATAACGTCATACTCACGACGACCATCTTTAACCGTTGCTCGCTATAGCATCACGTCATGCTCATGATTACCATTTTTTACCACTGCACGCTATAGCATTACGTCATACTGACTGAAAGTGAAGTCTGCACACGAGCCAGTCACAGGTCTCCGAAAAATCCGGCCCGCACTGGTTCCCTCAGCAAATAACGTCACGACTGCCATTTTAAGGTTCTCGCTATAGCATAATGTAATACTCACGACCACCATTTTTTACAGGTGCTCGCTACAGCATTACGTCATACTCACGACCACCCTGTTTTACCGGTGCTCCCTATTGCATTACGTCATACTAACGACCACACACTTTTACTGGTGCCCGCCATAGCAAAACGTCATACTCACTACCACCATTTTTTACCGTTGCTCGCTATAGCATTACGTCATACTCACGACCATAATTTTTACCGGATACTGGCTATAGCATTACGTCATATTCACGACAACCATTTTTTTACCGTTGCTCGTTATAGCATTACGTCATACTCACGACTGCCATTTTTTTCATACTCACGACAACCATTTTTTACCGTTGCTCGCAATAGCATTACGTCATACTCACGACTGCCATCTTTTCATACTCACGACTACCATTTTTTACCGTTGCTCGCAATAGCATAACGTCACACTTACGACTGCCATCTTTTACCGTTGCTCGCAATAGCATTACGTCATACTCACGACCACCATTTTTTACCGTTGCTCAATATAGCATTACGTCATATTCCTGACTACCATTTTTTACCAGCTATCGCTAAAGCATAACGTCATACTCACGACGACCATCTTTAACCGTTGCTCGCTATAGCATCACGTCATGCTCATGATTACCATTTTTTACCACTGCTCGCTATAGCATTGCGTTAAACACAGGACTACCATTTTTGCACGTTGCACGCTACAGCATTACGTCATACTCTCGACCACCATTTTTAACCGGTGCTCGCTATAGCATAACGTCATATTCACGACCACCAGTTTTTACCACTGCTCGTTATAGCATTACGTCATACTCACGACCACCATTTTTTACTGGTGCCCGCCATAGCAAAACGTCATACTCACGACCACCATTTTTTACCGTTGCTCTCAATAGCATTACGTCACACTCACGACCACCATTTTTTACCTTTGCTCAATATAGCATTACGTCATATTCCTGACTACCATTTTTTACCAGCTATCGCTAAAGCATAACGTCATACTCACGACGACCATCTTTAACCGTTGCTCGCTATAGCATTACGTCATGCTCATGATTACCATTTTTTACCACTGCTCGCTATAGCATTACGTTAAACACAGGACTACCATTTTTGCACGTTGCACGCTACAGCATTACGTCATACTCTCGACCACCATTTTTTACTGGTGCTCGCTATAGCATAACGTCATATTCACGACCACCAGTTTTTACCACTGCTCGTTATAGCATTACGTCATACTCACGACCACCATTTTTTACCGGTGTTCGCTATAGCATTACGTCAGACTCAAGGCTACCATCTTTTACCGTTGCTCGCTATAGCATTACGTGATACTCACGACTACCATTCATTACCTTTGCTTTCTATATAGCATTACGTCATACTCATGACCACCATTTTTTACCGGTGCTCGCAAAAGCATTATGTCACCCTAACTGGTTGGCGATGAAGCAGCTGAGGCGTATCACCTGATAACAAGCCAGACTGCGTGGCCCCATTTCCTTATTCTTCTTTATTAGCTTAACCTTTGGTCTTTGTTTGCCGAGAAACTGTGAGGGGGACAATCATCAGGAATCCTAACATCCCCCCCCCCCCCATGAAACACATACGAACATGCGCACAGTACACCAAAATGAGGAGCCACGCTCAAAATCTCACCCGAACAAATCCTCCGCCCCTTATGACAAAGAGAACAAAACCCAAATCCCGAATACCTTATACTTACATACTTTTCTTCCATCCAGCCACAAATATGGAAATACCGTTATACGGAATATAAATTTGGTCAAACGAAAATAAAGATAAATGTTCATCAATTTTCAAAATTTTATTTTTCATAATTTAAGTTTTATCTAAATCAGCCCCATTGACAAAGATTTAGAAGCAGCATTCCATAAACCTAACATTTATGACCTTGCATCTTGGCAAATGATGCTTATCATATTCTTAATTTAATCTACGGGATAACTGCATAACTGAAGGATGACTGTGGAAAATATGAAGAAAACAATCAAGTAGATGAAGGAAATATCTCGAAATTGCTGTTAAAAAGTTACGTTTTATTCCCTTAAAAAAAAGTGAATTGGACATGTCTTTCTGTCTCCCTTTAAACAAGGTATATAGCGTTAGATCAAGATTGATAAGGACTTGGGATCTATAAAACGTACACAACAAGCTTCTGTAGATTTAAATACATGTATTTCATAAATTGACATAATTTAAAAACAGTTTACAGTTATTTTGACAGCTGAAGTAGGAAATGGACAAGGAAAATCATCTGAAGTAATGTATAAATACTTGAAATACTGGTGTGCCAGTGTCTATAAGCGTGGTCAGTGTGAGTTCTGACCAGTAGATGACCTGGCCACTGACTGCGGGGCCAGCTCAATTAATGGTGTGTCGGTATAGCTCTATGGCTCTCGACGTTTCATTTCACATTTGACAGATTGGTTTCTCATTACGAGTTGGTGGCGCTGCATGACTGCTTTGTTTCTGGAGTAGGCTCGCTGGCATTAACAGATGCACTTTTTTAAATCGAGAAATCACTGGTCCCATGTCTGCTGGCGCAATTTGAACGCCAAGATTTCTGACAGATGTGAGAAATAGGGCGGTAAATAATTGTTCCATCCGCATATCCGTGAAGCGTAATTATGGAAATGCTGGGAATGATCCCAAAGAAATACCATCACCCCACACAGCCAGTCTGTGATACAAGGTGTAATAAAACCTATAGGAATATTATGACATGTGGAAAAATGAAATGTTAACTACAGAGAACATCATTTCTAAAATGTTAAAGGTTATATTCTTTTAATAAATGCAAGCTATTCGCAATGTGAGTGTCCATATTGTGGGTTGCTCCCAAAACCGCGTTTGCATTCACTTATTCGGTCCATATTGCCAGGTTCGTTCGTGCATGAATGACTGTACCTTTGTGAATATTCCTTGATGACGTCCCTAAATCCGAATCGAGTGCCAGATCGGAACTTGAATCTAATCGATTTTTCATAATTCCATTCCCGAAATGCCATGAAAATTTCATGAGATTCGGTTCATGACTGGGCGAGTTATGTTGTGACACAGACAAACACACTCACACACATGCACATCTTTTGTTTGATATCTTATATCTTTTGGGGTAACGTCAATTCTTAATTATTATTACTATATAGTCATTACTACAGGCTATGGGGTATAACATATGCAAACATATAACTAACACCCAGGGATCCAGGGGTGTTGCACCTTCCTTACAAAATATTATATAGATGTTAAGCTCCAAACATAGAAATATTTTCTTTTCAGTTATATTTTAAATTCTAAGTGAATTCCGTGAATGTATTTTATGACCTTTAATATAAAAGTTTACTTTTAAAGCATATGTTGATCAACCTTACATGGATCAATCCCCATCAACCCTTCCCCTGTCGGAAAAACCTGGATACGACAGTAACGTCGTTGCGTTTAATATACTTACTAGATTAATATATATATATATATATATATATATATATATATATATATATATATATATATATATATATATATATATATATATATATGGCGAGGAATTTTTCTTTTTTAATTTTAATATTTAATCTTTGTTGGCTTCTCCGAATACCCAGGCCATAGATAAAGCCTACTGGGTCATCAGCCGATGTTAAGGCACACTGTTTGAAAATGAGGAAATACTTTTATACAGGTGTACTATACAGACATACGTCAGGTGGACGTGTAACTTTTATTCATGTCAGGGTCACGTGTTAAATCATTTGCATTTTTCCTGGTATTCTTCCTATAAGGACAAAGGTTAAGCGTCTGCCCTGTGGGTCTGTTTCAGCTCTGGACCTCTTAACTTTCCACACAACGGAAATTTATGGCATACTTTTATACAGGTGAAATTCATGTGTATATGCAACATTGTAACTTGTCACGGCAACCGTTTGCACTATTCTAATCCATCAAACAAATGATTGGTACAAAACACGACACCTGGTTAAATATGACATGCTACACGGAGTCTATTGGATTCAACTCGCTTGCGCGGACAAAAGTCCCGCGTTAAGGTAGCGCGAGAAAACAGACGATACCTCTGGTCACGTGGTGTGATAATGGCAGACGACTGGATCAGTGTCAGCGCAGCCTGCTGTGAGAGTAATGACTGGTTGCCGTGACAGCGCCCGGGCCGCACACAACAACAGATATTAACAGGGCTTAGGGGGCGGGAACTGGTCTGGTCGACCATATGGAAGGTGAAAATAAGACCCTTGACAATTTGACTTGCCGGCTGCAAAGGTCAAGATAATTAGGTAGTACAGGAATCTCTGATAAAAGCAACAATAATTAGTTCCAACTGTCCGTCTCTGATTGAAACCTCGCTAATATCATTTGCCGACATGAATTATCTGATCTGAGTACTTCTTAACAATTTCAACATGTACATTATAAAGTATATAATTTAAACTTTACTTTTATCTTCATCCACCTTGTTCACACACACGCATATATATGTGTGTGTGTGTGTGTGTGTGTGTGTGTGCGTGTGTGTAAGGCCTGATTCTGTTTTTTACTTCTTTGCAAAGGTGAACTCCCTAATATTAATTCCTTTTAATTTATAAACGAGAAAAAAAAACAAATTTAAACGCAGGAATGCATGTCCATATATTAAACAAAACAGAGTTTTCCTGTTTCTCCCAGGTATACTCTCTGATGAACGGGTACTTTGTTTGGAATGAGGCTATTTTGTTATTGTTAATTTGCTGAAGACTGAATTGATGCAAATAAAAGTAAAAGGGTAGGGCAGAATGTGATGACTGTATGTATAGCTGATGGGAGATGAATCGTGCCACGGTCCCTGCATACAATCTGCCCCGTGTGTAGACCAACAGCGCGGGGGAGTACTATATCACAGGGACACCTGTAATGCCAGTCCGGTCCCCCGAGTCATACATCAAAACCCCCGACCACATCGTTATAGGTATTATGTGTAAATGGCCGATCTCTCCCGAGATTAACCGGGATCAAAAGTATTCACATTGTACAGCCAGATGACTGACCGCACAGAGAAGTGTCAATAATTTCCATATATGGTTTAAAATATCAGCCTTATTTGATTCTTATTGTATTTGTTTTCTGTTTTATGTAATCTCATGCAGGTAGTTGGATTATTCAAATACATATACATATTATTTCAATGAATGCACATTGCATGTATTTTGTAAATGCCTGGACAAATCACATAAAAAGGACTATATGCTCCACAAACCGGTACCCGCATGGTTGTCATAAAACAAGTATATTTATGTAAATATGTGTGTGTATATATATAAATATATATATCTGAAACCGAGAAGCTTTAGATATAGACTCTTTTAGCCCCTTGCATGGTGAAACAAAACAAGAAATAAATATCTTTATATCCTTTGTAGGTTAGGTAATTCTTCATTCTAAAGAATTTTATGTTTTTCTTACCCCGGTACTTAAATTCTGAATTAGAACTAACCACTGTAACCCGACACCATATGACCTGTGATCCACTACTTGATTTACACAGTGAACAATTACAAGCAAAGGCTTTATGTTATAAGTCAGGTTTTTTTTAATATATATATATATATATATATATATATATATATATATATATATATATATATATATATAAGCACACGAAGTAGGCTATGATCATTAGAAACACAATATTCAACGAAAAATAAATAATAATTGATAGGAAAGAAATATGCATGAGATTTCACTCATGAGAAGTATCTAAATCCGAGCATTTGCTCATAATTATCTTTATAAGAATGCTTAAGTTGACTGTTAATGGGATGAGACATATAGAATTACATGACATAGAATAGCATGCAAATTAAATGACAACACGTGTGTGTTATGCATGTTTTACATAAACAATCGACTGTATATATATAGGCTTATATATGAAGAAAATGCATTTACACATGCAGTCAAACAGAGCTAGGCAAGTAAAACTTAAACTCGTGTGTTCACACGAAGATTTTAAAATTTAGTAAAGAACATTGGTACATTTTCAAAAACAATATCATAAAGGTCCCCAAATTTTGATAAAACTCGATAACATAAAATTGTACATTTAGCAGCGTGTGGCGATGTGTTTCACAGGTCAAATATATTCTTATATTTCCTATATTTCATGCATGTATAAGTGTATATATATATATACCTTATCACATGCATGTCGATTGGCGACTATAATCAGGCAGATATACCCGCACCCCCCCCACCCCCCCCCCCCGCCTCGCACAACAACATATATATATATATATATATATATATATATATATATATATATTCTTTTTGATCAATAAGCATATTAGACCAGGAACCTGTTATACAGCCAGTGTTCTGTGTGTACGGTATTTTAGGGCGATTTGAATCAGTGTCATTTTCTGAATGGAACCCTTATGTACACACTCATCATATACATGAGTCTGTATGTTTAAAAAGAGCATCATTCCGGACAGTAACTTAAAGGTCTTGTATCCTTTATAACTCGATATTACTGAAATATAATATATTATATATATATATATATGTATATATATGTTTATATATATATATGTCACTTTTATTTAAAATAAAACCCTGATAGTTATTTCACAGTGCACGTGGCTCTTTATGGAATAGCAGTATACCTTCTGATCCGGGTAAAACTTTTCTGGACGCTCTTCTTTTTCCCTTTTCTGAAACAATAAATTAATTTTCCTATTTGAAAATGGAAAACACCGATGCGCTTTAAAGGTTTACAGTAGCCGTCTTGATAAGTCCAGTTTATAACGAACCACGAGCCAAGTGAGCCAATAACTATACCGTGGAGCGGTGGTTGGTGTTTTAAATGTAAAATCACTTTTAAAACCAGTAACCTTAGTGTAATCTGGACGTCTGTGTGTCAGTAGCAAGTAGTATAAACTGTCAGGAAGGCCTGACACACGGTACAGACACATTGCTGGTAATTAGCATATTCTGTGCCATGACTGTGGGTAGTAAGTGAGTGAAAGTGGAAGACCGCAGCGATGATTTCACGGTTTCACTTTTCATGCTGTGTCCATAATTATAAGGTCTGATAATTTCTAGAGAGCAGGGGTGCCCCATTCAAGGGGTCCCGGCTGTTAGGTCCGGGGATGTTGGCATGGCATGCATTTAAAGTTACATTAACTCAGCCAATTTAACCCAAAAGTCCCTCCCACCCAAAAATGTTTCCCTGTTCCTAGTGTCCAGTAATGCATTACTGAGTGCCAGCGATGGACAACCCCGCCTCAAGGTCCGATTGATGTAAGAGATAACTTCACTAAGATCGCGGATGTGTCGTGAGATAGTGGAGAGAACACAATGTTGACAGAAGAGATACCCCTCCAGAACCAGGCCGTTCAATTCCAAGTCTATCAAACTGGCATCTTTAAATTAGCATATTTATTGGTGAGACCACTCAACATTGAGCTCTCCCGAGGAACACAAAGAACTCTGGACACAAATTAGCTTCTCTGTGGAGGGGTGTGAACCCGGGACAAAACAGGAGGAACTCTGTTACGTTGGCACTGCGAGATAAAGCCCGTGTAGTCTATATTCGCGGTCTAGCTATTGCATCTTGTTTTGTGGTGAGTGCAAATGGTCACGCCCGCTCAAGACAATAGCCAGTGTGCTGCAATATTTGTGGCAAGTATAGCTAGGTTTATACAGAGGCCGGCAGGGTCCCGAGGCCCACGGAAGCCACATCAAAGTAAAGTTCTGCTCTCATATCGGTATGTTTATAGACCGTTCACTTTGATGTGCTGATGTAGCAGTTAGTAATGAACCAGTGTTATTCACATTGATTTATTACCCCCTGCCTATAGGTGTTAACACAAATACTCATATACAAACAACTGTATCATTGTTATGTTTGCTGCACGTGCCGGCCTGTTCATGCAGTAGATGCAGTTATTTCTTGAATGTAGTAATATATATTGATATATATATATATATATATATATATATATATATATATATATATATATATTTAAATAATATAAACATATACATTACACATATATTTACATTCAATAAATCGACGATTTCCACATAGAATACTTATGCTCAAGCGGACATATAAATTCATCTTATTATTTTATTATTCAGAAGATAAGCCTGTTGTTAACATTTATTTTTTACCTAAATATTCTAGGGATGTTTTTGGTTTCGTGTTGCCAGAAATGAAAGATTAAGCTAAAACGGTTGGGTTTTAAAAGACTTTTGATTTTTAAATTTTTTACAAATTTCATATAATCAGGTGACGACATGATAATTACAGAATTATTTTGCTTAACAGGTAAAACTCTTCATACAAAAAAAAAAGAAATTATAAAGAAATTTTAGTATTTTATCTTTTTAAGCGGGCGCTGCAAGAGAAACAAAGCTTTTATGATTTATAGTTGTTCAAAATTACTCCAAATCAGCCAACCAAAAAAGAGGGCTCATTTTTCAAAACACCTGAATTACTTAAATAGCAACAGCCATATAAGGTAAAGTCTCGCGTATCCAAGGAGACACGATGACTGCCAGTCTTTATATCTGAAATATTTTTATTCACCATTTGATGCGTCATGTGTTTTATGGGATTCATGATAAAAAATAATAGTAATAGTGCAAATATATACAACAAAAGTCATACCTAAATCTCATGTTGGTGTCTTTATTATGAACATATATAGGCTGTAAATAATAGCAAAACACTGTAATGAAGAATCAGGTAAGTTCATGTTTATATTTTCATATCGAAGATAAAATTTAGGGCATTATAAATACAAAATCAATATTGATTGAAATGCATGATAGAGAAAAAAACAAAGCATTTCTATAGTTTTCATAAAAATTTACATCAAATGCCAACGAGTTTATATAAGTATACAGCTGTATGGCTATAGTTTCATTCAGGATGGATTACACCTTGGACATGTAACAGGATTACCCGACTTTTAACGGCCCTCCCACAGCTCACTAAATGAGGAAACAATTTCCCTTTTCCTTAATCCCTCTCTGATCTTTCATTTATTCAGGAGTTTTCACATCAGAGACAAACAAGTATTACGGAGTGCCGTTTCCTGCATGAAGTAAATTAGCCGTTACCAATTTAAGCTTTGAACGAGTGCGGGTTAAGCTCGGGGTGGCCAGGTGCGCGTTCCTGCCACGTCGTTCGCTGTGCTGTAGATAAGGGTGGAGCTCGAGCCGGACGGAGGGCGGGCTGTACAATAATGGCTTAAGATAAGCCAGCGAATAGCCGGGATCCGACCAGGTGGGTCATGTATGAACCGCTGATAATGCCAGGAATGTTCATACAACCCAGGTATCCCGACTATCTTAATCTGGGATTAAAAGATGACATGCTTATATAACAGTTAACAGCACAGTAATGCACCGACTCGGCATGGGAGCCCTGGAATGGACAAAATAATTCGCTAAATACCCCGGACGTCCACCGTTAATTCAAATGTGACTACTATATGAATCTAAACCATCAGAGTTTGTCCATCAGTATATAGGTCCTGTTCTTGCCTTACTGCATGAGCTCGCGGTCATTATGTTTACAATTACATGTATTATCCTGAAAATATGTTTTGAATTGAAATAACAAGGGTGATAATTTATTATATTGCTGATAATATATAGATATAAACTAGGACTATAAATAAGTATCTTATAAAGGACTCAGTGGTGGAGGTCTTTGTTGAAGAAAGGTCAAATAAATAAAGTTTTATGGTGACAGGTCTGCATGGTTCCGCTTCCACTGTAAACGCACCAAATCTTCGCTCGGTCTAATACACAAGTTATCAGGGAAAAAAAATATGCAAAAAGAATAATACCTGATCATACATAATACAAGTGCACATGTCATTTTCTCTCTTTCCTTTTTTATTTATATTTCAGTGATCGTTGGGACCACACGGATTCATCTAAACACACCAATCCTGGATTCGCATGCACCTGTTTATATATACATACCATTATTTACACGTATACTGTTAAAACTGTTCTTCGCATTTTCACATTCAATCATTCTATAGTAAATACTTTTTTAAAATCTTTTATCATTTATGTTCATGATCTCTTTGCTTTAGGATGTGATAATATATAAAATGAATTCCTATATATATATGAACGTGTTAAACGTGTCACAAAAAAATTCTTAAATTAGTTAATTAGGATAAGAAAATGGATTGATAAAAATACATATGTGCACATTATAAACAGGCTACTCAGACCGATACAATTTATTTTTTCATAACATATTTAATTAATTGAATATATTTAATTATATATTTTGCTGTTAATAATTTACTGCGAAAAAATACATGTGAATCAATTTTCATAATACTTTTTGTATATATAATATTACAATAATCATAATAAATATAAAGTTACCAAAGTAATTTATAATTTATGTACCAAACCCTTATAAAGGCTGACCAACGATTCCAGGAAATGACCAAGTTCATCAGGATACTTTAGTCTGTAATAACACGAGTTTTAATCTTACATGAGCCGTGGTCTTTTGAAGTTGACGAGCAGTAAAAGTAGAAATGTAAGTGATTTAATCGAAGGCTAATGGGGCGTGGGTTTCATCGCACCTGTTAATTTTACATTATTTCCATAACCGACAAAGGACGGAAACACTTAATTCAAAGCTTGTTGTCTGGCCCGCATTCATGCCATTTCCTTCATACATTAAGCCTGCCACGTTCGGGAGCACAGATCGGTCACTTTTCCCAATATAAATAAGTGGTTGTTTAGATAGAACGCTCATAGAACCACCATAATGTGTTGGGCATATGTATATCTATATGTATCCATTGTGCGGCCTAATTTGTTGTGATATCCACTGGCCCGCCCCTTCACGAGCCACACCGCCCGCTGATTGGTCAATAAGCTAGGTGAGGTCACGTGACTCGGCCGGGTCGGGGTCGTACCTCTGCTCAATTAAAGATCAGTATTTCCGTGAGTTGTACTGGAGCTAGCAGTGGACCGCGCACACAGTCTCCGTTATTACTCCTACTTGGTCTGAGCAGGCGTGGGTTGCCGCTGGCCAGGATTTATATACAGAGCCATCTGTTTGAGAGACACCAGAAGCAAGGCTTGACCATCAGCATAAAGCACCATCATCGGTAAGGATTTTTGTCTGTCACTCTATTAAATTCTACTTATGGTTTAGTAGAGAAAAGTTCTCATGTTATCTCGCATTGCTATAATTAACCATGTAATATGTAGTAGCCCAGATTTTCTAAGGTCAAATATTTATTTGATAAGTATTTATCATTTCCAGAGATACCCATTAACTTAATATCTGCTGTTAACAATTTGTTAATCATGGGCTTACGATCAGTCTGATATTATACTCGTATTATAAGTATATAGTACATATCAGTATTTGTCCGAAATGTTAAATAATCTTTAACAGTTAAACTTAACAGTTAAAAGTTAATTAATATGTTTAACGTTACTTGTGCCGTCTATTTGTAGTAAGGTGTCGAAAACCATCAAATTCATGATATCTGTTCCTCATAATATACGTTCAGATATTTAATAATATGTGCAGGGTATAAAATCCCTGGGTTATCCTGCGTATCCATCAAACGAATATGCACGTGGTGTCCGTGACATTACTGCATGGAATGATAAAATATATATATGTTCATCATGTATTCCTCTAAGTTTGATCCTGACTACAATCTTTATTTAATTGCATTTTGCTATCCCAAACGAGTTATATAAATATATTACATTTATTCCAACTTATATCGATTATTGGTGTATAGAATGCCATATTTACCCACTCATTACTGACTAATATATCATACTAAGTAACTATATCACAATATCATTTATTCATTAATTTTGATTATTATTATTATTTTAATATTATTATTATCGATGTTGTTTTTATTTATTATATAATTATCATTATTTTAAATGAAATATGATCAGAGATATTGAATATGACAAATTCATCAATATTTATTATATTTTTTAATTCTGTCACTAAATTATCATAACTGTTTTCTTGCGACATAAATATCTGTATATAATCTGTGAATAAAACAGGTATATAATTTAACAGCAAATAATATAGGTTGACACTTCCAACGGAAAGAAAGACAATTGATCAAGTTCATTTTACTGGCCGTATAATGAACTTGATTTAATTTTTGTTTTTACTTGTGTTTTTTTTTGTATATACTGCATGTCAATTAGCAATGCATGGTACTCATGAATATACATGTAGCATTCTGATGATACGTAGGTATTATGTAGACCAAACACATATTCATGAACGATCTAATATTGAAACACTTGATGATAGTCTATATCCAAGTCCAACCGGTTGTCTTTTAAAATAGTTGCCGCTTAAATGTTTAAATGACTTAGCCTATTCCTTTTGTTTCTTTTATATTAAAACTCTGATATAATGATAACATTATATGAAAGGCGCTTGTCATGTATCAGTCAGGATAGTTCTATAGCGATAAGATAAGGTGGTCCATACTTTTGTTGTAATTAGTGACACGACCACCTGACCTTTAGCTGCCAAGCTGTTTGTACCAGGTGTCGTCTGTCTTAATTATGCAAGGTGCGCTACTCTGATAGACATTATCACAAGTCCCGCCGTTAATGAGCCAACAAGTTTGATTGGACGCCACTGCATGCTCAGTGATAATTCGTTTTCATTGACAACGGGTGCATGCTGCACGGAGCTCTGTATACAGCCGACCATATGGTGCCGCTGAAAAATTAACGGTTTGGGCCCATATGTATAGAGTGGCAGGGTCATTTTTTTTAGTAGCAGGGATTGATCGGGGATGGGGAGGATTGGGGCAAGTCGGGGAATGCAAAAAAAATAATAGATAAATAGAAAAAAAGAACAGAAAATAGAAAGGCAAGGGAAAATTGCAAAGGAAAAATATATTATATGATATATAAAAATTCATATTCCCCTTACATTAAATGTTCAATGCTTGCAGTAAAATTATACAAACACTGTCACGTGATCTGCAGTCACCGCGATCTGATTATTTGGTATATCTCTGGCATTCAAAAGTAAAGTATTTTTCATATTTTGATTAAGCATGCACGGGGTGTCAATGTTCCAAGCCTACACGTTCGATTTGTTTTCCTCTGCTTCTTTGACTTGGTTATATATCAACTATAACCAATCCAATTGTGTAAAATATAATTTTGCGAAAAAGTCGTCACCATTAATTAAAGTTATCTTCAAGTTGTCTTATATATATATATATATATATATATATATATATATATATATATATATATATATATATATATATATATATATATATATGGTTCAACCCGGTAGTAAGTATTAATGGTTTTAATTAAAAGTTAATTAACCTAAAAGTTACATTTTTTCATCTTGGAAGAGCGTTTGACTGTGCACATGGATCACTTCCGGAGTTCTCATATGTGATACAAACTTATAGGAACACATTTGCCGTTCGAAAAGAAAATACCTGCACAAATCAAGTATATTTGTAAATGTTGCCTGAATGTTTTGACATAAATTTGACTTTAAATGGTTTTGTACGATAAAGCCCTGCTGCACCAGCACAGGAGGTGTCACGTGTCACTTCAGATTGATGGCGGTAAATAGGTCCAGGGTGTCATTGTATATAACTGTAATGATGATTACCGCACGGTCAGCCGCTAATCACGCCAGCAGCATCCAACTGACAGCCTGACACGCCCGTATATATATGCTCGTCTAAAATACTTTATAAAATGTATACTGTATAAAGCTTTGATAAATCATAAGGCTAGAAGTACCGGGAGGAACAGAAATAGGAATTATTTACATATATATATGGTATATCTACATGATTCGTCTGCATGCATATCTTGCATGTTTTAACATACACTGTTAAAAGTTGCACGTAAAATAACGGTGCTTTGCACTGGCAGCAAAGTTGACAGTGCAAAGCACCGTTATTTTACGTGCAAAGAAATAACGCAGTGCGTTAAATAACGTCGCATTGCACCGTAATTTTACAGCGCTTTGGTACGTAAATAAACGGTGCTTAGCCACGGGAAATAACGGGCATCTGTTATTTTACGGGACAATATGCCGTTATTTTACAGTGCTAAGAGATGTGAATAAACAGTGTTTTTAACTGGAATCAGGGCATTGCACCGTTATTTCACGGTGCTTTGATATGTAGAATAACAAAACATTGTTACTTTATAATAAATAACAGTGCTTTGCACTTGGAGCTGTACACTGTTACAGGTTTCTATTATCTTTCTCAAAACGTTTTTGTCTTGTCACTCCGGACGAACCCTTTATTTATATCTGTGTACTTCAAGTTTCTCATAACATGTTTTTTAGAGTTTACCAGTAAAAATATTACGAACGAAGTCAGACCTCCTTATGATGATAGAGTTGTAACTTTCTGTTTACAACAGGATATCCACAGAGGGAAATGCATCTTGGCTAATTTGGGAAATGGCATTAAAAATGCAAGCTCACACATAATATCACACCACTTCTTTATTGTATGAAATATTCAACAGATCATCAACATGTATAACACGTGTACTTAATGTATATAGTTATTCAGATTATACTGATCTTCCAAAAGGCATCATTAGGAAGCAAACATATTTAAACATTTTGACCACACTGCATGGCAGTTAAATCGTCTCCAACTAAACATATAAAATTTGGCAATTAGTGCAATATTATTATGATTACTATTATGAATGCTGTGTGTTATCTCATTAAGGTTGCTGATCTTTTAAAAAATGGGACCCAAATCTATTTATAATGTATCTTTGAAAAATAGATAAAAGTGCTTCAATAAATTTATAGTGTTGTAAATTAATGGTATCTTTAAAGTAAAAGATGGTCAGATCAGAAGTCAAACAATTGAAATGGATTTAACTTATATGTCACCAAATCTTTCTACAGTAAAGGCATCTACTTTGTGTGAAGCTTCTGATAATTATTTCCAAAATAAAGGTCCTTGGTAAATAAATGATTTTTGCATCAATTAAATTCGAACTGGAGGGAGTTGAAGAGAATGCCTACACTGTAACAAGGGTGCAAATGTAAACGTTTTTCCATAAAAATAATAAGATAATTACCTGATTTAATTAAGGTACTTAAACACAAGAATATTAAAAGTGAAATAGTCGTTAACTGATATTTCCTATATTGTTGATATATTATAGAGGAAAATGCAGCATTAAAACATTAAATCTGACCAACCAGCTCTATTGACAGTGGGAGGGCAGTTAGAGGTGCATTCAATTACCCCAAAATCAAGAAACCTGAAGGTCTTTTTAGTCCCTTGGGATACTCCAGGGTAAATATCCAAAATGACGCATAGCAAGCCTCCAGTGGAAGTAGAAATAACTTGCATGGGTTGACAGTTTCTGGACATCCACCGTATGTTAAATTGATGTTACAGTCCCAATCTTGAACATTCACAGGTGTTGGAGATCTCATTCCCTGCATACAAAATAATAAACAGAAAAGAGAGATTGTAAATGTAAGAAACATGAGAGAAATATTCAAGAATATAGTTCAGTGCAATTATCCCTTTAATTTTTATATTTTTTTAGATTTTTTTCAAAGTCTGACGCTCTATCAATTTACATTACAGAAAATAAACTTTTGTTCTTTCTTCACAAAATTTAAACAATAACTACAAAAATAGTTTTCTTATGGTCAATTGGAACCTTTAGAAGTGAAAATAATTATACATTATTATATCAAATATATCTTTACATTTACATTACAGACAATAACTGGCCAAGATTTTGTTCTATCTCCACAAAAAATTAACAATTTCAACATTTTTCTTTATATATGTATTTACTTAAAAAAAGGTTAAAACTATCTTTAATACTTGCTGAATATATTAACACAAATATAATAGTTTTGAAAGAATTACCTCTCCTCCATCTGCAATCCCATATTATCCTTGCATTCTCCAAAGAGTGAAGGCAGTATCCTGTATAAAGGAGCTTTGCTTCTGCAAATACAAATACACAGACAATGCATGCATATATGTATATATATATATATATATATATATATATATATATATATATATATATAAATGTGATACGAATCAGTTTTAATATCATACTCAATGACTGAAAGTTGATCGATTAATAATCATTTTTTTTTTCATTTTATGTGCCATATTATTAACATAAAATCTGTTGTATAGATAAATAAATATTGACAGAGTAAATTAAGCCTAGCATGTACATCACACTGAAAGGTCAAGACTATACTTGTTAATACTTATTCACTGCATAAGGATAACATTAATACTGTTTCCTGTTAAGTGCCCATTTTCTAAAATCTATAAGAGAGTTAGAATATATCATTGGAATAAAGAGACTTCTTTTGAATGTGCATACCTGATCGTATATGAAAGGTTATGGAAAAAAAATACATGATTTGATGATTTAATTATGAAATGTCCTTTTCCAGAATGATTTCTACAGACAATAGACCTGACAATGTATTTTTAAAGGTACAAATGAAAGTATGTGTAAATATGAAGTAATTAACAGTAAGGCTATGGGCCTGGATTTATTTATTGTAACTGTAAATAATTATATTATGAATATTTGATAACCAGAATATCTGCAATGTTTTTTAGGGAGTAAACATGTTCCAAACTGCAAAAAAATTAAAAACAAGGGACCTATGGGTCACGACGCTCAGCTGTTATATATGATAAAAAAATATTATTTAGAAATGAGGCACATGCTGGTTTTGTGTGGTAATAAATATAAGCTGTATTATGAGTTGTTGTTGTTTAGCTTATGTATGATTTTGATAGTACCTTTGGAGACAGGGAAGAGGATTGATTTCATTTATTTTATTAACAAATGGAGTACTACTGTCACACAGATTTTGACTTGGCCATATAACTTATAAGCAGAACATATAATATAAGAGTTTAACTATTTATTAAAAAAATTACAAATATTGTCCCAAATATAATTTTTATTAAAAATAATAAGAGAATCATATGATTTTTTAAAATGAAATATAATTGATATGATTATTAAAATAATATTAAAGAATATATTCATGAATGCATTCATGAATACATTTTGAAAGTATTTGCACGAGTATTCATATACTTTCATTTTTACCTGAATTCCCATTCTTTATGCAAGAAATTTTATAATGGAGTACATAATCATATTCGTATTTAAATACAATTACAAAGTATTCGCACCATGTCTGGTATTTATTCAGTTTTCACCAAACAATGATGTTGAGAATCCAGAATATACAAAATTCACACATTTAAATAATGATCATAAGTACCTGGTTTTATGGCTTTTATTTATATTAAAAAATAACTGTAAGAATTCATTTTGGACTAATTTCACATCAATGTACACACTAGACACAGTAGGAATCTAGATTAATATTATCAACTGCATCTTTGTCTATCATTAATTTCCTTCATATAATCCTTAATGATTAGTAATGAATAATATGATTTACTTCTTTATCATTAAAAATGAACTGAAAAATGCCATAGGTGACTGCATGGTGTTATTTGGAATATGTGACATTCTACCCATCGATACAAGATTCTTATATCATCAGTAACTGCAAGTTAATTTCCTGTTATTATAAACTAACAAATTCCTTTTCTATTTTTCTTTAATTTGTTATTAAAAACCAATAAAAATTTATTAATTTATTGTTTATTGTTATGTTGTTGGTTAAAACTACTAGATGAGTTGGGTTGAACACCTGGATCAACTGTGGCTGGCCATCAGCTGCCTGGATTCTCCCCTCAAGCGTGCATAATTTGATGAAAGGTCAACAAGGTCAACATACAGGTGACTCAAGAGGGGCTGGAGAGAGCCAAAGTCTGACAGGGTCTCATAAAAAACATTAATAAAAGCTACAATATTTGGCAAATTTCTTTCAGCTTTCTAAACTGAAAAGCTGAAATCCTTATGTGTGCATGATATGAAAATTATATCAACAGTGCTCACGGGAAACAAACGTGCCATGGTCACAGTTGGGCAAAACTTAAGGTACTAATTTTATATTTATACTAATAACTTATAAAATTTGAAAAATTCAGAACTAATTTTGGGTATTCAATTGAATCTTGATTAAATAATGTTACATCCCTGACAAAAAAGATCTCTAGCTTCAGCAATGCCCTTGTTAAGGGAGTAAATATATTTCTTGATTTTTTACAAAGTGCATTATGTTTGGGCCCATAACTTAAAAAAAATACACAATACTGACATCATTTCTGGCATGTGCATAGTGAATGTATAGAAAAATATGTATATTATATATGATCAAAGTCAGATCAGTGGTTTTGATATTAGGCAGTCTTAAAGTGTAACATTGGGTTTTTAATGGAAAAATTAAGTTTTTCATTGATATCTCGAAGGAATTAAGTCCTAGTGACCAAATTCTTGGCATGGTAGGGGATTTTGGAGAAATCTAACTGTATGCCAAATTTAAGGAACTTAGAGCTGAAGCTCGGGAGCTGAGCTCTAGCAAACTGCATAACACAAGCAATATGTGACATGGTGCTTGAAAACTTGAATAAAATCTACAGTTTTTGATCAACTGGTTTCAAATTTTTGGTGTTAACAGTTGAAATGCTAACAAAAACATGCTGTGAAAATTAAATCCACAGCAGTTACAGCCAAAAAATGTGCCATGGTCAAAGTTGGGCAAAATTTAAGGTACCAATTTTTTATTTTTGCTAATATTTTTAAAAATTTTAAAGATTTTGATCTAATTTTGGGTATACAATTTAATTTTGATTAATAAAAGTAATATTACTGGAAAAAAAGTGCTTAGCTTTAACAAGTTTTGTGTCAAGTGATAAAATTTCTTTCCTGATTATTTAAAAAAATGCATTATGTTTGGGCCCATAACTTTTTAAATTAAATAATACAGACCTAATTTCTGGCATGTACATAGGAATTATATAGGGGATTATTTATAGGAAATATGAGGAAAAACAGATGAGTGGTTTTGATATTAGGCAGTCCTAAAGTGTGAAAATAGGTTTTTAATAAAAAATTGAGGTTTTTCCTTAATTTCTCAAAGGAATGAAGTCGCAAAGACCCAGTTTTTGGCTTGGTAGGAGATCTTGGGGACATCTAACATTATGCTGAATTTTGGATTCCTAGGTCTTACGGTTTCAAAACGTGCCACATCTACGGACGGACGGACGGACGGACGGACGGACGGACAGACGGACGGACGACGGACAATGGACCACGACTACAGCTCAGATGACTTATAGTCAGCTGAGCTAAAAATAGCCAATAATCAGCAGGTTTGACAAACGACACTGTAAGGTTAGAGATGGTCAGGTTAGCGTGGCTCAGCTCCATCAAGCAGCAAGCCAAAAAGTTTATTAGAATAAAAATGAATGGAGAGAATGAGAAACAGGCAGGCGAATTTAGGTCAGCATCACTGCTAATGTTCAATATGTAAGATACTTGTTTCAAAGATTATTAAACTCATCAGCTTATTCAAATCGCCATGGACTTTACAAAAGAAAATATGATAAAATTCAAACTTACCTTGGTGTACCTTTTCTGCAATGTTCTCTGCTAGGAATTGACCCTGCAACTGCTTGCCAGTGTAGTTGTGCACCTTGCACATCTTGCATTTGTACTTTGTTCACAGCTCTAAGTTTGGTAAGGCGTGGAACATTAACGTCATCTTTCCTCTAATCATTGACGCATGTATGGCTCTCTGAACACCTGCACAAGTAGAACAAATTCTAGGAGTATATAAAAACAGAACTGATAAACATGTAACCAACGAAAGAGAATCTCAGCACCAGGCATATTAATAATATTTACAAAGTAAGTGCAGGTATATAAATTAATAAACAAAAGTGCTATATTGCATATAAAAATGGTAAATATTGGGTCAACAATTACTCAGTGTATAAACAGAAAGGTGCAAAAACAGCATCACATGTGTACGAGGATTTATAAATAGGAAGCAATATATATGCAGTACAGCCTTTATATAACAAAATGATGTAACATTTGTAATTGCATTTACATATACTAGCAATTATAATATAACAAGGGCTACAGGCATAATGCAAACCTGCGTAATCTTTCCGGGTTCCCTGATGATAAACTTGACTATTATTTGAAAAGTTATTATTTTTTAAGGTGTGACAAGTACATGTATAAAGCAAGTTCTACCAATTTTGAATCTTAGTACAAGTATAAATGCGCTCAGTCTGATGCATACTGATGGATGAGATGTGGTATACCCCATTACAAAGGCCTATATGTGAGTGAGGGGGTGTCAAAAACCCCATCCAACCCACATTATGAATGGAAATTGCAACCCTGTACAACAGAGTTGGGGGGGGGGGGGGGGTCTCTGGAAAATTTCCAGCTATGTTTTCCAACAAAAGTTCAATACCAACTTTAGTACTGGTATCAGTGAACGACAGTGACAGAGGTGGTGTCTTCCCTGTAGCTCAAATGACTTACAGTCAGCTGAGCTAAAAAGGCAGTATATTATTATGTGATGTTTAAACTTACATAATTCCTATTCTTAAGAAATAGGAAAATTGCCATGATGGTATCCAAATCTTCTTTGAATTTGCCACACTGATGGAAATGCTTGACCATTTTCTGAAAAGATAAACAGTATTTGGCTGTGCCTTAGCAGCCTTCATTTTTAGGCTCTCCCTCTCTCTCTCTCTCTCTCAAAAAGACTGGCTAAAATGTTAGCACTTTGGCCAGCATGGTATGTTTTTTTTTCTTCTAAAACATGTTAAGAAATTTAGGAAACTGTCTCAAAGCTGTAAATTATGTGTTTAGTCTGTGTTTACTCTCTGTTTAAGCATTTGTTAAAAATATTAAAAAAAAATAAAGGGACTTTGACATCTTATTTTCTCTGGTTGACATGTAAGTGGGAAAACCTTATTCAAGGCCTCATTTAAAATCTAGTAAATAAATAATTCAAAAATGTTTTCAGTGGTGCCTTTACCAATATTTCACCTTTAAGGGATACATATATATAAATATATATATATATATATATATATATATATATATATATATATAAATATATATATATATATGACGTATATTTATACCATTCATGCATGATATATACCCAGCCATGGCCAGGTGTGTGTGTTTGTGGGGGGGGGGGGGGTTGCTTCCTTTTTCCTAATTTGCAATTCCCTGAAACTAAAAAAGACTTAATCAATAATGATAAACATTGGCATCAATGCAGGGAATGGGGGTTATATATCCCCCCCCCCACTTTTTTAACAAGGGGGGATTGGTCAATGTAATCATCCCCAACACTGATATTGAGCAAGTAACAATTACTTTTATATATTGGACATGTAATATATTAATAATTAGAAAACTTGACTTTGTTTCCATTTCTGAATTAACTGAAATATAAGGTTATCTAATAATCTAAACATGGTTTAGAGTTGACATTTAATGGAAACATAAAACCTGCATTTAATTAATATATAATATAAACATCACACAAATGTCACACATTATAAAATGTGTATATATATAATATATATACACATATATAGCCTACATAATATATATTTCCAACTCAATCACTCTTCTACCTCTGCCAGTGACAATCGCCCCCCCCCCCCCCCCCCCCCCAAACACTGGGAGTGAGGGAACACATGAACGATACTAGCCTCGTACCACTATACCATTACCAACGTACACTATTACACAGTATTAAAATAACAACTAACACAGTATACAGATTTATGGCTACATATTAAAGAAGAACATTTTACCAATAAAGATGCTGGGTAACTTCTGTGACTTTCAGCAGCCAGCGGACGGACAAAAATGGCTTCTCTTCCCGCCGTGGAGTCAAAAGATCCAGGATGTTGACGTCATGAGTAGCCCCGCTGATCACATGACGCGCGGTTTATTTCATCTGTACCGTCTGCTTTACACACGTGTCACACCATTTTCACAGACGCTCATCATTTGACGTTGCATTTGCGCGTTATTCAACGCACAAGAGCGTCTACATTGCAAAGCGGCGTAAATTTACAGTCTTATGCGCCGTTATTTTACGGCAATTTTTAACAGTGTATTGTTCTTCCTAAACCAGGAGCTTTTGATAACAGTGTTATTATTAATAATCATATAAGAATATAGTATTTTTCATAAAAAGGAATCAAGACTTCAAAAATCAAAATATAAATCTTGATTTAATCCAGTGCATATATTTGCTCAGCATTATCTCCGGTATAGATGTCACCACAGGGATTATGCCTGGGGGAGTAAAAATCGTTTAAAACTGAATAAATTGAAGAAAATATCTTAAATTGACCAATTATAGAACGACATTTGCGTTGATCCTATCCTATTACATGAAGCATAAACGTGCTACTTTTTAAACCTTATTTCTGTCTTACTTCATAAACTTATATGCCTATATCATTTCTCACGTTTATAATTTACGTATTACGAATAAGTATTAAGGAATTATCCCTATAAAGAATTAATATAGATTAAATTCAGAATTATATATATAATCTGATGTTTTATTTTTTTTTTCATCAAGGAAAAAATTATTTGCTAGTTTATTTATATATACTTCACTGCAGATTTATACAAAGTTAACATTAAATTAATTAATTAAATCTATAAAAAAATATAAACATAAGAAGATTTTTGAGAAATTCGCACAAGTATACCATAAGAGAATTAATTGATACCTTTCTTGGTTAATTGTACCATGCAGGGCTTCAATCCTGTAAATCACAGGGATACCTGGAAAACGGGTTAAATTCGGGAGAATTCGGGAGAAATTCGCACAAGTATATCATTAGAGAATTAATTGATACCTTTCTTGGTTAATTGTACCATACAGGCTTCAATCCTGTAAATTACAGGGATACTTGGAAAACGGGTTAAAGTGTCAATGTGTCAGTTTGTAAAATATTTTTTCTCTTAATTGTTAAATAACGTACGTGATGGGATATATATGGTGGCCCCTCCCAAAAGGCCCCCAAAATGTTTCTTGAATTTTTCAAAATTCGCTGGAGGGGAAAATTAGGAAATTTAGTTTCAATGAAATACTGTATACAAACAGTCCAATTCCATACAACTGTACATTGATACTCCAAGCAATATAGTGTTTGTGGGTGATGCTTTTGTGTACTTGTAAGTTAGTAAGCTGGAAATAATTGTTTATATAAATAACCTGGAGTACTGCATATATAGACGTGTGCGTGCGATATTGAAAATATGAGAATTTTCCCACATATTGTATGAACCTCCGTACTTAAACCTGACCAGTAATAACAAAACGTGCGAGGTCCACTGCGGTCTGGGTGATCAACTACTTTGAGGTGTATCACATGGGATGTTGTTATCACAACACCCCTGTATTCCCGGGCGTGTATCCAGTTACTGATGCTGTACCCCTCTTTGTTTTCCCGCTAGGTATCACGTTGAGAACCTCACAGACCCCCCTTGTGGCTGCCAGACCTCAGAGGAAGATCACAGAATCCCGACCACCACGTGATCTACACCTGCATACAGTGTGGCCTCCAGCTTTAATATTCTACAGGGCATCAGAAAGTTAAAGAAAAGGCCAGATAACGAAGAGAAGACAAAAGTATCAAAACCAGGGAAGTCTACTAGAGGGCTTTAATGTGAACATTTAACATATACGTTTAAATACAAACTAAGACATTATACACTGTTTAATTGTTAACCGGGAGGAACCAATGATGGGTTTGTGGACTGCGGTGACGGCGTGTCTGTTTGTAACGAGCTGTATTTCTGTTCAGGGACAGTCTGACCTCTACAGAGAGGTCACATACTCAGTGTTGGAGGAAGAGGACCCAGGCCGTCTTGTTGGTAATTTAATTTTTGATACCAGAATCAACCTCAAATATTCTTCCGAAGTTCTCAAGAAGTTGGAGTATTCACTGCCACAGGAAGACCCTTTCGCGTCCATGTTTTATGTGGACGCGGGCGTGCTTTATACCAAAGTAAGAATAGACCGTGACGTTTTATGTCCCAAAGAAATTGACTGTACCCGTGTGTTCAGCGTGACAGTAGGACCGCCTCAGTATTTCATGATTATTCAAGTCACTATCAATATCCTGGACATCAACGACAACGTTCCGTATTTCTCCAGCTCGAACGTGAGTGTATCCCTGTCCGAGGCGTCATCTATCGGTACCAGTGTCAAGCTGCCGGCGGCGCTCGATAAGGATTCCCCATCTTACGGACCAAGTGAATATTACTTAGCCAGTAAAAGCGAGGTGTTTGGTTTGAGATTTTCGCAAAGAGATGCCGGGGGCGCGGCTTATTTAGTTCTTAAGAAAGCGCTAAACCGTGAACAACAGAACACTTATACCGTCACTTTGGGAGTGCGGGATGGAGGAACGCCGCCAAAAAGTAACTCAACACTAGTGACAATAGAAGTATTAGACGTCAATGACCACAGTCCTGTATTTAAAGAAAAGTTCTACCAAGTGGCGTTGCCTGAGGAGTCCAAGGCCCTGGTGCCGCTGGTCCAGGTGCAGGCAACAGACGCCGACTTGGGGGAGAATGGGCGGATTGTGTACGACTTCGATCAGGATATCCCGCAGGATATCAGGGGTAAATTCAGTATCGATGAAGAGAGCGGCTGGCTGTACGCCTCAGTCAGCCTGGACAGAGAAGAGAAGGAGAAATACGAGTTCCAGGTCGTTGCCCGTGATAATGGACCTAATTCTTTACCGGCGCAAGCTGATGTGACAGTTGTCGTGACGGATATAAATGACCACGCTCCAACCGTCACTGTGGGCGGGGGCAAGGGGCGGGTGCTCAGCGTGTCAGAGGGCGCCAAAGTAGGCGACTTTGCTGGCCATATAACCATCCAAGATTTAGATTCCGGCGCGAACGGGAGATTTCATTGTGAAGCCATTAGTGACAAATTTAACATGTTTCACATACACAAAGGAAATTACAGACTGGTTGTTAAGGAAACGTCAGACCGAGAAACTGATCCGACTCACAATGTCACCGTGTCCTGCTCAGACAAGGGTGCACTACCCAAAAACTCCACCGCTACAATCCACGTACAAATCGCCGATGAGAACGATAACAAACCCCAATTTGCCAAAGATCTGTATGAAGTAAGCCTCTTTGAAAATAATAACGCAGGTCAACAGGTGTTACAAGTGACTGCTAGTGATGGGGACATTGGGCAGAATGCTGAAATAACATACACGTTGTCTGAAAAGGTGCGGGGCACATTTGACATTAATCCGCGGACAGGGCTGATCCGGGCAAACAAACGACTGGACTATGAAAGGGAACAAACCATTCAACTCACGGTGACAGCGCGTGATGGGGGAGACCCCCAACTGTCTGCCACGGCCACGGCCATTATAAACATCATCAATGTTAATGACGAAACACCATTATTTTCACAAACTGAATATCACTTTTCTGTCCGAGAAAATGCGCCCCCTGGTACCAGGGTGGGTAACGTGACAGCAGAAGACAAGGACATTAAAATGAACGATAAACATTTGCTCTACTACTTTGAACGTAATGGCTGGTCCGCTGCACTGCCTTTTAAAATTGACTCGAAGAATGTCAACATCAAGACAACTGATGTAATAGACTATGAAAAACAAAGTAAATATGTCTTCAAAGTTTACGTTAGTGATCAGGGTAATCCGCCTCTGAACTCGTCTGCCATCATAACTGTGAATGTTCAAGATATGAACGATAATCCTCCCCGGGTGATCTTTCCCCCGAGCCCTGTGTACCAACTGAACCTGACCTCTTTCAGCACCGTCCGTCCTGTCATGCAGTTTAGGGCCACAGACGCTGATAGTCCTGCATTTTCCAGACACACTTTTTCTATCACCAATCCCCATCCGCTGTTTCGTATTGACAGACTTAATGGCAAATTATACATCACAAGATTGCTAGATTACAGTGAAACTAACACGAGCTACAAGTTGAACGTTACCGTCAATGACGCCGCCGACGCCGCCATGTTTGTACAACGTCAAGTGACCATCAACCTGTTACTTACGGAGGCTGACACCACCGACAGCGAGCCTTATTCTTTAATTTTGGGCCCAAATATAACAGTTGTTATTGTAGTCCTCTCGATTTCGGCTGTCCTCACTGTTCTCCTGACGGTGGCCATTTTGCTGGTTCTGAGCAGACGACGACGTCAGAGGTTCATCAAGTACCAGCGAGATGGCGGGAGCCAAGAGAAGGCGTATCACATGACCATTGCAGCAGACGACACCGTTTATACAGGTGAAGCTGAGCTGGTTTCGTCAGACAAGAAAGCCCCGATGGCCCAAAGAGATTCTCATGGTTTTCCGGTCAACTGTCCATCCCACAACAAACAGTCCAAAGTAGTCTCGCATTTCCAGGTTGGTTTTATTACAATATATCGTATAAACCTGAGCAAACTAACATTTCTAAACTAACATTTATAATCGTATCTTTGTCACTCCAAACTTTTGGGAATGTATAGAGCTCGTGTACAAACATAAACATACATGTACATTGAATTCGTACGTGTAAAAATATGATGTTCCTCACACACTTCCGAGTTTTGTATCATAAAGACACCTTGACAACCAATAGGTCACGTACATACACACGTAACATAAACACGATCGGAGGAGCATAATTACTGATTTACATCTTATTGGGGGCCTGACAATATCCACTCGGGTCTTCATTCTTTATTCAAGGTGTCATACAGAAAACATTCGTGTAAGTGCACACTGATGTGGAAAAGGTGGCAGGGTTGGTTATATACCTCAGATTGTCGATATGTTAGAAACCTAATAATAGTTGTGATTGATTGCCTATTTCTGTGTGGGGTAAGCGTGGGAAAAGATCCGGCGCAATATCCTTTAGATTTAACTATTTCTGGGGTTGAATAAGATAAGTCTGTGGTCTGGCCGGACGAGACAGCCCCGGGGACCGCGTAGAGCTGTTCGGCAAGCAGAGGTTAAATAAACCTTGATTCTATTGACATCATAACTTAAGAAGGCTATGTAAACGCCGCATGCCAGGCTTGATACAAGGACCAGGTGTTATTTTGTACCGGCTAGCTGTGACAAGTGTTACAATACCTACCTGGTAAGAAAATCATTGGTCAAATAACCTTTGTTTTCCCTGAAAACCTCCTCAGAAATCCCCTTTGAGACCAACATCAAATAATATCAGCTAGCAGTTGTGAGTCCATTGGGGCCTGGCAGTTGTCCATTTAGTAAAATGTGTGAATGTGAATCGATGGTATTGCCTTGAGCGCTTATTTAACCCACAATAGTTGCTGAAAATTCGACCCATGTTTAGTGATTGGTCAGGGTGCTAATGTTTGCCGATGTGAGCGCTAAGCGTGTGTTTGCTTTACACACGCATGCAGATACCCCTGCCAGAAAACGATAAAGACTACAATATAGCTGTTCTGGAAAATTAATTTTTTATATATTTGCTTAAGCTCTTTTTTCTATATTTTATATTTGCTTATGTCTATTTCCGTTATATTTAAGTAATCTAAATTCTCTCTCTCTCTCTCTCTCTCTCTCTCTCTCTCTCTCTCTCTATCGCTCTCTCTTCCGAGTGTGTGTGTATTTTCGTACAGTATCACTGCCTTAATTAACTTCCCCTACGCTATTTGTCACAGCCGGTCATTTTCAGAATACTTAATTCCCCTCCTGTACCTGTAATCAAGGCATTAACCCCAGGGGTCATGGGAGGCACGCTTCCGCCAGTCACCCAACGGAGCTGCAATCCCCAAGGGCAGGAATTCATCCCCAACTCTCGCAACTTTGAAGTTAATCTGAGACCACTTGAAGGGATTGGAGTGTGATAATTCTGTTTGTTCAACACGAATCGGTCCATTTGTTGGCGATATTACAGCGTTTAACGATCCGAACTTGATCTCTTGCGCAATCTCGAAAATTATAGAGTAAGCACTCCCCACCCTGTCTTGATGGTGCGGGGAGATAACCTGGTAGGTCTTTGTGTGTGATGTTCTATTTCAATGCCCGGACTTAGAAATCAGGTACTTCCTCTGCATGAGAAACCCTGGAAAATTATAAATTCAGATATATTTTTTTAATTTTTTTACGATGTTTTATGCAAAAATATTGTTTCATCGGCTGTTAATTCATTCTCGATCTCCTAATCCCTCCCATCCAGTCCTCTCCCCTGACACACGCACACTGACGTAAGAGACTTTTAACATTTAATATATATTAATATATTGCAGTTACAATGTATATATTGTTACTCAATAATGCACAGTCATATACCCCGCGCTCATTCTTCAAGTAACATCAAAATAACGTTGCCACAGACACTTTATTTTATGTGACAGATAAATGTATGTACTTTGTATATATAAATTTACGTAGCATATCTATAGATATACAATATCTTCACAGTATCGATCAGAATCTCACGGATAAAGGGGTTCTTTCAACCTTAGCTCAGCTATTAAGCATTGATTCTTTTGGGTCTGTCGCAACATAGTATTTGTATTTATACAAAAAGTTATAAATATTTAAGCTATAAACGAAGATTTATATTTGACAGACTCAGTAACTGCATCAAGTTTTATTCTTGTTATTCTTGATTTATACATATATATATATATATACATATATATATATGTACATTGTTGCTGTTAATTTGGAGTACTCAGCTTGAGTTTCTTTCTCAAGAGAATGTTCCAATGTTTTCCTGATATTTTCTTTTATTTTCACTTCCTACCACATGTCGAGGCGATGCTTTGATTAACAGTACAGTCCTGCTATCCATGTATTATTACCTGTGTGGTACCTCGGCTGGGTGTCACCGGCAGGGTGTGGTCTGCCCCCATTAGCCTTGTAGGTCTAATTGTATCCCTCGGCAATACCCTGCGGTCTGTGATATCAGATATGTATCGGTGTTTCCCGGATAAACAAAGCAATAAATACACCTATAAATTACTCCTCACACTGCTACGCCAGCCTTAGGCAAATTTAATTCATATGTTAATAGACGGCTACAATAATAAAGACGGTCCCGCCGCGAGCAATTGAGTGTGCAGTCTGCGACCACCGCGCCATCTGGTCACGTGGTGTATAGGAATAAGATTGATCATGTGATTTATACGTTCAACGTTCGGCAGACGATAAATCTTGACCAATAGAAAGCATTTAGTGCATGGCGCATATATCACTATGTTATTATTAGGTCATTACAGTCGCTTTGGAGAACAATGCTGTTCTAAGTGGGTAATGGATTTGTAAACGCCGAATCTATGTTGTTTGCCGCCAAAGGTGTGAGTTTGAATGTAAATCATTCTGTGCCATGTCAACTTAATCATGTAACCCGACCAGTCTCCCAAACAAAACGTTGACACGGATTCCCTATCATTATTGGTTATTTAGCTAAATGAAATTTGTATAAATTTTCTAATTTTCTGTTTCCGCTGCTATGGCCGCTGGTTATCTTTAAATCTTAAACCTGTGAATTGACATTCAATCTAATCTTACAATTGTCTAATCTTATCGTACAATTGTCCTTATTTTCTGTCTGAACTTTATAAAAAGGCATATATATGCTCATCACAAAAATTCCCTTTTATTTGAGATAATTTAATTACCCTCTCTTACTTTCTTGTTTTCGTAGGTTCATGACTGGTTACAAGGAGTTAAGAAGGAGGTAGATGGCGCCAGTGAGACTTCCGGTGAGAGCGGCTCTACACCTGACAGCGGGCGCGGCACTGTCGATGATATGCGCCATAATGTTTCTGGTGGGTTTTCTTAACTAATGGACTGGTTTCAACATAAGGTCTACATGGACAAAATAAACTTAGTGATTTTCGGTGATTTTTTGTACTGGAATTAAATTCCCGAAAGCATCTCAGAAATTATATACTTAACATGGGAATCAGAATTAGATTTCCTAATCTTATAATAGATTCGCCAACATACTAAAAGTACATTATTCATAAATTCTCTAGGTAGCATGTTTGTTTCCTTTGATTACACACATGTATACCACAGTAAACTCCGTTTTTGTGCCAATACTTAATACACATGGTTCTCCATACAAGCTAATCTGTAAACTAATTGCTCCCCCCCCCCCCCCATCCCCAACTCCCTCAACCTAACCCCACCCCAACCACAAGGGCTGGCTGACACATTTATTTCTGATCAGTTGTTTAAGCGGGCAATTGACCCATTTATGTTAAATTATAAATTTATACAATTATTAAAATATACTGTGTATTTATTTCTAGATGATTCCTGTAAATCCTCAGATTCTTCGCCAATAAAGTCCACTGACGGGGACAGACATTTCCGTGATGGTGGCCAACCTGTGTCACAGATGGCCTACACTGGGTCTTCGCACCGCCAATCAGAATCAGCACAAAGAAAAACCGGAGAGGAGGAGGATCCACTGATCGTATACAGGAACAGTATTGGGGCTTTTCCACGAAACAGCGAGTCTCGCCTGTCACGGGCTCCACCGCCAAAACCCGCAAGGATGACGTCACTTCCTGTCATCAATGTCGATCAGGTGACCAACAGGTCCTCGTTGAAACGAAAGCGGGACGTCCCACGTCGCAATGACGACCACGGTTCGTCGTTCCGTTTGCCATCAAGTGGAGCAGACCCTCAGAAGAAGTCCGTGCATTTCTCTGACAATTTGCCGATCAGTACTTCTCAGGCAAGAGACTTCTCAACACATATACCACTCACACAAGCTCACCCCAAAGTCAGAGCTTACTGGAGCGGCAAGGACAATGCGGGATATAGACAGCCCAGACCACAAAGCAGTTCTGATTGTTTGTCTGGCTCTATTAGGTTGAGTGATGCTCGTGATATAGGAAATTCCGTTGTTGTGTAAATAATAAATTTAATTATATAGGTCAGTTTGCTGTAAGACTTAGTGTAGCTGTTAGTTCGTTAGTTTTTCTTCCGAACACTGAGTTGGTAGCCTAGCTTCCGGTTTCATCCCTCATTTTTAAATAATTGATTAAATATTAGATTTTTTCAATACGTCATCGTGATCATCATTACTTCCAGTGGTATGCAATAATAACCAATGGATTTCGTTTGGATCTCTGTGTAAGAGAGCAAAGAATGCCGAATAACTGGAAGGAACTGATTTAACTGTCGCTTTATATAATGGGTTATCATACGGTGGTTTGGATGAGCGCCGGTACTGCCGACGTGCACGTCACGCAAAGCCAAGCCTGTACTGCCATCTGACGGGAGTCTAATAAACTATGTATTACTTTCGATGCGTGATGTTGTTCGCTTGCTCTCCTATAACAGCCACCGATATTTGCATTATTTTGTACATAATTATTTATTACTTAATTAAACATAATTTTCATTATGTTGTGTCTTGGTCTTTTTCACATAGAATTCACCGTTATATCAGGCCATGTATCGATCAATAATAATCTAACATATATACATAGATTTAACAATATAGACCCCCATGAATGGAGTATACGGTTTAATCTTTAAATTCTATTTCAATAAGTTTCATTAGTATAATACAGACTACTCCGAATTAAATATTATAGATATGTGTCTTAGTCATGATGAGATAATATTCAGGAGAGGTTATATAAAGCTTGACTTGCAATAAACTATGTGACTTATTTATTATTACCAAATATATACCAAATATGAGAGATTAACCTAGATTTCATAACTGTCACCATGACAAAAAAGGGAAGGCCGGTTGATTCCCCAATGGGTAAAATGTAATATTCAAGAGCTTCACCATCACCATAAGCGTCCGCCCATTCTAAAATTACCAGTTACTCAATTATTCAATTAAAATGTTCTCTGTCGGTTACATTATGGGCACTGAGTGAAATGCCTGTATTTATCCCTCTTTTCCTATTTATTCCTTTTTAAGATTTTTTAATTAAATCTCTATCTAAGTCAATACATCTGCAGAGTTCCATTTCGGTTCGGACTGCCTGACAAGGCGGTAAAACTCGCTTCCTATAATATTATTTTTGTATCATAGTATCAACCAGGCCCGGTGTCTACCGCACCTGTTGGTCCTTGGTGTGTAATCATCCACATTGCTGGGCCATAACACCAAGGAACCCCCTAAAGACGAACTCCTTTTATTATTTTCCTATTTGTGTATCGTAGTTGGAATCGTAGTCTTTTAGCGCATACGAAGTTATCACATGAAGGCTACAATCACTTAGCATGGTGGTTATTCAGGACCCTTGTTATGTTACCTTGGCCATCGAGGAATGCTGTAGACCTTAAAATTCATAATTCAAGACGTTATAATTATAAACTAGAAATGTATTCGTAGCCTACATCACACATGCCCTCCGCCAGGATCCTGATACAACACTCGATCCTTTGTTCTTCGTCAGGGTAACAGAATCAGCCACACAGGTGCAATTGTACAAAGCGACCCTTTATTTGATGGGACTCAAAATCGCCCTATGTTACAATGTTTAATTTGAATAAAAATTTTATCTTGGTAGTTTACATTACTCATTTCACTTAAATTTAATAGTTTTCCTTGGTTGTTCCTTCTGACCAACCACCAAGTTTCACCAAAACCCGCTCAATACTACTTAGCCTGATGTTGCCAACATACAAACCAACCGGATGAAAATATAATCGGCATATCACCGGCAAATTTAGGGTTGTATACATGGG
Source organism: Sipunculus nudus (assembly GCA_026874595.1). Classification (NCBI taxonomy): domain Eukaryota; kingdom Metazoa; phylum Annelida; class Sipuncula; order Golfingiida; family Sipunculidae; genus Sipunculus; species Sipunculus nudus. Next base: position 60,217,542 of record CM049315.1, on the reverse strand, counting down.
TTAGGTGGTGATTTATTCACAGATATTGTTATATAGACAGCCAGCGTCATAACATCAACGTGCAGCGCTGACTCACGTGAAACAAAAATTCTCCACCAGAGGTCACTGCCATACATCATCCAAAAAACGTTAAACTTTTTTTCAGATGCATGAGCAAAAGACCGAACTTATTTATTACAGGCAATAGACGACTGGCTGGATGGAATAAATCAAAATCACTAAATAGTTACTTCATTATCGCGTATGATGTATATTTGCCATGACAGGTGACATTTTAGACTTGCCAGGCTTTCAGTAATTAGATTTTTTCACTAATATAATTATGTAAAATAAAACGCAATTCAATGTTAGGAAGGGCCTCACCAGTCCATTTTAAGGGACTCGAACTTGGACTCGAGGCTCATGGATTCGGACTTTTACTCGGACTCGGAGGTATAAGGCCCAAAAAGTTTGGAATCTCAGGCACCGCCCGCTTCAATTTCCCCCCTGCATCAAACATTTCGATTTTCAAAAGAAATATACCGATTTTTGCTCCAGCCCATCGGACGCATGTTGGCGATAATGTGCGTTTTTTACTAAAACGCATGCGTGAACGTGTATACACGCATATTTCACTGATATTTTAAAAAAGTGCCTGAGAACCCAACTTTTTTTGGCATAGGGACTAGAGAAATCAGGCCGACTACATTTCGAGTCCAACAGAAAAAAAGTCACATTATGATTTATATACATGCGCGAACTATGAACAGAAAATATCAGAATAATACCATTACATATATCAAGCTCTGCATCATGAGCTATATGTAGTTAAACATTACTGTAAAATCATGTTTGAACTTACTTAAAATGTACATGATAATCTAAAATTACCATTTTAAACTTCTATGTATGAATACTAGTATTTTCATTGGACTCGGACTTGGACTTGAGTTCCTAATGACTTTGACTCGAACCTCAAGATTCTGAACTTGGATTCTATAGGCCTGGACTCGGACATGCACTCGGACTCGGATGGTTTGGACTCGACTACAACACCGAGGCAGGACTTTATTTATTTGTTCCCACTAACAGACTGTCCAGTGAATGGGGTGGGTCTCTGATATTTGCATAGGAATACAAGTACGTCACAAGACCGTTGAATTCCCTGGCGATTTTCCGTCACTGGCATATTATTACGTCACGCTGAAGATCAAGGATGGCGACGACTGAATGACTTTCGTTTTATCTGCAATGAAATGCCTGAAAGGTTCCAATATTTTTATCGCCAGAGAAAATCAGTCTTAGTTCAACCAGCCGGTGACAGGTTGCGCTAACTACCGCCTCATTGTCCTCATTTTAATCAGGACTTGGTCAGTCCACTGGCATATATATGTCAGATCAAACATGAACGTTACAATCCTGGCCCTTCCTTGACAATATAACTCCTTATGAAAAACACTCACCACAAATTAAGATAATGAATATTGTAACATGCATATCAATTCAGAACAAATTTATTTTGAATCTATAACATGTTTTCTGTCAGAGTACAGTCTATTTACTATACTTGAAGCCCGGTTTCTGTATTCCGAAAGTTAAGAAAGCGGCGTAGTGTGGAGTTATTAAAAGCAAGGCCCGCATTCATGACGCTCCTTGACGGGGGAACATAAGACAAGAACGGCGTCTTTAATGCTTTGGAACAGATCATCCCACTGTTTATAATTCATTTATGAGGACGCGGACACCCTCAGACCAATTGCCATCCAAATTTCTCGGCAGATTGATTCCGCCTGGAGACTGTCATCGGAGTTCTATATCGTATAACTTTCCTTACCTCACAAAATTTTCGAAACTGCTAATGGGATGTTAGTTTTTCGCGTATTTTGTGAAATAATATTATTTTGCTTTGAAGTTTAAACCGTCAAAACTACAAAGACAATTTACACATATAAAACATATGACAGTGAATATTCCGAGAATTCCAATATATATCACATGGACTTAGATGTCATTTGACAATATATTTTAAAGTTACGTTGAAGTAAGGTAGTTGAAGAAATTTAGACCTTGCCTGTATAGAGTGCAATAGAAGCTTAGACAGGCAGCGCTGGCTTGTCTGTTTTATCATCAACAAAAGTGCTTAGGGGGCGGGATGCACGCAGAACCCAGCAACCCTAACAAGGGTCGCCTTACAGCTTCACAATCCAGAAAAAAACAGCAAGGCTTCCCATAGCGTCACAACCCAGTAACCCCGACAAGGCCCACCATAGCGTCACAAACCAGTAACCCCGACAAGGCCCACCATAGCGTCACAACCGAGTAACCCCAACAAGGCCCACCATAGCGTCACAACCCAGTAACCCCAACAAGGCCAACGATAGCGTCACAACCCAGTAACCCCGACAAGGCCCACCATAGCGTCACAACCCAGTAACCCCAACAAGGCCAACCATAGCGTCACAACCCAGTAACTCCAACAAGGCCCACCATAGCGTCACAACCCAGTAACCCCGACAAGGCCCACCATAGCGTCACAACCCAGTAACCCCGACAAGGTCCACCATAGCGTCACAACCCAGTAACTCCAACAAGGCCCACCATAGCGTCACAACCCAGTAACCCCGACAAGGTCCACCATAGCGTCACAACCCAGAAACCCCGACAAGGCCAACAATAGCGTCACAACCTAGTAACCCAGACAAGGCCCACCATAGCGTCACATCCCAGTAACCCCGACAAGGCCCACCATAGCGTCAAAATTCAGTAACCCTACTCTGGCCTGCCATAGCGACACAACCCAGTAATCCTAACAAGGCCTGCCTTAGAGCGTCACAACCCAGTAACCCCAACCTGGCCCACCTTACAACATCACAAACCAGTTACCCCAACAGGGCCAACCATAGCATCACAAGTCAGTATAGTTACCCCAACAAGCCCACCGTAGCGTCACAATTCAGTAACCCCAACAGCGCCCACCATAGCGTCACAGCCCAGCAACCAACACGGCCCGCCTTACAGCGTCACAACCCAGTACCCCCATTAAAGCCTGCCTTACGGCGTTACAACCCAGTGCCTCTAATCAGGGCCGCTTTACAACTTTACAATCCAGTAACCTCAAAAGTCCACCATAGCATCACGCCCAAGTATAGTAACCGGAAAAGGCCGACCGCACGTCAAAGTCAAGTAACCCCAACGTGGCTCAACATAGCGTCACAGCCCAGAAACCAACACTGCCCGCCTTACAGCGTCACGACCCAGTTACCCCAACATGGCCCGCCTTACAGCGTCAAAACCCAGTATCCTAAACGTGGCCCGCTATCGTCACATCCCAGTGACCCCAACAAGGCCAGCCATAGCGTCACAAACTAGAAACCCTAACATGGCCCGGCATAGGGTCACAACCCAGTTACCCAACAATGTCCGCTTGACAACATCACCGTACGTCACAGTCCAGTAACCCCAACAAAGCTCGCCAAAGCGTCAAAACCCAGAAGCCCCAACAAGGCCCGCCATAGTGTCACAACCAGTAACCTCAGCAAGGCAAGCTATAGCCTCACAACCCAGTAACATCGACAAGGCCCGCCATAGCCTCACAACCCAGTAATCCCGACAAGGCAAGCCATAGCGTCTCAAGTAAGTAATACCAACAAGGCAAGCTATAGCCTCACAACCAAGTAATCCCGACAAGGCCCACCATAGCCTCACAACCCAGTAATCCCGACAAGGCAAGCCATAGCGTCTCAAGTCAGTAATACCAACAAGGCAAGCTATAGCCTCACAACCCAGTAATCCCGACAAGGCCCACCATAGCCTCACAACCCAGTAATCCCGACAAGGCCCACCATAGCCTCACAACCCAGTAATCCCGACAAGGCCCGCCATAGCCTCACAACCCAGTAACCCCAACAAGGCAAGCCATAGCGTCTCAAGTCAGTAATACCAACAAGGCAAGAAATAGCGTCACAACCCAGTAATCCCGACAAGGCCCACCATAGCCTCACAATCCAGTAATCCCGACAAGGCCCACCATAGCCTCACAACCCAGTAATCCCGACAAGGCCCACCATAGCCTCACAATCCAGCAACCCGAACAAGGCCCGCCATAGCGTCACAACTAGTAACCCCAACAAGGCAAGCCATAGCGTCTCAAGTCAGTAATACCAACAAGGCAAGCAATAGCGTCACAAGACAGTAACCCCACGAAGGCAAGCACTAGCGTCACAACCCCTGTAACCCCGACAAGGCTCGCCATAGCCTCACAACCCAGTTACCCCAACAAGGCCCACCATAGCTTCACAAACCAGAAATCCCAACAGGACCAGCCATAGCATCACAACCCAGTAACCCTAACAAGGCCCGCCATTACGTTAGTAACACAACCGATGCAACGTCACAATACAGCGTCACTACCGATGCCAGCAACCCCAGAAAGGCCCGCACTTCGGCGTTAGAAGCAAGCAACCGAACAAAGTCCGTGTTATGTACGATGTCACCATTTGGTGAAACATATGTTATTCTTTACACCACGGCATGCCCGTAATGGTTTTAGATTAAGTCAGCTAATGTGTCAAGTGTTACAACTTGGACCCTCACACAGTTCAAATATCGGCAGTGGAGGACAGATCGTAACTTGGTCGGTACCGCCATGTATTGATTCACAGACACCCAAACAGTGAAGGGGCTACACATCTGGGTTACGCGTGGCTGCTGTTTCATCTAGGTCAGTGCTGAAGATCCTCGCTGCATGGGCCTGATCCCCGCTAAGTCGGGGCTCCGTGCTGAACAAGTAAATGTACATATTGTACATGTTGCACAGGCTGTGACCTGCTGTACAGCCCAGGTCGCTGTGTGTTCGTTTGTGTCCTGGGCGAGCTGTGCAGAGCGATCCGCCGGGAGGTGAGTGTAAAAACGTGTGAACATCTGCTGACAGCAATGACGGCAGATGGGATCCGTTACTATAGCAACCTCGGAAGTCAATAGACATCCAGGCCATCCATTTGTAATTGCATCCTTGCTTTTCTAACTGTGTCTGACACCTACCTCTTCCTTTGAATGTTGATAATGACGCATTCTCGCTCATCGCAGGCAACATTTTTCAAAAACCAAAACACTGATGGTTTAAACAGACCAGCTTTCCCTGGGAGTCCTGTCGTTTTATTTAGCAAAGATGGGGAACCGAAGGTGGCTTGTTTGATCTACCCTTAGTTCACGAAGGCAGTCGCATTTAGTAAGTATCTGAAGTAAATTTGTCAATAAATTATCCATTATGCTTATATTTATGTTATTATGGTATTATTCGGCACATGCTATGAATAAATAAAGTCTTATGGCGGACATTGCACTACCCCAACACGAGAGCGTATTGGTCATCTTATATCTCCTCAGCTCGACCACATATTCCCAGTGAAGGACAATTTTATTATCGGAAAATAATTTTAATCGAAATGGTTTGATCGATGTGATGGATGATACTTGAACGCGGAAATGTTATATTTAACTTGGTTTCTATTAAACTTGTTTATCCTGAATTATCTGAAAATCCATAAAAAATTCACCTTGGGCGATCTGTGGATAAATAAACCTTAATCAGGAGCAATATTATTCTTATTCTTTAACACTATAAGTTCAGTCTTTCTTTTTACAAAAGCTGACCAGCAAACCCTTTCCAGCACATAGTCTCAATTCCTCGCATGCGACTGTTAACACATTGTTATAGCCCTGCGTGTTGGTAAACACAGTTTGTTTACGATAACAAGGCCGCGTGATCGGAGTCCGATTAAGAGGGGAAACACGCGGTGTTTCAGCCAGGGTGAACATGTATTTAATTTGTTGTAAGCAAAGTCAGAATTGTCGTTTCATTTACTGTAATATGTGCTAAGCATACAACTCAATGGAAGCACATGAACACAAAATTAATGTTTCATCCCCCAGATACAAACAATGTACCCGTAATCAAAATATATTGCAATTTGCTTGTTTTTATTTATTTTAAAAGACTGCATTGGACGCTTGCGTGCATGTCTTTATGGTTACATTGTCGTCACATCGTATTAAAATGGAGCGTGTAAGTTATGATAATTATTTAAAGTATATAATTTACCATAACTTTATAGATGCTGCGAACAAAATATGAAAGTATAATTGGAAAACTCTTGATTAACAATTACCGACAATCGACGTTCCATGTGAAGAAAGCGCAGACTTTGCTGATCATGGAGCCACAAATCATAGTTTGATACTCTGTATGCTATGCGGAAAAAAATTCTATTATGGGGCTGTTGGGCGATTTTTTTTCTTAACATATACAAAAAGGCTTGATATAGATCCCACGATCAACAAAAAGCTATATAAATTTAAAGCAAACTTATTCACAGAAGAAAATCATCCGTGAAAAAAATAACAGCCGCCATTCTGTAGAATAGAAGGGAGGCTTATAAGGGCTGAATTTATTTCTATATAAATAATATTTCTATATAAAAAAAATACATATCGGGGTCTACCTGTTTTGCTGTGCTCAACTACAAGCTCCCCCCCCCCCCCCCCCCGCCGAGTGCTACATTCCTGCAAATTTCCGTACTGGTTACAAATTACAGAATTCCAGATTTCCAGGCGGAGCACTTCGCCACCTATCCAAAGTAAAATTATGGACAGATTTATTCCAACATTTAATGGAGTAATTTTTTAAAAAGATAATGTTTACGGTAACTCTCGCATTTCCTTATCAGCGCCATTTAGTATTCAGATTTGAACGATTTAGAAGTTTCAGATATCTATTTTGACGATTAAACGTTCACTTTATACATGCTTCAGCTCAGGCTAGTGAAGCTTTTTGAATTCCTGTTGGCGATCCATATAAACACAAAAATGAACACAAGATGGCGCTGATAAGCAAATGCGGGAGTTACCGTAAATAACAATAATCTTATTCAGAGGTACCCCATTGCTACTGTATGTTCGTCTGTGGGTCCAGGTTCATTGTATAAAGTAAACTATTGTGGGGGCACAAACATTTGGATAATAATTGACGGTGGGAGTGCTAAACCATGTTCATGCAAATACCCTTTTGGCTAACTCTCGAAATGCCCGGTTTTTAGCTCAGCTGACTGTAAGTCAACTGAGGTATAGGAATGGAGCTTTGTCCATCTTCCGTCTGGTCGTTCGGGCGTCCGATCGTCCGTTAGCGGGTCACAAATCGAAACTGCTGGTCTTAGAAACTTCTAAGTAAAGATCTAGGGAGATCAATAAAAAATCTCTTTTGAAACCAGAAATTCGGTCACTGCGACCTATATCCTCCGAGCTATGCGGCTTGAAAGTACTCCCAGAATAATAAAAATATTGATACAAAACCTCCAATATCTTGATAATTAACGTATGGAATGTCATGAATCTTGCCATGAATATTGACCATGACTAGTTTTGTCAGTCCTTGTAAGTGGTGGCGCCACCTGTATTTTTTTTTTATTTTAACGAATATTTTTTTTATTTTTAACTATGAAATGACAACAATCATGTCAGTTTCTCAGCTGTGATAACATCTTGTGTCCCAAAACCCGGTGTGTTTATTGATCACAAGTGGATGCCCTATAGTTATCACCCTGTCTGTCTGTCTGTTTGTCTGTCTGTCTGTTTGTCTGTCCATCCATCCATCCACACAAATTTGTTTTCGGGTGATAACTCCAGGTTGGACTGACACATGGATTTCAAACTTGACTTACATATCCACCAATAAAGCAAGAACCCAAATGATATTAGGGTTATGAGGTCAAAGATCAAGGTCACAGGACTCACTTGTTTAAAAAGATAATGGCTGTATTTTAAGCCAAGCTTTTCATCCCAAACTTTCAATCATGCACATAGAGCTGACTTGCCAATATAAGGAGAGCATAAATGAATTTGGGGTCACAAGGTCAATGTCACAGGGGCCCTCTGTTCACAAATTAGTATTCAGATAATAAATCCAGTTTAGTTTGACATTTTGGTTTCAAATTTAACTTTTATATGGCTCACCACTAAAGTAAGAACAGTGTCAATTTTTGGGTCCAACGGTAAAAGGTCAAGGTGACAGGACCCATTTCTTTAATAAAAATGCGTATGCATTTTAAGCCAAACTTTTCATCGCAAACCTTCCATCTTCAAGATTATGCTAACCTGCCAATAGGGGAAGATTCTGTTCGATTTTGGGGTTATACGTTCAAAGGTCAACGTCAAAGGGCCAATCCATTCACAAATTTATTTTTATTTTCAGGGTCCATAGATCAAAGTTGTAGGTCACAGGAGCCACATCTTTAAAAAGATTGTGGATGCACTGTAAATCAAACCTTTCATCCCAAACTTTTAATCTTCACACATGGCTTACTTTCCCAAAGTGAGGAAATTTGTAGATTTTGAGGTTACCTGTTCAGAGGTCGAGGTCACTTTTTAAAAGATTGTTATAATAATCTAAATGCTGCAAGTTCAAGGATGAGTTTTAAGATTTTTTGGTCACAAGGTCATTGGTTAAGGTCACAGGACTGTCATTCTGAGTGTCGAGACCCATGGGTTTCTAATTTTTTTTTCAGGATTGATGCAGAATGTGTTATAAGGGGATCATTTTTATCCATATTTTCCAATAAATCCTGTGAACTTTGAAATCATTTTGCGATGGGGCCATCGCAGCGCGATCTGTCTGAAAATACACACGGTTTTTATCATTTCGGAAAATGTTAACTCGCCCCATGTAAAGTCCGTCCCGCACAGCCTGTCTCAATGCAAGAAGGGGTAATATGCTTGTACATTCAAACAAATTTAAGAGAGAAATAGTAGTCCTGATTACTGTATACTAAAATATGTCATATTTACGTGAAACCAATTGATAATATTAACTAAATAAAGTTCATAAACGAAGTTATTATAATTACAGGTGAAAGGTGTATGTAGCCGCACCGGATATCTGTTTGTGACCATGGGACCATGTAGGATAAGCTACTTTTACTCCGCTGAGGTTTATTTTCTTATATCACACGTATTAACGTCAATAAAATATATATATATATAAGTGACTTCTAGGTCAATTTGTCCTCCTTTACAGATACGAAGATATCTAATCTTTTGATAAGGTGTCATTATACCCTCACCAGCATGAGTCATTATCAATGGACTGAGGGTCCTTTGGCTGAAGACTTGTCAAACACGATGTGTATCCGTTAGTTAAAATAAAGTAAGATTACTGAACAGACAGACTTTCAGCGTTCTAAATAAATCCCTCTCATATGATAATGCCATCCAGCCTCATTGTCTCCGTGTTTTCACTGATTTGATAACATTTTATTTTAGTTTCCCTTATCTACCTTATACACACGGAGAAAGAAGCAGTTTAGTTGGTCGTATACCTGTCTCCCAGCGCCTTTCGTTATACAACTAACGAAAATCGTGACATCACCGCCAATTTGTTACAGGTAAACGTCATTTTATTACTGATTCACATCACTTTCACTACATATATATATATATCTATATATATATATATATATATATATATATATATATATATAATATTGCTTAAAAAGATATTTACGTTACCAGGGTATTATATTTTATTACTAAGTATGAAGGAATTACAGTTAAACCATAATCGTAAACTTCACATAAAATTTACTGCAATGAATAATACTCTTCCATATATGTATGGTATTCCCCGGTTTCCCACTTGGAGTTAGGTGCAAAATGTGACACCCCGCTCTGATTGGTCGATTCAATGCTTTAGATTGTCACAGCCGCCTGGTGGTGAAACCCGGTAAACTCTACTTAAACAAACAGTAGTTCAGCAAAAGGAGAATGCAGCATATAACAAGGAGTTTAACAAGTATGTGCTTATGCAGAATTTACCAGGGCGTGACAGGGCTGTATCACACTCTTCCTTTCATTTAAACCCTGGCGTCAAAAAGGTTCGGGGGGGGGGGTATATTTGAAATATTTCTTATTGCTTGGTTATAAACATGTAGAGGAACCTCCCAAAAAACGCACGCGGGTGTGAGTGATACACGGTCGTTAGGCACAGCCTTACCCTGAGCGACCGACAATGCAAAATCTCTCCTCTCTTCAGGAATTCAAACTCACGATCATCAGCTATATGTTATGTGTTCTGCCGCTAGACCATAAAACTTATGTATAAATTTGATTTATTTTATATAGAATTAGCCAAACAACATGGATAAACCCTCTGACCAGTCGACAAAGAAGCCTGCCATACGAATCGCACAGGTGCTGTCCTTGATCGGTAGGTATAAAGCTTTCATCTTTTACATAGTGTTTAAACCTATATGTTATTAACTGCTTTTGTGCGCCTCTGAAGTGATGTTCTTGAGTCTTTTGTAAAAATAAATAGACTGTACACGGCACGAAGACAATACGGAACAATATGCGAGAGGCATTTACATAGCAGTATTGCTGTTTGCCAATCGCATATTAATAATAAAATATGTTTTAACTATACGGAACAATAGGCAGCTCATGTATAAATAAACCGTGAGATAGCGTGCCAATTTCATCTTAACAGCATACTTTAATATTCTTAAAGACGGAAACATGGTACAGTATATAATATTTTGCAGATAATATTACGTTATAATACAACTTAAGTATACTTGATAATCTTTAATGCTTAGGATTATATTCAAAGGGTTAACATCAGAAATCCAAAAAACGATCTGTGGTATAAAATATGACCGTTTCAATGGTTTAGGGCATTAAGCTGTAGCTGTCAGGGCGTGTGAGCTGTAGCGCTTTCTTATTTATGAGTAGTACACGTTGTTATTAGATCCGAGATAAGATAGAATGAATCATGAACCTGACTGGTTTATTTACATACATGCCTCAGACACTGTTTACCGAGAATCTTCTATGCCATAAGCACCATGTTGTTGTGTGTACGTGTGCATGTGTTACTCTAACAGTGATTTAGTCGTGTCCGCAACATCCAAGTCCAAGTGCAAGTCCGTGTCCATGCCACTCGAGTTCGAGTCCAAGTCCATGTCCAACAAAAATCTCATTTTTTCTTTTGTAACGAAGTTTTAAATGGAAATTTAAGATTTTCATGTGTATTTTCATACCTCCCGAGCTTGGTACATATGTATAGTCTTTTTTGTGGGCCTAATATTCTGTTCATAGTCTGCACTTGTATATATGTCATGTTTGTATGTGACAGGGCTATTTCCTTCTGGACTCGAGATGGACTCGGCCTGATTTCTCGAGTCCTTGCCCCCGAATCCGAGTACAAGTCCAGTACCCTCGAGTTCAAGTCCGAATCCGAGTCCCTGAAAAAGTGGAATCAAGTCCGGACTCGAATTCTACTCGAGTTTAATATCATGTAATCCTGATAGTAAAATACCATCTTGCAATCTGGTTTTAGATTCTTATATACATTGTACATCGAAATTTACACCGAAATCGTCTTTTGAGCTTAAAGGGACCTGTTAACAAACCAAGGTATGTAAACACGAAATATAAAATAATATAAATATCATGGTAGCTGCCAATATTTCGCTCTAAAACTGCATGCTTACACCTGTCTTGGAAAAAAAGCTTGCACCATTCGTGATCAGTGGTGAAATACATAGCGCGCACGCCACCGCTATCAAACCAAGATTTTTCAAGCATCAAACTTGTGTTCCTTCTGCGTATCTACTTTCATTTTACTTGTCGTAATCTTGTCAGGGTAAACACGTACTCATGGACTGTGTTTATGCACACGGAACCATAACAACATATAAAACAGGTAAGTTGGAACTGGCAAGCCTGTGTGCCTGGATGGTTTTGCTAGGAAATGTTTGTATTCAGCCAAAATGTACTAAATGGCGTGAGTTAATTAATGCACATATTATTGCAATTGGTTATGTACCTGTACTAACATTATATTTCTTCGTTTTCTCACTATAATTATAATTGTAAGTCTTATTATTATTTTATTGTTATTTTCATTATTATTATTATTATGATTGACAGGCCTCTGCTGGTGTGACATCATGAACACGGGTTACATCCGGTCGATCGGTATATTTTACCTCGCCTTCCTGGATCTGTTTAACAGAGGTCCCGTTCTCACTAGCATGATTCATTCGGTACAGGCCATCATGGCGGCCATAACCGGTATGTCCTGTATTTATTTTATATGTAGAACTTTTCTACAGTCCACATTCGTCAAAATTTTAGCTCAGCTGACTGTAAGAAATATGAGCTATAGCGATCACTCTTTGTCCGTCCAGCGTGCCGGCCGTCCGGCCATTTCTCCGTTAACAGGGCACTAATCTTCTAACTTGCTGGGAGGTCCATGAAAAGTCTCCTTGGACATCTGAATTTAGGTCTCTGTTACCCATTGATATTTGATAGAACAGTTCAAGTATTTGAACAACTAATGCATTGATCACCATGATTCTTCCCATGCATATTGATTATGGAGGGTTTCATCAGTTTCTGCAGACTGGTGGCGCCACCATGATTTTTCGATTTCTCACGATTTTTTAGACCTTCAAATAGGCGGTCGTCTGTTAACAGGGCACAAATCGTAACCACCAAACCTAGAATCTTCTTGCGTGACATGCAGGGAGGTTCAGGACCAGTCTCCTAGAAACCTGAAATTAGGTCTCTGTTACCCATATCCTCCGAGCTATAGGGTCAAAAGTACTCCCAAGAATTATGGAAAATTTGATACAAATGCTCAGTATCTGAACAACTTATTCATTGATCCCCATGATTTTTTTGCATGCATATTGATTAAGGAATGTTTCATCAGTATTTACAGACTGGTGGCGCCACCAGGATTTTTTTCCGAATTTTAACGCATGTTACAGCTCAGCTGACTGGAAGTCTTCTGAGTTAAATCGATTCTTTGTCCGTCAGGCTGCTAGCCGTCTGTCCGTAAACAGGGCACGAACCGTAACCGCTTGATCTGGAATATAAATCAGAAGATTTAACTATTAACATTCTCCAGTCCTTAGTTTTTAGTCAGATTTAATAATTTACCCCTATAGGTTATGGTTATACCAGGAGGGGCGGTTTACCCAAACACTCAAATTATTGTTGTTTTTCCGGGGGCCATCCTCTAACACCCCGCCCCTCCCCTGTGCGCCCGCCGTCCGGACCATATTAAATGTGGGTGTGGTTATAGGTCTTGATGAACTAAACTTAATATGCATGAATGATGATGCCTATTACATTGTCTTTATTAGTTGCCTGTGCAAAGACATATTGTCAACATGTCAGTCGGCTTAGCGTCATGACCCATGGGACAATATTTTTAACTTATGAACACACCATTTCTTAGAAATATAAACGCTGAACATATTGAATAAATCTTAATCTAAAAGATGTAACTGCTTAATTTTACAATGTATAGTGACATGTGATTCGCCTTTTTTCATACAAGCGTTGTCTCGGCTAAAGCTATCCATGATATTTAAAGAGTGGTACAGCATGATTAAATTCAATACTTCAGATGTACGTTTGTTGAATGTTAAGTGCAATGCCAGACTACCACGCCTGCTTTGGTTCTTGAATACTTTTATTGCATGAGTGACAGGCTGTTAAAGCGATGTAGAATATGTTTGATGACCTTCGCCAACATGATCTTTACACTGTGTTCTGTTGCAGCACCGATCACGGGATTACTTCTGCAGAAGTTTCAAGTAAGGACCCTCATTTGCTTCGCATCACTACTGGAAACCGTGGGGTCGATTATTTCAGGATTTGCAACACATATTGAAGTTATCTTTTTATCTTATTCCGTAATGTGGGGTAGGTACACACATTACACACCGTGAATGTTGTCAAACAGAAAATATAACCCGAAATAATTAGTCTTGTAACATTGTCACGGTTACTTATACATCAGTCAACAGGATCAAAAGGAAGGCCTCTAAAGCGCTTACACACGCATACGCCCCGCAGGTGACATACACAGGAGAACCATGTGATATTTACCTCAGGGTGTGATATTTAGGGGAGGGCGCTTGATCTAAGATGCTGCTGATGAGTTGGTAGAATCATAATCAGACTTCAACTTACAGGTAAGTCTCGTTTAATTTGTCAATTCTACCTACTCATGCAGCATACTGAGAACCACCGAGACTTCAAAGCTAACATGGACTGTCCAAGTAAAGAACACTGGTTTGAGAATAACATTTATTATAAACACCCTTAGACAGTGCAGTATTCATGGGATATAATAAGCAAGAATCCGATCTTAGTACAAAAGATCTGTTTTAATCCGAAGTATTTTGTCCTTTATTTAATTTATCTTATTGCAAAATGTGTTGACCTGATTTCAACCAACAGTCTTCAAAATTGAATCTACAGGTACACTCATTGTTTTTAGCAGCACTTGCAGAGGCTGATCTTGTGCTGTGTGCTTTGAAAACACTGGTGTCTTTACCAGCACTACTCATGACATTTTTAATCCAACGTGCTAAACTTGCTCCACTAATGCTATTGTGTGGTTTAAAGTAACTAACAAGCAGATTCCTTCTATTTCTAATGTGCCAGTCCTATTCAAATATTCTTTAAGATATGTCACTACACAAAGGCTGCGTTCCACAGGATAAGCTGGCAGTACAAGTTCTGTTTTGTGTTTTCCTGGTTTAGATTGTTTAACAAGCTGTTTCATAAGAAATTTGATGTTAGATTTGTTTTCAACCATGTTGTCAAGGTGCATGAGAAAAATAGATTGGCATCTAGCTCCTGACATGTAACTAAGAGACACAGCATTGCCAGTTTTTTCAGACATCTGTTTCAAGGAAATCCTCTGTGCTGGTGATTGACTTTTCAGGTACTTTAATACAATAGTTATATCTCATGTTTGGCTGTTCCTAGGCAGACTAGGGCGAGACTGAAAAATTGCTTTTATGAACCTTTTCACCAATAGATTTTTCCCCACTGTTGTCGAGCTGTCACTTAGTACAAGCACTGCAGACAAGGCATATTTGCCTGTATTTATCGCAGAATAGCCTAAACCAGAATCAAACGAATAAGTAAAAAAATTAAGCACATCTGCAATATACCTGTTAAGCACATCTGTTTGTATATCTTTTTGGCACTGTTGAATAACTCGGGATTCATAACTATAAGTTCAACCGAGGATAATTTTCCGGCAGTAAACACTCGTCAAGCGCGGCTTCTTGTCTTCCTACTTAATCCGCATTGTAAGAGCGTCGTTATAGTTTCCGCATACCTTTCGTCGATTTGTGGGGCCGCCTTTGTGTTTTTAGGCACGAACTTTGTCAAAAGGGCCAAGGCAAATGTTTCCCCATAGGCGCCGCCATATTTGTCTGTTCCCGTGACTGCTGCGTCACTCCGGCACGTGACTTTGTTTACACCCGAGATCGAGGCACAAAGGTCATGGCTTTGCTGCGGGGTCTCCGTCATGGCTTATTTCCCCGTTGCCTTGTGGTTGAAGTTCTGAATCATCCTCTCTTATTTCCCCGTCTGATTCGGCTTCTATATCCCTGTTTTCGTTTCTGTCCGGCTGTCTGAATCTAGCGCCATGCTTTCGTCATAAGCTGTCTTCGGCTCGTTCACGATTGGCGTCATGTGAGCCATCCCTCCAGTGAGCGATTTAAGTTGTTCTTTCACTTCTGCGAGCGTTTGAGCTAGCGTTGCCGAATCTAGGCTGTCACTTTTCCGTGAGGAAGTTTCGCCCCTTGAGCTGGATTTCCAAGCTTTTGACGTTGTTTTTAGCTCAGCTGACTTTCAGTCATGCTGGGCTATAGCGATGGGTCTTTGTCCGTCGTCCTTCCGTCTGTCCGTCCGGCCGTCCGGCCGGCCGTCCGTCCGTTAGCAGGGCACAAATCGTAACCGTAGGGGCTAGGGCCATGAACCCTATGCAGTCTTAGAGGTTATAAAAAGATCTCCTTGCAAACCTGAAATTAGGTCACTGTGACCTATATTCTCGAAGTTATGGGGTGTGTTTGCACCCCCCAGAAATAACTCTTTGAGACAAAATTTTCATCCCAAACCTTCCATCTTTCACATACAGCTCACCTACCAACAGGGGAAGAACCATAATTTTTTTTAGGTCAAAAGGTCAAAGGTCAAGGTCACAGGAGCCTCTTCTTTGAAAAGCCTGTGGATGCATTTTAAGCCAACCCTTTCATCCCAATTCTTTGATCTTTCACATATAGCTCACCTACTAAGTTGGTGAAGAATCCTATAGATTTTGAGGTCACAAGGTCAAAGGTCAGGGTCACAGGATCCACTTCTTTGAAAAGGTTGTGGACACATTTCAAGCTAGACTTTTCATTCCAAACCTTTCAGCACTGATATGGCTTCTCTGCCAACAGGGGAATAGACCTGTTGATTTTGAGGTCAAAGGTCAAGTTCACAGCACCCACTTCTTGCATGGAGTAATTTTCAGGCAAACTTTTCAATCTGTACCTTCCATCTGTCATATATGGCTTACCTACCAATAAGGGAAGAAGGCTATTGATGTTGAGGTCAAAAAGTCAAAGGTCAAGGTCACAATATTTAATTGTTCTAAATGCTTGTTAGCATATTTCAAGTGTAACTGTTCAACCCAAACCTTCAGTCTTTCACATATGCCACATCTATGCATCACTCAGTTTGACTCAAACTTCATATTTATGGGTCTTTTTGCTTGAATAAATAACTTATTGATTTTGGGGTCAGCTGGTCAGCAGGTTAAAGGTTGCAGGTCAAAGTTATTCACCCATTGGTTGCCAAGTAATTACACCAGATTTAAGTAGTTAGTAGTTACCCATCATTTAGAAAAAATCCAGTTGATATGTGGGCAAAAGGCCAAGGTCATAGGTCAGTGATGTTCACAATTACTTATTTTATAGGTCAGTGATGTTCACAATTACTTATTTTATAGACCATCTCTATTTTTCTTGTATATATAACCATCCCACCCCAGCTGGTAATCTCCCTGTGTGGCTGTAATTGTGAGTGACACTGGTGACATATGACTCCCTTTTGTTTCAGCCTATTAAGTGATAAGGATCAGTGATAAGTACCTCGTTACTTCATAACAAAAACACTGTTGTCTGAATGCTTTAGCCAGGCATTAAGACTATGAGAGTATAGTATTAAGGTTAAGCTACTGATTTATAAGATGATGGGAACATTTTGCAGTTTATTTTATGGAATCCTAGCAATAAACATAGTTTCCTAGATATCTGAATATTTTAATATATATCACCACATATAAAAGCAAGTGTTTGTTCTCATAATATGTGGATGTGTACCTTGATTTAGGATGGCTTTTTGTTTTATTTCAAGACCCTTAGTCATGCTTTCTGCATTTCTTTTCTTTCAGGTTTGGCAGGTTACCTACCCTGCTGACCCCATTGAAAAGCAGAGTGATAATAAAAAATATTGGACTTACACTTTTTACAGTTGCATATCTATAAATCTGATATGAGCGCCTGGACATGCCTTTTGAATTATTTTTGGCATTCATTACTGGATAATTTGCCCCAAGTTTGGTCTCTTATTGGAGAATGTGGGATATCAAATGTCATACTTGTCAGAAATCCATTATGTCTGCCAGTTAGCCACCTTAGAAATTATTTCTTCAGTGCAGTTTCAGTAATTTTTTTTAATGTTTGGTCCGATTAAGAGAATGTTTGTTGTCTGATTTCAGACTTGTCAAAAGTCCAATATGGCCACCAGGCAACCATCTTTTAATTCCTTTTGATCATATTATCTCAAGAACAGTTAAAGTGAATGCAGTTGGATGTATATTTAAGTAATCTTGTAAAGGATTGGGTCAAATATTTCTGAATAAATATTACCATCATTTATAAAGTGAAATACAGTTGGCTTGTATTGAATAAAAATTCATACAGAAGCACCTGTTTCTCAATAATTGTATCCGCCAAAACAGAGTTTTGCGGATACTAGGTTTTCAGCTGCACGCCGCTGCCGCCGCGTAGGTGTCCGGAGAACTCCTCCATAACCGCTGGTCAGAATTTTACGAAACCCGGGATTATGTTCAGTTCACATGTGAACTGCTGCACCCCAATTTTGTTTTGACCTCTAACCTTTCTTCTGTACTCTGCGTCAGTTTGTGTGTCTGTTTCCACACATAAACCAACATATCTCGGGAACCGTTTGACCGATCAGGAAATTTTTTTGCACAAATGTAGCCCTTGGAGAGCTGTTTAACATACAAAAAATGGTGGCGCCACCTGCAACCATGTTTGCACAGTGTCCATTTGTTCATCTGCCTTGGGTTAAAATCACTCATATCTCTGCAGTGGTTTGACTAATTCACCTAAAATTCGGCATGCGTATACATCCTAGACAGCTTTTCTGATTTTATGACAGGTGGCGCCACATACATTAACGTTTACGCTGCAGACATCCAAGCTCATATCTCGGGAACCGTTTGACCGATTGAGCCAAAATTTTGCATGTGTATAGATCTCACATAGCTCTGTATCATACGCAAAACTTGTGGCGCCACCTGCAGCCATTTTTGCACAGCTCCCATCTATTTGTCTGCCATGTGATAAAATCACTCATATCTCTGCAGTGGTTTGACATATCTGCCTAAAATTTTGCAGGTTTATACATCCCCGACAGCTCTCTTGATTTTATGACAGGTGGCGCCACCTACATTCTACATTTATGCAGCAGATATCCAAGCTCATATCTTGGGAACCGTTTGACCGATTGGGCCAAAGTTTTGCATGTGTATAGTTCTTACATAGCTCTTTATCATACGCAAAACTGGTGGCACCACCTGCAGCCATTTTTGCACAGCGTCCATCTGTTTGTCTGCCAAGGGCAAAAATCACTCATATACATGTAGTGGTTTGACTTATCTGTCTTAAATTTTGCATATGTATACAACTTGGACAGCTTTCTGGATTTTGTGGTAGGTGGCGCAACCTACATACACAATGGGGCTGCAGACATCCATGCTAATATGCAACACTTCACTCTATTTCCCCTTGCCACTCAATCCATGCCTCACTTCACCAGTTCCACTCTGATTTAGGCGGATACACGTAGTCGCTTGTCGACTACCCGTATTCTAGTTCTGGCATGTATTTCCTTGATTTTTGCTATATATTTTGATCTTATATTTGCCCTTTGTGAAGTTCCTTATGAGACTGACAGGTTTCAAGCAAGCTGTTGGAATAGTTCCTGATAACTTAACAATCATGCATTTTCCTCAGACCATCAATTCACTGTGTTTTAACCAGACATAGGTGATATATATTTCTGTTGTCATAGAAAATTTTCAACAAATTGGCAAATTGGTTCTTCAAAATTTGACTGGAAGTTGTGAATCTCAGTCCATGATGTCACAGGTCATGCATGGCAGCTGAGCGTCATGACCCTTGGGTCACTTGTTTCTTTATGAGACCGAGAACTGCTCGTTTTCTTCGAGCCTGACTTAGAGTCAGACCTCGAACCTGTGGGCAATTTTACACTTGCGCTGCCGCAGCTCAGCTGCGCAATCGATTGTCCACTTTCTTCGCTTGTTTTACAACTCTGCGCGGATTTCCGGCGTTTGTTAGAGAGTTCATTATGTAGATTGTCCATGTCTTGGACATTTCTGTCACTCTCTAAGCATTAGGCTTTACCAGCACTGCTTTTGTTTTCCTCTAAGAACTGCCTGTTTTCCGAACGGGCATTTCACCCTCGGGCTCGGCTGGCATTTCGCCGCAGTTCGTCACTATTAGGGCCTTTCGCCGTGACAATTTTGTTCCCAATTGATCAACTGGTAATGCGCAAGGGAATATTATGAATTTTTCCTATGGAGGAGTTGAAATAATGGTGATGTTGATAGATAATGATAGGTCGCAAATTGTACGTCTGATGCTCTCCGAAGATTGCTACGCAAAATGATGCTCCCGGTGCGCATGCTCATTCTTGGTTGATCTCAGTATGTTGCATGAGTAGGGAGAAAACATTTTAAAACAAATAAACTTTGATTAACACATCATAAACACAAATAACATATTATGTTTCCATATGCTGCCGATCGGGGTTCCTATCGCCCGAATTAGCAGAGCTGTGTCCGTAGGCCTATCTGTCAAAGCGATGTCCGTATATGTCAAAGCGGTGTCCGTATCTGCCAAAGCGGTATCTGTATCTGGCAAACGGTGTCCATATCTGTGAAAGCAGTGTCCATAAGTGGAAGGATTAACATTTATTTCATGTACGCGGTCCTAATTAGAGTGTTTATGGTACGGCTACTTTCCCGAAAATCTGTTGCATAGAGTCTTTACGGCTTGGCGTTCTTTTGGAGGAGAAAGCCAGCGTAAAGCTGTGTTTCCATGTATCCGTAAAAATCGTATCCGCAAAAGACGTACGTACGCTCCCTAGTGCGCAGTCCGTCAAAACTGTTTCCATAAGTAGGTATACATTTTTCTTGCGGATACCCTTTCACGTGCCTCTTTTGAAACTGCAAGGAAGACAGGCAGGAAGAAGGTCAATATGTCTCATCTCTCCTGTCGCCGGGGCACTGTTGGGAAATGTAGGCATTTTTGCCATCCGCAAAACGGATGAATCGCTCACCGATCCGTTTCAATGCTCTCCGTTTTTGCGGATACGCATGCGGAGCACGTTAAAAGGTACGTATGGAAACAGTTCATCTTAAAAGAGGGATCCGATTTTTGCGTACGAGACGTACGTGATTTACGGATGAATGGAAACACAACTTTACTTTCTCATGTCATTGCTTATCCGAAGAACGGCTCGTTCTGAGTGTCATGCCGATTTTCAGCTGAGGTCCACAGGGTATTGAGGTGGGGTTGTAGTTTACCTCACAGCTAGAGATCGGTAGCTTACTGTTAATATCGTTTTATGTTGGATTTCTCAGTTAGAACGTCGATATATATGAATGTGTACTTGTTGACCCGTATTTACACATGCATAGCCGCATGGTCCGCCAGCTGATTTTGGTATGATCTCACGGTTTAGAAATTGTTTACATATTTTGTTATGGATAGACTGTTCACCTTGATGAATAACTGACCTTTGGTAAAATTACAGTAATGACTGGTGTTTATGGTACTCAGTAGCTCATCCATGGATTGGTTACTCAGACCCGTGCTGGGCATGGTTAGTATATGTATGATGATTTATGTTTACTCAGGAACATTTATATGCATATCCAGATAGTCTTTCAATGTTAATATCAGCATACCATGGACAGCAGACCATGTATAAGTTGTAATGTATTCTTATATGTGCTCTATTGTAATGTCCATTGATATATTTACTCAGTGATAATGAGGAACTCACTCATGTGTTTGTTTTGTCTATGGCATGAGGTTAACTGATATATGTGTTCCACTGTACATGTAAACTGTTTAACAAGCTACACAGATGTTTCCTTAGTTTACATGTGAACATATTATTGTTAACTTTTCATAAAGTCATAATGGAGATACCGTGTATTGGATATTTGAGATAACAGTAACAAGTTTAACTTTGTTATTGGTCAGAACATGTATATAATAAGTTATAAGACATGTTTATATGTAAATTAAATGTTACGCTACCAAACTAAAAACTTAGATATAAGTTGCTCGGTTTATATGTTTTAGTATACACAATACCATATTTTGTAATATGTAACACTTTTATGTGTTTCGGGGTTTTTTGTACAGGTATGTGGTACCTATAATGGACAACCTTTGTGTTGTTTTGAACTGATACGCGTACTACATATGGTGGCAGCTGGCGGAATTGTCGTCCAGAGCAACTGAGTGATAGTAGTATCGGATGGACATTAAAGGATTTTCAACTGTTTTTCTGTGTACTTAAGGACATTTATGAGCATAGGAGAATTTTATTTCTTTTGATGTGTGTGTTTCCTGACAAAATGCTGGAGCTGCTGAGAAATTCAACTAATTACAGAATAGAACTTTCTCATAATGACTAATCATTGATGATGCCAGTGTCGTAGGTTACTGTGTTTTTTTACTCTTGTTGTGAATGAGGGCTCCACAGGCAACAGCAGGTCTATCACATTACATAAAGTAAATCTGTCTTTTCTAATGTGGTGCACATAACCATGAATGTTATTTATATGTATTGGATTTGGTCCAGGAAAATGATCAAACACGTTAATTCTGTCATATCAGTTGAGATGATGATATGTTTGTAATATGTATTCATTGACACTGCATGCCTGTTATGCCTAATTAAGATACATAAAATACATGCTTGTATATGACATATTGTATGGCACATGTTTAATGTTCGAGGTCATATTGTAACACCATTGCTTAATATCTTTTGGTGAATGCATCCCATTTATAAATATGATTTATGATATGATTTAGCAGCTTGTGCAAATAGTTTGCATGTATTCTTTTTATATATACTGGAGTTGTACCCACGTTCAGTGCTCTCAAGTATTACTGCATCTGTAGTTATATACGGTTTCTGGTTTGATTGTTCATGCATAACTACATTCAGTATGTGCTCAGACTACTTGCTTAATATCAGCCAAATATAACAGGAAAACATTCTTGTGTATGTTGTTGTTGTACAACTCTTAATACATATTTCAGTGATGTTACCATTTGCTGTACAGATGATGCTTTTCACATGATATTGGTGAATATCAGTCTTTTAATGTGCATATAGTTTTGCATTTTCATGTAATGAAGAGATTTGTTGTCTGGTGAAAATGAAGAGATTCGTTGTTTGGTGTATAACATAGAAGCAACAGTATAAGCTACATTGTATTTTGGGTTTGTAATAGAAACCATTTAAAGAAAAAAACCTGGAAAATTATCAGTCATGAAAACTCAGGAAGAGATCACACAATTTAGAGAGGAGCAAGAGAGGCTTCGGGGTATGCAGAATCAAGAGGACCCAGAGGTGGCTGATCTACGCAGGCAGTTGGAAAAGCTAGAGACCAAGCATAGTGCAGCGAGGATCCAGCCGGTTACAAGAGTGGTCTACTCTAAGAGGCACCTGCCTCGCTACGCTGGTGATGATCAGAGTCTGGATGACTGCACATTGGAGGCGAGAGCTGCTTTAAGGGCTAGAGGGCTTGATGAGCGGGACGCATGCCATTTCTTGATGTCCCATCTTAAATGGCCAGCTAAAGATGAAATACGGTTTGCCCCGATTGAAGTTAAGCAGGACCACGAGACACTTATTCAGCACTTAGAGGAAAACTTTGCAGAGAAGAAGACTTCCAGTCAGCTACTTGATGAGTTCTACCACAGGAGCCAATGTCCCAAAGAGTCTCTTAGGGAATTTTCACTTGCCTTCATGTCTTTGGCTAACAGCGCTCTACAGAAGAATGATGGTTGCTTACCTAACAAGGACCGAGCCTTGAGAGACAATTTTGCTGAAAAAGTGTATGATAATCCACTTAGGAAGGATCTGAGGAGCCGCACATGGGACAAACCCGGAGTAACATTTGCTCAGCTACGGGCAGCAGCACTTAACCTGGCGGTCGAGGAGAATCAGTCAACGGCTAAGGCCTCCCAGAAAATGATGCGAAAGGAACGGGAACAGACAGATGAGGGTGCAGCTGGTCTCGAGGTGAAAATGAGCAAAATGTTGGGCGAACAGCAAGGGGTGTGGGAAACTATGAAACAGCTGCAGCGAGAGAACCAGCTGTTGATGAAGAAAATGTTTGAGGAGGAGGCTGATTCTGCAAAGGGTGCTTCTGTCCCAGCGCCTAAGTTAGACACTACAGTGACCACACTGCGAGCACCTGTTGTCTGCTATCACTGTGGAGAAGAGGCTTATGTTCGTAGATACTGCCCAAAGCGAAGGAGGAAACCCCAAGGAGAGCAGCCTGTGATACTGCCATCGGGAGCTCAGGCTAGTCAACAGAATGTTTGCCAGAGTAAATCTGAAGGAGTAGGCCTTAATGAACAGCTACTTGAAAAGACAATCGGAGGCTGTCCAGTGACTAAAGCCGAGGTTGAAGGAATTGAGATCAATTGCCTCTTGGACTTAGGATCTCAGGTGAAGACCATGTCTGAAAAAGTGTACGCGAAAAGATTAAGCCAGTGTGTGATGAGATAATAACAGCTGGCACATGGTTGAGCTTGACAGCAGCAAACGGCCTAGATGTACCATAAATTGGTGTCGCTGTTCTTTTTGTCAAAGTAGACTCGACATTGAATCCAGAAGTTGGTGAACTGATAGTTCGCGATTCCTAGATGGAGGACCCTTATGCGTGTCATGTGTCTGCGATCCTCGGAACAAACGTGTTGAACAAGGTACCCAGATATCACACACTAGTTAAGGACATGGACTCTTCGCAACAGACAAGCTCGCAATCTGTGTATGCCCGCCATACAGGCACACGAGAAGTGAGTTTTACAGTAGGTGTAAGATATCGGCCGTCTCATCCTGGAATCAGGGACTCTCGTTGGTGGAACCATTAGAGAGGCCATAAGTCGGGAATGTTCGGATGATTCCAGCAGTTGTGCAACCGCAGAAGAAAGCTAGTTACCTCCATATCCTTAATCCTAGAGACAAAAGTGAGACTTTTTCCTCGTACAAAGTTAGTAATGCTTAGCTCAGTCCAGAGGGAAGAGTTGCAAGTAAAGCTAGGTAATGGAGCCATGCATGTCGAGGTCGGGATAGGATCATGCCAAGAAGTGTTATGATGTTCCGCAAGCATTTGATGGCACTGATGATCAACTGAGCCAGTTGAAGAGTGTTTTGTCGAAACACTCATCTGTTTTCAACTGGGTTGTACTCCCACCATGAGACACCACATTCGAACCGTTGATGATGTACCGGTGAGTCAGGTTTATCGGAAAATTCCACCCACCTTATGTCGCGAGGTTCAGGGCCACTTAAATGATCTCCTGCAGAAGGGCATCATAAGGGAGAGCATATCCAGCTATGCATCGCCCATTGTAATAGTCAGAAGAAGAGTGAAGAGATCCGTCTATGTGTTGATTATCGTCGACTTAATCTGAAAGTAAACCGGGATTTGTTTCCTCTTCCCCGGATGGAGGAGTCATTAGAAGCTTTGAATGGAGCAAGAGTTTTTACGACGTTGGACCTTGCATCGGCATATAACCAGATGGAGGATGCTCTTGAAGATATCAAACGGCATTCGTGACGCCAATGGGTTCGTTTGAAAACACTCGCATGCCTTTCGGCTTGGCGAGCGCGCCCAGTAGCTGGCAGAGATTAATGACTCAGGTTTTTAGGCAGGATGTCTTTGAATTTCTACTCGTATATCTGGACTACATTGTCATTTTAGTAGGGATGTTGATGAACATATCCGTCACTTAGACAAGGTACTTGGTCAGCTTGCCAAGCACAACCTGAAGGTAAAACAAGCAAAGTGTTGCTTGTTCCGCGAGTCTGTTCAGTATTTTGGACATGTGATCTCAGCCAAAGGTGTTGACCCGGACAAGGTCAGCGCAGTCAGAATGGCCGAAGCCAAGGAGGGTGAAGGACCTTCGTCAGTTCATAGGCTTTACCTCTTATAACCGCCGTTTTGTTTCAAGTTTTGCAAAGATAGCAGCACCTCTGCACCAGTTAGCGGGACAGCTGGCTAGTAACAAGGCTTCGAGAAAGAAACCCATCTCCTTGGAGGGACACTGGATGGAAAACCATGACCAGGCCTTTACTGATCTAAAACATGCTTTGACTTCTCCACCGGTACTGGCATATGCTGATTTTGAACACCCGTTCATCCTTGAAACAGACGCCTCAAACCAAGGAACAGGGGCCGCGTTGAGCCAGGTCTAGAACGGCGAATTATCGAATACGATTAGAGAGAAGAAAGGAAGCCTGTTAATTACAGTTCCAAGAAGTTGGAGCTCCTCGCATTGAAGTGGGCTGTCAGTGATAAGTTCAGAGGGTATTTAGAAGGAAATTCATTTCAGGTCCTAACACACAACAACCCATCGTCATATTTGATGACGTCCAAGAACTTGTCTGGTCTTGAATAGCGATGGTATTAAGCGTTAGCTGGTTTTTAGTTTCAGATAGTGTACAGGTCAGGTAAAGAAAACCGTGGAGCTGACGCACTGTCACGAATGGACAGTCGGTCTCGGAAGGAAGACCATGACCGGAAAGTGACAGGGCAACCTTAAAGGTTGGACACCGGGTATTCCTAAAGAGACTTGTACCTGGGAGATGTAAGATCGGGGATGCTTTTTGGCCCGAGGTGTACAAGAATGTTGCCCAGAGAGATCAACAAGAAGTGTACCAGATCGAACCTGCTGATTGCTCAGGTCCGAGTAAATGGGTCAACCGACGTGAATTACGTAAGTGTCCAAACGTACCTTTTGACACCCCGGAAGAACAGATAGACTTAACTCTTGAGTTAGTAGAGGAAACCGCTGGTGTACAGGAAGACCAGGCACAAGATGACTTCAGGTAATGGATTGATCGTCCAGTATTACCTAGCAAGTAAATGCCCCAGCAGAGGAGCATATGATCAATCCGTAACCACCAGAAGTATTGGCTTGTGATGCTCCGGTTGTAGACATACCATTGAGAAGAAGTTGTAGGCCTAACATTGGCCAGCATTCAAATCCGTTCAATGAGCCTTGGTCAGTTCAAGCCAGTAGGACAACGTATTCCGTCTCTGCTAGGCACAGAGAGACTACGGTTTAAGTTGTTGGTCATAAGTGTAAGGCATACTGTGTTACAATGTCACCTATAGATGTAAAGAAATACTTTTATTGTTATACTTATATTATATGTTTGAGCTATTTATCTAGTTGCTGTATCAGTAACATTTTTAGTAGTTAGCTTATTGTTGATTGCACGAGGACGAGGCAATCACCAGGGGGCTTGTATGTGGAAGGCTTAACTTTTATTTCATGTACGCGGGCCTAATTGGAGTGTTTATGGTACCGCTACTTTCCGAAAATTCTGTTGTGTAGAGTCTTTACGGTTGGGCGTTCTTTTGGAGGAGAAAGCCATCGTTTTATGTTAGATTTATAAGTTAGAACGTCGATATGAATGTGTATTTGTTGACCCGTATGCATAACCGCACCTGATTTTGATATGATCTCACGGTTTAGAACGATTAATACATATTTTGTTATGGATAGACTGTTCACCTTGATGAATAACTGATCGTTGGTTATATTACAGTAATGACTGGTGTTTAATCATATTACTGAACGGTACACGGAATGTAACGGTTGCATGATGATGTTAGCACAGGGTTGTGGTGTAGACTGTATTTGCCTATGTAATCATTAATGATGGTCCTATTTCGGGGAATATATATTCTGGCCAGATATATTTCTTGTAGAAGCCCTGTTATATTTCCGTGTTTAAATACAATGATGATTATTAGCTCAGCTGAAAATAAGTCATCTGAGCTATATCGTGGTCCATTGTCTGTCTGTTAGTCCGTCTGTCCGTCCGTCGGTCCGTCGGTCCTTCCGTAGATGTGGGACGTTTTGAAACCGTAAGACCTAGAAATCTAAAAATTCTGCATAATGTTAGATGTATCCAAGATCTCCTACCAAGCTGAAAACTGGGTCTTTGCGACTTTGTTCCTTTGAGAAATTAAGGAAAAACTTCATATTTTATTAATAACCAATTTTCACACTTCAGAACTGTCTAATACCAAAACCACTCATATGTTCTTCCTCATGTTTACCATAAGTATTCCTCTATATGGTTCCTATGTACATGCCAGAATTTATGTCTGTATTATATAATTTTAAAAAAAGTTAAGGGCTCAAACATAATGCATTTTGTGAAAAATCAGAAAAGATATTTGATCACATAACACAAAACATGTTAAAGCTAAAGACTTTTTGTCCAATAATATAGCTTTAATTAATCAAAATTATATTGAATACCCAAAATTAGATCAAAATCTTTTATTTTTTTTTAAATATTAGCAAAAATAAAAAATTGGTACCTTAAATTTTGCCCAACTTTGACCATGGCACGATTTTTTTACTTGTAAGTACTTTTGATTTAATTTTTAACAGCCAGTTAACTTATGGATTTAATCTGATGAATTTTGAAATTTGAAAGTATAAGCTTAGAAAATAGTCTAGCTATTGACTTTTTTAGAGGCCTTAATGTATTTATATTTTCTAGCATCATGACCCCACTTTTGTTTACTAAAATTTTGCCTGATAATCCAAAAAAATGCATAATATTATATGTCCATCAGATCTCCTTCCAAGCCAAAAAAACGGGGTCTCTGCGACCTTTTTTCTTTGAAAAATAAAGGAAAACCTCAATTTTTTAATAAAAATAATTTTTACACTTCAGGAATGCCTAATATCAAAACCACTTTTTTTCTTCGTATTTTCCATAAATAATTTTCTATATATAACCTATCTACATGCCAGAAATTAGGTCAGTACTATATAATTTTAAAAAGTCATGGGCCCAAACATAAGCACTTTTATAATTTTACCCAACTTTGACCATGGCACATTTTTTTTCTTGTAAGTACATTTGATTTAATTTTCACAGCCAGTTTACATATGGATTAAATCTGATGTATTTTGAAATTTGAAAGTATAAGCTTAAAAAAAATAGTCTAATTTCAATATCTTAAATCTGCCCAACTGTGGCCACGGCATTTTTTTTTCCTGTAAGTATTGTGGATTCAATTTTCACAGCATGTACACACAAGGATTTAATCTGTTAAAATCTGAAATTTGAAAATGAAAGCTTCAAAATTAGGCTAGTTATTGTTTTTAGGCTCTTGTTGTATTCCTTTACATTGTCAAGCAGTCCACTTTGGTCAATGTAGGTTCAGTGCAGCTCTCTATGCTCCCCAGGCTGTTTTTAGCTCAGCTGACTGAAAGTCATCTGAGCTAAAGCGATCACTCTTTGTCCGTCGTCCGTCTGTCTGTCCGTCTGTCCGTCTTTCCTTCTGTTCGTCCGTTTACCAGGCACAAATCGTAACCGCTGGACTTAGAACCTTGTAACTTGGGATTCTGAGAGGTCCATGAAAATCTCCTTGGAAACCAGAAATTAGGTCTCTGTTACCTATATCCTTCGAACTTTTGGGCCCAAAGTACCCCCCAGAAAAGTAGAAAATTTCATACAAAACTTCAATATCTCATTTACTACTTGACTGATGGTCATGATTTTTGGCATACATATTGATCATGAGATGTTCCATTAATACCTGCAGACTGGTGGCGCCATCTGTATTTTTCGATTTTTACGAATTGTTTTCTCTATTTTTGAGACCTTTAAAAATGTGAACATCTGTTAACAAGGCACAAATCGTAAAGACTGGACCTAGAACCTTCATTCTCCACACACTGAGAGACCTATAAAAAGTCTCCATGGAAACCAGAAATTAGGTCTCTGTTACCCATATCCTTTGAGTTATTGGGCCCTAAAGTACCCCCCAGAATAGTAAAAAAAATTCATACAAAAACTTAAATATCTCATTAACTGCATCACTGATGGTCATGATTGTTTACATACGTATTGATCATGAGATGTTCCATCAGTTCCTGCAGACTGGTGGCGCCACCTGTATTTTTTCGATTTTTTACGATTTTTTTTCCTCTTTTTTTCAGACCTTTAAGGATGCTGTCATCTGTTAACGTGGCACAAATCGTAACGACTGGACCTAGAATCTTTATTCTCCACACACTGAGAGACCTATAAAAAGTCTCCATGGAAACCAGAAATTAGGTCTCTGTTACCGATATCCTTCGAGCTATGGGGCCCCAAAGTACCCCCCCCCCCCCAGAATAGTCAAAAATTTCATACAAAAACTTCAATATCTCATTAACTGCATCACTGATGGTCATGATTTTTTTGCATACGTATTGATCATGAGATGTTCCATCAGTTCCTGCAGACTGGTGGCGCCACCTGTATTGTTCGATTTTTTTACGATTTCTTCCTCTATTTTTCAGACCTTTAAGGATGCTGTCATATGTTAACGTGGCACAAATCGTAACGACTGTACCTAGAATCTTCATTCTTCATACACTGGGGGACCTATGCAAAGTCTCCATGGAAACCAGAAATTAGGTCTCTGTTACCCATATCCTTCGAGCTATGGGGCCCCAAAGTACCCCCCAGAATAGTAAAAATTTTCATACAAAAACTTCAATATCTCATTAACTGCATCACTGATGGTCATGATTTTTGCATACATATTGACCATGAGCTGTTACATCTGTTTCTGCAGACTGGGTGCGCCACCTCTATTTTTTTTCAAATTTTTATGAATTTTTTTCTCTTTTTTTTTTGAGAACTTTAAAGATGTTGTTATCTGTCAACAGGGTACAAATCGCAACAACTGGACCTAGAATCTTCATTCTTGTCATGCAAGGAGGCCCATGAAAAGTGCCTGTGGAAACTTGAAATTAGGTCTCTGTTACCCATATCCTTCAAGCTATAGGACTCCGAAGTATCCCTCAGAATAATGGACAATTTGATACGAAAGCTGAAGTATCTGAACAACTAATGCGGCGATCACCATGACTCTTTACATGGATATTGACCATTAAGTGTTTTTATTAGTTTCTGCAGACTGGTGGAGCCACCTGTATTTTTGTATCCGCCAAAACAAAGTTTTGCGGATACTATGTTTTTGACCGGGTTCCTTAGCCGCCGCCACGTTCTTTTCCAGAGAGCTCCTCTGAGATTAATGGACCGATTTTTCCGAAACTTTCACCAATTATCGGGTCACATGTGAACTGGTGCCTAACGAATTTGCGTTGACCTCTGACCTTTCCTCTCAATCTAGCGTCCATTTGTGCGTCTGTTTCCACACATAAACCCTCATATCTTTGGAACCGTTTGACCGATCAGGAAATAAAATTTATACAAATGTAGCCCTTGTATTGCTTTATAAATACACAAAAAATGGTGGCGCCACCTGTAACCATGTTTGCACAGTGTCCATCTGTTAATCTCCCTTGGGTTAAAATCACTCATATCGCTACAGTGAATTGACTAATTCACCTGAAATTTGTCATGCGTATACATCCTGGATAGCTTTCTTGATTTTATGACAGGTCGCGCCACCTACATTCACGTTCACGCTGATGACATCCAAGCTCATATCCCGGGAACTGTTTGACCGATCAGGAAATAAAATGTATACAAATGTAGCCCTTGAATCTATAACATACACAAAAAATGGTGGCGCCACCTGTAACCATGTTTGCACAATGTCCATCTGTTCATCTGCCTTGGGTTAAAATCACTCATATATCTGCAGTTAATTAACTAATTCACCTGAAATTCGGCATGCGTATACATCCAGGATAGCTTTCTTGATTTTTTGACAGATGGCGCCACCTACATTCACGTTCACGCTGATGACATCAAAGCTCATATCTCTGGAACGGTTCGACCGATTGGGCCAAAATTTTGCATGTGTATAGATCTCACATAGCTCTTTATCATACGCAAAACTGGAGGGGCCACCTTTAACCATTTTTGAACAGCGTCTGTCTGTTTGTCTGCCGTGGCATTAAATCACTCATTTCTCTGTAGTGGTTTGACATAACTGCCTAAAATTTTGCAGGTTTATACATCCTGGACAGGTTTCTTGATTTAATGACAGGTGGCGCCACCTACATTCTAGTTAACGCTGCACACATCCAAGCTCATATCTCAGGAACGTTTTGACCGATTGGGCCAAAATTGTGCATGTGTTTAGATCTCACATTGGTCTTTTTCATACACAAAACTGGAGGGACCACCTGCAACCATTTTTGCACAGCGTCTGTCTGTTTGTCTGCCGTGGGCTAAAATCACTCATATACATGTAGTGGTTTGACTTTTCTGCCTAAAATTTTGCATATGTATACAACTTGGACAGCTTTCTGGATTTGTGGTAGGTGGCACAACCTACATACACATTTAGGCTGCAGACATCCTTGCTAATATGCAACATACCTCACTCTATTTCCCCTTGCCACTCAATCCATGCCTCACTTCACCCGTTCCACTCTGATTTTGGCGGATACACGTAGTCACTTGTCGGCTACCCGTATTCTAGTTTTTAAAGTTTACACATTTTGTCTCTATTTTTGAGATATAAATACAGACTAAATCTTGGCCTGTTGGTTAATCTGTTTGATGCTTCAATTGAATGGGTATATACTACCATTCTGATGATAAAATTTCCTTTTGCGAATCTCTTCCCAGTCAGCTGAGCGTCATGACACATGGGTCACTTGTTATGTAATCCCATCACTCGGGCAAGCCCTCTCTCTTGTTGAGCCTGATCAGGCGGGCTGCAGTTAATACCACAGGGAGCCTTTCTCTAACCTCCCCCCCCCCCCCCCCTCCCCCAGTCTGTTGTCAGACCTGTTCTATAAATAAGATGAATCTTATAATTTCACTTTTTTTTCAGCGACGAGCAGTAACAACAGAGACCCCTCCCCCACTCACCCCTTCAATACACAGGACTAATAAACAAGACGAATCTTATAATTTTAATGTTAAATAAATTCTTTTTGTTGAGACTTGGACAATTTTGTTTTTTTAAAGAAAAAAAAATGTTCAGGAATTTAATCCTAATATTCAAATGTGAAAAAATATTAGGACCTAATGTAAGTTCCAGCTGACAAGATTTAAGAAAATATAAATACTTGGTAGCATTTCATTCATATCTCTTAAAGTTGGCCGGGCCTAGATGTGAATAACACTGTTATACTTAATTTGTATTAAAATTTGGAATATTGGTCAAACTTTGTTGGATTCACTTTTAACTCATATGGCCATATATTTTACTTTTGAAAACTTAATTACCTTCACACATTATTTTTTTATGAAATGAAACTTTTATATGACACTTACCGTGGGCCCATTTTTCCCCTTGGTGCATCACTAAATGATTTCAGGCCAAAGGTTTCATTTATTACACAGTCCATTTGCTTTAGCTCATGTACATTATTCTATGATTTACAGAGTTTCATTTTAGCTGGACCATTTTCTCTTAGCTTTTCAAATGGTAATATACATGAAAACCCATAAGAAATAAAAATATTTTGCAGTTACTAATATTTTCCCAAATTTAGCTGAGCGACGTGACCAATGGGTCCCTTGTTGGTTGTAGGCTTGTTTGTCTGCAGAATGATGACCCTGGACGGGGTTGATGGTACTCAGTAGCTCATCCATGGAGTGATTACTCAGACCAGTGCTAGGCATGGTTAGTATATGTATGATGATTTATGTTTACTCAGGATCATTTATTTGCATATCCAGATGTTTTTCCATGTTAATATCAGCAGACCATGAACAGCACACCATGTATAAGTTGTAATGCGTTGTTCTATGTGCTCTATTGTAATGTTTATTGATATATGTACTGAGTGATAATGAGGTATTCACTCATGTTTTTTGCCTATGGCATGAGGTTAACCGATATATGTGTTCCACTGTGCATGTAAACTGTTTAACAAGCTACACAGATGTTTCTTTTGTTTACATGTGAACATATAATTGTTACCTTTTTATAAAGTCATAATGGAGATACCATGTATTGGATATTTGAGATAACAGTAACAAGTTTAACTTTGTTATTGGTCAAAACATGTATAAGTTATAGGACATGTGTATGTGTAAATTAAATGTAACTGAACCAAACTAAAAACTTAGATAAAAGTTGCTCGGTTTATATGTTTTAGTATTCAAAATACCATATTGTGTGATGTGTAATACGTATGTGCTTCAGGGTTTTTGGTACAGTTTTGTGGTACCAGTGTGAAGCTCAAATAAAGCTCTATAATTGACAACCTTTGTATTGTGTTATACTGACAAGCCTACTACACATACCTGTGAAAGCGTTGCCCATATCTGTGAAAGCGGTCTCCGTATCTGCAAAAGCGGTGTCCGTATCTGTCAAGCGGTGTCAGTGTCTGTCAAAGCGGTTTCCGATTCTGTCAAACGGTGTCCGTATCTGTGAAAGCGGTGTCCGTATCTGCAAAGAGGTGTCCGTTTCTGTCAAAGCGGTGTCCATATCTGTCAAAGCGGTGTCACTGTCTGTCAAAGCGGTGAAGATCTGTTAAATAGGTGTCCGTATCTGTAAAAGCGGTGTCCGTATCCGTAAAAGAGGTGTCCGTATCTGGCAAAGCTGTATCCGTTCCCACCTGTTGTCAGTAAAATGTCTTCTTGAAAGACATCTTATATTTTTTTTAATATTCAATATTTTAGTGACATATTCTAGTTTGAAACATAATCCAGTCCTCAAGCGTGTTTTCATTAAAACGATCGATGATCAGTCATTTACATACGAAAGATCAAGCAGATCGGCACAGAGTACTGTGGGTATACATATATTGTAGGGATTATTCGGAAGTTGTAACTGTACAGTAAATGATACGAAAAATGACATGAATATTTCATTTTAAGGGGGTCTGTAATTGTGTATTTCCGTAATAATTAAAGGATTGTTCCATGTTTATAAGGAAACTGTAAACTCTATATGACCTCAGTTGAACGTCTTTAGCCCCGGACTCTGATTTCTGGGTGTATACATGTATATGCTTGTTGTTTCAGGCGTGGGCACGATGATAAATTTCAACTCGGCTCTGGTGCAGCTCAACAGAACATTTAAAGATCGGCCGACACTGTTCACGGGAATCTGGAGCACGGTCGGCTCACTAGGTGGCATGGCGATCCCCCCGCTGGTCGCGTACCTCATGGAGGTCTACACGGTCCGGGGAGTGTTTTTTATACTTGCGGGAATGTGGCTAAACCAGGTAGTGTCGGCTTTACTGCAACGGCCAGAACTGGGGCAAGAAAATACCGGATCTGTCAACCTACATCAAAACGAAGACGACGTCCAACTTCAAGAGATACAATTAACTGGAGACAATAGCGCCGCAGCAAAATTTAAAGATGGCGGTGAGATACCAATTTCAAAGGGGTCTAATATATCTGCAGATACCGAGGGACCAGTCAAAGGAGAAGGAGGTGATCGTAAAAATGGACCTCACGAAGAGACTGAGGTTAAACTGCTCGGAACTGAACAATCAGCAGCGAAGGATGCTTCACACACTCCTAAAGGGCTGATGCTGTTCTTATTCATGTACAAGAATATTCATTTTATAGCAGGCGCCTTCTTCGTCTCGTGCGTTTCTATGTCACTGTTTCTGTTTAATCTTGCTGGTCCTGCATTCGCGGCTGAGAAAGGATTCAGTAAGTTTGACGTGTCCGTACTGCTGTCAATCAGTGCAGGGTGTTCATTGATGGCACGTTTTACTTTCGGTGTGGTAGCAGATTTAAAATTTGTCAACAAGGATTTCTTAATAGCTGGTCTTCTGGTCCTTCCGGCTGTGTTCAGCGTACTGTTTCCCTACGTGGCCACTACAGGCATCATGTACGTCTACTTTGTCCTGTATGGACCAGTATTAGACACACTGTTCATATCACTCGGCCACATAGTGAGACGGTGTCATAAGGTTGAGTTTATAGCAGTCGGGATGGGCATCTTGACAACACACTATGCCGTTAGTGGTTTTATCGCTTCGGCCGTAATGGGTAAGGATACTTGTTACTATACATAACGTGTATAAAATAAAGTATATGCCCGGTTTTACCTGCATGATGATAATGGCCTTATCGAGCACCCGTGATAAGAATACCTTATCACTACTACTTGGTTATCGGGTGTTTATCACGCATGATAACATTTTCGTTGGTTCTTGTCAAGCATTATTTTGTTATTGAACTGTTGAGATATTCCTTGTTTATTGGCACTATTTTTTTCCTCTCCCAGGTGTGCTCGCAGAGTCTTCCGGAACGTACGGGTCGTCTCTACAGCTAGCCGGGATTCTTACGCTGGCAGCCTGCGCCATTTTGATTGTGTCCAGTCTCAGTGGAAGATGTTTTAGAAAATGTGGTCTCACTCAAGTATCTAGGTGATCGGTATCAGTTCAAAAGCATTATTGTTAATATTTAAATGGATGACCGTAAGATAAATATCATGAATAATCAACAAACCATGTCTGCTGTCTCCTTGTATATACTGTCACGCAGGAAACTTGTCGAGTGTGCCTCAATGTTTTTGAATCCCGAAAATTTACATGTGTTATTCGTTTTATGTGATTCGTTATTTTTGTGCCCTGCGGTGTATTGATATGGTGATCATCTATATACATGTATGTGAGGAACAGGCTTGTAGGTGAATAATAATAATAATAATAATAATAATAATAATAATAAAAGTAATGTTGATAATAATAATAAATATAATAATGTTTATAATAATAATGATAATAATAATAATAATTTTTATTATTATAATAATTATTATTAATATTATAAAACACTTTAATATATTATATAGACACGCTACCCAAATCGAAGGAAACTTAAAGGTGTGTGTGTTTGTTTGTGCGTGTGAAGAGAACCCTGTTTAAATACTCGACATATATGAAAATGACCTAATAATGTATGATTTTATATCCTTATATTCCAACCCTATTCCTATAGCGTTTTATTGCAAATAAAGAAATATGTACCATTTTATTTCTTCTTTCTCATTTTTAGGATTACAAAAAAAGCACTTAAGAAATAAAGTTACACGGGATGGTTTCACCAAATTATTATGAACAAATGTATAACATTTGTTTCTTGAAGAAAGCCAAAATAACTAAACACGTCAGGTACCCGCTTTAAAGAAAAATAGCACATATACTGTTCACGCTTGAAAGACTGACTTGAAAGACTGTTTTTTTTTTAAAGCGGATGCACTTACTTGCATGATGCTTATAGACAGAAATGGTGTTAGAAAGGTTTGTGATTCTTGACGAGGAATTCCAGAGAAATTTGATTGTTGTCCTCTAAAGATACCATTTTCGAACATCCTGATCAAAAACAAAGTTTTTTTGTTACACAATTTATTAAAATATGACAGAATTTGGTTTTTGCGGGTTAGGCTCTTTAAAACTAACGAGCCCCAAGTACTTTTCGTTCCTCACTGGCTTGGGTCATACATTCTAACAGGTTTCTGGTACTGTTGCATGATTTTTAGCTTGAATAACATGTTGCATATGGAACTAGTAGGCCTATTTCAATGTGACAACAGGTCGTAAGAAAAATGCCGCATATTCTGTATCTCCATGCTGAACCCAAGGCCGCTTATACTGCGGCCCTACCCGCAAAAGGCATACCAGTATAGCAGTTAATAACTGTACCCGTTGTTTTAGTGTATTGGACTGCCATCTGGTGCGTGTGTCCAAAACTATTTCTATTGAATGCCGTTTATGCTACTGGACGAGTCTATTGGATGTGACAGAGACTAGATTGGGCCGCGCCATGTGCTAAAATTTTTATTTAAGTTTTGTGATTTTTAGGTGAACTTTATAATACATAATAGTTGTAAAAACAGATATATTACGGGTTATAAGACGACGAAAGGTTTAAAAAATGGGGTTTAACCACTATGAAAAGGACTTTTGATTGAATCCTTTAATCCATCCTTTAAGAAATGATAGTAACGGGGGTTGGTTGCACTGATATAAATGTTAGACCCGGCATAACTGTAAATAGTCCACAAAAATGGTGGCACCATTTCCTCCACTTTTGCGAAGTTCGCCCTCCCAGAACTGCACTGAAACCATTCGAGTAGAATAACTCGCATATTTTCCTTAAAATTTTAAATATGCAAAGATAGGAGCCTCAAGGTTCCTTTTCGAAATGGGAATAAGACCATAACTAAAACAGTGACCCTGACCTTCTGTTGGATCATTTGTAGCAACTCCCTGCAAAAGATCGGATTTCTCATGGTCAGTGAATTTGGAATTATCCCAAATTGTGTGTGCCTATTCTTCTTGTATGGTTTGCATTATCCGTTTCACAATTTGTCAGTTTAACATTGTGTAGGAAGGTTAACCATCAATTGTTTGACTAATTTCTTCGAACCTTACCATGTCCACAGATATGAAGCAAAATCCAGAGGAAGCATATTAAAATGGGACCATAACCTTGACACTGAGACTGATACCTTACATTCTGATATTTGGTGGACCTATGCATAATTCGATCGTGCATCATTAATTCCATTGTATACTGCCTGTTATATTACCGAAATATATCGTGCTTATAGAATTTTTTTGCTTGCTAGGACTAGTTACATGGATTCTTTTCAATTTGATGAAGATTTGTGGTGCCACCTGCAGATCCGTTGTTTCATAATGATTTTGTAATTGTACAAACACATGATATGAATATAACTGAAAATAATAAATAAAAGCATATATTGGTCAGGGGACTAATACATACATGATAGAAATTCCCTGAATGCACATGTAGATTCTTGATCAAAACTCCCGTATGACACCTCAGATTAGGAAAATACTAAGTTATTCCGTTCACACTTCCGTCCACACTTAGGATTTCTGTTGAACTTTTAGGTTTGCCGTTTAATGTATTATATACTACGGATTGTTTCTTCATATTATTATATAGTATTATTGTACGATCCTATATGATTAAAATTACAAACAGGCTATGAATTTTTTACCAGAGTTAATGTTAATTTTACATCAGTGCACCACAAAACAAGTGACCCATGGGTCATGACGCTTAGCTTACTGGAAAGACATACATTCACATAGAAAGTTTATCACCTAAATGCCAAATTTTGTAGTTGGTATCCCCATTCAACTGTAGCAATTTTAATTCTTCAAAATCAACAAGAACAAAAAAAAAAAACAGTTTCAGATCATGTGTTTAGCCAGTCCTATGAAATCTAGCCTTTTTGTATGCAGTCAACTGACTCCTTTTGGCCAGTAGCACGCAAAATATTTCAGGTTTCCATTAAGATCGCCTAAGACACCCCTGTTTATAACATTGGAACATTCTAGGGCTGAAGGACACAATTTGTGCCCATCAGATTTCCAGGTTTCTAAAATTCATGTTTTTGTCTCACAGTTCACAGGATATAGGTCACCATGACCTAATTTCAGGTTTCATGCAGATATACCTGAATGTCATGTTAGAAGATTCTTGGCCTAGCAGATACAATTTGTGCCCAACTGGCTGACTCAGTTCTCAAAATCATGTTTTCAGCCTGTAGTTCACAAAATATAGGTCACCATGACCTAATTTAAGGTTTTCAAGGACCTCCCTCGATGTTCAGTAAGATGTTTCTTGTTGCGATTTGTTCCTTGTGAATAGACGCACTGCTTCATCTGAAGTTAAAAAATAAACAGAGAAAAAATGAAAAAATATGTTAAAAAAATACAGGTGGCACCACCATTCTTCGGGAAATGATGAAATACTCCATGATCAATATGCATGGAAAGAATAATGGCAATCAATGCATTAGTTTTTTCAGATACTTGAGCTTTTGTATCAAATTTGTTATTATTCTGGGGGTTACTTTCGAGCCCCAAAACTCGTAGAATATAGGTCACAGTGGCGTTATTTCAGGTTTCCAAAGAGATTTTTATCCCTCCGTGGGTTTACAGTTAGAAGTTTCTGGGTCCAGCAGTTACGATTGGTGCTCTGTTAACGGACAGACAGACGAACGATGGACAAAGACATCAGAGCTAAAGAAAATTGTATGGAGACGGAAAGCTCGCTAAAGCTCTGTCTATAAGGAAATGTTCATTCTTAAAACTTTCTTTGCGTACAGTTCAGGCGCGGATCCAGAGGATCGAGACCCCATCCCCCCCCCCCCGCTCTTTTTTTAGACGAATCTTATGCATGACGGGGGGTTTTGGGGGTCGAGACCCCGCCCCCCCCCCCCATGCTCTCAACCAAAGACCTTTTTTAAACAATTTTTATGCATGACACCCGTTGACCCCTCCCTGCAAAAAATTACTGGCTCCGCGCCTGCCAGTTGTTTTGATGATTTTATCTTTGGTCTCTCAAAGTACGTTCAGGACATGTCCTCCGTGTGCTTCACAATGTTTTGCCATATAAACCCACAGTTGCTGATTGGTTAAACTTTCACCACAATTTGTGTAGTAGCTTCCTGCGGAGGTCTCCCGTCGTTCACGGCGGTGTCGGCGACATCCTCGACATCGACGAGACTAACTTCGGCGCACAAATGTATATACGGTTGTAGGAGGCCTTACAGCGGCGAGCCGTGACAACCCGACTCAGTAGGCAATCGGATAATTTGGCTAGAAAGCCTACTCGAGTCGTGATACAAGTAACATCGAAGAATGTATCGCAGTGGCCTTGCATCAGGTTGAATTCATATTGTGGTGAACGGCCCATAATCTCAATATTATGCTAAGAATGATGAATTAACACAATAGTATACATGTGAGCTCACAACCCAAACTGAAACACCGTCTCCATGGACACGGGTCATTTTCTGTATCGCCTGCAAGCTGCCTGCGTCCTGTAACCCGTGCGAGCCATGCTTGTGTTCACGCGGTCATAAATTCAACAAACATGCCGAGAGGTTTACCAATGTGCTGGGTTAAAACGTAACTTTTCTCTCTCATGTTTGGTATTATTAGAAAGTACACATAAAATGGTAACGATTGGTCTGGTTTATCTTGATTGACAGTATACCGTTAGGCCATGAAGCGTTTTCAGAAATGACGAAATATTTGCATCTTCATTAGGCCTTATAATGCGTTCCTCAGACTTAGATGTAAGGACACTCTGGTGCCAGTAATCTGGTCGTAACGCTATACAACGGCCTAAACATGTCGATATTTTCTTTATATGAACCGCGAAGTAAACTCTCCGTAATTAGGCCATTGTTTTTAATCAATAGTTACCGAACCAAGCTGAAAAAAAAATTAGAGCAGGAGAAGGAAAAATTAAAATGTGTAAAAGGGTGCTTTTAATCGTCGTGAATTATTTTTGTTACCAATCATGTCATCAATATGCTATTAACCAGTGTAAAGTAAAATAAGTAAGAGAATATACTATTTTATAATTGTTACCAGAAAACACAATGTAGTTACACAGTTACCATATTCTGGATCTTGGGTAATTGTTTAATCATCTCAGCGCCAATTGCATGTTCATTGAAGTATATTTTGTGTGCAAAATTTCACTGTACACTCAACTGAGCATGGTAAAATTAAATTAAGGGGTAGTGTTACAACACAGGTATATATTCATGCAATGATTAAAATGGAAAGTTTCGTACACTTATTTGCAAAGAATTATTCATGTAAAGATAAAATTGTAATTATATAACTTTATAAAATAAAACAATCTTAATAAAATCATCAAGATTGGAAATATCCTAAGTTTTCATATACCAGTATAAAACATTCTTATTTTTCAGAGTATATAAACTGATCCGAGGGCAGCGGCTTGAATAGTATAAAGGCACAACTGAAAATTATTTTACAGGCACACACAGTATAGTGAGTCTTAATACGTTAGAAGATGAACTGAGTTTAGAAATTAGGCCTAACTAACACAGCAAAAGTATCCAGGATGGCCATCTGTATGTGGCAGCAAATTGGTAATATTTAGGAAAACTGGATAAAAAATATTATTTAAAGAAACTTACAAATTGGACAGATCAAATTAATACAATGTTCAGTAAACAGAAGCAGGAAAATCCTACAACCAGGTGACAAGAAACACAACGACCCAAACTAGACTTGGAGCAATGCCTGGCCAGGTGCAGGTCATGGCCTTACTGTAAAAGGTGTCACCAACATCTCCATATCCCTTTTCAGAGTTATCTTAAATGATTCTGAAGAACTGGTTGATCCATTTTGTTCAAATTTTGCATACTAATAGGAATCTATCACGGAATATACACTTTCTTTTACTTTAAACAAATTACCAAAGATGCAAGTGAAAAAAGGCTTGAACACCCTTTCATGACATAATTTTTAAGTACTGAAACCGGAAATAAACTCCAAAAAGTGGATAACAAATTAACTTTGTGAGATACTTTCTCTAAGAACAATATATGTCCAAAAATATAATACAAATTTATATAGCCTTTGCTGAGAAAATTCTTCTGTGTCTGAATGCATACTTTGCAAATGTATATAAAGTTATCGGGTAACACAAAGCATACATATATACAGGGGCGGAGCCAGGATTTAGGAAAAGGAGGGGTCCAACCCAGGAGGGTTAATGATAAAACCTTAAAAAAAGGTCCAGAAAAGGGGGGGTCGAGGCTACAGAATTGGTCTAAAACCCTAAAAAGGTTGCTTCGGCTAAACAATGGGGGGTCTGGACCATCCCCCCCCCCCCCCATCCACTTCTGATATATACAAAGTTACTCTGCTACACCGATTCTTAATTATAATGGCTGGTCTGTGGCTGAACCAGTAAGTGACAGGACTTCTACAGCCACCTTAACGGACACACAGCAAGCATACTTCTCCAGTAGTAGACTGAAAAGCAAAACGAGCTAAGTATAAGTTAGGAGCTAACAGCAACACTTCTGTTGGCTTGGTCCTGCCAGTGAATTTTTCGCAAGATGAGAGGCAGAATTCATCGATAGAAAGTGTGAGTCGGATACCTGGAAACTTTATGACGTCAAGCAACGCTGATGCGGTATCCAACAGTGTCACAATAAACGACCTGGCCCAAAGCAAAAAATGTAAAAGACTCCACGGAAGCCGAGGAATCTTACCACGTCCACCTGTTTCATCAAGTTGTCAAAATTGACACGAAGGAAATCCTGGAAAACCGTGACGATCTTCAACAAACCTGCAACCAGGCAGACAGACTGGCCAAAACAAAGAAAAAGTCTGTCCTAACGGGACCGAGGCTTTTTCCTCTATTGTATAAAAATGTGCAATTCCTGGCGGGTATCGTCCTCGTAACGTGTGTAGCGTCTGTTTGGCGTCGCTGGCCCTGGCGGCTGAGAAGGGGTTCCCTAAGTTTGAAGTGTCCACCTTGCTGACCTTAGTGCCGCCTGCTACATTGTTCTCGCATTAGCCGTTTGATTTATTGCTGATCTGTCTTGGATCAACAAGGACTATTTGATGTCAGGCTCTCTTGTTCCGGCGGCGTTGTGCAGTATCGTCACCTCGTTGTTGGACGGTTTAGGTCCTATGTACGTGTTTTTAGCTCAGCCGACTATAGGTCATCTGAGCTATAGTCGTGGTCCATTGTCCGTCGTCCGTCCGTCTGTCTGTCAGTCTGTCCGTCCGTTAGATTTGCACGTTTTGAAACCGATGGACCTACGAATCCTAAATTCGGCATACAGTTATATGTCCCCAAAATCTCCTAACCCCCCCCCCCCCCCCCCCCTTGCTGCCATTGATTCCTGTGCACCTGTGCACTGGGACATTAGTTTTTATTGCGAATGTGTAAAATTTATTAGAATAAATAAATAATAGGATTAGAAAAATTAAGTTCTTATCGAAAAAAATTCTTGCCTTAGGAGATAGAACGTAAAGTGATCAGCTCTGTCCATCATATCTCCGTTGTCATTAAATATATGTAACGGATGCATCTGAAACAAACTGATGTCTGTGATATAAATTCTGTTTCAGGTTTCAACTTGTTTATGTTTGCTGGTCTCGCTCTTTGCCTTGTGGTTTCTAGCCA
Source organism: Sipunculus nudus (assembly GCA_026874595.1). NCBI lineage: Eukaryota > Metazoa > Annelida > Sipuncula > Golfingiida > Sipunculidae > Sipunculus > Sipunculus nudus. The sequence goes on along the minus strand of CM049315.1, from coordinate 60,174,186 downwards.
TTATTTCTTATTGCCTGGTCTGCTTGGATTGTTTCTACTGTTGTTTTCAGTGTTTTTTCTCATTTCTCATGACGAAACCAATTTTCTCACATGACTGTGTTAAGGTCGGTTGGTCAAGAGAGTCGGAGCTTCAGTTTCCAGTGATACATGAACTGAACGTATCTCTTTTCTCTCTTGACAGGTAAGAGCACTTCACTTTATTAAGTATTAACACTAAACCATTGGTGAATTTACGGTCCTTGAATGTTTAAAAGACACCAGTATTGCTAAGAATATCATGCAGTATTCATTACATATCGCAGCTAAAATATCATGCAGTATTCATTTTATATATTCATTTTTCGCAGGTAAAAAAAAAAACATGGCGTACGCTTCAGCTTCCAGTGATACGTGGAACTGAACGCATCTCTTTTCTCTCTTGACAGTCTCTACTTCGCATGAGAGATGTAGCTGGTTTTAATAAAGTTATATAACAACCAAGTGTTGGAGGTGTTTCGAACACGTCTGGAGACGGACGACTTGGCTATGCCGGACGGCCGTTACATATATATTAATCAAGAAATTTTTCCTATAAGCACTGATGAAAAAACTTTCATATGCTGTATGTGTTTGGAATTAAGCTATTTAAGTCTGAAATTTGAAACTTTAAAAAAAAATGATATAATAAATTAATCAAGAAATAATTGAAACTTCATATATTACCGGCTTTGTTTGTCTACCAGTCTGTCCCAGCTCATGTTGTCTAATCTCATTCATAGTGCTGGCAGTAGTAGATGTTTAACTTGAAAACGAACGATAGGTTCGTCATTGCTTTAATTAAAAATATATTAAACACAACCTTTCACGTCAACGAGACGGAATAATATATACCGGTCGACTGTCCAAGTATATATCGTAACAACACATGCATGAATAACTACAAGTGTAGAAAAAGGTTTTGCACAGAAAATGCGACAAATTCCCAGTTTCAAATGACAGATACTTAAATAGATGGATAGACTGTATTTCTGTCTCTGGTTCAATTAAGGGTGTGGTCAGTGTTACCTGTCTTTGAGGAATGACGCAAATTCCATCAATTTGCATGGAAAATCACACCCACCTCTCCTACCTCTCCCTGGACCGGTCCAATCGTGGACGCACCACTGAAATACCGCTCACAATCTGAATATAGATCAAAGTCATGGAAATCCCTTTTGCTGGGTACACAATACATATTAAGATTGTCATCGTTCACGGCTCAATCGGGCTTTGTAAGTTCAGTGTTAGAATCAGGTATGTTGTCGCTTTTTATATCACTGCCATCAGTACAGTGCCCGAAACGAATTAGTTATCCTAAAATCAGTATCCTATCACTGTTATAACCAATATTTAAAACAACAGAAAGTGCTGACAGCAGTAGCTAACCGGATTGCAAAGAGTCAGGGACAAACTTGAAGGTTGTGGTTGCGTCTTCGTTAAACGGCAAGTTAAATTTGCTAACAAAGTTGAAATCATTCAAATAATTGCCTGAATTAAATATTCTTTAACTGTGTTGCAACTTAGTTTTCCTGCATTAACCTCTTTTTATTACTAATCAGGAAATTCATGATAGGATATCAATAAAATGTATATCTTACATGATGTATTTAATAGTGCTGACCTATAAAACGCTTGTGAAGCCAGCACAAGCCACTCTTATACAGCATTATCCATGGGCCGATCCAGTATATAGGAAAACGATGGGTCCAACCAAGAAGGATTAATGACAAAACCTGAAAAAAGTCCCCAGAAATAAGGGGGGGGGGGGTGGGGGCGGGAGGTCCAGGTCGCAAAAAAATTGGTCTGAACTCTTTAAATAAAGGAGGGGGGGGGGTCCGGACCCCCTGGACGTTGCCATGACGACACTATAAAGATATAAATTGACATTTGCACATATATTATAAATAACGTGTCTAAACGGCACGGAACACCCTTCCCTTCGACTCGGTGCATGCTGCGCATCCTCTATCTTCCCGTGCTTGACGCGACACTGAAATATCGCTCTCAAACTAAAAATAGATCCCAGTTATGGGAATCCCCTTTTGTTACTGTACACGTGCACAACAATACTAATAAACCTTGCAACCGTTCACGGCTCACATGGGCCGTGTGTTTTGAGTGTTGAAAAAAAGAATGTGGTCGCTTTTTATATCACTGCATTCAGTACAGAAGCTGGGACAAATCAGTTGCCAAAAAAGCATCAGCCTATCACTGTAATAAGTTACTTATAATAAATATTTAAAACAACAGAATGTGCTGGCAGTAGTTGACACGCTGGCAAGCGTTCGAAACGTACTTAAAGGCTCTAGTGGGGACCCCAACAAAGTTGAATTCATTTATATATTTTATTAAATCAGATATTCATTAAGTTCAATACAAATTAGTTTCCCTGCAGACATTGGTTTTACTTATCAGCAAATTCATGGTAGAGCATAAATAAAATGCATACTACGTATCCAGATACATCATGTTTTAAACAGTGCTGGCCGTTTGTCAACTCAATCATTCTTGCTTTCTCGCTCAAATAAACCAATATGGACTCGAATAGGTGTGTGCGTTTTGAGAATGGTATTTTAACCTTTTAGTCTTTGTGAACAACTCTGGGAATGGCCTAAATACAGACTAATATTATCGACGAGCTCGGGGCGAGGCGGACATTCCATAATTGTGGCCTACACATTAGACCTGAAACGGGTAGGAAGTTTTCGACTTGAGTACTCGACAAGCATCAACCGACCCGGACTGGAGTAATCGTGGCCATGGCATCTCTGTATATACCGTGTGTAAATGACACAGAACCCCTCCGACTCGGTGCTGCGCCCTTACAGTCCTGTATGCACCACTTTAATATCGCCCGCAGTCTAAATACAGATCACAGTCACGGAAATCCCCTTTCGCTGTGCTCAACACACACAGCCAAACATATATGAACGTTAACGGCTCATTCGGGCTTTGTAATGTCAGTATAAGGTACGTTGTCGCTTTTCATTTCACTGCAATCAATACAAGGGTCGAAACGAATTAGTTTTCTACAAATTAGCATCCTATCGTTGTTATAATTAACCAATAAATAACACGACAGAATGTGATGTCATCAGCTAACACGCTGGCAAGAGTCCGTACCCTACCTGATAGCTCTGGTGGAGATCTTGCAAAACGGCAAGATAAATTTGCAAACAAACTTGAATTTATTCAGAAAATTGGTTGAATCATATATTTAATTAAGTTTTAAGCCAGTTAGTTTTCCTGCAGTTACTTTTTTTACTTATCAGGCAAATCATGATAGGGATTAATAAAGTTATACCTCACAACATGTTTCAAACCGAGACATTTCTTGCCTTTAACACGTTTGATTATGAAGCCATTCAATCATTCTCGCTTTATCGATTAAACAGTCAAACCTTAATCAATTCTAACAGGTGTGTCTATCCCCCCCCCCCCCCCCCCCCCCCGCCCAAGAAAAAATAAATGGTGTTTCAATCCTGATTAATATTATCAACGAGCTCGGGGCGAGGCGGACATTCCATAATCAGATAATAAATGGATTTTGGGCATGTATGGTATATACCGTGTGTAAATGACACAGAACCCCACCCCTCCGACTCGGTGCTGCGCGCGGTCCTGTATGCGACACTGAAATATCGCCCGCAATCTAAATACAGATCACAGTCGTGGAAATCCCCTTTCACTGTGCACAACACACCAGGGGCGTAGCCAAGGGGTGCCGAAGGAATTTCACTTAATTTAATATATATATATATGTATATATATATATATATATATATATATATATATATATATATATATATATATGCATTAAAACAGTGGCGGATATATGCTATCAGTGGCGGATCCAGAGGGGGCGTCTTCGGCGCGCGGCCCCCGTTGACCTGTAAAATCTCTCATTTTATCAAATTTCCGATTTTAGTGATTAATTTTCGTTTTTCATGTTTCTTATGATAAATAAGGAATTAGACTTTATTTAAGTAATCTGCAGTTACAATTACTTTCAAATTTATTAACTGAGTATAAGGATATTTATTAACAGCTGCAGAACAACTGCAGATCGATCGAGCACCGGGCCCTGGTTGGGGTCGACCATGCATGAACAATCTTACGGCTCCTCTGGTGATACCGGTACTCAGACTCGCAATCTGTTTTGAGCTCTTAGGAGTCCCGTGTGCTGTCAAGACCACGGAACCCGGTAAAATGCAAAGTTTAACATAATAATTCAGTTTATCAGTTATTTCACCACGAGAATTACATTTAAAAGATAATATTTTGATAGTTACAAACGTGATTGCGCTCATGCGCCATTGACTTCTTTGAAAGCGATTGAAATTTTATATCTTAATTTTGAAGAAATATAAATATTAAATATTGAACATCTCAACAGTTTGACTACATAATGCAATGACATAAGGGAACAGTTTTTTCAGGAACAGGAAATCCTTATTTTTTGTGAAAATTGCCTCAAATGTCCTCTTTACATTGTATATTCAAACATTTCCCATTATGTGAGGGGAAACCCCCTCCAATACTCTCCCAATGTACCTGTAACTAACCTTAATTACACCATGGTTCATAATTGAAATAAAAATATATATACAAAGTATAGTAAAAATTTATAATAATAATAATAATAATAATAATAATAATAATATATATATATATACATATACATATATATATATAGATTTATATATATATATATATACTTGTATATATAACCGTTTTCCAATTTGCCCATACATGCAAATTAGCCCCCCCCCCCCCCCCCCCCGTTTTCGAATTTCTTGATCCGCCACTGATGACCCTCCCTCAATCCTGGCTACGCCCCTGCACACTCGGGCTTTGTAATGTCAGTTTTACAATCAGGTACGTTGTCGCGTTTTATATCACTGCAATCAATACAGGGGTCGAAACGAATTAGTTGGCTAAAAAGTATCATCCTACACTCAAAAAACAGATTGGTTGAGTCAACCAAAAAATTGGTTGAATCCAACCAATTTAATTGGTCAAAATATGTCCAAACAATTTATTGTTTAAAACAACCAATTTATTTTGGTCGTAATCAAACAAGAGGTATTGGTCAAATCAATCTATATATTGGTCAGAGCAACCAACACTGTTGATCATTTAAGCCAACAAAATTGGTCAGTTTGACCAAAATAATTTGGTTATTCTCAACCAATGTACTTTGGTTGAGGTCAACCAAAAAAAATTGGTTAAATCAGATAATAAATTGGTCACTTGAACCTATTCAAATTGGTCACATTTATGTGTGCGCTGCTACTTTCTGTCCCCTTTTTGTTGTTTTATTCTTCAGATTGATTGGGAGTCTTCTTGTAAGTCATTCTTCGGTCTCGGGTTGCTCTGGTGTGGGTTTCAAGAGGAAACACAAATTCTGCCTTGGACTCAAACCTGTGACCGCTCGCATACAAGTCAGACGTTTTGCCCCTCAGCCAGTGAAGCTTGCATCTCTTGTGTCTGATTTGGAGCAATTTTGTGTCTGATGTTAAAACTGACAAATCGGTTTGGTCAGTGCTTGACCAATCAGTTGGTAAAATAACCAATATGTTGATAAAATCAACCAATGTTTAACTCAACCAAGAAAACTGGTTAAATATATGCAACCAAACGGTCGACCAATCAAAATTGGTTTAAATGACCAATGAGTTTGGTTACAACTTACAAGTTGGTTGAAATTACCAATGTGTTGGTTAAATCAACCAATATCATCTCAACCAACCAGATTGGTCATATATGTGTGCTAAAGTAACCAATATTTTGGTTATCAATTGACCAATATACATGTATTGGTTAAACCTACATACAGTATTTTATTCTGTTAACCAATAAATATTGGTCAAAACAACCAACTCGTTTGGTTAGTACTTTAACAATGCATTGGTTAAGATAAACAATATCTTGGTTAAAACACTGGCTTAACCAATTAAATTAGTTATATATTTAACCAATCTGTTTTTTGAGCGTATCAATGTTATAATTAACCAATAAATAACACGACAGAATGTGCTGGCAGTAGTTAACACGTATACTATAGTATATATATATATATATATGCGTGAGTCCGATACGGACTTGACAGCTTTATGCATGGTGGGGACCTTGGAAAACTGCAAGTTAAATTTGCAAACAAAGTTGAATTCATTCAGATGATTGGTTGAATCAGTTATTCTTTAATGTTTATGCAAGTTTATATTCCTGCAGCAAATTACTTCTTTTTATAATGATAGGGAAGTTCATGACAGGATGTTTATAACATGCATAGTTAAAATAATGTTTTAAATAGTGCTGGCCTATATATACACGTTTGTGAACTCATTCTCGCTTTCTCACTCAAACAGAAAATCGACATGGACACGTGTATAGCTGCTTGTCCATTAAACTGTATAGTCATTGTGAATAAAACTGTTTGAGAATGAACTAAATCCCGATTAATATTATCAACGAGCCCGGAGCGGGGTGATCATTCACGTAAATGTCATAATTTTGGCCTGCACATTAGGGCTGAAACGGGTAGCAACTTTTCGATCTCGAGAACTCGGTAGGCAATACCCAAATCCAAATAAAAGTTCTTTTATAATGGATATATCGCCCATACTCTATGTGTTTACGGCTTCTAGGCCAATTCATTGCTGGAAACGAGTGCCTGTGGTGGCGACCTTGCAAAATAGCAAGTTATATTAAAATAAGTTGACTTCATACAGATAATTGGTTTTTAAATTTTATGTAAGTTATAGTTTCCCTGTAGTAACTTTTTTAACTTATCAGGAAATTCATGGATATAAATAAAATTTATTCTTACATCATGTTTTAATAGGGCTAGCCGATAATATGTTTGTGAGGCCACTCAACCACTCAACGAGCCCGGGGCTATATAGTATCATAATTTTTCAAACAGGTAGGCCTACGAAATTTCAACTCAAGGATACTCGACAGGCATTACCATGCAACTAGGACTGGAATATAGGCCCTACGCGTGATCATGGCAACACTTTAAAGATGTAAATGAACATCCATGCACCTGTTTTCCGATGTAACAGATGTATAATTTTGATTGTTTACGGCTTAACATTCTCCCAACGAAGGAATAAACATTAATAGCCTAAGTGCTGAAATCCACATGAATCAGTGGCGGATCCAGGAGTTAGGAAAAGGAGTGTTCCAATCAAGCAAGACTAATGACTTATCCTAAAAAACGGACCCATGTCCGGAAAAAAAGGGGGGGGGGGGGGGTTCCAGGATGCAAAATAAAGGTCAAACCCTTAAAAAAGGTTGCGGCGGCTGAAAAAAAGGGGGTCCGGATCCCTCACCCCCACCCCCCCCCCCCCCCCCCCCCCACGATCCGCTTCTGTTCATACATATGGTTTCAACCATCTGTTCGCCGGTATACATATGTTCCCATCATCTGTATGTTGTGTGTGCTATTACCAGGAACCGGCACTGGTGTTAAGTATAAGTATGTATGGGGCAAATCGAACACAAACAATTATATATTGATGAAGACTACAACAATATCTGGTGGACCTCTGAAGCTGAAAATGCATTTCTTAAAAAAAATGCGACGTTGGTTTACTATAGGTTATCAGCTGGGTACACTTCTCTCGACAGGTTATCAAGTGACGAAAGGCTGTGGTTCGTAAGCTCACTATAAAAAAAACACAAGCTTTAATTAAATCCTCTCATTTTAGGGGAAGATAGGTACAGGGGAGCATACGAACGTTCCCGTTCCTGGACATATTTATCTGATTCATCTAGCGCAGGTTCAACTGCCATGATTGACACACGCCAAGTAAAATTGAATTTGTGTCTCCTTTGCTTGGAGAGCCGAACCGCTGGCAGGTGATACATTATAACAATTTTACCAGGACGCTGATGGCCCGAAGAGGCTTGGGGAGAACACAGGGAAGGTATATTATTGCCGCTTACCACAACTAAGAAAGAGTATTTTACAAATGCTTTCCTTAAAATCTATTTATCATAAATACGACACTTTTTAGCTGAGATATCAAAATGTGATCGTTAAATGGAATGTCTCTTGTTTTCTCAAAGGATCTTCAAGGGCTGTCGCACAGCGTATCATATACGATAATTTACCATATTTCACCTGCATGGTATGAATTCCCTCTTCAGAAACTGTCATGCAAGCCGACCTGCAATGCAGCCTGCCAGACTTGGCCACCACTGATGTTATAACAACGAAATGCCTCGACTTTAACAGGCTCCTGATCTACAAATAAGCTGTCATCATAATTATAATATCATATTAAAATTATAGCTTTCAAACGAGCTTTCAGCCTTTGGCATTAAATCCAAATATACCCTATCTATGTTATATTTGCAGGTGTTTGATTGCCCTACTGGCCGTTTAAAGATGCCGACAGCTTTCTCTGATTCAACATTAGCTCAGGACGAGTACCTGAAATCCTTCGGCTTGTCTAGGGGTCACGTGACCGCTCCAGATAATTCCGTATTCCGGGCTATGTCCATCGCGCTGATTGGAGACGAGTCCTTACACGGCTTTCTCCGTATACTGACGACAGTTCGCACGACCAGGGAGGTTTCCGATGGTAGCGCCCTCTCGTTGGACGCAGAGATACTCAACCTGTCCTGCTACAGAATTCTCAAGATACTGGGCGAGGTCTGCGGGCTGAGAATTTACCTGACGCTTGGTGGTGGAAGCTGGATTTCACCGGTCCGAACTTACGTCGTGACGTCACAACTATCGTCACCCAGCGTTGACGTCCATCTTGTCTACAGCGACATTGCTGGTGGACTGGTGGACGCCGTCTTAGAAAGTGAATTAACATAAGTTTGCCTTGATCGCTGACGGTGAAGGTCCGGGATATTTTAGTTTTAATGGGGCCATTCCGATATCGAACGGGTATTGAATAATCTCTTGAATCTGTTGTGAAAATAAAACAAAATGAGCTGATCCCACTACGCACAAAATGCCGCCGATTGTAATCCGACCGCATCAAGCAAAGACATGTAGCAGCAGATCGGACGCACTGAAGGTTTGCAACTTACTAAAAAAATAGATGGTGCTGCTTCACATGCTTTCACCAACAATCGACAGTTAGAGCGTAATCAACCGACCCCAGTTACATGGTTATTCTGTTTATCAACATGGGCATGTCAAGGCCTGCTGTGTTCACTTACAGCTTGTAGATAAACAGCTTATGCATCCGTTACAGCGGCGTTATAAGGACTTTTCCAAGCAAAGATTAACTAAGATTCATATTGGACATTACATATGGAATGGTTCATCATCTTATTCTTGTTTTGTTGTTGCATCTCGTGCATTTGACCAATTAAATATTCATAAGTTGTTCAGCATGTTACTGAAACGAAATATTCAGCCTGCTGTTTTTCGGGTCCAAATCGATATTTACAGAACTGTTAATTAAAGCTAGGTGGAATGGAATCGACTTGGACGGATTTGTTTAGAAACAAAGGTATATTTGGATGTCATATTGGTAATTAATATGTAGGAACATTAGGCTATGGTGACACTCTTGCTTTGTTAATCCCATGCTCGGTCAGCCTAGGGTTCCAGGAAATGCTGAAAGAGGGTGAACGCTGTGCTGTATAGATATTGATATGATTTACATTCAAAAGAAAATGTGTTCAGTTAAAAAGGGGTACAACAGTTAAACCAGATAGAGTTTGTCCATATGGCATCCCTATATAGAATGTGATGAATCTATGCAGAAACTAGGAGATACAATCAGGGGAGTAGCCAAGATTGAGGCAGGGTAGGGGGCCATGATCAGTGGCCAATCCAGATATTCGAAAACGGGGGGGGGGGGGGGGGCTAATATACATGTATGGGTACTACGAAAACTGCAATGTATATATTATAATTATTATTATAATGACTATACGTTTTATATTTTAGGGTATGAAAACATTTTTTTTTTAATTTTCAATTATGAACCATGGTTTCATTCAGGTTAGTTATAGGTAGGCCTACATGGGGATTTTTTTTTAATATGCAATGTAAAGAGGACGTTTTGAGGTAATTTTCACAAAAACTGAGGATTTCCTGTTCCTGAAAAAAAAACTATTCCCTTATGTCTTTTCCTTATGTAGTCAAACTGTAGAGAGGTTCAATATTTACAATTTATATTTCTTCAGAATAGAAATATAAAATTTCAATCATTTTCAACATGTTAAAGTCAATGGCGCATTTATATAACTTGCGAAATATTATCTCCTGAAAGTAATGCTCGGAGTTAAATAACTGATATGTTGAAGTCTTATGTTAGGCCTAAAAATAAGGTTTGGTTCGCAGGCAATTTTTTTCAGAAATCAGTTGGGCCCGGTGATATTTTATTTTTTACCTTTTTTTTTTTTTTGTTTGTTTTGATTCAAATGACATATGACCAGGGATATCATGAAAATGACAGAAATATTTCCTGAACAGGTAAAATCACTACATAACAATGGAAATCTTATCATATAGTATTATTTTATCTTCCTGGAAGATGAAATATAAATAAAAAAAAATGATGGGGGGGGGTAAGAACCTTACCTTTTATTTCTTATTTTTCGACTTAAACTTTGCATTTAACCGGGGATCGTGGTCTCGACGGCACACAAGACTCCTAAGAGCATAGATCACGAGAACACCATATAGGAGCCGTGAGATTGTTCACAGTCGACCCCAACCAGGGTCTGGTGCTCTGAAGTTGTTCTGCAGCTGTTCATAAAAATCCTCATACTCTACTAATGAATTTGAAAGTATTAACTGCAGATAACTTTTTAAAATTCTAATTGCTAATTAATAAAAAGAAATATGAAAAACGAAAATTAATCACGAAATTTGGGAAATTAGATAAAATGAGAGATATTATATAGCTCAGCGGGGGCCGGGCGCCCTCCGGATCCGCCACTTATAGCATAGGCAATTTAATGCACATATATATATATATATATATATATATATATATATATATATATATATATATATATATTAGTATTAGTATTAGTATTAGTATTAGCTTTCGTGAAATTCTGAGAGGACGGCGAGTACTGGATGCGACCGGTGGGGGGGGGGGGCCGTGGCCCCCTGCGCCCCCCTCGCCCCCCCCCCCGACTGCGCCCCTGTATGATAACCTCAACTTAGCAGATCATCAAGATATATAATAATGGTTAAAGGCGCAAATTTATCTCAAGCTTTAATGCCTATGGCTAACTTTGTATGTCTGACGACGTGGGTTTTTAGATATAAGATATTTCATTTCTTTTGTTGCTCATTCTATGGCTGCCAGTCCTGAATATTACAGCATAATTCATTAGAGAAATCATGTACATATTACAATATATTTTGGCTTTGCGTCATATTTGGCATTTGACATATAATCACACAAAAGTATTTTTCTTGGTCTTGCAGGGTCTTCTTCCCTGACAGATATAAAAAAGCTAGCACGCTTTGTCATTTTTTTTTCGCACTTCCTTCAATGTTAAGAATAATATTAAACATTTCTTAGCAAAAAGAGCTAAGTATACATCTGTCAGAGTACTTGGAAACAATCTGAGAGATCTTAAGATATCTGAGATCGATACATATGGAATATTATGTGACTCTGTTAACCTTAATACACTATAGAGTCACTGCACCAAGGTATCAAAATTTGTTAACAAAGAATTGATATTAAAATTAATTGATTGCAAAGATGGAATATGTACGTCACACTTAACAACCGAGGAAGTGTGCCTTCTTATAATGCTTTGCCGACTGATGATGTAATATCTCCAGAATAAATGGTCCTTTACATAATTACTTATACTTTGACATTCATTTTTACTTTTGCTTTCTCGTTATATACAAGCAATGTACTCTCTGTGGTACGAATAAAGATTAAATGCCTGTTTAAAAGCCTCCATCTGGATTATGGATATATATCATGTGTAACGTAAATAAAAAAAAAATCCATGTAACACACAGTGGCCAACTCACAGACATATCATACACTGGTTTAGGGACGCCAGCTCGCATAGGTCACCTGGTAGTTTGAAGCATGCCTACCAGATGGCGGCAGCAGTCTTCAGATTTCCAACGAAAAGTGTGACGCTAACTTACATGACAGAGTCTGAGATATTAGTATGGCTGTAAGCAGAAAATTAGTTTTTCTTAACTTTAAGCCATACTTTAACATAATTTAACAAGTGTTCCTGTAAATGCCGACATATTTGTTTTTCAATGTGTATCTAGACACATTCATTATTTGTCTCAGCCTATAGATGACAACATATTCAGAAACAGAATCCACACATTTCTACCCATTTATTCAATGTTTATTGACATTCAGAAAAATGATCCACCAATAAAATCCAATGTTAAATTAAGCCACTCAAGGATACCATTGGCTTTATCTGCATGGATATATATTTTGTTAATGGTGAACATTTGTATCCGAATATAACGTACAAACGTATTTTATGAACAGGTGCGGTCAAATCTCGCCTGACGTCCACCCTTCTGTAATGACCAATCTGCAGTAACGACCACCCTGCTATAACAACCACCCTGCTATAACGACCACCCTGCTATAACGACCATCCTGCTGTAACGACCATCCTGCTGTAACGACCTCCCTGCAGTAACGAACACCCTGCTGTAACGAACACCCTGCTGTAACGAACACCCTGCTATAACGACCACCCTACTATAACGACCACCCTACTGTAACGACCACCCTACTGTAACGACCACCCTGCTATAACGACCACCCTGCTGTAACGACCACCCTGCTGTAACGACCATCCTGCTGTAACGACCTCCCTGCAGTAACGACCACCCTACTGTAACGACCTCCCTGCAGTAACGACCACCCTACTGTAACGACCTCCCTGCTATAACGACCTCCCTGCTGTAACAACCACCCTGCTGTAACGACCACCCTGCTATAAGGACCACCCTGCTGTAACGAAAACCCTGCTGTAACGACCACCCTACTATAACGACCACCCTGCTGTAACGACCACCCTGCTATAACGACCACCCTACTATAACGACCACCCTACTGTAACGACCACCCTACTGTAACGACCACCCTGCTATAACGACCACCCTGCTTTAACGACCACCCTGCTGTAACGACCACCCTGCTGTAACAACCATCCTGCTGTAACGACCACCCTACTGTAACGACCACCCTGCTATAACGACCACCCTGCTGTAACGACCACCCTACTGTAACGACCACCCTGCTATAACGACCACCCTGCTGTAACGACCACCCTGCTGTAACGACCATCCTGCTGTAACGACCTCCCTGCAGTAACGACCACCCTACTGTAACGACCTCCCTGCTATAACGACCTCCCTGCTGTAACAACCATCCTGCTGTAACGACCACCCTGCTATAAGGACCACCCTACTGTAACGACCACCCTACTGTAACGACCACCCTGCTATAACGACCACCCTGCTGTAACGACCACCCTGCTGTAACGACCATCCTGCTGTAACGACCTCCCTGCAGTAACGACCACCCTACTGTAACGATCTCCCTGCTATAACGACCTCACTGCTGTAACAACCATCCTGCTATAACGACCACCCTACTGTAACGACCACCCTACTGTAACGACCACCCTACTGTAACGACCACCCTGCTGTAACGACCACCCTGCTGTAACGACCATGCTGCTGTAACGACCTCCCTGCAGTAACGACCACCCTACTGTAACGACCTCCCTGCAGTAACGACCACCCTACTGTAACGACCTCCCTGCTATAACGACCTCCCTGCTGTAACAACCATCCTGCTGTAACGACCACCCTGCTATAAGGACCACCCTGCTGTAACGAAAACCCTGCTGTAACGACCACCCTACTATAACGACCACCCTGCTGTAACGACCACCCTGCTATAACGACCACCCTACTATAACGACCACCCTACTGTAACGACCACCCTACTGTAACGACCACCCTGCTATAACGACCACCCTGCTTTAACGACCACCCTGCTGTAACGAACACCCTGCTGTTACGACCATCCTGCTGTAACGACCACCCTACTGTAACGACCACTCTGCTATAACGACCACCCTGCTGTAACGACCACCCTACTGTAACGACCACCCTGCTATAACGACCTACCTGCAGTAACGACCACCCTGCTGTAACGACCACCCTGCTATAACGACCACCCTGCTGTAACGACCACCCTACTATAACGACCATCCTGCTGTAACGACCATCCTGCTGTAACGACCTCCCTGCAGTAACGACCACCCTGCTGTTACGAACACCCTGCTGTAACGACCACCCTACTATAACGACCACCCTACTGTAACGACCACCCTGCTATAACGACCACCCTACTGTAACGACCACCCTGCTATAACGACCATCCTGCTGTGACGACCACCCTGCTGTAACGACCATCCTGCTGTAACGACCATCCTGCTGTAACGACCTCCCTGCAGTAACGACCACCCTACTATAACGACCACCCTACTGTAACGACCACCCTGCTATAACGACCACACTACTGTAACGACCACCCTGCTATAACGACCACCCTACTATAACGACCACCCTGCTATAACGACCATCCTGCTGTGACGACCACCCTGCTGTAACCGCACCCTGCTGTAACGACCGCGACCTAAGACGACTTTTTTGGCCCTGCAGAAATCTTTTCTCTATCATCCTCCCGCAACACGACCAGTCCAACTGCATGTGCCGTCCACACAATGACAGCAGCTAGGAGAGTATACTTCTATTCTTATACAGTATAAAGGTGATGGACTTATGAAAACATTTCCTAATGTCTCTTTTTATGAATGACAACACAACCAGGAGGATTTATATATATATATATATATATCCAACAAGAGTTTCAAAGTGCCTCGTCCCCTTGAAGACTCGAACTTGCATGTACACTGTGTTTTAACGGGCACAAGGTTAAAACTAAGAAACCGGTACATATACTAATACTTTTTTCGTATTTAAATACATAAAACATTAATGTATAAATATTTAAAACACTCTGTTGCTGTTTTTTTTCCATCGATATCACCTTACACCTACCAGATGCAGCAAAATAATTTACTCAGAGCTTGCACTTCTGAATTAATTACCTCTACCCGAAAGAGTATTTTCCCCTTACATGGGACCTTACAATGCGCCCTTACATCGGGCCCTTTCACAGCGTCCTTACACCAGGCCCTTACACAGCATCCTTACGACGGGCCCTTACACAGCGTCTGACACCAGGCCCTTACACAGCGACCCTACAATGTGCCTTAAACTGGGCCCATACACAGCATCCTCACACCGGGCCCTTACACAGCGTATTAACACCGGCCTTTACACAGCTACCTTACACAGGGCCCTCACACAGCGTTCTTACATCGGGTATTTACACAGCGCCATTACACTAGGCCTTGTAAACCTGCCTCTTACATGGTGTCCGTACACCGGGCCCTTACATAGTGCCCTTAGACCGGGCCCTTACACAGCGTCTTACACTGGGCCCTTATACACAGCGTTCTTACACCATGCCTTTATACAGCGTCCTTACACTGAGCCTTCAACCGGGCTTTTACACGGCGTCCTTACACTATGCCTTTACATCGGGCCTTACACCGGGCCCTAACACTGGGCCCTTACACAGCGTCTTATAGGGTACATTGTTTTGTGACCTATATTGATGGACATTTTTATTATTCTCATTGAAACAAGATCAAATGAAATACGTATTCCAAGAATTATATTTCTACCCCAACTCTCACACACAAACGTTATTATAATGAGTTCCTTTAAGTGATCATTCTCCATTTAATTTCAACATTATTATACCTGTTTTGGTGCCGCTGTGCACTGAACACGGTGAGTTAACAAGGTTTCGGTTTACACCCCGTAAGGGATTCATATGTTGTTGTAATTGTTGTTTATTTCACGCCAGGTATTTTCCTTAGAATATATACGGTACCGACAACATATTAGCGACTGTCATATTCAACTGGTTAAGGGACAGGACAGAAAAAAAAGTTTATTCAAGAAAACAAGACCATAGGCAAAATGTTCCAATGTACACATTGTAAATATGTAAAATCAACTAAAACCTTCAATTAAAAGCTACAACTACATTTCAGCTACAACCTTAGCAATAAAAAATAAACTTTTAATAATAATCAAAATAGCCTAAAGTAATAAAATAAATTTAATAAATAAATATACGTGAAAGCACCAAATAAATAAACCAATTAATATGATGAACCCAACAATCAGGGGCGGATCCAGTTTCTAAGAAAACTGGGGTTCAACACCCTGATACAGGTGTACCCGGAGTACGTAGGCCTTAATCATAACTCTTACACACAGAAGTACGGGGAACAAGAACAAGTGTGAGACGAAAAATCCAGCGCACATTTTCGGTATTTAGCGTACATTATTCTATTTCCTGTATTTAAGGTCGAAAAGAGGGAGCGCCTACCTCTGAAGTCTTAGGGAATGAAAAATATTTTTAAAATATGTAGTATATGTTTGGCAGGTCACGTTGTGTCAGCCAAAGTAAACAGCAGTTGATCCTTTGAGCTCTCGCCTTTTTTGACCAATTAAGGCAGGATTTCCTTGCAGAACTTACAGAAACTTCTGCAGACCGTGAGTAGATGTGTTAACAAAAATACCCAACGTTATTCTTCGGGGAAAAAGTCACATATTCACAGAAAAATTTGGTGTTTGATATTAAACATTTTGAGGTGTACTTGAAACTTCCGCCAAAATGTCCACGGAGAACACGATTTCACCTGTGTTACCTGTGTTTGTGAATCAAAGAGACATTGTTCTCAGGGACCAAAGCAGAATTACCCCGTACACAATGTCCATGGCCGTGGCCAGGGCTGTCGATTTAGAGGACATTGAGGGGTGTCAGGTGATTGGTTCTCTATGGCGGATCTATCTGAAAACGGACGAGGCAAGAGTTCACCTACTGTCAAATGGGATTACTTTGGGTAATCAGTCAGTGCCAGTTCATGACAAAAACCCTTTTTCCACGAGAAATCATGATCCCAAGATACAAACTGTAAAAATTACCGTCAAAGACATTCCATTGTCTTACAGTAATGAAGAGATACAAAAAATGTTGGAAAACCTGAATGTCAAACTAACCTGTGACATTCGGTATAGTCATATTAGAGATGACAAAGGCCAGCTTACATCTCTAAAAAATGGGGACAGATACGTCTACGCATTAGCTGAAGGGTTGAAAGAGAACCCCCTCCCACGAAAAGCTAGTTGTGGGGGGCGATCATGTAGGATTTTTCACCAGGGACAGCCAATGCAGCAGCGTCAGGTGCCAGAAGTCGGGTCACTGGTCTCAGGACTGTGAGGAGGAACAAGTCTGCGCTGTGTGTAAAAAAACCGGCCACGCTGCTTGCTCAGATGATTGTGATGAGTATGTAGATCAAAGAGGGAGCATTGATTTAGTGATTGGGACCAAATGTAGCATATCCAATTTTCATTCTGAAGACTTCAACGTTTTTGGACTTGTTTTTAATTCAGTGGAACAGGCTTTCCAGTACACTAAAGCTGTACGTGCAGGTAGACTGGACCTTGCGGGAAAGATTAAAGATGCGGGTACTCCGATGGAAGCTAAACAAATAAGCAGGGACATCGAGGAAGTGCCTGATTGGAATGCTCAGCAGGTTCAGGTTATGACAGAAATACTGCAGAGTAAAAGCAAGCAGAGTGAAACAATGAAAAAACGGTTACTGGAGTCAGGAGATAAGACTTTGGTTTATCCTGTTCCATGGGATATGACTTTAGGATCAGGTCTAAGCTTTGAGCTCACAAAACACACCAGACCAGAGCTATGGCCAGGTCAGAATCATTACGGGAACATCTTGATGTCGATCCGAACCGAGTTGTTCGCTGCTGAAAATGAAGACGATGACATGGAAAATCTTACAGATACAGTCGATGATGAATCAGAGAAGGAGAAGAAAAAGGGGAAGAAAGGAAATAGATCGCAGAGTCGGAGTAGAAAGGGAACATCTTCACAAGGGATGAGTGCTGAAGGAAGCACAACTGCAAGGCCGACGCGAAGCTTGAGAGATTATCTGAAAAAAACAAACACTGCCTAATAAATGTTGAATAGCTATAACATTGTTACCTTTAACGTTAGAGGTATGAATAACTTCATTAGGAGGAAAAAACTATACACTTGGCTAGATAAGCATAATATTTTGATTACCTGTTTACAGGAAACATATTGTGTATCAAAAAATGAGCCTTTTATAAATGCCAGTTGGAAAGGTAAAATATACCATTCTTATTCTTCAAGTTCACATTCTTGTGGTGTAGCAATATTGTTTCATCGGGAGTTCGCTGGAAAAATTATAAGTCTTAAATGTGATAAAGAAGGAAGAATTGTAATGGTAAACTTTGAGTTTGATGGAACATATTTATGTGTAGTCTCTGCTTATGCACCTGTAGAGGAATCTCATAGGATTTCTTTTTTTAAATATCTCTGTAAATTTATTATCGAGAATACCATGAACGAGTATAACCTGATTATTGGTGGAGAAAATGTGACAGGAAAAGCAAATATGCAAGATCTGATAAGAGTGTTTCGACCTTGAAAGAGATTATTTCTGGTTTAACTTTAAAAGATGCTTTATTGGTCAAAACTGAAGATATTGAAGATTATACTTATATCAAAAATGAATATAGCAGTAGACTAGATTATATTTTTTTTAGTAGTACTATGAAAAGTAATTTTATTTCATATGGTTCTAGATACCTGGTCGCAAATAGTCGTGTCCATAGTATTTCGGACCACAAAGCAGTGTTAGTTAAGTTTCAGTTAAACGGAAATAAAAGGGGGCCAAACTATTGGAAACTAAATACACAGTTTCTGAATGATTATGAATATTGTCAAAAAATTGAGAATTTATTAATAAAAGAGAAAAGTAAACTTAATACTGTAACATCGAAAGTGCGATTATGGGAGAAACTTAAGCAGCAAATTAAGAGCATATCCATGCATTATGGTAGAGAAAGGAGCAAACGATATAAATCAAAATTAAAAATATTGGAAGAGAGGAGAAAGTATTTAGAGACACGAGGAGTAGAAAATGCTGAAGAAAAGGAAATTCTTGATAGAAAGATTGATCAAATATATGAAGAAAAGGCTATTGGTTCGCGAATAAGGTCGAGGATTAAATGGTATGATGAGGGAGAGAAAGGCTCAAAATACTTTTTAAGATTAGAATCCGAGACACAATCATTAAATTACATTAGAATTTTAAATAATAATGGAAACACTATTGAAACTGATGATGATATTTTAAAAGAAATTGCAAACTTTTATGGGGACTTGTATAAGGATGACTGTATTTCTGATGAATTATGTAATAACTACTTAAAGGCAAACCCAGTGAAGCGCCACCTATCTCAAGATGAGCAGATTAGTTGTGATGGAGACATTTCGATTGAAGAATGTGAAAGGGTTTTAAAAGAAATAAAAGTAAATAAGAGTCCAGGATTAGACGGAATACCTATAGAATTTTACCGTAAGTTTTGGGGGAAACTTAAATGTTTCTTTATTGAAATGATCACAGAAATTTTTGAAAATGGGAAAATGGGACATTCCATGAAAAAAGCGGTATTAACTTTGATATTTAAAAAGGGGGATAAAAAGTTGTTAAAAAATTATAGACCTATAAGTTTAACAGATACCGACTATAAAATAATAGCATTTGTCTTAGCGAACAGACTCCAGAAAGTGCTGTCAAGTATAATAAGTCAAACGCAGACTGCCTATATCAAAGGCAGGTATATTGGGGCCAATTGTCGATATGTGATGGATGTAATTGAAGTTTGTAGAAAGTATGAAACATCAGATTTAATAATGTGCCTGGATTTTTCCAAGGCTTTTGACAGCCTTAATATTAAATTTATGTTAAAAGCTTTAAAACATTTTAATTTTGGACCCAATTTTATAAGGTGGGTAAAGATTTTATATAATGAACCATGTTTTGTAGTAAAAAATAACGGATGGTTGACTAAAGAGATTGAGATGCGTAAAGGAATCAGGCAGGGCTGTCCGGTCTCAGCAATGCTTTTCCTAATTGCTACTGAATTTCTGGCTTCAGCCATAATGAATGATCAGGATATCAATAAAATAAATGTAGGTGGTGTTGAAATAGTTCCTATAATTCAATATGCTGACGATGCAACACTTATTTTAAAAGACTGTAATTCACTCAATAGGTCCCTTAAGATCATTGACGAATTTTCACAAGTATCGGGATTAAAACTTAATATGAAAAAGACTGAAGCATTGGCATTAGGAAATATAACCATAGATGAAACTTTAAGACATTTAAACTTTCATTCGGAGCCAATTAGGTATTTGGGAATTTACATTGGAAATGACTTGGAAAAGTGTTCAAAATTTCAATGGAAGAAAACGCTGAATGAAATTGACAAACTTCTATATACATGGCGGTCTCGTAATCTTACAATAATAGGAAAAATAACTG
The DNA here is from genome assembly GCA_026874595.1 of Sipunculus nudus. Lineage (NCBI taxonomy): Eukaryota > Metazoa > Annelida > Sipuncula > Golfingiida > Sipunculidae > Sipunculus > Sipunculus nudus. The sequence goes on along the minus strand of CM049315.1, from coordinate 60,153,630 downwards.
TTATAAAATCTATTATTTTGCCAAAATTAATTCTGCCACTAACAATGTTAAAAACGGATAATTTGTTACTAAAAGAGATAACTCGCAAATTGTATAATTTTATATGGTCTGCTAGAGACAGGATTAAGAGGAATACTATTATCGGAAAATATGAAGATGGTGGCTTAAGAATGATCGATTTAGAATCGTTTGTACAGTCACTGAAAGCTAACTGGATTCCTAGATTATTTAATTCATCTTCACCCTTGTTCAATATTGGTAAAAACTGTATAAAACAAATATGTAATGATATTAATATCTTATTGCATGGTAACTTCAACATTAAACAGGTCACTGGGTTGGAGAATATATCAAGATTTTACTCTGATGTAGTTTGCGCATTTGTAAATATTTGTGATCATGAAAAATCAAATTTACTTAATCAGCAAATATGGTTTAACAAGATGTTTCTGAATAGGTGCAAATGTTTAGACTATCAACACTGGATTGATAGTGGTTTTATATATGTTAAAGATTTCATTTCGGAAACAGGAAATTTTGTTTCTGAAGAATTAATTTATAAGCGTCTTAAATGTAAGAGAAACTGGTTATGTGAATATATGGTTATAAAAGGTACGATAAAAATATATGAATCCATCTATAAAAATGACCTTATTGGTGGCCATGTTAAAAAGAACCAGAGAGACTGGTATTTCCAGATAGATGGTCAGATGTATAGCTTATCAGAACTTAAGTGTAAATTATTTTATTCAAAATTAATAAAGCAAAAATTTCAAGAGCCTGTTTCTGCAACATATTGGAAAAGGAAATACAATATGATAGGGTTTGATTTCAAGGCCCTATATAAGAAAAAAATAAAGCATCAACAAATAAGTAGAATATCCGAATTTAATTACCGATTAATACATAATTTGATTCTAACAAACAGTATGTTAAGTAGAAATGATAGAACCATTTCACCTCTCTGTTCACTTTGTAAGCTAGAGGAAGATATCGAACATTACTTATATAGTTGTAGGGCTACTAAATTTCTGTGGAATACATTTGAAAAAAAATTTGAATGTAGACTTGAATGGAGATTGATTTTGTTTGGATATCAATATGGGAATGACTACACAGATTTTATAGAAATGAATATGTCTTTCTTGGCATGTGCTCTATACAAATACAAAACAAGATGTAAAATCAAAGGAGAAAAATACTGTGAACGGTTGCTGAGGAACTTTGTAGTGTTTGAACTTGAATGTTTACAAGAAACTAAGTATGTTAGAAAAAGTAATTATATCGAGAAATTAAAGTATTTCATTACAGCCATAAAAAGTTAGGAAGGAATTAGGTTTTTTTGTCTATCTCTACCTGCCGGAGATTTAAAAACTGGAGAATATAGTGATGTCACCAAAAACTTAATGTCTATTAACAAACCACCCTGCTTACCCTGATCATGTGGTAACCCTGATGGGAGTCTTTGTAAAATCACGATCATATGTATGAGTACTCTGATGCTGAGGATTACTGATACATATTGCCATATGTTTTTGAAATAAATGGTGTTTTGAGAAAAAAAAAAAAAAAAAGTACAGTAAGACTGATGTATTTAAACATCCCAAGATATAACACATTTCATTGTAAAAAAAAAAAATAATAATAATAATACTCTGGAGTCTGGTCATGGCAAAACCTGCTGAACCCACTTTTGCAGTCATCTTTAGTCTTGCAACACATTGAGTAAGAAAAAAAAAATATGTTTGGCAGGTTAATTTCCTTAAAATTAATTACACCTATGTCTGATTATGTCATCATTCTGACTTTATGGCAGATATTTGCCAGACTGAATGAGGTAACACATGGTCACAGGTATACGATATTTGCAACAATCGTATTCAACAAATAGGATTTTGATCATACATTTAAAGTCTATGTGCCATCTTGAATTTATCTTACACGGATTTTACTTTATACTCAACAAAATAATACGTAACATCAGTCTCCTATTGTCCAGTTTTTTGTCGATGTAACCCATCAAGGCTAGTATCAAGTGATCAACCCCATTTTGTATCCACAGCATGAGCACACCACTTCACACTGGAAGGTAACCCCACCTGGCGGTCAGCGTGGTAAATAGTTTGTTGATCTTCACCACATGATTATTATTATTGCCATCACATATTTCACAGGGTAAAATGACGTACAACCCAAACTGTCCTCTAATGAACAACAAAGTGTCGGCAGCTTAAAGTAGTCAATATAACTCTGTCTATTGCGACAATGCTAGCACTAGCCCATAAGAATGAACTCCTCAATTGCTTTTTTTCAGTGACTGACGCATTGTGGAGTCCATAGATTGCACCTGCAGTTAACTGTGATTATAACACTCCATACACAACTGTGAGATTTAACATATACCCATTGATTAATGTTCATTACATATATATGTATTGTATATTTGACCACTAGAAAACATTACTGTTCTCTTCTCAGCCCTATTTTGCACCAAGGAAGTTAAAATATGAACATAATAGTACACAGGCCTAAAGCCTCATACAGGACTGCCACCAAATGCAAGATGTCTGCCAGGGCTGTTAATGCTTCAATTCTCTCTGGACAAATACTATCAGTTGTTGATGTTACAGGTGCTCCATGCTTTCCAGAATGGTTATTTTTTATTACAGGCCTTTTGAAATACAACATTATGTGAACATTGGTTTGCTAAAACCATAGGAAATATTTTTATTTAATTTTCTTTCTAAGAGTAACAGATCGTATCGTGCTATAACCCCAGTTAGCCCTTTGGTGGGCCGGCGACGCAACAGAAACCTGACGTCGGCGGCTATGCTAGCACCAGAGTTGGACAATCAATCTTTAAGCAGTGTCTGATATGACTGAGCAGTTCCACTCTACCACATCAGTCTCTGTCACTATCAGTGCTCAGTCATTACAAAAGATAATAGCCTCATACTGATTAACATTATAAATTGTTATACATATTCTGATTATGTTTACTACATATATTAGATGATGTATCCTTTTAAAAATTTATGATCACACCAGTCATGCTGGGATCTATTTTAAATTGTCTGATTAAAAAATGCATGCTTGTTAACTTGCGTGTATCTCTCATTGACGGCTCGTACGGAGAGGAACAAAAAGCCTTTAAATGCTATACATGTATTACTAATTTGTCAAATTTATTATATAAATGATACACATGTATAACGTATAGCGTACAAAAAATTCCTTGTGCAGATTTTTTCTTAAATGTAAATATATCATTTGTCTCTACTTTTCAGTAAACTTGCCAAAGTTACCGTCACTCAGAAGTGCTTCAGCTCTCGAGTGTAGCTGAACATCTTAAGTTATGTTCAAATTAAATTTCTCATAGCTGCATGTATAAAATCTGCTCAAATACAGCCACAATGGATTCAATAGAATGTAGCAGCCATCTCAATTACGCTGACCGTATGAAGCTTGACCGGGGGGGGGGGTTGGATGGTATCACACAGCGACCAATCTGAGGTTTATTTCCTGTGTGTTGTTATGAAGGCCGTTTTTGCTTACCAGAGGCGATTCATGTAAGCCGGTACTCAGTGTAAATACTGACGCATGCAAAATCAATCCAGGGTTCTGGTATAATGGTACAGGAAACGCCTGGGGCACGTCGGAACACTGATTCGTCCATATACCTATTGATAAACATACTACCAACATGCACGCGACACGCGTCGAAATATTAGCAGTGTGTGTGTGTGCGTGAGGGTGTGTACGTGTTTGTAGAGAGAGAGAGGGCGGTGCGTGTATAAAGCGGATTTTATACCTCCCTTACATCCTATATAATATTTACATCGTGATAGTTCTGTTATATAACATTTCAAGTAGTGACTGGCCCCGGTGAGTTAATTAATACATGAGCCCCAACCACCCCATCTCCCCCAGAGCACGGGTAATTATTATTACACTTGGCAGTAGGTTTTACGTGTGTTTACATTTTCCAGGCCAATGATCAAAAGACGATGTGATTACAATAAGAATGAAAACTGATTGTTCAGTAGCTATTTAGTGTCTGAGTGTAAAGGTCGTGATTCCTGGAAAAGGTCACTGGAAAACATGCTTAGTTTGAACAGTGAATTCACAATCAATGCATTTTATATTTATTATAATTATATATATATATATATATATATATATATATATATATATATATATATATATATATATATATATAAACGGTGTGCGGACACGAGTACGCGATATTATTTAGTATCCTCTGCAGTTGCATTATATTCTGCATATATATAACAATGAGCCGATTTTACAGGTGTGTGGTTTTTTTGTGGTTTTTTTTTTTGTTTTTATTTACAGACAGTGCTTTTTGTCCCTCCATGTGGCAATATGGTGCATGACTCACGTGTGCATTTTAACGTGGATGGCACGATTCAGCTGAAGTAAAACATCATAAAAGGATTACGGTGTCATTTTATAGTGGCGGGACGCTGATATAATATAACAAACAAAATAGGCCTACCAGGTTGATAGGACATAAAACCCGACTAAATATCAAAGGAAATAACGTACCCGAACGGATAAACAAAAGTTTGCCCGCCAATGATTTTGAATAAATGAGAATAAAGATAATATATATAAATATATAAACCGACAAAACATGCATCCATATTGCAAATATCCTGTGATTTCAGTAAATGGTTTTACGTCAATGCACATGCAGACAAGATCGATGCATATCAACAAGGGGTGTTAAAGGCACATTAAGTTATGAAATTGGAAACGGAGTGAGTTCTTGAGAAATTATTGTAATTCGATACGAATTTTCATTTTCTAGGTCTCAAGTTGTGTTTTCATGGCGGGTATACTGGTATGCGTATACGCGTGAAAATCGACAGGGGGGGGGGGGGGGTTCGCACATGGGGCTGTGATCTGCACTAAGTCAGGGGTAAACCGACGTCACATCTGACTTACAGGGGAGTTCCTCATGCAACATCACGCATACTCGCGCACCAGGAAACGTGGCTGAATATCTAAAAAAAAGAAGAAAAATTATGATTTGTGCATTGCTAAAGGACGGACTGAAGAACCAAGGAGAAAATATAGATGGGATGAGTTAAGCGTGGCTGAACGTCCGCCTAACCAAGAAAGAGCAACTTGCTGTTTTAAATAGACGAGTTGTTATGACCACTGTCCCCTTCCCACCCAATGTGCATGTCGTCGGGTCAAGTTTAAAATGCGTTGGCAGGTCGTGCAGGCGGCCAGATCAGTGTGCATTGGCCCTCCCCAGGTGTCATGACCCTGACTACCATGCACCGACTGGTGTCACGTGAGAAGTTGCGCAATTTTCCGATATGACCCATCCTAAGAAGGGTTGACCCAATAACCGATCGGATGTCTGATCGCCCATCTTAAGTTGGGTCAGACCCAATATTCCGATCTTGATCTACCGATAGCACAGCATGCGTTATATGACGTTACGGAGTAAACACGCAGGCAATTAATTGACTATTACCCAATATATAATATAATATAATATAATATAATATAATATAATATAATATAATATAATATAATATAATATAATATAATATAATATAATAATATATAATAATATATAATATATAATATATAATATAATATAATATAATATAATATAATATAATATAATATAATATAATATAATATAATATAATATAATATATAAAACCTAAAGATATTGTACAAAATGTAAATATAAGGAAAATAAGGGTATATTTTTCTTGGGAACTCTTTTTTTCAAAAATCCGTGCGGGTTGGCGATGTATATAAACTTTTCATTTTAGGCTTTTGATAAAGATTTCATATGATCCATGGTATATTTAAGTGAATTTTAGTACTGCACAATGACAAAATATGTATGGAATTGTTATAGAACTATTGTTACTGATTACAAGTATTTGTAAACTTATACCAAATCCAACGGTATAGTGTATGTATTTATTTATTCATACTCATAGGGTATAATCGTGTTTATTTTTAGTTCGTGACGGTAAGATTACTTTAAAATATTTGAAAATGCACAAATCCAGTATTTAAATTGCGGTTTGCGGATAAGGAGTATGAACACTCACACACACACATATATGTATATAAACTATAAGCATGCAGATAAAACGAATAAATGGTATTGTCAAAAGCTCTCTACAAAGCGATTATATGCGGACTACATATTTACGCATATATGTATATGCGGACTATATGCAGTATATTACATTGAAAACAACCTGAAATTCACTAAATTAGAGTCGCCATCTGACCACAAGATTAAAACAATGCACCTCATTTACCCAAATATTCCTGTCAGCAAACTGTTATCACAGACTTTATCACGTCACTGCACAGTAATATGACTGACTGACAGAAAGTGAAGTCGGGGCTGGAGCAAGTCACACAGGTCTCCGGAAAACCCGGCCCGCACTGGCTCCCTCAGCAACGACAAAATTTGACAGATTTAGTTGGTATACAGTTAGATATTTAAGACGAAAATAGAAGATACTGATAGAGTTGAATATCGTAGTGACAGAGGTGGAGGAAGCCGGAGAACCCGGAGAGAACCACCGACCTATGACGGGCAACTACAACCCACTCTCATGGCAGCACCTGGGATCGAACCTGGATCGCAATCGGACTTCAGCTTAGCTGTCAAAGCCCCTAACTGTAATCTGGCCGATCATAAATTAATACTAAGACTCTATTTTCTAATTAAATAATGTCTTGATCGGTTTGAAATTTGCAATACGAATTGAGCTTGGATAACTTTCTATTTTTTTAAATAGTGGCACCAACTGTAATTTTTTATCATTTTTACGCAAGTTAAAGGTTGATAAATAATATAGTCATGTGGTCCGGACTTTGAAAATGGTATATATATATATATATATATATATATATATATATATATATATATATATATATACTGCCACGGATACGGAATTTAAAATCATTTAATTTAAAGCTCGAGCGATTTCCATATAGTATAATATAATAAAATATTAATTATATATAGATACTTGACATGCAGCTCGAGACCATGCATCTGCACATGGCCGGGGCTCTCTGGGAAAGTGACGTCATTGTATAGAACATTCTGTTTTATCATCATTTATTATATTTATACCACTTCGTATCAATACGACTGATATATATATATATATATATATATATATATATATATATATATATATATATATATATAGTTTGTCAAACCTATTTTCAGGTCATGCACACGACGTTTCAACCAAATCAGATAAACTAGGTAAAAAAATAGGAATATCAAAAGTTAAATTTTTAATCAGTCCATTCTGAATTGTTAAAAATCATACAATATAGTTAGTGGATTGTCTGGAAAATTGGCTCTATTTGTTTATCTTGGATAACGGTAGCTTTGATCTGCTGTTTGCGTCTATATATATATATATAGTGGCGTCATTTTAGGTCAGTCATGCAGGAGTTTTATTTTAAGCCTGACATCTGTTTATCACGTGCTAGAGTTAAGCTCTCAATTTATATATGTTTTTCTTTGGATCATAAAACTGAGATACAGTACGTGTTTTACACCATCTGTTGTTCAGTCACCATGCATGCGTGTATGGCAAGTTTGAACAAACTCAGGCTAACTATATATAGTTCTTGAAGAGAAAACTAACAAACGTGAACCTTCACTGTAATAGGTCCACCTGACAACAAAATTCTCAAAGTTACACAGTTAACTGTTGACTTTCCTTGCGTTTCGTCTTGTATTTTTTTTTTTTTTGCTATATACAGACCAAATTAACACAAGAGCACTACAAGGGCGCATAATACGCCCGCCGTATGTCTTAATTGGAACCTCTGACCTCGTTAAATATGCGTGCTTGGGTTTTGCAGATAATTGAATTCAGATGAGAAACTTTTTGAGTAAATCTTTATAATGAATTTCATATATCCATCAGATATTTGGAAAGTCATCACGGCGCAACCAATTTGCATGGTGACCTCTGACCTCATTAAATATGCATGGATTATGCCGGGAATGGAACTTAGGCGAGATAATTTATTGGTTAATATTTCATCAAATTCGTGATATTCCTGGTAAGTTATCGACAACACAAAGTAGCCTGTAAACTCTGACCTCATCCGATATGCTCAGATTTAAAATTTGCCTATAATCGAACTCGGGGAGATAATCCATTGGTATGTAGTGAATTTCGTGAAAGTATATCAAAGCTCTGGTTATAAATAAGCGCGGCTACACTTAAAGTTATAGGATGGACGGACGGACGGACATTGGGTGTACCATAATACATTCCATCTAAGACGGGCGTGTTATAAGGCAAACCAAAATATATTTATGTATATAATTAACTTCGTTTATGTCTTGCGGGTATATAGGTGGTTTTCCACAAGTGCATAGTCTGTATTCGTAGTCCGCATGCGTAGTTCGTATACCCGCAAAGTCCGTTTTCTATATACGTATATGCGTATAATCGGTTCTCATGTGCTCGCGATACCTGAAGATTTTCTCATTTTGCAAGCCATTTCTCCACATATTTGTGGTACGTATTTATTTATTAGCAACAAAAGCTTGTTTGATTCCAGCATAATAATATTAATAGTATATAAAATGATCTGGGTAATATTTCATACGAGGAACTGGTGTTTAACACCTCAAAAAATTTAGAAAATACTTTGACGTTGATAAAAAAGGAAAAAACAGTTTAACCAGATGCTATAGTTTACGACAGATTGATGTCAGAAACGCCGTTTTTATTACCAGCTGAAAATAGGAATGTTCATATAACACGGTCTGAAAAGAAAAACCTCATAACTAAACCTTAAACTGACTGGGTGATGCATGCGTATGCGTATATAGTGCGCAGAAATCGCTCTCGGCGTGCGGATAAGGACAATTCGCATATATACGGACTGCGCCTATGGTTAAATTGAAAATATTCAATTAAAAACTCTACAAAGCGATTTTTGCGGAATACACATTTACGATCTTTGACAACGCACTTATGGACAAACACCTTATAATGAATTTTTAATATGCATTCTGAGGAATGCAGGCCTCCACCCTGTGGGCGGCCCTTATTAGGTGAGGAACTCCGCCACCCGTTGTTTCATTCACTCGTTGGTCCCTATATTCCCCGCTTCATTGGTGCATAAGTTCCCAATCAGGTGTTTGAATTCACTAATTCGCAAATATACCCTAGGTTCTGGCGGACATACGTGACATATTTGTGAATATTCCTGGAATTCCTTCCTGGATCCGGATCATGAGCCGTACCCACACCATAATCTAATCGATTCTTCATTTGTCCATTCCCAAGATGCCCTGAAAATTTCATGAGATTCCGTTCATGACTGCGTGAGTTATGTTGTTAACAAACACGTGCACACACAAACGGAATGTATACGCATACCCACCAGGCGGAGGCATTAAATGCGTGCATGGCCGTCCATCGGCGTGATGTGATGCCTTGATTACTCTCCACATCATTTGGATGGTTGCTGATCGAATTACATATACATAACCTATAGTATATAAAGGTTATTGTTGGGGGAGAGGCAGTGTAGTTTCAGATGGGGGGTTTAGCTAGACTCTGAATAAAATAAAATCTGTACAAACACCACACGTATCCTCACACTTGGTTCATTTAGCAATAATCCGTTGTACAAAGCCCCGGCATTAATGCAAGCCCGTCGGCGGGTGGGCGTGGACTTGTTCGTATACGGAGATCAAAGCGGGCACATGGCTCATGCACGTGCGGACTTCCCTGCGCGTGGCAGGATTCAGTTTCAAAACCCAATAGCTAGACCCTAGCCCGATGACGCGCCGTAAAACCTTTTCTTACATCACAGGCGCTTGTATTGCTATTAGTGTAGAGTTCGGTTATATTTGTTACTTTACTAGGTCATTTGCTCATAAATATTAAATATTAGACATTTTCCTAGCTTTTTCACACTTTATGGTCCTTCTCTTTATTATTTACTGAATATTGCCAAATGTTTAGTAAATAATAAGCAGATGGACCATATAGTGTGAAAAACGCTAGGGAAATGTCAGATAAGTAATTTTTATGATCAAATGGCCCAGAAAAGTAACAATATTAACCGAAATCGATATACTATATAATTGCAATTCTAGCGCCTGCAGTGCTTATATCTGTCAATCAAGACAGGGTTATATGTAAAGTTTTCATACAGTTCCAATGGAATCCAGCTGGTCGTGCATGTGTTTATAATATAATCACACGAGCATTATCTATATTAGGGTTACCACATTTTCATGCAGTTGGTTTAATTTTTCGACGACTGTTATTTCTATACAGCTAAGATGCATTCTGTTTCAGTGAACTAAACTGTGGTACGTGTTCATTCAGCCAATTTAAAGAGGAAAATAACCTTGTGATTAGCGGGAAAAGGAAATTTCATTACTTTTTGAAAATTTCAAATAATCATGACTTTTTAAGATTTGAAAATTAAACTAAAAAAAAAAAACATGACTTTTAGGGTATAAGTGTAGATTTAGGACTCTGCACTTCCATATGTGAGCGAAAACATTTAGACCAACATGCACCCTGGAAGATATTTATCTAAATAAATAAATTAAAAATAAATATATATATATATATATATATATATATATATAAATATATTATGTCGTATACAGGTATTTTTACTTCATGTACTACAGATATGTTATATATAGGTCATATTATGCTTCGATGCATGTTAGCAGACTAACCATCCATGGGCACTTAGGACAGGAAATGGAATTGCATAAGGCACGGCCAGTAATTATGCCGGTGTTAGTCATTTGTGGAGTGAATTGTTCATTTATGTTTAATGAAGCGAAAATCTGCTCTACCTCTGACGTGAAAATAAAATATTTTAATGTACGTGAAAAACGTGTTTATCTTTCATTCATGATTTAATGCATAATATATTTTATTATAAACCACATATATGACCAGAACTAAACACTGATTTTTTTCTAATAGAAGACATTAAAGCATTTTATAGTTAATATATTTAAAAATCTAATATATATATATATATATATATATATATATATATATATATATATTCCATAAGTAATTATTAAGAATGTTGCATGTTTATATGTATTCCTCAGGGATTATTCTTACCTTTTATTAGTGTCTTAATTCTGCCCCTCCCCCTGTAAATGTTTGTTTTTAGGGGGGGCATGAAATTCCAATCTTTAGTACTCCATTGCCCTCCCTCGCCGATATACAATAGTCAAAAAAAGAGAAAAGACCAAACATTTTAAGAAAGATAGAATAATTATTGTTTATATCTGTATAATATATGAATATTCATTCACAACAAATAAATATATCAGTATATGATCTGTATGTCACTGCATGATAAAATTAAAACGGGAGAGACGTTATTATACAATTTTTGTCAGTTTGACCTTATGCCAGGGGAATCATTATATTTTGGAGTTTCTGCAACAGATGCAACAGATGTCACATGATCAATTTATATTTAATTAAGATATGACAAATCGTATACATGCACTTATACCCACCAGCTTGAATTAAATCCCTATATAAATATAATTTACATGAAATTAAGCGAGCTCGTGTGAATGTATAAGATTCAGAGAGACATTTAAAGGCGTGACCCGTGTTAGCTCGCCCTGGACACTTGGCCACAAGCAGCATGTCCTCAGACGAACAGTTTAACGTGTCAACATAGTGCCGTAATCAGCTGATTAATTCGGGTTCACATTTCTCTCGCGTCTCTTAACACTTCTCTCCGTGACAGTCTTGTTTTATGAATGAAAAGACCACCATATGCCAGGCGACCTGCATGAACGTCCATTGATTAATCAGCCTCCTTTCAAGCGTGACCACCATGCAGATGGCTGAAACTTCTGAAAAAGCGGTTGAGTCACAATTCTGACACACACACATACACACACACACTTTTACATATAAGCAATTAAGGTTAAAATTTCGCGATTTTAACTTTTTCATTTTTTTTCGCGAGGGTTCCATTTTCGAGATCTAAACATAAGATAATCTACATTATTATATGAATTAATTATATTAAATAATATGAGCTGCAAATTCGTAACGATTGGTCAAGGATCCAGGGCGTCATCGAATAGAATAAAATTTTACCCTTCATTATTGGTAGATAAAGTGAAAGATTTGACATCATTTACAACAGCAATCTTTTTTCCTTTCAACTTCATTTCAGCGATGGTGCCTCTTATTCACGAAGTTTTAATTTTCGTTATAATTTCCGTTTTGCGAATATCGCGAATATGAGACCTTCGCGAACAAAAATATATATGTATTGCCCGAGGTACAATATATTAGGCATACTAGGGATCCCTCAAGATGGTCATCTATACTTTGCTTAACATATCATGACATTGTAATTTGTTCAACCGATTTAAATGAATGTGACAGGGGCCACGCGGGCCTTGGGGCTGCGAAATAAAATAGGAATTGTTTAGCGTGCGCATTTTTTGTTGACGTGAGGCAGCATGTCGGAAAACATTTTCTTATTTGATGATTAGACCTAAACTTTGGATAAACTTTTCTTTTTTTTTTGGCAAAAGGTGGACAGGACAGACTATTTTTAACAATAAACTATTTGTTCCTTTTTTCAACTTCTCTTAAACCTGTTTCCTGTGCTCTCTTGGTCTTTTCCCTTTTTTATTTTCTGGTGCACTAACTGATTAGCATTAATCTTAACCATTTTGCCGTCTTCCCGACTTTTCTTGGCTGAGCCCACCACCCTGCTTTGGCTCAGGCCCCATCTTAAATATGTTTAATCCCTTCTACTACCAAGCCGCAGCCGGTTCCCTTTATCCATAATTTACGCTAATACATAACAATGAGAGAAATATCAGATCACTGCTATCATAAATGATTTTATAAACTTTAGTTTTCTGTAGGGGTGGGGACGCTATTGACTTCGCGCAATATAACCTGTTCCTTTCACCGAACTTAACAGTTGTCTCTGTTCTAATTTGTTTGCAGTTAACATTCCCGGATTTGCCTTTTGCAGTTGGTTTGTGTATGACTTTACAAAAACAATTCACAACAGCTGATCTTTTCTGGTGTCACACAAGCGATCCTCTGTCAATGGTAATGCGCTCTTGTCCACAAATTAGGGCGCACTAGCGCGTAACATGAACAAGAGAACGGAAAAGTCATCAGGTTGGTTGACAGGAGCTCAGGCCAGGGTGCACGCTTCTGCTAATTTGGAAATGAGGGCGGGCCATTGTTGCCTACTTGAGAACTACTCCACGGCGACATGAGCTGGTCCTGACAGACCGGTTGTTAAACCACTTGAAATGTCCTGCAAACAACGCAAATGTCATCTCTTGTCCCGCAATAACTTCCTTTTGAATTCATGTTGCGCCTAGCTATATATATATATACTTATGAAAAATAAAAAAAACACGATGATTTTAACAATAATAGATAGACCTAGTGTATATATATATATATATATATATATATATATATATATATATATATATATAATAGGCTATTATATGATGTATAATTATAAATATTTTTATTTTACCACATGCCATCTTATATAATTGAGGCCTGCACTCCCGATGGTAGGTACAATATGCCAGAACGCAATATCTATAACTCATGGGAGACCAAGCTAGAATGGCCAAATATTTGACCGCTCAGACTGTAAAAGTGACATAGGCCCTATACTGAACTTTGTTCAATGAGCAATTATATGCAGATGGTATATAGGCTATATGCCCCCCCCCCCCCCAACATACAATTGCAAAGTTCACTTTAACACCTGTAAATGATGACAAACGCCCAAAACAATTTATTTTGTTAATTTGAAATTTCCAGATACCAGGCCTACTAACATACTGTATTATGTCCGACCTAAACAAGTCCTTGGCAAGATCGAGCTCTCCAACCCTTAAACCCTCATTTATAAATGGGCACGTTGCTATTACTAAGTTAATACCGGCTGTAGGCCCTTGTTTCTATATATAGCATTGGCAGCCAACACCTTGATCCAACCACGCATTCTCATATCATGTTATAACTTGTATATATTTGTGAACCGCCTGTCATACAATTGTAAACAAGCTCCAGACCAAATGCAGGTGGGCGGGGCACTCTCGTTTGATATGCAATTCTTGTCTTGAACCCTTGTAGTTCTTTTCACATCGCTTACACGTATTCGGCTTGTTCACACAGTGATCGTAACATGTTTAGCCCTTATTATTGCAGTGCGGTCCTTTCTCTTTAAAACCTTCTATTATAAATAGAATTAATCCGTCTGTTTGCGACGCGCGCGCCCGGTGGTTGCTGCAAGTCACTACACGTGTTTCATGTTTACAAGACAGTTGATCTAAATATGCAATCAGGTCAATCAATTTCACGGGTTTAGCCGAGCTACTATTTCTTCGCTTTAATTGTAAAATTTATCAAAATTCACATGATAAAGTATTGAATTTTTCATATTCGGAAAGTAAGAAGAATACAACTTGGAAAATCACAGTGTAAATCTCATTTTTATTTAGTTCGCCGGAAGCGGACCGGACTTCAAAATCTCCCGCAATATATGGGAACGAGGTCAGTCGAGGCAGTTGCATCGTGACTCGGGAGCCAGCTGCACGCTGATTGGCCACTTGGTTAGCTCGCGGGGAATTTAACGATCTCAGCTGCTACTGACCTGTAGCCGCTCGTTGTAAGTTCTCTGCAGCTAACAAGTCCAAAATTTGAGCTTTCTCGGCCAATTCTTTACTTTAAAGGGCTTGAAGCTGCTTCAACCGAAGTTGGTCGAGCCAGTAAGCGTGTGAACTGTGCAATTTTGATGCAATTCAACCTGTAGCATCCAGGAAAACCTCTGCTTGAACCTCGGACAGTGCATAGCTTGAGTCTGGGATCCGTTGCAACATGTCGACCCTCTTTGGAAACACCGCTACCTCCGGCTTCATAATCCACCAAGACGGTGCAGAGAACTCTTCACACCCTGCATTAAGGAAAACTAAAGGTGGAGATATGCAGGGCAAACCACCAGCAACCAAGAGAGCCGCCCTCGGGGTTATAACCAACCAAACAAGAATCCAACCTTCAAGAGCAGCCAAACCGAAGGTAAGTCGTGCATTTTTGCAGGTTAAACTTTCAAAAAGTAAAGTCTTCTCTTAATATATTTTAAAATCTCTGATTAAATTAAGGTCAGGACAACATATGCTTATACATTTTAAGCGCTTCTGTAATTATTTAAAATTATTTTGGATTGTTTTCTATGTTGCAGGGCCTTTCAACAGAGGGCCAAGTTGGTTTTGTAAACAATGCACCATGTCAAAGCAAAAAGTCTGCGTTCAGTGTCCCCACCTCATCCCTGCAGACCCAAGGTTTCAGTATTCATGTTGATGATCAAGTCATTCCTACACAGTCATTCCCCTCAGAAGTCCATATGGTCTGTGCTGAGCAGACGACAGTCTTGCCAAATGCCAGGACAAGAGAGCCAGAACCTATCATAATAGAAGACACTCCCATTGCTGGTATGTATAAATGGTGTATTTATGAAGTTAAATAAAACAATGACCGAAAATTCGGGTGCAGTTAAAGTCTCAAATGGGACACTTTACATTGAAAGAAACTGTCAGAACAAAACGATTTGATGGGCTTGACAAATTATTAATATAAAATTAAGAACGAAACATGAAATAAGGCTTAAAAAGCTACAAACTGTGGTAGAAAACCCCCTTTTTATATTGCTACCGCTAGAGGTCTCAGATATTCTATAGTTGTACATATAATTGAAAGGGGGGGGGGGGGTTCCGTAATTGGTAAACTCTGGGTTACCAGAATTACCCTGGATTGCGAGCACATTTGACCTGAATGTATTGACACAGCACTTGCATGTGTCAACAAGGTGCATGTCAACAAGGCCCGTCTGAAATGGCCGTTATTGGTTACCGTTTGCTCCGGGAGCAGTGGAATAGTTTGGATCCTTGTCATTTCCTATGTTGTAAGGTACTTTTGCAGAATGTCCTTTTTAATCTGGTCTTTTTGCTTAACTTTTGTTCACATTTAAAATAAACATATGGTAGGCAAATAATTATTTTGAAACATTTTGCTGATGTGTTACCACAATGTTTCATAAGCTTGATGAGTCTTTTAATCTCTTATAAAAGGTTTTTGTTGGTTAGTTATATTTTAACCTTCCGGGGATTCATTTGCAAATGCATTTGTAAAGCCATGCATTTTGAATATTTTCTTTGCATTTGCATGTGACGTTAAATAACTTTGCATGTGCTACACAATCCATGTCAGTGTTTAGTTAGTTGTATTAATTTAATTGCTTTAGGAGCCCTTCATTTTTTCATGTTTGTGATAAAAAATTCAAAGGCTCTCCCAGGCCATATTGCTAGTGTCAGATTAAATGGTTTGTACTTGATTATTTTTCAGAATCTCCCATGGTGTTAGATATTTCATCATGTCACTCATCAGATACACTAGACACGGAGGAAGAGCGTATGAACAAGATCCTGACAGTTCCTGAATACTCTGCAGAAATCTATAGATACCTAAGAGAATGTGAGGTATGCAATTACTGTTGTAGTTGTACATTTGAGTTTACTATATAAAGCTTTTCTTGTCATAATACTTTAAAAAAAAGTTTTTTTTTTTTATTTACTCGCAAAAGGACTGGAGCCTTTCAAGACTTTGGTCTTAGCTTAAGGTGTAATTATTTAAAATTATTCTAATTGGTTGAATGTAAAGATGGTTGGGGGGGGTTAGAAATAAGGCACCCAGAAAGTCCTAAATAAACCTGAAATTTTTATAAAATGAGCATACTTCATAAATGAGTTTAGTATTTAAAATGATTAGACAGATAGCTGTTGGTTTCCATAGGAGCAATAAAATTAAATGCAAGACCATGTTTAAGTTATACGATGGTAGATGGTCTAACAGCTTTACAAGGTGTATGTAACCTATGTATGTAAATTTACGGACATTTATTTTGTAGTTGCGGCATCAACCCAAGCCTCATTACATGAAGAAGCAGCCTGATATCACAAACAGCATGCGGTGCATCCTCGTCGACTGGCTGGTGGAAGTAGCTGAGGAGTATAAGCTTCACAGGGAAACCCTATGTCTGTCTGTCAACTACATTGATCGCTTCTTGTCTCAGATGTCTGTTCTACGAGGGAAGCTACAACTTGTAGGGGCTGCCAGCATGTTCTTGGCTGCGTAAGTTCCTACGTATATAATATGAACCCTATACCCTGGACTAATGCTTCTTTCTGTTAAAATATAAATCACATAGTCATTAACCATATTTTCAATAATTCTGCTTTAAATTTAGGGGGAGGGGGTGCCACAGTGTCTGTTATTTTCCAGCAATGTTTTGTTAAATCTTTGAAAAACTATTTTTTTACAGTATGTAACTAACATCAGATAGTTGCCAGTGTGTATAATATGAGCTGCATAATAGATGGACTGTACCTCAAGTTTTAAAAATAGTAACTATTCGGTATAAGTAGCAGCTTTGAGCACAAGTTGGTAGTGATCATCAGATAAGAACTTTGGCAAAAAGTCAATAATCCTGCATATATTTGTTTACAGGAAGTTTGAAGAGATCTATCCCCCAGATGTTGGGGAGTTTGTGTTCATCACAGATGACACTTACACAAAGAAACAGGTGGGTGACAGTGCTTGTCATTCAGTCCAGCTTCAGCTTATAAGTATCTTGCAGACAGAAGTGTAATTAGGTTTACCCGTAAATTTTAAAAACATTTTATTTCTTCAAGTGATTTTAACCTTCCATCAGGTGTCAAGGTTTTTCAAGTGTTAATTGTGATATTTTACTGTAATAAGTTCATGCCAAGACTTTTTTACTCTAATGGTTGTCTTGAGTACTCTTAAATAGGCCTTTTCCTGAATTGACTTATTCTTCTTGAATTTCAGGTGCTGCGTATGGAGCATTTGATACTGAAGGTGCTGTCTTTTGATGTTGCGGTGCCAACTGTCAACTGTTTCTGTGAAAAGTTCCTCAAAACCATAGAAGCTGATGAGAGAACACAATCCCTAGCTATGGTAAGTGTTGATGGTGTAGAAGGCTACAAGGCGTATCACAAACAAAAATAATCAACACAATAATTCGGTTAGTGCTTTATGAAATCATTTAAATATCTATTAAAAAAACATACCCAGGTTATCACTCTTCTTCATATCTATTCAAACTAAATATTCGGCTATTTTTACTCTCCATTATGTAATTTATTTGTTTAATTAAAGCAAAAACTCCACAAGACTGATGAACAATTACAGAGTAAACCAGAACCAGGATTGCTAGTGAATGAGAAACCTAAATGACACCGGCCAGATTGATAAACAACTTAATTTTGTCTACAGGGCCTTAACAAAAAATTTAATATATTTAATTTTAGTCGAATAGTCTCCAAATGAACTGTTAAACTCGAATAGTCGCCAAATGAACTGTTAAACTAACACAATGCTGAAAACCCATACCACTGCGTCTTCCTGATCAGTCATGAAAACCCATCAAAATATTTTTTTCAAATAGGACCTTGAAAGTTATTATTTAAATCTAAGGAATACTTGGGTGTATAACCTGGTCATCAGGACTTCAGTGGCATTTAAATTGATTCCATATAAATATATATTTGTGTGTGTGAGGAACATGCTTATTCTGTAAATTCATACAGATGGACAGTTTAATTTGTTGATGATCATTTAAAGCAGCAAAGGTGTATTTTTTCTTTGTTTTTTTTTTCAGTACTTGGCAGAGCTGAGCTTAGTAGATGCTGAGACTTACCTGCAGCACATACCCAGTGTAACAGCAGCAGCAGCAGTCTGTCTAGCCAACCACACTTTAGGAAATGAACCATGGGTAGGTGTAGCAGAGCTTTCTATTCAAAAGTACTTCTAAAGCAGCAGTTGCATTCTAATTCCTGTAATCCTTTCATTAGACAGGATTGTATTCCGTGAAGCACCACCATGAGGAGCCATGTGTAATTGAAATGTTTTTTTTTATCATGATTCAGTTGTTTTTACAGAATATTATGCATCAAACCATAAAATCCTTTTAAGTAATAACTGATTTATTTTTTTTAACCATACTTTTTACTTTAAACTTTTAAAACTAAAATTAATACTAGGACAGCATATATGATATTGTTTGTCAAATTATTGATCTGTCTGTAGCACTAAGTTGCATGTTTTCTTATGCAGCCAAGGATATTGGAAGAAACGACTGGTTACAGTACGTCAGACTTTAAGGAATGCCTCCATCATCTCATGAACACCTTCTCTAATGCACCCAGTCACCCCCAGCAAGCGATCAGGGA
Source organism: Sipunculus nudus (assembly GCA_026874595.1). Lineage (NCBI taxonomy): Eukaryota > Metazoa > Annelida > Sipuncula > Golfingiida > Sipunculidae > Sipunculus > Sipunculus nudus. Next base: position 60,134,249 of record CM049315.1, on the reverse strand, counting down.
AAAGTATAAGCAAGCCAAGTAAGTAGGAAGCCTGGTGACCTTCATGTTTAACCTTATTTGCATATTTTCACACCAGCTGTACTTTAATGGTGGCTGTCTTCTGCAACTCTGCCCCTAAAATTGGCCCCCTGCCCGTAACGTGAAGACTCATCATATTTTCTCTCGTGCAGGCTTAGTTTGTCAGCTCTTTCATCTTTTCGAAAGATAAGGGCACATACCTGCAATTGATATAAGGCATGCAGCTTCTGCATGCAGCCCCAAAAAATAAACCTCTGCAAGAGTTAAAGTCCCCATGATGGTCCCATGCAGGAACCCATGTATGGGAAGGGAATTAAGATAGGCCAAAAAAAAGGGAGGGTTCTCAGGCACCATGCGTGTCAATTTTAACCCCCTGCAACAAAAAAAATTTGATTTTTAGTAGAAACTTGCCAATTACGAGCTCCAGCAACTCGGGCATTTCTTTCAAGAAGATGAATACAATTTAGAGATTTGCTTTGTAATGTATACTTTTAACAATTTAGCAAAACAATTGTTACCATGATTTTCCCTGATCATATAACATTTTTATCAGAACATCAAAAAAGTTAAAAATAAAGTCGCCCTTACGCACTGATTTCTGAAAAAAGGTGCCTGAGAACCAAATCTTATGCCTAAATTGGATTTGCTTCGTTTAGGGGGGATCCATGTATAATGGAAAGAGCCAGCACTCTTCAACCAATACTGATGTGTGAACAAAACCTACATGGATAATATCTTAAGTGAGAGAAGGGCCTTTCTGGCACTGAGCATGTTGATGGCATTCTAGAATGATTTGGGATATTTGGGCCACAAACATAAGTGGATGGCCCAGTGAAGTATAGCTAGAAATTTTTTTTTAACTCCCAGATAAGTTTTCTAGTTTCTAAAGCTTTTGCCTAGTGGGACTTGACATTTACAGGGGACCAATCACCTATAAAGCATGTTGAATTAACACAAAAAATAGTTTCGTGCCTTTAAAATAAATATGTACCTGCCAAAACATTGCCTTGAAAATGTTTGCTCATCCTGTAAATGAGTGTTGAAAACCGTGCACCAGGCGTGTTTGCAGGTGTCAACATAATCACAGTGCATGGGGTCATGTGCAGCACGGAGCCTCAACATGTTAGTCAGGAGATGCCCTGACTGACTTGGCCAAAAAAATATAATACATGTTTCTACAAGCTGAAACAATGCGTGTTGCCCCTATTAACCAGACCTCTTGTCACGCAGCCTTGTTATAGTAAACAGACTCACATTGGCTGTTTACCAACATGCATGGTCATAACAAGGTGTTGAAATGTCGTATGTGAGGAAATGTGTGCTGGGATGGTTCTACTAGGAAACCTTTGCATAAAGCAAAACTGAACTGATAGTGTGAAAAAATAGACATAATATTGATCCTGATTATGTCCCATTAAGTCTGGGCATTACTGTATGCAGCTCTAAAACGAATGTGCCAATATTAATACTTAGCTGCAAATCAATGTGCAGCTTTCACTAATGAATTTTGGTTAAGTTTCAGCATTGGATTGAATGATTTTTTTTAGTTGAATATTTCATACTGGATTAAATGGTTTTGTTTTCCTTCCAGATACCACCAAGTGGCGTTATTGTGTCCACCCACATCAGGCCTGCACTGACAACGACACCATGGTTATGTCTGGTGTTTTGTAATACTCCGGTTGGGCGGCCTCCGCTGATTGGGTCACATGGTACCAAGTTAACCTAGGGAGGCGCTGGTCATACAGTTGTTGGATTGCTGGTTGAATTCTGTTGATATGTAAAAGTCTTGTATAAATTGTTTTATCTCTAATTTATTTAACACCAAGAGGAGAAATAGTTTATTTTTATAACAACTTCTTTACCTGGTGCGAACTTTTAATGTATACAATCTTCAGGTCTTTAGTGAATCTGTGTGATAGTCTCGTCAAATTATCTTCCATGTTAAAGATTGGGTGCTTTGCACTTGGCTGCAATATACCAAGTCTTCATTGCCTGTGACAGACATTGACTGAATTAGGAATATTTTTGTGAGATCTAGCCTTAAACAGGAGGGCATAGGACAGGTATTTTTGTGTGAGAGGCAAGGGTGTGAATGTTTTATGAAGTTTGAAATAAACAGCTGGTTAGTTAAGTATCATTGTCATGAAATGTAATTCGCACAAGTGCATGTTCTCACATTGTAAATACATATTAACCGCATGCTGGGATACGTATAGGCAGCATTGGAAGTTGAAGACTGTATAGATACATTTGTACAGTTTAAGGGTGTCACATTTGGTTCAGCCTCCTGTCCACTTGTATGTTTGTCTGTTGATATCACAAATTGAAATATCTATTTCTAAATTTATTAAGTCCTCAATCCTTGTTAAAATGTAACTAAATGAATTCTTAATCTGCTGCCTGAGGCAGTATTTCATTTTACATGGTAATCATTTCAGTTGACTTCATCATATCATTTCAAAATTTTTAAATTTAACAATTGTGTACTCTTTTTGTAAAATGTGTGAAAGTATCAAAAGGCATTAGGAATTGTAACCTGATGGGGTTTTCTGGTTATCACTGCCATATTTATTGCGTCGTTAACCTCGTCAGATTACCATTGAGGCTGTTCCAGCTAGGGACAACTGGTTTGCATGGAAGTAGTTTTAGGTCCTGTATGTTTGTGATGTCATCATTTTAGTTGAAGTCATAATAAACTAATTTTTATCAATATCTTGTTTTTATTTTCAGTAGTAGTTTACAATCCCCCCCCCCCCCAATCCCCTTTCTGCAATATTAGTCCAGTCTTTTGACATAAAATGACATTTTGCTTGGATATATTATGTAGATGTCTTGAACTCTCTTGCAGTGTTTTTAGCTCAGCTGACTGCAAGTCATCTGAGCTATAGCGATCACTCTTTGTCCGTCCGGCCGTCCGTCAATCTCAACAGGGCACAAATCGTAACCGCTTGACCTGGAATTTTCTTACTTTACTTCCAAAGAGGTCCATGAAAAATCTCCTTGGAAACCTGGAATCGGGTCTCTGTTACCCATATCCTTCGAGCTATGTATTTTTTCGATTTTTTTATGAATTGTTTTCTCTATTTTTGAGACCTTTAAAAAATGTGGACATTGTTAACAGGGCACAAATCATAGACTGGACCTAGAATCTTCATTCTTGATATTCTGAGAGACCTATGAAAAGTGTCCATTTTAACCAGAAATTAGGTCTCTGTTACCCATATCCTTCAAGCTATGGGGCCCAAAAGTACCCCCCCCCCCCCCCAGAATAGTAAAAAATTTCATACAAAAACTTCAATATCTTATTAACTACATCACTGATGGTCATGATTTTTGGCATACATATAAATCATGAGATGTTTCATCAGTTTGTGCAGAGTGGTGGCGCCACCTGTATTTTTTTCAATTTTTTACGATTTTTCTCTATTTTTGAGACCTTAAAAGATGCAGTCATCTGTTAACAGGGCACAAATCGTAACAACTGGACCTATCTTGACATGCGGGGAGGCCCATGAAAAGTCTCCTTGGAAACCTGGATTTAGGTCTGTTACCCAGATTCTTCAAGCTATGGGGCTCTGAAGTACCCCCCAGAATAATGAAAATTTGATACAAAAACTCAAATATCTGAACAACTAATGCATTGATCACAATGATTCTTTGCATGGATATTGATCATGGAGTGTTTCATCGGTTTCTACAGACTGGTGGCGCCAACTGTATTATTTCTATATATTACAATTTTCTTTCTCTATTTTTGATACCTTAAAAGAATCGGTCATCTGATAACAGGGCACAAATCATAACGGCTGGATCTAGAATCTTCTTTCTTGACATGCAGAGAGGCCAATGAAGTCTTCTTGGAAACTGAAAATTAGGTGTCTGTTACCCAAAACCTTAGAGCTATGGAGCTCTGAATTATCCCCCAGAAAAATGCAAAATTTGATACAAAAGCTCAAGTATCTGAATAACCACTGCATTGATCACCAAGATTCTTTGCATGAACATTGATCATGGGATGTTCCATCACTTCCTGCAGACTGGTGGCGCTGCCTGTATTTTTTCAAATTTTTTTCTTTTTTTTTTCAAACCTCAATGAAACTGTAATCTGTTAACAGGGCACAAATCCTAACCACTGGACCTGGAATCTTCTAACTTAATATCCAGGGAGGTCCATGAAAAATCTTCTTGAAAACCTGAAATTAGGTCTGTTACCCATATCCTTGGAGCTATGGGGCTCTGAAGTACCCCCCAGAATAATGCAAAATTTGATACAAAAGCTCAAGTATCTGAATAACCACTGCATTGATCACCATGATTCTTTGCATGAATATTGATCATGAGATGTTCCATCATTTCCTGCAAACTGGTGGCGCCATCTGTATTTTTTTTCAATTTTTACAACATTTTTTCTTGATTTTTGAGAGCTTCAAAGAAGCTGTCATCTGTTAACAGGGCACAAATTGTAACCGCTGGACCTAGATTCTTTTAACTTGACATCAAGGGAGGTTCATGAAAAGTCTGTGAAAACATGAAATTAGGAAAGTCTGTGAAAACATGAAATTAGGTCTCTGTTACCCATATCCATTGTAGTAAGTACCCCTCAGAATAATTAAAAATTTGATACAAAACTCCAGTTTCTGAATAACCAATGCATTGATCTCCCAAGATTCTTTGCAGGCATATTGATCATGGAGTGTTCCATCAGTTCATGCAAACTGGTGGCGCCACCTGTATTTTTTTCAATTTTTTAGGCATTTTTTCTCTATTTATGAGACCTTCAAATGAAGTGGTCATCTGTTAACATGCTGAAAACTGTAACTGCTTTACCTAGAATCTTCTTACTTGACATCCAGGGAGATATAGGGCTCATGAATACCCCCAAGAATAATTAAAAATTTGATACAAACAAAAGCTCCAGTATCTGAATAACTAATGCCTTGATAGCCATGATTCTTTGGACATATATTGATCAAGGAGTGTTTCATCAGTTCCTGCAGACTGGTGGCACTCCCTGTATTTTTTTCAAATTTTTACGCATTTTTTTCTATTTATGAGACCTTCAAATGAAGTTGTCATCTGTCCAAAATCCCACTGAAACCCATTTCTAAGGACTTTTCACAAAATTCATGATTTGTTTGCACTCTGGCAGTCATTTTGCTCATTGTTCAACATTCCTTGAATTCAGCTGAGCGTCATGGCCCATTGGCCACTTGTTTCTTTTTCATTAAATCTTTTCCATTAAATCTTTTTCATTAAATCTTTTCCATTAAATCTATCTTCTCAGATGCTATTTTGAGAAAGGGTTGGCAAATAACATTTTTGGCAGGCATCTTTGCACAAAATACTGCTAAATTAGGTATATGCAACCCTTCAACTGTACAAAAGCCTTTTACCTGAGCGAAGCTATTTTTTCTATTCTGAGTGTATTTACAAGATATCTGAAAAATGGTATAACGTGCTCTTGAAAATTGACTCTAGATCAGTTTTGAAAACCTCCCGAGTAATTAAATTTTGGTGCTAATTCTAGCTTTAACAACCCTGGGATGATGAAGTATAGCATATTTGTATACTCTTTAAAAACAAGGCCTACAGGCCTAATGCGAACCTGTGCAAAGTTTCGGAGTATGAATGGAGGTTTATTTTTAAAATTTAATATTGATCCTCCGAAGTCCTGCATATCTAACTTAGTCATTATGATTTCAGCAAAATGGACTTTCTGACCTGCAAGTTTCGGACTAGAAAATTTTAAAACCAGAATATGTGTAGTCGACAAGCCACTATGTGTATCCGCATAAATCAGAGTGGGACGGGTGAAGTGAGGCATGGATTTAGTGGCAAGGGGAATAGAGCGTGGTGTGTTGCATATTAGCATGGATGTCTGCAGCTTAAACGTGAATGTAGGTGGTGCCACCTGTCATAAAATCGAGAAAATTGTCCAGGATGTATAAACCTGCAAAATTTCAGGTCGATAAGTCAAACCATTGCCGAGATATGAGTAATTTTATCCCAAGGCAGATCAAGAGATGGATGCTGTGCATAAGTGGTTGCAGGTGGCGCCACCAGTTTTGCCTATAATGAAGAGCTATGTGAGATCTATACACATGCAAAATTTTGGCCTAATCGGTCAAACAGTTTCCCGAGATATGAGCTTGGATGTCTGCAGAGTAAATGTGAATGTAGGTGGCACCACCTGTCATAAAATCGAGAAACCTGTCCATGGTGTATAAACCTGCAAAATTTCAGGTGGATAAGTCAAACCACTGCTGAGATATGTGATTGTATCCCACGGCAGATGAACAGATGGACACTGTGCATAAGTGGTTGCAGATGGCACCACCAGTTTTGCCTATGATGAAGAGCTATGTGAGATCTATACACATGCAAACTTTTTGCCAAATAAGTCAAATGGTTCCCGAGATATGAGCTTGGATGTCTGCAGAGTAAATGTGAATGTAGGTGGTGCCACCTGTCATAAAATCGAAAAAGCTGTCAAGGATGTAAAATACCTGTAAAATTTCAAGTGGAAAAGTCAAACCACTGCTGAGATATGAGTTATTTTAACCTAAGGTAGATGGAACAGTTGGACGCTGTGCATAAATGGTTGCAGGTGGCACCACCAGTTTTGCCTATGATGAAGAGCTATGTGAGATCTATACACATGCAAAATTTTGGCCTAATTGGTCAAACGGTTCCCGAGATAGGAGCTTGGATGTCTGCAGAGTAAATGTGAATGTAGGTGGCGACACCTGTCATAAAATCGAGAAACCTGTACAGGATGTATAAAACTGCAAAATTTAAGGAGGATAACTCAAACCACTGCTGAGATATGAGTGATTTTATCCAAAGGCAGATGAACAGATGGACGCTGTGCATAAGTGGTTGCAGGTGGCACCACCAGTTTTGCCTATGATGAAGAGCTATGTAAGATCTATACACATGCAAAATTTTGGCATAATCTGTCAAATGGTTCCCAAGATATGAGCTTGGATGTCTACAGAGTAAATGTGAATGTAGGTTGCACCACCTGTCATAAAATCGAGAAAGCTGTCCAGGATGTATAAACCTGCAAAATTTTAGGTGGATAAGTCAAACCACTGCTGAAATATGAGTAATATTATCCCAAGGCAGATAAACAGATGGATGCTGTGCAAAAATGGTGGCGCAACCTGCAACAGTGTATGTTATAAAGCTATCAAAGGGCTTCATCTGTGCAAAATTTTTTAGCCTGATCGGTCAAACGGTTTCTGAGATATGTGGGTTTATGTGTGGAAACAGACACACAAATGGACACTGGGCAGCAAGGAAAGGTCCGAGGTCAACCAAAAATGAAGGCGCAGCAGTTCACATGTGACCTGATGATAAACCCATTCGCTTAAAATGCTAACCAAGTTTTTTCAAATAGTTGAAAGATATAGTTCCAATAATCTGGGAATTCTGCATCTAAACATGTGTCCAGACGTCCAGACGCTGTTTCTAGACGTCTGGACACATTGTCTAGACACCCCCCCCCCAGCCAGGTCAGTTGCCATGGTGATGTCTGGACCCCACCTGTTTGTACTGAGTGACCTCTTGACTTGGCTGCATGAAGTCAAATCTGTTTTCAAATACAGAAAGCCTTTGTCAATTGGCTACAATGCTTTTTTAAAACTGTATTTACCCAATCTATTCTTATAAAACTGGCAGAACCCTAAGCATAGAATAATTCTTGTAAAGTTTAAACCAATCAGCTGAACAGTTTCATCATAAATCAGTGTATAAGCTAGAAGAGTTTAAAATTACAGTTTCGCTTGTAAAAAACACATCAATGTAGGTGGCGCCACCAATACCTCAAAATCAGATATGACATATGTGTCAAACATTGGTATAAAATTTGGTTGTTATAGCTCTAGCGGTTTCTTAGATTTTAATTTTAGTGTACTTTTTTGGACAGATGACTAAGTTCAACCTCCTGTAACTCGGCCAAAAATCTCCGAACTGGAACCATTCGAACAAACTTGAGAGAGATTGTTCCAGGGATCATTTCTGTGAAATATTGGACAATTTGGCTGGATAGAAGAAGATTTTTAAAGGTTTTTAAGTTTTTTCTCTATAATATCTAAATTAATGCAGAAACCCAATAATAAGCTCCATCGCAACAAGTTTCAGATGTGACGAATTCTTACATGTAATTTGGAGCTGCTAGCTCAGACAGTTTCTGACTTACAGCCATGGATTGCGGGAAGCCAGCCCTGGACGGCGGACGGCTGACGACGGACGGATGACGCTGCGCCATCGCACAAGCTCACAGGTTCGCTAAAAAGACCTGTAACATGCAGCCATCTTTAGAGTGAGTTGCGATGTCACAGGACAAAGACTTCGCTCCACTTGCCATTTCCCTGAAAGGTGTTCATAGATAAATTTATAGCGTTGGACCATGGTTGCTGTTGTTTGCAGAAATCTTTTGATTTTGGCAAGCATGATGATTGATTCTTTGTTTGTCTGCACTGCTCTGCAGGTCACAATTTTCAATCAATTTCTCTGAAACTTGCACAGTTGTTATGTCCCAGAAGCCTATTGATTTTGGTTAATCTAGCTTCAAGGTAATTGAAAAACCTCAAAATCTTATTGTTCACATAACTTTGTAAAAAATATCCTATTTATACAAACCACAGCTCATTTTTATTCCCTCTTCCCCCCCCCCCCCCCCATATGGACATGATCTGGTCCTCTGTCATTCCAGATGTGTCAGTCTGTTCATCAGTTGTCTAATTCCCCTCCCTGAATGGTCTTGTATGACATATGGCAGCCTGGAGGCCAGCATTTTGTCGCAGTTTCTCTGAAATGTTATGATTTTGATAGAATACCTCGGAATATCTCTGAGTCTGAGTCTTTGGTGCAAATATTTGAGTCCTCAAACTAGGCACCTAAGGGTCTCAACACTCAGCAGAATTTGTCTAAGGATTGTTTTATAAGTTTTTTCTTTAGTTCTAAATATGGGTCCTGAGATCAGTTTGAAGCCAACCTGTACCCAAACTTGAATTTTCATCCATAAACTAATTTGTCAATGAATGGGCCCTTTGACCTAGTGACCCAAAAATCAAAAGGAACCCTGTATTGGCAGGTGCACCGCATGGAAGATTGAAGGTTTGGGATGAAAAGTTTGACTTGAAATGCATCCACAATCTTTTTTAAAGAAGTGGGTATTGTGATCTTGACCTTTGACCCCAAAATCAGATGAGTTCTTACATTATTGGTAGGTCATGTATAAGTCAAGTTTGAAATCTAAATGTCAATCCAAACTGGAGTTATCTTCAGGAAACAAATTTCATTGACAATTTCATCTACAGTCTTCTAAATATGTTGGACCATGAACTTTAACCGTATGACCCCTATAATCAATAGAGTACTTGTGTTAGAGGTGGGCCATATATAAGTCAAGTTTGAAATCCATATGCAACTCAAACTGGAGTTATCATCAGGAAACAAATTTTACTGACAAACAGAAAGACTAACAGACTGATGGACAGGGTAAAATATATGGGGCATCCGCTTGTTCAAGTGGGGCGCTAATACACAACACAAGGTTTCAGGACAAAGATGAAACCACGTTTGCAAATCTGATAGTATCAATATAATTTGGCAGTCTCAAAATAAGTCTAAAAAAAATTCATAAAAAATACAGGTGGCATCCAGTCTTCAGGAACTGAAGAAACCAATCATAATAAAAAATTACACTGGGTTTCTAGGACACTGGATGAAACCACAGCTTAGAAACTGACATAATAGCTGTCTTTTGAACATCTCATAAACAGAAAAAATCGTAAAAATTAGAAAAAATACAGGTGGGACCACCAGTCTTAAGAAACTGACAAAACAAGTCATGGTCAATATTCATGGAAAGATGCATAACAACCCATGCATTAATTATTAAGATACTGGAGGTTATGTATCAGATTTTTGATGATTCTGGGGGGTACTTACAAGTCCCATAGCTCGGAGGATATAGGTCATACTGACCTAATTTCAAGTTTCCAAGGAGATTCTTTATTGACTTCCCTGGATCTTCACTTAGAAGTTTTCTAGGTCCAGCTGTTACGATTTGTGCCCTCCTAACAGACGCTCCAACTGAAGATGGACAAAGCGCTAACTATTCGTCATTTGACTTTGTTAACTGAGCTAAAAACTACAAAATAGCTTTTCCTTCAATTTTCCTTCAGTCATATCATTACCAATAAATATAGCTCATTTTGTTCAACATGTCATGGCCTTTTTCTGATGTGGAGCTGCCTCAAATCTGCTGTAACCATGGTTTGGCATTTTGGGGAACTCATCATATTCGAAAAAAAAATGTTTTTTTTTCTTTGTCAGTTTTGAAGCTAGAGAGGTCTAGTTTTTTGCATGTTGTATCTCCTGTGGAGTTCTAAGTGATCCAATGGCAAGTCTTGCAAAATCTTGCACATCCTTGTCAAACAAGCTATTTCAAGATATCACATAAGCATACCCTAGAGGCTTGCACTTGTTTACAGGAATTGTTTTGAAACTGATACATCTTATGTCTAACAGTATATCTTGAAAGTGATTTTTTATTTTTGGAAAATGACCAGTTGGGGGTGCTGCACTGAAAAAACTACAACATATCATTTTTTTGGCCATATTACCGAAATTGTTAACCTTACCTACATAAACTATAGCTCACTTTGTTTCTCTTCACTTTCTCCATAAGGTGATCTAGTAATGTTATCTCAAATGTGTCAATTTGTCTGTCTTTTGTTGTCAGCTTTGTCTGATTGCTTGTTCTTTTGTCTGATATATGTCATTCAACAGGCCACAACTTCTCAGCAACTGCTCTGAAAATCATACAACTGATAGAAAACAGACAATATGTTTTGTTTGTCCCTCTGTCTGTTCAACTTCCAGCAAGAGCTCGACCTATAGTCATCTAGATTTGTGATTACAGACTGTAATATTACCATGTCCAAGGGTGTTTTATTAATTTCAACTTAAGTTTCCAGGGATAAAGGAGGTTGTTTAACATTCCAGGGCACCAACTTTAAACACTTATCTTTCACACAGAGTTTGAGTCCCAATTTTGGGCATTTTTTTATTAATTTTGTCCCAGTATAAATTTAACAAAGTTTGGTTATATGTATCCTTTTAGTCAAGCAAAGCTGACCAGATAAAATATCTGATTCTAGTATTTCTTTGACAATTTCTAGATTTAGACCAATCTCTGCACCAGAGAAACTGGAAACCAACATGGGGAGAAGGACATAAAACAACGGAATTGAACATGGGGAGAAGGGACTTAAAACAATTAAAATGAACATAGGGAGAGGGACGTAAAACAATGGAAATGAACATGGGCAGAGGGACGTAAAACCATAGAAATGAACATGGGGAGTGGGACAAAACAATGGAAATGAACATGGGGAGAGGGACGTAAAAATATGGAAATGAACATGGAGAGAGGGATGTCAAATAATGGAAACTAACATTAGGAGAGGGATGTTAAACCATGGAAACCAATATGAGGTGGATGTAGAATGGCAGAGGGACATAAAACCATGGAAATGAACATGGGGAGAGGGACATAAAACAATGGAAATGAACATGGGAAGAGGGATGTCAAACAATGGAATCTAACATTGGGAGAGGGATGTAAAACCATGGAAACCAATATGACGACGACGTAGAATGGCAGAGGGACGTAAAACCATGGAAATGAACATGGGGAGAGGGACATAAAACAATGGAAATGAACATGGGAAGAGGGATGTCAAACAATGGAAACTAACATTGTGAGAGGGATGTTAAACCATGGAAACCAATATGAGGTGAATGTAGAATGGCAGAGGGACGTAAAACCATGAAAATGAACATTGGGAGAGGGACATCAAACAATGGGGAGAGGGACATAAAACAATGGAAATGAACATAGGACGGATGTCAAACAATGACCCCAAATCTAAAGGATTCTTCATCCGTGGGTGGGTGAGCCATATGTGCAAGATGAAAGATTTTAGTCAAAAGGTTTGGCTTTATATGGGTCCACAAACTTTTTCAGGAAGAGGGTCCTGTGTCCTTGGCCTTTAACGCTGAGTGTGACCTAAAAATCAAAACGATCCTTCATCTGTTTGTTGGATAATAAAGATGCTTAAGTGATGCTGGCCAATGACTGCTTTATATATAGTACTATAAAATGTCAAGAGGACTGTTTCCCCCGCCAAACGGGAATGTGAGACAGGTGTACACACAATCACACACACACCTCACTGTCACAGAACTGACCAAAAACACTGTACAGGCTAAATCAGAGAACCTAAAATGCTGCCAATATGGAAAGTGGCTTACAGGATGCACCTACTATTATAATTAGGTGTATATATATATATATTGTATAAAATTTTGTATAAAACAATTCATAACAAAAGCACAATACCCCTGTTGTGTATCTGGTGACTTCTGACCTCATTAAATATGCGTGGATTTTATAGATATATATGTTTATTGAGTTTCATGAAAATCCATAAGTTTTTCGGCAAGTAAATTTGTGTGACCTCTGACCTTATTAAATATGTGTGGATTTTGCTGGAAATTTAAATAGGCAAGATATTATATTGACTAATTTTTTTGCTGAGTCACCTGCTTCCATGGCTCAGGGGAAGAGCGCAGGACTCAAAGACGGGAGATTGTGAGTTGGAATCTCAACCAAGGCGGTAAGATTTTCGTGGTCGGACCCCACCAAGGATCCACCCAGATGCTCATTAGTCGTGTTTCACTCACAAACAAGTGTGCCTTTTGGGGGTTCCTTGGTGTTGTGACCCAGTAAAAGGGATGACACATATCCAGGGTTCACAGCAGTAGTATACTGAACCTAGTTGAAACCTGGAAAAAAACTAATTTAAGCCACTGTCGTGTAGTCCATAACCGGAAATGGATCTCTGCAGATGTACATATACTTAGTTAATCAAAGCATAAAAAAATTGGAGGCAGTTACCTCAAACAAAAAAATCTTTAAAAAAAATTTTGCTGAGTTTGATCAAAGTCCATCATATTCCTTGTAAGTTATTGCGGTGACACCACAAAGTAGCCTTGTGACCTCTGACCTCATTTAAATATGAGGGGATTTTATCTTAAATCGAACTCAGGTAGAATAATCTATTGTTAAGTAGTTATGGTGAGTTTCATAAAAATCCATCAAAGCCCTGGTTAGCTATCGCAACTACACTAAAAGTTAATCGACAGACAGACAGATCTATGGACGAAAATACTTTAGGTATACCATAATACATCCCGTCCAAGATGGGCTTATAAAAATCGAAAAATCATTCAAGTGTGACCAAAACCTTATCAACTCTGGAAACCCTTAAAATGCACCTGCTACTCCAATAAGAAGTAGATCCCAGTTAAACTTGTTGAGAAATAAAGTCACATATGAAATATAAAATATTTTGTATAAAAAAAATCATAAAAAATAAAAAAATCATCAAAGTGTGACTAAAACCTAATCAGCTCTGGAGACCCAAAGTAAAACTTTTCAAGCATCACATAAAATTGTTTATGGACGGACAGACAGAAGGAGCAGATCACTATATCCCCTGCTCCTCTGAGGCAGGGGATAATTAGTCTACTTCAATAGAATCACCCTTCTTCAATATCACTGTTCCATTTTAAGACTAAAAACTAAAAGGAAAAGTTTGTTACCTGCATATGAAACTGTACAGCAATGAAACTTGATGCAAACATGACTACATAACACCCCTGTGTGCTTCTGATTGCTCCTGTAGCATTCTTCACGCATATTCTCTGACAACATGGAAACACCACAGTTAATAAATCATAAGAGTGAATTTCCATGCAAATTTGCACATAAGCTGATTTCATGCATGCAAGCATACATGGAAACACAGCCTAAACAGTTGCCACAATATCCCAAGACTTTGGCTATATACCATCTGTTAATAGTCTCCCTGAGTTAAATGCATTTACATGCTTAACAATTAATTCAGCTAAAATATGCCCTCAATGTAGAAAAAAAAAACAATTTTAAGACATTTTGTAGTCCCTTTATTATTCCACAGAATCCATACAAATGATGTTTAATGATGTATTCAACATAAAATCCACAGCAAATATCTTTGCACTGAAGTATTTGTACTGATGCTTCCTTTTGAGGTTAATTTTTCATCACATTGAAGTTATGAGGCTGGGTCTACAAAAGACCAGCTCTCCAAGATACCTTGTTTGTAGGTGTTGTTAATCAGCATAAATCCTGTCATATCCCAGGGCACTGAATTAAGCTCTCTACAAGATTTCTTTGGTGCTGAAATACTCTTAGTTCTTTCTGACGTTAGCATGGGAACCACCTAGCAGTAATGCCTGCATATATAGACCCTTTATTGATACAATGATATAAACTCATCGCTTTATATATAATCATGATCAACTTTACTGATTCCTGTGTTCATGAGTAATGTTGATGTTACTACCATCACAGCAACCTGAGATCACAGTCATAAGGTGGATGAGCTGCACTAGACAGGCAGGCAGTATAAGAACACTGTTGGATTGTAAATCAGCTGCTTGTCATCTTTTCTTGGCTGCTGCAGCCTTGGTTTTCTTCTTGTCTGGTTTCTTGAGTGCCTGTGTGAGGTCTATACTCTTGATGCCATGTTTGGGGCCACTTTGTTTTTCAGGATGACTGTAACAAACAAGAGCAGACAACACTCCACTATAATTATAATTAATACAGGGCTGTTTCTTATACAAAGCTTTATGCTAAATATTAACAAAATGACAAAAGTGATTTTGATAACAGGCTCTCTTGAAATGCCACAAGAGGTTTTCCATGCAGAAGTGAGATTTTTGCTCAATTTCTAATTGGAATGAGGTCACAGTGACCTATTTTCAGGTATGGTTATTACTTGTAAAATCTTTAACTAACTGCATACAAAATAACATGTCTGAATTAAGCTTGAATGGTTTTCATTTGTGCCTTTTTATATGTCCTGGCAGATGACAGAACAAGGCCTACAAGCCTAATGCGAACCCTTGCAATGGGATATACATCAGGTATAATGCTCCCATGCTTGACCATTACTTTTCAAGTACATGTGTGACATGTATAAGTACAATGCAAGTATTCATTTTGAACCAGAGTATAAGCACCATTTACACAAACTTCACTCCTGAAATACTGGCATGGAAGTACACAACACAAAATGATTGTAGGTGGCACCATATGTCTTGTGTATGAGAAAGCCATCGAAGATTAAGGAAATGCAAACTTTAGGCAGATACTTCAAACCACTCTTGGGCTTTGTGCACAGATGCATGAAACCCAATAACAATTGTCTTGTATACAACAAAACTATCCAAGATGTATGGACATGCATAAATTCAGTATTTTATGTCAAATCCCTCCTGAGAAATAAGCAGGGACACACACTGTGAAAAAAAACATGTACGTGGCACCACCAGTCTTGTTAACAATAAAGCTATTCTATAGTTACAGATATGAACAATTTCAGGCTGATATATAAAATACCTCATGAGAAATATGCAGGTATTAACACTGTGCAAAAATCATTTTAGATGGCAACACCATCCTTGTGTTTGAGAAAGCCATAAAAAATGCATTGGTAGGCCAAAATTTCAGGCAGATACATTAAACTTCTCTTGAGTCAGGTGCATTTGCCTGACCAAGCTAGCAGGCAGTTGCCCAAAGTCTGGTGAAGCTAATTGCTAGCTGCAGGTACTGCACTGAATGAACTATTAACCTGTACCTGGACACACTTAGTAAACTCTTGATCTGTTGCATAATCTGATACAGTTGGCAGTCTGCCACAGATTTGGTGATGCTAGCTCCTGCTGGTTTGTTGATAGTATGGGTTAAGGTACAGACTATGTCATGCCATAGCATAAGCTCACAGGTTCACTAAAAAAGGCCACCACTAAAGCTCAGCTGACTACTGGTACTAAATTATGAACAGATTTTGAAAGAATTTTCTTAAGGGTTTAGGTAACATCCAAGGAACAGTTTATTGAATTTTAGAGGTTATCTGGATCATAAAATCATCCTTCTTATTTGCAGAGAATTTTCTGTCCTGTTTGAAAATACAGGTGGTGCAGAGGATGGATTCCTTATTAGTATTTACCTGTGCTGGTGTGGATGCAATTTATGTCCTGCCTGAGGGCTAGGACCATTCATTGGTTTTGGGGACTGCCTCTGTACCAGTTCTGGAGCTTACCAACCTGTGATCCAACTTTGGAGGTGTGTAAGTCTGATTGGGACCTTGGTGGAGGTACATGTAGGCATTCCTGATCTTTATATTTAATTACTTTCAGTAAACAAACCACCATCTTTCTTTTCCCGTCTTTTTTAAATGCACATGTCATATTTACATGAAATCACCCCCTCACCAGCAAGTCACCACATTAACCTGGCCACTCTGATATTAACATTTGTTTTACCTTTTAGTGAAACCAAAATCTTCTTGGTCCAAGATGACCACATCGTCTTCTTCACTGTCACTGCCACCAGTACTCCCTGATAATACAAACATAGTCTGTACTTCTTGATGATAAAATGCTCAGATCCCCCGATAATACAAAAACACAGTCTATACTAACTGCTGATGCAATACACAGTCTACACATCCTGATGATACAGAACACAGTCCATAATATTTTTTGTTTTATAAAGTCTGTACTACTTGATGTCTACTACCTGATGATACATAACACAGTCCATAATATCTTATGATTTGTAAAGTCTGTACTACCTGATGTCTGCTAGCTGATGATACAGAACACAGTCCTGGTATCTTAAGGTTTATAGAGTCTGTACTACCTGATGTACACTAAATGATGATACATAACACAGTCCATAATATCTTATTATTTATAAAGTCTGTACTACCTACTGTCTTATACCTGATGATACATAACACAGTCCATAATATCTTATGATTTGTAAAGTCGGTACTACCTGATGTCTGCTAGCTGATGATACAGAACACAGTCCTGGTATCTTAAGGTTTATAGAGTCTGTACTACCTGATGTGCACTAAATGATGATACATAACACAGTCCATTATATCTTATTATTTATAAAGTCTGTACTACCTGCTGTCTAATACCTGATGATACAGAACACAGTCCATAATATCTTATGATTTATAAAGTCTGTATTATCTGATGTCTACTACCTGATGATACATAACACAGTCTATAATATTTTTTGTTTTATAAAGTCTGTATTACCAGATGTCTACTACCTGATGATACGTAACACAGTCCATAATATCTTATGATTTGTAAAGTCTGTACTACCTGATGATACATAACACAGTCTTCTCTAGTTGATGATACAGAACACCATCTGCTAAACCTATTGATTCAAAATGCATTTAGCATGCTTTGTGCTGATGAGTCTTGTATTTTTCTGTGCTGCTGATGAAAAATTCCTCTTGTATTTTTCTGTCCTGATAAGGATGGATTCCTCATTGATATCTACCTGTGCTGATGATGAGGATGGATCCTCACTGGTATTTATCTGTGCTGATGCAGATGGATTCCTCATGGGTATTTACCTGTGCTGATGCAGATGGATTCCTCATTTGTATTTTACCTGTGCTGATGAGGATGGATTCCTCATTGGAATTTATCTGTGCTGATAAGGATGGATTCCTCATTGGTATTTACCTTTGCTGATGAGGATAGATTCCTCATTTGTATATTCCTGTGCTGATGAGGATGGATTCCTCTTTTGTATCTACCAGTGCTGATGAGGATGGATTCCTCAATAGTAAGTATTTACCTGTGCTGATGAGGATGGATTCCTCTTTTGTATCTACCAGTGCTGATGAGGATGGACTCCTCAATAGTAAGTATTTACCTGTGCTGATGAGGATTGGCTCCTCCTCGTTATCTTGTGCTCTGAGCTGCTGCAGCCTCTGTTCCACCATAATCTCTGTGGCTGCCTCTTCATCAGTTTCCCAGGTACTGGGGCCTCCCTCTCCTATCTGCCCTGTACCTGGTGCCTGAAAACATCATGCATGTCACATGTAAATCTGTGCTCTCACACATGGAAAAAAAGGCCAATGGTCACATATGCTCAGCTTGGGTGGGTGGGGGGGGGGGTGATATTTATTCAGTGGAATACTTCAGTCAAGTCCTACCATTTAATGGACACTTTTAGGTCTGCATATTAGTATTTATATATTTTAAAAAAAAAATTACTAAAATTAAACACAGTAAATCAGGGAGGTATAGGCCAACAATATGATGATATTATAGACATATGCAACAGGCTGTGTTCTTCTCATTTTTTTCCTGTAGTGAACAGTTAAAAAGACACATGATCAAATTTTCAGGTTACAAGGATAAATGCCTCTGATGAACCAGCAAAATTTCAGGTTTCTTGCTCAAACACTAACACAGGACACCACACTTATAACCAGTTAGGAGACAGACAAAGGCTGAAATTCAATCTCATATTAAAAAAAATACAGTATAAACAAATATTAACAATAGCACAATACATTATTTACTTACCAGTATCTTCACATCAGAAGTGCTTCCACTGAGATATATTAAGGTCAATATGATATATGCATATTTACTGCAGGTAAACTTTTGTAAACTCTACTAACTTAACACCTATATAATCAAAATGCAATGATAATATGGACAAAATGCTAGGTTCTTACTGCAAGAAAATAAACAAGCTGGTAATTTTATACTTATGATCACACTGCATATTAACTGTCATATTTGAAGAAAACTTCTCCTCTCCTAAAAATCAGACATCTAAAATGGCAAAATATTGATGATAGCTTAATGGTTAACTTAAACATTGAACAAAAGCAGTCTGAAATGAAGTAATGGGAGAGCATTAATATATATGGTATATTGGTGTGGGTATATTAGTAGAGATAAACAATCGTTTAACATATTTTATGAAAATCTATAAAGTTGATGCTGATGATACTCTTCTTATGGCAGTATGATTTAGAGGTGGGTAAACTTTTCTCCCTGAGGACACCATGGACCATCCTTATGGTCTCTGGCGGGCCACATATAACAAAAAAATAAATTAACCAAAAAAAAAAAGGACTTTAAAAATACATTAATTTTTTCCAGCACTGATTTCCAGGATAACAATATTTGATATAAATGTTGATGTATATATAACCAATATATATGAAAAGACTGTAAAATAATATTCCATTTATGGCTATCATTCAATTTTGTTTAATCATATTTTAGTCAGTGAGAGAGAAAGTCAATCAGCACAAAACAGAGAAGTAAACTGAGTTAAGTTGATGATAAGGATACATCTCATCTTCCTCATCTTCTTCCATGCTCTCCTCAGTCTCCCTGTCCTCATTGTTGTCAACATTCACTGTATCTATGGTTTCTGAGTTGGCCTGGGTCACTGTAACCTTGGTAACATCTACAGATGCAGCAAACCCAAACCTCTCTCCAGCAGCTCTGATTAAGTAAAGATGTAGTGACACATCAAACCTCTACCCATTCCTTGTAACACCCATGTAATATATTTAGGGATATGTCTTTTATCATGTGCTTTGTTTACTGGTTCACACTGACAGGCACCGCTGTAGTTGAAACTCCCTACCCAGGTGAACCAAGCAGGGTGCAGTCTCTAAGACTCTATTTATGAGTTAATGGTATATCTTACACACACATATCATGTCATATGTACCTGTATGCAAATCTTGATTGATTTTTTTTTTTTTTTACGAATTTTGCAACTTCAGCTTATTTGAATTGATGTCAAGTGTAATTCTCATTTGTTATTTGTATACGTTAACTTGCACTTGTAATAGTGAATTCTACATAAAGCAAATCAAATTAGTGTTACAAAGTGTCACTAGGTAACAAGCATAAATTTAATTTCTGTTATAACAATGATTCAGGTAAATCTTGCAAAATGGCAGGATTAGATGAATGCTGAAACAGTACTCACACTTTACCACAAAGAACCTACTTGTTGTAACAGTTTTGTCCACTTAAATTGTCAAACTTCATCAGACTGAGTTGACTCATTACTGATGGCCAAGTGTAAAATCATGTCCCAAATTATACACAGGAGGAAAAGGGCAGTGTAAGCATTTCATAAGTCTGCCTGGCTGATCAAACAAGCCAGAAAAACAGTATCATTTAAAAAGGAAGTAAAGGAAACTGTTTTGATAATATTCATGTAATAACCACATACCCATATAAGCTGACAAAGACATGGACAAAATATCACATGAGCAAATTTTCATGATTATATTTAAGCAAACAAGTTTAAAGCTTCGTTGAATGAAAAATATGGGTATGGTTGTCATATGTCGGAATGCATGAGACTGAAGTCCTGTGGCATGAGAGAGTGAAATGCAAGAGAGTGAGAGACTGAGACAATGAATAAATTTAAGTCTCAGGCTCAGTGCATTAGAACTGGCATATTTAACTTTTGCTACCCACCTGGCTTTGGTGTCATTATCCAAGGCCCTCTGTATGAGCTCTGTCATGGCTGATACTTTAACCACTGCAATGTTAGAGAACCTTAACACCTGAAAAATTCAAGAATAATTAATAACTAGACATTTCTTGGCACGGCAGGTGCCAGAGTATCCCCAGACATAGGAGGCCCCCCCCCCCTTTAAGAACAGCCCCCCAATTTTGGCAGCATATACTGACACTTGGCATATTTATTGTTTCTTCCATCTCACAATCCACAGTCTTGTTGAAGATGTTGGTCCTGTGATCTTGATTGTTTTAAAGATGTGTCCTGTGACCTTGACCTTTGACCTCATGACCCCAAAATCAATTTGGGTCTTGCTTTTCCAATGGGACATATGCAAGTCAAGTTTGAAATCTATACATCAATAAAGCAGGAATTATCATCCAGAAACTAATTTTTTTTGACAGGTGGCTCCTGTGACCTTCACCTTTGACCTTGTGACCTCACAATTGATAGTGTTCTTCCTCTCTTGGCAGGAGAACTATATGTGCAAGATGAAAGATCTGAGATGAAATGTTTGGCTGAAAATGCATCCACATCTTTTTAAAGATGTGTCCTGTGACCTTGACCTTTGACCTCATGACCCCAAAATCAATTTGGGTCTTGCTTTTCCAATTGGACATATACAAGTCAAGTTTGAAATCCATACATCAATAAAAGCAGGAATTATCATCCAGAAACTAATTTTTGGACAGATGGCTCCTGTGACCTTCACCTTTGACCTTGTGACCTCAAAATTGATAGGGGTCTTCCACTCTTGGCAGGTGAACTGTATGTGCAAGATGAAAGATCTCAGATGAATTTTTGGGCTGAAATTGCATCCACAAGCTTTATAAAGAGGTTTCCTGTGACCTTGACCTTTGACCTCATGACCCCAAAATCAATTCGGGTCTTGCTTTTCCAATGGGTCAAATACAAGTCAAGTTTGAAATCCATACATCAATAAAAGAAGGAATTATCATCCAGAAACTAATTTTTGGACAGATGGCTCCTGTGACCTTCACCTTTGACCTTGTGACCTCAAAATTGATAGGGGTCTTCCACTCTTGGCAGGTGAACTATATGTGCAAAATGAAAGATCTCAGATGAATTTTTTGGCTGAAATTGCATCCACAACCTTTTTAAAGATGTATCCTGTGACCTTGACCTTTGACCTCATGACCCCAAAATCAATTTTGGTCTTGCTTTTTCAATGGGACATATACAAGTCAAGTTTGAAATCCATACATCAATAAAAGCAGGAATTATCATCCAGAAACTAATTTTTGGACAGATGGCTCCTGTGACCTTCACCTTTGACCTTGTGACCTCACAATTGATAGGGGTCTTCCACTCTTGGCAGGTGAACTATATGTGCAAGATGAAAGATCTGAGATGAAGTGTTTGGCTGAAATTGCATCCACAACCTTTTTAAAGAGGTTTCCTGTGACCTTGACCTTTGACCTCATGACCCCAAAATCAATTCAGGTCTTGCTTTTCCAATGGGTCAAATACAAGTCAAGTTTGAAATCCAAACATCAATAAAAGAAGGAATTATCATCCAGAAACTAATTTTTGGACAGATAGCTCCTGTGGCCTTGACCTTTGACCTTGTGACCC
Organism: Sipunculus nudus; assembly: GCA_026874595.1. Lineage (NCBI taxonomy): Eukaryota > Metazoa > Annelida > Sipuncula > Golfingiida > Sipunculidae > Sipunculus > Sipunculus nudus. Next base: position 60,112,117 of record CM049315.1, on the reverse strand, counting down.
CAAAATTTCTATGGATCATCCACTATTGGCAAGTGAGCTATATATTCAAGATGGAAGACCTGGGATGAAAGTTTGGCTTAAAATGCATCCACAGTATATTTTAAAATGCCAGTCCAGTGACCTTGACCTTTGACCTCATGACCCTAGAACCTATAGGGTTCTTACTTTAGTGGTGGGCCATATATAAGTCATGTTTGAAATCTATATGGCTATCAACACTGGAGATATCATAAGAGGAGTGTGATTTTCACCATATATGGCAATATTCAAGGTCAAGGCCACTAACATAGGAAAGGTCATGACCCCAATTTAAATAACCATCATCCCATGACCCATACCTATGTATATGCATAATATAAAAGAAATCTGTCCATTAGTTTTTGACTTATAATGCTCACAGTACTGTAAGGTGGCAATTTTGGGAGTATTAAACGGCATGAAAACAAGTAAAGAATAATAGGTGGCGCCACCAGTATCTGGAACATGACAACCCTATCCATGATCTTCCATCAACTTGATTTTAGGATAAACCTATGCAAGATTTCTTGAGATATTAAAGAATTTGTGTGATTTTCCCTAAAATTGGACCTATTCAAGGTCAAGGACACTCTCCTAGTAAAGGTCATGACCTCATTTTAAATAGGCGTCGTCCTCTTAACCATATCTATATATATACCAAGTTTGGTAAAGTTCTGTGAAATATTTTTTGGGTTATAGCGCCAACAAGATTTATATGCGGCGGCGGCGGCGGCGGTGGCGGCGGGGGCGGCGGGACCGGATGGAAAACATAGTATCCCCCGACTTTGTCTGGGGATACAATTAAAATACAGCTTCAAAATGAATTCTGGAATATAAAAAAGAAGACTAAAATAACCAGACCACTAAGCATAAAGATCATCCAATACTGTGAGATGACATCAGAACTGGAAGTCACTCATGTGTGACAGCTAGTGAAACTCCTGGCAGGCGGTGGGTCCAAGGAACTGGGAGGCTTAGGTGGAGAGGTTTCCATGGACCATTAATATTAAACCCCATTAAGTATACATTATTTGCACCTGATAAAGTGATCTTTCTGATAATTGTATCCGCCAAAACAGAGTTTTGCGGATACTATGTTTTCAGCTGCACGCCGCGGCGGCGGCGGCGTAGGTGTCCGGAGAGCTCCTCCGTAACCGCTGGGCGGAATTTTACGAAACCCGGGATTATGTTCGGGTCACATGTGAACTGCTGCGCCCCGATTTTGTTTTGACCTCTGACCTTTCCTCTGCGCTCTGCGTCCGTTTGTGCGTCTGTTTCCACACATAAACCCACATATCTCGGGAACTGTTTGACTGATCAGGAAATTTATTTTGCACAAATGTAGCCCTTGGAGAGCTTTATAACATACACAAAAAATGGTGGCGCCACCTGCAACCATGTTTGCACAGTGTCCATCTGTTCGTCTGCCTTGGGTTAAAATCACTCATATCTCTGCAGAGACTAGACTAATTCACCTGAAATTCGGCATGCGTAAACATCCTGGATAGCTTTTCTGATTTTATCACAGGTGGCGCCACCTACATTCATGTTTACGCTGCAGACATCCAAGCTCATATCTCGGGAACCGTTTGACCGATCAGGAAAATTTTTTTGCACAAATGTAGCCCTTGGAGAGCTTTACAACATTCACAAAAAATGGTAGCGCCACCTGCAACAATGTTTGCACAGTGTCCATCTGTTCATCTGCCTTGGGTTATAATCCTTCATATCTCTGCAGTGACTTGACTAATTCACCTGAAATTTGGCATGCGCATACATCCTGGATAGCTTTTCTGATTTTATGACAGGTGGCGCCACCTACATTCACGTTTACGCTGCAGACATCCAAGCTCATATCTCGGGAACCGTTTGACCGATTGGGCCAAAATTTTGCATGTGTATAGATCTCACATAGCTCTTCATCATATGCAAAACTGGTGGCGCACCTGCAGCCATTTTTGCACAGCTCCTGTCTGTTTGTCTGCCATGGGATAAAATCACTCATATTTCAGCAGTGGTTTGACATATTTGCCTAAAATTTTGCAGGTTTATACATCCCCGACAGCTCTCTTGATTTTATGACAGGTGGTGCCACCTACATTCATGTTTACGCTGCAGACATCCAAGCTCATATCTCGGGAACCGTTTGACCGATCAGGAAAATTTTTTTGCACAAATGTAGCCCTTGGAGAGCTTTACAACATTCACAAAAAATGGTGGCGCCACCTGCAACCATGTTTGCACAGTGTCCATCTGTTCGTCTGCCTTGGGTTAAAATCACTCATATCTCTGCAGAGACTAGACTAATTCACCTGAAATTCGGCATGCGTAAACATCCTGGATAGCTTTTCTGATTTTATCACAGGTGGCGCCACCTACATTCATGTTTACGCTGCAGACATCCAAGCTCATATCTCGGGAACCGTTTGACCGATCAGGAAAATTTTTTTGCACAAATGTAGCCCTTGGAGAGCTTTACAACATTCACAAAAAATGGTGGCGCCACCTGCAACAATGTTTGCACAGTGTCCATCTGTTCATCTGCCTTGGGTTATAATCCTTCATATCTCTGCAGTGACTTGACTAATTCACCTGAAATTTGGCATGCGTATACATCCTGGATAGCTTTTCTGATTTTATGACAGGTGGCGCCACCTACATTCACGTTTACGCTGCAGACATCCAAGCTCATATCTCGGGAACCGTTTGACCGATTGGGCCAAAATTATGCATGTGTATAGATCTCACATAGCTCTTCATCATATGCAAAACTGGTGGCGCACCTGCAGCCATTTTTGCACAGCTCCTGTCTGTTTGTCTGTCATGGGATAAAATCACTCATATCTCAGCAGTGGTTTGACATATTTGCCTAAAATTTTGCAGGTTTATACATCCCCGACAGCTCTCTTGATTTTATGACAGGTGGTGCCACCTGCATTCTAGTTTATGCAGCAGACATCCAAGCTCATATCTTGGGAACCGTTTGACCGATTGGGCCAAAGTTTTGCATGTATATAGTTCTCAAATAGCTCTTTATCATACGCAAAACTGGTGGCGTCACCTGCAACCATTTTTGCTCAGCGTCCATCTGTTTGTCTGCCACGGGCTAAAATCACTCATATACATGTAGTGGTTTGACTTTTCTGCCTTAAATTTTGCATATGTATACAACTTGGACGGCTTTCTGGATTTTGTGGTAGGGGGGGGGCAACCTACATACACAATTTGGCTGCAGACATCCATGCTAATATGCAACACTCTATTTCCCCTTGCCACTCAATCAATGCCTCACTTCACCCGTTCCACTCTGATTTAGGCGGATACACGTAGTCGCTTGTCGACTACCCGTATTCTAGTTTACATATTTTTTACATATTTTTTTTCACTTGATTTTGAAAGGTACACTATTTGAGGGACCCAGTTATAGTAAGTCACTCTTTGGTGGACTTATATTAAACTTCATGACAATACCTGAAAAAGATTTTTTTTTGTTTTTCCTCTTTTATGTTTCTGTCTACCCTAAGACAGCAATTGTAAATTTTGATCAATAAAAATTTAAAAATTTCATTTTACAACAAGAAAGACACAAGTAGAGGAAAACCAAAAAACATTTTTCAGATACTGTCATGTATTTCAATATTATTCCACAAAAAAGTGGCATACTGTTACTGAGTGCTTAAAATAGTGTTTCTTTTAAAAATCCAAATTTTTACAAAATGTTACATAATTATGTGAAAATGAATGAAAAGTGCAAAAACATATATACCATCAGAAAGATCACAGTACCAGGTTTAAAATAATGCACACTTTATTGGGTCATATATTAATTTTTTGGATTAATTTAGATATAGGGGTTTTGGATGATAATGATACCTTCAGTGTTCATTATAATATAGTTTAAATGCAATAAATTGTAAAACTACAGCTGTCACTGATGTGTTTGTTAATCATATACACTTAAAACTGAACTTATGAAGGGTCCTTCACATAAGTGATAAATGGCCCTTGTGGTCACAGAACCAGCCAAACAGTTGGTCATCATTGTAATTAGATAAATAGTGACCTATACCAGTACTTTGTCTTCTAAGTTGCATACTGGTGATTACCGGTATTTCAAATGTATGAAACCAGTTGATTAATATTATTGGTCTTTTTGCCTCAGAGACACAATGGCATGCAGTATCATCATGCTTTCCCGCTAGGTTTTGATATGGTTGCTTCACTGATATGGTTATGCAAGACCACAACTGGGTCTCTTACACCCCATGAATTTTCACATTACTTGGCAGTAATTGTTCCTTTTATGCTGTGTAAAAGATTACTGGTTCAAAAGAGTGAACATGAACAATTCTTAATTTGGTTCTACTGGTTACCACTACATGCCACCACTGCAAAATCGAATGTCATGACACTGACAATATCATCAGTTTTGACATGGTCATAATATCAAGGCTTGGCACTTACTGTAGCAGTTATGAGCCGAAATTGATAAATTTTGCTGTTGGAAAATGGTTGGCACAGTCAGGAAGATTTTTGCTGTATATTTTCAAAAAATGTCTTCATTTGCAGTATTCATTTACTTTCCACTGTATTCCATGTATTTAAAGAATTCTGTTTTTGAACCCTAATTCCGCTTTCCCATCTGTTTTTCCATTAAAACAGAAATCCCTGGGCTCTACACATTGTTGCTTCCCTTGTGATAGCTAAGCTATTGCAGACATCTAGTGAAATTTAATGTTTAAGGCATTTTAATGTTACCCTCTTTAATTCACATTAAAAAGCAGCTCCTCTTTGCCCCCCTCTGAAATCCCTCTCCTGACTGGATCATGGTGCGTGTAGGACAACTTAGGTACAAATCATACACAGCCCTTGATTCTGGTACAACTACTGATACAACTACAACTACCAGACTTAAGAACAGAACCCCTTCTCTCTATCTTGACATGATACCTGTCTTATCCAATGTATACTGCTATCCAACATACACATCTATGCACACGCAAACTTTATATTTTAGAAATCAGTCTATTAGTTTGACTCTGAGTTTAATACTGCTCACTTGTAATTTATTAGCAGAGGTGGGCAGGCATGTGGCAAAAACAGAGAGAGAGAGAGGAGTGCAGGTGGCAGCTAAAGTCTTCTTTGGTCATTATGGTTTTCAGAACAATTCCATCAGACTAGGACTACTGACAAATCTAATGTTTTGTGTGGTTTTTAATCAAGTATGGCGTTAGTAAAGGTAAAGGTCACACTCATGATCCCAGTTTAAATAGGATTCATTCTTTACAATATCTATGAATGTGCACAACCTGGCAGAAATCTATTCATTGTAAAGTGGCAGTGATGGGTATATGCTACAGAAGTAGAAAACGGGTTGGAGGTGGCAACACAAAACCAAAGTGATCCAATATCACCTCTCCACCTCATTTTCAGAATAATCAGTCTGGCCTCATTTGAGATATTTAATGTTTTGTATAATCTTCACCAAAGATGGATCTATACAAAGTCACGGTCACACTTCTGATAAAAATCATTACACCATTTTAAATAGGCTTCATTTCCTCCTTCATATCTATACAAAAGTAAAGTTTGAAAAAGATCTATGGCATATAGTTATATGACACTCGAGGATAAAACTTTTTTTTAAAATATTTTTTGTTGGATGTTACCGCCCCCATTTTTTAATGCTACCTTAAATAAGTATATGTACGTCTACAGAATTGCATTCTGGTTTCAGACTCCTTGACAGGGCAGTATCACACACTGATTCTCATTTTATATCCTGGTGTTAACCAGGCCTAGTAACTACTGCACCTGTGGGCCCTGGGTGTTTAATTACTGTAGTTGGCTTTATATTTACGGGGCTCAATTTTCACGCTCCAGCAATTTTTCAAAGTTTCACAGGGTTCCATTTTGACGACGGGATATATATTGATATTTTTAATAAACACCAAAATAGGTATGAATTCTCTTTTACACAAAGTTAAGTTTTGCTCAAACAACAATGACCGTCACTGCCTGAACCTTGCGATGCCGCTTCAAAGGGGCATTGGTTTCATAGCTTGGCCATTATATATCAATATAAATAGGGCCCTCCACTCTACCTTGATCATATCATGTTCGGATTACTTAACAGAAACATCATTCAATGGAAATAACAAGTTGGTTAAGGAAGGGGCCATATCCCTGAAGCGGCGTGCGCGGAAGGTCTGCCTCATACCCGTGAGTGTGAATGTGAAGAAAGAGCAGAGGTACTCTAACCGGCAAATGATCAGATTGACCGACAGCCAACAAAGCATAAGGAAGGGGAGTTAAAGCAGTTGGACCGCAAGCAAACATTTTGCGATAGCAATTTAATAAATAAAATCAGACATGCAGAACTGCAGGTGAGAACCAAGCCTTTTTTTTATATAAAAAACTAGATCGTGAACACATCGCATGTAGCGATCAACATGAACGTCATTTGGATTATATTCATTTCCCACTTATGTCCAATATTGCCACCTGGTTACTATTTTCCCATGACAGCAAGGTTTCATATCTGTGTGGTTTCAATTTTGTGGCATTTTCCTTACCGTAAATATCGCGAATTTGAAACCATCACAAATAACAAGCCAACCACAGTATCCCCATTGCTGGGTCATACCACTGAGGTACCCCTCAAAGGCGCACTCGTTTGGGTGTGAAACACAGCTGTTGGGTACAGCCTTCCCATTAAGCCTGCAGAGTGCTCACTCATGGTGGGGGCTGACCAGGAAATATCTCATTGCCTCCGCTGAGATTTGAGCTCTAGATCTCCCGGCTTTAAGTCCTGGGCTCTACTCCTGAACCACAGAAGCAAGATACAACTTATGACCCTGTGGATAAAGGGAGGAGAAATAGGGATGAAGTAAGGTGAAGGGGAAAGAAAAGGGAGAGGACTGGGTGGAGGTGTTGACACTGACCTGTTCTTTGTTTACCAGCATGCTGCCTGCCAGCTGCATTGTACATATCTCTCTGTGTTTATTCATCCCTATTACCATCTTTCCATCCATTACCTGTTCCTCTTTGTCAGTAGGGTCAATCAGGACATATTTTCTGAAAAGATATAGATTGATTGCAATAATTTGTTGTCAGAGACAAAAATTTCAATACAGATAAATCTGAACTGTAAAATCCAAGCAATAATGATATTACATTTATTTACAGATAAAACTGGTAATTAATTTTATACATATATATAAATATATATGGTAAGATTTGGTTGTAAAATCAAGTTCAATGATTAAAAGAAATAAAAAGACCACTGACTGATTATTAATCAATAATTTTTTAATGTACCTTCAATATAAATTTAAAATCTGCTGTACAGAGTGTACAAAAGCAGCCTACATACAGACACCTATATATAATGTGGTTTAGTCTGGTCTATTTAAAGCTGCATGAAATTAAAGCAGGATTTTTGGTCAGTAAGATACTAAAAAATGGTTCCAGGGATTTTAATGAAACCTAGGTCTGAAATGTGAACCTTTTAAAATGATTAAATTCTGGAGTGAATCTGTACTGAGAAGGCAAATTCCCTTTTTCATCTACTTATTGTAGAGAGGCATGTGAATCATAGATAAATCTATCCTCCTAATGACAAAAGTAATGTAAAATAGATACAGCAGGTAGCTGATCAGTACATCTACATGAAAGTACTTACCCTTGTTCATAGAAAGCAAATGTAACACACAAAGGCATATGGTGTACACTGAGTGGTACAGGGTCACGGTCCTCCAATGAGTGCTGAAATATATCATCATATACATGATCAATTATACAATCCAATCTACATTACATTCAGTGTAAAACACATGTGATAGGGTTAGGTTTAATCATTTAAAAGTCACCAGAAACACAGATATTGCTTACAATATTATAACTGAAGTACATAAGAATTACTTATAATAAAAAGGTATATCAGAAACAATGATATAACGACCAGTAGATGTAGCCAAGCTATCACTGGCAGCCTCCCCCACGCCACACAACTGAGCAATAATTATTACTAGGCTATGGGGTATACAACCTTGGAAATTAAGTCAAGGTAAAAAATAAATATCAATTAAGATTTTACACTTAAAAAATAAAATATTATTATTATTATTATAATTATTATTTTTATTAAATCTGCTTTCACACAAAACTTTCATAAATAATAATAATCTACAAGTCAAGTAACACTGATAGACCTTTTTGACACCTGGATGAATGGTTTAGAGTATGAACCACAGAGTAGCCAGATTGACCATTCATTGAAGCAGGAACTGATTATACACTCACTATTGTAACTTGCTCCCCTGAGATGGTTACATCTGGTCTCCTATTTGAAATAATTAAAACATAATCAACACTGAGTTATGACATTCAGCACCATGAAAATGAAATCTTTTTAAATGCCTGTATCCAAACAGGAATTCATTAAAATATCTTTTAAGCAAACTCTGCTGAATTTTGAAAAGTTGCTGACTGAATGACGCATCAAGAATCTACTAATTATAACACTGTTTGGAAAATGTTTCAAAGTAGCTACCATTAGAATTTTCCAGTTTAAATTAAAGTGAGCCATGTTATCTCACTGATGACATGGATCATGACCACGTCAAAGAAAGATAGCTCAAAGCCCTTAGCAGAGGTAACTGTAGCAAAGCATATAGCAGAGTTACCTCTGATGGAGACTGTTTAAAGGACCTCAAAAAGGGTCACTAAAAAGCCTTTGAGTACCCTGGGTAAACTGATAAATGAAGTTGCAATACTCATTCTCTTTGACACTGGGTGATTTATTTTACTGAGCAATTGTATAACTGAAAGTATGCAATTTACATGGCACAATACCCCTGCCCCTACCACATGCTGCTCCTCCTACACACTGCCCCCTACCAAACACTGCCCCTACCACACACTGCCCCTACCACACATTGCCCCTACCACACACTGCCCCTACCACACACTGCCCCTACAAAACACTGCCCCTACAAAACACTGCCCCTACCACACACTGCCCCTACCACACACTGCCCCTACCAACCACTGCCCCTACCACACACTGCCCCTACCACACACTGCCCCTACCAACCACTGCCCCTACCACACACTGCCCCTACCAAACACTTCCCCTACCACACACTGCCCCTACCACACACTGCCCCTACCAACCACTGCCCCTACCAACCACTGCCCCTACCACACACTGCCCCTACCACACACTGCCCCTACCACACACTGCCCCTACCACACACTGCCCCTACCACACACTGCCCCTACCACACACTGCCCCTACCACACACTGCCCCTACCACACACTGCCCCTACCAAACACTGCCCCTACCACACACTGCCCCTACCACACACTGCCCCTACCACACACTGCCCCTACCACACACTGCCCCTACCACACACTGCCCCTACCACACACTGCCCCTACAAAACACTGCCCCTACAAAACACTGCCCCTACCACACACTGCCCCTACCACACACTGCCCCTACCACACACTGCCCCTACCACACACTGCCCCTACCACACACTGCCCATACCACACTGCTCCTACTACACGCTGCTCCTGCTACACACTGCCACTGCCTCACTTCACACATGAAGAATAACACCCGTACACAGAGTAATTACCACTGATACAAGAGTATCTAAATTACAACAGGCAGACATACTTCTTCATATTTACCTAAAGTGGGCCAGTGCTGTGATGGCTGCCACACTGGCACAGTCCACAATGTTCCCGTCATGGTTCAGCACGTGAATGTCCACACGAACCTTCCACACCTATACATACATACATAACAAGTAGTCAATAACATAGGACAATGCACAGATGAAGGTCAGTATGGTATACAACAGCCTACAAATGTCTGATATATACTGTCCATATATATATTTATATATATATATATATATCCAGACATCTTAAAAGCCATAAGGGAATGTTCAGATGGATGGACATTCAGGAAAATTATCAAGTGTAAAAGGCCTTCTGTTTCCCCAGTCAGATCAGATTAATTTACCCATGAAGCTAAAGATCAATGCTGGAGAAACAGGTTCCAATTTGAGGTCTTGAAAAAGAAATTAAACTTGTGTAATGTTAACTTATGACTTGATTCAACTGAATTTATCCTCATATTCCTTATACCCTTAAATGTATATGTTGTGAAAATTAACACAATGCTTACAGGAAAAAATGTGCATCGGTCAAATTGTGCAGAATTTAAGGTATTGATTTTACATTTATGCTAATAACTTAGATAATACAAAATTCTAATCTTATTGCTATTTTACAATTAAATCTTGATTAATTAAATTTATATTCTTGAAAAAAAATCTCTAGCTTCAACAGTTATCATGTTAGGTAAGGAAATATGTTTCTTGCTGTTTTGATAAAGTACCTAATGTTCTGGTCCATAGCTTCTATAAAATTGGGTAATACTGACCTAATTTCTGGCAGGTACATAAGAAATATACAGAGGATATCTTTATGCCAAATACAAATAAAAACAGACAAATGATTTTGATATACCAGTATGGAAGTCCTGAAGTGTAAAATCAGGTTTGTAATGGAAATTTTTTTTCTTAATTTCTCAAGGAAAATACTTTGGTACAGTGTTCCAAATTAAGGTTTGATAGGAGAACTTAGGCACGCCTAATTGTTTGTCAAATTATGGATTCGTAGGTCCAACAGATTCAAAACATGCTGGTGTAATGGACAGACAGACACAAAGATGATCGACAAAGGACCATCGCTATAGTTAAGCTAAAAATGTGTCACAGTTCATTTGGGCTAGGTATGGGTCAGCCTGTTCAGGTATCATACATATTGCTATACACTTAAAACTATATGCCCGATACATATTGATGATATGCTTATTGTATCCGCCAAAACAGAGTTTTGCGGACACTATGTTTTCAGTTGCACACTGCCGCCGCTGCATAGGTTTCCTGAGATCTCCTCTGTAACCACTGGACAGAATTTTTTTTTAAATTTGGAATTATGATAGGGTCACATGTGAACTGCTGCCCCCTCATTTTTGATTGACCTCTGACCTTTTCTCTCTGCCCAGCATCCATTTGTACGGATGTTTCCACACATAAACCCACATATCTCGGGTACCATTTGACCGATCAGGCTAAAAAATTTGCACAAATGTAGCCCTTGGATAGCTTTATAACATACACTTAAAATGGTGGTGCCACCCACAACCATTTTGCACAGCCTATATCTGTTCATCTGCCTTTGGATAAAATCACTCATATCTCTACATTGGTTGGACTTATATATAAGTATATATATAAATCAAATTGTATGATGGATCCAAATCATTACCGCCGGTTATGCCTCATCGGTTCATCAGGTGACAATGTCCAGCTGCCGTGGTACAGGTATTAACTTTTTCTTCATACAGTTGGGTGTCTTTGCTTCATGACAACAGGGGGATACAATTTCTGAGCATTTGTGGGGAATATTCTTCGGTTAGTGTCAAAAATGGCCAGTTGCATCTTTTAAACAAGGGACCCATGGGTCATTGTGCTCAGCTGAAGATGGCTATGCATAACCACATCATTTGAAAAAGATGGCATATTCTTATTTTATTATTCTGATTTTCCCCAAGGGATGAGAATTAGTTTAACCTTTTTTTCAAACAGGCATAGATGAACCATAAGAAAATGTTTTGCTTTCATTTAAAACAATCAGATATAAAGTAATTGATTATAAAGTGAAATACATGGCCCTACTGAGAGCACAAAATGAAACTAGAATAGGGGTAGTTGACAAGCGACTACATGTATCTGCCAAAATCGGAGTGGAACGGGTGAAGTGAGGCATGGATTGTGTGGCAAGGGGAAATAGAGTTAGGTCGTGTTGCATATTAACATGGATGTCTGCAGCTGTAATGTGTATGTAGGGGGCGCCACCTGCCACAAAATCCAGATGGCTATCCAAGTTGTTTACATATAAATATATATATATATACAAAATTTTAGGCAGATAAGTCAAACCACTGCTTGTATATGAGCCATTTTATCCCACAGCATACAAACAACAAGGAACCCATGGGTCACGTCGCTCAGCGGAATTTTGGAAAATATTAGTAACTACAAAATATTTTTATTTCTTATGGTTTTTCCAAGTATTTTACCATTTGAAAAGCTAAGAGAAAATGGCCCAGCTTGAATGAAACTCTGTAAATTATAGAATAATGGACATGAGCTAAAGCATATGGACTGTGTAATAAATGAAACCTTTGGCCTGAAACCATTTAGTGATGCACCAAGGGAAAAAATGGGCCTACGGTGAGTGTCATATAAAAGTTCCATTTCATAAACAAATAATGTGTGAAGGTAATTAAGTTTTCAAAAGTTAAATATATGGCCATATGAGTTAAAAATTAATCCCACAAAGTTTGATCAAAATTCCTAATTTTAAAAACTAAGTTTAACAGTGTTATTCACACCTAGGCCCGCCAACTTTAAGAGATATGAATGAAATGCTACCAAGTATTTATATCTTCTTAAATCTTGTCAGTTAGCACTTACATTAGGTCCTAATATTTTATCACATTTGAATATAAGGATTAAATTCCTAAACATTTTTTCTTTAAAAAAATCGAAACTGTCTCAACAAAAAGAATTTATTTAACATTAAAATTATCAGCTTTGTCTTGTTTATTAGTCCTGTGTATTGAAGGGGTGGGTGGGGGAGGGGTCTCTGTTGTTACTGTTCATCACTGAAAAAAATGTAAAATTATAAGATTCATCTTGTTTAGAGTACAGGTCTGTCAACAGAATGGGGTGGGGGGGGGGGGGTTGAGAAAGGCTCCCTGTGGTATTTATGCTGGCAGCCTGATCAAGCTCAACAAGAGAGAGGGCTTGCCCCAGTGATGGGATTACATAACAGTCTGGGGAGCAAAGAGAGCTGCACTGAATGACCTACAGTGACCAAAGTGGACTGCTTGACAATGTAAGGGAATACAACAAGAGCCTCAAAAAAAAAAAAAATTCAATAACTAGCCTAATTTTGCAGCTTTTATTTTTCAAATTTCAGATTTTAACAGATTAAATCCTTAAGTGTACATGCTGTGAAAATAACATCCACAGTACTTACAGGAAAAAATCTTGCCATGGCCAAAGTTGGGCAAAATTTAAGGTACTGATTTTATATTTATGCTAATAACTTAAAACAAATTTGCAAATTTCAGATCTAATTTTCGGTATACAATTGAATCTTGATTAAATGAAGTTATATCCCTGAAAAAAAAGTCTCAGCCATTCTTATGATAAGTGAGTAAATATATATCCTGATTTTTTACAAGGTGCATTATGTTTGGGCCCATAACTTCACCAAATTATGCAATACTGACCTAAATTTTGGTATGTACATATGAAATGTATGGAAGAATATAAATATTTACTATTACTTCTAACATTATGCCAATTTTTGGATTACCATGTAAACAAAAGTAGGGTCATGATGCTAGAAAATGCAAATACATTAAGGCTTCTAAAAAACTTCAATAGCTACACTATTTTTTGAGCTTATACTTTCAAATTTCAAAATTCATCAGATTAAATTTATATGTAAACTGGCTGTGAAAATTAAATCAAATGTACTTATAAGAATAGAATGGTCAAAGTTGGGCAAAGTTTAAGGTAAAAATTTTTTATTTTTGCTAATATTTTTAAAAAACTAGAATACGGGTAGTCGACAAGTGACTACGTGTAAATCAGAGTGGAACAGGTGAAGTGAGGCATGGATTAAGTGGCAAGGGGAAATAGAGTGAAGTGTTGCATATTAGCATGGATGTCTGTGGCCAAATTGTGTATGAAGGTTGCCCCCCTACCACAAAATCCAGAAAGCCATCCAAGTTGTATACATATGCAAAATTTAAGGCAGATAAGTCAAACCACTACATGTATATGAGTGATTTTAGCCCATGGCAGACAATCAGATGGACGCTGAGCAAAAATGGTTGCAGGTGATGCCACCAGTTTTGCGTATGATAAAGAGCTATGTGAGAACTATACACATGCAAAACTTTGGCCTAATCGGTCAAACGGTTCCCAAGATATGAGCTTGGAGGTCTGCTGCATAAACTAGAATGCAGGTGGCGCCACCTGTCATAAAATCAAGAGAGCTGTCGGGGATGTATAAACCTGCAAAATTTTAGCCAGATATGTCAAACCACTGCCGAGATATGAGTGATTTTATCCCATGGCAGACAAACAGACAAGAGCTGTGCAAAAATGGCTGCAGGTGGCGCCACCAGTTTTGCGTATGATAAAGAGCTATGTGAGATCTATACACATGCAAAATTTTGGCCCAATCGGTCAAACGGTTCCCGAGATATGAGCTTGGATATCTGCAGCGTAAACGTGAATGTGGGTGATGCCACCTGTCATAAAATCAGAAAAGCTATCCAGGATGTATACGCATGCCGAATTTCAGGTGAATTAGTCAAGTCACTGCAGAGATATGAGTGATTTTAACCCAAGGCAGACAAACAGATTGACACTGTGTAAACATGGTTGCAGGTGGCGCCACCATTTTTTGTGTATGTTATAAAGCTCTCCAAGGGCTACATTTGTGCAAAAAAATTTTCCTGATCGGTCAAACGGTTCCCGAGATATGAGCTTGGATGTCTGCAGTGTAAACGTGAATGTAGGTGGCGCCACCTGTCACAAAATCAGAAAAGCTATCCAGGATGTATACGCATGCCAAATTTCAGGTGAATTAGTCAAGTCACTGCAGAGATATGAGTGATTTTAACCCAAGGCAGACAAACAGATGGACACTGTGCAAACATGGTTGCAGGTGGCACCACCATTTTTTGTATATGTTATAAAGCTCTCCAAGGGCTACATTTGTGCAAAAAAAATTTCCTGATCCGTCAAATGGTTCCGGAGATATGTGGGTTTATGTGTGGAAACAGACGCACAAACGAATGCAGAGCGCAGAGGAAAGGTCAGAGGTCAAAACAAAATTGGGGCGCAGCAGTTCACATGTGACCCGAACATAATCCCAGGTTTCGTAAAATTCCGCCCAGCGGTTACGTAGGAGTTCTCCGGACACCTACGCGGTGGCGGCGGCGGCGTGCAGCTGAAAACATAGTATCCGCAAAACTCTGTTTTGGCGGATACAATTAACAGATTTTGATCTAATTTTGGGTATACAATTTAATTTTGATTAATTAAAGATATATTACTGGAAAAAAGTCCTTAGCTTTAACATTTTTTATGTTAAGTGATCAAATATCTTTCCCGATTTTTTACAAAATGCATTATGTTTGAGCCCATAACTTTTTAAAATTCTATAATACAGACCTAATTTCTGGCATGTACATAGGATCTATATAGAGGAATATTTATGGTTAATATGAGGAAAAAACAGATGAGTGGTTGTGATATTAGGCAGTCCTGAAGTGTGAAAATGGTTTTTTAATAAAAAAAGGTTTTTCCTTTATTTCTTGAAGGAACGAAGTGGCAAAGACCAAGTTTTCGGCTTGGAAGGAGATCTTGGGGACATCTAATATGATGCCGAATTTTGGATTCCTAGGTCTTACGGTTTCAAAACGTGCCACATCTACAGACAGACGGACTGACAGACGGACATACTACGGACAATGGACCACAACTATAGTTTAGATGACTTAAAGTCAGCTGAGCTAAAAATGGTTGCAGATGGTGCCGCCAATTTTGTGCATGATTAAGAGCAATGTGAGATCTATACACATGCAAAATTTCAGGGGGATACGTCAAACCAGTCCTGAGATATTAGCATAGATGTCTGCATCGTAAACATAAATGTAGGTGGCACCACCTGCCATAAAATCATAAAAGCTTTCCAAGATGTATATACATGCAAAATTTTAGGCAGATAAGTCAAACCACTGCCGAGATATGAGTGATTTTATCCATAGGCAGACAAACAGATGAATGCTGTGCAAAAATAGTTGCAGGTGGCACCACCAGTTTTGTGTATGATTAAGACTTATGTGAGATCTATACACATGCAAAATTTCAAGGGGATATATCAAACCAGTCCATAGATATTAGCATGGATAACTGCAGCATAAACATAACTGTAGGTGGTGCCACCTGCCGTTAAATCAAGAAAGCTATCAAAGATGTATTTACATGCAAAATTTTGGGCAGATTAGTCAAACCATTGCCGAGATTTTATGCTACGGCAGACAAACAGAGGGACCCTGTGCAAAAATAGTTGCAGGTTGCGCCACCAGTTTTGTGTATGATAAAGAGCTATGTGAGATCTATACACATGCAAAATTTCTGGGTCGATAAGTCAAACCAGTCCTGAGATGTCTGCAGTCTGAACATCAATGTAGAAAAAATCTGTCCAGTGGTCTCAGAGATCTATTCCAGAAATGAACTCAGCGGCGGCAGAACCCAGTTAAAAACATAGTATCTGCAAAACTTTGTTTTGACGGATACAAAAACATGTAATACATATTTTAATGGCAGATAAGTAAAAATTAGCATCAACTGGAATCTAACAAGTGTAATCCTTCTACCATAGCCCACACGAGCTGGCTTGTCATGGAAGCAACGACAAGTGTATACCTACATCCCTCATCTGGTTGATCAAACAACAATACTTGTGATCTTATTAAAGTCTTACAGGCCAACATAAAAAAATAAGACGCTTAAGCTTTTTAATAAGTTCATATTTTAGTTTAGATTAGGGTATCTATATTTGTATCTATATTTGTAAGCAATAGTTGTGTTTCATCGATATATTGATACAACATACAAAGCGTATCAGTAACCTCATGTGGATGCGGCATGTTGATATGTATCAATATATCAGTATGTTGAAACAACCCTACAGTTTACCAGCTCCATGGTGGCATCACATGTGAGTTTGGAATGAAGGAGGCTGTGGTTCTCAGCAAAGAAAGAAAATCCTCAAATTAGACTAGGATGTCTTGAGGTGTTACATTACCCCTCCACAACATTTCATCAAAAATATTTTAAAAACCTTCATCAAAATACATCAATATTTACTGGACAAGTTGTGAGTTTTGTCTGGCTGTGGATACATTACCTGCACTCCTGCCATTATACACAGTGACTCTGTGTCCACACAGCGCGATTCTTTGATGCATCTCTCCAACAACCTGTTGATTTCTACTCCATAATCTGTCTGCCTGGAACAATCAATGCATTTTGAAATTTAAAGATTTTTAGTGTAGAACATTGTATGTAGTTAGGAGTGTCTCTTGAAACAAGGGACCCATGGGTCACAGTGCTCAGCTGAAGTTGTCCTTGAAGGTAAAAATCTAAAATAATAACAAAAGGAGATATTGTCCGAGAGGAACAGGTAACATAGGCCATGGTTGGTTGATATGATAGGTTTACATTGATAAGTTAGGGAACAGTTTTTTCCAATTTCATAAAATGTAAACAGTTGCAATACTAACTCAATGTCCCCAGTGCACAGATGTAAGCACTTGATGGTGGTGGAGGGTGGGGAGAATGGTGAGAGTAAACACAGCTCTGCATATACATACAGGATATGAAATTGGATTCAACAGTGCTTACAGGAAAAAAAAAACCTTACAGGTAGAAAGCAAAGCTGATCACTTTATCAGCTTATGGGCAGGAAAAAGAAGAATACATTATTGCATGGATCCTCATTTTTATATTATATCAAATTGTTTTCAAGTTTATAAATTGTATACATTTGCAATATTATACACATCTGAAAATACAAGTTGCTTTCAATTCTCAGAATTAAATCCATATACATACAGCATATGAAAGTTATTTCAACAGTGTTTATGAAAAAATTTCATAACTATTATATATTTAATGATCAACAGAGAGATGATGGACAAACAGCTGATCACTATATGTCCCTTTCACAGGAGGCATGAATATCTGTTTCCATTAGATCTTAGGTTTACTCCTTATATATATATTTTTTAATTTTATAAATGTTATACATTTGCAATAAAACTGATGTCCCAGTTGCACAGAATCAATGGCAGGGGATGGGGGAAATGGTTGGAATAACAAAACACCTCTCCACATACATACATTACAAACAAAGCTATCCACTTATATCCCATTCTGTTAATGCAAGAAAATATTGAACAAATTTTTGCATTTGATCTTCATTCTTTTATTACATCAATTTTTTTCAAGTTTATAATTGTTATACATTTCCAAAATAACATATATATCTGAATATTTAAGTTGATTCACAATTCTAAATTGCATCATTATATATCCCTAATTTTGTCAGATAACACAACATTATGCATACGAATGTGTTTATTTTTTTCCACATAAATGTATCTTACAACAAATCAATAAATATCTGATATAAAACTTGACTTAGAATTCACAATTCTGAATTGCCCTTTATATATCCATAATCTGGCTCATACATTATCAATTTATACATACTGATGGATTTAATTTATATTTCAATTTGTTAAATTTATTTAAATGAATATTGATTTCTTTTAAAATGCTTCATGACCAGGACATGGCATTCTGGATTACGCTTTGAATTACTATTTCAGGAAGGGGAAGGGGTGACTTGAGAATAACTGTTCACCTGTGACAGCAGTGGATCCCCCAAGTGACCAATTTGCAAATCAGTTACCCTGGCATAGGTGACCTTCAGTGACCAGAAGTTGGCTGCCTGCAGCCTGACAATGCAAGTGAATACAACAGAGCCTCTCCCAAAGTTTTAATAAATAGCCTATTTTTTCTAGCTTTTGATTTTAAATTTCAGATTTAAACAGAAGACTTCAAGTGTTACAATAGTTTTTTTTATGGAAAATTTGTTTTTCCTTAATTTCTCAATAGTATGAAGTCACGGTGATGGAGTTATGGGTTTGGTAGATGAACTTAGAAACATCTAAATGTATGTTGAATTTTGGATTTATAGGTCCAACGGTTTCAAAATTTACCCTGTGAATGAATGACAGGTTGGCCGACAGACAAAGGACCATCACTATAGCTAAGATGACTTATAGTCAGCTTAGCTAAAAACATGAAAGTAATCTTGTAGCAATGCAGAGTATTAGGTTTTTTTCATGGTTTTGCATGAATATACAGTTGTGACCTAATAATACCTAATAACCAAACTTAAACAAATGGGAAAATTTTGCATTCTTACATTGTTCAAAATATGGAAATCAGGAGGACAACCCTTGATAATATTATTATGACAGCCTTCAGTTTTAACCCTTTCCTGTTTACATTAGGTTGACACAAAACACCCCCCTTCCTGTTCAGATTTATCTTAGGTTTTCACACTCTGAATTTTTACACTCGGTACTTTAATGGAGGACAACCCTTGATAATATTATTATGACAGCCTTCAGTTCAGACTCTGACATTAAACACTGTTATGGTTATAACTTAACTAGACATTTCTTGGCACCGCTGGTGCCATAGTATCGCCAGACAAATGAGGTTTTGTGGTATTTTGTTGATATAATGTGATGTATTTGTATTTTAGCAATGAATGTGAGAAACATTTCTACAAAATATAGTAATATTTAAAGTGAAGGCAATTGTTATGTAAAAGGTTATGTATAAATAGAAGTATATATTTAATGATGTATTGAGTTGTATATGTATGTTTGGAGTAACTTGTTTGAGAATAATATAGAGTAAAGCAGAAAGAAAGAGAGAGATGGACAGACAGGATTTCAGAGAGATGGAGAGATGTGAAAATGGTTAGTGTAAGTGTGTAACAGGGGGTTGATAATTTTCTTTAACGAGGAGGGGGGTGATGGAGTTGCTGGTTGAGGAGTGTGAAGTGGGTTGGGTAATTAGAGGGGTGGATGTGAAGGCTGCTACATGGCTATGTATAGGAAAAGGTCAAGACCACTCTCAAAGGAAAATGATCCAGTTGTGACTCTGTGGTACACCCAGTGCACTAATTCATTTATCACTGACCATCATATCTATTTATAGAATCTGACCATGGCCCAGAACTGCTGATGTTTGGAAAAACATGATGCAACACCATGTGCAGACCACTAGCTGAAGCAATCCCCCAGGTTCACTGGAGATTTTCATGATTGTTGGTGATTTTTACCATATATGGCAATATTTAAAGTCAAGTCCACTCTCATATGCAAGGTCAGGACCCAAATTTAAATATATCTCATCCCATAATCCAAATCTATGTATATGCATAATATAAAAGAAATCCATCCATTAGTTTTTGACTTATAATGCTCACAGTGCTGTCAAGTGGCCCTTTTTAAGATATTCATGATTTTATGTTTTTCACCAAATATGGGAATATTCAAGGTCAAGGTCACTCTCATAGTCACGGTCATGACCCCAAATCAATAAACTGCATTCCAAAATATCCAACATTTGAAAAAAATAATTTAAATTAAATTAAATTTTAAAATTAAATTTAAAATTAAATATACCTCATTCCATAAACCATATCTATATACATGCATAACATGAAAGAAATCTGTCCATTACTGTTTGACTTATAATGCTCACAGTATATACTGTCAAGTGGCAATGATGGGGTATTCAAAGGCGCAAAAAACAAGAAAAGGACAACAGGTGGCGCCACCTATCTTCTGCAAAAGACAAAACTATCCAAGATCTTCCGTCAACTTGATTTTTGGACCAATCCATGCATCCCTTTTTAAGATATTCATGATTTTATGTGATTTTCACCATATATGGTAATATTCAAGGTCAAAGCCACTCTCAAAGGAAAGGTCATGACCCCAATTTTACTATACATCATCCCATTACCCATACCTATGTACATGCATAATATTAAAGAAATCTGTCAATCAGTTTTTGACTTGTGATGCTAAAAGTACTGTCAAGTGGCAATGATGGGGGTATTAAACGGCACAAAAACAAAAAAAGAATACTAGGTGGCACCACCACTTTCCGGTACATGACATCACTATCCAAGATCTTTGTCCAACTTGATTTTTGGATAAATCCATGAAATATTTCTTGAGATTTTTAAGAATTTGTGTGATTTTCCCCAAAAATGGATCTATTCAAGGTCAAGGTCACTCTCCTAGTTGAGGTCATGACCCCATTTTAAATAGGCTTTGTCCTCTCACCTATATCTATAAATGTGTCAAGTTTGAAAAAGATCCTTGAAATATTTTTTGAGTTATTGTGTCCAAAAGAAATCTCTGCGGCGGCGGCGGCGGCGCAACCGTGCCTAAACCATAGTATCTCCAGACTATGTCTGGCGATACAATTATTAAAGTATCAATTTTAACCCTTTCCTGTTTACATTAGGTTGACACAAAACACCCCCCCCCCCCTTCCTGTTCAGATTTATCTTAGGTTTTCACACTCTGAATTTTTAAACTCGGTACTTTAATGTTATAACTCATATCCCGATCAGTTTTCGTTGGATCTTTATGAAATATTAAATAGGGTATATAGAGTATTATATAGAGATGACTTAATCAATCATAAATTTCACATATATCTATTAATATAACCAGGTAAATTAAGGAAAGTAGTGTCTTTGTTGTTTATGATATTTGTATATAAAATGTCTGCAGTATACCCAGTGAAGACTTGTAGAATTAAGGAAAAATAAGGGAATTACCGTATTGCCAGGATAATGAAATATGAGTAAGGTTATAAAAGTACTTAATTATAGTTGTTCTGAAATAAATTAGACAAAACCATACTTGTTTTGTTCCAAGAAATTTTTAAGAATAATACTTGTATATTTGACATGAAATATCAATTTGAATTCAAATAAGGATAAACTGCAATAGCCTTGCCGTTCAGGTATGAAAAACTAATTAAGATCAGGTGACCTTTAAAGAAAGGTGACAAAAAAAGGCAAATTCACAGATTTACTCATCAAATATGTATAAAACCAAATGGAAAATTGCCAGAAGTCTGCAAGAATGGTTAAATCTAACATTTCTATATATTTCTATTACAACCTGACTTGCAGAGTAATTACATTACTTCATAGGTGGTTGATTGTCATTCTTCATTTAACCCATCCTATTATTGGCCTCAATAAGAGCATAGAATAAACTTCAGTCGTCCTGCTATTTGTTAAAAGAAACAGTGTCTCAGGAACATTATCCTTTGATCAAGGTGTGTGATTGATAACTGCCTCATATGGAAGCAATAGGTTGGCTTTTGTTCCAAATACACACTACAGCCACTTTATAAATAATAGGCAGGAATTACCTTCCCGGTTCAAACTGCTGAGCTGCCATTGGTGATAACTCCAGGTTGACAAACAGGAGGCCCTCGTTGGGACGGGTCTGTTTTGGTTCTGCCACCTCACATGATACCTGGACAAGGACCCTGTCAATAAAACCATCATTCAGCCAACACATCTCACATTCTTTAAGGGGACCTATGCAAATTAATATGAAATATAGTGTGTTCTCCTTAAAATTTATGCTGTATGCCAATACTTCATTTTAAAATCAATTGTACATGAGTTGAAATAAGCTCTGTGTGCATGCCACCTGGTGGCCATACCAGGCAACTTAACAAATCAAGATTTTTCAAGCATCAGATTGGGTTTCTCCTGTTTCTTCCTTTATGTTTGTTCTGCTTGTTGTTGTGCATGGCATGATCAGACCTCATGGTCATGCAGTCTTGTTATGGTAAATACACATGTGGTTTCTGTTTACTCACACACAGAACTATAACAACTTATAACACTGGTGATTTGGAGACTGCGAGTCAGAATTTTGTATTCAGCAAAATGAACTCGTAGCATGAGATAATACAGATATTATGGCAATTGATTATGTACCTTAATATAATCCTTTCTACACATGTGGGGGGTTTCTGTTAGGTTTCTGTTACATATTCTGTATGCAGTTTGCACTTTAAAATTCAGTACTGATAATCACAACCACTAACCTGCAATCCAGTGGCACCCTTATAAATTTAACATTCAGGTTAGGGGTAACTTAAAATACCATTCAATCATCTGCAGACCACATAGGTTTACTGATAAGTGTCTAAACAGTGTAGAGGTCATAGGTCTCATGTGTATTAACCATGCAATATAAGATGTGTTCTGGTATTTTCCATTCACTGAGCCAGTCAATACAACTTTTTAATGAATTGGGTACTTTGGCTGTCTGTGTCAGTGTCTGCTGAACAAAGGTGAAAGTAACCTCACGATAAGAATGTTTTAGTAAACCTCCTGGATTTCAGTTTTATATACAGTGGAACCCTACCTTGCGACCACCTCAGTAGCAACCAATCCACAATTACAACCACTTTTATAGGTCCTGAATACATGAACTAGGTAACTTAGACAAAGGTGAGAATCCTCCAGTAGACCTTTGATGCCCTGGCAGGATTTGAACTTTGACCACTAGCTAGGCTACCCTTGGATACAAACCTTGTGTCTCCCAGTTCCACTGTGCAGCAGCCTCTGTCTATACCAAATGTGATCTTCACGTGTCTGTAGTCAAACGCCTCTCTACCGTCAAGTCTCTGAAAACAGCACACAATATTAATAAAAAAGAAACGTCATTTTTAATATAAACAATCAATCTCATAGACTAAAGCCTGTAAAATATATAATATATACTGTGGTTGTCTTCTTATTTGCAGTGGTTTCAAATTCACAATATTCACAGTCTCTCCTACTGCGAAATTTAAACCATGCAGTTTTGAATGCATATATACCAGGCCATGGTCATTAATTTCAGAAGCTGATGATAGTTGGCAACAGTTGTGATTAATCTTCGGCCACATAGTGATGTCCATCGAGTCTGGTGCATATACTTTATGTGATTCGGGGAGAATAACTGGGCCCATTTATATTAATATCGGTTGGATTATTTGCAAAACCGTGACCCTTTACAGGAATATGCTGACACCAGCGGGCGCGCCCAGGAGTTTTTCCTGCCCCCCCCCCACCATAAATGGAAAATGTCAATGCCCGCCGGGCAGTAATATTTAAAAATTATGTGTATGTGTGCCATGCTAGATGACATCCAGTGCTGCTTAAAATGAATATTAAGTAGAAGGTTCTCTTTCACATTGTGCCGTATTTAGTTATTGTTAATGAATAAAATTTGTCATTAAGTAGTGAACATAGCTGCTTGGGTAAGGCCCCCTTGTAACTGTATAAAGGAGTCATGCTGTCACTGACGAAATTATGACGCGCCAAACAATGTTTGATTGGCTAGTGATCTTGTGAATATTTGAATATATTTGAAAGATCACTGTTCATGATGGGGCCAAATTGCCCTAGAACAGTGGAATATGATGTTTGGCTTCAGATTTTTTTACTGTAAAAACTGAATACGGTTTCTTCTTCCACCCACACAGAAGTGATTTGCAACATTAACGGCACTCATATTATTCTGGGCACATCCCGGCCTTTGATCCTGCCACATGGGGGCTACCTACAGGCGTCCCTTTTGATCGACGAGCAGGTGATTACGACACGTCTGTTAATTAAGGAGAAAGATACCCTTATCAAGACAGTTTCCCTGAACAAATTTATTACACCGTTATGTAGTTACAGGTTGGTTTCTCACACTTTAATGACATGTGAGTTGTTTGATTGCATGAGCTTTGGCCGTGAACTAATTACAACCCGCGGGGTCAATGCTTCCCGTACGCATTGGCCCAGCATGCGATATCCGGACAGAGAAATAATAGGCCTAGATAATAGTGAAATCAGTGGTTTATGAAATAATTTGGACACAACAGTTTATAGTTTCATAAAACTAAAAAAAAAAAAGGAACCCCCTTGAAACTTTTAAAATTACAAAAACCGCAAAAATTCAACCCTGCTAATATAAAGGCAAGCACAGTATTCCTCAGATACCCTGTTTGAAAACCAAGTTTGCAAAAGCTAGAATTTCTGGCTAGATGCACTTTTCATAGCTAGCAATCTAAGATTTTAGTAGTACAAAGCCTAATAAAAGTTATTGTGAAATGAAGTAAAATCCTATAAATGATCAATTTTGGACATATTTAAGCATATTTCAAGTGTTATGAATTTAACTAGATGTGGTTGGACAATGGTCCTTAGAGGGCCCTGCATTTCTGGTAGTGATGGACTAGTTTACATATGGGTGAAAAGTGTAGGTTAACGTTGAAAAAATATGAAATACAAAAACAGGTTTTTATCCATATGCATGAAGGAAAAAATCCTACTGATTCAAATTATATTAAAGAAGATATGTCTGAAATAATGTGTGAAATAGAAAATCACTGATTGTACTATGTTGGCCATATTTGATTTGGAGCAAGTCTGTATTTATATAGGTCAGAAGCCCTCATAGGCACCAATGATCACCGTGAGTTTGAGAAAGATCAAGCATGTTCTTGTTGAGATATACAGGGTGTGAAAGAAAATCAACAATTGTGCTCTGGTGGCCATATTAGAATTCTGACAGGTCTGCCATTTGATAAAGATGGAGCCCTTATAGGTACCAATCATCTCTCTGTAAATAAGAAGATCAAGCATGATCTTGTTGAGATATCGAGCTTAAAAGAAAATCCCAATTGTGCTCTGGTGGCCATATTGGGATTCGGACAGACTTGTAATTTGATAGGGATAGTATCCTCATAGGTACCAATTTATCCCTGTGAATTTTGGAAAGCTGAAGTATGTTGTTGTTGAGTTATTGCGCGTGACAGAAAATCAGCGATTGGGCTGTGGTGACCATACTTGAATTCCGACAGGTCTGTAATTCAATAGGTCTGGAGCCCTTATAGGTACCAATCATCTCTGTGTAAATGATAAAGATCAAGCATATTCTTGTTGAGATATCGCCCGCAAAAGAAAATAAGTGATTGGGCTGTGATGGCCATACTGGAATCCCGACAGGTCTGTAATTCGATAGGTCTGGAGCCTTCATAGGTACCAAACATCCCTGTGAATTTGGGAAAGCTGCAGTATGTTATTGTTGAGTTACTGGGCGTGAAAAAAAATCAGTGATTGGGCTGTGGTGGCCATATTGGAATCCAAACAGGTGTGTAATTCACAAGGTGTGGAGCACTCATATGTACTAATCATTCCTATGAATTTGGAAAAGCTAAAGTATATTTTTGTTGAGTTATTGCCGAGAAGAAAAACCCATAAATCGGGTTGTGGTGGCCATATTGGAATTCCAACAAGTCTGTAATTCAATAGGTCTGGAGCCGTCATAGGTAATAATCATCCCTGTGAATTTGGGAAAGCTGCAGTATGTTGCTGCTGAGTTATTTTTTTCGAAAGAAAATCAGCGATTGGGCTATGCTGGCAATATTGGAATCCCAACAGGTGTGTAATTCACAAGGTGTGGAGCCCTCATATGTGAAAATCATTCCTGTGAATTTGGGAAAGCTGCAGTATGTTGCTGTTGAGTTATCGCCTGTGAAAGAAAATCAGCGATTGGGCTGTGGCATCCATATTGGAATTCCGACAGATCTGTAATTCAATAGGTCTGGAGCTATTATAGGTACCAATCATCCCTGTGAATTTGGAAAAGCTGCAGTATGTTGCTGTTGAGTTATTGTGCGCAAAAGAAAAACCGCATTTGGGCTGTGGCAGACATACTGGAATTCAGACAAGTCTGTAATTTGATAGGTCTCAAGCTCTCATAGGTACCAATCATTCCTGTGAATTTGGGAAAGTTGCAGTATGTTGTTGTTGAGTTATCGCCTGTGAAAGAAAATCAGCAATTGGGCTGTGGTGGCCATACTGGAGTTCCAATAAGTCTTTGATTCGAAAGGTCTGGAGGCCTCATAGGTACCAATCATCCCTGTGAATTTGGGAAATCTGCAGTTTGTTGTTGTTGAGGTATCATGGGCGATAGAAAATCAGTGATTGAGCTGTGACGGCCATATTGGAATTCCTACAAGTCTGTAAGTTGATAGGTCTGAAGCTCTCATAGGTACCAATCATCCTTGTGAATTTTGGAAAGCTGCAGTTTGTTATTGTTGAGTCATCACACGCGAAAGAAAATCAGCGATTGGGCTGTGGTGGCCATATTTGAATTCTGACAAGTCTGTAATTCAAAAGGTCTGGAGCCTTGATAGGTACCAATCATCCCTGTATGTTGTTGTTGAGTTATCGCGCATGTCACTGATGGAAGTACGGAAGGACGAACTGACATGGTGATCACTATAGGGCACCACTTGTCAAGCAGAGCCCTAAATAATATTACAACTAGAATATGGGTAGTAGACAAGCGACTGTGTATCCGCCAAATTCAGAGTGGAACAGTGAAGTGAGGCATGGATTGAGGGACAAGGGGAAATAGAGTGAGGTGTGTTGCATATGAGCATGGATGTCTGCAGCCGAAACGTGTATGTAGGTTGTGCCACCTACCACAAAATCCAGAAAGCTGTCGAAGTTGTATACATATGCAAAATTTAAGGCATATAAATCAAACCACTACTGAGATATGAGTGATGTTAGCCCACGGCAGACAAACAGATGGACGCTGTGCAAAAGTGGTTGCAGGTGGCCCCTCCAGTTTTGTCTATGATAAAGAGCTATATGAGATCTATACACATGCCGATTTTGGCCAAATTGGTCAAACGGTTCCCGAGATATGAGCTTGGATGTCTGCAGTGTAAACTCGAATGTAGGTGGCGCCACCTGTCATAAAATCAAGAAAGCTGTCCAGGAGGTATAAACCTGCAAAATTTTACGGATGGACAGACAACGGACTATGGACCACGACAATAGCTCAGATGACTTATAGTCAGCTGAGCTAATGAACCTTTGCAGAGTATAAACACTTTTTTGCCGTAACTAACATGTATCCTGGCCATATTTCACTATTCTGTAATTCTGCATTTGAACTGTTGATTATACGAATGTGCCAGGCCAAGTCCCACATATGTATCATGACGGTCACTTCGTCACCATTTTCCTTTCGTGACAAATCAACTGTAGTGAAGGCTGAAGAAATGACCGGTTCCCAAATATATTGCCCTCTTTAACATGTTACCCAAGCTGTAAACAGAATTCCCAACACCCTCAGAAGTGAGAACAAATTGGGAGCATATTATTCAGCTTAGGCTTTAATATTTCACATTTTCAGTGCATAGAAAATAAGATTACAGTAGAACATCGAATATCCGAACACCATTTATCCGATAAATTGTTCATCCAAAATAAAAAAAACTAAATTTTGACCATTTATCCGAAATCTGAGCGATGACAAAAAAATCTAGAATAAAAATGGTATAACAGAACGTCTGATTCAAAAAAAAAGAAGCCACATCAGCTGTGATACATATTGCCGAATGATTAGTGCACCCGAGTGTAGGCAGTAGGTGTGAAAACACTGCCACGCTGGCCTGAGTTGTCCAGCTTGTCCTCCCTTTAATCAGAATGTCCAGGCTGGGGTAATTTAACTGCACCAACAAAATGTTACAACAGACCATGACCGAGTAGACAACCGTAGGTTGTAGGTGTAATAAATCAGCCTCGCCGATCCGTATAGTCCTCGGCTCAGCTTTGATTACGGTGGCTTTAAAGGATTATCCGGTAGCTTTGATCTTCGTTCCAGTAGTCGCCAGGGCCTTGAGTACAACACGATCATTAATTGAGTTTATGTGCGCCTCGGTTATTTACTCACAAAGTCTATTGGCCAGATTATTTCTGCCCAATATAAGGGAATTTTGATGAGCTAGAATCGCTGCTTATGACTGCACTGAGGAAGTCCGAGCTTTATATCAACCATGCTACGAAGCTGATTAAACCATTGTGATAGACAATGTCAACACAATTTCCTGCTCATCCTAATTATTCTCCACGTGAATTTTTACATACTGTTAACTCTTACTCGTCAATGCAGTCACGTAAAGGCCATGTCCTGTCAGTTGATGACAAGCTGTCCATCCTTGCAAGACCTGACATGGGTACCTAGCCAGCTGACCTCGCCTGAGAATTTAACGTTGAAAGATCTAAGATCAGTGACATTTACGTTTTGTTTCATTTATTTGAAATAAAACTGTGTACATTAACTTGTTAACTTATGCATTCAACCGATCCTCTCACTTATCCTTTCAATAAAAATACAGTACAAAAAGTGTATAAAGGTTCCCGTAGTTAACCTATCTGCCGAAAGATGACAGCACTTTTGAGGTCATGGCAGGTCATTCCAGTTATCATGGCAGCCACGCGTGACAAGATGTAGGTACGATACCGATTGTTTTCAGCGCAGGGCTGTTTACCAATAATTAAATTATTATATAATAATGTGTACTATATAATAAATTTATTAAATTGATCGAAAAATGTTATAATATATCGTCACACGTTTATCAGGGGCTAGCTTAATCAATTTGGGTCAGTCAGTATATGATAATGTCCCAAACTCGGCGGTAGGCCTAATCACAGTGATTCTCAGAGCAATTTCATGCGAAATCGTTCATCTGATCAATCGTTTATCCGAACAAAAGGCTTGTTCCTCGAGGCTTTCGGATAACGACGCTCTACTGTATATTATGTGCGAGTATTATGACTGCATGTGAACTGATCAAGCATTGAAAGTTTAATGATTAATATTATAGTTTATACCTTTTTTTGGCTGATGGCGTCTAGTATGAAGCTCCTTTCACAGAGTGACAACGGTACTTCTTTCATCTTAACAACTAGATTAATCTTTTTATCGTCGTTAAGGATTAATTAACTATCCGGCCTACAGCTAACACATATCTTCCCCACAGTCGCGTTGTTGTGAGCGATAATAGAGAGATTTCCTACAATTCCGATTACTGCCGATAATAGCCGAACTTAACCGATCGGATGAGCACTTGATTTAGGAAATCCAATCGATGTAGATCATGGCCACCAAGCTCTGACGGGAAGCGATGATGCTGCAAACAGATTGAGGCTAAAACATTGAGCGAAATGAGGGGAAATTAATGGAAAACCCCAGAAAAATGGCGTCCAGTTCGTCCGGACAGGATTTTACTGATTTTGATTCCAATAAGGGTAAGTAAAGACAGAACGCCCGTGAATTTTTATCTGTTTTGCCAACACTGCAGTCCAGGTTTATTCCAGGTCATCTGACAGCCGTGTATCTGATCTCTCAGTGCTGGCACTGGTCAAGCTGTCACCGTGACTGTCTGCTTTGTATAATCTATAACGTATCAGCATTAACTTAATGTACATACCAACCCATCCACATACCGGTACTATGTAAGTAGAGCCTATGTTTATGTCCACGCCCACACATTAACTTCTATTGACTTGTCACTGTGACAACATGCACTTACACTGCATCAGTGATAGTTGATGTCAGATGAGATTATGTAGAATATATTATTTCTAGTGGTAGGAATCAGTTGTAAAATCATATTCAAAGACTGGAAGATAAAAAAACGACTGAGGATTAACTTTTATAATCTAATTTACTTCTAAAAGGAATTTCGTCCTCATTGTGAATTCTCGGAGACCGTGTTGTGTATGACACTGTTTGATACCTCTTTTTAAAGGTTTTTGTTCCCTCACTGACCCTCCGTGACCTTGCTGATATGAGAATGAATAATTTTTAATGTACACATCATTTTGAGGGATTTTTATGTGGTTTTTGAATTGCATGGAGGTTACCACCCGAAAACAGACGAACCTTGGCAAAGACTGGAATGCCTGCGTGGTCACTTTGTGATCTGCACTGCAGGATTAAGGTCTGTTGCGCATATTAATAACCCCTGCTGTCACTGACGGATTTAAGCATGTTTGACATGACATTCTGAGAGATGATTCAGCCCAGTCACTGACCAACGTGCATGGTCAGTAAATGTGAAAATCATGTGACACTCAATCTCTTGGCAATCATTTTTTATGTGACCTCCCCCAAAACGAGATATCGCTAATACCGATACTCTTGTGTGTGGAGGCAGCAAATGACTGCCTGCTTTAAAAACTGCAGGCAAACAACTAGTGCCCCTAGCGTCCAGCCTGACCAGCCCATTCATTCAACACAGCAGTGTGGGCACTGGACATAGTGTTTTTAATTGCCGATCATCCTGATACTTATTATTCATCATATTTATTTTGCTGTGCTAAACCATAATACAGAACATGAAAAGACATAAGAAAATTCTGCATTCGGCACAGTTTGCATTAGAATTTGATCTTGAATCAACTGCCGTGTAGCGGTTGATATAAGGGAAACTTACACAGGGTCATTAGTCATTGATAAATGTTATATTTTGCAAGTTTCCCTGAATTATGATAATTATGGTACGAAACAACTGTAACCTCGTATTTATTTAATGATCATATTAATTAAAGAGATTCCATAGCGCGTATAAGCTATCAAAGAGGGGACTGTCAGTTTCATCTGTGTTAATGAGTGTCCGGCTGAATCACGCTTGCCTGCACAAACAAGCTTCCCGCTGTGCCAGCCGGTCATTTTTCTCCTCCATCTACACGAGAAGCTGCATTAGCGATATCCCGTATTCATCCAGGTTAATCCTTTTGCATAATGTTGAAAAAATGATTGCACCAAGTGGAAACAGTTGTATCACATAAACTATCCAAAGAAGCTGCATGGGACCTGCATAAGTTTCTGTTTATATAAACAATACTGTGTCACAGATATTAAACCGCCAAAAAGATCCACGGGTTTATCAATATAGAAATATGTTTCAAGGACAAATATAATACCTTCGGTTGGTTGCCGCGGCTGAAAAGAGGGGGGGGGGGGGGAGGTTCCAAACCCCTTTTGTGCCACTTCTGTGACTAACAACGTATGGCTTCTTTAGGAACAACTTCCTTGCCTTCAAACATACATTTAATTCATCTTTCATATCTTCCTTACATCAGTCTATCTTTTAGAAATCTAACAATAATCCATGTAACCAGTCAAAGAGCTTTTAAAATCTGAAAGTCCATTTATATAAACAATAATGTGTCACAAATATTAAACCCCCAAAATATCCACAGGTTTATCAATATAAAAAGCGAACAGTCTTCATCTCATTTTAAACCCTGATAAAATGCCCAGTTAATGGGTTTATATATAATGTATCTTCTTTATAGAGTTGGGAATCATTTGTAATTTCATGATCTATCATCAGTAAAAATTATTTGACCTCTTAACCCATCAATAATCAGAATTGATCTGTTGTAATGGAGTATGAAATTTTTGACCATTTAAAGACCTGCACAGCTGATATACAAGCCTACATATTTACTAACATGTGTAATAATTCTATAACATATATGTGTGCATAGTAACCTTTGGTATGAAGTTATTATTTATATTTGGTAGACTTTTCAAGAGTTCTCTCACATGAATTAAATGAAACCTTAAATTAATATCTGACATAATTTATTTTGTCTGTATAATGTGACTACCTTGTATGTGGATACATAATTGTTTGTGGTCCATTATGCAAAAAATGCAATCAAATTTAATCAATTATGAAAGAAAACTGATCATCGATATAATCATTTAATAAAAATAAAAATACTTATTATTAATAAAATCACTTATTATTACTGTAGATTCCACTACTGTCTGTCCCTACTCTTATTAGATAATGGAAGCGCTTATTTCCACTCTCCGGGGAATAATGGATGCTTATAATCATCTCCTATCCACATGGACTTAGTGCAAGGTGATCTACAGGAAACCTGTATCTTTAGACCAGATTTGTTTATGCTGTCTTACTTTCATGACAATCATCACAAATAAACATGCAGAAACAGGCATTTGTATTGAAAACACCCTGGTGTGTGACTGCATCTTTTTTTCTGAATGTATTTTATGATTTTTACACTGGCAGTTAAAACATTCAAAAGCAGTGATTATAAAGAGAAAAATGCATGCACAAGTTAAAAAAAGAAAGGTTTGGTTCTTCAGCACTTTTTTTTTAAAAATCATTGCGGGCAAGCAATTTTTTTTACCTTTTTTTGTATGTTTTGATAAAAATGTCATATGGTCAGGGAAAAGCATGATAGTAACAGAATTTTTTGCTAAACAGGTAAAAGAACTACATAGCAAAGGAAATCTGATCAAAATTGTATTATTTTATCTTCTTGAAAGATGAAAATCAAAATAAAAATTCTGATACTGTGGGTCAAAATTGATGCAGCGTGAGAACCATACTTTTTTTTTGCCTAATAGGAATGGATGTTATTTCGTACCATCTGTGATTAAATCAAAATATGAGAAAACAGTCAAATATGTTTCTTACATCTTTCACAACTCAAGCTGTAGCTAAGTATAACTTGGTCCCAAGAATGGGTGACATCATAATGAAAGAGCTGTTGAAAGTTATTTCCTGGTTCTGGGTTATGTTACTCCATTAATGATGGCTCAGTGATAACATTTTAAAGAGACAGAGTGAAAGACTCAGTAGTATAATGTCAATTTAAGGCAACAAGTCATTTAGTAAACAGACTTGAATTATAGTGACTAGCTGCTTAACTACTATTCTTATTTTCTGTTATACCATACATTCTCAATCAATTTGAATTGAATTATAATTATCATTACAGGATTTTGAAGTTAAACATTAAGACTGCGTTAATAGTCTTTTGCTATGTCATGGACCCTTATCTACCTTATTTCATAAATTGACTATAATCCCAGAAGTTAAAGATATATTCGGGTACCTTATATTCTGCCATGTCTGTGTACTTTGTCATGTATTTCATAATAAAGATCTTGTCCTTTGTATGCCTTTAAATACACCTTAATTAAAAGATTAAAATTAAGAAATTGGTCATTTCATACTTAAAAAGCATGTTTCAATGCCATACTATGGCTGCCGTACTTTCATACAAGCTGTTCAGGCCACTAGGAATAAAGATCACTACAGACTTGGATGATGATATTTTAAATAGATTTTGCCCATATTTTCTTTGAATAACTTGTTTGAGCTGTGAAAAACTACAACCCTGGGAATCTTTGGGTGTTAGAATTACCAGCATATGCTAGTTTATCTCTAGGCCAATATTATGCTGGCTGTTGTAGAGGTTGCTGGCTATCCTCAGCAAATAAAAAAAAAATAGCATTCTGTGCCAGAAATGTTGGATATTATCACATTAATTTCTTATTGATTTATTGTCCCGGGTGTGAGTTCTCATCCTTGTTACCAGCACTTGATATATTAACTTTTGAAAGTACTTGTCATTTCTCAGCATCTGTTGTATACTGTAGCTGAACTCTTCATGAAGTTTTAACACAAAGCCGGTTGGTAAATAATTTATATTTTCTGCTGTTCATCACATTGAATCAGCATAATTATTTCAGTTTATTTCATCATTTGTGGTGGCAGATGACTGCACACGTTTTACTTTTGAATGACTATCCTTCAGCTAGACAGAGAGATTTGAAGTATTCATGGTGACTACAATTTGATATGTAATCACTTTTTCTGTTGTGAATGAGTCTTATATTTGTGTTTTTCCTGGACAGTGTAGGTCAAGCAGACATATTCCAAATCTCATTATATTATATAACTCTTTCAGACAATTTGTCAATTTAGATTTGTCTATAAACTGAAACAAGTTCCTGGAAGAAAAACATTTGTTCTTTTTATTTTTCCACAAAAGACATGAGGTTGAGTGATTTGTTCAAAAGCTCTTGGCACATCTATGAGCACTGTCAACTCAGCAGGGATGTCAGCTACAGGGGAAAACCCTTGTGCCAAACATGCTATAGATCTCATCGAAAGCCTACTATTTCTCACACTGCCAGTTCAAATTTTTAGGGAAGAAAAACAACATATATTGCTAAGCTTAAGTTATTTCTGAATTTTTGCCTGTGAAGTCACACTTTTGCACCAGACAGTGACATCAGGCCCAGTCTCTGTTCTGGATTCAATGCACCCTGTACTTAATGAAACCACCTGCTAAAAAATTTATTTACTTAACCTGTAACTGTAAAGGCAGGGACAGCTATGGAGCTCTGGTATGCATGTGTGGGTGCATAGAGTACCCTTGGTTCCAAAGGTCTGATTTTATGAAGAACCATGCATCATAGATAACACTGAAATGGTGTCCTTGTTTGTCTCAGGGTAGGCTTGACATAATGTCTTTTGATAAATGTGTTTGTCACTTTGGTTTACATATTAGATTCATTTAGTTCCAACAGTCAAAGTTTGAACTGATGGGAGCTAAATCTCACAGTCTTTCCTGCTTGTCAATTCCTATGTTCTTTAACACTTACAGGGTTTTGGTAAGATCCCTGAGAAGTTTCTAAATAATTTTATATACAGGCGGGGGATGTCCCTTATATTTCACACAGAATTTGATTTATGTGTGAAAATAAATAATTTAAGGTTTTAGTAAAATTTGTGTCTTTTCATTTTAATGTAAATATTGCATCAGTGATATGAGTATAGGAATTTCTGGTAATTGTATCCCCAGACAAAGTCGGGGGATACTATGTTTTCATACCGGTCCCGCCGCCGCATATAAATCTTGTTGGCGCGATAACCCAAAAAATATTTCACGGAACTTTACCAAACTTGGTATATGTATAGATATGGGTGAGAGGACGACGCCTATTTAAAATGAGGTCATGACCTTTACTAGGAGAGTGTCCTTGACCTTGAATAGGTCCAATTTTGGGGAAAATCACACAAATTCTTTAATATCTCAAGAAATCTTGCATGGATTTATCCCAAAATCAAGTTGATGGAAGATCATGGATAGGGTTGTCATGTTCCAGAAACTGGTGGCGCCACCTATTATTGTATCCCCAGACAAAGTCGGGGGATACTATGTTTTCATACCGGTCCCGCCGCCGCCGCCGCATATAAATCTTGTTGGCGCGATAACCCCAAAAATATTTCAGGGAACTTTACCAAACTTGGTATATGTATAGATATGGGTGAGAGGACGACGCCTATTTAAAATGAGGTCATAACCTTTACTAGGAGAGTGTCCTTGACCTTGAATAGGTCCAATTTTGGGGACAATCACACAAATTCTTTAATATCTCAAGAAATCTTGCATGGATTTATCCCAAAATCAACTTGATGGAAGATCATGGATAGGGTTGTCATGTTCCAGAAACTGGTGGCGCCACCTATTATTCTTTACTTGTTTTCGTGCCGTTTAATACCCCCAAAATTGCCACCTTACAGTACTGTGAGCATTATAAGTCAAAAACTAATGGACAGATTTCTTTTATATTATGCATATACATAGGTATGGGTTATGGGATGATGGTTATTTAAATTGGGGTCATGACCTTTCCTATGATAGTGGCCTTGACCTTGAATATTGCCATATATGGTGAAAATCACACACCTCTTATGATATCTCCAGTGTTGATAGCCATATAGATTTCAAACATGACTTATGTATGGCCCACCACTAAAGTAAGAACCCTTTAGGTTCTAGGGTCATGAGTTCAAAGGTCAAGGTCACTGGACTGGCATTTTAAAAGATACTGTGGATGCATTTTAAGCTAAACTTTCATCCTAAGTCTTCCATCTTGAATATATAGCTCACTTGCCAATAGTGGATGATCCATATAAATTTTGGGATCACAAGGTCAAAGGTCAAGGCCACAGGAGCTATCTGTCCAAAAATTAGTTTCTGGATGATAATTCCTGCTTTTATTGATGTATTGATTTCAAACTTGACTTATATATGTCCCATTGAAAAAGCAAGACTCCAATTTATTTTAGGGGTCATGAGGTCAAAGGTCAAGGTCACAGGACACATCTTTAAAAAGATTGTGGATGCATTTTCAGCCAAACATTTCATCTCAGACCTTTCATCTTGCACATGTAAGTCATCTGCCAATAGAGGAAGACCCCTATCAGTTTTGAGGTCACAAGGTCAAAGGTGAAGGTCACAGGAGCCATCTGTCCAAAAATTAGTTTCTGGATGATAAATCCTGCTTTTATTGATGTATGGATTTCAAACTTGACTTGTATATGTCCCATTGGAAAAGCAAGACCCAAATTGATTTTGGGGTCATGAGGTCAAAGGTCAAGGTCACAGGACATCTTTAAAAAGATTGTGGATGCATTTTCAGCCAAACATTTCATCTCAGATCTTTCATCTTGCACATATAGTTCACCTGCCAAGAGAGGAAGAACCCTATCAATTTTGAGGTCACAAGGTCAAAGGTGAAGGTCACAGGAGCCATCTGTCCAAAAATTAGTTTCTTGATGATAATTCCTTCTTTTATTGATGTATGGATTTCAAACTTGACTTGTATTTGACCCATTGGAAAAGCAACACCTGAATTGATTTTGGGGTCATGAGGTCAAAGGTCAAGGTCACAGGAAACCTCTTTAAAAAGATTGTGGATGCATTTTCAGCCAAACAATTCATCTCAGATCTTTCATCTTGCACATATAGTTCACCTGCCAAGAGTGAACCCCTATCAGTTTTGAGGTCACAAGGTCAAAGGTGAAGGTCACAGGAGCCATCTGTCCAAAAATTAGTTTCTGGATGATAATTCCTTCTTTTATTGATGTATGGATTTCAAACTTGACTTATATATGTCCCATTGGAAAAGCAAGACCCAAATTGATTATGAGGTCAAAGGTCAAGGTCACAGGACACATCTTTAAAAAGATGTGGATGCATTTTCAGCCAAACATTTCATCTCAGATTTTTCATCTTGGACATATAGTTCACCTGCCAAGAGAGGAAGAACCCTATCACAAGGTCACAAGGTCAAAGGTGAAGGTCACAGGAGCCATCTGTCCAAAAATTAGTTTCCGGATGATAATTCCTTCTTTAATTGATGTATTTATTTCAAACTTGACTTGTATTTGACCCATTGGAAAAGCAAGACCTGAATTGATTTTGGGGTCATGAGGTCAAGGTCACAGGAAACCTCTTTAAAAAGATTGTGGATGCATTTTCAGCCAAACAATTCATCTCAGATCTTTCATCTTGCACATATAGTTCACCTGCCAAGAGTGGAAGAACCCTATCAATTTTGAGGTCACAAGGTCAAAAGTGAAGGTCACAGGAGCCATCTGTCCAAAAATTAGTTTCTGGATGATAATTCCTTCTTTTATTGATGTATGGATTTCAAACTTGACTTGAATTTGACCCATTGGAAAAGCAAGACCTGAATTGATTTTGGGGTCATGAGGTCAAAGGTCAAGGTCACAGGAAACCTCTTTCAAAAGATTGTGGATGCATTTTCAGCTAAACAATTCATCTCAGATCTTTCATCTTGCACATATAGTTCACCTGCCAAGAGTGGAAGACCCCTATCAATTTTGAGGTCACAAGGTCGTAGGTGAAGGTCACAGGAGCCATCTGTCCAAAAATTAGTTTCTGGGTGATAATTCCTGCTTTATTGATGTATAGATTTCAAACTTAACTTGCATATGTCCCATTGGAATAGCAAGACCAGAATTGATTTTGGGGTCATGAGGTCAAAGGTCAAGGTCACAGGACACATCTTTAAAAAGATCAAGGTCACAGGACCAACATCTTCAACAAGATTGTGGAATGTTAGATGGAAGAAACAATAAATATGCCAAGTGTCAGTATATGCTGCTAAAAATGGGGGTCTATTTATAAAGGGGGGGGGGCTACTATGTCTGGGGATACTCTGGCACCTGCGGTGCCAAGAAATGTCTAGTTTGTACTGGTTTGTTTTAGCTCAGCTGGTCTGCTGAACCAAAGATGACTTTGGTTTAAATAATAAGTGTGTCATCTTGCTCAGGTCTACTACATGTACAGCCAGTTCCACTCAATTGAAATCTGGTTAAGTGAAATTTCCGATATATTGAAACAATTTTCCAAGTCCCCAAAACATTTCCTTCATCTTAAATATTAAATTATAAAATTCACTGTTAAATTGAAATAGTTATAATTGAACATATTTGATGATATATGAATCTAAAATTTCTGACAATGAGGCTCCATCTTCAGCTAATTTAACCCATTGCTGGTGAAGTCATTAATTACTGCTGCCGTGGCCGCCCGGGCATACAGTATGTGGTGTATACACCTCTACCTTTGATACTACTCAGGCATGGATGACCAATGCAAACAGGATGTCAAAGGACCTTACTGAAATCATCCAAACTTGTGTTATCACCACAAAATTATCTTGTTAAACAAAGTGAAAGAACTACTCACAGCCTCTATGTTGGCAGAGGCTTAATTGTTGATACAAACAAAGACACAGTTTAAATATTGATACAATAGTTTGCTCTGATCAAAGACAGATACATTATTTGTTTTGTATGTAGCAATATCAATATCAAAGTAACAATAGATCCTCCCCTTTGTCAGAAGTTACATTGAAAATGAACAATGTGAATATCAAGATTGATTTTTTACACTGCAGCTTTATAAAGTTAAAACATTTCTTAACATGTGTTTTTTTCCAATTGCAAATTTTTCCTTTTTAGCTCAGCTGACTATAAGTCATCTGAGCTATAGTCGTGGTCCATTGTCCGTCTGTCTGTCTGTCCGTCCGTCCGTCCGTAGATGTGGCACGTTTTGAAACCGTAAGACCTAGGAATCCAAAATTCAGCATAATGTTAGATGTCCCCAAGATCTCCTACCAAGCCGAAAACTGGGTCTTTGCGACTTCGTTCCTTTGAGAAATTAAGGAAAAACCTCAATTTTTTATTAAAAACCTATTTTCACACTTCAGGACTGCCTAATATCAAAACCACTCATCTGTTTTTCCTCATATTTACCATAAATATTCCTCTATATAGTTTCTATGTACATGCCAGAAATTAAGTCTGTTAAGTATAAATTCTTTAAGTTATGGGCCCAAACATAATGTACTTTGTAAAAAATCAGGAAAAATACTTACTCACTTAACATGAAAAATTTTGAAACTAGAGTCTATT
The DNA here is from genome assembly GCA_026874595.1 of Sipunculus nudus. NCBI lineage: Eukaryota > Metazoa > Annelida > Sipuncula > Golfingiida > Sipunculidae > Sipunculus > Sipunculus nudus. The sequence continues at coordinate 60,072,307 of CM049315.1, read as the reverse complement.
TTCCCAAGTATATAACTATGTTTAATTAAGTTTCAATTGTTTACCCAAAATTAGATCTGAATTTTGTAAATTTTTTAAGTTATTCGCATAATAATAAAATCAGTACCTTAAATTTTGCCCAACTTTGACCATGGCACGTTTTTTTTCTGTTAGTACCATTGATTTAATTTTCACAGCATGTAAACATAAATATTTAATTTGTTTAAATCTGAAATTTGAAAATAAAAGCTTGAAAATTAGGCTAGTTATTGATTTTTTTCTTGAGGCTCTGTTGTAGTCATTTGCTTTGATACAGATTACAGATGCAGGGTCCCACTCCAGGTCAATGGAAGTCAGCTATGCTAGGGTTTCTGATTTGTTACAGTCACTGGGGGAGATCCCCTGCTGTGACAGGTGTACAGTTATTCTCATATCACCATCCCAATCACCCCCCACCCCCCACCCCGCAAACCCAACCCACCAAGTGTTATGCAGTAATTGTTATTGTTTTCACTGTATCTCCTTCATTTTAATGCTGTTTCCACTCCGATATGCAAAAACTTTCCTTGAAAAGGTAATTCAAGGTATAATCCAGAAGATGCAATGTTGTGTAATGTGGCATTTTTAAAGAAATCAATTTCTTTTAAATGATTTTAACAAATATAATTGAACCCATCGGTATGCTTAAATTTATAAAATATGAAGCACATTATGGATAAATAAAGACACATTTAAAAATTGTGAAATCTAAATCAGGTATTATTTTAAGATATTTATTGTTTTGCAGATTTAAAAGATATATTTTTGTGGTAAAAAATAAATAAACATTTGTATGCATGATGTGGTGTTATCTGACAAGATTGAGATTTATGATGATGCAATTAAGAATTATGAATCAACTTTTATATTCGGATATATATGTTATATTGGAAATGTATAGAAATATAAACTTATAATAAAAAAAATTGATGTAATAAAAAAATGAGGATTTAATACAAACATTTGTTCATTATTTTCCTGCCTCAGCAGAATTTGAGATCAGGCTTTGTTTGCCCTGTTTTATGTTGTTAATTAGTTATATTTCAGCTGTATAAATTTCATTAAAAAAATACATTTATATTTATTAAAATATATTATACAAAAAATAGATTCAATTAAACAAATGTGTAAACTACTGAAATGTCAACAGTTAATCAAAAAGCCAACTAATGATCATGGTAATATTACAGATCATTTGTTCACAAACTGCTCACATGCTTCAATTTCAACATTAGGAAACACATGGTTAGGTCACAAAATATTATTTGCAACAATTTCTTGCTCATCAATACAAACCAATCATATAAACCAATCATGGCCTTTATTACCTCTTCCTCTTACACAGCATCTCCATTTGATATTATTTTAGATTTTTACCTTCAAGGTCAACTTCAGCTGAGCATAGTGACCCATAGGTCCCTTGTTTTTCGAAGTTTTTGTTTTACCGGACATTTTATAGTAACAACAAACTTGTAAATACAATGACAGTCATCAAAACCAACAATCTTCTGTCTTAAGCTGCTGTTTGGATGAAAGAAATATCTCAGTGGTTAATTGAAATATCTGTCTTGGAGTTTCAGTCATCCAAAATCCCTGTACTTGTACCTGGTAACCTGGTAGGTACCTAAACTGAAGTGCAAAATATGTAGCACTTGCCCTGTTTTGTACTTGGTATTTTTATCCAAGTACATTTCTTGCACTGTACTTGTTCTTGATACCAAGGTATGTGACAAATGCAGTACATTTCAAGTACTGGTCAGGTATAAATATTATTTATTTTTATATAAACTGAGCAACATATCGAATCACCAGTAACAAAAATTAGGAGACCCTAGAATTTGAGAATATCTGAGCTTTTTTAAGAGACTGATAGAAATCTAGATGTGCTCATAAGATGAAAAATATTAAAAAATTTTTGGTATAATTTTTTGGTCTTCTTAATTTAAATAAATAAATGCATGTACTTGTACTTATGTACAGACCCCCCTTTACATGTACTCCCGTATTCTGAAAATTCCTGAACTTGTATGTGCACTTCTACTCGTTTAACTCTGAAGTATTTGTACTCAAGTACAAACCCCCTGTACTTGACTCAGGTCTGTGGGTTATCAGTGTCAGTGTGGCTTAGTTGATGATAAGGGTTGTTACTGGTAAATTATAGCATAAGCTGCTACATTCATGGGATTACTCTGTAACAGCTCTGTAACAGCATAAGGTTCATTTGTATAATTTAGGCCTCATTAGATATGTATTAAGCAAAGACCTGCAGCTAGTACTGTACCAGTCTATATTGCAGCATCTGTACCAGCAGGTCTTAATGAGATTTAAGGTTTCCCTGTTGGATAGTGAATCCCTGAAGCCAGACTACCCATAATTAGCATCAGTCTGTGGCTGTAGCACTGTGCAGCATTATGTTCATGTACAGCCCTGTTATATATAAATCATACAGCACTGTCAACATGGATGATCCAGTATTAAATATATATATCGGGATTAACACACTTGTCTGGGTACATCTGGGTTGTGTGTGTGTGTTCTAAAACCTGCTATGAAAGAATGGGGCCGAGGTCTAATTAACTATAATAAAATTAAAACTAGACCTTACAAAAAAATGTTGTACTGCAATAAAATCAATAAATGAGAAAACAATCTATTTATTACAGCATCTCAACCCCATAGTTGAAGGTCAAGGTCACTGGTCACATGCTCAAACAACTATATTTAGTTTCTGATTGGTTGTTTAGTGTCATGAATATTCTAAAAAATTATACCTGTCAAAGTGAGGCTAGCAGCCCATGACATACACAATGTCTCTTTGCCACCAATTCAGAAGGACCAGAAGGTTGTTAAATATAAATATTGGCTTTATCATGAGGTTTTTCATCTCATTTTAAGCCTTCTGTCACTCATCACCTTTTGTGTCAAACTATGTGTTCATGCTTAAGTTTAAATAGTAATCACCAACTTCCAATGGGCACTTAGACTCACCTAGACCCAATGGAATAGACTCAAGGTGCTTGCTAAAAATTAAATATGCTGTATGAAATATTTACTGTTTAAACATAGTGAACTGATTCAATTCAATATAAAGACCATTTTATTTAGTGTCAGATTAGCTTATTAATGATACACACTTGCTTTGTCCTCAGTGTAGTTGAAAACATACAGGGATTAATTGGCCTGTGAATTGTGTGGGCCATTAGAATCAATTCAGTTATGGATTATTTACTTTTGATTCAATTCTTGATTTAGGTGTTACTTAGGTTTCAGTTTCAGACTTTCTATATGTAAAAGCATATCCTTAAACAATATGGCTGTTAGTTGATTTAGGCAAGTGAAACAAAAATTAAGCTCTCCTACCATTTGTAACCACCATATATGTTTCTATGTTCACAAATGGAGTGGTCCATCAGCCAACTAGAGCACATACAAGATAAGTAGCTTCAACATCACTAAGTGTTCCCTCAAATTATACAGGTCACAGAGGACTTCTAGGGATGTAATTCAGTGCATCAGTTATCCAGTGCTTTGTTACACTCCCAGAGTTTAATCAGTAAAAAAGGAGAGGCATCATCAGGCTAAATATAAATGGTTTAAACCTTAGGGAACAGGGAATGATGTTGTGGATTTAAAAAAAAACAGCTGATATCATGCACTCATAATCTTATCAAAGACAACAGTATGACAACTGTACTTATTTATAACTATTAAATGAAAACGGGGCAACACTAAATCATATATATTTGTATGTATGTATTGTATATACTGAAAATACATTCTCAGTGACAAATTAAAATATCTTGTGTCATCTGTGGGTAATATCTCAAACACTTTAGTCTGTGCTGTTGTTGTAGTATTAATGTTGTATACTATATTTTCCATGAACATGCAACCATTGACCATTGGATGATCTACCCCATAGACCACAGGCCCCTCTTCCTCAGCCTGTTGTCTTGACTGTTGTCTTTAAACTGCTCAATTACTGAAGCCTGTATGCTCACATGTTTTAGACATGTTTTTTTTTAACCCGTACATGGTCATAGATTCCTCTGCCACAAACACAGTAACAGACAACCAAATCAGCACTGTATTAAGACTGAGCCCACGGTGTGTCATTTCTTGAGCTGATCAATACTAGTCACATACAGAGCTTCTCCAGGGTACTGCAGCCTGTCTGACAGTCTCCCACACACACTATCGGCTGGAGAGCCATTGTATTCATTGTGAACCTCAGCACCTGATTGACCAGTCCGTGCAGCCCTACAGACAGCATTACCTGTCTGCTGCTAGGGCCCTGCAGGACTGTTCATGTACTAGGCATGTGTATTTCAGACATGGAGTGGTTTACACATTTCAAGCAGTGACAAGCTGTATCCAAATATGTTTATTTGAGGGGTCATGTATTCTTAGTGTGCCAGCGTTTAGCTTACATTTTGATTTATAATCACCCCCCCCCCCAAAAAAAAAAATTTACATCTTTTACCTGTTCTGTTTTTATCATAGGGACAAATAATAGGATGATAGAACATTTATCTGCAGAACAAACATACCTCCAGGGGTAATATTCTTTTAAAATTAGTTTTCAAATACAGACTGAAAGAAAATGTCATATGTATGTTTCTGTATATACTTTGTGCTTTATGTCACTGAATCTTTAATCAGGTGGGGTCTAGCTGAGTATGATTTGCATCATTACTCTGTGCCAATGATATCACAGAGGAGTAATGACTTGTTACCAAAATGAAGAGCGTTTTGTCTTCCAGTGCATTTTGGAACTCGCTAATAGATGGTTTATCAATTCATTTAAGATTAGATAAAAAAAACACCTTTTTTCCATCTTGCCAAATAGTTTATTAAAAGGAAACAGATTCTTATATCTCTGTATTTTATGTAGATTATGGCATCCTTTTAAGATAATTTGTGGTGAAAAAAAGTATATATATAACCTTATATAGATTATAATGACAGAATTTTATGGAGCAAACAGTTATTGTTTGAGGTGTGGCTCAGGTGAAGAATGGTAAGATTTTCATCAGGCAGGTAGACATCTTATCATGATGGCAGGATTGAATCTACTTCATTACGCCCACATTGTGATCCTCTGACATTTACCATGATGGCAGGCAGTGCTGTGGTCCATAAAGTCTTGAGAGCTTTTAGTAAACTGAGAGTAGGCTGAGTAGTCCTGACAGGATCAAGACAGTCAGGGATGAAGAAAAGATAAAGGAGATTCAGTCAGATCTTGACATACAAAGCCAATACGGCATAGCACCATTTCTAATACATCTTTAATAAGACAGCCTTGGTGTCTCATAATTGAATATTGTTAATATGTTGGGATAAGGTATATGTGTCTCTTGGTGGTCTCTTGAAGGTTTTGCCACAGTATGCTTGCTGGTGAGAAAAGTAAAAAACAGTAATGGAATTGATGGCTACATCCATTGATGATCCAGAAATTTTGTGTGTCAATCAAAATCTGTTATCCTTGTACAAGACTGGAGAGTTCTACCTGCAATCCTGCTTTTATAGAATTTAAATTATTCATATTTCTCAGGCATGCCATCACAGATTGTCCTGAAATATGGTGTGTCCATCAACCCTGGATAGCTTAACACACTGATCAAGACCTGTGGCTCTATCAGTTAGAGCCGGATAACTTAAAAAATGGACGGACAGTTTTGAGAATATATATATATATATATTTAGATAAAATTTTGCAATTTCCACATTTTCAGTGTTTTCCAAGGGTTCTATTTTCATGATAACACCATATTAAAACCTACACAAAGCAAACCATTATTATATGAACTAATCGTATAAGATAATATGTGTGCAAAATCCTAATAATTGGACAAGGGAAAACAAGGGAAAATCGAACGAGTAAAATTTTTTTTCATTAATCGCAGAAAATTTGAAAGATCTGTTATTTATTTTTTTATCGCAGTCTTTGAACATTTATACAAAATCTATTATAACGCATGTATTTATAGTAAATATCAGTCTTTCACCTTTTAACTTTCAATCCTGCACCATTGGGACCTTATTTATGAAAGTTTAATTTTTTCACTAATTCTCCTTTCATGAATATTACAAATTTGAAACCCTTGCCATTAAAAAGACAACCACAATACCTATTTGCACGGCCTTTAGTAATCTGGGATCAGTGAAGCCAGTCTTTTCTAGTTTCAAAGATGAACTTCATTATTTTGGTGAATGTTACTGTACAATGGTGAATGAGGAAGCTTAATTTAGGATACCCAATGTTAGGTAACCCCAGAGGCTTCTGGCTTGCTTCCCATGTTCCTGCAAGTTAAGGTATCAGTCACAGGGCCTCTCCTGAATATGTATGAGTTTACACCCTGATGAATTTCCCAAAGAAGCGCTTGGTTGCATGATGTTGAGCGGTAGGGCCCAGTTCCATGTCTAAAATGATCAGCCTGACATCCAGGGTGTTAAAACCATGACTGTAATATTGTTCTGGGATTAGTTCCTGGTCTCTGCTTAAGCAGGAGAGTTTATTTAATTTTTCCTGCAGTACTTCTACCAGTGCTCAACATTAACAGATATAACTACTTGCCAGGGGCATTTTGAATTTTGTAAATTATGGCATGGTAACCAAAAGTAGGCTTCTACTTGTATGGCTGGGCAGGTGGGTCTAACAAATATTTACCCAAGGGCCTGAATCTTAAGTAATATTTAGTTAGCCATTTTCTTTCTTGGAGAAATCATATTAAATAATACCTCCTAATCTTAAATAACCTGTATATTTATCTGTACAAATACTAAAGAGAAATGTCATTAACTTACTGTCTGTCATGCAATAAAAATGTGACACAATCATGTGAAATCCACTGTTTGTTTGTGGATTTGACCACTGATTTTTGTAGGCAAGTGAAAACTAGGCGATACTTGCCTGCAGCCTGACTGTGTATTAAAGTACTTTCAAAAGTCTGAAAGGTCTGCACATGTTGCTTTGATTTACTTTACATTCTTGTACTAGTCATATATTAATGTAAGCTCCACATCATTAAAAGAAAAGAAATTTTCTTTCTGTTACTGTCATACAGTAAACCATACCGTTAGTCTTGATGTTTAAATATGTTTATTGTATTTCAAAATAGTTGTGCTCAGGATAATGTCTTGTCAGTAAATATCAGTATTGATGCTTTTGTACTTTTCTAGTTCAGCAGGATTCAGTTAAGCTGTTGTTTTTTAAATTGTGGTTAAAACTTAAAAATCACAAATTTTCATTAACAGGGAAAATTTTAAAACTTAAAGCTACAGACCTGAAATTTAATATACAGTTAGGTACAGGTAAATCTGAGCTCTTACCCTTTTTGAAACTATGAAACTTTGATAAAATTTGCAAATAACTCATTTTTTCAATGGAATCCTATTTAACTTAAGATTTGAACATTTTATCATTTTATTTTTGAGTACTTAATCATTGGGTTCTCCCTCAAATTACATTATCCAGTTCACCGTAATCATAAAGCATGTTTTTTAGCCATTAAATGTATGATTTTTTTTCCCAAGTTAATAATGCTAAAAGTCATGTACCTTGTTCCTTATAATTGTAACATCCAAAGGGGTCAGCATGGTAAGGCACACTTGATTATATAACTCAAAATGATTTCTAATGAACTTAATCACAACGTGTTAAATGATTTAGTCCTGGCCATGAGGAAATTTATGAATCAGAAACAACCAACCAGCTAAGTACATACTCAGTACTGATTTAATCAAGGAAGAAATGTAAAAGTTAATAAATTCAGTTTTTAAAGGGCCTTAATTACCACCATGATCCTATAATTACGGTTACACATAAAAATGACATTTGGCTGGTAGCTAGTGGGTGCTGCACCCTAGTGACAAAGTAATGCACTAGCTCTTGAATTGGAATCTCTAGCAGACCAGTGTGTCATTCATGTTTTGTACAAATTTCTGTAGTCATATATATATTAAATCTATGATGGTTAGAGATAACATGATTTATCTTCAGATCAAGGTTTGACTGATTGACATACTAAGTTTGCAGCCTGTTGCAGAATCACTTTACATATTAATATGCACCTGAGCCCTGTCACATTAACATTTCAGGCAGAGTGGTGATACTATTGTGAAATTAATTCAGTACTAGGTGTGTTTAAAGGTCATGTTAAAGTCCATAGTAGTGTGTAGGCTTCATTTATGTAACCAGGTTTATGGGGAGTCAGGTCTGGGTATTGTATAATAAAAATAATGCACTTCTACACACAGTCACACAGGGCACAGGCTTTAATGTTAAAGGAAAGTAAACCCAGGCTCAGAACACACAAGCACAGGGAACCATTGTATTAATATGTCTGGCCTTGAGAAAAGTCAAAAGAAGAAAACAAAACATGATCATCAAAGTGACCACAACAGCACAGGTACTGTACACTTGCAATCAGCCCCGTAAATCTGGGGCTTGGAAAAGCAGGTTTTACCCAATATTCCTGGGATTTACCCATAACTCCTTGATAAGAGTGCTCTGCACTTGATAAGAGTGCTCTGCACAGCCAAACATAAGTTAAAGTGAGTGTGGTAAATTACGTCCTCTAGACAGCGGGGATGTGGTCAGAGCCACTTGGTAGCTACAAATATTCACAAATGTGTGTACATCTTACTATTCAGAAGAAACTAAGCCAGGGTCCTGCTTGATAAATGCAGATAAATATTGGAAAAAGTTTGGATAAAAAATGGGCAAAACCCATGATAAAAAGGTAAAACCTGGATAAAATACTTTTACCCACATTTTACCACCGGGGTTTGTGTAAATAGGTTTAACTAGTGTCAAATATGAACCCTGCTGACAGTAGTATAAAAAATATTCGCTGGTTACTTTTGACTTCAGACTTTGTCTAGGATAATGTATCATTTACATACAAATTAATATGTAACCAACAAAGTAGAGCCCGGGGCTGCCACCATTTTGCTCCACCACCAAGTTAAGATCAAGCCGAGCTGAGCTGAGTTTATCAGTTTTTTTTCATTAAGCCATAATGAGCTGAATTTTTGCAGCTCAGTTTGACTTGAGCAATAAAAAAATACAAAAAGATTGATATTTTACAATTAAAAAAACCTGAAACATAAACAGACTAATATTAAGTTAGTTTTTTTTTATTTTAATGCTGACTGACTAGCTGAAGTTCAAGGCGCTTAACTGAAAACAATGTGTAAAATGTTCAGTTTTTGTTTTGTTTTTAATTGTTAAAGGAAACAGTGTAATTGTTTAAATATGAAAGTGTTGGTTTATGAAACCACCAGGATAAACTATACTCTATATTTATTCATAAACTAGTTATGTGTAAAATGGATGCAATATGTCACATGTTAAATAGATAATGTGTTTAATTGAAACAGTTACTTTGTAACATCGTCAAATGAAAAGGCTTTCAGGTCAGTTTAAGCCAGCCCACATTTGGCTAGCTGTGTCGCAAACTTGGTTTACTACTAAAGTCAGCTGTCCTTTTGTCCAATCCAGCGGCATATGTGCGGCTAGCATGGCTCCTGGCTCTACAGCAATGTAATATCTTGATTGTGGAAGAGAATGCTAAATACTGTGGTGTACCGGTAGTTCATGTGAATGGTTTTGAGTTTTTAAGAAGTTTACATCATAAACTCAAGGGGTGTGTCAGTGTGTCATGATATTAAAATAAAATCATATTGGGACATTAGTGTATACAGTTGAACGCCGTTTTCTAAACACCATTTTATAGCGAACCTGTGAGCTTATGCGATGGCGTAGCGTCGTCCGTCCATCGTCAGCCGTCCGCCGTCCAGGGCTGGCTTTCCGCCATCCATGGCTGTAAGTCAGAAACTGTCAGAGCTAGCAGCTCCAAATTACATGTAAGAATTAGTCACATGTGAAACTTGGTGCCCTGGAGTTTATTATTGGGTATCTGCATTAATTTAGATTTTATAGAGAATAAGCTTAAAAACCTTTAAAAATCTTCTTCTCTGAAACTGTCCAGCCAAATTGTCCAATATTTCACAGAAATGATCCCTGGAACAATCTCTCTCAAGTTTGTTCGAATGGTTCCAGTTTGGACATTTTTGGCCGAGTTACAGGAGGTTGAACTTAGTCATCTGTCCAAAAAAGCAAACTAAAATTAAAATCTCAGAAACGGCTAGAGCTATAATCACCAAATTTTACACCAATGTTTGTCACATATGTCATATCTGAAATTGAGGTATTGGTGGTGCCACCTACATTGATGTGTTTTTTACAAGCGAAAATGTAATTTTAAACTCTTCTAGTTTATACACTGATATATGATGAAACTGTTAAGCTGATTGGTTTAAACTTTACAAGAATTATTCTATGGTAGGGTTCTGCCAGTTTTATAAGAATAGATTGGGTAAATACAGCTTTAAAAAAGAATTGTAGCTATTTGAAAAAGGCTTTCTGTGTTTGAAAACATATTTGACAACATTCTGAGTTTCAGCAGCCAAGTCAAGAGGTCACCCAGTACAAACAGGTGGGGTCCAGACATCACCATGGCAACTGACCTGGCTCGGGGGGGGGGGGGGGGGGTGGGGGGGGGTGTCTAGACAATATGTTTAGATGCAGAATTCCCAGATTATTGGAACTATTTCTTTCAACTGTTTGAAAAAACTTGGTTTGCATTTTAAGCCAATTGGGTTTATCATCAGGTCACATGTGAACTGCTGCGCCCTCATTTTTGGTTGACCTCTGACCTTTCCTCACTGCCCAGTGTCCATTTGTGCGTCTGTTTCCACACATAAACCCACCTATCTCGGGAACCGTTTGACCGATCAGGCTAAAAATTTTGCATAAATGTAGCCCTTTGATAGCTTTATAACATACACTAAAAATGGCGGTGCCACCTGCAACCATTTTTGCACAGCGTCCATCTGTTCATCTGCATTGGGATAATATCACTCATATCTCAGCAGTGGTTTGACTTATCCACCTGAAATTTTGCAGGTTTAAACATCCTGGACAGCTTTCTCGATTTCATGACAGGTGGCGCCACCTACATTCAGGTTTCCTCTGCAGACATCCAAGCTCATATCTCGGGAACCGTTTGACTGATTGGGCCAAAATTTTGCATGTGTATAGAATTCACATAGCTCTTCATCATAGGCAAAACTGGTGGTGCCACCTGCAACCATTTTTGCACAGCGTCCATCTGTTCATCTGCCTTGGGATGATATCACTCCTATCTCAGCAGTGGTTTGACTTTTTCACCTGAAATTTTGCAGGTTTATACATCCTGGACAGCTTTCTTGATTTTATGACATGTGGCGCCACCTACATTCAGGTTTACTCTGCAGACATTAAAGCTCATATCTCGGGAACCGTTTGACTGATTGGGCCAAAATTTTGCATGTGTATAGATCTCACATAGCTCTACGTCATAGGCAAAACTGGTGGCGCCACCTGCAACCATTTTTGCACAGCGTCCATCTGTTCATCTGCCTTGGGATAATATCACTCATATCTCAACAGTGGTTTGACTTATCCACCTGAAATTTTGCAGGTTTAAACATCCTGGACAGCATTCTTGATTATCATGACAGGTGGCGCCACCTACATTCAGGTTTCCTCTGCAGACATCCAAGCTCATAACTCGGGAACCGTTTGACTGATTGGGCCAAAATTTTGCATGTGTATAGAATTCACATAGCTCTTCATCATAGGCAAAACTGGTGGTGCCACCTGCAACCATTTTGGCACAGCATCCATCTGTTCATCTGCCTTGGGATAAAATCACTCATATCTCAGCAGTGGTTTGACTTATCCACATGAAATTTTGCAGGTTTATACATCCTGCACAGGGCTCTTGATTTTATGACAGGTGGCGCCACCTACATTCAGGTTTACTCTGCAGACATCCAAGCTCATATTTCGGTAACTGTTTGACTGAATGGGTCAAAATTTTGCATGTGTATAGATCTTACATAGCTCTTCATCATAGGCAAAACTGGTTGGGCCACCTGCAACCATTTTTGCACAGCGTCCATCTGTTCATCTGCCTTGGGATAAAATCACTCATATCTCAGCAGTGGTTTGACTTATCTACATGAAATTTTGCAGGTTTATACATTCTGGACAGCTTCCTTGATTTTATGACAGGTGGCGCCACCTACATTCAGGTTTACTCTGCAGACATCCAAGCTCATATCTCAGTAACGGTTTGACCGATTTGGCCAAAATTTTGCATGTGTATAGAATTCACATAGTTTATCATAGGCAAAACTTGTGGCGCCACCTGCAACCATTTATGCACAGCGTCCATCTGTTATCTGCCGTGGGATAAAACCACTCATATCTCAGCAGTGGTTTGACTTATCCTCATGAAATTTTGCAGGTTTATACCTCCTGGACAGCTGTCTCTATTTTATGACAGGTGGCGCCACCTACATTCAGGTTTACTCTGCAGACATCCAAGCTCATATCTAGGGAACTGTTTGACAGATTTGGCCAAAATTTTGCATGTGTATAGAATTCACATAGCTCTTCATCATAGGCAAAACTTGTGGCGCCACCTGCAACCATTTATGCACAGCGTCCATCTGTTCATCTGCCTTGGGATGAAATCACTTATATCTCAGCAGTGGTTTGACTTATCCACCTGAAATTTTGCAGGTTTATACATCCTGGACAATTTTCTCGATTTTATGACAGGTGGCACCATGTACATTCATGTTTACGCTGCAGACATCCAAGCTAATATGCAATACACCTCACTCTATTCCCTTTGCCACTTAATCCATGCCTCACTTCACCCGTCCCACTCTGATTTCTGCGGATACACACAGTTGCTTGTCAACTACCCATATTCTAGTTTTAAAATGTCCTAGTCTGAAACTTGCAGGTCCGAAATGTCCATTTTGCTTAAATCATAATGACAAAGGTAGATATGCAGGACTTAAAAGGAGCAATATTAATTTAAAAAAAAAACCTCCATTCATACTCTCAAACTTTGTACAGGTTCGCATTAGGCCTGTAGGCCTTGTTCAAAATTTGGTTTTTCCAGATTTTAAAATGGGGAACAGAAAATTTATTCATATATATGAAATGTTTTTCAAGCATGTAAATACTTCATATAAATTTTTGTAATTATGAGTCACAAGGGTCAGCAGTCAGTTGTTTAAGCACAGTGGTGACCCTAAGTAATTAGTTCTGGGTCAAAATTGTGGTCAGGGCAAAGGTGTGAAAATTACAGCTGGCCCTGCAATGCTAGGCTCCCTTTACCCCTAGAAAGCAGCTGAACACCATGTGGTGTTTTGTCAGCCATATCTCATTTGTACTCAGCTTGGGCTGGATGTCAGGCCAAATAACTGAGCAGTTAACTCTGCATTATGCTGGAGCAGGTTTATCTGTGTGGCCATATTATGGGAGCCTGGCCATACAAATGAGCAGTTCAGTCATGTGAGCAGTTATGACTTCTACTTAAACTTGCCATTATTCAGCTGATTCAACTGATTTAACTTTTACTGTCAAGAAGAAAACTACTCAAACAAGATCACCTAGCTGTCATTTGGCAGAGATATGGAATCAAAGAAGATCAAATGGATGGTGTTATGCTTTGATGACAAGCTGACAATCCTTGAGCAGCTCGACTGATGTGACAAGCCTGCCGTCATCACAAGGGATTTCAACATTGGCAGATCCACAATTAACGATATAAAGAATAGCAGAAAGAAACTTGTTGACTACAAGATGAAGTTGCCTGATACCCCTCACTCAAAAGAAAAATGATAAATTATCCATTTTAATAGGTAGGCTCTATGATCATTCAAAAACTTTTTAATTGTATGTGTGCTGCACTCGTGCTGCCTTTGGGCTGTAAAAGAAACTAACCATGCTTCACCAATGGCGATGACATTTGACCTTTCCCTCCGGTGAATATATTTTAAGAAAGGGAAATCGTGTATCCTAAAAACAGGTAAGACTGACTTTTGCCAATCAAGCTCTGCAATAAATTCAGTATTTCTTAAATGCCAAGGTCATCAATTACATAGGTTCCCAGGGTATAAGAAGACATCATGTTAATCATTAACTGTCATATGAACTTGCTGCCAGACCCCTGACTTTTTATCAACTGTATTATGAGAAAGTTTGATTATGCTCTTTCCAATTTCAGCAAGCATGGGTCTTAACAGATAAATCAACAACATTGTTTCACTGTTACTTGTGCATGCTGTAAGGAATGTTCACTTATGACCACTACCAATTTTGATTGAGACATTAGACTCCAGGCTGTTTTATATAATTTGCATTCATCAAACACACATGGTTGTAGATGGGTCCATGTCTCCTGGACACTGTTCAGATGGACGCTATGATAATGGACGCCGACAGCTGGACGCTATGAACATGGACGCTGATCAGCTGGATGCTATCCATTTAGACGCTATCCAAACACTATGAGAATCATACAGGGATATCATACAAAATAAAGCAACATTAATCTACCAACTCAACCCATTGTTGTTAGTTCTTAATATTATGCACTTTTGTCAAATTTGGAACCATATGTATCGGCCCATATCGACCGTTTGTGATGACGTACCATTAATGGGCGACCGAGTAGGAAAATGAAATTGAACTGTCTCAGTAAAGATTTTTTCTGTATATGTGTGTTTTGTGTTTTTTTTACCCAAGAAACGTGCATCACGCAGTGATTTATAATTTCCAAGGGCGAATGGTCTGAACTGCATACACATAGGCAACCGGTCCGATCAATGATCCACACCACATTTTCAAGCTTGATATTTATGACAATAAGAACAATTTCGTAGGAGATAGAACTACTTAATATAGGTAACTATCATTGCTTTTTTAGCCCTCAGCCCTTAGGCTGATGGGCTATTGTCGTCACCCAAGCTGTTCGTCCGTCCGTCCGTCCGTCCATCCATCCGTCCGGCGTCCGTTAACTTTTACATTGTGAGCGGAATATCTTGAACAGGATTCACCGTAAGAATTTAATTTTTTCAGTGAAGATGTATATTGACAAAATCTCGGTCAAGTTCGAAGATGGGTGACCTTGACCTATTTTTCTACGTTTTAGAGCTGATTATAGAAAAAACATTTAGAAGCTTATTTCTCAGGAACCATTGGATGGATTTTCACAATACTTACTATAATCATAGGGACTGATGGTCTGTAACTGCTGCACAAGTTTGGGGGCGCCACCTGCAATTTCTGATTTTTTATTGAATTTTTCTTGGATTTTTCAACTTTGGCCTTGTGAGCGGGATATCTCTAAAAGGATTCACAATAGGAACTTTATTTCTTTGGTGAAGATGTATATCGACAAAAATCTCGTTCATGTTCGAAGATGGGTGACCTTGACCTACTTTTCAAGGTCACAGAGCTTATAATAGAATAAAACTTAGAAGCTTATTTTTCAGGAAGCATTTGGTGGATTGTTATGAATCATGGTACATACCTCTCCATTTTAAATTTATAACTGAGACATGTACAGATATACATCCATGTGAGAACAGATATTTAGTACTTGTTACTGTTACCACCTCTAAACACTGTTCTTTTGGCTGAGGGCTTTTGTCAGCTTTTGCTGATATTCTAGTTCATCGTTACAACAGTCTTAATGCTTGGTAGAAATGGGTCTACGAAGCTTTCCAGCGGCATGATGTTGTATAGAGGTTTAAGGTATAGGGAAACACGATATGACGAGAATAAACACATTGTGTATATACATTGTTTATTGTATCTGCCAAAACGAAGTTTTGCGGATACTATGTTTTTGACCGGGTTCCGCCGCCGCCGCCGCCGCCGCCGCCGCCGCGTTCGTTTCCGGAGAACTCCTCTGAGACTACTGGACAGATTTTTCCGAAACTTACAAAAATTATCGGGTCACATGTGAACTGGTGCCTAACCAAGTGACCTTGACCTCTGACCTTTCGTCTCTGCCCAGCGTCCGTTTGTGCGTCTGTTTACACACATAAACCCATATATCTCGGGAACCGTTTGACCGATCCGGAAAATTTTTTTTCACAAATGTAGCCCTGGGATAGCTTTATAACATACACAACAAAAGGTGGCGCCACCTGCAACCATGTTTGCACAGTGTCCATCTGTTCATCTGCCTGGGGTTAAAATCACTCATATCTCTGCAGTGGTTTGACTAATTCACCTAAAATTTGGCATGCATATACATCCTAGATAGCTTTCTCAATTTTATGACAGGTGGCGCCACCTACATTCACGTTAACGCTCCACACATAAACCCATATATCTCGGGAACCGTTTGACCGATCCGGAAAAAAATTTTACACAAATGTAGCCCTGGGATAGCTTTATAACATACACAACAAAAGGTGGCGCCACCTGCAACCATGTTTGCACGGTGTCCATATGTTCATCTGCCTGGGGTTAAAATCACTCATATCTCTGCAGTGGTTTGACTAATTCACCTAAAAATTGGCATGCATATACATCCTAGATAGCTTTCTTGATTTTATGACAGGTGGCGCCACCTACATTCACGTTAACGCTCCACACATAAACCCATATATCTCGGGAACCGTTTGACCGATCCGGAAAAAAATTTTACACAAATGTAGCCCTGGGATAGCTTTATAACATACACAACAAAAGATGGCGCCACCTGCAACCATGTTTGCACAGTGTCCATTTGTTCATCTGCCTGGGGTTAAAATCACTCATATCTCTGCAATGGTTTGACTAATTCACCTAAAATTCGGCATGCGTATACATCCTAGATAGCTTCCTTGATTTTATGACAGGTGGCGCCACCTACATTCATGTTAACGCTGGAGACATCCAAGCTCATATCTCGGGAACCGTTTGACCGATCCGGAAAAAAATTTTACACAAATGTAGCCCTGGGATAGCTTTATAACATACACAACAAAAGGTGGCGCCACCTGCAACCATGTTTGCACAGCGTCCATCTGTTTGTCTGCTGTGGGATAAAATCACTCATATCTCTGCAGTGGTTTGACTTTTCCACTTGAAATTTTGCATGTGTATATATCTTGGATAGTTTCTCGTTCAAATAACAGGTGGCGCCACCTACAATCATGTTTATGTGGCAGAGATCCAATACTAATATTTTACATATGTAACTCTATATCCCCTTGCCACTCAATCCATGCCTCACTTCACCCGTCCTTCTCTGATTTTGGCGGATACACGTAGTCGCTTGTCGACTACCCGTATTCTAGTTGTTATGTGATTTTAACAAGATATGAGTCCGGGTTACAATGTCAGTTAGAGATTGGTCACCCGATTGATCATTTAGGTAACAGAAGACCCTGATAATGAGGTAGGTTTTCTTTGATGTTGACTAATTAATCCTATCATGTACATGATTTCATTGCTTTAGGTTCTTTAATTTTAACTATACATTGAATGTTTAGAAAAGATAATAATTTTCAATGGAAAATATAATAAACATTACATTACCTTTATATAATTGAAACTATACATGACCATTACTTAAAATTTCCTTTGTCGGGTAAATGAATCAAAAGACCCTCATTCGCACGAAATATGCACAAGCACACAATATAATCTAAAACATAACATGGTTATTATTAAATTAGGTCCCCCTTTTAGGGAAAAATTTAACAATAATGACAATTATATTCATTACTTTTCATTAGGCGTCTTTCTGAAAGGGTGGATACAGACGCTGGCGTCTATAATATGTTAACGTCTATATGATCAGCATTCATTTTCATTAGCATGATATATAAAATATTATCTAAAACATGTTGGGATTGACAATTGTTTTATTAAATTAGATTTAAAATCTAAGGAAACAATTTATTGTTGCTCTGTTAAAGCAGTCAGATATTCTAAACCGGATATGGATCAGTGATCATATGATGTTGTTTTAACAATAAATGAGTCCTTGGTACAATGTAATCTAGAGCTTGGTCACCCGATTGATCATTTATTTAACAGGAAACCTGTTGACTAATTAATGATGTTGACCAATTAACCCTATCATGTACATGATTTCATTGCTTCAGGTTCTTTAATTTTAACTATACATTGTATATTGAGAAAAGATAATAATATACAATGGAAAATATAATTAACATTACAATTCCTTTATATAATTGAAACTACACATGACCATAATTTAAACTTTTCCTTGTCGGGTAAATGAAACAAAAGACCCTCATTTGCACGAAATATGCACAAACACACAATATAAACTAAAACATAACATGGTTATTATTAAATTGGGTCCCCTTTTATTGAAACATTTTACAATAATGACTATATTCATTACTTGTCATTAGGCATCTTTCTGAAAGGACGGATACAGAAGCTGCCGTCTATAATACTGTAAAGTCTAGATATGATCAGCGTTCATTTTGATTCGCACGATATGAACAGACCCTCATTCGCACACAATATGCACAAACACACAATATAATCTAAAACATAACATGGTTATTAATAAATTGGGTCTCCTTTTTATGGGAACATTTAATAAAAAATCAGAAATATTTCATGACTTGTCATAAGGCGTCTTTCTGAAGGATGGGTGCAGACGGTGGTTACGATGGCGTCTATAATACGACGGTCTCTAAGACATTTTTGTTTATGTTCATCTTCAATCACAAGATATACACACTTAAAGGAAATATATAAAATATATAAATGTGGCTATATGGCTTGTATTAAGGCGTCATAATGAAGGGTATATGAGCTTATAATACGGAGGCATCTATATGAACAGCGTCCATTTTCATGGCGTCCAAATGAACAGCGTCCAGGTGATACAATGGCGTCTATCTGAACAGCGTCCATCTGAGATGATCCCTTGTAGATTCATATGTAATCACTGAAGCCATACCAACCCAATGCTCTTGTCACCTATAAATTAAAATATGAAACTGTTTGATGTGCATGCCATTTAAGTGGTAAATATCATTGAAACTTGTCCTAATGGAACCATTAGCATTTTCGAGAATTGTTTATATAATCACAGGTCTGTTTGAAGGTGTAGGTAACACAGGTGAAGTGATATAATCACAGGTCTGTTTGAAGGTGTAGGTAACACAGGTGAAGTGATAGCATGTGGAATCAATGTTTAGACATTTCTGTACTGTACACAGCAGCTGGTGATTTAGTGTTGATGTGTTTTGCAGACAAAACAGGAGACCAGCATGTAAAAATCAATACCTAATGTTGGTGTGGACAGACCATGGGGGCCATGTGTTCTGTACAAGCTGCTGCAGATTCCTGTGTTCTCAGGCCAGCATGCTTCATGTGAACTCTGTTGAGTTGCATTTTTGCGTGGGATGCAGAAATTATGATGTTACATTAAATCATATGCATGACTGTCATCTGTTTATATGTAAGAATGAAATGAAATAACTCCACAGCAAGTTACAACAACTCAAATAATTTAGAAGCAGTCACACATTTATGGAAGATAGCTTGAAATACTGCAAAATTAACATCACTTCATAAGGAGTTGGAGATTGCAGAAAAATAATTGAAAAGTTATAGCAGTTGTCAAGGCAGTTGTCAAGGTGGTATGTTGTTGTTTGAGTGATCAAAATATTAAAGATCTGTTAGTCAGAGTATTTATTGAGAGGAATACAGAGTAAATCTCATTGTAACATTAATGAAAAATGGTAAATTTGTACCATATTTCAAGCACAGTTAACCAATTGCTTAAAAGTGTGTAGAACATGTGGGAATATTGACTTGCACCTGTGATGTCGCTGTGTTTGATCGTTAGTCTGTTTGAATGTGTACACAATATCTCACAAAGTTATCAAAGATTTCAGGATCATTAAGTCAGGTCTGGGCCATCATGCTGGGGCTGGATGATTTAGTTTTTGAGGTGATGCTGATCTGGTTTGGACCTGAGGTATTTGTCTGTCTGTCAGTATATGTATATTTTTCCCCTTCTACCTATGGTGCTGCCATCAGGTGGCTGAATACAGTACCACTTAGACTTTTGATCAAGAGCTGAATAAATATCAGAGCTGATCTGGATAGAACCTTGCCTTGGTGGAGGTTTGTGCTCTCTGAGTGCTGTCTGGTTTTATCTCATCAATGTTGAACTAGTAACCTGACACAAGAGCCACACCCCTCCCCCTGCCCTTGACTGCTGTTTACTAGATGCTCAGTGTGTACATAGAACATTTGGGTTACAATGGTAATCTCTAGTGAGCAGCCTCTGCAAATCTGTCACACGCTGCCTCTCTCTCTTTCTCTCTCTGTCTCTCTCTCTGAATCTCCTGAGTTGATGCTTAGGTTAACAGCAGGTCCAGGAAATGTTGAATATCCTTGTTTCAGCAATATCATACATTATTCATAGGATAGGAGACTGATAGTTATAAAAACATGACTCAGAAGAAATTTAAGTGGAATGATGGGTTTATGTCATTGAGTCATGATGACAGTTGTACAGAAAACAACACTTCAGTGGCCATCCATCTTGTGCAACATCATGGCACACTGTCTTATGTCAGAGGGAGGAAACTCTAACTGTTAGACTGATTAAAGTAAAAATTTAAGTCTGTGGATGAAAACTTACAAAGCCATCTGGAAATTAAGTCACTTGTACAAACTTTGCAGTATTTACCCGGAATTGATATGTCATAGTTAGGTGAATCTCTGTTTACAGTTTATGGTCCATGTCATCCTCTCTTGTCTACCTGTTTTTTGCTATGAACATTTATATCAGTTATATTTCGAGGGAAAATATGATAGTGTATGTTAGAGGAACAAAGGACCTATTTTTAAACAATGTAAATAAATATGTACCTTATATCTTATTGAAGAAACAGTATTATTTAAAAATATGAGAAATCAGTCTATAATTTAAAACATACCAGACCCATGTATGGCAGTCAAGGTCATTGGTCACATGAAGAAAACAGCCTCAGTTTACAGAGCTGCTGATTGGATTATGTCATGTAAACATTCTAAAAAATATAACCAGGTAAAACAAAGATGGCTACTCATGAAGGGACACATCTCATCTGCCAGATCATTGCGAAGAGACCAAAAAATTGTGAAACATAAATTTTAGATTTATTGTAAAGTTCTTAATTGCACATGTTAGGCTGTCACTTCCATGTGCAGATTTCTGAGAAATATATGAAAAATAAAACTTTTAAGAAAATCACCTCCAAAAAACAGGTGGACACAAGTTGATGGAATGGAGTATAGTACTTAGTAGATGATGATGATATTATTTTGTGGATGAGGGGCTGTGGCTCCCTCTCTCTCTCTCTCTCTCTCTCCTCAGTCACCGGTGCAGGATTAATGTTTTGACTCTGTGTAAAACATGTGTATGAACAGTCATGTCAGCTGCAGGATTTAATTAACTTGATTGGTCAGATATGTCACTGCACTTCATTGTGACTTGGTAGTCTGTCAGTGTTATGCAGTTTAATTTTGTTGTGTTTGGACTCAAAAATACAACATTAGTCAAAACCCTGATGTTAATAAACTGAAAAACACAACAAGTAGCATTCTAAACAAGACATAGTCATGCCATAATTGGCATTACACCCTAGTTTTCACAGTTACCTAGAAAACAATAGGGTTCTATTATCGCCAGTGCATGATAAAATTACCAAGTTTGAAGTCCAGGCATCTTGAAGAGACCAAAAAACACACAGACTAGACCTGTCTAGCAGAAAAGCCTTTAAAGGTTATAAGCATTTTAGCAAAATCTCACCTAATCTTTTTGACACCAAACATAACAAGATTTAATGAGACTTGCAATTGTGTTACTGAAAGCTTATCAAATGCTGCCCCTTGCAGAAAATTAGACCTCTCAAGCTAGAAATAACTGAGTATAAAGCATTATAGCAAAATTTAACTTATTGTTTGATGCCAAACATAACAAGATTGGTGAGGCTTTTTTCCTGAATCTTTTCAAATGCTACCCAATGCAGAGGGCAGACATGCCTTCAGACATCTCAGAGAAAATTATTTATGTTTATGTTTTTTGCAGCTATTGCATGTTTTACTAACTTTTAGGAGGAATGGTGTTTTTAGCTCAGCTGACTATAAGTCATCTGAGCTATAGTCGTGGTCCATTGTCTGTCCGTCCGTCCATCCGTCTGTCCGGATATCCGTCCATAAGACTGGCACATTTCAACACCATTAGACCTATGAATCTGAAATTCGCCATACAGTTAGATGTCCCCAAATTCTCCTACCATGTCGAAAATTGGGGCAATAGGACTTCGTTCCTTGGAGATATTAAGGAAAAACCTAAATTTTTTATTAGAAATCTATTTTCACACTTCAGGACTGCCTAATATCAAAACCACTTATCTGGTTTTCTTCATAATTACCATAAATATTCCTCTATATATTTCCTATGTACATGCCAGAAATTAAGTCAGTTTTATTTAATTTAAAAAAGTCATTGGCCTAAACATAATGGACTTTGTAAAAAAATCAGGAAAGATATTTGGTCACTTAAGACCAAAAGTGCTGAAGGTAGGAACTTTTTTTCAGTAATACAACTTTAATTGATCAAAATTTAATTGTATACCAAAAATTAGATCAAAATCTGTTAAATTTTTTTAAATATTGGCAAAAATATAAAATTGGTACCTTAAATTTTTGTCCAAGTTTGACCATGGCACGTTTTTTTCCTGTAAGTACTGTAGATTTTATTCAAGTTTTCAAGCACCATGTCACATCAAGTTTACCGTAAATCTTGTTTTTATGGCTGCACGTCTATTTAAAGCCGCACCCTGAGTTTGCAAGGTCTCTTACAGGAGCTCCCACTAAGGTCCAAATACCCAAAACCCCCCATAAAGGCCACACCCCGACTACGTCTCTGGCCTGAGGGTAGCGATAATAGAATAAAAAGTATTAATTACAGAGGTTAAATATGTTGCCAGCTTACGTATATTAAATATATTAAACGCTCAAGATAGGGACAAAATATTTGTATGTTACTAACAAATTTTGCACATGGATGGGCAGGCATTTATCAGAAAAAGAAAGATTCCCCGAACTATCGTTTCGTTTGAATTTTGGTTACGCAAAACGATTCTTGTATGCATCAAAACGCTTCTTTGCATGTACATGCAATTGTCAAAGACCATAGTATGAACACTGAATTGAGGATTATATGTATATTTATTGAAGCAAAAAGCCTGAATACTATCCACTATTACGCACCATCACGCAGTAGCGTTCAGGGGGCCACATAATGCATGGCTAAGACTGCTGAAACTGTCAGATTTTCAACCTGCACGAACTTAATCACGGCTCGTGGTATACATGTAGAACCTTGACATGTATATCTTTCAAGCAATATATAACTTGTTATTAAAATCTTGGTAATTGTCACCAAAAAATACGTTTAAAACACCCCTTCTGTAACACAGCGGCCCACTTTGTTGGGCATGGTCAAGTAACAATGAAATAAATGCCTACTTTAAACTCATTTGCAGCATTATTTAGCAACAATTATTTGTTTAGAAAGTAAAATGAATAAAAAGCTGACATCGTAAAGAGATGCACAATGGCTGACGATCGTTTTAAAATCAAGTTTGAGTGCCGCCATGTGCTGAAAAGCCGTGGTGTTTTGCTAAGAATATTTTGAACGGCTGTACGCGGCGGGTGGTAAACGGAACAGCCACTAATTCCATCCCAGTGTGCCTTGCGCGAGAGCTACCTTGACAAGATGGCTCCCCGCACGGAAACTTTCTTGAGGGAAAAACTTGCTTACCTCGACCGGCCATTTTAATTTCACTTTAAAATCACTCATTTTCACGTGTCATGTTTGCTATATGTGCGTATCTCAACAAGGTAACTTCAGTAATTTTGAAATTTAGTTAAGCTGACCAGCGTTGTTTTCACAGCTTTTATTAATGTTTTTATGAGACCATGTCAGACCCAGGCTTAATCCAGCCCCTCTTCAGTCACCTGTATGTTGACCTTGTTGACCTTTCATTGGATTATGCATGCTTGAGCGAAGCATACACTGGGGCAGCCAGGCAGCTAATGCCCAGCCACAGTTGATCCAGGTGTCCAACCCAACTCATCTAGTAGTTGTTTTGAAAAACAACATAACAATAAACAATAAATTAATAATTTTGTATTGTTTTTTTTTAATAAAAAATTAAAGAAAAATTTATAGAAAAGGAATTTGTTAGTTGATGAGTAACAGAAAATTAACTTGCAGTTACTAATGATGTAAGAATCTTGTATGGATGGATAGAATGTCAATGTCAATTTTATTCCAAATAACACCATGCAGTCACCTATGGTATTTTTAGCTCAGCTGACTATAAGTCATCTGAGCTATAGTCGTGGTCCATTGTCCGTCGTCCGTCCGTCTGTCCGTCCGTCCGTCCGTCCGTCCGTCCGTCCATAGATGTGGCACATTTTTGAAACCGTAAGACCTAGGAATCCAAAATTCAGCATAATGTTAGATGTCCCCAAGATCTCCTACCAAGCCGAAAACTGGGTCTTTGCGACTTCATTCCTTTGAGAAATTAAGGAAAAACCTCAATTTTTTATTAAAAACCTATTTTCACACTTTAGGACTGCCTAATATCAAAACCACTCATCTGTTTTTCCTCATATTTCCTATAAATAATCCTCTATATAATTCCTATGTACATGCCAGAAATTAGGTCTGTATTATTTAATTTAAAAAAGTTATGGGCCCAAACATAATGCATTTTGTAAATAATCAGGAAAGAAATTTTATCACTTAACACAAAACTTGTTACAGCTAAGCACTTTTTTTCCAGTAATATTACTTTTATTAATCAAAATTAAATTGTATACCCAAAATTAGATCAAAATCTTTTAAATTTTTAAAAATATTAGCAAAAATAAAAAATTGGTACCTAAAATTTTGCCCAACTTTGACCATGGCACGTTTTTTTTGCTGTAACTGCTGTGGATTTAATTTTCTGAGCATGTTTTTGTTAGCATTTCAACTGTTAACACCAAAAATTTGAAACCAGTTGATCAAAAACTGTAGATTTTATTCAAGTTTTCAAGCACCATGTCACATATTGCTAGTGTTATGCAGTTTGCTAGAGCTCAGCTCCCGAGCTTCAGCTGTAAGTTCCTTAAATTTGGCATACAGTTAGATTTTTCCAAAATCCCCTACCATGCCAAGAATTTGGTCACTAGGACTTAATTCCTTCGAGATATCAATGAAAAACTTCATTTTTCCATTAAAAACCCAATGTTACACTTTAAGACTGCCTAATATCAAAACCACTGATCTGACTTTGATCATATGTTATATACATATTTTTCTATACATTCACTATGCACATGCCAGAAATGATGTCAGTATTGTGTATATTTTTTAAGTTATGGGCCCAAACATAATGCACTTTGTAAAAAATCAAGAAATATATTTACTCCCTTAACAAGGGCATTGCTGAAGCTAGAGATTTTTTTTGTCAGGTATGTAACATTATTTAATCAAGATTCAATTGAATACCCAAAATTAGTTCTGAATTTTTCAAATTTTATAAGTTATTAGTATAAATATAAAATTAGTACCTTAAATTTTGCCCAACTGTGACCAAGGCACGTTTGTTTCCCGTGAGCACTGTTGAAATAATTTTAATATCATGCACACATAAGGATTTCAGCTTTTTAGTTTAGAAAGCTGAAAGAAATTTGCCAAATATTGTAGCTTTTATTAATGTTTTTTATGAGACCCTGTCAGACTTTGGCTCTCTCCAGCCCCTCTTGAGTCACCTGTATGTTGACCTTGTTGACCTCTCATCAAATGATGCACGCTTGAGGGGAGAATCCAGGCAGCTTATGGCCAGCCACAGTTGATCCAGGTGTTCAACCCAACTCATCTAGTAGTTTTAACCAACAACATAACAATAAACAATAAATTAATAAATTTTTATTGGTTTTTAATAACAAATTAAAGAAAAATAGAAAAGGAATTTGTTAGTTTATAATAACAGGAAATTAACTTGCAGTTACTGATGATATAAGAATCTTGAATCGATGGGTAGAATGTCACATATTCCAAATAACACCATGCAGTCACCTATGGCATTTTTCAGTTCATTTTTAATGATAAAGAAGTAAATCATATTATTCATTACTAATCATTAAGGATTATATGAAGGAAATTAATGATAGACAAAGATGCAGTTGATAATATTAATCTAGATTCCTACTGTGTCTAGTGTGTACATTGATGTGAAATTAGTCCAAAATGAATTTTTTACAGTTATTTTTTAATATAAATAAAAGCCATAAAACCAGGTACTAATGATCATTATTTAAATGTGTGAAATTTGTATATTCTGGATTCTCAACATCATTGTTTGATGAAAACTGAATAAATACCAGACATGGTGCGAATACTTTGTAATTGTATTTAAATACGAATATGATTATGTACTCCATTATAAAATTTCTTGCATAAAGAATGGGAATTCAGGTAAAAATGAAAGTATATGAATACTCGTGCAAATACTTTCAAAATGTATTCATGAATGCATTCATGAATATATTCTTTAATATTATTTTAATAATCATATCAATTATATTTCATTTTAAAAAATCATATGATTCTCTTATTATTTTTAATAAAAATTATATTTGGGACAATATTTGTAATTTTTTTAATAAATAGTTAAACTCTTATATTATATGTTCTGCTTATAAGTTATATGGCCAAGTCAAAATCTGTGTGACAGTAGTACTCCATTTGTTAATAAAATAAATGAAATAAATCCTCTTCCCTGTCTCCAAAGGTACTATCAAAATCATACATAAGCTAAACAACAACGACTCATAATACAGCTTATATTTATTACCACACAAAACCAGCATGTGCCTCATTTCTAAATAATATTTTTTTATCATATATAACAGCTGAGCGTCGTGACCCATAGGTCCCTTGTTCAGTGAAATTTTAATGATAAAAAAATTAATCATATTATTCATTACTAATCATTAGGGATCATATGAAGGAAATTAATGATAGACAAAGATGCAGTTGATAATATTAATCTAGATTCCTACTGTGTCTAGTGTGTAGATTGATGTGAAAGTAGTCTAAAGTGAATATATTACATTTATTTTTTTAACATAAATAAAAGCCATAAAACCAGATCCTTTTGATCATTATTTAAATTTGTGAATTTTGTATATTCTGGATTCACAACATCATTTTTTGGCTAAAACTAAATAAATACTAGACATGGTGCGAATGCTTTGCAAATATATTTTTATATGAATATAAATATGTACTGCATTAAAAAATTTTATTGCATAAGAATGGGAATTCAGGTAAATATGAAAGTATTTGAATACCAGTGCAGATACTTTCAAAATGTATTCATGAATGCATTCATGAATATATTCTGTAATATTATTTCAATAATCGTTTCAGTTATATTTTATTTTAAAAAATCATGTGATTTTCTTATTATTTTTTTTAATAAAAATTATATTGGCACAATATTTGTTATTAAAGTTTAATAAATAGTTAAACTCTTTTATTATATGTGCTGCTTATAAGTTATATGGCCAAGTCAAAATCTGTGTGACAATAGCACTCAATTTGTTAATAAAATAAATGAAATCAATCCTCTTCCCTGTCTCCAAAGATACTATCAAAATCATACATAAGCTAAACACCAACAACTCATAATAAAGCTTATATTTATTACCACACAAAACAAGCATGTGCCTCCTACCCAAATCATATTTTTTATCATATATAACAGCTGAGCGCCGTTACCCATGGGTCCCTTGTTTGTATGTAGCATTTATTTCTTGCTCTGCTGTTTGTAGCATGCACTCTGTGATTGTTGATTGCAGCATCTTTTCTGTGCTTTGTTGATTGCAGCAGGCATTCTGTGTTTGCTGATTGCAGCAGGTATTCAGTGCTGTGTTGATTGCAGCAGGCAATCTGTGGTTTGTTGTTTGCAGCAGGCATTCTGTGCTATGTTGATTGCAGAAGGCATACTGTGTTGTGTTTGCAGAAGGCATTCTGTTGTTTGTTGATTGCAACCGGCATTTGGTACTCTGTTTCATGTTTTTTGTTCAGTTTCTTTGTCATACTGCTGTAGCATCAATTGTCTTGCTGTTTGCTGTGTGCATTTTGTCCTGCTGCTAGTAGCAGGTATTGTGTCCTGCTCTCAGTAGCGTGCACTGAGTGCTCTGCTGTTTGCAGCAAGCACTCTTATGTTTTGCTTTTTGTATATAGCATGCATTTTGCCAGGCTGTGGGCAGATGAGACTTCTGCTTCTCCTCATTTCATTTGTCAGGCTCCCTCCCAGTGTCCGTCACCTCTCATGTTTTATTGCGTGTTTCTTAAGGAGACCTTTGTGAAATTTTTCACACCAAGGGCACATAAACCGGCAGCAGAAACCTGCTACAGTAGACTGGCAGCGTAGCAGTGCCAGCCCCAGCCAGTTCAATTTGATCAATATTTGTATTTCATATCTCCTGACTGTATTGTCAGTGGTTGGTATTCATGGGTGAGACATTCACTGTGAGAGATGCCGACCTTCTGGGATAACAATTATATGAGCTATTGGTACCCTGTGTTGTCATGTTCAAACATTGAGAAGAATTTTGTCAGGAACCAAAACACCAGCATCATTATAATGACATTATGCCATGTAAGAGGACATATATGGTTTGAAATTCTTGATTAATAAAATCTGAAAGATATCGGGCAGAAATGTGATCAGGTTTCCTGTTTGGATATATGCCTGCATGTAACTGAAACATTTATGTAAAAGGCAAAGGAATGATTATGCTGAAAATGTTGGAATATCTCAGTGTCAAAAGTATATAACAAATCATTGAATGTTGTTTTGATGACATGATATAAATTATAATCAGCCTGGTATAAGAAGATAGGATGGTAAATAGACTCTGAATTTGTTAAAAGATTTTCCAGACAGATGAACTGAAAGTGAAATGTTTTCTCCAATGCATTGGGTGTCAGCCCCAGCCTCTTGTCCTGACAGTGATTGGAGGAGTGAATGTCTGGCCTGCTGCCGAGGGTTTCCACTTACCTAGGACTTGGATAAACTCAGGATAATTGGAGAACAGATTTGTGTTCTTTATTGACTGAGCAGTAGTTCTCTTGATTCTAATGAATACAGTGCTGCTTGCTGGGCTGTCTGCCCCTCACCACAGTCCTATCCAGCCAAGGCATAGAGGGCAGTTCATTATCTGATCTGATGACAGCATAACATATGAATACCAAGGACAGGGTGGACTGAAAATTTGATATTATGATCCATAAGACAACCAGTTTGTTAACTGTTAAAATCCTGAAGTGGAGTGTTCTGAGGAAACTATATGCCCAGTTGCAGCAATACATACATCTTGGTATAATTTTGAATGGAGATCCCAGAGAAAGATGGACAAGTCTTTGTAGTTCTTAGATATCTAGACAGATAATGCTGATGAGATCTCAGTGACTGGGCCTACCTCCTAGTGGATACAATGGAATAAATATAAAACTGAAATACTGAGAACATGCACAGTGAGGTAGTGATACCAGATTGTATTGACAGCTAGAGATGATAAGAGTAGCTCAGCATCAATGATAAGGATACCATGGTCATCAACTTTTGTATCCTTGATAATCATAGCATATCTTAGTATTGGATTTTACAAAAGGTGCATACCTTGTAAGGTCTGCCCTGTAATTTTTTTTTATATAATTGATCACTTATAAGATGAGGTGATGATTAGGTTTTGTGTTCCATTCATTGGAGTTAAGGCTGTCATATATTATGGTAAATATTGAAAATTGTGATAGAATTCTGTTGGAAACATAAAGACATTGAATCGTTCTTTTTTTCTGTTTCGTAGTTTTACTTAAAAAATGGGTCTACCGTATGTCCTTTTAATGGCACTGAATATTTTAAGAGAAAGAACAATGAAGTTATTTTTATTGAGCATAGTGGATTTTGGGTTTTTATATGGAATAATCCAGAAGTCATGATGTGTCATTAAGACATTAGAACAAATTAATAAAGTTCTATTGAGATTTCACTGTTTACCATTGAATTACTGCAAGGGTTTGAACCTACACCTTAACCACCAGCAGAAGCAGATCCAAGAAGTCCAGGCCCCCGATTTCCTTTTGAAGGGTTTCAGATCAATTTCTGCGGTCTGTTATTAGTCATCCTGGATTGGAACCCCCTTTTTATAAATACTGGATCTGCCCCTGACCAGGCTACTTTTCTAAATCCTGGAACTATTGTTGACATGACAGGGGATGCTTCATATTCTGACAAGGATGATGATGATGTTTATCTGATAGCATCATACCTTCACTTAATCAATACTTCAGGCTGGTCTGTGATGATGAAGACACTTTTTGTACTTGCTTTAATATATTAATAAATCATGTGAGCTCTGTTGGACACATGCCTTTTTCAACCAGTCTCAGGGCTAAATAACTCCAGGTCCTCCAGGTCTCACAACACAACAATTCCCTAACATTTACTCAGAGTTTTAAGATTAAAAACAAGATGTTTGGATCAGTGTGATTGCTGGTATTATGGTTGCCCCACCTTGATGAGGGATGTGGCTTGTTATTTATGTGCTGCTGACAGAGATGAGAGACTGATAATATATTATCAGTAGCTTCAGGAAGAAGCAGGGCCTTGCAGGTGTCTGTAACCCTGTGACAGCAGTTACAGGCAGCACATCCGAGCACCCTGTTAAACCAGTAGTCCAGACCAGGTCAAGTGTAGTTTCAGGTACAGTCCAAAATGCATTGTTCACCTCCATCACATTAACTAGAATGCCACCAAGTAGAGCCCATACCTATGCCGAGGTAAAGCAAGCTTACCAGATCTGCTATGTCTGTACAGTTCTGAACTTAACATCAAAGCTAGCTATTCACTTGCCTCATCTGTAGACAGTATGTGAATTCTGGTTTGATCTGCCTACATGTGAATGAACTGCAGGTTATTCCTGACAAGAAAAGTTCTTGTTACCCTTCTGTGATGAATATATAAGCTAGTGTATGAACAAGCTGGTAGTTATCACAGTACATGCACCCATGTCAACATACAGAAATCCAGAAAAAAGGCATTCAGTAGGTTGCATATGTGGAAGCTGAAAAGTCTCTTGTTGCAAATCCCCATTTGCAAAGCTATAGTTTGTCAGATGGCTGTCATTCTTGAATGTGTTTGAATTATTTTGGCTGGACCCCGACACATTATAAACATGTGGATATAAACAAAACAAACACCCTCTATATTGTGCAACCTGGGTTTCTGGCCTATTTTTATAAAATTTTCAGGGGATTATCCTCAGTATAGACATCAAATAATGAAATTGGCCTCTTAGATAGACGTCAGATATTGTAATAGGCCCTTTAATGGAGCCTCCTTTTCCTATGTTCTACCCCTCTATAAATTTCTTCGACATCGGTTTGGTCACTTTTGTGTTGCCCTGCTAACAAGGAAACCAAGGAACAAATAGACAGTGTTGAAAACATGACCTTGGCAGGGCTAAAATGTTAATGCAGTTCATACTGAACAGGCTAATGTAATGATCAACAAATCTGATCAAAGTTATTCTGAGGAAGACCTGATCATTGTATCCCCAGACAAAGTCGGGGGATACTATGTTTTCATACCGGTCCCGCCGCCGCCGCCGCCGCCGCATATAAATCTTGTTGGCGCGATAACCCAAAAAATATTTCACGGAACTTTACCAAACTTGGTATATGTATAGATATGGGTGAGAGGACGACGCCTATTTAAAATGAGGTCATGACCTTTACTAGGAGAGTGTCCTTGACCTTGAATAGGTCCAATTTTGGGGAAAATCACACAAATTCTTTAATATCTCAAGAAATCTTGCATGGATTTATCCCAAAATCAAGTTGATGGAAGATCATGGATAGGGTTGTCATGTTCCAGAAACTGGTGGCGCCACCTGTTATTCTTTACTTGTTTTTGTGCCGTTTAATACCCCCAAAATTGCCACCTTACAGTACTGTGAGCATTATAAGTCAAAAACTAATGGACAGATTTCTTTTATATTATGCATATACATAGGTATGGGTTATGGGATGATGTTTATTTAAATTGGGGTCATTACCTTTCCTATGATAGTGGCCTTGACCTTGAATATTGCCATATATGGTGAAAATCACACACCTCTTATGATATCTCCAGTGTTGATAGCCATATGGATTTCAAACATGACTTATGTATGGCCCACCACTAAAGTAAGAACCCTATAGGTTCTAGGGTCATGAGGTCACAGGTCAAGGTCACTGGACTGGCATTTTAAAAGATACTGTGGATGCATTTTAAGCCAAACTTTCATCTTAGGTCTTCCATCTTGAATATATAGCTCACTTGCCAGTAGTGGATGATCCATATAAATTTTGGGGTCACAAGGTCAAAGGTCAAGGCGACAGGAGCTATCTGTCCAAAAATTAGTTTCTGGATGATAATTCCTGCTTTTATTGATGTATTGATTTCAAACTTGACTTGTATATGTCCCATTGGAAAAGCAAGACCCAAATTGATTTTTAGGTTATGAGGTCAAAGGTCAAGGTCACAGGAAACCTTTTTAAAAAGATGTGGATGCATTTTCAGCCAAATATTTCATCTCAGATCTTTCATCTTGCACATATAGTTCAACTGCTAAGAGTGGAAGACCCCTATCAATTGTGAGGTCACAAGGTCAAAGGTGAAGGTCACAGGAGCCATCAGTCCAAAATTTAGTTTCTGGATGATAATTCCTGCTTTTACTGATGTATAGATTTCAAACTTGACTTGTATATGTCCCATTGGAAAAGCAAGACCCAAATTGATTTTGCGGTTATGAGGTCAAAGGTCAAGGTCACAGGACACACCTTTAAAAAGATGTGGATGCATTTTCAGCCAAACATTTCATCTCAGATCTTTCATCTTGCACATATAGTTCACCTGCCAAGAGAGGAAGAACCCTATCAATTTTGAGGTCACAAGGTCAAAGGTGAAGGTCACAGGAGCCATCTGTCCAAAAATTAGTTTCTGGATGATAATTCCTTCTTTTATTGATGTATGGATTTCAAACTCGACATGTATTTGACCCTTTGGAAAAGCAAGACCTGAATTGATTTTGGGGTCATGAGGTCAAAGGTCAAGGTCACAGGAAACCTCTTTAAAAAGATTGTGGATGCATTTTCATCCAAACATTTCATCTCAGATCTTTCATCTTGCACATATAGTTCTCCTGCCAAGAGAGGAAGAACACTATCAATTTTGAGGTCACAAGGTCAAAGGTGAAGGTCACAGGAGCCATCTGTCAAAAAATTAGTTTCTGGGTGATAATTCCTGCTTTATTGATGTATAGATTTCAAACTTAACTTGCATATGTCCCATTGGAAAAGCAAGACCAGATTTGATTTTGGGGTCATGAGGTCACAGGTCAAGGTCACAGGACACATCTTTAAAAAGATCAAGGTCACAGGACCAACATCTTTAACAAGATTGTGGATTGTTAGATGGAAGAAACAATGAATATGCCAAGTGTCAGTATATGCTGCTAAAAATAGGGTCTATTTATAAAGGGGGTCTGGGGATACTCTGGCACCTGCGGTGCCAAGAAATGTCTAGTTATTAAGTATTTTTGTAACTTGAATTCTTGACTGTAGTCCAAACAATATTTTATTTTAATAAGACATACATAACTTCCAGGCTGGCAGGCACTAGTAAACTGACCCCTGGCTGGCTTACTGGAGTCCAGCACAGGTTGCATTAAGAACAGACTCTGTGACTGTTAGTAACGTAACAGTATGAGCTGCTCAGACATTAACATAATACCCTATGCAGGCATAGTTATGTCTCCTCAGCTGAGCCTGATGTTACTACCCCCAGTTATTAGATCACATCCAACATCCCAATCACTACCAACCTTTCAGCCCGCATGCCCGACCGCGGCAAAGCCACCTCGGTGCCCCTCAGGTCAGTCTTTGTCTCGCGCCACAGGCGTGTGCGTGCTTTCATCCAGGGGTTTTGACTCCCTGTTCCTTTGCTGTTCTGCTCTAGCTCTCCCGGCAACCTCAAAACGGCCCCGAGGCCCCACAGTCGATACTGCCGACGCTCTGGCCTACTCTTCTATTGATTAGCAGTACAGGATCTTTAACGTGCATAGACCACCTGCTCTGTCACACGGGCCAGCCAGCTTATCGTCCTCTCCGAGGGATGCCCAGTCTTTCAACTGGCACCCAATTTTTATTTTTCTTTTGAGCAACTGGGTGGGCTGCTTTTTGGGTCACATTGTTATTCTGTGTCCAAAGTTTCTAGAATAGTCGGTGTTTTGCGGGTTTGTCCGCAAAGTTTAAGCCATTCATGCCACTTTTGTAGCTCAACATAGAAGTCCTGCTCTTTAACCCTTTTTATATAGCCTCGCCCCCTCTGTATCATGGTTTCTCTTACCATTTCCATGTTCGCCCTACTATGTAGGGTAGTGGTATGAGTTTTCAGCTGGGGTCTGAGTGCTATTCTCAACGCTCTGTTTTGCAGAACCTGAAGTTTCTTCTGCCGGCTTTTTGTGACTGTGAGGAATGCTAGGCTTCCATAGGTCATTACTGGCTGCACCCATGCTTTGTACAGGTATAACATGCTCTCTTCCGGCATTCCCGAGCCATTGCCCCTTAGAGCTTTCATTCCATTGAGCCTGCGCGTTATCCGGTCTCTGACCTGATATAGGTGCTTGTGCCAGTTGAGCTTTTTGTCAAAGGTTAGACCTAGGAAGGTAACTTCCTCTTGAATGTCCAGCTAATGTCCAGCCAGTGTTAATTCTGGCAGCTTTGTGAGCCTGTTGTTATGCGTGAACACACAGGTTTGAGTCTTATTGGCGTTTAGTCTAATTCTCCATTTGTTGCACCAGCTGCTGATTCGATCCAGCAATGCCTGTTCCCTTTTATCGCTCATATGACCATGAGCCCAGATAGCCACATTGTCTGCAAACTGGCTGACTCCTCCCAGCTTGGTCTGATTTGCGATCTCGTATTTGGGCAGGTAATTCACGTAGATCAAACATAGCAGTGGGCTTAGTGCTGACCCTTGTGGCATGCCCACCTTGAGTGTTACCATATTCGACTTTGTGCCTTCTACCTCCACAGTTAGCTCCCTACTTGTCAGGAATGAGGAGATGACTCGCCAGTCAGATCTAGGAGTTTTCGCATGTTCTCTCAATTTGAACCTTAGTCCGTCTTGCGATACTGAGTCGAAAGCTTTTTTGACATCTAGGAACACTCCTATTGTGTTCTGACCTTTCTTCATGCTAGCCCCGATCGATCGTGCGAGTCTAAACAAGTGATCCGTGGTTAATCTACCTTTTCGAAATCCACTCTGGTCTTGGTTAAAGAATGCATTTTCCTCCAGAAAATTGTACATTCTTTTTGAGAGTATTCTCTAAAATAGTTTGCCCATGACTGGTAGTAGGCTTATAGGCCGATAACTTGTAGGCAGGCTCAGGTCTTTTCTCTGCTTTAGTAGCATGATTAGTTTGGCAATTTTCCATGCTTTTGGGAAGTACCCCAGATCGATGCAAGCACTGAATACTTTTACTATGCATTCTAGCACTTCCTCGGGCACTTTTTTCAGTATTTCTTTCGTAATGCCATCCATACCCGGGGCTTTCCTGTTTTTGAAATGTGCCAGTTTCCTCGAGATCTCCGCTTTAGTGATTTCTCTGAGGATCAGGTCATCGTTTGTGCCTCGATTTCCGGGTTCTTTTAGTGGCGAGAATACTGATATTCTACCCATTCTTACAAAGTGCTCGAGTTGTCCTCTGTGCAGTGCATCAAACTGAGGCCCCGTGGGCATGGTATGCACTTTTTTTAGTGTACTGGCGAATAGATTTGCCCTTTCTTCCGCCGTGCTAGCTTCGGTGCCGTCTGCATCTTTAAGCGTGCAGGGCCCGCCCCTTTGTTTGTTCACAGATCCTGTGTATTGTTTCACTTTCCTCCAGAACTCTGTGACTGAAGTTTTGTGATTAATACTGGATGTGAACTCTTGCCATTGTCTTTTCTTCTGGTCGTTTATGGCTTGTCTTGTCTTACCCTTCTGTTCAGAACATTGTATTGGTGCCTGTTCTCCGGCGTGTTTTCGCTCATCTGCTGGCGTCTCGCCCTGCACCGCTCATGTACAAGTTCTTGAATTTCGGGGGTAAAAGCCCACCAGTTTTTATTGCGACTCTCGACCATTGGGCAGGCCCTGTCTATACTTTCTTGTATTCCATTCATAAGGTCTGAAATCAGTGCATCTATATCTTCGGGCGATTTCGGTTCGTGCACTACACCAAACTTTTCGCTTAGTTCTGCCCTGAATTGACACCAATTCGCCCGCTTCAGGGGCCTGACCATTCTTGGCGCTTTCCTATGGACTGCCCAGCTGTAGTCAAGATGTATTTGGAAGTGGTCACTTCCTATATCTTCGCCCACGCAGAATGCACTGTTCATTCCTATGTCTGATGACACTATGGCTAGATCTAGCATGTTTTGCCTTCCCGTCACCACGTGTACACTAGTGGCTTCTCCGTTATTCATGATAATCATGCCATATCTGTCCAGTTGCTCCATCAGGAGCTCCCCATTTTCGTTTGTATGTGAGCTACCGTAGGCCGTGTGCAGTGCGTTTAGATCGCCCAGTATGACATAGTGACTGTTATGTCTGACCACCTTCTCAAACACTTTAGCTTTCAGCCTGTCTCCCGGAGGGTTGTAATATACCACTATGTCTAGCGGTGGCACTCTTTGGTCTTTTGGTTTCAGTCTTATTGAGATGGCTTCAACTTCCATTCTGCTGGACCAGTTTGTTTTATGGTATTCTATACCATTCTTGATTAGTAGAGCCACCCCGCCTCCAGCACAGTACTTTCTACTTTTATACACCAGTTTATAGTCAGCAAATGACCCTACCTTTGTAATTTTTGATTCACTCACAGCTATGATGTCTGCCCCGCATTTTTGTGCCATGTTTAGTACCTGATTCCTCTTACTAAACAGGCCGTTCGGATTAATGTGACATAGCTTGAGCTTATCCATGTTTGCTTTTTACTGACTTTTTGAACCCGTTTGATTCATCACAGGACCTTGCCTGAGGTCAGGGGGCTTCAGTGCCTGCCCGCCTGACTGGTATCAGGGACCTTCTTTCAGTGATAGGTTCTCCCCCCGCCGGGAGCTTGACCTTTAAGTGTTTCTCCGCTCTGTCCAGTACGATCTTAGTTGCTTTGCTGGACTCCACTCCCAGCGTAGCGAACATATCGGTATTGATGTCGCACATGAACCTAACGAATGGCTCATACTCCGCTACTTGCTTTTTCACGGCAGGTTGGGCAGCCTGTGTGTAAGAAACCTTCTGTTTCTTCTCTTGGGCCTTAGCCTTCAGTTTGGCTACTTTTTCGCCCCGTAGTGCCTGGTAGCGTTCACACCCCTTGTATGTGGCTTTGTGGTTGCCTCCACAATTTGCGCATTTGGGTTCCACAGACTGTCTCTCGCAGTCTTTGGCTATATGACCCTCCTGTCTGCATTGCCTGCATTTGTGCGGTTTGCCACAGGTACACGTGGCGTGTCCGTATTCCAGACAATTCAGGCACTGATTTGGCCCTTTTACCTGTCTGTATGCCACTGCCTTATATCTAGTATAGGCGTACTTGAAGCCTGATTTTACGACCTCGGCCCCATCCGTGCTTTTTTGGAAGGTCACCAGTACCTCCCATGTTGGTTTATTGTTGTACTTAAAGCGTACAACTTTCTCTGCTGGCTGCCCCTTTTCAGCCAGATCCTCTGAGATTTCCTCGATCGTTATTTCTGGCTTTACACCCTTTACAATAACTGATTTGTTATTGTGTGTACTGTCTTGATTATCCTGCTGTCCAGGCATGATAATCCCTATATTCGAGCTTTTTGAGCCCAGTGCCCTCACTGGGTCCCAGTTTGCCTTTTCTGCGGCCTCCACTTCTTTGACATACACGTGTATGTCTCCTCTGACTTCTTTGAGCCTCAAAATTTGGCTCTCACACAAACATTGTTTGACAGCTCCGGCTATCCTGCGTCCATTCTGTTGGACCGCCAAGGGTAGCCCTCTCACCACTACTTTAGGCCCACTTGCAGTCAGGAACAGGGAACAGTCCGAGCGGTCTTGACACTTGCGTGTCCACAGCTGGAATGATGCCATGGAAAAAAATCTGTGACTGTTAATGGGCATCTGGTCTTAAGTAATCACCCCCAGCAGGGAGCTGATTGGCTGGCTGAGAGTGACTGACGCTATGACTTCTACCCCTAAAATCATGACAAAATGAATTTCTGTGTTTTGTGTCATGGCTTAATATACCTATAACTTCTATAATATAATATGAAATATCCTGTATTTAACACTAATTAAACTTCATCTTTACTACTTTGAATGCACCAAATCTCAGCGCATAATATTAAATATTTATATGATAAATTACACAGAACTGGTGTTTTCCATTGTCTAGGATAATTACAATTTCTATGTATATTCAAATATCTCAATTATTACAAAATACATATTCTAGATATCGTGGATCCTCTTAGAACTAATGGTGATATATATGTGAGCCTGACTACCTGCTGAGTATGATGATGGCAAACTAAGACTACAAACACACAGGGGGTTCCCCTATACATACATGTGTTAACTATATTGTGGTCATCACCAGATGCGGAGCCTGTATCATGCTGTGATACCAGCTGAAAACCTGGTGATCACAGCATGGTCACTAAGTTAAATCTCTACAATACTAACCATTTATACTCTAACTTGATATATACCTTTACTATAATTACATTAGCCTGTTCAGTAAGAACCACATAAACATTTTAGCCCATGGTCAGAGTATTGAGCTTGACTTGTTTTGGCTTGGTTATTATATATTGCATGTCAGCCTGTTGTTGTGAATACAGTGGTATGTGATCAGTGAAAGCCATGATGCTATTTCAGTATTGTTCTACGGTTTACACATTTATATTTAGGATATTGTTGGCTCTTGGTTGAAACAAAGGAAATATTATTGGTTTTTACCATATATTGCATTTCTCTTTTAAGCTCCTGACAATAATTAAAGAGGGCATTATTTACCTCATTTATATTTGTGGATCTTTCTCTCTTAAATTTTGATTTTCTTAACGAGCATTTTGTCAGAAGATAAATAAGACCAATTTTTATGTTAATTTTAGGTGAATTAATGGTGCTTTGAGATGAGCAATATCAGGAAATATATATTGTCAGATGCCAGGATTTAAA
The DNA here is from genome assembly GCA_026874595.1 of Sipunculus nudus. NCBI lineage: Eukaryota > Metazoa > Annelida > Sipuncula > Golfingiida > Sipunculidae > Sipunculus > Sipunculus nudus. Next base: position 60,033,028 of record CM049315.1, on the reverse strand, counting down.
AAAATCCTTTATAATTGGTTTGGGTTATGATTTTTAGGGTCGTGATGTATTAGATAAACAGCTAAGGATTTATTTCTCTTCAGATGACAGTTGTATTTTAGACTTGGCTGATTTTCCCTTGACCATGCAGTATCCAGGTTCCCAGCATGAGAATGCTGTGTGGAGACACTGAGACGTATTGTAATGCGTGGGTGTGATATGGATATTGTCTGCTTCCTAAAACCTCCGGGCCTTCCTTCAGCCAGTCTGAACAATCCCAGGTCTGTCCTGTCAGTCCTGTAAGATCAGCACAGACACAGGCAGAGCAGCATATAATTTGATTGGTCTGTCATCACAGCAAAACAGCTGCACTACCTTCAAGCTTGTTTATTTTTTAACATGGAGCATATAAAACTGGTCAACATATTATCATGGAAAGGTGAGTGCATGAGGATATATAAATCTGCTGTTGATATTCAAAGAATCATTTGATCAGCTGTACTTTATTTGTGAATGAAAGGTTTTTACTGTACCTATTATGATTTTAATTGATTACATAAACTTAATTTATTACTTTTGATAAATATAAATATTCACATAAATTAACTTATTATAATTAAAGTGCAGTATACTCCCAAGGACTTCAGGCTGCGATGGGAGAACAAACACTATGGCTGTAGTGTACATGCATTTGGATAATGTTGGATCGAGTTATATTTTTTTCACAGGATAATAGAAGAAAAAGGAGACTACAAACATGTGTAAATATGACCTTATCCTTGTCAACATTTGACTTCTATGTTATACACTTTTAAGATTGTTAAAGCTCAACTGTAGTTTGATGTATATTTTTGGAGATATTCTTCAATGCTGACAACTGTAGTTTGATATATATTTGGAGATATTCTTCACTGCTAACAACTGTACTTTGATATATATTTGGAGATATTCTTCATTGTTGACAACTGTAGTTTTTGAGATATTTTGAGATATTCTTCACTGCTGACAACAGTAGTTTGATATATATTTGCAGATATTCTTCACTGCTGACAACAGTAGTTTGATATATATTTGCAGATATTCTTCATGGTAAAAACAAGCACCTTGAAAGTTTGACTCTTGTAAAATTTTATAAACAAAAACACCTTTCTGAGGAATGACTGTTTGGCTTATAAATGATCTAAGTAACATTAACTCATAAAGTCAAGATAATGTGAAGAAAGTCTAAATGACAGAATAAGCCTACTATATCAGTAAAATTTTGAAATATCAGTTTTATTGGCCCATTTGAGTAAAATATTGATACATCGTTGATTGTCATGTAAAATTGTCTGCTTTTTTAACTTAAATACACAGGACTAGTGGGGCCACTATGGTTTTATTCAGTTTTAATTTTACTGAATTTTGGAGACATTTAAAGCCATGATACACTTTTAAGTTGTTCAGTCAAGGATACAGGATTCACCATGTTTTTATACAGTACTTTGCTGTACATGCTGTTTGGATCAATTCCCAGGGATGCTGCAGCCTTGGAGTGTGATGCCACTTAACAAACCAGCTCAGTCTCCTTTATGGAGCATATGAAGTGCTGTATGGTTAAATGCAATAGGGATGTTGTTAGCATTTGAGTCAATTAAGTATATTTAGCTACAGTTCAGTAGCTGCCTGATGCAGCTATTTATCAGTTCCCTGCTGTAAGCTTGATCTGTATCTGATCTGTATTTGTCTACCAGGGTACCTTCTGAATCTAAAGTATTCAGTTTTTGTTGGATGGATATTGACCAGCCTTGACAATATTTACCTCCCTACAGCTCTAGAAATTTATGCTTAAACACGCAATAACATCCTCTCCAAAGCATTAACTCTTTTGGTAATATATACAGCGATGATGACATGCCTTCAGCTGAACATTAATGTGGTGTTGGACTATGCAAGCCTTGGGTCCTTGTGAGCTCATACCCAACAAGACACTAAGCTCTTTGGATGATACTGGATATTTCAAAAGGCTAGCTGTAAAATATAAATGCTGCTTATTGTTAATGTGTGCCATTGAAATTGAAATGAGGTTACATTTAACCTCTTATTACTATGTCAGTCAGTATAATATTAGTATATTGGATATACTTATAAAAATATAAGGATTTTTAAATCTGTGAATCGTGAGCAGCCTTACAATCAACTCCATTATTGAATTATTTATTGCTTTAGTACTACATTTTATGTTTTCTTTTAATTAAAAGCAATTATTTTTTAACTACAATGGATTTTAGTTAATTTAGCAAGTAAATTTAAGGAACAAGGTGGCTCTCCATGTTTTTATTGACACCATTTTTTATTTTATGGGAGTGGAGCAGGAGTGTCCACTAACACACAAACAATTTCAAGCATTGACAAATCTTGGCATGCTCCTGGCTCACAAATGGCTATGGGGTTCTACATGCAAAATAAATAATAATTGATTCAGAGGTTAATAACAGTTAATTGAAGGAATGCAGTCAAATGCATTTATGAATCAATGCATTGTTATGCCCCTAATGGATTCAATAAATTGTATGGAAAAAATTGATATAACTTCAGAGCTGAAGCATGTCTGCATCCTTTATGTGGTTTGCTTCATGTTCTTAAGGGTTTCAGATTGGGATTATTTGTGTTACAAACATTTTTCATGTACATTTTGTATTGGGTTTGAAAGTCAAAAGGCAGATCGATCCATGTTATAAACAATTATAGGTATTAAATTTTACCTGTGAACTTATTATTGATATTATTTATAATATCAGATCTTTTATATTATCTGTTTATCAATAGTGAAAAATAAGTTCCACTCATTTGATGTTCCCTCATGTCCTTATCAGACTGTTAAGAGTGTGCGTGCATATTGAAATGATTGGATATTGTGACATCATTGTGCCCTTCCCCCTCAGCAATGAAATTATTCTTACAGTAATACCATATGTTGTCGTGTGGTGTGGTTTGGAAGTGGAACACCTGTGAACAAAGACGGGGGGGGGGGGGGGGGGGAGGGGGGGCACAATAGGGAACATAAAACCTGGCGAATAAGCAGCAAACTGGTCGATGTAAGGCTAGAGCTAGATGACAACAACAAGCAGTGATAACTGATTGTTTTAATAATGTATAAACAAGTACATGGCCAAAGTAAGGTCAAAGTCAGCCAGTGTTTTGTAAAAATTAGCTACTTTACAATTTGTCTTGACTTTGTTGTAGTCCCCTACGCTGACCGCAGCATTTCTATTTGTCTGATTAATGTACACAAGTCTCCCATTCACCTGACCATGCTGGGGGTCTGTCTAAAACGCGGAGAATCTGCTGAGAGATGGAGAATTCGCGGAGAATTCATGGAGAATCAGCGGAGAGTTTGTATATGCAATAATACTTTTAAATACACTTTAAAATAACTTAAAATCTCAAACTATATTACTCTTAACATATTTGCGCACTGTTGAATAACTGAAATAATTAAAAATCTGAACACAATTAAGCATTTTATGCTTAACAATGTAGACTCATCCCCAGGTGAATGTGTTACGTAAAATGTAACACCCATCTGATCGAGTCACCATGCAACTGACACTGACAGATCTTAAATCAATGCTTAAACAGTTTATTGTGCAAACCATAACAAGACCATGCAGGTGTATCAAATTAACAGATTGTGACAGTAATATAAAATATAACAAATTATTCATATACTTTTACCTACATTTATTGATAGATAAAAAACACTGTCACCATTTATAGTGTATGGACCCAATTTACATGCACAAATAAAAATTGAAACACAAACATTCGACTTTATACACAAACAATAATTGCACCTTTAAGCTAATGAATCAACTTGGCAGAAGGATTAAATAAAATAAAAAAAAATAGTAAATATATATTGTGATCACAGTTAAAGAATTATATTTTTCTTATAGTCTGTACAAAATACACCACACATCTTTCTGACCATAACAATACAGAGTACAATAATAATAATAATAAAATAAAAAATATTGCACAATGTACACATACATACAGCAATAGTAAAGAACTTATTTGTACAATCTTCACAAAACCATTTCATTAATCTTTTATTTATTTTAAGGACAAATGCACATTTTAAATGAAACCACTTATTACTTTTTTTTTTTATCACACCCAATCATGTCTTCAAATACATCTCCTAACCCACATTCACATTCAATCCCGATGGTTACAGTTGCATTATAATTAGGCTTTGGTGTTCTTGGAGAAAGTTTTGTTTTAGGAAATGGTGCATGTAAAAAAATTAATGCCTGAACTGAAAAAAGAAACTAAGGGCTTTTGCATTAAACTCTGTTTAAAATGTTCAATTTGTTTAATTTTTGGAATGCAACAAAAATCAACTGCATTTGCAATTGCATATTGTCCACAGTTTCCTGATGCATGTTTGTTGTTTCTGGCATGGCAAAAATAAAATCTTATCGGAGAAGAACTTGCTTGTTCCCATACTACTGATAGAGCTGAATTTTACGCTAATGTGTACACATTTATTTTTCATTTTTTTTGGTTATTTAACAAAGGACAAAGATGTTAAGAGTAATATAGTTAGAGATTTTAATGTGTATTTAAGAGTATCATTGCATATAAAAACTCTCCGCAAAAATTCTCAGCGAATTCACCATCTCTCATGCGGATTCTCCGCTTTTTAGACAGACCCCCATGCTGGCACCTGGTGGAGGAATTTGGCATTATCAAAAGGGTTCATTCAGAGTTGATCAGATGAGGGGGTGGTCTGCTAAATATGTCACATTGCTGATATATGCACGCTCTGAAAGCCAACCTGTGTCAGCTGTTATTGTAAAAAGGCCAAAGAGCAGGTTGTGTGCAAGCGATACATTCTCATTTGAATATATTTGTATCAGAGGAAGTGTTCATCTTAGCATTAAGGCACTCAGCCAACATTCATGCTATATAGTGCTGAGGAAATGATATTATTTAGAGACAAACACACATTTACATATGGTTCTGACATGTGGAACAATAATATTAACACTAAAACTACCAAATTAGGTTTATATTTTGCCTAATGATTGTAAATAACTGTCAGATTAATGAAGATAAAGTATTAATTCATGTGCTTACAGGACTGTGGTACAGTCACATAATAGAAGGGGAATTCCATTAAGTGTGTGTATATGGGGGGTAGAGTGGGAGGGGTCAGTCAGTACATGTGTTGGGGGAGGTGTGATCGTGGTGTATGACTCATACATGTGAGTAGTTTGTATACAAGTATGTCAGTATTATGCTCATACTTTTTGTATAAACTGTCAGGTAATATGTGTGAGTAGCAAGTTTCAGTGGCACATTTTATAAAGGTGAATTACAGTGAAGCAGGTAGTAGATAATGTGATATATATCCTCACCTGTCCTGGTGGTTGAGGTCAGTTCTGTGTATTTACAGTCTCTGTCAGTGTGATGGGCTCATGGGCTAACCTAGGTGTTATCACATTGAAATGTAGATGGTTTTAATGCAGCTTACACACAGTTATGGTCACTGGACACCCATCAGAGTCTATCATGTAGCTAATTAATAACCATTGAAAAACTCATCTGTGTTTGGTGTATAACACGAAGGCTGAAAGCAAAACTTCCTGGTTTTATAGCTGTGGCATTTAAGATTAGCCAGATATATACTAGTTTTGTGTCTGTGATGTCCTGGCCAGGCTAGGTATACATCAGGTAGGACGGTACTTGTACTGACAGATATCAGTATTGATAGGTAGGTAGTGATATTCAGCTAGTGGTGGAAGTCTGTTCTTATTTCATGATCAATCATCAGTTTGATCAAATGGATCAACAATGCATTAATAATCAGTTCAGCTACAGTATATATTCCATTATCTGTAAACCTTGAAAGTGTTGGAGCTTTATAATGCTCTCCCAGCATTTTGCTATTCAAATCTCACCTATAACTGTGCTAATTTTCTAGCTCATTCTCAAGTTAATTTTTATGGAGAATGTCATTCTTGGTTTGGGGTGATCTTTTTACGGTGGGGGGGGGGGGGATGTCATGCAGAAAAGATACCTTTGGATCCCGAAATGCGCTTTCAATTTCTGTCAGAAAGCTTGTTTTTCCTCCAGTTTGCATTAATTTTTAGCTCAGCTGACTATAAGTCATCTGAGCTATAGTCGTGGTCCATTGTCCGTCGTCCGTCCGTCTGTCCGTCCGTCCGTCCGTAGATGTGGCACGTTTTGAAACCGTAAGACCTAGGAATCCAAAATTCAGCATAATGTTAGATGTCCCCAAGATCTCCTACCAAGCCGAAAACTGGGTCTTTGCGACTTCATTCCTTTGAGAAATTAAGGAAAAACCTCAATTTTTTATTAAAAACCTATTTTCACACTTTAGGACTGCCTAATATCAAAACCACTCATCTGTTTTTCCTCATATTTCCTATAAATAATCCTCTATATAATTCCTATGTACATGCCAGAAATTAGGTCTGTATTATTTAGTTTAAAAAAGTTATGAGCCCAAACATAATGCATTTTGTAAATAATCAGGAAAGAAATTTTATCACTTAACACCAAACTTGTTAAAGCTAAGCACTTTTTTTCCAGTAATATTACTTTTATTAATCAAAATTAAATTGTATACCCAAAATTAGATCAAAATCTTTTAAATTTTTAAAAATATTAGCAAAAATAAAAAATTGGTACCTTAAATTTTTCCCAACTTTGACCATGGCACGTTTTTTTTGCTGTAACTGCTGTGGATTTAATTTTCACAGCATGTTTTTGTTAGCATTTCAACTGTTAACACCAAAAATTTGAAAACAGTTGATCAAAAACTGTAGATTTTATTCAAGTTTTCAAGCACCATGTCACATATTGCTAGTGTTATGCAGTTTGCTAGAGCTCAGCTCCCGAGCTTCAGCTCTAAGTTCCTTAAATTTGGCATACAGTTAGATTTCTCCAAAATCCCCTACCATGCCAAGAATTTGGTCACTAGGACTTAATTCCTTCGAGATATCAATGAAAAACTTCATTTTTCCATTAAAAACCCAATGTTACACTTTAAGACTGCCTAATATCAAAACCACTGATCTGACTTTGATCATATATAATATACATATTTTTCTATACATTCACTATGCACATGCCAGAAATGATGTCAGTATTGTGTATTTTTTTTAAGTTATGGGCCCAAACATAATGCACTTTGTAAAAAATCAAGAAATATATTTACTCCCTTAACAAGGGCATTGCTGAAGCTAGAGATCTTTTTTGTCAGGGATGTAACATTATTTAATCAAGATTCAATTGAACACCTAAAATTAGTTCTGAATTTTTCAAATTTTATAAGTTATTAGTATAAATATAAAATTAGTACCTTAAATTTTGCCCAACTGTGACCATGGCACGTTTGTTTCCCGTGAGCACTGTTGATATAATTTTCATATCATGCACACATAAGGATTTCAGCTTTTTAGTTTAGAAAGCTGAAAGAAATTTGCCAAATATTGTAGCTTTTATTAATGTTTTTTATGAGACCCTGTCAGACTTTGGCTCTCTCCAGCCCCTCTTGAGTCACCTGTATGTTGACCTTGTTGACCTTTCATCAAATTATGCACGCTTGAGGGGAGAATCCAGGCAGCTTATGGCCAGCCACAGTTGATCCAGGTGTTCAACCCAACTCATCTAGTAGTTTTAACCAACAACATAACAATAAACAATAAATTAATAAATTTTTATTGGTTTTTAATAACAAATTAAAGAAAAATAGAAAAGGAATTTGTTAGTTTATAATAACAGGAAATTAACTTGCAGTTACTGATGATATAAGAATCTTGTATCGATGGGTAGAATGTCACATATTCCAAATAACACCATGCAGTCACCTATGGCATTTTTCAGTTCATTTTTAATGATAAAGAAGTAAATCATATTATTCATTACTAATCATTAAGGATTATATGAAGGAAATTAATGATAGACAAAGATGCAGTTGATAATATTAATCTAGATTCCTACTGTGTCTAGTGTGTACATTGATGTGAAATTAGCCCAAAATGAATTTTTTACAGTTATTTTTTAATATAAATAAAAGCCATAAAACCAGGTACTTATGATCATTATTTAAATGTGTGAATTTTGTATATTCTGGATTCTCAACATCATTGTTTGGTGAAAACTGAATAAATACCAGACATGGTGCGAATACTTTGTAATTGTATTTAAATACGAATATGATTATGTACTCCATTATAAAATTTCTTGCATAAAGAATGGGAATTCAGGTAAAAATGAAAGTATATGAATACTCGTGCAAATACTTTCAAAATGTATTCATGAATGCATTCATGAATATATTCTTTAATATTATTTTAATAATCATATCAGTTATATTTCATTTTAAAAAATCATATTCTCTTATTATTTTTAATAAAAATTATATTTGGGACAATATTTGTAATTTTTTTAATAAATAGTTAAACTCTTATATTATACATAAGCTAAACAACAACAACTCATAATACAGGTTATATTTATTACCACACAAAACCAGCATGTGCCTCATTTCTAAATAAAATTTTTTTATCATATATAACAGCTGAGCGTTGTGACCCATAGGTCCCTTGTTTTTTTTCAGCTGAGATAATTGAGTAACTGTAAACTATGGCAAAAACATCTGTTTATAAATATGTGTCATTCTTTAATAGGCCAGGCACTTGATCAAGTCATCCATCTCTTTATGAGGTTTATATACACATAGGTGCAGAAACAAGCTAACAGTTGTCAACATTTTTTCACGTGACCACATGCATAATCTTGAAGTGATTAATTTACATGACACTTTTGTGTATATCATGTATGCTATATTTGTGCATGTTGCTTGATTTAACAGAATATCACCAAATGAGAACCACGGCCAGTGACAATGTATCAGAGGCTACAGAGGGCATGGACAGTCACGAACACCGGCTGATCCACATCAACCAGCAACCACAGCCTCACAAGTTCTGTAACAATGAGATCAGGTAGGCGACACATACTTTCACGTTTTCTCCAACATTCCCACAACAAATTTTGCCCAAATAGATCAGGAATGTGACAAAGGCACAGCCCCACAAATTTTGTATCAGTTAAATGAGGATGTGAAAGCAACAGTCCCACAAATTCTTTGTCAATTAGATCAGCCATGTGACAGCCAGTGCCCCACAGATTCTGTGTCAAGTAGATCAGCCATGTGACAGCACAGCCCAACAGATTCTGTGTCAATTAGATAAGCCATGTAGCAGCACAGCCCCACAGTTTCTGTGTCAGTTAGATCAACCATGTGACAGCACAGCCCCAAAGATTCTGTGTCAAAAGATCAGCCATGTGACAGCACAGCCCCGCAGATTCTGTGTCAAGTAGATCAGCCATGTGACAGCACAGCCCCACAAATTCTGTCAAGTAGATCAGCCATGTGACAGCACAGCCCCACAGATTCTGTGTCAAGTAGATCAGCCATGTGACAGCACAGCCCCACAAATTCTGTGTCAATTAGATCAGCCATGTGATAGCACAGCCCCACAGATTCTGTGTCAAAAGATCAACCATGTGACAGCACAGCCCCACAGATTCTGTGTCAAGTAGATCAGCCATGTGACAGCACAGCCCCACAAATTCTGTGTCAATTAGGGTCAGCTGTGTGACAGCCACAGCACCACAATGTATGTGTCAATTAGATAAGCTGTGTCACAACCACAGCTCCACAGAATCTGTGCCAATTAAATCAGGTATGACAGCAACAGTCCCACAAATTTTGTGTCAGTAAAATCAGGCATTGGACAGCCACAGCCCCACAAATCATGTGTCAATTAGATTAGGTGGGTATTTGACAGCAACCGTCCCACAGATTCTGTGTTAATTCGATCAGGTGTGTGACAGCCACAACCCTACAAAGTATGTGTTTATTAGAACACTGAACCTTCACAAATATATCACTTAACCACATCAGTTTCTTTGTCATTTACATTATACACAGACAACAAAAATAGACAGAAAAATTGAAAGACATACATTTGAACCTCTTACAACCAGATTACTATTACTTATTCAGAAATGTATTTTCCTTAAATCAACAGGGAAAAGAAACATGTTATTATTGATTAGCAGAGCTTTGCTTCCATTTTAGTCTGGGTACTTGAACTGACAGTCTGAGCACTGTAACTGCTGGCTGAATGATTTGACTACTAAATACTGACACCGAAACAAGGCTTTTTAATATTGTAAATGGTTGCCATGACAACTGCCAGCAGCCAGCATGTTACTATTAAAACTTCATTTAACCATCCGTCTCTCCTGCAAGTCCCTTGTATCAGATCCCATTTGGCTTTAATTGTGTGGCTTGTACATAATAAAATACTGTGTCAGTCAGTTTGAGTGACAGGCAGATGTGTTAAGAGACAGGAGATGTAAAATGAGCAGATTCATGTAGGCACAAAACCACTTTTGTTTATGTAAATGGCTGCTAACAAGTAGTTTGATAGTAATTTATATTTAGAAGCATTATTCCTATAATTTCACATCTAATTTTATTTTCGTATTTAGCAGTAAACTGTTATAAAATAAGTGTATTTGAACACATAAAGAAATGGGACTCATTTCCATTAATTTTAGCCCAGTTTTTGTGTGAGAAAGTTATATGTGCCTTGTGATGTTTGAGCACCACATATTATTGTGTGATTTATAAATGATGTGTAAATTATATATGATGGATTGTATATTTCTATGGCTGGAGGCCTATATACATAAATAAAATATTCATTTATTCATTCATTCAGTCACACCATGATCTGTTTCCTCTGTTGGTGTCATTAGATTTCATGAATATGGCTTTGCTTTCTTCCTGAGCTAACTGAAAGTTGTCAGAAGCAGATCATAACTGTTAGATGTTTAAGTTCATTCTTGAAATACAGAGAGGTTTGGATGAGATCTAAGAGCCCCAAAAGAAGGTCATGGTATCTTTTATAATGCAGTCTGTGGGGTGAACAAATAGGTCTTGGTATTTTTAGCGAACCTGTGAGCTTATGCGATGGTGTGGCGTCGTCCAGCATCTGTCGGCTGTCGTCCATCGTCTGTACGTTAACCCATACTATCTTGAAAATGGCAAGAGTTTGCATCAAGAAATTTTCTGCAAAAAAATAGTCATCTAAAAAACTCTATCAGATTTTGCTTATTTTTTGGCTAACTGCATTTTCTTAGATTTTATAGAGAAAAAGGTAAAAAAAGTTTAAAAATCTTCTTCTCCGAAACTGTTCAGCCAAATTGTCCTATATTTCACAGAAATGATCCCTGGAACAATCTCTCTCAAGTTTGTTCGAAAGGTTTAAGTTTGTTGATTTTGGCCGAGTTACAGCTAGTTGAACTTAGTCATCTGTCCAAAAAAGCTTACTAAAACTATAATCTTAGAAACAGCTAGTTGAACTTAGTCATCTGTCCAAAAAAGCTTACTAAAATTACAATCTTAGAAACAGCTGGAGCTGTCATGACCAAATTTTATGCCAATGTTGGTCACATGAGTCATGTCTGAAATTCAGGTATTGGTCCACCTGCATCGGCCTTTTTTGAACGAGGTCATCGGTGCCCGTATCATACTGACAGCTACAAAAAACTTTTCTCTGAAACCATTTGGCCAAATTGTTTAATATCACACAGAAATGATCCTGGGGTAGTGCTTTCTTAAGTTTGTTCAAATGGTCTCAGTTCAGTGACTTTTGGCTGAGTTATGGGAAGCTGAATTTAGTCACATGCCATAACAGCCCATTTTAGCTCTTTTGCTACAAAGATCTTCTTCTCAAAAACCACTGGGCCAATTTCTTAAATCTAACACATTAATTATCCTTAGATGTTGATAATTCAAATTTGTTCTAATGGTTTTGGTTCAGTGATTTTTGGCTGAGTTATTGGAAGCTTAACTTAGCCTTTTTGCTTTATTTTCCCATATGAGTTATAAATTTGCAAAACGTTTTTGGACTGACGCCACTGAGGCCAATTTGTTTAATATTTTACAAGAATAATCCCCTGAATGATTCTTATAATAATTGTCTTTTATGGTTCCAAAGAATGAATTTTGGCTGAATAATAAAGATTGAATTGAGTCATTTTACCATATATGTTAGCTGTGTGAAGCAGATACATCTAGCCTGGAACGAGTTTATCTGCATCCGTTACATCATGCCTCCAGACATTTAGATTTCTGGTTATCTTTGGTTAATATTGACAAGAATGTTTTTTAAAAACTTTTAAAAAATGTAGATTTATGATTTTAGATATTCCTCATGCCAGGTAATGTTTACAATCACAGGTATACGTTAACCCATACTATTTTGAAAACGAATGGAGCTAGAGAATAGAGAAAAAGCTAAAAAAACTTTAAAAATCTTCTCCTCTGAAACGGTCAAGCCAATTTGTTCAATATTTCACAGTAATTATCATTTATACCATCTCTTTCAAGTTTGTTCAAATGGTTCAAGTTCTGTGAATATTGGCCGAATTACAGGAAGTTGAACCTAGTCATCTGCCAAAAAAGCATACTAAAATGACAATCTCAGAAACGGCCAGAGCTATCATCACCAAATTTTATGCCAGTGTTGGTCACATGAGTCATATATGAAATTCAGGTATTGGTGGCACCACCTGCCTTGACCTTTTTTTGTACGGGGGTCATTGGTCATCTGTATATCAACCCATAATTTCTCAGGAATTGCAGGTGCTACCATCCCCAGATTTTATGCAATTATCTGTCACATATCAAATGTTGTGGGATTCAGCTTATGTTTTTGCTATCTGCATTTACTTAGATTTTATAGGGGAAAAGCTGAAAAACCTTTAAAAGTCTTCCTTTAAACAGTCCAGCCAAATTGTTCAATATTTTACAGAAATGATCCCAGAGGCAAGCACTCCCAAGTTTGTTCAAATGGTTTGCATTTGATGAATTTTAGTGGAGTTAAATGAATTTGAATGGTCATTTGGCCAAGTAAGCATACTGACATAGTTATCTCAGAAATGACAGAAGCTAGCATTACCAAGTATTGTGCAAATGTTGGTGACATGACTCATATTTGAAGTTGCAGATTTTGATGTGCCACCTACATTGACCTGTTTTTTATGGGCAAAAACCTCATAATTTTAGCCCCTTTCAGCTTAAAATGTTTATGATGAAACTGTCAAGTTGAATCATTTAGTTTTTCAAAAGAATTATCGTAGGACATGGTTCTTTCAATCATATAAGAAAAACTTAAGTTGGTCTTATGGCCATAATATTGTTTAACTCAAACTGAGGACTGCAAAACTGTTCTTCTACAAAATTATTGTTTCAATTATAAATTCTGTTACATGGCACAAAAAAAATTCTTAGGTGGCCTTTGTTCAAGTTTACTTGAATGATTTTTGGCAGAATTATTGGACCTTTAACAATGAAAGAACTGAATCTTTAATTTTTCTATATATTTTTATAAAAAGTTTATGATTATTTTAGCTTGAAAAAAAAGCATTTTAGCCAAAGTCTTTCAGTATGTGTAAACAGATTTGCCAACAGGCCAAGATTGTGTCTGTATATCTACATAGGTTAAGAAACTGCCAACTGTTTCAGATTTGGCAATAGATCAAGAGTTCATTCAGTGCAGCCAGATGTAGGTCAAGAGTTCAGTCAGTGCAGCCAAGCACAAGGCATGTGATCCCCTCATGGGTGACATGTGAACACCTCATGGGCACCAGGTGATCACCTCATGGGTGTCATGCCCCTCAGGGCTGCATGTGGAGCCAATCTATTTTTAGCTTTGGCAGACTGTCAACTGTATCAGATTAGGCAACAGGTCAAGAGTTCACTCAGTGCAGCCAGGTAGAGGTCAAAAGTTCACCCAGTCTAGCCAGGTGCAGGTCATGAGTTCACTCAGTGCAGTAGCCTGTGCTAGCAAATTTGTCACAGTTCACTCAGGGCAACTGCCTTTCTTACCTAAGCGTGGTCAGCCCCATGCGTCAGACTTAAGGTAAGTTTGATGTATTGGCCTAATATTTTGACCTGTCTATGTGTCTTTGATGGGTTTCTTGTTCACAAGACAGGTGTCACCACCTACAATGACATTTGCACAGTGTGTGACTTTTGTGCCTGCTTATTTCTATAGAGGAATTTGATATATCATCCTGAAATTGGGCATATTTATATTTATCGTACTTTAATTATCGTACACTTGTTGTATACAAGACTGGTGGTGCCACCTACAATAATTTTTTGCACAGTGTGTGTCCTTGCTTATTTCTCAGGAGGGGTTTGATATATTAGTCTGAACTTGGGCATATGTATATATCTCTGAAACCTTTTTGTATACAAGACTGGTGGTGCAGCTACAATCATTTTTAGCTCAGCTGACTGTAAGTCAACTGAGGTATAGGAATGGCGCTTTGTTTGTCGTAATCTAGACGTCCGGCCGTCTATTAGCAGGGCACAAATTATAACAGCTGGTCCTAGAAACTTCTAAGTGAACATCCAGGGAGGTCAATTAAAAATTACCTTGGAAACCTGAAATTAGGTCACTGCGACCTTTTTCCTTCGAGCCATGGGGCTTGAAATTACCCCCCAGAATAGTAAAAAATTTGATACAAAACCTCCAATATCTTGATAATTAATGCATGGTTTGTCATGAATTTTGCCTTGAATATTGACTATGACTAGTTTTGTCAGTTCCTGAAACGTGGTGGTTTTCCTATTTAACAAATATTTTTCTATTTGTTTACTATAAAATGACAACACTCATGTCAGTTTCTCATCTGTCATTACATCTGGTGTCCCCAAACTTGGTGTGTTTATTGATAACAAGTGGATGCCCTATACTAATCACCCTGTCTGTCATTCTGTCTGTTTGTATGTCTGTCTGTCTGTCAATCCATCCATCCACACAAATTAGTTTCCAGAGGATAACTCCAGTTAAGTTTGATATTTAAAATCAGTTAAAACATTTATGATTTAAAAATAATAAAATATATGTGTATGCATAATATGACCCAATGTTTTTTACTCTGTATATATAATGATTGCAACTTTTGCAACAATTCTAATATTTTAACTTATATTTTCATGTTTTTTAATTAAAAATTTATAAACCTGTAAATAAAAAAATGATACAGATAAAAACTTCTTAATGGAAAAAGTGGATCTGCTTAAAAAAATAGGATTATATATAAACTTAAATGCATTATTCTCTTGAAAGTGAAATAAAGGTATTAGTCCATTCTGTCCACCTGCCTGTCCATCTGTAAATTTTCGTATGCAACACAGTATCTCAAAACTTTTACTGTTTTTCTTCATGACAGTCTTGTCAGAGTATTAGTTTGGAATCATATATTTAGAACTTTACTATAACCAAGTAGGAGGGCCCCTTTCCTCTTAGCTTTTCATATTCTTATATAAATGAAAAACATTACAATAGAATATTTCTACATCCACCTTCGTGCTGCCCTCACTTTTCCCTTCTCTGAACCCCATCCCAAAGTCAGCCTCAGTAAGCAAGAACAAGATGAATCAGATATATTCATACTTTAATATTTTGTATAACTATTCGTCCATAGGTACCTATGTACATGCCAGAAATTATGTCAATATTGTGTAAAATGTAGACATAGTGGGCATCACAATAATGTACCTTGTCAAGACTAAAGAGATATTGTGTCATACAGTCACATATTCATAAATCACTTCATCAGCATAGTTAATCATAACATCATATCTGTCAAATTGAACGCTTGCAGACTATCATACACTTTAGATCCTTCAACAAATAGCCTTATCATCTACTACTGCTTATTACTGCTGTCATTGCATTCATATTTGCTCAAATATATCACAATTTTCAACCCCTCCTAAATAAATAAAAAATAAACCACTTTATTTGACTCTATTAATCCATCAGTCAGGTAATTTCATTTATCATTTACTCACATATTACATTACATTCCTTTATAATAGCCCAACATGTACATGATATTCATAAGCTTTATCGACTCGATATAGTATCACAGTGGAAAAACATTTATAGTCCAATCACGATCAGCTGAGCGCCGTGACCCATGGGTCCCTTGTTAAAGATTGTTACAATAATCCTAATGCTGCAAGTTCAAGGATATTAAGTTCTAAGATTTTTAGGTTACAAGGTCATTGGTTAAGGTCACAGGACTGTCATTCTGAAAAATTTCTTTCAAAATATCCTTATAGACAAATTCAACTGAGCCTTGAGACCCATGGGTCCCTAGTTGTGTTGTGTGCACCCATTCCATAATTTCAACAGTGGTGTTTGTGTAATTGTTTCTTATTCAAAATGTTTAGTACCTGCATTGTTCATATACATGAGAAGTCATGGTCCAGCATTGAAGCATTATACCTGGTGTATTTCCCAATGCACAGGTTTCATTAGGCCTGTATGCCTTGTTTATAATGCAGTCTGTGGGGGTGAAAAAATAGTTCTTGGTATTTTTAGCGAACCTGTGAGCTTATGCAGTGGTGCGGCAGCGTCCGTCGTACGTCTTGTGTCGTGCATCATGCGTCGTCTGTACGTTAACCATAGCTATCTCAAAATCGGCAGAAGCTAGCATTACCAAATTTTTTGCAAATAATCAGTCATCTGAAAAACTCTATCAGATTTTGTTTATTTTTTTCTAACAGCATTTTCTTAGATTTTATAGGGAAAAAGCTAAAAAAGCTTTAAAAATCTTCTCCGAAACTGTCCAGCCAAATTGTCCAATATTTCAAGTTTGTTCGAATGGTTCCAGTTTGGAGATTTTTGGCCGAGTTACAGGAGGTTGAACTTAGTCATCTGTCCAATAAAGCACACTAAAATTAAAATCTCAGAAACGGCTAGAGCTATAATTAACAAATTTTATACCAATGTTAATCACATATGTCATATCTGAAATTGAGGTATTGGTGGCGCCACCGACATTGATGTGTTTTTTACAAGCGAAAATGTAATTTTAAACTCTTCTAGCTTATACACAGATTTATGATGAAACTCTTAAGCTGATTGGTTTAAACTTTACAAAAATTATTCTATGGTAGGGTTCTGCCAGTTTTATAAGAATAGATTGGGTAAATACAGCTTTAAAAAAGCATTGTAGCCAATTGAAAAAGGCTTTCTGTGTTTGAAAACAGATTTGACAACATGCTGAGTTTCAGCAGCCAAGTCAAAAGGTCACTCAGTACAAACAGGTGGGGTCCAGACATCACCATGGCAACTGACCTGGCTGGGGGGGGGGGGGTGTCTAGACAATATGTTTAGATGCAGAATTCCCAGATTATTGGAACTATTTCTTTCAACTGTCTGAAAAAACTTGGTTTGCATTTTAAGTGACTCAGGTATATCATCAGGTCACGTGAACTGCTGCGCCCTCATTTTTGGTTGACCTCTGACCTTTCCTCACTGCTCAGCGTTCATTTGTGCGTCTGTTTCCACACATAAACCCACATATCTCAAGAACCGTTTGACCGATCAGGCTAAAAATTTTGCATAAATGTAGCCCTTTGATAGCTTTATAACATACACTAAAAATGGTGGCGTCACCTGCAACCATTTTTGCACAGCGTCCATCTGTTCATCTGCCTTGGGATAAAATCACTCATATTTCAGAAGTGGTTTGACTTATCCACCTGAAATTTTGCAGCTTTCACGATTTTATGACACTTGGGGCCACCTACATTCATATTTACTCTGCAGACATCCAAGCTCATATCTCGGGAACCATTTGACCGATTGGGCAAAAATTTTGCATGTGTATAGATCTCACATAGCTCTTCATCATAGGCAAAACTGGTGGCGCCACCTACACCATTTATGCACAGCATCCATCTGTTCATCTGCCTTGGGATAAAATCACTCATATCTCAGCAGTGGTTTGACTTTTCCACCTGAAATTTTGCAGGTTTATACATCATGCACAGGTCTCTTGATTTTATGACAGGTGGCGCCACCTACATTCAGGTTTACTCTGCAGACATCCAAGCTCATATCTCGGGAACCGTTTGACCGATTGGGCCAAAATTTTGCTTGTGTATAGATCTCACATAGCTTTTCATCATAGGCAAAACTGGTGGCGCCACCTACACCATTTATGCACAGCGTCCATCTGTTCATCTGCCTTGGGATAAAATCACTCATATCTCAGCAGTGGTTTGACTTTTCCACCTGAAATTTTATACATCCTTGACAATTTTCTCGATTTTATGACAGGTGGCACCACTTCATTCACATTTACACTGCAGACATCCATGCTAATATGCAACACACCTCACTCTATTCCCCTTGCCACTTAATCCATGCCTCACTTCACCTATCCCACTCTGATTTCTGCGGATACACATAGTTGCTTGTGGACTACCCATATTCTAGTTTTAAAATGTCCTAGTCTGAAACTTGCAGGTCCGAAACGTCCATTTTGCTGAAATCATAATGACTAAGGTTGATATGTAGGATCAATATCGAATTTTAAAAATAAACCCCCATTCATACTCCCAAACTTTGCACAGGTTCGCATAAGGCCTGTAGGCCTTGTTTATTATGCAGTCTGTGTGGTGAAAAAATAGGTCTTGGTTTCTTTTATAATGCAATGTACATGGTTATAAAAACAGGTGGTATCTTCTTTAATACAGTCTATACTGTCTTCAAGGTGAAATAATATGCATAAGAAAACCTTGAAATTCAGTGTTCAAGGTTTTTCAGTAAGCATTTTAGTTTTGTTTTGTATAACATGGACAACTTTTAAATGATGTTCCTTATTTAATCATGTTTAGCAGATAAATCAGCCAAGCTTTTTCTTAAAGAATGACACTGACAGTTTAAAAAATACATAAGGAATGAGCCATTAACAAATGAATACCAAAGATCAGCTTTCTTTAGTATGGGACTGAATTGTTAACATGTGAAATTTGATTCCTGATCTTATTGAATCAATCCCGGATGAAGTGAAATGAAACAGTAAAATAACATGGCTGTTATAAACTTTCATGTTACATACAATTAAATCTGCTACTAGGTATAAAGCTTATATTTAGTTGAACCATGTGGTTACAATGTATTTTTTAGGTTGAGCCAAATCAGTATTACTGAATCAGTGCTCTGGTCACAATCACATGCTACTTTTGTGTTTTTATATGAGGGAATGTATTATGGTATACCCACAGTCTGTCTGTCTGTGTGTCTGTCTGTCAACTTTTAGTGTCACCATGATAACTTACCATCTGGGATTTGACAGATTTTCACCATAACTTCTTACCAATTGATTATCTTGCATGAGTACGATTATAGGCAATATCCACACATATTTAATGAAGTCAGAGGTGCTGTTGCTGTGATAAATTAACAGAAATATGATGGATTTTATTGAAACTCAATAGAAATATTAACCAATATTCATAATATCTTGCCAAAGTGACATCCACTCCCAGCAAAATCCATGCATATTTAATGAGGTCACAGGTCACCAGACTTGTGTGGCATCATAATGACTTAGCAAAAATCTGATGAGTTTTCTTGAAACTCATTTTAAATATTTACCAGTACAGTTTTCACCTGAATTATATTCTCAGCAAAACTCATGCATATATAATGAGGTCAGAGGTAACAATACACAACAGGCATATTATTCACCCTCGTGGTGCTCTTGTTGATTAATGATTATACTGTTTATTTTTTCGACTTGTCTGTAGATCTCAGGTAAAGTGAAATTGATGAAAAGATTGTTTTTATATTTACAGCACTGCCAAATACAACTTGTTTTCCTTCCTGCCTAAGTTTCTGTTCGAGCAGTTCAGGAGATACGCCAACATCTTTTTCTTCTTCATCGCACTACTCCAGGTAAGTAGAAGCTACCATGTAACATGCTGGTATGGTCACTGCAAAACAGACCCTGGCTACAAATTCTGTATGTTAACTTTAATATTTGAATGGGCTCAGCCTAATATTTATTAGAAAGGAATACTATAACAATAATATTGTATTGTATAGGAACATGTTAATTAAATCCCAGGAATATGTACACAGGTCACAGAATGACAGGAGATCAGCTTTCATGAGATAACCACATCATATCACCAAGTATAAACTGTGTATTTTCCTGAATACTAGGGTATTTTTAGCACCACAGTAGTCCGTAGCCATGGGAATAAAAAAGTAGAACACTCTAAAGATTGCAAAGATGTGGTAGTTTTAGCTGGGATAAGTATACATATTAGACCCTGGCACAGGCACCAAATCAAACCGGCACCAGCCGAGACAGGCTAAAGTCAGGCCTTGCCTAGTTTACCTGTAATAGACACCATAATTCCATTAAGCTTAGTAATAAATGTGGATCTCAAGAAGATAAAATCTGTAAATAGGCCCATAAATACATTCCTGAATTGAATTCTATCAAGCCATTTGATGCTGGCCACCTTTGTGCCAAGTCAAGTCAGCCATGAAAGCAGGCTGGATCTGTGCAGGTCAGCCACAGCTGTGTGAATAACATGGCTCAGGGCTGTAGTACATATAAATAAACTCTTGAGTAGTTAAATATTGGCTTTGTAAGATGAATGTAAGATTTGTATCATCAGCATACATTGTTTGATGCATGGCCTAGTGGGTGGCTCAGTACTTGTTCTTTTGAAATCACATAACAGCCAGTTTCTCCCTCACATCATGAACATTTACAGAAGCTGTAGTACTGGTGAGTCTGCTAAGTATGTGAGTGGACTCCAAACGATGTCTGTCTGTGTTAAATAATGACATTGTGACAGGAGGGCAGTGAGCCTGTGGGAGTGTGGGGTGGACAGGTGGTGATATATCAGTGGTGTATAAAGCAGTAAATAAGGTCTTGTTAGAATTGGTTGTATTACCGGATCAGGTCTCCAGGGAGCCAGAGAACAGTCGCTGCAGGAACGAGATGTCAGGGGTATTGCTGGCATTTGCTCCAGCAGTCTGAGTGTGGAAGCAGCCTCCAGTGTCCTGGACCCATACATATAAATAAAATTCTTGGAACTGGCTCCCCCTGGGCATGAAAGCAAGTTGAGCCATTCATTTTTAGCAGACCACATTTTCCTATAAGTGGATGATAGTAATTTGAACAGGTCTGCCTCAATTTTCTGCTTCTAATTCCAGAGAGGCCAAGTGGCCTATGTCAGAGCTCTATGCAGCTAGTATTATTTAATAACATTTAACCAACAGATCTAGGGTGAACATATTTTTGGATGAACTCAGAAACATTTATATGACTTGTAGGGGTATTTTTTTGGTGGGATGTCTGCAAGGTATCTGATTTTACATTTAAAAATAATTAAAGCAGGCGAACAGAGGGAAAATGGAGTTCCACCACATACACTTTTATCTACAAACTATTAAAAAAAAAAATCCTTTATTTGGAGCAATGCTTCTTACTGTGTTTAATATTAGTTGGAGTCTGCTGGTTAGCCATCTCAGTCAGAAGGCCAGACACAATCTGTTATTTTGCGAACTTTTTATACACCCGTCTACATTATGGTATACCCACGGTCCATCCATCTGTCCATCCATCTGTCTGTACGTTAACTTTTAGTGTCGCCACAATAAATTACCGGCGCTTTGATGGATTTTCACGAACCCCACCATAACTACTTACCAATAAATTATCTTGCCCAAGTTCAATTATGGACAAAATGGACGCATATCAGGTCAGAGTTCACTAGGCTTCTTTGTGTTCTCCACAATTACTTACAAGAAATAATATAGATTTTGATCAAACTCAGCAGAAATATTAATCAATATATCATGCCTAAGTTTGATTTCCAGCAAAACCCACGCTTATCTAATTAGGTCAGAGGTCACCAAACTTTGATGGCACCATGGTGACTTACCAAAAATCTTATGGATTTTCATGAAACTCATTATTCATATTTACCAATAGCTTCTCTTCTGAATTACATTCTCATCACAATTCACGCATATTTAATGAGGTTAGAGGTCACCAGATATATGATGGACATATTATGCACCTTTTGCGGGGCTCTTGTTTAAATATACACAGAGCAACCAGATTTATGAGATGGAGAGAATAAATTTAATGGTGAAGATATATTGGTTAAGATACAGTGTAACTGATATTCCTCAGGCTACCTGGCATCATCCTCTCCCCTGACTGCCTGTGATATTATCTGATTAATAACTTATTCTTAACCTTGTTTCTGCCTGTGAGGCTTCACATGCAGACAGCTGTACTGGTACAGATGGTGTGTTCTGTTTGATAGAGTTGCCCAAATTATGCAAATTTTGCGCTTGTCAGGTGATTGACTGTTTACATTGCAACAGTAACTTACCACTGCTGTCATGATTATTCATTGAATGAATATATGATTAAGCTCACATAGACTTAATGGTTTGTCAGTTGCTGTCCTTTTGTCCCTTGTATTGATCTATTCGAGTTGCAAGTGTTGGCATGTACAGTGGGCCCTGCTTTTTGCAACCATTCTTTCTGCCAAATAAATATTGTCATTAATTGCAGGTGATTGCAAAACTAAGGAGCATGAAAAATAGGACCCAAGATGGCGTCTAGGGTATAATTGGGGTATTCACCAGGATTCAGAATAAATTTATGTATGTAAGTTGCTTGCAGACATTGTGCTAGCCCTCTTTAGCTGTTACATTGTAAGAAAATGAATTATCAGCCCCACAGACAGCAACTTCTAGTATCAAATACCTGAAATATAGGACTCAAGAAGGAATCCCCAAAGATGAAACAAGGAGTTTGACATGTTTAAGATTCATAATGTAACTTCATAATGCAGGATGTGTATTTAAGTCACCTGGCAATACCGGTACGTGATGAGGAGTTACACCTTTGATATTTTTAGCAAATTCCTGACGTCTCCCCCACTGGTCGCTACACTACTGCAGTGCCATTGTTGTTTATCCTGACTGTATCAGCTATCAAGGAACTCATTGAAGATTATGTAAGTATTACTAATTATCAACACTATTGAACTCCATACAGTTTATATACAGCATATAGCAAAATGTTTATGAAACATTCATCTCAGACATTACCCTTAAGGGCTGGTAATTGTATATGGCCTGCAAATTTTATACAGAATTTTAATTAAATAATTACACCTAAAAAAATGGAGTGATCAACCATAAGCCACTGGTTCGTGGTACAACATTAATTTGCCAGTTTGCATACTAACCTAAATACACGTACTTGTTTAATGAAGAATTTTTCTCTCTCTCACCAGAGCAACACTTGTCTTCATTTCCTTGCTGGCCAGACATAATGATGCACTTGATAAAAATACTCCTGAATAATCCACTTAGATACACAGTGTAACACAACAAAAACATATCTGTACACTTTTAGTTTTGATTGGGTTGGAATGCTCTCTTGTGCTAATTTCACTCTGTTCTGAAAAGTATTCCAGAGGAGAATGGATCAGAGTCTGCTTTTCCATGTACGCGGGCAGTTTCTGCCACTTGGCAAAGGCATGCAATTGCCTATGTGGCCAGTCCTTTTCCGTATATTTTGTGTATGTTTTGCCCACAGCAAATGCATACCTTCCTGGCATTGCTGAACATATTAAGGACATGAGGACAATATGGGTACCGGGAATCGACACATATGATGTCATTGAGGCGGAATTCCCATGCGTTTGCCACATGGCAAATGCAGAAATTAAGCACTGCTGCATTCCAAAACTGATGCCTGCATTTGCCGTGTGGCAGTTGCACACAGGAAAACATCAGTTGCATAATGGAAATGAACAAGGCTTTATAACTTGCTGGATTTTTGCTGTATGGCAAACACATGGCTAAATGTGTATATGGAAAAGCACTCTTAATGTACAGTCATCTATAGAGGTGTGGGTTTTCAGCAGTAAAAATAAGCAATAAAGTTTAAATACAAATAATGCATCTATAGGTACATGATGTGGAAAGGTGGTCAGCTTAAATCATAATACAACAGGTTTGTATTATCACCATTAAAAACAACACATGAATGCAAAATGACAACATAGACTTTTGTATTTCCAGAAGAGACACAAAGCTGATGATGAGATCAACAACAGAAAGGTTCAAGGTAAGGTTAACACTCCTTCACCCAGGAGCAACAGTTAAAAGCAAGAAATATAATGGCCGTATTTCTCTCATCTTAAACAACATCCACTCAGGAGACATTAATGAATGAATGTTAAACAGCATCCACTCAGGACACATTAATGATTGTATGTTAAACAGCATTCACTCAGGACACATTAATGATTGTATGTTAAACAGCATCCACTCAGGACACATTAATGATTGTATGTTAAACAGCATTCACTCAGGACACATTAATGATTGTATGTTAAACAGCATCCACTCAGGACACATTAATGATTGTATGTTAAACAGCATCCACTCAGGAGACATTAATGAATGTATGTTAAACAGCATCCATTCAGGACACATTCATGATTGTATGTTAAACAGCATCCATTCAGGACACATTAATGATTGTATGTTAAACAGAATCCATTCAGGACACATTAATGATTGTATGCTAAACAGCATCCACTCAGGAGACATTAATGAATGAATGTTAAACAGTGTCCACTCAGGAGACATTAATGAATGTATGATAAACAGCATTCACTCAGGATACATTAATGATTGTATGTTAAACAGCATCCACTCAGGAGACATTAATGAATGTATGATAAACAGCATTCACTCAGGATACATTAATGATTGTATGTTAAACAGCATCCACTCAGGTGACATTAATGATTGTATGTAAAACAGCATCTACTCAGCAGACATAAATGATTGTATACATTAAATAGCATCCACTCAGGTAACATAAATGATTGTATGTTAAACAACATCCACTCAGCAGACATTAATGATTGTATGTTAAACAACATCCACTCAGGAGACATTAATGAATGAATGTTTACACAGTCGGCTGACAACTACTGCAATAAATGTTTAGAAAGTTTTAAGAAAAAAAAACTGAATATATAATACTTAAACCTACAAGATGAAAAGCTAGAACAATTTATGCATGTTGAGGTCGCTTGCATTTTGTTTCATGTATACATGAAGACGAGTCCTTGGTTTCTGTGAACTCATGCTGTGTTCTTTGTGGTTTCAGTTTTGCGTAATGGGAACTGGGTGGAGAGTCGGTGGACACAGGTTGGTGTCGGTGATATCGTCAGAATCACAGATAGTCACTTCTTTCCTGCCGATCTCATCCTGCTTTCTTCCAGGTGGGTCATTAAGTGCAAACAGAATTGGTGAGAGACAAAGTGAGCAATCTCTGTTATGTGTTTAAGATGTGAGTGCAACAAAGTATGTGATCTCTGTTGTATGTTTGAGATGAGAGCAACACAGTGTTTGAGATGTGAGAGCAACAAAGTTTGTGATCTGTTGTATGGTTGAGATGTGAGAGCAACACTTTGTTTGAGTTGTGAGAGCAACAAAATGTGTGATCTCTGTTGTATGTTTGAGATGAGAGCAACACAGTGTTTGAGATGTGAGAGCAATAAAGTGTGTGATCTCTGTTGTATGTTTGAGATGTAAGAGCAACACAGTGTTTGAGATGTGAGAGCAACAAAGTGTGTGATCTCTGTTGTATGTTTGAGATGTAAGAGCAACACAGTGTTTGAGATGTGAGAGCAACAAAGTGTGTGATCTCTGTTGTATGTTTGAGATGTAAGAGCAACACAGTGTTTGAGATGTGAGAGCAACAAAGTCTGTGATCTCTGTTGTATGTTTGAGATGAGAGCAACACAGTGTTTGAGTTGTGAGAGCAACAAAGTGTGTGATCTCTGTTGTATGTTTGAGATGTAAGAGCAACACAGTGTTTGAGTTGTGAGAGCAACAAAGTGTGTGATCTCTGTTGTATGTTTGAGATGTAAGAGCAACACAGTGTTTGAGATGTGAGAGCAACAAAGTGTGTGATCTCTGTTGTATGTTTGAGATGAGAGCAACACAGTGTTTGAGTTGTGAGAGCAACAAAGTGTGTGATCTCTGTTGTATGTTTGAGATGTGAGAGCAACAGAGTGTGATGTGAGAGCAACACAGTGTGTTACATGTGAGAGCAACAGAATGTGTTATCTGTTGTAAATTTTGATGTGAGATCAACAAAGTGATCTCTGTTGTATGTTTGAGATGTGAGAGCAACAAAGTGTGTGATCTTTGCTTTATATTTGAGATGATGTAAGTAGATAAATAGAGTATTAGAAAGATAGTATATATTTTATGATATGAAGTATGCATATATCCTTATTTATGATAAATTATGTCAACTTTTATCTGTTTTTGCACAATTGATACTTCCTTTAATATAATTGTCATTCATTTCTGCAATAAAATAGCTGAGAAAAATAATGACTGTTCATCAAGAGTATGTTATTGTTGTTACGGAACCTAATAACAACATATCACATAGTCATGAAGAGCATAAGTTTTGTCATGGAGATAAAAAAAATCAGATTCTGTAACACTAAGCTGAGTGAAATGTCTAGGGGAATGAATGAAGAAGTCAATGGTTTTTTTGTTAACAAATAATTATAATTTATTCTTAAAACAATCCTAACATTACAATACATTAAATCAATACAATTACACAGTATAACAACAGTACAACAGCAAATCAATACAATTACACAGTATAATAAATAAAATGTACAGTACCTGGATACCCACCACTGTCACAGCAACAACAAATCCTTTAAAACCAATAATCCAAAGTAAAGCTCGTGTAATAATCCTGAAAGTAAATTGGAGACAGGCCCCACTAAATCTGCTTAGAGTTTGTAGAATCCCTGTAACTACTGCAATTATCAGATAGGTCCCAGAACTGACTCACACTCATCCTTGTACACTGGAATATTTATCTCTCCTCTCTCTTATTTAAAACTTTTCACCTCAAGCTGTGAACTTTCCATTTCACAAATAATCCAAAGGAACCCAACAATACATAATACACACGCCCAAAGAAGATACTAGAACAAAGAACACTGTGTTTCTACACGTCAGACTCTACACATGAGCTGGGCCAGCTTGCGCATCTCTCATGGCAACAGACAATGCTAGTGCTACACAAATCAAGTGTCAACAAAATTCCTGCGTACAATAAAACAGACATCTGTAACATTGTGGAATATCCATATTATGTTTCACTTATGTCTTGTATCATTAATAATCCACATAACTAAGTCTGTGGGCCTAGTTTATAGTTAATAGTCACTCACTGCAGTATATGATTATTATGAATCAAGTGTTAATATATTCTATTTGTAACACCTGTATTCTATAAACCTTGTGTGTTTTATTCCAGTGAACCCCAAGGCATGTGTTACATTGAGACCTCAAATCTAGATGGGGAGACCAATCTCAAGATCAGACAGGTAACTTTGCTAGATTGGGACAGGACATGGTAAAGGTATTTAGTCATAGCTGAAGGTACCCAGTTGATCTGTTCAGTGCTTACCAAATCTGAAATTCACTTGCCTTACATTATAAACTCTTTCATAAAAGCTAGCCACATTGTGGTAACTAGTTTCAGTGACTTTTGCACATGTTATAAAACATACACTCAGTTCTGTTACTTGTTCCTGATAAAAAAATGAAATATCAATGTTTTGGTCATTACAACAGTTCTTTGACCAGCTCATCTTATTCCATGTTTAGGTCACTATACAGTTCTTTGACCAGCTCATTGTATCCCATGTTAAGGTCATACAATTCTTTGACCATCTCATTGTATCCCATGTTTAGGTCACTATACAGTTCTTTGACCAGTTAATTGTATCCCATGTTAAGGTCACTATACAGTTCTTTGACCAGCTCATTGTATCCCATGTTTAGGTCACTATACAGTTCTTTGACCAGCTCATTGTATCCCATGTTAAGGTCACTATACAGTTCTTTGACCAGCTCATTGTATCCCATGTTTAGGTCACCATACAGTTCTTTGACCTGCTCATTGTATCCCATGTTTAGGTCACTATACAGTTCTTTGACCAGCTCATTGTATCCCATGTTAAGGTCACTATACAATTCTTTGACCATCTCATTGTATCTCATGTTTAGGTCACTATACAATTCTTTGACCATCTCATTGTATCCCGTGTTAAGGTCACTATACAATTCTTTGACCATCTCATTGTATCCCATGTTAAGTTCACTATACAATTCTTTGACCATCTCATTGTATCCTATGTTTAGGTCACTATACAGTTCTTTGACCAGCTCATTGTATCCCATGTTAAGGTCATACAATTCTTTGACCATCTCATTGTATCCCATGTTTAGGTCACCATACAGTTCTTTGACCAGCTCATTGTATCCCATGTTAAGGTCACTATACAGTTCTTTGACCAGCTCATTGTATCCCATGTTTAGGTCACTATACAGTTCTTTGACCAGCTCATTGTATCCCATGTTAAGGTCACTATACAGTTCTTTGACCAGCTCATTGTATCCCATGTTTAGGTCACTATACAGTTCTTTGACCTGCTCATTGTATCCCATGTTTAAGTCACTATACAGTTCTTTGACCAGCTCATTGTATCCCATGTTAAGGTCACTATACAATTCTTTGACCATCTCATTGTATTTTATGTTTAGGTCACTAAACAATTCTTTGACCATCTCATTGTATCCCATGTTAAGGTCACTATACAATTCTTTGACCATCTCATTGTATCCCATGTTAAGGTCACTATACAATTCTTTGACCATCTCATTGTATCCCATGTTTAGGTCACTATACAGTTCTTTGACCAGCTCATTGTATCCCATGTTAAGGTCACTATACAATTCTTTGACCATCTCATTGTATCCCATGTTTAGGTCACTATACAATTCTTTGACCATCTCATTGTATCCCATGTTTAGGTCACTATACAGTTCTTTGACCAGCTCATTGTATCCCATGTTAAGGTCACTATACAGTTCTTTGACCAGCTCATTGTATCTCATGTTTAGGTCTCTATACATTTCTTTGGCCAGCTTGTTGTATCCCATGTCTAGGTCACTATACAATTCTTTGACACGCTCAACATATCCCCAGACTTAAGGCCGGTAATACTCTGGTTCAGCATGGTCATTCTGACATTATAGACAAATCTTGTCCTAACAATTTTTAAAAAAATTTATACTGTTATGTCCTTAACACTTATTCTTAAAAACAATGTGAGAAATCTAACTAAAAAATTAACCATCATTTCTTTGATATGAGTCATGTGCTTAGATACTAGTCAGAGGATGAAGGCCATTAGAATTAGGATCATGACCTGTATTATTAGAGTGACCATAACCTTGAATATTCCATATTTGATGAAAATCATACAAAATGTTAGAATGAGTTGACCTTAAATTGGTCTATTTTGGGTGAAAATAGCTTTATCTTTTATGGGAGACTTGTGGTGCCACCTATGTTCATTTCCTCATTATAACTTCACATCACTCTTCTTAATAACATGTGTAGCAGTAAAATTAAAAAACCTAATGGACAGATTTCTTTTAATTTTGTATGTACATAGATGTTGGGTAACTATATCCCTTGAACAAGACTTGTGTCAATAGCCATGCATTAGAAGAGGGAGTAGCAGGGTATAGCTGAGGTGTTAGGATACTACCATTCTACAGTACTGAAGGTGCCAGTGTTTCTAGTTTCTCTTCAATATCCCGTGACCAGCTTGTGATTTAACTGCCTTGTTACTTGTATTTGTACCAGGCCGTGCCACAGACAGCTCGCCTCCTGAACCATATGGACCTGATGGATCTGCATGGAGTGGTGGAATGTGAGCTCCCAAACAGACATCTGTACGACTTTGTGGGCAACATCAGGCCCTCAGGAAGACTGTGAGTATGGTCACATGCTATCACCATGTGGCTATCCAAACAACAAAGCAAATTGGATGCAAAGTAAATCACTTAAAGTTATTTACATTTAAAGTTACCTGTACCTACCAATTTGGCTTGTTTTGCTGGAGAGCGTGTTGCTATCAGTGTATGAGGGATTATGTAAATGTTGGCTACTAGTCACAAAATTACTTTGAACAATGTGGAAAAATAAATTTTAAGGATGATTCGCAGGTATTAAGTGGAATAAATGATCTTTCATTCTGGATTTGTTTGCAGCATAACCCAGTGCAAATGATAGGCATTTCTTTAATGTTACTGCATGTACAAAGCTTTTGTGTATTTTATATGAGATTATATGAGAAGTCAGTGTCATTGCTATGTTATATTACTTTATCACACAGCAGCACAGACGTTTCACATACCAGACCACACAAACATGGTATAGTCACACAGTCATATATTTTAATTTGTTTGAGCCTTCATCTGTCTTGCTCACATCTTTCTGTCTGCCAGCCAGTTAGCAGACTACAATTATTACCACTAGCTCCTCCTGCCCATTCATTATGTCAACTTGAAGACCAGTTTAGTTTCATCCCAAATATGACAGATGGTGCTATTATTATAACAAAGAATCTCTAACCAAATAAAAAAATTCATAGATTTTACAACAATAGATTCATGAAAGGTGACCGTATTGTTGCACACTCCATAGAAATATATCAGAATGACATACTTAAAGCTAATTTGTCAATTTATAAACAGCAGATAAGACAAATGTTCATTTTAAACCCTATTTTCCACTTATCTATTAATATAATAAAATTATATTTGTTGATGAACTGAACATTTCTTAATTATAATGTCTAACTCTGAAACTGCTCCCTGGCTTGATACACAGTCATAGTTGCTGTCAGGTTATGCTGCAACAGCCCCTCTGAAAAATAATTTGAAATATCTCTGGATTTATGGTGAAATAAGGAAAGTGACAACTGTTAAGACACGCTTTGCATCATTCCCGACAGTTCATTAAAAAGGAGTTCCGTGAAAAAAGTCTAGTGCAAACACCATCAGTTAAAATAAAGATTAGATCCAGAATGTTAAACATGACAACAAATTGGGTTTTGAGGAGCTGTCCCCTTATGATTAGAGTCCTGAAGTTAGATCACAGTGCCCTGTCTTTGCCAGCTATAGTGCAAAAATAATTTGTAACACTTTGAAAGAAAAATATTCAGTATTATTGGCCTGTCAGTTCATTCTGCTTCCAGCAAATGATCAGTCTGATAATATCAGTGATCCAGGTTACTTGTGTAATAACCACAACTAGATGAATGTTTCTTCACGGCCATCATCTGGGCCAACCCTGCAGTTTCACATTGCCTTCAAAAAGTGCAAGTTTAGACACTACCCTTTTGCAGATACAAGCTACTGGACAAGTACATGTTAGCTGTGTGGTTAATTTTTTAATCCATAAATAAGCAGTGATGCCATCTTTAGGCTGACCTGTTAACTAACTCATTACGACCTCTGACAGCCTGATGGTCCACCACTACCAGTGATAACCATAAACATTCTTCAAAGATTAGGAAAAAGAAAATGTGATATTTGGCGTGACATTTAATTTACCCTGAAAAATTTTATGAGTCTTTCTTTATCCTCTCATTTTGTTCTTAAACATATTTTTATATAGTATAATATTGTTTGTAAATCTGTAAAATTCCCCAAATGCAGAAAGGTTTGCTTTGTTAATGTGTAACATTTACTTCAGTAAAGTAATATTTATTTTGTAAACTGGTAACATTGCTTTATTACAGAAAGTTTTGTTTTGTAAACTTAAATAACCCTGGTGTAGTGAGGTTTATTTTTGTAAGCCTGTAACATTTATTTGAACAGGTTTGTGCAGTGGACAGATGGTGTGTCCCGAGAGGACATTTTACAGGGGGTAGCAGACAGGTAGTAATAGTATACGAAATTTGCATGGGAATTGGGATGCCTTTTCTGCAGCACTT
Organism: Sipunculus nudus; assembly: GCA_026874595.1. Lineage (NCBI taxonomy): Eukaryota > Metazoa > Annelida > Sipuncula > Golfingiida > Sipunculidae > Sipunculus > Sipunculus nudus. The sequence continues at coordinate 60,001,167 of CM049315.1, read as the reverse complement.
TTGTTCGATGGGTGAGATACAATATGCATGGGTCCCCTAAACTTGTCACAGATTTCCATTTTCAGTTTCTTGCATTCTGGTTTGTGTTTTGCATCTCTATTTTGACTATTTGATGTGTGGCTTTTAGAAAATGCAAGTTAAGATCAGTTTCACAGGGCTCAAAACTGAATTAATCTCTTGTTAAATATTGGTCTGTGACCAAAAACAATTGCTAGATCCAATAAAATCAATTCTTTAGTTACCTATAATGATTTTGTTTATATGTGCCAAGAATGAGGACTAGTACCAGATGTAATTTCCCAGACAGCAGATAATTCCAACAGATATTTGCTAGGTCTGTCATTTATTTTGTGCCCTGATTTATGATTGTCATACACTTTACCCAGTGGATGCTTGTTGCCCCCTCCCCCTATACATCATCCGTCCAAGCTTATAAAATCCACGTAGTTTGTATAAAAAATTAATGCAGGATGTTGGTTTAGCTTTATGATTTAATTTAGCCAGTTGTTCAGTCACCCATGTAAGTTCATAGTATTTTAATCAAAGTTTTCTTATATTATACCATAGCTATAAATAGAGAGAGTTAAGGACCTTACATTAGTGTATGGCCGTTGTGATACACTGTTTCTTCACATTTGATCTGCTTCCTGTATTTTTCAGTCCTGAAGGGATAAAGAAGGAGTCGTCTGTCAGAGTCCTGCTATGTTTGTCTTTTCTGACAGTTTCTTTCACACGTTACAAACTGTATTCTTTGTTCATGTTTCAAGTGGTCAATATGGTCACATACTTGGGGCTGTGACTGATTGGTTTTCAAAAATCAAAAGAAGTATCTACTCTCTGCACTGTAAAGTAGTCCCTGACAAATCAGGGCTGTTAAAAGTATGAACATGCATGTATGTGTGAACAAGTATAAATATAAAGTAGAGTGCTGTGATTATTCTTTGAACTCATGATATGACATGTATCAGTGTATCATAATATTTTGCTTCTGACACAGTACATGATACAGTTTATATATATATACACATACATATATATATGCATTTTGTAGTTCCAATTCCAAGCTAGTGTTCATTTTTGTACTTAGAAAAATACAAAAAAAAACTCCTGTTGTTAAACTAATGTTAAATGATTAAAACAGAAGCAGATATGCAGTGTTTACCATGCTTTTCTCCTTATGCTTATATATGCGCATCTGAAACCAGCTAGCTCATTCAGGCGTTCTGTGGTTTAGTTAGTGGTAGCATGCAGAATGCTTTCATGAATTTGAGAGGACTGACACCAGGTGTGTAGCATGGTAGTATTAAAGGGGCCTATTCTGTTATCTGACCCATATTAACTAAATATAATCCTTTGAACTTTTTTTTAAAAAAATGGGCCAAAAAAAGTGCTGATCTCACCCCACACAAGCTGTTTGTTTTGTTTATGTCTTTTCTGTTTATGTGGGGGGCTGGGGCGCCTCCATAATAATCTGGCAGCAAGTCAGATGAATCTCGAGTTTTGCTAATAGCATTTTGCAACTGATGACCTTCCAACTTTTGCACATATTCAGCCAACCAGTTTACCTTACATGATTTTTTGTACCCAGGTACTAACAGCTAGTTGATATACAAGCTCATACATCCATCACAGAGGCATTATAAGAACATTTCTTAACAGGAATTACCTACAGTTTTATTAATATGTACACAGAATAAGCAGGAAATCAAGTAAATTCTACTGAAAATGTAGTTGAATAGCTGGCTTTATTATCATTCTGACAGAATAGTTTACCTGAACACTATACTTGAACAAAACTTGACTGATCTGAAAATCTTAGGGAGTGAAATTTCACAGAGTTGCAAAACCTTCATATCTGAGACGTACAAAATATGACTGTATACAGAACATTAGGACCACACAGCTCAGAATGATCAGTATACCATTATTAATTATAGAACATCTCCACTAATAAATGTCATTACTGACCGGCCACACATGCTAACAACCGGAAACAGAGTCCTCAGCATTCTCAATATGACACGTCATTCATGGTGTATATCAGTGTCTGGTTAATATGGCTTATACACTGATTTAATACAGTGGGCTCATATCAGCCCAGCACACAGTGTACTCAGTGATGCAGAGCCCCACAATCAACAAGCATCATGATTTGTGTGATGTCACTGTGCTCAGTGACTCACCACCACGGAATGAAATCAACAAGCATCAAAAGGCTTGTGACATCACTGAGCTCTAAAATGCACTGCCTGGGAATGAAACTGAAGACATAATAAGACCTTTTTATATGTAAAGATGCCAGTGTGTTGTGAGAGTAGAGTGACTGTACACAGGTGTTTGTTTTGATATCCTGCATGGCAGTTTAATAAAAATATTATGAACCAGCTTGTTTGGGATTGTCTTCTTATTGGCCTTAAGGCAGCCATAAACAAGCTACAGGCTAATATGCTACCCTCAGGCCAATTTGAAGGCAATACAGAACAAGCCAGTTGATTAAAAAAAGATAAAGGGCGTGTTTATAATCTGATATAACGGACATTGTCAGTCTCATCCAACTTCATCTTCCTGGTCTTTCAGGCTGTTTATTCTTGTAGCTTTCCTTGGCTCCCTGGGGAGCATACAACACCTGCATCTTTTAAAGGTGCCATAAGGTTATCCATTTTACACTTTGTCTGCCGCCCATGCCTGACCAGTACCCATTCACTCCTGGGTGGAGAGCTCCAACACTTTTGTGGTGATGACTGGCCAGGAGTCAGGCAGCCTAAGTGCAACCTTGCTTTCATAAGTTCAATACCCTAACCATTATGCCACCACACTGCATGCTGATAATACAAGTATATTGTTATATACACAGTCTCAAAACCTTACACTTCATTTATATACATGACTATATATGGTTCGTTCCACTAACCCTGTCCACTTGATTTTTCACAATAATCTTGACCTAAGACAAACTTGCCAAACAAAATTTGCACCAATTGCAGAAAGAGGAAAATTCGTAATTTTTTATACCCTACCTGCTTATGATATAAATATTATTCAGTTCACGGCCTGGTTGACATACATGTTTCATATAATATCCATGGTTCATGGCGTCCCCAACAAATGACCATTCTTTATCTTCCTTGGATATGGATATGAAGTAATGTGACTTAACAGTGAAGCCCAAGCATGAAGAGAGTACCAGTTTCACTGTAAACAGGAGTCAGCAGCTCTTGATTATTAGTCCTGTGAATATGGTTGCTGCGTTAGTGGGTCATGTCTATTATGACGTCATCACTGTGCCCTGCTTTGCCAATTTCATAGTCTGGTGGTAGATGTCTCTACAGAATAGACTATTTACTCATATAATGGATTTAAATTATTTACAGGAAAGTTACATAAGGTAGGCTATTATTTCCATGATAGTTTATTACCTATTTTCCTCTTTCTGCCATAGGGGCAAAAAGTTTTGGCTTCCTTTGACTCACAAAGAAAAAATTGTGAACAGACTATAGTGATCATTTATACATGAACGGACTATAGTGATCATTTATATTAATGACTATCTATTTGTTTGCTACTGGTTAAGGAGCAGCTTAGAGGTTAAAACCAGACTGTTTCACTTTGTTGCTTTTTAGCTCAGCTGACTATAAGTCATCTGAGCTATAGTCGTGGTCCATTGTCCTTCGTCCGTCCGTCTGTCCGTCCGTCCGTCCGTAGATGTGGCAGGTTTTGAAACCGTAAGACCTAGGAATCCAAAATTCTGCATAATGTTAGTTGTCCCAAGATCTCCTACCAAGCCGAAAACTGGGTCTTTTTGACTTCGTTCCTTTGAGAAATTAAGGAAAAACCTCAATTTTTTATTAAAATCCTATTTTCACACTTCAGGACTGCCTAATATCAAAACCACTCATCTGTTTTTCCTCATATTTACCATAAATATTCCTCTATATAGCTCCTATGTACATGCCAGAAATCATGTCTGTATTATATAATTTAAAAAAGTTATGGGCCCAAACATAATGCATTTTGTAAAAAAATCAGGAAAGATATTTGATCACTTAACACAAAACTTGTTAAAGCTATGGACTTTTTTTTCAGTAATATAACTTTAATTAATCAAAATTAAATTGTATACCCAAAATTAGATCAAAATCTTTTAAATTTTTAAAAAATATTAACAAAAATAAAAAATTGGTACCTTAAATTTAGCCCAAATTTGACCATGGCACGTTTTTTTCCTGTAAGTACTGTGGATTTAATTTTCACAGCATGTTTTTGTTAGCATTTTGTCTGTTAACACCAAAAATTCGAAACCAGTTGATCAAAAACTGTAGATTTTATTCAAGTTTTCAAACACCATGTAACATTGTTTACATCAAGCTAGTGTTATGCAGTTTGCAAGAGCTCAGCTCCCCAGCTTCAGCTCTCAGTTCCTAAAATTTGGCATACAATTAGATGTCTCCAAAATCCCCTACCATGCCAAGAATTTGGTCACTAGGACTTAATACCTTCGAGATATTAATGAAAAACTTCATTTTTCCATTAAAAACCCATTGTTTCACTTCAAGACTGCCTAATATCAAAACAACTGATCTGACTTTAATCATATATAATATACATATTTTTCTATACATTCTCTATGCACATGCCAGAAATGATGTCAGTATTGCGTAATTGTTTTAAAAATTTAAGTTATGGGCCCAAACATAATGCACTTTGTAAAAAATCAAGAAATATATTTACTCCCTCAACAAGGAGATTGCTGAAGCTAGAGATTTTTATTGTCAGGGATGTAACATTATCTAATCAAGATTCAATTTAATACCCAAAATTAGTTCTGAATTTTTCAAATTTTATAAGTTATTAGTATAAATATAAAATTAGTACCTTAAATTTTGCTCAACTTTTACCATGGCACGTTTGTTTCCTGTGAGCACTGTTGATATAATTTTCATGTCATGCACACATAAGGATTTCAGCTTTTTAGTTTAGAAAGCTGAAAGAAATTGGCCAAAAATTGTAGCTTTTGTTAATGTTTCTATGAGACCATGTCAGACCTTGGCCCTCTCCAGCCCCTCTTGAGTCACCTGTATGTTGACCTTGTTGAACTTTCAGCAAATTATGCATGCTTGAGGGGAGGCATAAACTGGGGCTCCAGGCAGCTTATTATATAATGGCCAGCCACAGTTGATCCAGGTGTCCAACCCAACTCATCTAGTAGTTTTAACCAACAACATAACAATAAACAATAAATTAATAAATTTTTATTGGTCTTTAATAACAAATTAAAGAAAAATAGAAAAGGAATTTGTTAGTTTATAATAACAGGAAATTAACTTGCAGTTACTGATGATATAAGAATCTTGTATCAATGGATAGAATGTCATGTATTCCAAATAACACCATGCAGTCACCTATGGTATTTTTCAGTTCAATTTTAATGATAAAAAAGTAAATCATATTATTCATTACTAATGATTGGGGATCATATGAAGGAAATTAATGATAGACAAAGATGCAGTTGATAATTTTAATCTAGATTCCTACTGTGTCTAGTGTGTACATTGATGTGAAATAAGTCCAAAATGAATATATTACATTTATTTTTTTAAATATAAATAAAAGCCATAAAACCAGGTACTTATGATCATTATTTAAATGTGTTAATTTTGTATATTCTGGATTCTCAACATCATTGTTTGGTGAAAACTGAATAAATACCCAACATGGTGTGAATAATTTGCAATTGTATTTAAATACGAATATGAATATGTACTCCATTATAAAATTTCTTGCATAAAGAACGGGAATTCAGGTAAAAATGAAAGTATATGAATACCAGTGCAAATACTTTCAAAATGTATTCATGAATGCATTTTAATAATCATTTCAGTTATATTTCATTTTAAAAAATCATAAGATTCTCTTATTATTTTCAATAAAAATTATATTTGGGACAATATTTGTATTTTTTTTAATTAATAGTTAAACTCTTATATTATATGTTCTGCTTATAAGTTATATGGCCAAGTCAAAATCTGTGTGACAATAGTACTCCATTTGTTAATAAAATAAATGAAATCAATCCTCTTCCCTGTCTCCAAAGATACTACCAAAATCATACATAAGCTAAACAACAACTCATAATACAGCTTATATTTATTACCACACAAAACCAGCACGTGAATCATATCTAAATCATATTTTTTTATCATATATAACAGCTGAGCGCCGTGACCCATAGGTCCCTTGTTTTTTCTGAGAATTTACCAAAAGTGTGTGAAAGTACAACATCAGAGATTTCCTTTTTTTGTCACCTGATGTTACCAAACAGGTACTTTTACAGTTTACTGGAGGAGGGTGATTATTCATATGACCATTGACCCTTGTGTCTTTCTATTTCAGGGCCATTCCACTGGGACCAGACCAACTGCTCCTCAGAGGTGCCCTCCTCAGAAACACCAAGTGGATATTTGGTAAGTATTGTCGTGTCATTAAGAGGCTCCCTATATGTATAATGAAATCTAAATTGCAAGCATGAGACTACACAACTGGTGACATCTGGTGTTTGATTCAGGGACTAGTGTCCTGTGTGTGCTCAGCCATTATGTTTCACATTAAAACAGCAAGGGCTGTTTCCCCATTTCTTTATTTTGGAGACAATTCGTATTAGAACACAAAAGAGAGCTTTCTAATGAAAAAGTATTATACATTGCAATCACCAGGCCTTCTTAAAATGTTAGTTAGTCGGGATGTTTGAATATTTGTTATTTCATCAGAGTTTCAGTGTTATCAGACCAGAGACAGAATATACATACTATTAATTATATGTTTCTTTATTGGATAAAATTATATGTTTCATTATTGGATACCATGTCTAGGTACATTTGTATATAGTTGTTTGGGATGTAAAATGTGTGCCAAATGCATTCCTGAAATGTTGTGAAACAGCAGGTCAGTGTCATGCAAGCCAAATCATATTTGTGTTAAAGATTGTTTGACTAGACAGAGCTAGCTGAGAGTTGGTTCATTGTAACAGGTTTGGTCATCTACACTGGTCACGAAAGCAAGCTGATGCTCAACTCTACGTCAGCTCCACTCAAGAGATCCACAGTGGAAAAGATTGTCAACAAACAGGTCTGTATTTATTGTAAATTTAAATTGTATTTATTTTACATAGACCATACAAACAGTTAAAATAACTAAGTTGAGGCAATATCCATAGTTCAGACAGTGGCCTTTGTAAGTCTTTAGAGGTGAAGGAAATGGAGGACCCGGGGAGAACCACTGACCTTGGACTGGCCACTACAGCCCACTCAAATAGCAATGCTGAGATTTAAATCCAGGTGGCCTGCAGAGAGAGCCGAGCTTGTTACCACTCCAGATGTGTCTTTGATAGCAATAGAAACAGACTGAGAGAAAATTGTAAATTTTGTGTCTTTATTAAAGTTATATTGAACATAATACAATACACTGGTTTTGGATATGTCTTATGCATGTTGCCATAGTAACAACACTTTATCTTGTATTTTACAGATCTTGATGCTCTTCATCCTTCTCATCACCATGGCGCTGGTATGCACAATTGCCAATGAAATTTGGACGGGGAAAGCTGTCGGCAAACACTGGTACCTTGGGTTCAGTGGTAAGTGAGGAGAACCAGAAGTAATGTGGATATATAGACATTTTTCATTATGTCAGCTCTGTTTGCTTCACCAAGGGCAGGGTTAATGGTTCAGTTTCTCTTACAATTGTAACCAAACCAGTGAAGACTGTTACTGTCACTTCATCCTTGACTGACAGGTTGAGAACTTCTGACCACAAGATGTTCTTCCTGCACTTCCTGGTGTGTGTGACTATGTTGGGAAATGTGTCAGGTTCGGAAGTAACAGAACAGAATGTCTGCTTAATTATTGCTAATCTTGTTGCTAACCCATCTTTCTTTTATCTGAAATGATTTGACAGACTTTTATATGTTACAGAGGTTGAGCCCAGCCATTTCGGGTACAACTTACTGACGTTTATCATTCTCTTCAACAACATCATTCCCATCAGCTTGCTGGTGACCTTGGAACTGGTCAAGTTCATCCAGGCCATCTTCATCAACTGGGTCAGTATACAGTGGCTACTCTTAAATCATTACACACTCATTAAACAATCACACTTATAAAACTTGGGTAAAACCTGTAGACAGTTATAATACAAGGTAAGGCAGAACTTTAGTAAAAACTGTATTACATTATGCTTTTGAAAAGCTTTTTCTGACATCATTGGTGAGATTACATTCAGCCTACTTCTGTATTTATGACCCTTTTCAGAATTAATTTCCCCAGGTCCATACCAGAAATAGTCCTAATTATCCTTATGGGGGGGGGAGGGGACATCAACTTTTAAATCTGATTTAATAAAAGATTTAAGGTACAGTGAAACTAGTTGTGTTGCAGTCGAAAGTTTTTTTTAAAGATATTTTTGGTGGAGGTAACTGCCTTCATGTTTTATACTTTCTTATCTAATGGTTAATCTTAAGTATGTACACCTGCAAAGTTCCATTTGGGTTTGGACTACATGACAGGGTAGTAGCACTAACTTCCTATCATATTGTTTTTGTATCCTGGTTACAGCCAGACCTGGTGTCTACTGCACCTGCTTGTCCTAAGTGTGTAATCATCTCCATTGCTATGTCATAACACAGAGGAACCCCCAAAAGATGCACTGATTTGTGAGTGATACACAGCTGAAGGGCACAGCCTTCACATTAAGCCACCAGAGCGCTTACCCTGGGTGGGGTCGACTGTGAAAAACTCGCCCCCTTCCCTGAGATTTGAACTCACCACCTCCCAGCTTAGAATCCTGTGCTCCACCCCTGAGCCACAGAAGTCAGTTTGAGGTTGAAGTTGATAAAGCTTTTACTTATCCCAAAAGAATCAACACAAGCAGGTTAATATATGGTAATAGTTTAAATTCGAACTCTGACATTGATATTTCAACATAAGCAGGTTATTTGATTAAAGTCAGTTCAACACTAAGAGTTTTTACTTTACATTGATTCAGAATTATATTACAACAAATACAGCTCCATATTGTTATGATGTTACGAAGACAAATTGCTCAGGGGAAAACATTATGCCAATCCCGGATTGGAACCCATTACGATGGCCCACAAGTCTGGTGTACCAACCGCTTCACAAGCAAAGCAAGCTTAACTAACAAGACAGTTCGGTCCGCTTTTATGTCATCCTGTAACACATCCCATCTTAAAGAGCGTTCTGCTATCAGAACAAAACTAATTATCCCAGGAGTCACACTTTGGTGAGTTTATTCCCTGGGCCACAAAGTTTACCGTCACGTTGGACGAGCCCCCATTTTGTTACGAAGACAAATTGCTCAGGGGAAAACATTGGGCTGATCCCAGTCTGGTGTACCAACAGCTTCACCAGCAAAGCAAGCTTCACTAACAAGACAGTTCAGTCTGCTTTTATGTCACCTTGTATCAATATCCAGTACATCTTCTTGATATAAATAGACAGGTGTGGGCAGTGGTATAGATTGTTGATTATGGTGTTTTCAGTGGGCAGTGGTATATATTGTTGATGATGGTGTTTTCAGTGGGCAGTGGTATATATTGTTGATGATGGTGTTTTCAGTGGGCAGTGGTATATATTGTTGATAATGGTGTTTTCAGTGGGCAGTGGTATAAATTGTTGATGATGGTGTTTTCAGTGGGCAGTGGTATATATTGTTGATTATGGTGTTTTCAGTGGGCAGTGGTATATATTGTTGATTATGGTGTTTTCAGTGGGCAGTGGTATAGATTGTTGATGATGGTGTTTTCAGTGGGCAGTGGTATATATTGTTGATGATGGTGCTTTCAGTGGGCAGTGGTATATATTGTTGATGATGGTGTTTTCAGTGGGCAGTGGTATATATTGTTGATGATGGTGTTTTCAGTGGGCAGTGGTATATATTGTTGATGATGGTGTTTTCAGTGGGCAGTGGTGTATATTGTTGATGATGGTGTTTTCAGTGGGCAGTGGTATATATTGTTGATGATGGTGTTTTCAGTGGGCAGTGGTATATATTGTTGATGATGGTGTTTTCAGTGGGCAGTGGTGTATATTGTTGATGATGGTGTTTTCAGTGGGCAGTGGTATATATTGTTGATGATGGTGTTTTCAGTGGGCAGTGGTATATATTGTTGATGATGGTGTTTTCAGTGGGCAGTGGTGTATATTGTTGATGATGATGTTTTCAGTGGGCAGTGGTATATATTGTTGATGATGGTGTTTTCAGTGGGCAGTGGTGTATATTGTTGATGATGGTGTTTTCAGTGGGCAGTGGTATATATTGTTGATGATGGTGTTTTCAGTGGGCAGTGGTGTATATTGTTGATTATGGTGTTTTCAGTGGGCAGTGGTATATATTGTTGATGATGGTGTTTTCAGTGGGCAGTGGTATATATTGTTGATTATGGTGTTTTCAGTGGGCAGTGGTATATATTGTTGATGATGGTGTTTTCAGTGGGCAGTGGTATATATTGTTGATGATGGTGTTTTCAGTGGGCAGTGGTATATATTGTTGATTATGGTGTTTTCAGTGGGCAGTGGTGTTTATTGTTGTTGATCGTGTTTTCAGGACCTGGACATGTACCATGAGGACACTAATCAGCCAGCAATGGCCAGAACCTCCAATCTGAACGAGGAGCTGGGCCAGGTCAAGTATCTTTTCTCAGACAAGACAGGGACGCTCACCAGGAACATCATGGCCTTCAAAGGATGCAGTGTAGCAGGGGTCAAATATGGGTCAGTTTATAACATGAATAATAGGGTTTTACTCATGAAAACGATCTCAGATTGGCTTAGATGAGCACAGTACAAGTTGAGGTGGTACTGTGGGATGACCAGGCGCCAAGTACCATGCTGCATGGAATAGCTCATTTCAAGCGGAATGTTGGGAAATTGTTTGTCTAAAATGAATAAAAGGCTTCCACACTCTCTGTAACATCTTTTACTCTAACAAATCTTTATGTTCCGCATGACATCCTCGAAAATACAGTGGAATATGTGATGTTAATACACTAAAACACCATTATTTTCTCAGTATAGTTTGTGATTCAGACACTAGGTGACTCTCCCTGCACAAATTTTAAAGCCAAATTTCAGTGTCCTTCAGTAGTCAGATTGGTTTATTTCCAGAGAAAAGTTATTCATGGCGCAACAAGACTTAGTGCAACATTTTCTGCCATTTCCAGTTGGTTAAGACTCAGTGTAACATTTCTCTTTCTTTTCCATTTGGTCAAGACTGTTTGTAAAATTTTCTCTGTTTAATCCATTTGATTAAGACTTTGAGTAACATTTTCTCTGTTTTTTTCATTTGATTAAGACTTAGTGTAACATTTTTCTCTTGTCTTTTCCATTTGATTGAGACTAAGTGTAACATTTTTTGTTTGATTTTTTTTTCCTGGACAGAGCCAGGGATGAGGATGTAGGGAGTTTTGATGATACCCAGTTACAAGAGAACCTGAAAAAACATGTGAGTATAGGATTTAAATAAAAGAAACCTTGTCAACCTTTATGCACTTTGGCAGGGACAAAGGTCAGATTGCTAACATTTTTCTTATTTGGATATATTTTATACTCCATTTCACTACCCCTGTCTACTTGTCAGCTGAGCTACAGTTGTGATTCATTGTCAATCATCCCTCCGTTAGACTGGCACATTTTGAAACTGTTGGACCTGCAAGTTTGAAATTTGGCATACTGCTAGATGTCCCCAAGGTGTCATACCAAACTGAAAACTGTGTCACTGTGACTTCTTTACAAACAGGAACTTAACTTTTATGACCCCATTGGCAAATCAGACAAGTCTGGCGATTATCTAGAAAAAAACATAATCTCCTTAGGATGAATTCCAAGTCATAAATTCAAAATAATAAATATGACTGAACTGATACCAGGCATTTCGACTTATTTATGTGGGCCTTGGCTGATGATCTTAAACTGCATACATTTGAAGATACACAAAGATGACTTTACTATGGTAAATGTTGCATGTGTTTGTTATTTTACATGGATGTCTCTCCTGGATAACAAGAATTAGCAGGTTTGACCATTTGAAATGATGCTATCATTTTTGCAGCTGTTTCTTGAAACGTTAACACTGCCTTGATATCACAGAGTAACATTATTTAATTCTTACTTATACCCTCGCAACATATTTGCAGGAGGGGATATAGTATTGCCTCCCTTTGTGCGTCCATCCTTTCATCTGTCTATCGTCTCCCCTGTCCATGGCTTGTGGACTGATTTTAAGCCAAAACATTTGACCAAAATCTTTCATCTTTCACATATGGCTTACCAACCAATGGATGAAGAACTCTATCGATTATGAGGTCTTTGGGTCAAAGGTCATGGTAACAGAGCTACCCTCGTCATTTTCACCCTTGTGTAATACACCCAATATAATTTTGCTACCGGGGATGCTCCGCTTTGTGGTGCCCTTGTTAAAATTATCAAAAGTCACCACATTACCTCCTGTTATAACAGCTGCTTTGTATTGGCTAACAAAATAAATTTTTAAGAAATATTGCAAGATTAGGTGGACAGGGATGTTGGAACAGAGTACAGTTACAATAATGTTGCAGGCTGTTACAGTTGTCCTGCCTGGGTATCACAAAAGCAACCATATTTGTTTATATCAATTATCTGGATGGAGGCATCTTTGTCATGTGTGCAGGCACCTGATTCTAGGACAAGTTTTTTTTTCATTAATTAAAAAATTTAAGAACTATCATTTCACCACTGTCAGTAAAGTTATGTCCATTTTCATGAAATATTTTAATTATCTTTAAGTATTTGTTTTCCAACAGTTTTTCCAACAGTTTTTTTCTGTAATTTATGTTAATTTTGTGGTCCTTGTGTAAGATTACACTGATACACTGCTGAAGTGGTTTTGGCACACACCAGGCTAGAAGGCCAGTGCACAGGGCAAACAGATTAAAAGAGCTGTGACCCCCATAGAATTACAGTATTGTATAAATTACATCCAAGTGAGTTTGAGGTTGCTGCTACAACAATATATCCTTAAAATGTATCATACATTCATTTGCATAATGATCATTCATGAATATGACACAATGTGAGATTGTACCACAATACATGACCAGTTTAACAGACTGAGTTCCTGCCTTTCTTATGTTCATATTAATGTGTCAGTGAAATGCAAGTCAAGCTAATTTATCTTTATTTCACATCCTATGTTTGTTTAGCTGAAAAATGCAAATGTGAGTTGGTGTGTTTATGTTGACTGATATGAATTTTCTGACAAGTGAGCTCATTTGCTTTCAGGAGACAAAAGAATACATGAAAGAGTTCCTGACTCTTATGGCTGTATGTCACACAGTTATTCCAGAAAAAAATGGTGATGATGGAGAGATAATATACCAGGCATCATCACCAGGTATTATATACACACACACATCACCACCAGGTATTATACACTCACAAACATCATCACCAGGTATTATACACTCACAAACATCATCCCCAGGTATTATACACTCACAAACATCATCACCAGGTATTATACAGTAACAAACACTATCACCAGGTATTATACACTCAGAAACATCATCACCAGGTATTATACGCTCACAAACATCATCACCAGGTATTATACACTCACAAACATCATCACCAGGTATTATACACTCACACATCATCACCAGGTATTATACAGTAACAAACATCATCACCAGGTATTATACAGTAACAAACATCATCACCAGGTATTATACACTCACAAACTTCATCACCAGGTATTATACACTCACAAACATCATCACCATGTTTTATACACCCACAAACATCATCACCAGGTATTATACACACACACACATCTGCACCAGGTATTATACACTCACAAACATCATCACCAGGTATTATACACTCACAAACATCATCACCAGGTATTATACACTCACAAACATCATCACCAGGTATTATACACTCACAAACAATATCACCAGGTATTATACACTCAGAAACATCACCATGTTTTATACACCCACAAACATCATCACCAGGTATTATACACTCAAAACATGATCACAAGGTATTATACAGTAACAAACAACATCACCATGTATTATACAATCAGAAACTTCATCACCAGGTATTATACACTTACAAACATCATCACTTTGTATTTTACACTCACACATCATCCCCAGGTATTATACAGTAACAAACAACATCTGCAGGTATTATGAACTTACAAACGTCATCACCAGGTATTATACAGTAACAAACACTATCACCAGGTATTATACAGTAACAAACACTATCACCAGGTATTATACACTCAGAAACATCATCACCATGTTTTATACACCCACAAACATCATCACCAGGTATTATACACACACACACATCTGCACCAGGTATTATACACTCACAAACATCATCACCAGGTATTATACACTCACAAACATCATCACCAGGTATTATACACTCACAAACATCATCAACAGGTATTATACAGTAACAAACAATATCACCAGGTATTATACACTCACAAACATCACCATGTTTTATACACCCACAAACATCATCACCAGGTATTATACACTCAAAACATGATCACCAGGTATTATACAGTAACAAACAACATCACCATGTATTATACAATCAGAAACTTCATCACCAGGTATTATACACTTACAAACATCATCACCTTGTATTTTACACTCACACATCATCACCAGGTATTATACACACACACATCATCACCAGGTATTATACAGTAACAAACAACATCTGCAGGTATTATGAACTTACAAACGTCATCACCAGGTATTATACAGTAACAAACACTATCACCAGGTATTATACACTCGGAAACATCATCACCATGTTTTATACACCAACAAACATCATCACCAGGTATTATACACACACACACATCATCACCAGGTATTATACACTCACAAACATCATCACCAGGTATTATACACTCATAAACATCATCACCAGGTATTATACACTCACAAACATCATCACCATGTATTATACGCTCACAAACATCATCACCAGGTATTATACACTCACAAACATCATCACCAGGTATTATACAGTAACAAACATCATCACCAGGTATTATACACTCACAAACATCATCACCTTGTATTTTACACTCACACATCATCACCAGGTATTATACACACACACATCATCACCAGGTATTATACACTCAGAAACATCATCACCATGTTTTATACACCCACAAACATCATCACCAGGTATTATACACACACACACATCACCAGGTATTATACACTCACACACATCATCACCAGGTATTATACACTCACAAACATCATCACCAGGTATTATACACTCACAAACATCATCACCAGGTATTATACAGTAACAAACATCATCACCAGGTATTATACACTCACAAACTTCATCACCAGGTATTATACACTCACAAACATCATCACCAGGTATTATACAGTAACAAACAACATCACCAGGTATTATACACACACACACATCATCACCAGGTATTATACACTCAGAAACATCATCACCATGTTTTATACACCCACAAACATCATCACCAGGTATTATACACTCACAAACATCATCACCAGGTATTATACACTCACAAACATCATCACCAGGTATTATACACTCACAAACATCATCACCAGGTATTATACAGTAACAAACAATATCACCAGGTATTATACACTCAGAAACATCACCATGTTTTATACACCCACAAACATATTCACCAGGTATTATACACTCAAAACATGATCACCAGGTATTATACAGTAACAAACAACATCACCATGTATTATACAATCAGAAACTTCATCACCAGGTATTATACACTTACAAACATCATCACCTTGTATTTTACACTCACACATCATCACCAGGTATTATACAGTAACAAACAACATCTGCAGGTATTATGAACTTACAAACGTCATCACCAGGTATTATACAGTAACAAACACTATCACCAGGTATTATACACTCAGAAACATCATCACCATGTTTTATACACCCACAAACATCATCACCAGGTATTATACACACACACACATCATCACCAGGTATTATACACTCACAAACATCATCACCAGGTATTATACACTCACAAACATCATCACCTTGTATTTTACACTCACACATCATCACCAGGTATTATACAGTAACAAACAACATCTGCAGGTATTATGAACTTACAAACGTCATCACCAGGTATTATACGCTCACAAACAACATCACCAGGTATTTTACACTCACAAACATCATCACCAGGTATTATACAGTAACAAACAACATCACCAGGTATTATACAGTAACAAACAACATCACCAGGTATTATGCACTCACATACAACATCAAAAGGTATTATACGCTCACAAACATTATCCCTAGGTATTATACACTTACAGACATTATCACCAGGTATTATACAGTAACAAACATCATCCCCAGGTATTATACACTTACAGACATCATCACCAGGTATTATACAGTAACAAACAACATCACCAGGTATTATACACTCACAGACAACATCACCAGGTATTATACACTCACAAACATCATCACCTGGTATTTTACACTCACAAACATCATCACAAGGTATTATACAGTATCAAATGTATTAAACAGTAACTGCTTGTTCACAAACAAAACTTCCAAATGACTTATCCAACCCTCCTTATTCTGCCAAACAAGCATTTGTATATTTGTATAAGGATAATTGAATTTGTATGTGACCACACAGATCTATTTGTTTTCAGATGAGCGAGCTTTAGTATTGGGAGCTGAAATGATGGGCTATGTATTCACCACCAGGACTCCTGACCGCATCACTGTTGCTGTTGTAAGTATGAAGTCATTAATGTTGTGTCTAAAGTCTTTCAAACTGCATAGTCCAGGTGTTTCTTAGTAATTTTGTTTGTTTTTCTATCACGAGTGCAGGTAAAATGAATTGCAAAACTTGTAGTATTTATTACAAAATGTAGTTGCATGTGTTACAGAAGATTTAATATTCAAAACAACTGCAAGATAATTTACAAAACAAGATACTTTATCTTACAGTTTGTTATGCATATTTATTGTAAACTGTTCTTTTATCATTAATAACATTATTTATTTACATTTGCATTTTCAGAATGGAAAAGAGGAGAGCTATGAAATACTCAATGTTCTAGAATTTACAAGGTGGGTCCAGCAAGAGAAATTAGCTATGCAAATGAAATTGACTACTAAATTGTGGCTTTGCTTGTTGTTTACATTTTCATATCTTTGAACATATTCTTAATAATAAAAGAATATACTGAAAATATTACATTTTTGACAAGCATGTCATGATATATATAGAATATAAGGTTAGTAACTTTGCAAGTTTTAAAGACAGCATGCTATTTAATTGTATGGTAATATTGTATTGTCTTAGTGTTGTTGAACTGGATATTTGATTAGTATTTAAGATCAGTCTTAATGACAGTTATAAAGAAACCTTGTTTTATTCTGACTGCCTTAGTAGAATGTCCTGCTAGTGTTGAAGAGATAAGCTAGAAGTATTTTATCTCACTTGATTGTATGTTCTCTAAGCTATAGCAATAGTTCTTTGTCTGTTGTCCGTAATTCAGATGGTAAAATGTGACCATAATTTCTACATAAACCCTGATTGAAACATTTTATCCTGAAGATACGTTATTTATTTAGTTTAAATAGACCATACAAAAAGATTGTATGAAAAATAGAATGCAGCTTGTTAAATGATTTATTGATATTCATATTATACAGTGTGTAAAATAAATTTCAGTATTTTATACCAATTTATATTTTATTTTTTTTATGATTATATTGGTACCACAAATGCTGTCAACCTTAGTTGTAATAGCAGCTCAGCTGTTAATCTGCATTAGCTATCAATTTATCAGAGAAAAATTCAGACATATTTTTTTTAAATTTGTTAATGTATATATATATGTGTGTGTGTGTGTATTGCTGAGTATTTGCAAATATATATTTTAGAACAGTTATGTGATCTTAATAATTCATATAAAGGCTCTAATTCCTGTATTTGTACCTTCAAAACTTTTGGTCAGAACATTTTTTCATGGCAGTCATGTCATAATTATTTCAACAATCATATTTTGTATTTGACCACCCAAAAAAGCAGGGACATACAATCTCTGCTTTTCAAATACAAATATATTTTAAAAATTTATAAAAATAGAAATAAATCCTTTTTGTATTTGCTTAGATTTTGCAAATTTCAGCTGTGCACTGTGACCCATGGGTCCCTTTTTCAAGCATGAGTTGAATTGTTACCAGGTGAAAATTGCTTGCGTCAAACCTTCAAAACAGATTTCTTTATGTTTTCCTTCATCTTGGACTCACATTATACTGTATATTCTTCTTTCCAGCACAAGAAAAAGAATGTCTGTAGTTGTGAGGACCCCATCAAACAAGATCAAACTGTACATCAAAGGAGCCGTAAGTCCTGCCGATTCATATATCAAAATGTTATACTTATGGCCAACTTGTCGTTGGTAAAAGGCTGAGAATTATGCACTAAGCCACTAACTCCATACTCAGCCAGGAGGGTCCATCACCTGGCTTGGTTGGAAGAATATATATGTATACCATAATAAAAGAACATTAATCTCTTTGTTGGGATTGAATATGGTATACTATAATAAATAATGAACATTAATCTTTTGGTTAAGATTCAAAATAGTATACCATGATAAATAATGAACATTAATCTCTTTGATGGGATTGAATATAGAGTACCATAATTAATAATGTACATTAATCTCTTAGTTTGGATTGAATGATAAAAATTCATAATAAACAAAAATGAACATTCAACACATGGCCTATCAGTGAGTTAGTCCTGCCACTATCAGTCAAATGTTGGAAAGTATTCTCCAACAAATAATGACTTTAATTACTTTTTTTATAATTCATGTAACAGCCTCATAAGTAAAAATAATAAATCCAGTTTTTCATAGACATTTATGTTCTTTGCCTAGAACTTGGACATCATGCCACAACACTACCACCGGACCCTTCTCTGGGGCAGACACCTGCTAATACGGACAAGTTTTCCAGTCCAATGACTGTCCTCTGTAGAAATGTTTCACTGTATACATTAACTTAATGCCATTTACATTCATTTATACATACCCTGTTTGCATGATTATAGTACCTTGATATTTCTGCTGTACAGGATACCGTTCTGTATGAGAGGTTAGGGGGTCAGCAGCCCTACAAGGACATCACCATTCAACATCTGGAAGATTTTGCTATACAGGGTATGCTCAGTTTTTCCAAATTCATGTCTTTCATGTTAATAAGATGTACATGAAAAGCTAATCAGTGGGCTTTCAGTTTGATAAGAAGTGATATCATATAATCTTTTAAAAGATGGACAAGTCAACCAAGACAAAATTAATTCATTGTCCATGTTTAAAGTCTGACATATAATCTGGTGCACAAAGATTTAAACTTTCATTTTTTTAGAATCTATGTAAGAATAAAAGAAATAACAATTGAACAGTTTAGTTACCAACATCAAAGTCATGCCTCAGTCACTTAAGCTTTATCAGCACAGTTCATATGTGGAATACCTTGCCTTGGCTCTTCCCTGATAGCTTAATGGTTGGGAGCCTTTTACAAATACAGTCAAACCTCAAAATTATGACAACCAATGGGATCTCATAGGAGTGGCTGCATTTATGAGGTGGTCGTCTCAGTAAGGTCTTATAAAAAGAGTAAAAAAGTGTTGGGACCATGAGCAGGTGGTCATTATTTTGAGGTGGTCGTTAAACCTAGGTGGTAATAAGGTGAGGTTTTACTGTGTGTAATCTTTCTGGGCACGGCTGTTACAGGTCTGCGGACACTGTGTCTGGCACAGGCTGAGATATCTGAGGAGTTCTACGAGGAGTGGAAGGACACTTATTACAAAGCCAGCACAGCCATACAGAACAGAGAGAAAAAACTGGAGGAGGCAGCAGAGCTTATTGAACAGGTAGAGGTCACAGCCATGATATAATGCCCAGGTCAGAGGTCACAGGTCATAGTTTACTGCTTAGGTCAAAGGTCATTTTCAGGTTACAAAGTCACAGATAAGTCATTTCATTCACGTTCATCATAGTGTGTTATAATGGTCCTAAACCTATATGATGCTTTGACCACCCAGAATAAAAAACAAGAAAAGATAGTTCAGTTGTGTATGCTGTAATATATATTCAAAATTGAAATGTTTAAGACTTGCAAAGAAATTAAAAGACTTTTCCACTTCTTAATCTTTACTCATAAGAAAAACAGAATATCTGATGGGAAATAACTTAAACTCTCAAAAGCCAATGACCATAAATTTAATTTTTGTATCAAATTGAAATTTAGATTTGTTGTGTTTCAGAATCTCTTTTTACTTGGTGCTACAGCCATTGAAGACAAATTGCAAGAGGTAAGTGAATAAAACAGTTTTAATCTGCTTGATATAAAAGGTCAATATTACTCTTTTAATTTGGATTAAACACCACTAAAATGTGGATGCTAATAAACAGGTTTGGTTATTTGTTTGTTATTAAACAAAATGAGTGAAAGATAATCATAGTTTTGTAATGGGCAGTTTTTAGCTCTCAGTCTTTGTAAACTGATGGGCTATTTTAATCACCCATGCCGTCCGGCCGGTGTCCGTTAACATTTACCTTGTGAGCGGGATTTCTCAATAAGAATTCAGGAACTTGATTTCTGCAGTGCAGGTGTATATAAACAAAATATTGGTTAGATTCGAAGATTGGTGACCTTGACCTATATTTAGCTCAGCTGACTATAAGTCATCTGAGCTATAGTCATGGTCCATTGTCCGTCGTCCGTCCGTCTGTCTGTCCGACCGTCCGTCTGTCCGTCTGGATGTCCGTCCGTAAGACTGGCACGTTTCAACACCGTTGGACCTACGAATCTGAATTTCGGCATACAGTTAGATGTCCCCATAATCTCCTACCATGCCAAAAATTGGGTCAATAGGACTTAGTTCCTTTGAGATATTAAGGAAAAACCTCAATTTTTTATTAGAAATCTAATTTCACACTTCAGGACTGCCTAATATCAAAACCACTCATCCGGTTTTCTTCATATTTACCATAAATATTCCTCTATATAGTTCCTATGTACATGCCAGATATTAAGTCAGTATTATATAATTTAAAAAAGTTATGGGCCCAAACATAATGGACTTTGTAAAAAAATCAGGAAGATATTTGGTCACTTTAGACCAAAAGTGTTAAAGGTAGGGACTTTTTTACAGTAATACAACTTTAATTGATCAAAATTTAATTGCATACCAAAAATTATATCAAAATTTGTTAAATTTTTTTAAATATTGGCAAAAATATAAAATTGGTACCTTAAATTTTGCCCAACTTTGGCCATGGCACGTTTTTTTACTGTAAGTACTGTGGATTTAATTTTCACACCATGTATACATAAGGATTTAATCTGTTAAAATCTGAAATTTGAAAATAAAAGCTGCAAAATTAGGCTAGTTATTGAATTTTTTTTGGAGGCTCTTGTTGTATTCCCTTACATTGTCAAGCAGTCCACTTTGATGACTGTAGGTCATTCAGTGCACATCTCTATGCTCCCCAGGCTGTTGACATTATTTTAGATGTCCCCAAAATCTCCTACCATACCGAAAATTGGGTCATTAGGACTTTGTTCCTTCGAGATATTAAGGAAAAAAAACTCCGTTTTCCATAAAAAAAAGCCATTGTTACACTTCAAGGCTGCCTAATATCAAAACCACTGATCTGTTTTTGATCGTATTTAGTATTCACATTCTTTTATACATTTTCTATTAACATACCAAAAATTAGGTCAGTATTGGGTATTATTTTGAAGTTATGGGCCAAAACATAATGCAATTTTTAAAAAAAACAGGAAATATATTTACTCACCTAACATGAGAATTGCTGAACCTAGAGACTTTTTTTCAGGAATATAACTTTATTTAATCAAGATTCAATTGTTTACCCAAAATTAGATCTGAATTTTGCAAATTTTTCAAGTTATTAGCATAAATAAAAAATCAATACCTTAAATTTTGTCCAACTTTGGCACTGTTGATTTAATTTTCCCAGCATATATGCATAAGGATTTAATCTTTTAAAGTCTGAACTTTCAAAAGAAATTGATAGGATTGAATAGCTTTTATTCATGTTTTCATACACCATGTCAAGTGTTGTTTACATCTAGCCCACCTAGTAGTACAGCCTTCACTTGCATTATGTAACCCACCCCAGGCAGCTTACCTTGGCCCAGCTTGGCCACTACTAGCAGGCTTCCCCTCTGCCCTGCACTCATCCCCCCTCCAGCTGGTGCATAAACTAGATGAATGTTATTATTTTATTTTATTCTTGGACATGCTACATTTTAGATTTTGTATTGAACCACCAGGGTTACAATGATTAAAGTGTACATTTAATTGTGTCCACAAAGTGGTGTATTGCTGTGAAAGTGTGGATGTTCATGAGATAAGTAATTCCTTACTTCAGAAGAGTAAAAACTTCACCAGGTGTGAAATTGACTATTAATTCCAGTAATTAATTAAAACTGGGATAGTAATTAGCACAATGATATTGTTTGTCCCTCATTCAACCAACAGTGTGTATACTTTATTTGAAAAGATGTTTTATTTTATCAAATTTACTTTTATTTTATTTTGGTGAATAAAATTAAGCATGTCCTGAAAACTCCAATGTGGAGAATATTCTTGTAGATGCCATGTTGTGGCATTATTTTCTTTTAAAATTAGTTTAAACATTTATGATTTAAAAATAATAAAATATATGTGTATGCATAATATGACCCAATGTTTTTTACTCTGTATATATAATGATTGCAACTTTTGCAACAATTCTAATATTTTAACTTATATTTTCAGGTTTTTTAATTAAAAATTTATAAACCTGTAAATAAAAAAAATGATTCAGATAAAAACTTAATGGAAAAAGTGGATCTGCTTAAAAAAATAGGATTATATATAAACTTAAATGCATTATTCTCTTGAAAGTGAAATAAAGGTATTAGTCCATTATAATAGCCCAACATGTATATGATATTCATAAGCTTTATCGACTCGATATAGTATCACAGTGGAGAAACATTTATAGTCCAATCACGATCAGCTGAGCGCCGTGACCCATGGGTCCCTTGTTTAACATTCACAAAGCTATTTATAGAAGAAATTATCAGCTTATTTCGCAGGAACATTTAAATATATCATCATGAAATATGGTGTCTTTATTGACCTTGATGATCTGTATCTGCAACATTAGGTTGGTTATGCCACATACAGTATCTAAAGATGCCACATACAGTATCTAAATTTTTAGTTTTATTACGTAAACATAATTGTGAGCTGTTTCTGTATTAATGAGAATTTTCTCTTAAGGTTTATATGCAGAGTAAGCCAACCGAAAATTTTCCCTTATTGGGCCTATTATCGCCCATCCCGCCTCGTTCCCGTGTATCTAGGTCACACTTCCGTTTCCTGTAATCACATTTTTCTTCTGGCGTCAGCCATGATGGACGTGTGAGCACGCTCTGCGCGATTCGTCCACTGTTTATGTTTGTACAGTCGGGTTTGCCAACTGGATTGTAAGTAGTGATTCTTTTTCCCTTCCCGCCATGGAGCCTCTTACTGTTCTTCTTGTGGTTAATTAATCCCCAGTTGGGTTTCTCACCCTTTCTCATCCCACTTGTTTCACCTGCCGTTCACACAATGACTTCTGCCGGGGCCCTGCAGATCCCTGCTTCTTTTGTCAGCCATGGTCGTCTGACAAATGGGCCATGTTCCATGCCTGGTCCCATTCCCCAGTTGTAGGGGTTCCCCGTACACGGTGACCTTATCTGGTCCCGTTGTTCCCACGGGGGGGGGGGGGGGATCCTACCATGGGTGGACGCAACACGTCCGTGTTACGTTCCCCATCCAATTTACCCTGTGCAGTTACTTCCCGGTAGTTCTACCACTAAATCTCTTTCCTATTATTTCATCACATTCGGCCCCAGTCCGCTTATACCATTTTGCCCTCCCCGCCGGCCCCCCGCCGGCTTCCTTCTTTGTTTCCTGAGCCGGCTGTTGCTGTCACCCTGGCTTCCTCGGGACTTCATAGAGCTGAGGTAGGTCCTTATGCTTTCTTTCAGCTGCCTTCACTTCCTGTGATTCCTGCTGCTCCGGCAGGCTGCTCTGCGATCCTTGGCCGGCAGGTCACCGCTTGTTTCAGAATACGGCTGCTGTTCCGCGTGCGGGCCCGGTTCCTGTGGCTTCTCGGCTTGGTCCTGCTGCTGGCCGACTGCGGCTTTTCCAGCCTCCGGTCGTTCCGGCTCCAAGGGGTTCCCTGGATCCCCCTTCCCAGGGTTCTCCAGCATCCCCGTCCTCTCACCCAGCCGATCCCGCCCTGGCATAAGATCAGTGGTCGGAGATCGCGCTGCAACGCCTGGCTTGGCGTCCGCGCACCTCTGCGCTGATGGACCTCTTTGCTTCACACAGCCGATCCCACCCTGGCATAAGATCAGTGGTCGGAGATCGCGCTGCAACGCCAGGCTTGGCGTGCGCGCACCTCTGCGCTGCTGGACCTCGTTGCTACCTCCACGCCAGAGACGCAACCAGACGGTCCTAAGTTCCGTCGGCTCCAGCCTCGGACTTCCCCGGCGTTGGCGTCCGGTTTCTAATTGAATCCGGCAGCACTTCTTTCGCCTTCCTCCACACCGGCAGTGTGTATGGAATTCACCGTTAATACGGTTGAACTTTGAGGGGAACACCACGCCGCCGTCTTGGGGTCTTCTCGACCTCTCCAGGGGCCCCGCTACCGCCCAGGTCTAATCCTGCGTGGTCCCCCGGCACCCTTTGGCCCTCCCCAGGGTACCGGGCGTCATGTTTTGATCGTTTGATCCCTTCCGGATCATCCGGCCGTTCCTTAGACGCACATTCGTCTAGCGTCCGGGCTGGTACTACCGTTCGTGGTTGGGAATATCTTATTTTCTTCATCCGCCCCGATAACCCACCGTCCCCTGCCGGTTTTCGAGGGGCTCGGCCGTCCGGCGGCGGGGATGGTAGCTGATTTACCCTCACCTCCTCCCCGTCTCATCGGATGGGACCACACTGAATGGTATTTGTCAAGCGTCCTCCCATGCCTGTGCTGACCACCGGCAGGTTAATTGGCGTCTTGTCGCAATTGTATTTTCCTGTGCCTCTCAGCCTGTCTCCATTCATCACGTACCTTGACACCCGTACTCTGGCTCATTTGACTGAGCTTTCTGCTCAACTTTACGGGGTATCTTCTGTTTAGCGGCCACCTTAGGCCCCTCTTGGACCGTGCATTGGATCGTTCCGACCGGCCCGCCCGCTCCCGTTCGGCCACTCCTCCGCGCCCGTCTTACCGCATTCCGCGGTTGCGGCCTTCCTGTACAGCCCTCATCGGCTCGTCGGGCCCCCGCTCTGTCGTCCCGTCCTTCCGGCCGTACCAGTCGTGCACAGCTTTTCACGGTCGTTCCTCGCGCCGAGGTTTGACCCAGAAATGACTCATTCGGTCCGGTTGGGGCTCGTCTAAGCGACCTCTTTTCCCGCTTGGGCAAGCCTAACGTCACATTGTAAATTCTCAGCTCATTCACGTTCGGGTTACGTTTTACGTTTTTGCACGATCCTCCAGTAGCCATGCAACCGTTCTTCCCTCAGCCTTACACTGATCCGATCAAAAGTCTCGCGTTGGCGGCGGCCATTCTGTCTCTGCTCGCCATGTGGGCGAATATCGCGGTTCCCCATTCCACCCGGGGATTTTACTCTACTCATTGCTGGTTCCGAAACCGCACGGACGGGGGCGCCGATTTTGATCTCAAGCGTCTCTTTTCAGGATCGATGTGGGCCCTGGACTTTTCTGCTGCAGATAATAGCGCAGTCGTCCACACTGTCCCTAATTACCTCCACTCCCCGGGTCTGTCTGTGTTCCTTTTCCTAGACAATTGGCTTATCCATGCGGCCGATCGTTCTCTCTTCCTGGTGCACCGCTCCCCGGTTCTCGATTACTCAGGAACCTTCGCTTTCTTGTCTTTACAGTGTGGTCCAAGCTCCCTCCCACCCCTTCCTTACGGGTTCTGGGTGTGTCTCTCGATTTTGCGTCAGGGACTGCGTCTCTACCGCGCACATTTGCTCTTAAGCTCAGGCCGCCAATTTGTTCACTTTTTTTGCGTCTCACCGTATTGATTCTCGTGCCGCTGCTTCTCTTCACGGCACTCGCAGCTGTGCCGCGATTCGTTCTGTTCGGTCGGTTATATCTCCGTCCGGTTCAGTCTCTCCTGCGCGCTAACGGCCTTCTCCCTCTCCATTCGGTTCGTCCTGCGGTCCTCCCGTATCCACGTACGTGGCGGACCCTTCGCCCCTGACTGGACCTTTCATTTCTCTTTCAGGAAGTTCCTTTCTCTCAGGGGATTGATTGTCCGGTATTTCCCCGACACTTCTCTCCTCGGTTGGGGTGCCACATATGGCCGATCTTTGCGCCTCGGGATTATGGTCCCCGTTGGAAAGTCTGCTGCATATCAATATCCTGGAACTGCGTGCCATCTGTCGCACGATCTCCCGCTGGTCCCCCCGCTTGATCGGCCGTCACATTCTCGTCCGGACCGACCACACCATGGTCGTGGTGTCTATCCACCGGTAGGGCGGTCCTCGGTCTCTCTTACTGATGCAGGTGACCTACCTTTTGTTCGATCTATGCATCTCTCTCCAGGCCTCGATTCGTGCGTCACATCTTCCAGGCGTGTCGAACATTCTTGCCGACGCCCTTTCCCCTCGCCCTGCGTCTCATCCTCCACCGGTGCTCCTTCCGCTCCCGGTTGTTCGGTGTAATTTTGCTCGCCGGGGGCGTCCGGAATTCGATCTGTTCCATTTTCCATCCACCCGCGTTCTCGAGCCTACCGCGCCGCGTCTACGTGACTTCGCGACCGTCTCCCCGACACCTGCTGTCCGTGTGGTCTCACTGGTTTCTCTTTGCGTTTCCGGTGCCTCATCTCATCCGCTTGTCCCGTGCGAAACGGACGGCACTCCTTCTCATCATTTCATCCTGTTTCATCCGTTTCATCCTGAGGCTCCCTGATTTCCTCTGTGGCGCTCACTTCTCTCTCTGCCCCCGCTTCTTCTACCGCTCCGGATCGATCTCCCATCGTTCCTATGAGCCCGTCGCCCATTTCGGTCGTGCCCTCGGTGCGCATGTGTCCTCATGGATCAGGGCATTTCCAGTCCGGCTGCTCTCCTTCCCACGGCTCCCCATCGCAGTGCTTCGGACCGCATCTATGACTCCCGGTCTCGTCCTCGCTATGTCGCGCCTTCCTGGCTCCTGGACGTTGTCTTACATCACCTCCGCGAACCTCTTCTTAGCCTCTATGTTCGGCACATCTTCTGCATTTGTCTCGGAAATTGGTTTTCCTCCTTGCTATTACTTATGCTGGTCACCGCTCCGAGCTTTATGCCCTAGTGGCCGACTCGCCATTTCCCCTCCCTTGCAGCAGACGTTGCTTCGGCCACCTTACCTTTCCCTACAGACTTTCTCAGAAGTACCGTCGTTCGATACTCCTCTGTTAACCTGGCACGTTCCAGCCCTCCCTCACTGCCAGTACCGTTACGGGGCTCACATTTGCCCTGTTCGTGCTTTCCGTTACTCTCTTCAAGCTACTCATTCTCCAAGGGGGGGGGGGCGC
Source organism: Sipunculus nudus (assembly GCA_026874595.1). Classification (NCBI taxonomy): domain Eukaryota; kingdom Metazoa; phylum Annelida; class Sipuncula; order Golfingiida; family Sipunculidae; genus Sipunculus; species Sipunculus nudus. The sequence continues at coordinate 59,973,382 of CM049315.1, read as the reverse complement.
AAGAAGTCAGGGCCATCTCTCCGTCTTTGACCATTTATCGGGGATTTCCCCGAACCAACTGGTCAAGAAAGGCTCTTGGAGGTCGCCTTCTACCTTCCCGCTTCTCTCTGTCGGTTGTCATGTTACAAGCTTCGGTCCCTTATTCCTTGGGCCCTGTGGTTTCGGCGGGTGAGGTCCTACTGTTCTCCAGACGGTCCTCGACTCTTCCATCTGTTCCAGCGACGACGTCTTTGTCTGCTTCCTTGCTGCTGTGATGTTCTCCTCTTTCCGTTGTTCCTGGTAGGTATCCCCTCCCCAAGGTTTATCTGTTATATTCTCATTAATACAGAAACAGCTCACAATTATGTTTACGTAATAAAACCCCCCCCCCCCATTCCCTCCCTGTGAATGGTGGTTTTGTTAGTAAACTGTTGTGAGCTTTTCTGTATTACAAACAACGCTCCCTCCCAGTCCACTTCCTTCCGCCTTCGAAAAATGTGATTACAGGAAACGGAAGTGTGACCTAGATACACGGGAACGAGGCGGGATGGGCGATAATAGGCCCAATAAGGGAAATTTTCGGTTGGCTAACTCTGGCATATAAACCTTAACAGAGAAAATTCTCATTAATACAGAAAAGCTCACAACAGTTTACTAACAAAATCACCATTCACAGGGAGGGAATGGGGGGGCTCAGCTGACTGTAAGTCATCTGTGCTATAGCAATCACCCTTTATCCGTCATCTGTCTGTCTGTCCGTCCGTCTGTCCCTCTGTTAACCTGGCACAAATCGTAACCGCTGGACCTAGAAACTTGTAACTTGACATTCTGAAGGGTCCATGAAAAATCTCCTTGGAAACCAGAAATGAGGTCTCTGTTACCCATATCCTTCGAGCTATGGGGCCTCAAAGTACCCCCCAGAATAGTCAAAAATTTTATACAAAAACTTCAATATCTCATTAACTACAACACTGATGGTCATGATTTTTGGAATACATATTGATCATGAGATGTTCCATCAGTTCCTGCAGACTGGTGGCGCCAACTGTATTTTTAGATTTTTTATGATTTTTTTCTCTATTTTTGAGACCTTTAAAAATGTGAACATCTGTTAACAGGGCACAAATCGTAAAGACTGGACCTAGAATCTTCATTCTTGACACACAGGGAGACCCATGAAAAGTCTCCATGGAAACCTGAAATTAGGTCTCTGTTACCCATGTCCTTTGAGCTATGGCACTCCAAAGTACAGCTCAGAATAATGGAAAATTTGATACAAAAGCTGAAGTATCTGAACAACTAATGCGGAGATCACCATAATTGTTTGCATGGATATTATTGATCATTGAGTGTTTCATCAGTTTCTGCAGACTGGTGGCACCATCTGTATTTGTTCGGGTGTTTTTACAAATTTTTTTCTCAATTTTGAGACCTTAAAAGATATGAACATCTGTTAATGTGGCACAAATCATAACAACTGGACCAAGAATCTTCATTCTTGACACACAGGGAGACCCATGAAAAGTCTCCATGGAAACCTGAAATTAGGTCTCTGTTACCCATATCCTTTAAGCTGTATGGCTCCAAAATACCCCCTAGAATAATGAAAAATTTGATACAAAAACTGCAGTATCTCAATAACTTCAACACTGATGTTCATTATTTTTGGCATACATATTGATCATGAGGTGTTCCATCAGTTTCTGCAGACTGGGTGCGCCACCTCTATTTTTTTTCAAATTTTTACGATTTTTTTCTCTATTTTTTTAGACCTTTAAAGATGTTGTTATCTGTCAACAGGGTACAAATCATAACAACTGGACCTAGATTCTTCATTCTTGTAATGCAAAGAGGCCCATTAAAAGTGTCTGTGGAAACCTGAAATTAGGTCTCTGTTTCCCATATCCTTCAAGACTCAGAAGTATCCCTCAGAATAATTGAAAATTTGATACAAAAGATGAAGTATCTGAACAACTAATGCAGAGATCACCATGATTCTTTGCATGGATATTGATTATGGAGTGTTTCATCAGTTTCTGCAGACTGGTGGTGCCACATATATTTTATTCAATTTTTCCAATTTTTGTCTATATTTTTGAGACCTTTAAGGATGCTGTCATCTGTTAACGTGGCACAAATTGTAACAACTGGACCTAGAATCTTCATTCTTGTCATGCAAGGATACCCATGAAAAGTGTCCGTGGAAACCTGAAATTAGGTCTCTGTTACCAATATCCTTCAAGCTATAGGACTCCAAATACCCTCAGAATAATGGAAAATTTGATACAAAAGCTGAAGTATCTGAACAACTAATGCAGAGATCACCATGATTCTTTGCATGGATATTGATCATTAAGTGTTTTTATTAGTTTCTGCAGACTGATGGAGCCACCTGTATTTTTTTTTTATGTTTACGCATTTTTAGCTCAGCTGACTATAAGTCATCTGAGCTATAGTCCGTCTGTCCGTCCGTAGATGTGGCACGTTTTGAAACCGTAAGACCTAGGAATCCAAAATTCAGCATAATGTTAGATGTCCCCAAGATCTCCTACCAAGCCGAAAACTGGGTCTTTGCGACTTCGTTCCCTTGAGAAATTAAGGAAAAACCTCAATTTTTTATTAAAATCCTATTTTCACACTTCAGGGACTGCCTAATATCAAAACCACTCATCTGTTTTTCCTCATATTTGCCATAAATATTCTTCTATATAGTTCCTATGTACATGCCAGAAATTAAGTCTGTTAAGTATAAATTCTTCAAGTTATGGGCCCAAACATAATGGACTTTGTAAAAAATCAGGAAAAATATTTACTCACTTAACATGAAAAATTTTGAAACTAGAGTCTATTTTCCCAAGTATATAACTATGTTTATTTAAGATTCAATTGTTTACCCAAAATAAGATCTGAATTTTGTAAATTTTTAAAGTAATTAGCATAAAAATAAAATCAGTACCTTAAATTTTGCCCAACTTTGACCATGGCACGTTTTTTTCCTGTAAGTACCATTGATTTAATTTTCACAGCATGTAAACATACATATTTAATTTGTTTAAATCTGAAATTTGGAAGTAAAAGCTTGAAAATTAAGCTAGTTATTGATTTTTTTCTTGAGGCTCTATTGTAGTCATTTGCTTTGATTACAGATTACAGATGCAGGGTCCCACTCCAGGTCACTGGAAGTCAGCTATGCCAGGGTTTCTGATTTGTTACAGTCTCTGGGGGAGATCCCCTGCTGTGACAGGTGTACAGTTATTCTCATATCACCACCCCAGTCACCCCCCCCCCCCCCCCCCCCCCCGCAAACCCAATCCACCAATTGTTATTGTTTTCACTGTATCTCCTTAATTGTAATGCTGTTTCCACTCTGATATGCAAAAACTTTCCTTGAAAAAGTAATTCAAGGTGTAATCCAGAAGATCCAATGTTGTGTAATGTAGCATTTTCAAAGAAATCATTTTTCTTTTAAATGATTTTACCTATCATAATGGAACCCATCAGTATGCTTAAATTATGATAAAATATGAAGCACATTATGGATAAATAAAGACACAATTAAAAAATGTGAAATCTAAATCAAGTATTTTTTTTAGATATTTATTGTTTTGCAGATTTAAAAGATATATTTTTGTGGTAAAAAATAAATAAACATTTGTATGCATGATGTGGTGTTATCTGACAAGATTGATATTTATGATGATGCAATTGAGAATTATAAATCATCTTTTATATTCAGATATATATGTTATATTGAAAATGTATAGAAATATAAACTTAAATTAAAAAAAAAATTGATGTGATAAAAAAATGAGGATTTATTACTAACATTTGTTCATTATTTTCCTGCATCAGCAGAATTTGAGATCAGGCTTTGTTTACCATGTTTTATGTTGTTAATTAGTTATATTTCAACTGTATACATTTCATAGAAAAAACATATATTTAATAATATATATTATACAAAAAAAAGATTTGATTGAACAAATGTGTAAACTACTGAAATGTCAACAGTTAATTGAAAAGTCAACTAATGATCATGGTAATTGTACAGATCATTTGTTCACAAACTACTCACATGCTTCAGTTTCAACATTAGGAAACACATGGTCAGGTCACACAATATTATTTGCAACAATTTCTTGCTCATCAATACAAACCAATCATATAAACCAACCATGGCCTTTATTACCTCTTCCTTTTACACTTTATCTCCATTTGATATTATTTTAGATTTTTACCTTCAAGGTTAACGTCAGCTGAGCACAGTGACCCATAGGTCCCTTGTTTCTCTATTTTTTAGATATATAAATACAGACACAATCTTGGCCTGTTGGTTAATCTGTTTCATGCTTCAGGTGAATGGGTATATACTACCATTCAGATGATAAAATTTCCTTTTACTAATCTCTTCCCAGTCAGCTGAGCGTCATGACCCATGGGTCACTTGTTATGAAGTGTTATTGTCTAGTGAGCAGGACACCTTAAAAAGAAATAAACATAGGTACTTCATTTCTTCTAGAAAGATGTATACAACAAATTATCAGTCAAGTTTAAATATGGTTCAACTGTGCCTTCTGGTGTTTCTATGGACAGTTTATTTTACAGTAATCCCCTATAAATTGATTATTATAATACAGGTGTTTATCACTTCTTTTACCAAATTTGCAAAGGTACCACACATCTCTGATTCTTTACGACCTGAACTAGAGACATATTAACATATTACATCCATGTGAGAACAGATATTTCATACTGTGGTAACTGTTACCACCCATAAACACTGTGTTTTTAGCTGAGGGCTTTTGTCAGGCTCTGCTGATATTCTAGTCTTTACCTGGCAAACATGCACTTGATGGTAGCCACTGTATTTGCTTTTGGCAGTTGCTGGCATTTATTGTGGATGACCTATTATTTCAGGGGGTGCCAGAGTGTATAGCTAACATGGGAAAAGCTGACATCAAAATCTGGGTGCTAACTGGAGACAAGCAGGAGACTGCCATTAATATAGGTGAGTTTTCAATGCAGCACAAAATAAACACAGTCAGTGTTTCATACTGTACAGAACACAGCCAGTCATTCACACACTGTACAGAACAGTCAGAAGTAGTAGTTCATCTGATACAAAACAAACATGGGTAGTAGTTCCCACAGGTTTAATCACGTGGTTCACATATCAGCAGTCAATGCACTGAAGTTTTTACATGACAAACACATGCAATTGGTGTGGATATTTAACAGGTAACAGAACAAACAAATGCCAGTATCAAGAAACTGAACACTATACATAACAAACACAACTTCTTGTATAACTGCGGTGTCTTTTTCAGAAGTGTAAACAATAATAATCAGATACAATAATGTTTTACAAAAACTATTACATTTTTGGATTTATATATATATTTTCACAATTTTTTAGATGATTTGATATTTTTTTTTCTTAGCAAGACTTTAATTAGGGCCCCGCTTGACAAGCCTTGCCCTATAGTGATCACTGTGTCAGTCTGTCCTTTCGTCCATCCGTCCTTCCGTCAGTGACACTTTTTTCACGTGCGATAACTAAACAACAAAATACTGCAGTTTTCCCAAATTCACAGGGATGATTGGTACCTATGAGGGCTCCAGACCTATCAAATAACAGACCTGTCTGAATTCCAGTATGGCCACCACAGCCCCATCGCTGATTTTCTTTTGCACGCAATAACTCAGCAACAACCTACTGAAGCTTTCCCAATTTCACAGGGATGATTGGTACCTATAAGGGCTTCAGACCTATTGAATTATAGACATGTCAGAGATCCAATATGGCCACCACAGCCTGATCGCTGATTTTCTTTCGCACACGATAACTAAACAAGAACCTGCTGCAGCTTTCCCAAATTCACAAGGATAATTGGTACCTATGAGGGCTCCAGACATATTGAAAAAAAGACCTGTCTGAATTCCAATATGGCGGCCACAGCACAATCGCTGATTTTCTTTCGCGCGCGATAACTCAACAACAACCAACTGCAGCTTTCCCAAATTCACAGAGATGATTGGTACCTATGACGGCTCAAGACCTATTGTATTACAGACCTGTCAGAATTCTAATATGGTGGCCACAACCAGATCGCTAATTTTCTTTCATGCGCCATAACTCAACAACAACCTACTGCAGCTTTCCCAATTTCACAGGGATCTTCAGTGCCTATGAGGGCTCCAGACCATTTGAATTACAAACTTGCTTAAAATCAAATATGGCTAACAGACTTCATTTGGTGATTTTCTATTGCACACATTATTTCAGATATATATTCTTTAATATCATTTGATCCAGTAGGATTTTTACCCTCATGCATATTGATAAAAACATGTTTCTGTTTGTCATATTTTTAGCGAACCTGTGAGCTTATGCGATGGTGCGGCGTCGTGCGTCGTGTGTCTTGCGTCGTGAGTCGTCTGTACGTTAACCATAGCTATCTCAAAAACGGCAGGAGCTAGCATCACCAAATTTTTTGCAAATATTCAGTCATCCAAAAAACTTTATCGGATTTTGTTTATTTTTTTTCTAACTGTATTTTCTAAGATTTTATAGGGAAAAAGCTAAAAAAACTTTAAAAATCTTCTTCTCTGAAACTGTCCAGCCAAATTGTCCAATATTTCACAGAAATGATCCCTGGAACAGTCTTTCTCAAGTTTGTTCGAATGGTTCCAGTTCGGAGATTTTTGGCTGAGTTACAGGAGGTTTAATTTTGTTAACTGTGCAAAAAAGCACATTAAAATTTAAATCTCAGAAACAGCTGGAGCTGTCATCACCAAATTTTATGCCAAAATTTATGTTGGTCACATGAGTCATATCTGAAATTGAGGTATTGGTGGCGCCACCTGTATCGGCCTTTTTGTACAGGGGTCATCAGTGCCGGTATCACACTGACAGCTACAAATCACTTCTTCTCTGAAACGAAATGGCCAAATTGTTTAATATCACACAGAAATGATCCTAGGGTAGTGCTTTCTAAAGTTTGTTCAAATGGTCTCAGTTCAGTGACTTTTGGCTAAGTTATGGGAAGCTGAATTTAGTCATATGCCATAACAGCCCATTTTAGCTAAGTAGCTACAAAAATCTTCTTCTCAAAAACCACTGGGCCAAATTCTTAAATCTCACACATTAATTATCCTTAGATGTTGATAATTCAAGTTTGTTCAAATGGTCTCAGTTCAGTGACTTTTGGCTGAGTTATGGGGAGCTGAATTTAGTCATATGCCATAACAGCCAATTTTAGCTAAGTGGCTTCAAAAATCTTCTTCTCAACAACCACTGGGCCAAATTCTTAAATCTCACACATTAACTATCCTGAGATGTTGATAATTCAAGTTTGTTCAAATGGTCTCAGTTCAGTGACTTTTGGCTGAGTTATGGGAAGCTGAATTTAGTCATATGCCATAACAGCCCATGTTAGCTAAGTGGCTACAAAAATCTTCTTCTCAAAAACCACGGCCTAATTCTTAAATCTCACACATTAATTATCCTTAGATATTGATAATTCAAGTTTGTTCAAATGGTTTTGATTCAATGATTTTTTGCTGAGTTATGGGAAGCTGAACTTTGCCATTTTGTTGTATTTTCCCATATGAGTTATAAACCTACAAAACGTTTTTCTACTGATAATGATACTGAGGCCAGTTTGTTTAATATTTTGCAAGAATAATTCCCTGAATCATTCTTATAATAATTGTCTTTTATGGTTCCAAAAAATGAATTTGGCTAAATTATAAAGATTGAATTGAGTCATTTTTCCAAATAAGTTAGCTGTGTGAAGCAGATACATCTAGCCTAGCACCAGTTTATCAGCATCCATTACATCATGCCTCTAGACATTTAGATTTCAGGTTATCTATGAAAAATATTGACAAGAATGTTTTTAAAAGCTTTTAAAAAATGTAGATTTATGATATTACATATCATCTGTACACTAACTCATAATTTCTCAGGAATAGCAGGAGCTACCATCCCCAAATGTTATGCAATTATCTGTCACATATCAAATGTTGATGGATTCATCTTATTTTTGCTATCTGCATTTACTTAGATTTTACAAGGAAAAAGCTGAAAAAAAAATTGTAAAAGTCTTCTTCTTGTAAACAGTCCAGCCAAATTGTCCAAATTTTACAGAAATGATCCCAGAGGCGAGCCCTCTCAAGTTTGTTCAAATGATTTGTGTTGGATAAATTTTAGCAGAGTTACATAACAGGCCAAGATTGTGTACGTTTCTTGAATAGGTTGAGAAACTGCCAACTGTTTCAGATTTGGCAACAGATCAAGAGTTCATTCAGTGCAGCCAAATATAGGTCAACAGTTCAGTCAGTGCAGCCAAGCACAAGGCATGTGATCACCTCATGGGCAGCATGTGATCATCTCATGGGTAGCATGTGATCACCTCATGAGTATCATGTGATCACCTCATGGGTGTCATGCCCCTCAGGGCTGCATATGGAGCCAATTTGTGAGCTTATGCAATTGTGTGGCTACTATTTCAGATTTGGCAATAGGCAAAAGGTCAGCCTGGATTTATTTATAGCTTTGGCAGACTGCCAACTGTTTCAGATTATGCAACAGGTCAAGAGTTCACTCAGTGCAGCCAGGTACAGGTAAAAAATTCACTCAGTCTAGCCAGGTGCAGGTCAAGAGTTCACTCAGTGCAGTAGCCTGAGCCAGTAATTTGTCACAGTACACTCGGGGCAACAGCCTTTCTCACCTAAGCCTGGTCAGCCCCGTGCATCAGACTCAAGGTAAGTTTGATGTATTGGCCTGATATTCTGACCTGTCTATGTGTTTTTGTGGCTTTCTCGTTCACAAGACAGGTGTCGCCATCTACAATGACTTTTTCAAAGTGTATTTGCCTGCTTAATTCTACAGAAGAATTTGATATATCAGCCTGAAATTGGGCATATGTGTACATGTCAAGTAGCTTTGTTGTATACAAGACTGGTGGTGCCACTGTGTTGTGTGCACCCATGCCAGAATTTCAGCAGTGATGTTTGTGTATTGTTTCTTGTTCAAAATGTTTAGTACTTGCGTCGTTCATATAGTAGTGGTTCAGCACTGAAGGGTTATACCTGGTGTATATCCATATGCACAGGTTCACATCAGGCCTGTAGGCCTTGTTCAAATTTAACTTAATTTTTCAGCCATATGTAAACTAGTCCAGCACTAGCAGAAATGCGGGGGCCCTCTGAGGACCATTGTCTGACCACATCTAGTTTTGCTAATGAAAGAGCCTAGAATTCATTGTAGATAAATCGTAAATGATTATATTTGAAGAATTATACAGTGTGTTAGATTCTGTATGAAGAAATGTACTGTTATGTAATTCCAATTATAGTAATTGTTTGAGATACTGATTTGTTTATTATAACCATTTTGATACTGAGATCTTTACTTTTTTTCAGGACATTCATGTAAACTACTCCACCAGCAGATGCAGTTACTAATTGTCAATGAACAAACATTGGATGTAAGTGGTTTATACAAAGTATTAAAACAAGCAGCAGGATTCGGTGCCTTCCTCTACTAACTATGAAGTAATCCTATTTTTCAATCTTTTCTCACTCTGTCCATTGTCCAGAGTATGCAATGACCAATTCCTCATTTTAAATCTTGCATTTAAATTTAAGGAGTACTTTTAGCATACAAAGGACCACAGAAAGGGTTATTGTCAGTTGAAGTACACTGACATGGTACAATATAAAGGAGAAGTTTTTAACTCTTGATTTTATCATCAACTAACGAAATGTATAAGATCAAAGGTCCAAGCAATGGCCAAAAATGATTTACTCATTTTTTATTGTTTTAATTCGAACTTCTGAGATAATAATTATTTATTTATATTCAACTTAATTAAGAATGTATGAAAGTATGAATGTGCTGAATATATATATTTTTCAATCAGTTTCATACCCTGAAAACATTCCATTCCAATTTGTGTAGTATCTACAGTTTGATGGTCAAATAAATTCTAGATTGTGTCTGAACACATATTGCCTGTGGGTAAAGGTTGTGTCAAAGAATGTGTTTTTGCAAAAAACACCTGGTGTGTATGTGTGCATGACTGCTGATTATATTTTGTATATGGATGATCCAAATTGTTATCACTTGTTTGACATGATGTTTCCAGTTATTTAGACATGGTACACATGGCCCATGGCCAACTTATTCAGTGGAGTCTGATTTCTGTGTTGTTTGTCTTGCTAGGGAACAAGAGAGACCCTAGAAGCTCATGTTAAATCATTTGGAGATCAGCTGCATAAAGAGAATGAAGTAGGCCTGATCATTGATGGGCACGTGAGTAGTCAGTCACAAAATAGAGTTATAATATCAGAACCAGTGAGCACTCCCCAGTACAGAGCAGGTCCGATGTTACTCTCCAAACTCAAAAACCGCAATGAAACCTCACATCTAGGGGTATGGACTAAAACCTGGAAGTCAGATGTTGGATGCCAAGTGTGATTGCAGGTCGGATGCCAAGCCATAACTCAAGCTTAGATGCCATATACTTTACGCCAGCAAATAAAACAATTATAATAACATATCTGTGATCACAGTGTAATTTGTGTTGGAATGTGTATTGTGTATATACATGCTCATGTACGTATGTATGTGTATAGAATTTAATTTTTGTAAAGATTCTTTCTGCTCTATATTTACAATAAAATTAAGATGAGGTGGGAAGCCAAGGACAATCACTGGCCATTGTTAGGAGAGTAAGACAGGGCAATCATATTTAGCAAGCTTTGGAGTGCTCACTCTTTCCTATATTATAACTCATAGTCACAACAGCATGTGTGTAATTACATGCCTCATGGTTACATGGTACAGTATCATAGCAAACAATTTATTTCTCACATTGTTTACCTTTATCAAATATTATGTGCCCCACGTTGTGAATTTCATGCAAGCATTGTACAGTTCCGTGTTATATTTATATAATATAATATAATTATTATTATTATTATTAAATTACATTTATAACCACTCTTACATCTACAAGATGAACAGTAGTCACAACTATTCACACACTATCTGAACAAGCACACTTGCACCATAAATGGGATACATTTACAAGCCTTGCTTTGATTGATCAGATTCTGAATGCCCTGCTGACAATGCTAAACATTTGACTAAAAATAATAACAGATGTGTTTCTGCCAATGCATACAGGAAGTGTACCCTGGTTATTTGATTGGTTCACTTGAGTTGTTTATTATTCATGAAATATACAGCAGAACCGCTTGATAAACCATGGTCTCTGAAAGCATAGCTACAAAAGCCTTGATAATAGGAAGATGTACTGTTGCAGACTCTGAAGTATGCTCTGACTTATGACTGCAAGGACAGCTTCTTGGCCATCGCTGTGTCCTGCAAGGCTGTCATCTGCTGCAGGTAAGTTGGTTATGCTTAGTCAGTTTCTATTTCACTGAAGTAATAAAGAGATGGCAACAGAGTTATGTCAGTTCTAACAGAGGTAGATTTATGCAGTGAGATCATATTAAAACAGTGCTGAATGTTTGTGTCCCTGAAAATTGTCTAAACCAGATCCTACTGACAGTCCAAGTGCAGTGTGTTCACAGGATTATGCATCATAACACTGGCTTAATGGGAGGAATCATGCATTGCAGAATGTCCTTGCATTTCAGATACAAATGTGTTTTTATAAGTATTTATTTCATTACCAATGCTTTGTGTTAACTTGTTTAATATTGAAACCAGGGCCTGACAGAATTCTGTGCATGAACATATCAGTGACATAAAACTTCTCTCAATGAATCTTAAACAGGAGAGTAGAATTTCTAGAGCATGTTGCCATGAGATGTGCCATATATTGGCAGTGTAGTTCATTATTAAGTCTATTGTGTTTCAAGCTCAGGGTTGCTAATATTGATACTATGTTTTCATGTGGGTTCTGTAGCTGCCACCACATTCGTTTCTGGAGAACTCCTCTGAGACCCTTAGACTGATTTTTGCGAAACCTGGCATAGTTATTTGCTCACTTATTTAATTGTGCATAACAAAGACAGGTGGCTCCACCTGCTATTCTTAATGTGCAGTATGAATCTGGGTGTCTGAGGGAATACAGCCTATATATCAGGAGTGGTTCAAGATACTGAGCTGTATTTTGCATGTCCATTGTTCTTGGATCTCTCCATCCCTTACTTGAGATGGGTGGTGCCACCTGCAAAGATTTTTGCATGGCTCCCTTCCATGCATATGCCATTTGTTCATCTTAGTGATTGGTTCAAGGTATTGGGCTGAAATTGTGCATGTCCATAGATCTTGGATGTCATCATCTTGTACTCAAGACTGGTGGCGCCATCTGTTATCGTTTTTGTGTGGTGTCCATCTTTGCGTCTGCTTTTGGTGAAAGTTTGCTCATATCTCTGAAGCGGTTCAATGTATTGGTCCAAAATCTGGCATGTCTATCCATCTTGGAGAGTAGTCTTGTAGACCAGACAAGTGGCACCATCTACCCTCCAGTTTCTCAGGAGTTGTTTGCCGTATTGGCCTGATATTGTGCATGTCCATAGATCTTGCATACCTCCATCTTGTAATTAAGACTAGTGGCGCCATCTGCAACAGTTTTGTGTGGCATCCATTTGTGTATTTGCTTTGGGTGAAAATTGCTCATATCTCAGCAATGAAAGGATGTATCAGCCTGAAATTTTGCATGTTTATCTGTCTTAGATAGCTTTGTTGTAGACTAGACAGGTGGTGCCACCTGTTCCGTTTTTATAGAATACATTGATGCACTTTTTCTCTGTAGTGGATTGGTGTCATGGCCTGAAATTTTGCGGTGTATCCATCTGTAGATCTTTTTTTGAGTTAAATTGCACAAATATGAGGAGTTTTATTGGCATCACTGATGCCTCAAATTTGGAGTCATGTCATGTCAGGAACATTCAGTGCCATATTTTACCCATGTCTCTGTGATATGGCAGATACATGTAGTCGATTGTTGACTACCCGTATTCTAGTTTGTATTAATTTTGAGATGACGTTGCTTCAGTGTGATATGGACCATGTGGATTTGTTTCAGAGTATCCCCGCTACAGAAGGCTGAACTTGTTGACCTGGTTAAGAAGCAGGTACATGCTATCACACTTGCCATTGGAGATGGGGCCAATGATGTGGGGATGATACAGGTAAATCCAACATACATGTAGTTTTAAACCATGATAACAGGTAAATCCATGATACAGGTAAATCCATGATATAGGTGAATCCATGGTACAGGTAGAATGATGATACCTGCAGGTAAAACCATTATATAGATAAAACCATGAAACCTGATGGTGAAACCATGATACAGGTAAAACCATGTTACAGGTAAAACCATACCTGTTGGTAAAACTGTGATACAGATAAAACCATCTTATCTTTAGGTAAAACCATGATAACAGGTAAATTCATGATACCTATTGGTAAAACCATACTACAGGTAAAGCTGTGATACCTGTTTGTAAAACCATGATACAGATAAAACCATGATACCATGTAGATACAGGTAAACCATGATACAGGTAAGACCATGATAACAGGTAAAATCATGATACCTGTTAGTAAATCCATGAACCAGGTAAAACCATGTTACTTGTAGGCAAACCATGATAACAAGTAAATCCATGAAACCTGTAGGTAAAACTATGATACCGGTAAAACCATACCTGTTGGTAATCCTCGATACAGGTAAAACCATGATACTTGTAGATTAAACCAAGATTTAGATAAAACCATGATGCCTGTAGGTAAAACTGTGATACAGGTAAAACTGTGATACAGGTAAGACTGTGATACAGGTAAACCATGATATAGGTAAAACTGTGATACAGGTTAAACTGTGATAGAGGTAAAACCATGATACTGGTAAAAACCATGATACAGGTAAAACCATACTTGTTGGTATAACTGTGATACAGGTAAAAACCAACACATACAGATGTTTGTACAAATCTGAACTGAGAAAACCAGTCAAAAAAATTACTTGGCAATTTGATGTTTTATCTCTTTTACTTGTAAATGCATTTTTTTGTTGGTCAGCTCTTTGTATCAGTTTTGAAGCTAATCTCTTTTTCATAGAAATTTAAGTCATTGCAGTGTGAAACCTCAATTTTATGTTTATAATATAATAATGAAAATGCAAATTTTGGTGATAGTACAAATAATCACAGTAATTCTGGTAACAGTAATATGTTACACACACAAACAGATTCCTTTATTTTCATGTGCGTGTATAAACTATTACTACTAATTGCAGGCTGCACATGTTGGTGTAGGTATAAGTGGAGTGGAAGGCTTACAAGCTGCTTGCGCATCTGATTACGCTATCGCACAAGTGAGTATATTTGTCACAAAACTGTTGAAAGTAATTCTAGATTATATATATTTGTTCTTAGGCTTAAGTATTATAGTTTTTAATCTTTTCATAAATGTAAGGTAAATCTGTGATATCTGTAAGTAAAACAATGATAACAGGTAAAACCATGATAGTATTATCAAGATTGTAAATACCCTTAAAGGTCATGAGTTTGGATCAGATGAGAAAGTTTAGACATATAGACAGTGTGTTGATAGGAAGACTTTTAATATACATTTTGTAAAAATACTTTTATCTGCTTTAGGGTTTTTTTTCATCTCAGAATAGCATAGTAATTTCATGTGTAATTCATAATGGGTAACAGATTCAGAGTAACCCACTTCAGTGACATACACATGTCAAAGAGACACAGTTTCAGATCTAGAGTGATAAACAGATGGTGATAAGATCCATGTTTTACTTGTAGTTCCGATACCTGAACAAACTATTGCTGGTACATGGAGCATGGTGCTACAGCAGACTGACAAAGCTGATCTTATACTGTTTTTATAAAAACATCTGTCTCTATGTCATACATGTGAGTACAAATACATCTGTCTGCATCATATATGTTATAACCAAATTATGCATCTGATATATACTGGTGAGCACCAAAACAATGTCTAAAGCATACATGCAAGTACAGAAGATATATATTACACTTGCATAAGTTTGTATATCAAACATGAGTATAAAAAAGTCTACATCATACAAGTAAGCGCAAAAATGTGTTCCAATCGCACATGATGTGAGAAAAAACATGTTTGTACTATATACATATGTAAACAAAAACAAGTCTACATCATAACATGAGAACAAATGCATGTTTATATTATACAAAATGTTAGTAGGTTAACCCTAGTATACACTCAGGTATATATACATCAGTCTCTGTATCATAAAATTTCATAAAACATGTCTCTGCATCATTTACATGATGCTTTTGTTTACATCATACCTGTCAGTGATAAAAGGTCCTACATATAATTACTGTGGATTTCAATGAAAGCTGATTTGTATTGACAGTTTTGGTTTGCCATCATGAGTGGTTTTTCTGGTCAGATTGCTTTTGAGAGATGGTCCATCTCATTATTCAATGTGGTAAGTAATTTATATGTGGTGTTTTCAGTAGCTGCACATGATCAAATTTACCCAGGGTAATAACAACAGGTTTTTTTGGTGGGTTTATTTCTTAGAGGCTGAAAAGGGTTAACAGAATTCAGAAGGTTAAAATCAGCAGGTTCCAGTCTGATGTTGTTTAATCATATAAAGTGTATATATTAAGTAATAACTTTAAATGATTGACACAACCAGAATTGCGGAAAAAGTTAATTATAAAATGACACTAAATAATTAAATAATGCTGATGTATGTATAGAGTATTGGGACATTAGTGTACTACAGGTTTGCATGTTCTACAGGTATTTACGGCTGCACCACCTCTCGCCCTTGGTCTGTTTGACCGTCACTGTAAGGCAGAGACCATGCTCAGACTGCCACAGCTCTACAAATCATCACAAAACTCAGAGTCGTTCAATGTCAAAGTAAGTACCTTAATCATCACAAAACTATAGTAGTTCAATGTTTAAGTGAGTACCCAAATCATCACAAAAGTCAGAGTCATTCAGTGTCAAACTGAGTACCAAAATCATCGTGAAATTCAGGGTTGTTCAATGTCAAAGTGAGTACCCAAATCATCACAAAACTCAGAGTCATTCAATGTCAAAATGAGTACCAAAATCATCACCAAACTCAGTGTTGTTCAATGTCAAAGTGAGTACCAAAATCATCACAAAACTCAGAGTCATTCAATGTCAAAACGAGTACCAAAATCATCACCAAACTCAGTGTTGTTCAATGTCAAAGTGAGTACCAAAATCATCACAAAACTCAGAGTCATTCAATGTCAAAGTGAGTACCAAAATCATCACAAAACCAGAGTCATTCAGTGTCAAATTGAGTCCAAAAATCATCACAAAACTAGAGTCACTCAGTGCCAAAGTGAGCACTAAATCAGTGTTCTTCAGTGTTTATTAAAAATAACAGTATCATCATAAATTTCAGTCATTCATTCATTGTCATCATTAGTGGAACATTCCATTGGGAGTAATATATATATATATATATATATATATATATATATATATATATATATATATATATATATTTATATACATGTCTTTGGTGTTGCATGTTGGAGGACTCTCCAAGTGATTTTGAGTTGAATGATCTTCAAGCGTACACCCCTGAGAAAGCTCCCCTGTGGAAGCTGTAATCTTTGCCTTGAAGGAAAAGGTCAGATCATTACTTTCCCAAAGTCACACAGACTTGGCAAAAGATCTGTGCATGTTTCAATAAGCATGCCTTTACATTCTCACCAGGCCATGGCCGAGTGCTTCAACTCATGATTACATGAACATATTTGATGATTGCACTTGCATGAAAATATGTGTAAATGTGTAACTGAGCATTTCCATGGTAATTATTGTGTAAGAGCACTTAGAATTCCACTAGTGGAGCACTGTTTGTGAGTTTACATAATGCTGACACATAGTGTTAATCTTTCAGATCTTCTGGTTGTGGATGTTGAATGCTATATACCATTCCATATTACTTTTCTGGATGACACTGCTCTCATTAGAAAAAGGTAAGACTGAAATTATTGTAAAGAACAAGTAACAATAATGGAACAGTATCTGACAAATACAGCATTTACTGGCAGGTTTTGTGGACCATGGAAATACTGCCAGAAGTTTATCCTTAGCCACAATTACAAGTTTTTCATGCTAACTGTTTAATGGTTGTATATATTTGATATTGAGAAATTACTAATGCTTTGTACTTGTAGTTGTTGTGGTATATGGTGGCTCCCTGCTGGGGGATTTAATAATGAGACTTTTTATAGACGTTAGGTAGACTTGATTAGGAAGTGATGTCTGTGGACTTTTCATGTACATACTGTTACAGGGTGCATATAAAAGCAGACTGAACTGTCTTGCTTGTGGAGCTTGCATTTCTAGCAAAGCAGTTGGAATGCTGGACATGTGTGCCTTGGACATGGGTTCAGTGTTTTTCCCTGAGCAAAATGTTTATGTAACAATACATAATACTAACACTTCTTGTCCAGGCCCAGAAGACAAGCTGGACCTTAGAGAGTAGTTTGTATACTGTCATTTTGATATATGATTCAAGCATGTTCACCGTACATAATTATAAGATAGTGTCTTCAGAGTGAGATGTCATAATTGCAAAAGACATAGATGTCATGTTTCATTATTATTATTATTATTATTTTAATGTGATTCCTACCATTCCAGATGTTGCTTTTAAGAATGGGCAAATAGGAGATTATGTATTCCTTGGAAATATAGTATACACGGTGAGTACATATGTATTTATAAGCAGGCTAATGGAACATGAGTGTATGTTTGGAAATAAACAGAAATTACTGTAGTACACAATGTCTACACACACACATACACCATCACACACTATTACTGTTTTACTGTAACGTTAACTACATAAAGCACTTCAACAAGTGTGTTTCATAATTAAGGAATATGATATTAATGTATCTTGTAGTACAATACAGTTTTGAACACTTTATGAATAAGTTTATTTTGCTTTTTGTACTGCTATTATAAGTTTGATTAACTTAGATTTATTATTATTTTAAATAGATTATTGTATCGCCAGACATAGTCTGGAGATACTATGGTTTAGGCACGGTCGCGCCGCCGCCGCCGCAGGGATTCTTTTGGACACAATAACTCAAAAAATATTTCACGGATCTTTACCAAACTTGGTATATGTATAGATATGGGTGAGAGGACGCCTATTTAAAATGAGGTCATGACCTCAACTAGGAGAATGACCTTGACCTTGAATAGGTTCAATTTTGGGGAAAATCACACAAATTCTTAAATATCTCAAGAAAACTTGCATGGATTGATCCCAAAATCAAGTTGATCGAAGATCATGGATAGGGTTGTCATGTTCCAGAAACTGGTGGCGCCACCTATTATTCTTTACTTGTTTTCATGCCGTTTAATATCCCCAAAATTGCTACTTGACAGTACTGTGAGCATTATAAGTCAAAAACTAATGGACAGATTTCATTCATATTATGCAAATACATAGATATGGATTATGGGATGATGTTTATTTAAATTGGGGTCATGACCTTTCCTATGAGAGTGGCCTTGACCTTGAATATTGCCATATATGGTGAAAATCACACAAAATCATTAATTTCTCAATAAGGGATGCATGCATTGGTCCAAAAATCAACTTGACCGAAGATCTTGGATAGTAATGTCATGTACCGGAAACAGGTGGCGCCACCTGTTATTCTTTTACTTGTTTTCGTGCCGTTTAATACCCCATCATTGCCACTTAACAGTACATTTATAACCTGTGAGCATTATAAGTCAAAAACTAATGGACAGATTTCTTTCATATTATGCATATACATAGACATGGGTTATGGGATGATGTATATATAAATTGGGGTCATGACCTTTCCTATTAGAGTGGCCTTGACCTTGAATATTGCCATATATGGTGAAAAATTACACAAAATCATTAATATCTCAATAAGGGATGCATGCATTGGTCCAAAAATCAACATGTTCGAAGATCTTGGAAAGTATTGTCATGTACCGGAAACAGGTGGCGCCACCTATTATTCTTTTACTTGTTTTGTGCCGTTTAATACCCCATCATTTACATTTATCAGTACTGTGAGCATTATAAGTCAAAAACTAATGGACAGATTTCTTGCATATACATAGACATGGGTTAGGGGATGATGTATATTGAAATTTGGATCATGACCTTTTCTATGAGAATGACCTTTTCTATGAGTGTGGTCTGATATTAATTGTTGCTGAAGATGGGGGGCCTATTCTTAAAGGGGGGGGGGATTAATTGTCTGGCGATACTATGGCACCTGCGGTGCCAAGAAATATCTAGTTTTAGACTGTATTTGGCTTCGCTGACTGAAAGCACTATTTTGGCAGATGTTATTGTATTGTAACAAAACTGTGTGTCATCAATTGGCGCATTACGGAATTTGTATAAAGCATCCAGGATATTAATGTTTGTAATCTTATAAGTGATTTATGATTGATTGATGTACCTCAGATATTACTGATCACCACATAATGGCTTACATATTGATCTGTATACTTGATATACTTAATTAACTTGTATATTAGAGTTAAATCTTTATTGATTTGGATAATATTTGTATTCGCAAAAACGAAGTTTTGCGGATACTATGTTTTTTACCACGTTCTGCCGCTGCTGTCGCTGCGTTCATTTCTGGAGAACTCCTCTGAGACTCCTGGACAAATATTTCCGAAACTTACACCAATTATTGGGTCACATGTGAACTGGTGCCTAACCAAATGGCCTTGACCTCTGACCTTTCCTCTCTGCCCAGCGTCGGTTTGTGCATCTGTTTCCACACATAAATTCATAAATTTTGCATGTGTATAGATCTCACATAGCTCTTTATCATACCAAAAACTGGTGGTGCCACCTGCAACCATTTTTGCGCGGCATCCATCTGTTTGTCTGCCATTGGCTAAAATCACTCATATACATGTAGTGGTTTGACTTATCTGCCTTAAATTTTCCATATGTATACAACTTTGACAGCTTTCTGGATTTTGTGGTAGTTGGCGCAACCTACATACACATTTGGGCTGTAGACATCCATGCTAATATGCAACACTTCACTCTATTTCCCCTTGCCACTCAATCCATGCTTCACTTCACCCGTTCCACTCTGATTTTGGCGGATACACGCAGTCGCAGTGTACAAAATACTTTTTTATGGTAAGGTACACCTGTGCACCTCAGCTTATACAACTTGGTGCACAAAGTAATTTCAAGGTGCACAAATACATTAATTAATGTTATTACAGTTATTTTTATTACAGCTATATTATAATTTATACACATATTTCAGAGCAGAGAAAAATAAGCTAAGGGTTTAAACCTGGTCAGAATGGAACCTAGAATAATATCCATCTAAAGAAAAGCTTTGATCACTGGATCTATATACATGCCATGTCAAGTGTGACATCATGTTTTTGTGGTTATATATCCTTGTTTGATAATCTTGACTGTCACAGCTCAGATGTGCATGTGCCTAATGGTCCTGCAGATCTGTCCTAGTTACCGGCCTCAGGTGCACACTGTGCACCTTGCAATAATACATTGGGTGCACAAAACTGATTTTTGGTGCATCTGTGCACCTAGGCACCCAGTATTTCGAACACTGAGTCGCTTGTCGACTACCCATATTCTAGATGAATATTAGATTTAAATATTTATTGATTTTCTTTTACCCATATCCTTTATATTTTTGACTTCCCAGAATAATTGTGATAAGGCTTATTACTGAGCTGTACACTTCATGTTCCTATGTGAAACTTGCTTCATCATCTTAACTGGTTAATATTTTTGTGTGTTTGTGAAAAAATGGCTCATTCTTCTTTGTAAGACATCACACCTTTAATTGAAAATGTTTCAGCTTTGTCAGTGCCTCAAATTTTTACAGAATATACTTTACCTTGCACAGTGTACTTCATGTTGAAATGTAAAGAAATTGTACATTGTCTTCTTTATTTGTGTTTGTCATGCCAGTGATTGACAGATGTACTTCAGATTACATTTTATTAATCTGTACACATATAATTTTCAATCATATCATAATATTTTATTTTTGCAGTTTGTGGTAGTGACAGTCTGTCTAAAAGCAGGCCTGGAAACCAGTGCATGGACATTTGTAAGTAAAACTTTTTTTGGTACAATGCTTAAACACGCATGCTTTTCTAACAGAAATCTTCTTTAAGTGCAAAGTCAGAATTTGACACGGTATGAAAACAGAAAGTAGAAGGGGCAGCATCCGTCATGGATTAGAACATTGAGTACCTGATTAACGTATCATGTTAAAGTGATGGCAGTGTATACTGGATATAAAGATAGTTTTGTCATTGTAACAGAGTCTATGAATAAACCTGATTAATTAATCACAAAATCTTTATATCTAATGTAATAAACAACATTTAACCACATGAGACATTAGAAAGTAAAGGAAAATTTAGATTCACTTATTTTTTTTCCACACCTAATATGATGATTAATTCATTAATATTATTATGGCCATTCCACTACTGTCCACCTGATTTTTTTTATTATCTCTAGGTAAGATAAACTTGCAAAACAAAATATGCACCAACTGCGATGGAGAAGAATGTGTAATTTTTCGTACCACACCTGGTTATGATATAAATATAATACTATTTTCAGTCCAGTCTATCTGATAGAAATGGACTACAGTCCTGATGTTGATGAGTGTGTTACTATATTTCAGTTCAGTCATGTTAATCTGGGTGGAATGGACTACAGTCCTGATGTTAATAAGTGTGTTACTATTTTCAGTTCAGTCATCTGTCTATCTGTTAGGAATGGACTACAGTCCTGATGTTAATAAGTGTGTTACTATTTTCAGTTCAGTCACCTGCTTATCTAGGTGGAATGGGCTACAGTCCTGATGTTAATAAGTGTGTTACTATTTTCAGTTCAGTCATCTGTCTATCTGTTAGGAATGGACTACAGTCCTGATGTTGATGATTGTGTTACTATATTTCAGTTCAGTCACCTGTCAATCTGGGTGGAATGGACTACAGTCCTGATGTTAATGAGTGTGTTACTATATTTCAGTTCAGTCAGCTGTCTATCTGGGTGGAATGGACTACAGTCCTGATGTTAATAAGTGTGTTACTATTTTCAGTTCAGTCATCTGTCTATCTGTTAGGAATGGACTACGGTCCTGATGTTATTAAGTGTGTTACTATTTTCAGTTCAGTCATCTGTCTATCTGTTAGGAATGGACTACGGTCCTGATGTTGATGATTGTGTTACTATATTTCAGTTCAGTCACCTGTCAATCTGGGTGGAATGGACTACAGTCCTGATGTTAATAAGTGTGTTACAATATTTCAGTTCAGTCACCTGTCTATCTGGGTGGAATGGACTACAGTCCTGATGTTGATGATTGTGTTATTATATTTCAGTTCAGTCACCTGTCAATCTGGGTGGAATGGACTACAGTCCTGATCATGATGTTAATAAGTGTGTTACTATATTTCAGTTCAGTCCCCTGTCAATCTGGGTGAAATGGACTACAGTTCTGATGTTGATGAGTGTGTTACTATATTTCAGTTCAGTCACCTGTCTATCTGGGTGGAATGGGCTACAGTCCTGATGTTAATAAGTGTGTTACTATTTTCAGTTCAGTCATCTGTCTATCTGTTAGGAATGGACTACAGTCCTGATGTTGATGATTGTGTTACTATATTTCAGTTCAGTCACCTGTCAATCTGGGTGGAATGGACTACAGTCCTGATGTTAATAAGTGTGTTACTATATTTCAGTTCAGTCACCTGTCTATCTGGGTGGAATGGACTACAGTCCTGATGTTAATAAGTGTGTTACTATATTTCAGTTTAGTCCCCTGTCAATCTGGGTGAAATGAACTACAGTTCTGATGTTGATGATTGTGTAACTATATTTCAGTTCAGTCACCTGTCAATCTGGGTGGAATGGACTACAGTCCTGATGTTAATAAGTGTGTTACTATATTTCAGTTTAGTCCCCTGTCAATCTGGGTGAAATGAACTACAGTTCTGATGTTGATGAGTGTGTTACTATTTTCAGTTCAGTCACCTGTCAATCTGGGGGAGCATCATCAGCTGGTTCCTCTTCCTCATTGTTTACTCCCACATCTGGCCCACACTGGACATCGGACCTGAGATGGTTGGCATGGTATGTATACATCATTGGACCCATTGTTCCATATATCTGTAATGGGGTACGGTTACTGTAGTACAGATACTGCCTGTAGTCATTATTGTGGGACAAATTGTGATAACAGTTTACAGTTAGATATGTACAGGATATTTCTTACTTGTAGGATAGACAGTTTATGCACAGTAAGATATGTACAGGATATTTTGTACTTGTAGGACAAACACATTCTGGGTTGCGGTATCTTCTGGATGGGGCTCATACTGATTCCTTTCACATCACTCCTTAGAGACTTTGCGTGGAAAGTGTAAGTACATATCAACCAGTGACAGTGTCATGACTACAGCCCATTTACTAAAGAATATCAAGTGTAGGAATCTGTACTACTGCTGCCTTATACATCTCCCCTGATTATTTGGATAAAAACCTGGTAACAGCACTTGTTGTGATAGTTATTATATATGTTAGTGCTAACATATTATCACCAACATTCTACATGGTTGCAGGAAAAAGTGCCAGAGAAATAATGCCAGAGGCCAATAAGAACCAGGATTGTGTGCACATAACTAGTGCCGTATAAATACTAGGTGGTCTCCTGTCACTTAGATGTGTCAGATTGATCTGAATTATTATTAGTCTTATAAATATTAGTATTTACAATATGTATAATGTGGTAAATTCAGAATAAAACCAGGTGCTGAAACACTGTTCAGTAAGTAAGACAGATAAAATTAGTGTTACAAATTAAGTAACATAAATAGTACCATTTAAATGAGCAAGAATTTGTGTTGAATCAATAATTAATACCTTGTTAACACACCATTAGTCCTGATCCTGAATAGCCCTCATCATTAAGTGGTCACTAATGCAAACAAACAACACAGCACTATATACGCTCTTTACACAGCGCTTTACCTATAGGGCTATTTCCTATATTGTAAGGCGCTGTTTGTTATGACCTCGTATCCTGCTTTGCAACACCAGAGGGGAGCACTGTACTTTTGTCCAATCAGATGAAACTTTGTGCTGGAAGACAAAGCCAAGCGAGGAATACACGGAGCCAATCATATTCATTTCTTATTGAGTGACAGCTCATCCCCCAGCGTAACCGTCTAAGCAGGCCACAGGCTCAGAGAGAATTGCCCCTGACGTGGTTTTCTTAGGGCCATGGGCAGTAATTCAAACGAAACGTAACAAAGGCTGCGTGCACACCTCGCTGGCTGGTTTCAGTTCTGCAGACAACAGATACATGGGTACGCTAACACAGTCATAATGTCATAATCGAATCGGTCGATGATGCGAGAATGCAGAAGGAGCAATTTAAATTCGACCGGAAACTCATCAAACGGCGCTTGAAGCGCTGCAATGGGTGGAGCCAGGATGCCTGTCGAATGTTTGTTTATTGGCATCTGATTGGCTGCTTGTCACATCGTACGCACGTTTATTTCAGTGGACAACAAACCGCCATCTGGTGTCTAAATATATCATAAACGGTCCAAGCTGGCAGCGTGAAAATCAGTTGCTTCTTTAGAAGCGCAAGATTTCCGCTGCCTCGGGAGAGTAAGCACTATAGTACATTTCATATCATAATATATCATTAAAAGTAAAGTAAACCAATGATTTAAAATAAAACAGATGTAACTCAAAGACCAGTTCTAGGTAATGTCTACTCCTGGCCTTACTATCATTACTTGATAACTCAGTAACTCTGGCATTTTATACCTCAGTCATTCCTACACACCTCACCTTTTTGATTAGTTGTCTAACACCTGACATATATTAAATATTAATATGGTGTAAGGGTACTTTAGAGTCTGCTGATGAAGTGAGCGTGTGGTGTGTGTTACAGGAGCCAGGATACCCCCGTCATACAGTACTACCTGTCCAGGTCAGCCAATTTGTTTCCTTGATCTTCCTCTGATTCTTGTTCCGATCTCTGCTGTCGCTGATTCTGCTGTCCCTGATGCACACACACACACAAACACCTGGTCTGTTAACGAGTCTAATCAGGCTGTTAGACAAAAAACCATGTCTGCACCAGATCCTTACTCAACACACTACCCCAGTGCAGCAAATATGGTATATATGATTCAGCACTTCAAATTAAAATACCTTTGTATGGTCTTGCAAACCTGATAATCAAAGGATAATATCTTTGTAATTAAATATGTGTAATGTTATGGATTTCCCTGCAAGTGACAGAGCTTTGTTATGGAGAAACCTGAAGAGTAAGAGAGCTTTGTAATGATGATACCTGGAGAGTGACAGAGCTTTGTATTAGAGAAACCTGGACAGTGACAGAGCTTTGCAATGGAGAAACTGGAGAGTGACAGCTTTGTAATAGAGAAACCTGAAGAGAGACAGAGCTTTGCAATGGTGATACCTGGAGAGTGACAGAGCTTTGTAATGGTGATACCTGGAGAGTGACAGAGCTTTGTAATAGTGATACCTGTAGAGTGACAGAGTTTTGTTTTGATGATACCTGCAGAGTTACTGAGTTTTGTAATGGTGATACCTGGAATGTGACTGAAGGACATGCTCCTCTGCTTGTTATGCATTGTCTAGTTGTACATGGACACCTGTACAGTTCTGCCACTGGTCATATAATGTTCAATTGTACATGGATGTCCATACTGCTCTGCCCATTGTCATATACTGCTGTTTGTACATGGATATCCATACTGCTCTGCCACTTGTCATATAATGTCTGTTTTACATGGATATCCATACTGCTCTGCCCATTGTCATATACTGCTGTTTGTACATGGATATCCATACTGCTCTGCCCATTGTCATATACTGCTGTTTGTACATGGATATCCATACTGCTCTGCCACTTGTCATAAAATGTCTGTTTGTACATGGATATCATTACTGCTCTGCCCTTTGTCATATAATGTTTGTTTGTACATGGATATCCATACTGCTCTGCCACTTGTCATATAATGTCTGTTTGTACATGGATATCATTACTGCTCTGCCACTTGTCATATAAATATAGCAAACCAGGTGAGTGCGTGATACATAAGAGGTTACTGGGTGAGTCTGGTGTAGGCAATTCACAGATCAGGCGAGTGCGCGCACTCGCCTGATCTGTGAATTACCCACACCAGACGAACCCGGTAACCTCTCATGTGTCATGCACAAACCTGGTTTGGTATTTATCACTCCACATGAATGTGTTTTTATCTGCGAGAATGTGTTTTTATTTCAGTAAATTCAAAAATTTTAAGTGGGACTATTTCTTAATAGTAAAAATATAATGGAATTTCGTTGATACCCAACATGTATTACAAGATTAGTATTCCTACACCCATGTGCATATTATTACACTGAACTAAAGTGATCCATATAAACCATAGGAATTTTAAATCTTAATTAAGTCCTCTCTCACTCTATAAAAGAGTTGATTTTCAGTTTGAATGTAAGGATGTAATTATCACTCACTAGCTACAATCATATGTTTAATTTCAAAATAATAAGAAGGACTATGTTTCTTGGTAGTAAATGTATTTTTAAAGGAATTTCATTGATGCCCTACACCCACGGTGCGATTCTTCCACACACAGAGTTCCATTTAAACCATAAGAATAACTAAATGTGTAACCCTCTATATTGGAACCAAAAATTGTCCAGAGGAACTCGTTTGATGCTGGGCCGAGAAGGTGAGGTATAAAATTAATGAGAAAGTGTGCTGATCATAAGCTACAACAAGTGTTTTCAAACGGTGAGATAAAAAAATCAACAGACATACATCATGAGCACAAACCCAGGTTGCTAAGCATCCTTGACAACATGAGAACCTGAACGAAACAACTACAATAAAAAACTTGTGTTTACATGATTTGACAATCAGTGCTAAGCTAATTGTCATGAGTACATGTATGTACGGACGTTAAAAAATATTTAATTTAGTGAGGTTTCCCAATTTAAGTGGAGAAGATGTTTGTGAATATTTTATTCAGTGTATATATATATATATATATATATATATATATATATATATATATATGTACAAGTTACAATGATGTTCTTATAATATGTTTAAAAATATAATAACATTAAAGACTAAAGATGGTAAATTGAATGGTTACAGTTGTGAAATATTACGTTATATCCTGTCATAGGTCTAGATGTCAAAAAAATTTCTCATAACATTCTTAGAACATATAACTTTTAAAACATTTTCTTCAGTTTGGACGTACTTTGACCAAACTGTACAACTTATAGTAAAAGTATAATTAAAAGTCAAAGAGACTATTGATATATATGAGTAGATGACTAAACTGCCTGCAATGCCGGCTTTATTTAATAATGCCGGAAGTTGAGCCACTTCCAATTAATATAATGACCTGTATATTAAATTTCTTAAAACTACATTAAAATTTTACAGAAATTTATTATGATTACATACATTTTCTGCCAAGTCACATTAAAATTTCAGTATTATCCATTTCTTAATGAATCTAGACCATCCAAGAAATATTCAGGTAGGCCTAGAAGATCATTTGGACAACATTTTCTGCCATCTGAAGTTTATGCTAGGTGCAGGGTAGGTATATGTCGTGGAACAGCAGGCAACATATTCCATGGTGTCAAGCTATATCAGTATATGTATGTTAAAGGGGGCCCGTAATTATTTAGTTCCTTTTTTTTTTTTTTATTTAAGTGTATCCTTGCGTACATAGAGAATTTTTGGTGAAAATATATTTTATCCGTCCCAAAACTCCTTGTCCGCATGTATTGTTTGCAAATAATATTTTATTTTAAAAAATATAACAGTTTGGTTTAAAGTAAATATACAGATATTCTGCTTATCTTGTGTAAAGAGATATAATATATCATGTAAAAAATTATTTACTTTGCGGCTCCTTTGCAAAATTTATGCTGATGGACTGATTGACTGCTGCAGTGCTTGAAAGAACATTTATCCATGGAACACTGTCCGAACACATTCCATGTCATGGCTACGTGGTGTTTGTGATTCAATGTGATGTCACAATGATCGGTCGCGCGTCACCTTCAATGGACTGACGTCATCAGTTTGCCTGGCTTATTATTCAAGCCAGAGTTCATCAATCATATTAGGCCTACACTCTTTGTTCTGGCAGTGTAAAAGTCGTTCATGCTGTAACCTGTTTTGTCATATTTTAAATTATTGATCTCTTACAAAATCAAAGCAAGGTGAGGTTTTATTCTTTAGCACCTGCAATCTTTGGACCAGACAGGTTTACACTGCTTCACCTGTATAAAAAATTATCCTGGAAAAAACTAGCCGACACCGGCACTGGGGCGGACAATACGTCGATACTTCCAAGACTACTGGGTGAAAAGTGTTGAGAAAAAAAGCATGGAATGGAAAGTAGTTTTGACACTAGCATGGTATGGAATGCCATACCAGGTTAGTTTGAAATCCTTGTATTTGCCCTTGTATCAGGTGACTACATGTGCAGTTGGGGTGATAATGTCCGTTTACACATGGATGTCCATACTGCTCTGCCCATTGTCATATAATGTCCATTTGTACATGGATATCCATACTGCTCTGCCACTTGTCATATAATGTCTGTTTGTACATGGATGTCCATACTGCTCTGCCACTTGTCATATAATGTCCGTTTGTACATGGATGTCCATACTGCTCTGCCAATTGTCATATAATGTCCGTTTGTACATGGATGTCCATACTGCTCTGCCACTTGTCATATAAAGCCAGGTTGTATATTGATTATCTTACTGCTCTGCCCCTTGTCATATCAAACCAGGTTGTATATTGATTTCCTTGCTGCTCTGCCCCTTGTCATGCAGTGTCAGAGTGCACAATCCTTCTATGCTCTGTTACTTATTGTATCATACATTTCAGTGGTTGTATATGTGTGTTTGTAAAAAGATGTCCATATCTTATCATTTTTAAACTTCTTGCAAAATCTATTAGCATTTTGTAAATTGTACAAGAGGTTAAATATATTTATGAATGGTATTGTCAAAAGTTGTGTCTTGTGTCATTTAGATGATGTTCAAATATCCCCAGAACACCAGAGTCATTGCCCTGATTGATACATCATACATGTAGTCAAAACCTGCCCTGTTACATGTCACTCAATCAGGGAGTACTTGTTTGGTTGCCTATGACTAGCCTGTATGTATCCTGTATCTATTGAACCTCAAGGTTTTTTGGCTTTTTGCTATGTTATATGCCTGAAGCTGTCTCCTGACTTTTAACCAGGTTACATATGACATTGAGTACCTGCCCTGAATGTATATCCCACCTTGAATCTAGTGATTAACACATCTTGCTTCCACCACTACACCAAACATTTGCACTCCTGTAAACCATTAAAGCTTAACATCCTTGGATAACCCAGATTATATATTTTACTAACCTGAATTAATAATTATGCAATAATACCCTAACTTGAAGGCCTCAGTGTATGGTGTACCACAGACCAAGGGAACACTCTGATCTGATCAAAACCACATGGGCTTCAGAATGTACAAAAAATGTATCAATTTGCCCAGATAAGAGTGAATTTACAGTTGTTGTGTTGTTTTGTAGAATTAAGCGAGCCTTTTCCAAGTCACTGATGGAGGATGTGCAGGAGCGTGAGCAGGCCAACGAAGACCCAGCCCCCGCAGTCATCAGGGCTACAACCAAACGGTAAGACACTGTGTAAACCACCACAGGTACATGGTAAGATATAATATAAGGCTTCAGCCAAGATATATAAGACACAGTGCATGGCTACAGCCATTCAGCCAAATTGTTAGACAGAGTAGGGCTACAGCAAAATGGTAAGACAGAGTAGGACTACAGCCAAATAACAAAACATAGTAAAGGACTACAGGCAAATGATAAAACACTGTGTACACCTACAGCCAAATAATAAAACACAGTGTAAGGCTACAGGCAATGATAAAACACAGTGTACATCTACAGCCAAATAACAAAACACAGTAAAGGACTACAGGCAAATGATAAAACACTGTGTACACCTACAGCCAAAGAATAAAACAGTGTAAGGCTACAGGCAATGATAAAACACAGTATACATATACAGCCAAATAACAAAACACAGTAAAGGACTACAGGCAAATGATAAAACACTGTGTACACCTACAGCCAAATAATAAAACACAGTGTAAGGCTACAGGCAATGATAAAACACAGTATACATCTACAGCCAAATAACAAAACACAGTAAAGGACTACAGGCAAATGATAAAACACTGTGTACACCTACAGCCAAATAATAAAACACAGTGTAAGGCTACAGGCAATGATAAAACAGTGTACATCTACAGCCAAATAACAAAACACAGTAAAGGACTACAGGCAAATGATAAAACACTGTGTACACCTACAGCCAAATAATAAAACACAGTGTAAGGCTACAGGCAATGATAAAACACAGTGTACATCTACAGCCAAATAACAAAACACAGTAAAGGACTACAGGCAAATAATAAAACACTATGTACACCTACAGCCAAATAATAAAACACCGTGTAAGGCTACAGGCAATGATAAAACACTGTGTACATCCAAATTATTCTGCAGGTTGTAGGTATGTAAAACTCCACCCCACCTGTCCTTGTGTAGTCATTTGCTCCGCAATGGTCATGCATGATGGCATTAAAGGATAGCTTTGATCTTCGTTCTGGTAGTTTTCCAGGCCTCAAGTACTCCCATGAGCAGATGTTAAGTCCATGAGCGCCTCTGTTATTTACTCAGAAAGTCTAATAGTCAGATTATTTCTGCTCAAAATTTAGGAATTTTAATTGGTTAAAATTGTTCTTAGGAGAGCAGTTCACTGAGTTGAGTAAGTCTGTGCTCTATATAAACCATGCTATTAATTTTAGTTTAGTTTTTCAGATTGTGTTAGTCCATTCACTGCTCATCCTGATTTCTCTCCCAGTTAATTTTTTGCACATTGTTTCCTTAAACTCACCAATGGAATGCTGTAGGCACAGGTGCCATGTTCTGGAATACAGTTTGTGCATAAAGGTTCCCATGGTTAATATATCTGCCAAGATATGGCAGCACTTTTTCGGTCATGGCAGGTCAATCAAGTTAACATGGCAGTCATGCTGGACATAGTGTAGGTATGATACCAAATGATTCCAGGGCAGGGCTGTTCTCCAGTAATAATTTTGATGTGTTCTAAATGATAAATTTATTAAATTGATCGAAAATGGTAAAATATGTCACACTTTTATTACAGGCTAGCTTCATTAATTTTGGTGAGTCAGTATCTGATAATGTCCGGAACATGGCGGAACTCATGGTGATTCCCAGTGCAGTTTCATGCAAAATTGCTCATCCTAATGATCATTTATCCAAACAAAAAGCTTGTCCCTTGAGGTTTTCGGATGAATTTTTAACATGCAGATCAGGTTCATCAGAGGCATTAGGTCTGTTCTTACAGCTACAGTAGAGTGTTATTTATCCAAGAAACCTCAGGGGACAAGCTTTTTGTTCGTATAAATGACGCTCTAGTGTAGCTGTATGAATAGGCCTGACGCCTCTGATAAACTTGATGGGCATGTTAAATATTTAATTAATTTGTGGAATGACTGGCAGCAAAACAACCTCAGGTTAGTGACAGTCACACAGATAAAGGACAGGACAGCAATGAGAGCAAACATAAAGATATCAAAAAGGCTTTATTTTAACTATGAGATACTGAAAATAAAGTTAATAGTAGGATTGATGACACAATATAGGGTGATATTATCTTAAATTCTCTGAGTTAGCATACTAGTGTTAAGTCTGTTAACTACAGGTTGTACGAAACATAAAGTTACTATCAGTAATATCAGGGGGGTTTGTCCCATTTGCTGTGTAAGCTCATGTAAACATGTGAATGTGGACTTCTTTACTAGCTCCATGCTGGAGGGCAGTGGGTGAGTATGTTTCCTAGGCAACCGCTGCAGCATCCCATTTTGCAGTACTTCCCAACCCCCCAGCATTGTCAGCTTGCTCCATCCAATGTACATACCCTATATCTTTATATCCTGGAGACTAGAAATTTTTATTGGTATGATTTGAAATAGATGTTCAGTTCAGTAAATTATTTGGAGCGCACCAGATATTTTTAATTTATCATTAGTTCAAGTATTCCCAGCAGATTCAGCTCTATACAGTAATCAGAGGAACCCCTTGGTTTCCCTGATTCCACTAAAATAAAAGTTTTGAATGTTAGAATGAACTTGACTTCTAGACAATTCAGTGTTGGTATAAGGACTAAGAGATGTAATTACTGTTGATTTATATTCATTATTATCCATTTGAATTAAATCTTTCTGGCCGAGGCATGAAATGAAAATGTATGAATTTCATGTTCATTAATGTTGAAAGCTCAAAAAGGTATGCCTATACCCAGATACTTATTTAATTAGTTAATCTTGTTTAGTGTTAGTTTGATATTTATTGTATCCGCCAAAACAAAGTTTTGCGGATAATATGTTTTTGACCGGGTTCTGCCGCCGTATTCGTTTCCAGAGAACTCCTCTGAGACTACTGGACAGATTTTTCCGAAACTTACACCAATTATCGGGTCACATGTGAACTGGTTCCTAACCAATTGGTGTTGACCTCTGACATTTCCTCTCTGCCCACTGTCCATTTGTGCGTCTGTTTCCACACATAAACCCACATATCTCGGGAACTGTTTGACTGATCAGGAAAAAATTTTTGTACAAATGTAGCCCTTGGATAGCTTTATAACACACACAAAAAAAGGTGGCGCCACCTGCAACCATTTTTGCACAGTGTCCATCTGTTCGTCTGCCTTGGGTTAAAATCACTCGTATCTCTACAGTGGTTTGACTAATTCACCTGAAATTTGGCATGCGTATACATCCTGGATAGCTTTCTTGATTTTATGACAAGTGGCGCCACCACATAGCTCTTTATCATACGCAAAACTGGTGGCTCCACCTGCAATCATTTTTGCACAGTGTCAGTCTGTTTGTTTGCCGTGGGCTTAAAATCACTCATATATCAGTAGTGGTTTGATTTATCTGCCTAAAATTTTGCGTGTTTATATATCTTGGATAGGTTTCTCGGGTTTTTTGGCAGGTGGCGCCACCTACATTTATGTTAATGCTGCAGACATTCAGGCTTATATCTCAGGACTGGTTGGAGATATCATCCTGAAATTTTGCATGTGTTTAGATCTCATATAGCTCTTAATCATACACAAAATTGGTGGCGCCACCTGCCACCATTTTTGCACAAGTCCCTCGTTTGTCTGCTGTGGGATAAAATCACTCATATACATGTAGTGGTTTGACTTATCTGCCTAAAATTTTGCATATGTATACAACATGGACAGCTTTCTGACATTTCGGCTACAGACATCAATGCTAATATGCAACACACCTCATTCTATTTCCCCTTCCCACTCAATCCATGCTTCACTTCACCCGTTCCACTCTGATTTTTGGCGGATACACGTTGTCGCTTGTCGACTACCCATATTCTAGTTTATATATTAAGATGTTAAATTCTGATTTTTGTTGCAGTTACCCCTCATGGTTTGTCTAATCTAGTTTATAAATTGCCTTTGAAGAAGGTCAGTTTAACTTTTGAAATCATTAAAGTAAACATGACATGAAAAGAATTTTGCAAACAATAAAATATACTGTCATACTCATAAGTTGAATTTTTACCGGCCTTGCAGCATTCAGACCACATTCCACATAACCATTCATATTGATAGTTTGGCACGTTTATTTTCCATCATGTTCTGGCATGCCATTTTAACAATATTTTGAAGACCTTTATGTGTAACTGTTTGATCACGAGCAATACGACCATTTTGTTGTACATCTGCTGTGACCGTTTTGATGAACATCTGTTTTTACTGTTTTGTTGTAAGTCGTTTGACCGTTTTGTTTTACATGTGCTTTCAGATTAACAGAGACAGCTAGGTTGCTGCGTAATGTCTTCACAAGGTCAACACCAAGAGTTCAAGGTCAACCTGACCAGCAGCAACGTAAGTGTTTTCCCAGCACTGGTTAAGTCCTCCAGCTTTCCTTATTGTTGGGTGTCAGTTATCTTAAGTCTAGCTCCCTTTTTCTTTTGCTAGGATGGTATTTTGTTACTTTTTTTTTGGTTACAGCTTGTACATTTAAGTGTAAGTTTCACACATTTGAAACATTAAGTGGCAGGTTTACTTAATATCTCAGTAGTAAATTTCAACCAAGAAGTGCATGAACTCTTCCAACTAATTTCAGGTACATTACTTGACCAAAACTGTGTAATCCTAAATTTAAACTACCTATGATAGAAAGAGAGTCTAAACTTTAAAGCTGCCGAATTAAACTTGACTTAAATACTGATATGGATGGCATGTGTTCATTTAGCAGATATGTACAAACTGAAGAGTGTGCATTTAGAGCATCCTATGTTCATTTTAAAATATTAATCCATGGAAAATCTTTAAAATGTCTGTGCATGATTATATGTGTCTTGTCCTCATTAGCAGTATTTTTACTGTTCAGACAGAGTATTAGGCTCAAACTTTAATCTGTTTCTGTTAGCATCATTCATTTTTTTTAATACATCAGATAAAATAGTTTATGGATTAAATGGAAAAAAATAAGTCATGTAACAGCATGTCCTTTAGATTGCTGACAACATTTCCAATATTTCTTGTTTAAGTTTTCTTTCTTGGAGCATTGTCTGGAGCAGTATTTTATGTTTACTATTTGTCGGAGTTAACATAAGTAAAATCATTATTTTATTGACCTGACATAGTATCGAACCTTCTTCATCAACTGAGCTTTATGAATATTTCTGTCACTCCAATATGATAAAATAATATAATTGACCTTAACCATCTCTGAAATAATTTACACACAAAGGATACAGTTCATGTGATCCAATTTGAGGAAATTCAACGCAGATGTAATTGTATCCCCAGACAAAGTCGGGGATACTATAGTTTTAGCACGATTCTGCATGCCGCCACTGCTGCCAACAACATTGTCTGATGAGCAAGATAATCAAAAAAAAAATTCAGGGATCTTTATCAAACTTTACATGGGCATGGATATGGGTGAGAAAACAAAGCCTAATTAAAACGGGGTCATTATCTTTACTACCTAGAGAGTGACCCTGACCATGAATAAGTCAATTTTTGGTGAAAATTACAAAAAGTCTTAAATATCTCAAGAAAGGTTGCATGGATTGGTCCAAAAATCAGATTGATTAAAGATCTTGG
The DNA here is from genome assembly GCA_026874595.1 of Sipunculus nudus. Lineage (NCBI taxonomy): Eukaryota > Metazoa > Annelida > Sipuncula > Golfingiida > Sipunculidae > Sipunculus > Sipunculus nudus. The sequence goes on along the minus strand of CM049315.1, from coordinate 59,937,963 downwards.
ATAGCTTTGTCTTGTACAGAAGACTGGTGGCACCACCTATAATCCTTTTCTTGTTTTTGCACCTTTTAATACCCAATCTTTTGAACTTGACAATAGTGTGAGAATTATAAGTCCAAAACTAAATGGCAGATTTCTTTCATATTATGCTTATGCATAGATATGGGTTATTGGATGAAGTATATTTAAATTGGGATCATGACCTTCACTACAAGAGTGTCCAAGTCTGTGGAAACATAGGATTTATTCTGAACCCCATCAATTTTGAAGTGTTCGATATTTTTTCTTCAAGTTTAACACAAATTATTTCCACCAAGATCTCAGACGTGTTTGAAAACTGGTGACCTTAAATTTGGTCTTCAAAGTCAAATCGGAAGAAACAAAATTTGTTAAGCCCATACTTTTGAAGTACTATATATTTTTTCCTCAAATTTAACACCCAAATTGTTTCCACCAATTTGTTGGACAAGTTGAAAAATTTGTTACCTTGACCCTGGTAGCCTTTTAAAGTGTTAATATTTGCTTCAGAAGAAGGGTGCCTTTTTTAGAGAAGGTATGCCAAATCTGGGGATATTATGGCATCTCTGATGCCAGAAATTACTAGTATTTAAATAGTAGTTAATAGTGATGTACATTTAACCATGGTTTGCCTATTCTTTTGAAAATTGCTTCATATTTAAAGTTTAAACAACTGATTTCCACTTTTCTATCAAACTGTGAAAGTTCTAATGAGTCTTGAAGATATTCACTAATATATCAAACTAAAATAATTTCTAGTGAGATATTTTAACCCATAATAGATAAAGTAAATCCTATCATAATGTATGTTATTTTAATAGTTAAGTCTATTAACCTATGTCACCTAATTATAATAACTTTGACTATAGGTTGTATTTGAATTAAGTAATTTAATTGTAGAATGAGTATTTTGTTGTCAGTGAGTTAAACGTCAATCAGCCTAGGAATCAATATCTGTCAACCCCATTTCACTTGTTTAAATTCAAGTCCATTTAATCTTATTCTGAGTATTAAACCCCTCAGTAAGTCAAACCTTTTATCACCTTAGCCTAAGTATTAAACTTTAAGTCAGTCAAGCCCGTTTCACCTTAGCATAAATAGTTTATATTTGATAAGTTTAAGTCAAGCCCCTTTCACCTTAGCCTAAGTATTACACTTTCATTAAGTTTAAGTCAAGCCTATTTCACCTTAGCCTGAATATTATGCTTTCTGAATGTTTAAGTCAAGCCTGTTTCACCTTAGCCTAAGTATTATACTTTCCGTGCGTTTAAGTCAAGCCCATTTCACCTTAGCCTGAGTAATTATACTTTCAGTAAGTTTAAGTCAAGCCCATTTCACCTTAGCCTAAGTATTATACTTTCAGTAAGTATAAGTCAAGCCCATTTCACCTTAGCCTAAGTATTATACTTTCAGTAAGTATAAGTCAAGCCCGTTTCACCTTACTTAAGTATTATACTTTCAGTAAGTATCAGTCCCTGGGATGAACAGATGGTGGCAAATGGGATCACAAACACAACATTTGTTTGAAACCCTGCTCAGGTTGTGCTCTTGTTTGAATGCTAGTATTTTTTTAATCATGACTTAGACATTAGCAGCTTTTACTAACCTGACCTTTCGAAAGGTTCACCAACCTCTTTTTGCTTATGTGTGCAATGTAGTTCATTTACCACCTCACTTTGCGTTTAAATGTAATAACAAAGGACCATAGGGTAGGAAAACATGTCTATTACCTGGTGTATAGTAGGGTCCTGTCAGCTAAGATTAATGTTTATGGTCACTGTTTATGTAACAACTAATTAACCAAATTAAAATATTTTATTACAAAATTAACAAATTTTTATTGAAGTAAATATGGATCTTTTGATTTTAAAGACATAACACATAGGGTAATCATTGGGCCAGGGTTTGGGCTCAGCACAAAGTCAATCAAACACACCTTTAGATGTCTGAAAACATTATAACTGTTTAAACAATCATTAACTGGTGCTGTTTTTCCTCCAGTTTAGCTCTCAAAGTCAAATTCACAAGTTCTGTGTCCTGAGAGTAATAAGGTGTAAAGCATAATAAAACTTTTCAAAGTCTGTAAATGGTCATCACATTAGACTTTCTTTTTTTTTTATTCAGAAGGCAACTTATGAGGAAAAGTAATGGTTGAACAGTATTCCTGAACCTCAGTATCAGATGTCTGACAAACTCTATAATTTATTGAATAAATTCAGTAATTAATGTGAAAAGATATTAAAAGTATTAAAATATATTTAAGTGAACCACATTTGCATTTGAACATACTGGTGAGTATATACATACAAACAGAGCAGCAGATACAATAAAATAAATACATACCTAGGAACCACGGTAGTCTAAGGAACCGTATATAATCCAGGAATTTCACAGTATCATTTCTTTGTCAATTTGAATCACATTAAGAGCTCAAACTAGAGTGATTACTGGGATATTGCTTGGCAAACTGTCACAATCAACCTTATCTGAATGACCAACTTTGTATAGCAGTACCTGGCTAATAGTACCAATGTATATCAAATATCAAAGATTAAAGTCATTTCCCTCTTATCAGAATATGATATGTGTTAAATAGACTGCTTGGGGTTGGGTATTCATACCATACATTTATCAGCATATCAACATTTATGACCAAATCACCAAGTATATGCCTGTGGCACGCATCAACGGTTATGTGGCACTCTTGAGCTGAGGAATATAGGAGATTCATTTCTGTAATTTATCAGTGTACTATAATAAGCTGTAAAAGTCTGACAGGCCAACATGTTTCCTGGAGTGCCCTCTGGTGTCAGTTTAACATACCAGTGCAGAAACCATATAATTAGGTACTGTTGTTACTTCTCCATCTCTCTGAATTAAAGCAAAATGAAATCCTGTGAAACAACCCTGGGTGCTACTGTTCTGTGCATGATCGTTTACATCAAACTACCCCTTGAGGTCTTGTAAAATTGTAAAACATTTGTATATTTGCCTTAATTCATGAGAAGACTTATGATTAACATGCTGTCAGAACTGTAAATATACACTTGGGTTTAATTAAAAGACAAATTTTTATGACCTGCCCAGGGGCTGGTTAGCTGGTCATGTATTAATCAGGCCCTTTTGTAGACAAAAATTGAACCATCAGAAAAATTGCAATGAGTTCAGCATATACAGAAAATGCTCAGCACTGATAGTGCTATAAATGTAGTCAAACACCTTGTCACCCCACCTCTGTTACCACATAGTGATAGATATGCTCTGCTCTTCTAGATTTTGTGGTCCAACTTTGACATATAAATATCTGTAAAGTGGCCATGAATTATACTCTGTTCCATCAAGAGGTACCCATTGAATTTGGCCATATTTTCATATAGTGGCATATAATTCTATAAAGGTAAGCTGAAATAAAGTAAAGGAACATAAGCCTAATTTACCAGAAATAAACCAAAAACACCTGGCAAAGAATTTTTAAAGTGGAATAAAATAGAGTATTCTGATAACATTTCAATACCAATCATGATGGTCAAGGTCACTTGTCACATGCACAAAAACCTGTCTTTTAAAACTGCTGATTGGTTGTTGGGTGTCATAAATATTGTAAAAAAATAACCATCAGAGACACCTGTCTACAAGAGAAAGTAGAACCCAAAAGGCATGTTAAATATAAATGTTGACATGTTTTTATAATAACACTTTTTGTGTCATATTAGGCCTTTAAACTCTCATTCAGTTTTGCATCATATGCTGTGGTAAGATTTAAGTTTTAGAGAACAATCACCAGATTTTCTTTGGCATCCTTTGGAGGAACAGAGTATAGCTATTTCAGCCTACCAGTATGTGTGTATCCTGTATAGTGTGTTATGGTACTGGGTACAGGTGTTACTGTATAACCTCTATTTCAATACCAAGAAAGGATTTATCTTTTGAACACCACTTCTTTCATTTGCTTTAATAATAAAATCATTCATTTGTTGAGTGAGGTGTGTATGAAAAGTTTAAAGGGTACTGGTTTGATTGTCTCTATCACCAGCCTCATAAACTTGTTAGCTGGTATTCTTTTCACAATATCTGATGTTACTATATTTCCAATAAATGTAATTTTGTTGGATATTAATTTTAACTTTTTCTGTAATTTTGCCCAAAAGAAATAATAATTTTATCGATTTTGGAAGCTGGGGAAAATTTACATTTTGGTCTTAATTTGTAATCCCTGACTATGCTTTAGTTTGAACTTGTCATGTTTCAGCATGTCTAAATGTAATGCCTGTGTATGGCTTTCGTAGTGATATTTGCTTGTTTTCACTTTTGAAATGTTTGAAGCATTAAGACATGTGGCACCAGGGGCATCCGAGTGTTAGCCCATAACACAACGCTCACACTAGGTTTGTTGTCAGTTATTTTTGCCACCCTACTTTTTATCTGTGGGTATGGGGTATGCTTGTTTATCATCACCCTAACAAAAACAATTGCACAATGCAACTGTATTCCAGTTAGCCAGGTTTCAAGGTATCCTCAGACAATTTCATTTATATTTAATACATACATATGAAGCATAGTTAACTTTCAGTCATAGCATGTTATTCAGTTATTTCATGATTTCAGCTCAGGTTACCCATTAAATTAGTTATATTCAGATGGCATGTTTAATTTCGCCATTTTTTTTAGTTTTACCTGAAATAGTTCCAAATTTTAATGAAGGTAATAGGGCATTTATTTGTGTAAAAATGGTTCATTCAAGAGGACCTCAGTCTGGATATCTGGTCTTTTAAAATTCTTTTTTTTTTTTTTACAAATATTCAGGTTGAAATAAAGATGAACCAACCTCCCATAATATATACTTTTGTCTGACTTTTCTACACAAAACTGACTTATAATTTGGATCTTGAGCCATGTGAACCCCAGGTCATTGAGAATGTGTTTTTGTATAGAACATTTAAGCTCCAGTACAAGCCGGTGGTCCTCATAATACAACATCTAGGAGAACCTAAAGCTCCTTGTTAAAGTTAAAAGTGATACCTTGAAATCTGGGAAAGTTTTGCAAGCTTTGGATGTGATCATACTCACAGCATGGGGATCATGTTTTGCATATGAATAGTATAATATTTGAGAGTTAAAACAGTAGCAGTAGTTCTTGTTGTTAAATTGGGCTTTTCTTTAACAATTCACCCATCATTGTCTAAGCAGGGAAAGCTGTGTATGCTAACTCTAACACTAGCTGTGTCTCTGTTGCCTGCCTTTGGGTTTTTTAGGGAGCAGGGCACTATGAGAAGACTGTCTGATTGTGTGTATAGCTTAGCTAACTGGAAGTCATCTTAGCTGTAGCAATGACCTTTTGTCCACCACCCAAAATATTCTCCATCATAAGTTTACTATCCAGATCGAGCCAACCAGTTCTTAAAAAATTGTTATTTGTTAAATTTCACCAAAATTAGTAAACTTTTTAATCCATACATAATGTTTAGGTTCTCAATAATTGATTTGGTTTGCTCATTGATCCTTGACCAGGATAGCTTTATTGAATGAAACTATTGGCACCATCTATTTTTTTTTATTTGGTTTGGTCAAGTTTTATGTAAATATGAGATTACTTTGGCATCATGTGACCACAGTCGTATTATTTTACATTAGATTATGAAAAAAGTGACATCAGTCAGACCTATATTCCTGTCAGCATGTAAACTTTCAATCAGTTCTCTCCAGTAAACTGTTCTGAAATCTCACTAGCATTTGTGAACTTTTGTTACAGTAGTCTGTTTTGGTAAAAAATGGTACAAAAATCAAGTTTATGATTAATAAATGCATGGATAGAAAATTGATTCTGGGAATGTGTAATGGATGCATTGCCTATGCTGTATGTTAGTGAGATGTAATTCCCATCATATTGCAAAGTTAGAGTTAAATGGGTTGAACATTTCTTCAGATATATTGGGCAGATGAAGGAACGTAGCATCATGACCCTTGGGACACTCACTGACTTTGTCTTTTTGGGGAAAAATCAAACCTTAATATTTTTATTTTACATAATCAGTTGATGGTGTAGGCTGCAAAAGCATGCATTTTGCTCAAACCCTAAGTAATGGTTGAATTTGCCACATAAAAATTACTAACGTCGTGATTATTAAAGCTGTTGAACCACCGTGCAATACAGAACAACCTCTCAGTTTAATTGATCAGCCCTTGTGACACCAGTGACCTGTGCCACTATGTTGGGATATCCTATGTAATACTGCACTCACTCCAGTAATACCAAGGCACAATGTTCATTAATGCCACGGGCTTCTTATTTCAGCAGAATATTCAAGGTGTTAGTTTTAGAGGTATTAGATAAAATGCAACTTTTAACAATGTATTATAATTTATTGTTTAATAAACATGACTGTCTAAGTAGCAAGTTACCTTGCAACATGATTCAGGGCAGCAGTCCTCGTTCCAGTATTAATACCCACTGTCTCTGCAAATACATTGAAAAATGTTTAATATAACAAGAAACAAGTGAAACAAGATTAGAAAATACATTGAATACAATATATAAAATTTTGTTTGTGTAAGTATGATAGATACCACTATATAGAAGACCATTTTAGTATCCATTTATGGTACAACAAACAGAAGTTTGTCAGTTGATACATTAAATGCTAATAATATGGTCTCTATGGGAAACTCAATATGTTTCTACCTTTCCTTATTATTATTAAAATGAAGTGATGATCATGTGTGTATGTTTTATAACTATAATATTTAAATTATTGATTTCAATATGCCACAGAAAATGTAACCAATTTCCACCACAGACAGATGTATCTTAATAAACATTACCATTAATTTTCCTGGAGAATGTTTACTGATGTTAGTGTCTTTAATTGTAACATTGAAAATGATCACTAACATTGGGTTGTGGACCTCCCTGTAGACCCAGCCAAGGTTAGTCTTTCCCCACCAGGTGGTGCTAGATTAGTCAGCCCTAATGACTGGTACTCTGCTGTGTATTGGCCTGCTGAACTCCTACTGAAACATGTTGCTGGTTGCTATTTAAGCTGATCAAGTACCTTCATTTCTACTTATTCAGGCTAACCATATACAAACCACGTTCCCCTGTCTTTGCCCAAACTACAAGTATCTACTCATCTATGGCTTTAGCCATTATACAAAGTGCTCAATCATATGTGAATAATGGAGTTCAGAAATAAATGACAATAAGAGAACCAGTCTATGTTTGGTAAAAACAACCTTAATGGAGACATCAGGTTGTTTATGGTTGTCATGGAGACAGTGCATGATGGGATAGAGATCGCCCCCTACAGGTCACACAGTCACATGTCCAACACATTAAAGACAAACCTTGTGTTTGGATGGTGCTTTTTTTAACAACTTTATCTCATAATTGTAATTAAGTTTTACACAAAAGTAAGGATAAGAAAATGGAGATTTATGTATCTCTTTTCTCATAATTTTGTGTCACATGATAGGAAGTAAAAAAAGTCAAGCCCACTTTGTTTCAGACAGCAACTACACACAACATGATTGGTCCCAGATTAAATAGATCCTGAACCACTTTGTCCATCTTTAGGCCTGAAATATGTCTGTAGTGTGAAACTCAAACACTGGGGCTATGTATGATAATATGACCCTCTGACCTGACCAGTTTTTTAGCTCAGCTGACTATAAGTCATCTGAGCTATAGTCGTGGTCCATTGTCCGTCGTCCGTCCGTCTGTCGTGCCGTCTGTCCGTCCGTCCGTCCGTCCGTCCGTACATGTGGCACGTTTTGAAACCGTAAGACCTAGGAATCCAAAATTCAGCATAATGTTAGATGTCCCCAAGATCTCCTACCAAGCCCAAAAACTGGGTCTTTGCGACTTCGTTCCTTTGAGAAATTAAGGAAAAACCCCAATTTTTTATTAAAATCCTATTTTCAATCTTCAGGACTGCCTTATATCAAAACCACTCATCTGTTTTTCCTCATATTTACCATAAATATTCCTCTATATAGTTCCTATGTACATGCAAGAAATTAAGTCTGTAAAGTATAAATTCTTTAAGTTATGGGCCCAAACATAATGGACTTTGTAAAAAATCAGGAAAAATAATAACTCACTTAACATGAAAAATTTTGAAACTAGAGTCTTTTTTCTCAAGTATATAACTATGTTTAATTAAGATTCAATTGTTTACCCAAAATTAGATCTGAATTTTGTAAATTTTTTAAGTTATTAGCATAAAAAAAAAAATCAGTACCTTAAATTTTGCCCAACTTTGACCATGGCACGTTTTTTTCCTGTAAGCACCATTGATTTAATTTTCACATCATGTAAACATAAATATTTAGTTTGTTTAAATCTGAAATTTGAAAATAAAAGCTTGAAAATTAAGCTAGTTATTGATTTTTTTTCTGTAGTCACTTGCTTTGATTACAGATGCAGGGTCCCACTCCAGGTCACTGGAAGTCAGCAATGCCAGGGTTTCTGATTTGTTACAGTCACTGGGGGAGATCCCCTGCTGTGACAGGTGTACAGTTATTCTCATATCACCACCCCAATCACCCCCCCCCCCCCCATACCCAACCCACCAAGTGTTATGCACTAATTGTTATTGATTTCACTGTATCTCCTTAATTGTAATGCTGTTTCCAATTCGATATGCAAAAACTTTCCTTGAAAAAATAATTCAAGGTGTAATCAAGAAGATACAATGTTGTGTAATCTAGCATTTTTAAAGAAATCAATTTTCTTTTAAATGATTTTACCAAATATAATTGAACTCATCAGTATGCTTAAATTATTTTAAAATATGAAGCACATTATGGATAAATAAAGACACAATTAAAAATTGTGAAATCTAAATCAAGTATTATTTTTAGATATTTATTGTTTTGCAGATTTAAAAGATATATTTTTGTGGTAAAAAATAAATAAACATTTGTATGCATGATGTGGTGTTATCTGACAAGATTGAGATTTAGATGATGCAATTGAGAATTATGAATCAACTTTTTTATTCAGATATATATATGTTAAATTGGAAATGTATAGAAATATAAACTTAAATTAGAAAATAATTGATGTGATAAAAAAATGAGGATTTAATACAAACATTTGTTCATTATTTTCCTGCCTCAGCAGAATTTGAGATCAGGCTTTGTTTGCCCTGTTTTATGTTGTTTATTAGCTCTATTTCAACTGTATACATTTCATAAAAAAATACATATATATTTAATAATATATATTATACAAAAAAATAGATTCACTTGAACAAATGTGTAAACTACTGAAATGTCAACAGTTAATCGAAAAACCAACTAATGATCATGGTAATAGTACAGATCATTTGTTCACAAACTGCTCACATGCTTTAGTTTCAACATTAGGAAACACATGGTCAGGTCACAAAATATTTTTTGCAACAATTTCTTGCTCATCAATACAAACCAATCATATAAACCAACCATGGCCTTTATTACCTCTTCCTCTTACACTTTATCTCCATTTGATATTATTTTAGATTTTTACCTTCAAGGTTAACGTCAGCTGAGCACAGTGACCCATAGGTCCCTTGTTTTTTTTGTTTGTTTTTTTTTTACTAACATCAAGAACTTACTAAACTGTGAACACAGAGGAGTATTTTCAGATATTTTGAACCCTATGAATATTAATAAGACTTTGTGACCTCAGTGTTGGACCCTTGGCAAAATAGAGCTAACCAAACATAATACACAGAGGAGTGTTTTCAGATTCATTGAACATTATGAATATTAATATGACCTTGTGACCTGAACAATTTTCTTTCACATTACAAGGGTTTCAAAATTGTTCATATAGCAGTCAGTGTGAGAGCACTTTTAGTGACAAATTGAAAGGAAAAATGTTTGATTTAATATAAGACATGATTACTTTGATCATATTGCTTGTTCATATTTAATCTTTTACTTATCGTTTTGCTTCTTTTTATGTCATCTAATCAGAGATACCATCCCAGTTTTGATTTGAGATGGTCTGCTTTGAAAGATAATATCAGAAAAGCCAAATATAACTGCATTAACAATGATTTACTAGACTACATTAAAACAAATTTTCTTTCTCAGGATATTGACTTGATAGTTATTTTTGTATATTATTTATATACTGTGAGCTTTGAGTTTAGTGTAAAATAAAGACCAGCTCACTGTGTGAACTATGTTTGTTTTACATATAAATTATTATCTACATGACCATAATGTGATCTAAATCTCTTTAATGATTGCTGATGGTTCGAAAATATATGGCTATTTTCCTTTAAAAAAATAGATGGAAATATACAGCTTCAATATGTTAACTTTGATATACCAGTTCTTAACCCCTCATGCAGTGGTCGCATTCCATTTGCTGGTAATCCATTTCATTGCACCCATTACTCCAAAGGGGAACATTTGCCATAGGCGCCACCAGGAGAGCTGTGTATATTTGTGCCATGCTAAACATTTAAACATGACTTACACATGGGAATCCTCATTGGTCGAAAATTTTGGTCCAGTGCTTACCAAACACCAAGACAAATGTTTTGACCAATGAAAGCTTTGTGGTAGCCAAGTTAATGTGCAGACAGTCATGAACTGGGATGAATGGTATGAGGCCACTGCATAAGGAATCCCAGCACCAGCAGAGATTGTTCTGACCAGACAATGCAAAATGCCTATAATGCCAGTGCAAGTGGTCGTACATAAACTAAACTTGAGCTAATTGCTGTATAATTCAATACCATTCTCCTTCAGTTTTTCAAAATATTTAGGTATTTTTTATTAATTTGTATTATATATTGAATTGCATGTCCCTGTTGAAATTTGACTTTCTTCCTTTACAGATGGATATGCATTCTCACAAGAAGAAGGGGGAGTGGTCCCTCAGGTACGAACTTGTGTTCATCTGTTTATCTTAACGACTGTTATTGTCTGTCACCTTACAGTACTCAAATGTATGGTTGAATCAACATTACAGGGGATGTATGTGAATGTGTCAGACTTATATTAAACTTTAGTATATTGCAGTTTTATTTGATTAAATTGCTTTTTAAAAATCTTGCAAATCTATTGCACTTACAGTATCACATTAGATATAGAATTTACCATTTACTTTCTTTCATTGTGAGGGAATGAGAGGATTTTACAGTTCCTGGTGATTGCCATCTGTAGAAAATAAGTGTGTGGAGCTGTATCAGATTTAGACAACTGATTAGAAAAAGTTTGAGTTCTCTGTAATTCTGAGATACTACTTGCAAATACCAGTGAGCTGTTAAGCTGTAAAATGACTGCCTGAATGTCAAAAGTTTACCGGAAGTACACATTATTTGTATGAAATATTTTTTGTCAACCTCTTAATTAAACAGTTTAATTCAGCATACAAGTACCTTAGGGGCACCTTTTCCTATTGACCCATAACTTGGTCATTGTGACTTTATTTGCTTTTTCACGCATCTTTACCAAACTTGATATGGGTGAGAGGACAAACCGTTTCAAAATTGGGTCTTGACTTTTACTAGGAGAATGACCTTGACCTAGAATAGGTCCGGTTATTTTTGGAAATTACACAAATTCTTAAATTTATAAAGAAATCTTGCATGGATCGATCCAAAAATCAAGTTGACTGAAGGTCTTGGACAGCTTTGTTCTTGTTGTGTTGTCATGTACCAGAAACTGGTGGCACCACCTATTATCCTTTTCTTGTTTTCATGCCTTTTAATACCCTCATCATTGCCAATTGACAGTACTGTGAGCATTATAAGTCAAAAACTAATGGACAGATTTCTTTCATATTATGCATAAACATAGATATGGGTTATGGGATGAGATATATTTAAATTTGGGTCATGACCTTTCCTATGAGAGTGGCCTTGACCTTGAATATTCCCATATTTGATGCCAGGAAATGTCTAGTTAAGAATGAGGCTGGTTCTGACACAGGGCATCCATAATAACCCTTGGAGTTTCAGAGCTCAGACCCCAGGCCTGCTCTTGCTACCTAGTTCTTGCTTTATGAAAGACAGAGGGAAAGTATTTACAATTGGTTGAAATGCAAATGCTGCAGTGTGACTAAGAAAATATATTAGCAGTGGACTAGCTTGCTAGGTCTGGTTTAATATCTGAGAATGGATTCTGTCATATATTAAATTAGATCAGATTTTTAGCTCAGCTGACTATAAGTCATCTGAGCTATAGTTGTGGTCCATTGTTCGTCTGTCCATCTGTCTGTCCGTCCATAGATGTGGCACGTTTTGAAACCGTAAGACCTAGGAATCCAAAATTCGGCATAATGTTAGATGTCCCCAAGATCTCCTACCAAGCCAAAAACTGGGTCTTTGCGACTTCGTTCCTTTTAGAAATTAAGGAAAAAACCTCAATTTTTTTTATTAAAAACCTATTTTTACACTTCAGGACTGCCTAATATCAAAACCACTCATCTGTTTTTCCTCATATTTACCATAATTATTCCTCTATATAGTTCCTATGTACATGCCAGAAATTATGTCTGTATTATGTAAATTTAAAAAGTTATGGGCCCAAACATAATGCATTGTGTAAAAAATCAGGAAAGATATTTGATCACTAAACACAAAATATGTTAAAGCTATAAACTTTTTTTCCAGTAATATAACTTTAATTAATCAAAATTAAATTGTATACCCAAAGTCAGATCAAAATCTTTAAAATTTTTTAAAATATTAACAAAAATAAAAAATTTGTACCTAAAATTTTGCCCAACTTTGACCATGGCCCTTTTTTTTCCTGTAAGTACTGTGGATTTAATTTTCACAGCATGTTTTTTTAGCATTTTGTCTGTAAACACCAAAAGTTTGAAACCGGTTGATCAAAAACTGTAGATTTTATTCAAGTTTTTAAGCACCATGTAACATATCGTTTATATCAAGCTAATGTCATGCAGTTTGCAAGTGCTCAGCTCCCCAGCTTCAGCTCTCAGTTCCTAAAATTTGGCATGCACTTAGATGTCTCAAAAATCCCCTACCAAGCCAAGAATTTGGTCACTAGGACTTAATACCTTCTAGATATTAATGAAAAACTTCATTTTTCCATTAAAAACCCATTGTTACACTTCAAGACTGCCTAATATCAAAACCACTGATCTGACTTTAATCATATATGATATACATATTTTTCTATACATTCTCTATGCACATGCCAGAAATGTCAGTATTGCGTAATTGTTTTAAGTTATGGGCCCAAACATAATGCACTTTGTAAAAAATCAAGAAATATATTTACTCCCTTAACAAGAGGATTGCTGAAGCTAGAGATTTTTTGTCAGGGATGTAACATTATTTAATCAAGATTCAATTGAATACCAAAAATTAGTTCTGAATTTTTCAAATTTTATAAGTTATTAGTATAAATATAAAATTAGTACCTTAAATTTTGCCCAACTTTGACCATGGCATGTTTGTTTCCTGTGAGCACTGTTGATATAATTTTCATATCATGCACACATAAAGATTTCAGCTTTTTAGTTTAAAAAGCTGAAAGAAATTGGCCAAAAATTGTAGCTTTTATTAATGTTTTTATGAGACCATGTCAGACCTTGGCTCTCTGTAGCACCTCTTGAGTCACCTGTATGTTGACCTTGTTTAACTTTCAGCAAATTATGCATGCTTGAGGCGAGGCATAAACTGGGGCTCCAGGCAGCTTATTATATAATGGCCAGCCACAGTTGATCCAGGTAGTTTTAACCAACAACATAACAATAAACAATAAATTAATAAATTTTTATTGGTTTTTAATAACAAATTAAAGAAAAATAGAAAAGGAATTTGTTAGTTGATAATAACAGGAAATTAACTTGCAGTTACCAATGATATAAGAATCTTGTATCGATGGATAGAATGTCAAGTATTCCAAATAACACCATGCAGTCACCTATGGTATTTTTCAGTTCAATTTTAATGATAAAAAAGTAAATCATATTATTCATTACTAATCATTAGGGATCATATGAAGGAAATTAATGATAGACAAAGATGCAGTTGATAATATTATTATCTAGATTACTACTGTGTCTATAGTTAGTACATTGATGTGAAATTAGTCCAAAATGAATATATTACATTTTTTTTATGCCCCCGCCACAGAGTGGCCAGGGCATATAGTTTTACCCATGTCCGTCATTCCGTCCTTCCGTCCTTCCGTCCTTCCGAAATCAAACAGTTGTACGGACTTTTTTTCGCAATGCCTGCAGATATTGGCCTGATTTTTGGTGTGTGGGCAGATATAGACCAGTTACAGATCGAGTTCGCGTTTCGTCCCGGTTGACCTCCTTTTGACCGTTTTACGGCTCCTTAACTTAGAAAATTTCATGAAAAATAGAAATATTCATGACAGATACACATGTACGGACTTTTTTTCGCAATGCCTGCAGATATTGGCCTGATTTTTGGTGTGTGAGCAGATATAGACCAGTTACAGATCGAGTTCGCGTTTTGTCCCGGTTGACCTCCTTTTGACCGTTTTACAGCTCCTAAACTTGGAAATTTTCATGAAAAATATGAAATTTCATGACAAATACACATGTACAGACTTTTTATCGCAGTGCCTGCAGATGTTGACCGGATTTTTGGTGTGTGGACAGATATAGACCAGTTACAGATCGAGTTCACGTTTCGTCCCGGTTGACCTACTTTTGACCGTTTTACGGCTCCTAAACTTAGAAATTTTCATGAAAAATAGAAATATTCATGACAGATACACATGTACGGACTTTTTTCGCAATGCCTGCAGATATTGGCCTGATTTTTGGTGTGTGGGCAGATATAGACCAGTTACAGATCGAGTTCACGTTTCGTCCTGGTTGACCTACTTTTGAGCGTTTTACGGCTCCTAAACTTAGAAAATTTCATGAAAAATAGAAATATTCATGACAGATACACATGTACAGACTTTTTTTCGCAATGCCTGCAGATATTGGCCTAATTTTTGGTGCGTGGGCAGATATAGACCAGTTACAGATCGAGTTCGCGTTTCGTCCCGGTTGACCTACTTTTGACCCTTTTAAGGCTCCTGAACTTAGAAAATTTCATGTAAAATATATATTTTCATGACAAATACACTTGTACGGACCTTTTTTGGCAATGCCTGCAGATATTGGCCTGATTTTTGGTGTTGGCAGATATTGACCAGTTACAGATGGAGTTCGCATTTCGTCCCGGTTGACCTACTTTTGACTGTTTGACGGCTCCTGAACTTAGAAAATTTCATGTAAAATATATATTTTCATGACAAATACACTTGTACAGACTTTTCTTCACAATACCTGCAGATATTGGCCTGATTTTTGGTGTGTGGGCAGATAATGACCAGTTACAGATCAAGTTCACGTTTTGTCCCAGTTGACCTATTTTTGACCATTTGACGGTGCTCTAACATAGAAAATTTCATAAAAAGGTGCACATGTATGGACTTTTTTTTGCAGTGCCTGAAGATTCAGGCCTGATTTTTGGTGTGTAGGCAGATAATGACCAGTTACAGATCGAGTTCTTGTTTTGTCTCAGTTGACCTACTTTTGACCATTTGACTGCTCCTGAACATAGAAAGTTTTATGAAAAATATAAATTTTCATAACAAATGCATATGTACTGACTTTTTTGTACTGATAATGACAGTTACAGATCAAGTTTGCGTTTCATCCCAGTTGACCTACTTTTGATTGTTTTACGGCTCCTAAACATAGAAAATTTCATGAAAAACAGAAATTTTTATGGAAAATGCACATGTATGGACTTTTTTTCACAATTAATGCCTGCATATACTGGCATGATTTTTGGTGTGTTGCTTGATAATGACCCGTTACAGATCGAGTTTGCATTTTGCCCTTGTTGACCTACTTTTGACCATACGACACCTCCTGAACTTAAAAAATTTTCCAAATTTTACAAATGTTTCTAATTTGCCCAAGGCGGGGGCATTCGTGTCGTTCCGACACATCTAGTTAATATAAATAAAAGCCATAAAACCAGGTACTTATGATCATTATTTAACTGTGTGAATTTTGTATATTCTGGATTCTTTCATCATTGTTTGGTGAAAACTGAATAAATACCAGACATGGTGCGAATACTTTGCAATTGTATTTAAACACGAATATGAATATGTACTCCATTATAAAATTTCTTTCATAAGAATGGGAATTCAGGTAAGAATGAAAGTATATGAATGCCAGTGCAAATACTTTCAAAATGTAT
Source organism: Sipunculus nudus (assembly GCA_026874595.1). Lineage (NCBI taxonomy): Eukaryota > Metazoa > Annelida > Sipuncula > Golfingiida > Sipunculidae > Sipunculus > Sipunculus nudus. Next base: position 59,921,734 of record CM049315.1, on the reverse strand, counting down.
TAATGAATGCATTCATGAATATATTCTTTAATATTATTTTAATAATCATTTCAGTTATATTTTATTTGAAAAAATCATACTATTCTCTTATTATTTTTAATAAATATTATATTTGGGACAATATTTGTAATTTTTATAATAAATAGTTAAACTCTTATATTATATGTTCTGCTTATAAGTTATATGGCCAAGTCAAAATCTGTGTGACAATCGCACTCCATTTGTTAATAAAATAAATGAAATTAATCCTCTTTCCTGTCTCCAAAGGTACTATCAAAATCATACATAAGCTAAACAACAACAACTCATAATACAGCTTATTTTCATTACCACATAAAACCAGCATGTGCCTCATTTCTAAATCATATTTTTTTATCATATATAACAGCTGAGCGCCGTGACCCATAGGTCCCTTGTTTTATAATGCATATCAGCTGCAAATATATTGGATGAACAGTATTGATTGTAGGTCTATTGTAAGTAACGATAATAGAAGTGATTAGGTTTAGTTGGTAAACATGCGTTGACTGTCATTGTTTGTGACTATGATTAAAGATTTTAGAGTTAATGTAGTTGATCTCTTATGTGTTTTCAGTCGTCATTGGTGAGAGCGTACGACACCACACAGCCAAAGCCAGAAGGGAACTGACAACCAGGGGGCGCTGATGAAGCTTGGGTACAGTACAATACACAGACACAGGGCTGCTCCGTATGGCTGTAGCAGCAGCTGTCTGCAGCGCTCAGCTCATTGAGTTGCTGTCTCTTTCCAAGTTGTTTGCAAGTCCATAACTCCACATATAAGTGTGTTTCCCACTACGGAGGGCCCATCTCTTAGATAGTTGTTATGTAGTTGTGTAACACTGTATTCTAGTTCCTTCTCATAGATATCTGTATAAGCCATCAGTAAGTGGGTCCTTTGTTATCACAGAGCAGTATATTGATTCCTGTCATCTCCACTCGATGCAAGTAATGGCTGTACAGTATTGATTTATTGATATGATGTTCAGACATTTACTTCTGACATTTCGGCCATTTCTGACAGCCTTGATCAAAATATTGTAACATTCTTTTCCCTTTATTCAGAGTTGTATTACAACCAAACTTTCTTTGGAAATCCCATAATTACCTCTTATTCCACAGTGTATTCATTTTCTCTGAGCAAACTTGGACTGCTGTTGCAAGGATTATGCCAATCTGTCTGATATGTACTTGTGAACATGTATACATACATAATGTAGTGGTGGTCACAAAACTGTATCCAGTGGACAATCTTAATCTGTTGTTTCTTATCTGTTCTTAGTGTACTTTTATCCTGTATATTGCAGATAAATGATCATCTGATAATCCATACTCAGTGATAAATCTGTTCAATTCACATGATAATGTTGAGGGTCAATATTTAAAGTATATGCCAGTAGTGCTAGTAGAGGTTTCCATGGCTACATTCAAAAGAAATAGAAAGGTTTTGTTTATCTTTTTTTTTTTTAATTTTCTCAAGCATTAATGTGAAATGTGGCAGTCTTAGCCAAGCATGAGTTTTGATGCTCAAGATTATTTGATTATACTCATACCTGAATAATGTAAACATACCTCTGTATCAGAGAGAACTTGTTAGCATCCAGGTCCTGGCACAGCAGTACAGATGGTTCATGTATACTTTGTGATGTCAGCTAGGTTTGGATATAACACTGTTCTACAGCTTCTCATGTACCGGAGTATGGATATCATCCTATTACAATTTACAGAAGAGGGCGTGGTCATCTCCACCATGTTGCTCCAGCTTCTACTTGGCAGATACGGGTGTAATGGTCACCAAACTCTCCACAGATAGATTGAGACTGTTCTCACAGTACTTTCCTCTCATATTTTCATGCCCACACAACTCTGACTCTGCAAAAAATTCCAAATTGCTCATGGGGGCTCCCATTTTGTGTTCAGACTAAAACTAGGATGCTGCAAGTCAAATGCCAGAATTAATGTATACATTTTCTGGGTTAAAAAAAAAACTGTTTAGACTTTCAAGCCCTCTGAACTAAGAATATATGGTAGTCTTTAGCACATGTATGCAGTCACAATGCATTTACTAGCAGATCGGTAGACATACAGTTTCATTCACTTCATAAATCAGCTGTTTGTGAATGAATGACATATTTTCTTAGTAAAGTTAATTAAAGTTATACTGCTGAAGCTAAGTGTCATGGTAGGGTACTAAGATTTAGAATTGTACTATTTAAGTGCTGAGGAATCGGAATCTACAGATGCACTGTTACTTATGTCATCTTTAAATCATCTTAGCTCCTGTACCTTAAATTTAATAACAAAAATTGATAATTCATCTCTCACTTAAATAACACCATAAGATAACTTTCAGAATAACCAGCATATTTTCCCACCATATTACAAACATAATACAAGCCCTTTCACAACACTCAATGTCAGAAAGTTATGACTTGCATATTATCACACTAAATGTGTAGGAGATAATGATTACAGAGGTAAACTACACACAGGCTTGTCTCTCCTCAGCGGGAGCTGTTCTGAATAAAAAAGGCAAGCAGTTTGTTGCACATGAAAGGATCTGCCATGTTAAGTGGAAAATTCAGATATGTTCACATGACCATGGAATTAGGAATGTCCCGGTCGACATGTTTTCTTTATGAAATTCCCCCTGATTACTTAGTGTCAAACTATGCATATTTTCCTCAAAGACAAAATGTAATGAGAGTTTAGTCTTAGAATTGTCATTTATGACCTTATAACTTTGAGTAATGTGATAATAAACAGCCACTTCATCATTTCAATGATTATTTTTTTTTCTTTATGAATAGACTTAGATATACCTGAAGTTATCAGCTAGTACAGTATGATGTATCAGCCAGTACTGTATGATGTATCTTCTAGTAAATTATGATGTATCTGCCAGTACTGTATGATGAATCTGCTAGCACAGTATGATGTATCTGCCAGTACCGTATGATGTATCAGCTAATACAGTATGATGTATCTGCCAGTACTGTATGATGTATCAGCTAATACAGTATGATGTATCTGCCAGTACTGTATGATGTATCAGCTAATACAGTATAATGTATCTGCCAGTACCGTATGATGTATCAGCTAATACAGTATGAAGTATCTGCCAGTACCGTATGATGTATCAGCTAATACAGTATGATGTTCTGTCAGTACAGTATAATATATCTGCTTGTACAGTCTGATGTAATTGCTAGTACAGTACAATGATATCTGCTAATACTGTATGATGTATCTCCTAGTACAATGTGCTGATGTAATTAGTGCTGACTAATTTTAAGAAGCTGACTAATTTTAAGAAATGTTGGTTGCTGCCGGATTTAGAGATAACAGTGTCTGCTGGTGGTTTCTATTAGAGATAACAGTGTCTACTGATGGTTTCTTTTAGAGATAACAGTGTCTGCTGGTGGTTTCTGTTGCTGTACTGTCCACACTCATCAGGGCCCAAATATAGAAGATTATAAATATATATATATATATATATATATATATATATATATATGACAAAATGTTTGTATGTGTAAAGATACAGTGACAGTTAAGTAAGATTAGCATTGCAAGCCATTAAAATTATTAAATGAGAAGATTAATTAAAAGAGGTTGAAAATCAAGAATGTGCATGAGATGTCTTGTCTTACAATGCAGATACAGGTGTCTGTATCCCTTGACACAGATGTTTTAACTGTAGGTATTTGCAGCTAACCTGAGCATGTCAGGATGCAGATGTCTTTGCAGATCCACGGACATTCACCTTTTAGTACATGTATATCTACATGGGCAATGAAAATTATATTTTATTTGCAACACATGCAAATACTGATATTGTTTCTTGTTAAAGCACTCAGTTGTCTGTCTGTATATAATGCTTAAGAGTTTTCAGAGCTCTTGGCTTCATCCATACCGCTGAGGGTCTGACACACTGAAGAATTGACAGTTACTGTGGTTTTAAGGAGTATGAGGCCTTGGACATTATGCCTGGTATGGTGACTGTATTAAACACTGAATCATCATAATTAATTAGTGAATTCTTCTGGTCATTGATTGAAAATATATTTATTCACTTGTGTCATGTTAATATGCTATTAATTTATGATGAGCTGTACATTTATGATATATATATATATATATATAGTCATGTACATTATTTTTTTACCCCCTTCCTTAAATGGCTTCTATGTAGCTACGTTGATGTTATTCTGTCACTTAGTGTACGTTATGTTAGGTTGTAGAAAACGTATACATTTAGGAATATTGTGACTATCCAGTCAGGCATTCCAAGATATAGAGATCTTGTACTTATATTATATATAGTAGATGGTAGTGGAAACATATACATGTGTATACACATACACACCTGTTTGTACCAAACTGCTCTTGAAACCATAACCAGGAGACTGAAATAGGCACATCACATTATCATGTTGATCTGTGTAACGAACAGTTAAGTAATAAGTGCTTTATAATTCCTACCAGTCTTATTTTGAAGGCACCATGAGATCATATGACACTGTGACCTAATACTTATTATGTGTCAACTCCCACCAAAGACAACACCATTACAAGTTTGCTTAGTTTCATGGCTTTTTCTAATAAAGCTTTCTTAGGAATGACTGACTTGTAAATGTTGGCATAATTACAGAAAAGGTCTCAAGGTTTCATTTGCACAACTACTGATATGATTACATATAGCAGCATGTTGAGAGGTGGGCAGTTATAGCCTTTCAACAGATTTGCTATGCTTATAATTTTATTCAAATACTTCATTGTTTACATGCAAAATTCATTGACTGAATTATACCAAAACGTTTACATTTATGTGCTGTGTGGATGATATGATATACATATTGTAATCTTTGTAGGAAGATATAAATGAAAATAATAACACTTCAAAACTGTGATGATGTTACACCTTAAATGTGGCAGAAGCAAACATCTGATGTTGCTTTCTCGTTAAATTGTTGGTAAGATTTGAAGTAAATAATATGTAATATGTTGGGAATTTTACGGAAAAGATTGTGTAAATGGATATAGCAAATCCTGGGGTATGAAAAAGACAAATATTGTTAGTGTGCCCTCGCATGGTGTTCAAACAGTTCTTTATATGTCAGCAGATTTTAGTGAAGGGGAGCTAATATTAAAGGTTCATACACAAAAGTTTCTAAAAATGTCCCAGCAGTATTATCGAGGCCACACAATATTCTTTTGAACCCATACTAGTATGCACGTCTATGTCATTTAGTTTGAAGTTTAACAAGTGACTCTAACAACCTCGGATGTAGAATGTTAAAGTTATCAAGTGACTCTTAACAGACTCGGTTGTAGAATGTTAAAGTTATCAAGTGACTCTTAACAGACTCGGTTGTAGAAGGTTAAAGTTATCAAGTGACTCTTAACAGACTCGGTTGTAGAAGGTTAAAGTTATCAAATGACTCTTAACAGCCTCGGTTGTAGAAGGTTAAAGTTATCAAGTGACTCATAACAGCCTCGGTTGTAGAAGGTTAAAGTTATCAAGTGACTCTTCACAGACTCGGTTGAAGAAGGTTAAAGTTATCAAGTGACTCTTAACAGCCTCGGTTGTAGAAGGTTAAAGTTATCAAGTGACTCTTAACAGCCTCGGTTGTAGAAGGTTACAGTTATCAAGTGAAACTTAACAGCCTCGGTTGTAGAAGGTTAAAGTTATCAAATGACTCTTAACAGCCTCGGTTGTACAAGGTTAAAGTTATCAAGTGACTCTTAATAGCCTCGGTTGTAGAAGGTTAAAGTTATCAAGTGACTCTTAACAGACTCGGTTGAAGAAGGTTAAAGTTATCAAGTGACTCTTAACAGCCTCGGTTGTAGAAGGTTAAAGTTATCAAGTGACTCTTAACAGCCTCGGTTGTAGAAGGTTACAGTTATCAAGTGAAACTTGACAGCCTCGGTTGTAGAAGGTTAAAGTTATCAAGTGACGCTTAACAGACTCGGTTGTAGAAGGTTAAAGTTATCAAGTGACTCTTAACAGCCTCGGTTGTAGAAGGTTAAAGTTATCAAGTGACTCTTAACAGACTCGGTTGAAGAAGGTTAAAGTTATCAAGTGACTCTTAACAGCCTCGGTTGTAGAAGGTTAAAGTTATCAAGTGACTCTTAACAGCCTCGGTTGTAGAAGGTTAAAGTTATCAAGTGACTCTTAACAGCCTGGGTTGTAGAAGGTTAAAGTTATCAAGAGATCAAGAGTTATCTGAGAGAATGTGTTGTAGAAGGTTAGAATTATCAAATGAATTTAACAACCTGGGCTGTAAAAGCTGAATTCTTGAATGCTGACACATTTTGTATATAATTCTGGGCGAATTATGTTTAAATTGTTAAAATTTTACAACTAAAATAGAAGCCAGACTCGAGGACTGGCTAAAAAACTGACCAGGATAAAGATTTCTGTTGGCTTTTGTCAGTACACATTCCAAATATGTGAACATAATATTTAGGCTAAAACATGATGATGTGTTAATTTATCCAAGATATATGCTAAATATATATATATATATATATATATATATATATATATATATATATATATATATATATATACTGTTATACAGTTTTATTATATACAAAAGGCTAAACCTGTTGATTCTCGTGTGATGACATAGGGGTCACGGGGTATGACCTTTCCAGGATGTGCATATATTCAGTGTACGTGTGTACCCAGTGCGAGGCCTGTTGTGTTGCATGACTGTGTAAGTGCCTCATCTGTTGTGTTTTCATCATATGCCTTCTATTTTTGTGTCCGCATTTTCATCGTGAAGTCTGAAATAAATTTATTGAAAGTCATCCAGTATGTTGGTTTTGTTCACCAAAATCCCTGGAACCTATAGTATCCACCTGTAAAGGTTTTGATAAAGGTTGGAAAATGATTTGAAAGCACTGATCCTAAACGGTGTTAACGTCAAGCCTGATACATACGACTAGCTACACATTAGAAAGTGTTTCTGCTATTTTGTTTGTTATAAAGAGGCGTTCCCACTTAAATGAATTGATCTCCTGATGAACGACGAAGAGGAAAGATGTCGAAGGTAATGACGAGGAATCAGCTACTATAGGAAGTCTGTAAATGCTCAATCGGATGAGTCACAAAGCACTTTGCAGTTGGACAGTTTATATAGTAAAAAAAACCCGAATCACGTACCCCAAAAATCGATTTCCTCATTTTTAGCTCAGCTGACTATAACTGAACTGAGCAAAAGTGATCAGTCACTGCCTGTCTGTCTGTTAGGCTGGCACGTTTTGACGCCGTTGAAATTATGAATCTGGAATTCAGCATACAGTTAGATGTCCCTTAGTTTTCCTACCAAACCTAAAATTAGCTTACGGCGAATTCGTTCATTCGAGAAATTAAGCGAATATCACAATTTTTATCATACAAAACCTATTGTAACACTTCAGGACTGCCTTTTTTTATCAAAACCACTAGCATTAATGTGCTTATATTTGGCATATATTCCGTCTTGGCTGCTAAGCTCCAATCTGTCCCCCCCCCCCTCTTCCCTTCATAGATATGATGCATAAAAAAAGATAAATGTTATATTTTTCATGTTTAATTCACTTTTTATCCCCCTCGCACGGTTTGGAAAATTACAAAAATAAAACAAAATATGCATTTCTAAAGCAGTATATATTGACCGATTTCCTACTTTGAATCACATGCTGCACCACACGAAAAAATTACCAAATATTAAATTTGGAATTTACAGAATCACTTGTGGACAATTGATAATATTTACACCCTAATATAGTCTTCTCCAAATCTTAATAAAACTTCATATCCGTTACTGGGTTTTTAATTTTACTCAAAACCATTTATAAAAGCGTGCATGGTATGAAGCACGAAACAAATGCAGGCCCACTGAGAGGCTAAGAATACTTGTATCATTTCAAACTCACATGAAAACTAGAATACGGGTAGTCGACAAGCGACTACGTGTATCCGCCAAAATCAGAGTAGAACGGGTGAAGTGAGGCATGGATTGAGTGGCAAGGGGAAATAGAGTGAGGTGTGTTGCTTATTAGCATGGATGTCTGCATAAGTCGAACCACTACTGAGATATAAGTGATTTTAGCCCATAGCAGACAAACAGACGGACGCTGTGCAAATATGGTTGCAGTTGGCCCCTCCAGTTTTGTGTATGACAAAGAGCTATGTGAGATCTATAAACATGCAAATTTTTGGCCAAATCAGTCAAACGGTTCACGAGATATGAGCTTGGATGTCTGCAGCGTAAACTAGAATGTAGGTGGCGCCACATGTCATAAAATCAAGAAAGCTGTCCAGGATGTATAAACCTGCAAACTTTTAGGCAGATATGTGAAACCACTGCCGAGATATGAGTGATTTTATCCCACGGCAAACAAACAGACGGACACTGTGCAAAAATGATTGCAGGTGGCGCCACCAGTTTTTGCGTATGATAAAGAGCTATGTGAGATCTATACACATGCAAATTTTCAGGAAGATACGTCAAACCAGTCCCGAGATATGAGCATGGATGTCTGCAGCGTGAACGTGAATGTAGGTGGCGCTACCTCTCATAAAATCAAGAAAGCTATCCAGGATGTATAAGCATGCCGAATTTCAGGTGATTTAGTCAAACCACTGCAGAGATATGAGTGATTTTAACCCAAGGCAGACGAACAGATGGAGACTGTGCAAACATGGTTGCAGGTGGCGCCACCATTGTTTGTGTATGTTTATTATAAAGCTATCCAAGAGCTACATTTGGACAAAAAATTTTTCCTGATCGGTCAAACGGTTCCCGAGATATGTGGGTTTATGTGTGGAAACAGACTCACAAATGGACGCTGAGCAGAGAGGAAAGATCAGAGGTCAACGGTTAGGCACCAGTTCACATGTGACCCGATAATTGGTGTAAGTTTCGGAACAATAAGTCCAGTAGTCTCAGAGGATTTCTCCGGAAACAAACGCTGCTGCGGCGGCGGCGACGGCGGCGGAACCAGGTCAAAAACATAGTATCCGCAAAACTTCGTTTTGGCGGATACAATTAAGTTGTAATTATCAAATAAATATTACAAAGAACAATTAATTTACAAAAAAAAACTGACCTGATTTCAGTCATATATAATTATACATTAATCAGTACAAAAATTGTTAAAAATTCAAAAGCAGACCACAATATTAGGTTTTAATTTTAAATATTAGGCATACAAGTATGTTTCCAACTGTTCTCACTCAAGTGAATTGCATTATATTTAATTCCCTTACTGAAAATACAATGGATTTTCCATGGAATTTACGTCATTTCTCAAAGAGAGGTCATACGGACCAAAAAGTGTGTGTGTGTGGGGGGGGGGGGGCGTAAATATCATCATTTTTCAAATGATGTAGTCAGATGGAATAAAACGCAAATATAAAAAGATGAAGATAAATTGAAATAAGACATACTTTACACAACAAATAAATCACATCGGTGTGTTATGCCTGAATGTCATGATGTTCAAATATGTAATAAAGAAGTGGTATAACAATGAGTATGGAGGGTCTGTGCGTCAGGGTCCATGACTGTAAGTTGTAAAATTATCATGTAAAAATATCTTATTGTTATCATAAAAAATTACATCTTATTTTTATACATTTTTAACCACACATGATATAAACACCTCTATAGATACTTTTTGGCTCAAGTGTCACCACCAAGTACCATGAAACGTTTTACCCGCAGGTTAATATACATGCATAATGAGAGATCTGAGGAGGGAAACCCTCTCTTTAGTTATGTCATTATCAGGAATTCCCACGCGGCAAAAATCGCCGCAGGAGCAAAAGCTGTCGCTTTACGCGCGCATTAGTTAGTTTTGTCATTGATAAATAGAACGAGGCGCCTTTTTTTCAGATTTGACGCGTGACGCGCGCGTAAAGCTGTGTTTACATCTATCCACAAATATCGTATCCGCAAAAGATTTATGGGGCTGTCCCACTTAGGCGACTGTAGTTGTCCGAAGTCGCCAAAAGACGCGTGGCCTCTTACCTGTCGCCGCTGGATTTTCAACATGTTCAAAATTCTCAGGCGACAGCTTTTTTTTACGCTAGTGTGCGTAGCTTGTCTTCTACTGGCGTAGGTGCGGTCGTACGCTGTCGCAAGATGACGTGGCTTGTCGAGGGTCCTGTCGCAAGCTATCGCCAGGTGTCGCGGGTTGTCGTACGTCTTTTAGGGCCCTGCGCGGGGCGGGTTTTGACCCGCAGGCCGCGAAGGCCTGTAGCCCGCGGTCCCTCGCGGGCCCCCACATAGGAATCTTTGCGAGGCGGGGCGGGCTACATCTAAGAAAGTGCGGGGCGGGCCGAAATGAAGTCTGTGCGGGGCGGGGCGGGCTGCGGGTTGATGATCTGGCAGTTCAGTAAAACATGAATATAAAATTATACTTTAAAAAAATATCATTTGAAGAAACTAGTATTTTTGTATAAAATGTTTTCAGGTGTCGTAAAAATAGTAATATGAAAAGATAATTTGAAAAAAAAAAATTTATTCCTGGTAACCCCTTACACTGACTGACAGTTGTAACAACACTATGCTAATATGTGTCTTTTCTAGGTAAAACGTCAATATGTTATAAAAAATAGGTGATGCATCCTTAATCTGAAATCTAGACTTTAAACAATTATCCTTGCAATGGGAGCTGGTCTTTATTTTGTATAAAGTTACCAGGCCTGATGTTGTATATGGACTGTAACCCTGTACTTGAGTCATGTCTCACATGTTATTTAATATGGCTGGGAGTGAAGCAAGGGCTTGATTACCTTTGATCTTGAAATAGACAGTGTGTGGCTACAGCTGGCTCTGTAGGTGACTCAACTGACCTAGAACTGCACAAAGCCTAAGGTGGACTCCTTAAACTTTTAACTCCATGTGCCGTCTAATTGTAACTGACATTGACAACTGGCTGGTAAATCCCTGTTTGGTCACAGCATAATGTGTTGATGATTGCTGTTAGAAACAAGGCTCTGGCGGCTGTAAGAAACTCAGAGTCTGGCCATGTCTAGATCTCAATGAACATCCTTAACCTAAAGCCACATCGATCAGATTACCCCTTTACTCCCTTGACCTGATTTGTCTCAGTCTCAGCTAAATAGCATATTATGACTTTAAAAAATTTAATCAGCAACATCTCAGTAGTTTGATGGCTTGTGATTAGCCAATACTATTCTAAAGGGTCACTTTGGGTGCACATATTTGAAAGAAGTCTTTACTTTTTTATATATATTTAAGTTGCAACAGACACAATCAACCAAAGGCTTGTTTAAGATATTTCCCTTGTAAAATATGAAAACATATTTAAGGTGTGTTAAATTATTATGTATTTAGTAAATCCATCTAACCAATCAAACATGTCTTTAAAAATATTTCATGAATTATGGTTTGAATTATTGCAAAAACGTATTCAAATTAATTTTTCATTCCAATCGTCAAACATTTCATATATATTAATAATAAGCGTGTCTTATACATGTGCTGTAAAATATCTTAATATGTAAACCTTTGGATCCGATTACTATTTTTAATTATTTTGCGGGCTGGACTGCGGGCCGGAAACTTGAAAAATGCGAGTGCGGGCTGAAAGAAGATTTTGCGGGGCGGGTGCGGGCATGAAAGAATCATAGTACCTGCGGGGCTGGATGGGCTGAATTTATTTCTTTGATTGCGGGGCGGGCTGACAGGGCATGATGCGGGGCGGGTACGGGTTCAATTTTACAGCCCGCGCAGGGCCCTAACGTCCTGTCGTTGGCTAGTGTACTTGAAACAGGGCCCATTCTTGTCTCCGGCTCCTCACATAGTCGAAGGTTGTCGAGGGTGGACGTAGCATGAATTCTGGTGTCGTAGGTTGTCGCCAGTGTAGTCTTACTTTGTCCTAGATGTGCATGGTCATAGGTTTTCGTAGGTGATTGTCCTTTGTCGCGGCGATTGTGTCGCCGGTTGTCGGCAGCATGTCGTAGATTGACGTCAGTTAGTCGTCAACCTGTTCTAGCTTGTCGTAGACTATTAACGTAGCGGAGGTCCAGTCGCCTGTTTTTCGGCGACCATGAGGCGACAGCCTAGTCGCCTGTAGTCGCCTAAGTGGGACAGCCCCGGCCATTACGTACGATCCATAGTGCGCAGTCCGTAAAAACTATTCCGATAAGTACGTACGTTTTTCTTGTTGGTTCCCTTTCGCCTGCCTTTTTAGAAACTGTAAACATGCACAATTTTATTTTAAATGCAACCGGTGACCTAGCGTAGGGGCACTGTTAGGAAATGTTGGCATTTTTACCATCCGCAAAACGGATGAATCGCTCACCAATCCGTTTCGATACGGTCCGTTTTGCGGATTTACATGCGGAGCACGTTAAAACGTACACATCGAACATGGAAACAGTTCATCTTAAAAAGAGGGATGGAATTTTTTTTGCGTACGAGACGTACGAAATTTACAGACACATGGAAAAACAGCTTAGTGAGTTTTGGGCTTTAGATTTCTCTTGGGGACCGGGATCCGCGAGGTCCTGGTTTTACGCACTGTCACGCAATCCGTACGAGTTCGTTACCATAAAGCCCATAACACACTATTTACAGCCCAAAACAGACCAAGCGTCAAGCGTGCCCCACGCGTATGGCTCGCAGCAAATTCAAAACACACTATAGCGAACACGACACGCGTCAGATTGGATGGTATTTACCATGCATGCACCTGTTGTATATTTTTTTTCTTTTTTAAAATAGTAATCTGGATAATCAGCGCACGCATCACGCGTCAAATCTTGAAAAAGTCGCTTCTGTCTGTTAATCTTTAGCAGAACAGACAAATTTTTGCAATTCTTGACGCGTGACAGGCGCTTGCCGCGTAAGAAATCTGATAATGACTCAACTTAAAAGTGGGTTTCCCCTCCCCAGCACTTGCATTCAAGATTAAACTGTGCGGAAAACGTTTGTTATATAATTCACTTTTATAATTATTTATATGTATCTGGATAAAAGACGTGCAACAAAAGCGACACAAGTACATAAATATAACATAGAATAGTGATCGAGTTCTGACATATCTAGAACATGTTTGGTCACTAACAGATAAATATTTGTATACAATCAAGGCTGGTTACCAAGATTACTCCTTTTTTACAAAAATAAACAAGACGACCATAGGTCACGCGCTTGCCGGAAACCCTCTGACCCAGATTGGAAGACAGATAATGAGAGCATGTAATAAAGAAGACAAAGAGGAAACAATAAGCCATTGTTTGTAAAGTTTGGACCAATATTGACACAGTTACGATGGAAATAATAATCTGACGTGTTTTCATGACTTTGACCTATTTAAAAATAGATATACAGCTTCAAGAATTCGTTTCAATATACTATAGGTGAAAGTTGCAAAGTGATTCCTGGTAAACTGTGGCCTATAGAATGCTATTATAACAAAGGCAAGAACCAGCAAGAAGGCAACATTTAGGACAACTTGCAAACAGACAGACATATTGACAAAGTGACACAAAGTTGAGATCAGTTGACTAGACTTAGTTATGTAGAAGATGAAGGTGAAAAAAAATGAGCCAAAGTTTGTGAAGATAGGACCAGAATGGACAAAGTTATGAGAAAAATAACATTTTGAAGTGTTTTGAAGTGACCGACATACTGACAAAGCGGCACAAAGTAGAGACAAAAAGACTTAACTATGTTATGAAGAAGACAGAGGAAAAAAATAAGCTACAGTTTATGAAATTTAGGTTTAAAGTCTCAGAGATATGGGCAAAAAATGATATGTTCTAGTGTTTCAGGTGCAGTGCCCCCTAGCCGCTATTTTCCGAAACTGAAAAATCACTTTCGAGAGATTAGTGTAGGACTTAAGATGTATCAGTTTCAAAAGGATTCCTGCAAAACTGTGGCCTGTAGAATGCTATATGTTAGACACAAGAACAAGCAAGAAGGCGAAATTGATGACACCTGACAGATAGACAGACATACTGCCAAAGTGACACAAAGCTGAGGCCAGATGACTTGACCTAGTTATGGAGAAGACTCAGGGGAAGAAATTAAGCTATAGTTTATGTAATTCAGGTGTATAGTTTCGGAGATATTGTCAACAAAATTATACGTTGATGAAGTTTAAGTGCAGCGCCCCCTAGAGGCCACATCCCGAAAATGAAAAATCAATTTTGAGATATTAGTGTAAGACATAAGATTCACCAATTTCAAAAGGATTCTTGCAAAACTATGGCCTGTAGAATGCTATATGTAACACAGAAGCACCAGCAAGAAGGTGAAATTGAGGTCAACTGACAGACAGACAGACATACTGACTAAGTGACACAAATTTGAGCAAAGATGACAAGACCATGTTATGAAGAAGACACAGAGGAAGAAAATGAACCTAAGTTTGTGAAGATAGGATCAATAGTTACAAAGTTATGATGAAAATAAAATTTCGACGTTTTTCGATGACCTTGACCTTGACCTTTAACTTATGCCTACCAAAAACAATAGGCTACCAGGACTTTTGTCTTTCAATCAACCCTGAAAGTTTCAGATCGATTGCTAAAAAATTGTGGCCAGCAGAGTACTGACAAACAAACAAACATCGTGACAAACAAACACACAAACAGACATACGCAACTGACCAACATGCTTGCCGAAATCGAAGATTTCCGGCAAGCAACAAACTATACAACATGTGCTCGGTTAATACCATCCTATATAATGCATGTCACGCGCGTTGTAGCCGCTTTAGTGTGTTTAGATATTGTCGACGGCAGCATTCGGAGCGCACGCTTGACCCGCGCGCTAGTCTTGTGTACAATGCGCACTATGTGTATCAATGGGTGGTAAGTGCGCGGGTTTTATTGTTGAAACTCTCGGGGAATGGCCGTCGGACTCAACATTTATGGGAGGGTCTAATAATATTAAGACAGATTAAAGCCGGATATCACTAGCCAACTGGAAACGCGCGATAGGCGATGACTGAATGAACCACGTTGGTTTGGAGTAAATACCTGGGACACACCCACTGTGTTGCCAGAGGTCGTTTCCACTCAAAACAAACCTCATCCAGTTAGGCACTGTTGGACGGCCGGACCTTTTTGTCTTAACTTCGAATATAAAATTTGATACAATTCAAGGAAACACCATCTGTTCACATTTCACGGTTCCTGTTTACATCTCACATTTCGTAAATTCCTTACTACAAAAACAACCATGTTTATGTAATTTGCCTAGAACAAACAACGGACTACATTACCCTCTCTACCACATTTATTCCTACGCCGCTGGAGAAGCCCCAGTACATTGTTGGGCGTAGTTTTGAAAACCCTAATCCCTAACCAGCAGTGTCATACCCTTCTGAGTCCGATTCTGCGCTGTGTGGGAAAGACCACTAATAAATGCTGACGTAACTGGAAAAGACCTTATAGTTCACGCAAGGCAATGATACTAGTATATGTGGTGCTAACCGTCCAAAACCCACCAGGTGCAACCAGTCGATGAAATAAGTCGGGCAGAGTGCCTTTAATTAGTAATATAATTTGTCGCGAGGTAGCAGTACCTGTTCTTAGCAATGCGACACAGACAAATGAGCATGTTTGGTTGGTCTGTCAGCGGGAGGAATTAAGTCTTAACCCCTGTATCGACTGGGTCAGTCTAAAGAAGAGGTTGCAGTAGTACAAAACTGTACGCTGATGGACCTCACAACTCGCAAGCACCCCCTCCCCCTTCACGCACACCTCGGCAGTCAGCTGACATGACTAGGAGATCATAAACACACTCTCATACAGTGGAGCAGCAAAGTTTAATTTACAAGAGATTGGGTTGTGCTGCCACCTGCTGTTAAAAGTTTCGACTAATTGGACATAACATGCATTTGCTGGGAGGCACTGAAACGTTTTGTCTCCCTGGCCTCCTTCACACGATCAATTCAGATCACATTTGTGCATGACTTTTAAAGTAAGTCATGAATGTCAAAAGTAACAATAATGGAAATCATTTAGTTATGATCTAATCGTGAAGTACTTATTTTGTCGGGTAGTAACGTTTTTAGGGAAGACTAACACGGATGAATTCGATGCTATCTTATTATACCTATCCGGGTTTCAGGCTAATCGAAGTTTACAAAAAAGTTCAAATACCGATCACGCCTGACAAGAATTTTGACAATGAATTAAAATAAATACAAAAACAAAAAGATATTTAAAATCACCGAGCATTCACTAGAATTCCATCTTATATAGAAAAGGACTGGTCCAGAAATTTTGGGCGATTCCAGCTTTTGTGAACATAGCTTTGTACATTCGAAGCGTAATACATATTCTACTACAGCAGTTTATAGTAGCGGTCCACAGCTGTCACAGCAGCTGAACTTGTTATATATCATAGACTTTTTTATAAAGCAGCATGGAGGGGCATTGTTCTGTAAAATTCTGAAGGCCCGAGAAGCGAGATCATGGAACAGAACCCTGGCTATATTTATGCACTATTAAGTCACAAGCATCTGTGTTAGCCGACAAGGCAAGTCTTATATTATTCATAATCTAAAATGAAATTTATGAGATTATGTTAAATTTTTGTGTCCCTAAAACTGGTCCCGCTGTAATATTGATCTTTTATGTAAACTATTTCGTGTCTTGGTATTGTTTAAAGGTTCATCTCTATTGTTTTCATCACCTGCAAGATTTGACTTTGAAAAGAACGACTGATTTATTTCATGATCAATTTTTGGAAACTAGAGAAAATGCAATGCAGGTCACAGTGGAAATGCCCTGCATGTGCTGGAATAAAAGCCTTCGATAATCTATTAATTCCACCAGACTTGTGCAAGCTCTTTACCAATGTTACACTAATTAGTTCCTGGTCACCTGAAGGGATAAAACTGTCCTTACAGTTGAGGATTTGCTCACACACATCAATTCACATGAAAAATCCAAATCTTTGATACTTGCATACACCCCAAAAATAGAGAAGAACAAATTAAAAAAGGGAGATTTTTTATTGACTGTAATATAAGTAATGACACTAACATGGAAATGATGATGAACAAAACATTCACGACTACATGGTTATATTAAATCATCTGTACACTGCACTAGAAGCACAACGAGACTGAAACAAAGCACTTAAAACCATTCATAATCAGGTAATACATGGAAAGTAATTAAAATGTACTCCATATAGCTCTGTCAAACTTTATAATGAAGCACTCATCATGGCATCACAAACAATAATATTATTGTGGCACACAATGTCAATACTGAGGCCACCAGGATGCCGCTGATGGCAATGACCTATTAACATTAATCATGCCTTAACAGCTTCATTTGAAAGTTCATTAACAATTCTTATGTAATACAGCATATGAACACAACCTGTTTACAGTTGCTACTTGCTTCCATTGGTCCATGCTTTGCTGAACAATCTCTACTTTAAGCAGCAGCAAGAACACTGTAGGGTTACACTGAGAGAGACATCTACTGGTACATTGGGTAACTAACCAAGAACCATATTTACTACAACCTGATGATAGCACTTGCTCATTGTCCTGTTCTATTATTTTTTTTAGAGATGTCAGGATTCCTGTTTCTGATAGAGCAATAACCCATACAGCACGCAGAGTCCAATAGAATAAGTTTAAAAATACGATTCTATACCAAATATACTCTTCCCCTCCCACTCAGCCATACAGCAACTGTTTAGAATTAAAAGTAGGGTCAGCCAGGACAGTACACAGCTTGGCTGGTACAAACCTTTAATGCTGAACCTTATTTTTAAGTGACATACTCTAGGTGATCAAAAATGATGAGGCATGAACTATATCTGAACAACGCTAATCCCCCCATGATGTGCATGGACTGATGCAACGGTACGGAGTTGAGCGATTACTCGTCATCGTCGTCATCCTCCTCTTCATCATCATCCTGAAAGTAAACCAGCACACGTCAAACACTGAACAACTTACAACCTAGCACTATACCGGTAAGAAGGGCCACATCATACAAGCCCTAACCACTCAAATTAAAGTCAACCTTATTAAGGTTGAAGTCCATGTCCACCTGCTTCCAGTCCAAGTCATTTTGAGTCCAGGTCAAATTTCCTTATATAGGCCACAGATCTTAACAGCTCAGCTGTGAGCCAAGCATACAGTCCCTCAGTGAACAGTGTATAGTCACTATGGTTACTTATGGCTAGCTTCATCAGACTATCACGGGTCTCTAAACATGGTCTGTAAATAATAAACTGCCATTCATTTTCAAGTATATTAGACCACGTTCATATTTAAATGATGAATATGATGACCACAGGGTTCACAACAATTAGCATGTGGAAAAGAGGCAACAGTTTAACATTTTTACTATATCACTATCTGAAATATAATTTTAACAATAATCCTCACTTGAAATTTTGTCTTGTTCCTTTTTTTTCTCTGAGACGTATGAAATTTACTTTTTATAAAGTTGTATTTGAAAGGGAAATGAAAATGCTAGTGCCACTTGAAAATATTAATAAATCTATCCTGCATATATCGGTACCTGTGCACCTATACCTACTGACATGCAATAGAAGAGCATTTTATATTCCCTCCTGACAGGTTTCATTTGCTTATGTGACTATCAGCATATATGTAATACATATATTTAGACTTGGAAAGTAAGATATCAAGTGTTTTTTTAACAAATTATGATATACTTATGATTCAGGGCTCCCTGGGTTACTGATATGGACGATGAGAAAGGACTCTTAAGGAGAAGAACTCTGTGATCTAGGTTAGACTTGGAGAGTTATTAATGTCTGGAAGCAGCATGGTAAAGTTATTAAAACATTAACACTTATAGTACCAATGCAAATGAAAGAGAAGAACAATGTCAACACCAACAAAACTTTGCAAGCAAACAACCAGCCCTAAATATGACAAACGCCTTTTTTCTAGTCAAGTAAAAAGGAAACTCGAATCATACCACAATCAAGCTGAGCACTGGATATCCTGCAAAACCTGTTGAACCAACAAACAATCATCAACTATATGTCCATTAACCAACCAGATTTACAGCATCATTTCAATATTCTCATGTGTATTCCTCACCTTTACTTCTGCCCCACCTAAGTGAAGCAGAATCTGTTGCATTACTACTGATTTTAATGTATATGGTTTTAAACTCTACAAGTAAGGTAAATTCAGACCCTTCTAGCCACTGTTCCCTCAAACTCCTATTCTTTAACCATTACTGTAGGTACTGACCTCTTCCTCCTCTTCATCATCATCATCCTCCTCTGGTGGTGGGGGTACTGGCTCAGCCGCCTTCGGCTTTTTGCCCTTGAAGATAGCCATTTCCTGTAAAAATATATAATGTTAAAAAAAACTTACACAGTCATTCTAACAAGAGTTGTTTGGCAGGTTTAGTAACAAAAATGTAAAAAGAAAGAGAAAAGTAAAGATTACAAGCTTGGGCCTATTTAAGCTATTTGTGTTAGGAAAAGATTTTACCAGAAAAATGAGCCCCTCAGGACCCAATGCTAACTTTTGAACATTTGTATTGACCAAAACAAAATTTATATAAATTAATTGCCACAATTAAAATATAACCTACTTCCAGGTCCCCCCCCCCCCCCCCCCCGATATCTGGGAAGGCTGGTAACCATGTAAAGATCATTATATCCTTGAGCCGGTATTCATAACCCAATTAAGTTTAAATGAAATATATTTAACGGTTGAAATGTTCAAACAAATATTAACTGAAAATAAGTAATTTTACAGAATATAAGCTGCTTCATGAACATTTGTAATACCAAGCCTGATCTCTGAAACTTAGCTGACCACTCAGAGCGCTGTGAATGTATAATCAATGAACTGTTCATACAAAAGCAGAACTGATTCAGTCTCATCAGTGTGGTCTGTACTATACTTAATGAAATTTTATAAAATCAATTAAGGCAATTTAAGTTTTAATTTATGAGAAAATACACAAGCAATCAGCAGAATAATTAGCATAAAAACTGACAGTTGTAGACTAGTGCTAGCATATTCTGGTGCAATATGAAAGAATCCTCACAAAACGATCCTAATGGTAGATTCAGCTCCTAATTCTGGACACATTTTAATTTCAATGAGGTTAAATTATATTACTTGGCTAACATAAGAGTTAAAGATACAGGAGATGAGAAAACCTACCCTCTCATATCTCTGTTTGTCCTTGGCAGCTTGGGCCTCATATTTTGACTTGTCCTTCAGGACCTCCCATCGCTTTCCAAGCTCCTTGGCGATGTCACCAACGCCAAAACCAGGGTTAATGGCCTTCACCTTGCCACGTTCATCATTACAGAAGAACATGAACGCAGACCTGAAGTTAAAGCAAACATCTGACAACTCACTCATCATATAAACATTCTGAACTTTTCACAAACCAGATATGATAAATTAATATGAGGAAAATAATGTGTTATTATTAACATATCAAGGTAACTGCCAGTAATTTGCCCAAGAATTGCTTAAATGATCATGGGAGACAATTACGGATGATACAACTTATAGTATCCATTTTTCTTTTTGACACATAAAATACAATGACAGTGCACTAGTTTAAACATGGACCAGATTAAACTTATGTCAATTTCTGGATTCTACATGAAATACAAAGGCAAGTTGGGATAGTTATTGAAGTAAAATTTTGTTTTCTTTCTGCAAGATGGTAACTGTAATACAATTTGTGTAATCTGTTGCTAGAAATCCACCAATGAAGCTTTTAATTTATGTCTGGAGCTACACCTGTTAGCCAAGATTTAACTTCCCCTAAATAGTAACAAGTTTGGTTGGCACAATCGGAAGAAATGTCTACTATAACTATAAATATTCCTATCTTTTTCATAATCTCTCACAGTCTTCAGCAATAGTTCTCTTTTTATAAGGCTTACTATAATTTACAGGATAGGGGCTCTTTGAAATCTTGACTGGAATCTTGAAAATTTATGCTTGCGAGTTCCAGACTCCCTACTAAAACCCCTCATGAAGCATTAGGTAATTAAGTGATGTACATATATTAAACTCATAAACCAACAAAAAACATGAACAAGACTTACAAGCCCCTCTTTGGTGCATTGGGGTCCTTCTTTCTGCGTTTGCGTCCCTTGCCCTTTTCGTTTTTCGGTGGGTCATAGTTAGCCATGTCGCGTTCATAGCGGATCTTGTCCTTGTCTGCCATTTCCTCAAACCTGTGCTTCTCCTTGGGGCCCATGTTCTGAACAGAGAGAGAAAGGTCTATGAGAAGTACTCACAAGAAGCACACAAGAGCGGACAAAATCACTAAACCCCCAGGATGGAAGCTTCATGGTGCACCTGTGTCATCACCTTTACAAGTAAATAGTAACTGGTACATCCATTTTGTGGACAAATGACTGCGGAGTAAAGCTCCACCATGGCTTTAAATTAACATACGACCATAAAATGCCAGTGTAACTTATATAAAACTGTGCAAATGTAATTAAAAAATCACTTTAAAAACCTTCACACATCAGTTGATGTGTTGTCAAATTGACTACAATACCAAAACTAAATGAGCAGAGTCTGAGACTGACATTTTAAGGGCATAGTGCTTTACAATAAAGCAGTATAATAGCCTACCTTCCATTTCTCTGAGCACTTCTTGGAGAACTCTGAGAATACAACTTGCTCTCCTGGATGCTTCTTCTTGTGTTCCTCACGGCAGGTCTGCACAAAGAAAGCGTAGGCAGTCATGCGCCCTCGGGGCTTTCCGTCCTTCTTTCCCATGGTTGGTATTTACTGGTCAAACTGGAATATACAATTAATGCGTGTAATCAACAGGTTGTCAGCAAGCCAACCACATGAACATTAATTCCTTGTTTGCTGAAGGTAGAAACAAAAATTCAAGATGAATCAAGTTAACCATAAAGTTTTACTTGGGAACAATTTTTAAACTAAAAGTGTGCTAAGTTCAGCAAAGCAGAGTTGTGACACATCCAAGAACAAAGTTATCCAATATGAAAGAAACCTTTTTCAGATCTCCAAATTTAATTGTATGTTCCTTGGCCTTTTTTCTAACATTTCACAAACTTTCAACAAAATCTGTCCAGAACAGTTTGCAAACATTTGCAGAGAAGACAAACCAAGTGTAATACCTTTCGCGAATGGCAGAGGTATAAAATATTGACAAGTAGGCATGAGATAACATTCAGCAGGCAATGGGAGACATCTGGCAATTTTTTGTGCAAGACTGACCTCAGACCAAAATCTAACAATAAATAAAATGAGCTAACCAATTGAAGGGCTCAGCACTGGTGAACATTTTCTCAACAAGTCTGTCACATTACATAAAAAATATCATAAATCAGAAATTTTTCTAATAAAAAAAAATAAGTTTTTTTTTTTAACTGAGATCAACAAACAAGGACACAATCTTCAACGTTTTTGGAATTAATATAATGAATAACATCATGATCAAACAGAACTAACTTTCAACTCCAAAAATCAGTGGCAGGCAGGCCAGACTCTGGAAAAAATATTAAAAACTTCAATGTATACTGCCAAGTCAACTTCACATCACAAAATATTGCCTCTGGTCAATAAAAAAATCTTTGGTAAATAATGAATCCCCTCCCCACCCCCCCCCCCCAAAATCCAGAATGTTCAGGCGTCAGGGCAATGTGAAATCCTATTTAAAATCTGAAACTGAAACAAAAGAAACCTACCCCAGCAGCATCCGATGGTATAACCAGACAAGAATTTAAAAAAAATTCTTGCAAAGCGAGAAATTAATTTTTAAATAAAATTAAAATTGAGCCTTTAATTAGAAAATAAAAGAGGAAACAACTGCCAAAAAAAAAATCAATTTACAAAATCAAGAATTTTATAATTAAATTTTTTTTCTTTTTTACTACATTTCAATAATAAATACTTTTCATATGTTAAATATCCATTTTTTGCTTAAAACCATCTCTGGTAAAATTCTTATAAAGCCCAACTAAATAAATTAAATGTCAATACTAAAATACTCGTGTGAAAATCCGGCCTGATGTGGTTGTGTACTCTGAGATTTAACAATCATTCATACATCTTGTAAGCTAATTCATTGTCTTCACAAAAGGACCTCAAAACAAGCAGCCATTTTGCCTTTCCCCTCCATTTTGCCAATGACCTACATAACTCTGCACGAGAAATCAATCCCACGCAAAATTATGTCTTAATTCTCAAAATACAAACTTCAGAGTCCCTCTATATGACTACAATACACTGGTAATGGAGCCTTGTCTACAGGCCTATGGCCCCAATACATGGGTGCTATGAGCAAGCTGGCCGGGCCGGCCGCCTTGGGTCCTTGCTCAGAAAATGCGCCTCAAACCGCCATGATTAACTCCCAGCCGGTCCAAACCCGCTCCAGGGACAAAGGACACATTCTGTCCTTCCAGATTATCTTGGTATTCAACCCTTACAAGGCCACATAAATGTTAGAAACGTCTGTTAAAATGTACAACCCCAACTGTTCAGGCCCCCATATACCAATGGTGAAACACTGCCATGGCAGGCAATGGGGAAAACAAGCGAGCAAGCCGGCAACATGTCGACCTCAAAATTCACCTTCCAAGTACCGTTTTGCGACCATCTTGGTTAAAATGCTTCTTATACTGCTCCATCAACCCGGTTTTATATAAAAATTTCACTGTCATTTCGGATTTCGCCACATGTAACTTCGATGTGACTACTCCTATGCTTCACCATAGGTTCTATACATCTGCAATGGAAATAAACGAAGCCTCATAAGCTCTATGTAGAAGCTACAGGCATCATGGCCTTGCCGAGGTTTGTACATTGACACCATAGACAAAGGGCTGGCTCGCTTCGGACGCGAATAACTCACAGGATTTTAGGCGCACTGGTCTAAAATTATCAGAAAACCTTCCCACAAATATTTACCACCGTTCCATAAAATCTTAGGACTTGTCATGGTGTGTAAACGACAGAAAATGTACACCCGCCAAGTTGCGTCGAACCTGTTCCCCATCATAGGGAATAGCACTGCAAGGAAGCCATTTGTTAATGCCTGACCCATCGCCTCACTGGCAAGTGTTTCTGACCGGTTTTACAATAATTAAATAATTTTGCACCGCTGTTTCACAGACACATATGTCTCCTATGGATCCGTATCTAGCCTACTGAAATGTTTCCTCAGCCCTATTTTAACGAAATCGAAAGTAAATCGAAATTTTCATTACCATCCAACTCACCTCAGTAGTCCAGTATAATAACGAAAGCCTGGCGCTTCGCTGCTTATGCAGACGGGGAGAAATGTACAGCGCAAATAGGGAACGCTCTGATTGGTCGATTTGTCTCAACCGCGTTACACTAACCAATCAACTGGCCAAATGGCAGCCATGTGCTCAAATATATGCCAATTTTACAAGACCGCCAATGAACTGTTGAGTTCCAGTCACATGACGAAACCTTCGCGGGAATTTAAGTATCGATACGTCAACATTCTGTATATAACTCGACTGCTGCCCCGCATCGTTGAGTAAAATGGTGATATACCCTTGATCGGTGATTTGTGTATAGCCGAAGAAGCTTAGTCAGAAGAGGGATATGCATAAAAAACACATAGTTGATGATGTTGTAGTCAGAATAAGCAATATAAGAGTTACAAACAACATTACTGTTTGTCAACAAGTAGGCGGAGCTTGCTCCTTTTATGGACTGTGACGTCAGATGACCTCTGACACGGCCACATACGGAAAGACCATCCGCCATACACAGTAAATGTAGCTTTGTTTCGGCTGATATGTTTTCATGAACTACCTTCAGAAATATTTGATCTACTCCATTCGGACCCAACCCTTGCACTGTATGTGGAGGAAGGTGAGGTCATATTGTAACTACGGTAATCGCAAATTGTTCCTCATATTCTTGACAACTTGGAAGTAACCTCGCTGTCTTGTTCCCCTCGACTAGATCATGGCCATGGGCGTAGATGGCTTGACGCAGACGCATGGTCGAAATAAAATACGTCCCTGCTTTCTGCGGTAACAATATTCGCCTCAAGCTTTGTATTTTACTACCATGGATAGACATTTCGGTATAGGTGCATTAAACGGGGCTAAACTCCAGGGGGCTAAAAAGTAAATGAACCCACATTTTTGCTTGTAAAAAATGTGGGGTCATTGCCTAATACTGTAATAGTAATACTTATAGGCTATAGACCAGTAGTATATCCTACTATGAAAAATATATTAATATCTTTTCATTTGTTTAAGTTATATAGGAACAAGAAACGTCATTTCATGACTTATTTTTCTTGACATGATATGTATACGCGACGTCACTGACAAAAACAAATGTGGGTTCACCATAAACATACAAGACTAGCTAAAATATGAAGTGAACCCACATTTTCTGTTCAAAAATGTGGGTTCAGCGCCTAGTGATAGGCTTCTACTAATAGTACTATATACTTATATAAGGAATATAAAATAGTATTTTACAAGTGAGAAATATGCAGCAAAAGATAAGCATCACAACTTATTTTCAGGACATGCTACGCAACATCATTGACAAAATTATCCAAACTGTAAAAGCGGGTTCACTGGCAGAAATGTGGGATTTTGTAAAAAACAATAAATGTGGGTTAACTAGATGACTGACTATTAGGCATTGAACCCACATGTTCCTGCATACAAATGTGTGTTTGCTTGTTGTTTTAGTCCCGGGGCTGAAGTTCACCCTGTATAATGCAGCTATACCGACATTTCTGATAAACTACTCCCAGAAACTATTCTCCCAGAAGTCCCGACTGGGTCATTTCAGTGAGCCATGGAGTCCATGTTTAGAACAACACTGGGTACATGGTGTTGCTCTTTGCACAGAATGCAAAACCTCTGAAAACAGATCTATCCATTTCTCCTTTCAATGATATTGAGCACCTACACTGGCAATGGAAAAAAAAAGAATTCTTATTTATAGAATTATTATTAATGTTACTAATACCTATGAGTTGTTTTTTTGGGCACTCGGTAAAACCCGGAATTTCCTCAGAATTTCCGAGGATATTCCGAGATCCCTCGGAATAAAAGTTTGAGCCATTTCCCTCGGCAGAGGATCCTTGACAGTAGAAAAAAAGTACCCATACCTGAAGAATGAACAATTATCTTCCAATTTATTCAGGGTTCCGTTCTAATCTTCGACTTATTAAGGTACAGCGTACGATTTTTTTAACATCTTTTCAAACAGCCCTGCACGACTGCCGTGTTTACTAATATTTTGGAAGCGCCTGTAAAATTCTCGGAGAATCCAGACCCACGGCGACTGGGCACACTCAAAACCACATAAAAAACTGCAACTCTCTCAATTCCTGTTGACAAATTAATTATTACCTGTTTGATTACATCGTCTATTCGTTTAATTCTTCTATAGCACATTATTTACATTATGATTTCATATATTAGGTCTATATATATAGATAGTAAATTAATAGTAATAAAATGTACAAGTATATATATATATATATATATATATATATATATATATATATATATATATATATATATATATAATTCATATATTGACACCAGGTATAACATTTTTTTCATTTTCAAAATACTTTACATTGGTATTTTAAATTCAATATTTCATTATGGTATCAGGTGTATTTCATGAGGCTTAATTTACTTTCAGTTTGTACATATTTCATTCGATTATTATGGTTCAGTTGTTAATAAATGATTTTGTTTTCAAATGTGTTCCTTTGTTCATTGGACTAATAAAAAATAGAATTTTAATAATGCCAGTGGTAAATGAAAACACTTGTAGACACTGATACTGCTGTAGCCTCCCTGTCCAAATGTCATGCCACTTCCATTAATTGTAGAATCTCTCTCCATGCCCTGCCCCTTTCTTTAGTTGTGGCCTTCCACAATATTTCATGATCTTTTTATCAGTAAGAGGAGTATATCTGATAAATCTACAATTCACTCTCTTTAATTTATTGGCCATATTCTTTTTATCCAGGCCTGTCAGCTGTTTATACTCTCCAAGAATTCTCATGAAATCACCGGATTTAGGTATGATCTGCCATAAACATGGTCGTCGTCCCGGGCCGGTCTGATCTGGCTCGGAAAACCGTAGATTACGCCTTAAAAAGTCGAAGATTAGAACGGAACCCCAAAGAAATAGGAAGATAATTATTCATTTTATATGTATGGGAACTTTTTTCCTACTGTCAGGGATCCTCTGCTGAGGGAAACGGCTCAAACTTTTATTCCGAGGGATCTCGGAATATCCTCGGAAATTCCGCGGAAATTCCGGGTTTTACCGAGTGCCGTTTTTTTGTGTGTAAATGTATGGACTATGGGTTATCTGTGCCTGCGGTGTAGTTATGAATATTTAATCAGAGACATCATCAATGTAGCCTTGTCAGGGGTATTTATTTATGTTTGCTATTAAAATGCAATAAAATGAAATTATTCCATGCACTGTCATACATAAAGTTTTTCATGCCAGCTAGCTCTTATAAGGACAGAGCTGTAAATTAGTTATTTACTTTGCAGTTAGGTGGTGGTACTCATTCTAAACATTGCACTCACTGTACACATTGAGCAAGTTTGATGGTTCAGGGAGAGGGAGAAGTTAGTCTTAACCACTTCATAGCACTACTTTTGGGGTAGAACATAGTTAACCTATGATGATGGACCTTTCTGTTGCTGTGGGTCATTCAGCCAGCCCCTTGGGGTTGGTTTCAGGTTGATTAAAATGCTCCTCAGTCAGTGGTTATACACATCAGTCTTCCCAAACATCCTTTCTTGTAACAGCTGCTTGGTATGGCAAGGTTCTCAGGGCGGGAACACCAGGGTGGGCACAGAGCGTAGAATTTTTAGCTCAGCCGACTATAAGTCATCTGAGCTATAGTTGTGGTCCATTGTCTGTCCTTCCGTCTGTCCATACGAACGTCCGTAGATATGGCACGTTTTGAAACTGTAAGACCTAGGAATCCAAAATTCAGCATAATGTTAGATGTCCCCAAGATCTCCTACCAAGCCGAAAACTGGGTCTTTGCGACTTCGTTCCTATAAGAAATTAAGGAAAAACCTCAATTTTTTATTAAAAATCAATTCTCACACTTCAGGACTGCCTCATATCAAAACCACTCATCTGTTTTTCCTCATATTAACCCTAAATATTCCTCTTATATAGTTCCTATGTACGTGCCAGAAATTAGATCTGTATTATATCATTTAAAAAAATTATGGGCAAAAACATATTGCACTTAGTAAAAAATCAGGAAAAATGTTTGGTCACTTAACACAAAAAAATGTTAAAACTAGGGACTTTTTTTAAGTAATATAACTTTATTTAGTCAAAATTTATTGTATACCCAAAATTAGATCAAAATCTTTTAAATTTTTTTAAAATATTAGCAAAAATATAAAATTGGTACCTTAAATTTTGCCCAAATTTGACCATGGTACGTTTTTTTCTTGTAAGTATATTTAATTTATTTTTTTACAGCTTGGATACATGTGGATTTTATCTGTTGAATTCTGAAATTTGAAAGTAAAAGCTAAAAAATTATTCTAATTATTGAAGTTTTTCAGATGCTCTTATGTATTTGCATTTTGTACATCCAAGACCCCCCTTTTGCTCACTGCAGCCTTGTCTCGGTAACCTTATAAGTGATGCAGCACTGGCAGAACAGCCCTGCTGTAATAAACATACGCTTATTTTCATGAACCCTACCCTAATACCCCCCCACCCATTCCCCCCCCCCCCCCCCCACCTTACCAATTATATTGCAATACATGGTTAGTTATTGTCAACTGCATTTCTATAAATGTAAAGCTGTTTTTGATCAAATGTGCACAACTTTTCTTGAAATATTTATTCAAAAAGTAATCCAAGAGATGCCACGTTGATCTGATGTAGCATTTTTAAGAAATTATTTCCTTTTAAATAATTAAACAAAATATAATTTAACCCATCATTAGGCATAATTTGATAATATATGATGCAAGTCATGGATAAATAAAGGTGCAATTTAAATTGTGAAATCTGGAGTGTTATTTTCATATATAGTATTGCTTTGCAAAATTAAAAATATTTTATAAAAATATATATATATCTGTGTGCATAATTTGATGTTACCTGACTAAATTAAGAATAAATGTTGATGCAATTTAGATTTGTGAATCAATTAAAATATTCAGATATATATGATATACTGCAAATATATAGTAAAATTTATAAACTTAAAAAAAAATGACTTAACAAAAGAAAAAATAGGATCATATGCAAATATTTGTTCATTATTTTCCTGTGTCAGTATAATGGAAATTAAAGTTATTTGCTTTGTTTTCCATCTCTCTGCCTGTTTTTAAATATTTTAAATAATTTCTTTTAAATTAAATGTTATCCTTTATGTATATGCAGAGGTGCTGTAACTCCCACCACTCCCTGTAAGCACCATTGAATTTTATTCCGTATTCTGTATTAATAACCATAGGTGTTGCAACTCTCCCCCCCCCCCCCCAGTCATTCAGCCCTAGTTTTAAGTTATTAGCATAAATATAAAATCAGTACCTTAAATTTTGCCCAACTTTGGCCACAGCACATTTTTTTCTTGTAAGTACTCTGGTTTTAATTTTCACAGCATGTACACATAAGGATTCAATCTGATAAAATCTGAAATATGAAAATAAAAGCTGCAAAATTAAGCTAGTTATTAAATTTTTTTGGAGGCTCTTGTTGTATTCCCTTACATTGTCAAGCAGTCCACTTTGGTCACTGTAGGTCATTCAGTGCATCCCTATGCTCCCCTGATGTTATGTAATCCCATCACTGGGGCAAGCCATCACTCTTATTGAGCTTGATCAGGCTGTCTGCAGTAAATATCACAGGGAGCCTTTCTCTCTGCACTCCCTCCTCCCCCCCCCCCCCCCATTCTGTTGACAGACCTGTACTATAAACAAGATTAATCTAAAAATTTCACATTTTTTTCAGCAACGAGCAGTTACAACAGAGACCCCTCCCCCCACCCATCCCTTCAATACACAGGACTAATAAACAAGATGAATCTTATAATTTTAACGTTAAATAAATTCTTTTTTTGAGACTTGGACAATTTTGATTTTTTTAAAGAAAAAATTGTTCAGGAATTTAATCCTAATATTCAAATGAGATAGATTTAAGATAGATTTAACAAGATTTAAGAAGATATAAATACTTTGTAGCATTTCATTCATATCTCTTAAAGTTGGCCGAGCCTAGGTGTAAATAACACTGTTAAACTTAGTTTTAAAATCAGGAATATTGGTCAAACTTTGTGGGATTAATTTTTAACTATTATGGCCATATATTTAACTTTTGAAAACTTAATTACCTTCACACATTATTTGTTTATGAAATGTAACTTTTATATAACACTTACCGTAGGCCCATTTTTTCCCTAGGTGCGTCACTAAATGATTTCAGGCCAAAAATTTCATTTATTACACAGTGCATATGCTTAAGCTCATGTCCATTATTCTATAATTTACAGAGATCCATTTCAGCAGGGTGTAGCTTTTCAAATGGTAATATACATAACAAGTGACCAATGGGGCATGACGCTCAGCTGACAGGGAAGAGATTCACAAAAGGAAATTTTATCATCAGAATGGTAGATACCCATTCAACTGAAGCATCAAACAGATTAACCAACAGGCCAAGATTTAGTCTGTATTTATATATCTGAAAAATAGAGAAAAAATGTGTAAACTTTAAAAACTAGAATACGGGTAGCCGACAAGTGACTATGTGTATCTGCCAAAATCAGAGTGAAGTGAGGCATGGATTGAGTGGCAAGGGGAAACAGAGTGAGGTATGTTGCATATAAGCATGGATGTCTGCAGCCTAAATGTGTATGTAGGTTGTGCAACCTACCACAAATCCAGAAAGCTGTCCAAGTTGTATACATATGCAAAATTTTAGGCAGAAAAGTCAAACCACTACATGGATAAGAGTGATTTTAGCCCACGGCAGACAAACAGACAGACGCTGTGCAAAAATGGTTGCAGTTTTGTGTATGATAAAGACCTATGTGAGATCTAAACACAAGCACAATTTTGGCCCAATCGGTCAGATGGTTCCTGAGATATTAGCTTGGATGTGTGCGGCGTTAACTAGAATGTAGGTGGTGCCACCTGTCATAAAATCAAGAAAGCTATCCAGGATGTATAAACCTGCAAAATTTTAGGCAGTTATGTCAAACCACTACAGAGAAATTAGTGATTTTAGGCCACGGCAGACCAACAGACAGACGCTGTGCAAAATGTGCAAAAATGGTTGCAGGTGGCCCCTCCAGTTTTGTGTATGATAAAAACCTATGTGAGATCTATACACATGCAAAATTTTGGCCCAATCGTTCAAACGGTTCCCGAGATATGAGCTTGGATGTCTGCAGCATAAACTAGAATAAAGGTGGCGCCACCTGTCATAAAATCAAGAAAGCTATCCAGGATGTATAAAACTGCAAAATTTTAGGCAGATATGTCAAACCACTGCCAAGATGTGAGTGACTTTATTGCACGGCAGACAAACAGACAGACGCTGTGCAAAAATGGTTGCAGGTGGTGCCACCAGTTTTGTGTATGATAAAGAGCTATGTTAGATCTATACACATGCAAAATTTTGGCCTGATCCGTCAAACGGTTCCCGAGATATGAGCTTGGATGTCAGCGTGAATGAGAATGTAGGTGGCGCCACCTGTCATAAAATCAAGAAAGCTATCCAGGATGTATACGCATGCCGAATTTCAGGTGTATTAGTCAATTCACTGCAGAGATATGAGTGATTTTAACCAAAGGCAGATGAACAGATGGACACTGTGCAAACATGGTTACAGGTGGCGCCACCATTTTTTGTGTATGTTATAGAGCTATCCAAGGGCTACATTAGTATAAATTTTATTTCCTGATCAGTCAAACGGTTCCCGAGATATGAGCTTGGAAAGCTGATAAAATCAAGTCCCAGAGGAGCTCTCTGGAAACGAACGCGGCAACGGCGGAGGAACCCGGTCAAAAACATAGTATCCACAAAACTTCGTTTTGGCGGGTACAAAAATACAGGTGGCTCCACCAGTCAGCAGAAACTAATAAAAACACTTACAAACATCAATATTCATGCAAAGAATCATGGTGATCTCCCCATTAGTTGTTCAGATACTTCAGCTTTTGTATCAAATTGTCCATTATTCTGAGGGATACTTTGGAGTCCTATAGCTTGAAGGATATGGGTAACAGAGACCTAATTTTAAGTTTCCACAGGCACTTTTCATGGGCCTTGTTGCATGACAAGAATGAAGATTCTAGGTCCAGTTGTTGCGATTTGTACCCTGTTGTGAGGTAACCACATCTTTAAAGGTATCAAAAAAAGAGAAAAAAAATCGTAAAAATTTGAAAAAAATAGAGGTGGCGCACCCAGTCTGCAGAAACTGATGGAACAGGTCATGATCAATATGTATGCCGAAAATCATGACCATCAGTGTTGTAGTTATTGAGATACTGCAGTTTTTGTATCAAATTTTCCATTATTCTGGGGGGTCATTTCGAGCCATACAGCTTAAAGAATATGGGTAACAGAGACCTTATTTCAGGTTTCCATGGAGACTTTTCATGGGTCCCTGTGTGTCAAGAATGAAGATTCTAGGTCCAGTTTTAATGATTTGTGCCCTGTTAACAGATGTTCATAACTTTAAAGGTCTCAAAAATAAAGAAAAAATTCGTAAAAAAACCCGAACAAATACAGGTGGTGCCACCAGTCTGCAGAAACTGATGAAACACTCCATGATCAATATCCATGAAAACAATTATGGTGATCTCTGCATTAGTTGTTCAGATACTTCAGCTTTTGTATCAAATTTTCCATTATTCTGAGCTGTACTTTGGAGTGCCATAGCTCAAAGGATATGGGTAACAGAGACCTAATTTCAGGTGTCCATGGAGACTTATCATGGGTCTCCCTGTGTGTCAACAATGAAGATTCTAGGTCCAGTCCTTACGATTTGTACCCTGTTGACAGATAACTACATCCTGAAAGGTCTCGAAAATAGAGAAAAAAAAATTGTGAAAATTTGAAAAAATACAGGTGGCCCAACCAGTCTGCAGGTACTGATGAAACACCTCTTGATCAATATGTATGCCAAAAATCATGACCATCAGTGTTGTAGTTATTGAGATGTTGCAGTTTGTTTTTATCAAATTTTCCATTATTCTGGTGGGTTATTGGGAGCCCCCCATAGCTCAAAGGATATGGGTAACAGAGACCTTATTTCAGGTTTCCATGCAGACTTTTTATGGACCTCTCAGTGTGTCAAGAATGAAGATTCTAGGTCCAGTCTTTATGATTTGTGCCCTGTTAACAGCTGTTCACATTTTTAAATTCGTAAAAAATCGAAAAATTCAGGTGGCGCCACCAGTCTGCAGGAAGTGATGGAACATCTCATGATGAATACGTATGCCAAAAATCATGACCATCAGTCAAGTAGTTAATGAGATATTGAAGTTTTTGTATGAAATTTTTGACTTTTCTGGGGGGTACTTTTGGGCCCCATAGCTCGAAGGATATGGGTAACAGAGATCTAATTTATGGTTTCCACGGAGACTTTTAATAGGTTTCTCAGTGTGTCAAGAATGAAGATTCTAGGTCCAGCGGTTACGATTTGTGCCACGTTAACAGATGACAGCATCTTTAAACGTCTCAAAAATAGAGGAAAAAATTGTAAAAAAAAATAAAAAAAATACAGGTGGCGCCACCAGTCTGCAGGAACTTATGGAACATCTCATTATCAATATGTATGCCAAAAATCATGACCATCAGTGTTGTAGTTATTGAGATATTGAAGTTTTTGTATGAAATTTTTTACTATTCTGGGGGGTACTTTGGGGCCCCATAGCTCGAAGGATATGGGTAACAGAGACCTAATTTCTGGTTTCCAAGGAGATTTTTCATGGACCTCTCAGTGTATCAAGAATTAAGATTCTAGGTCTAGGCTATACGATTTGTGCCTTGTTAACAGATGTTCACATTTTTAAAGGTCTCAAAAATAGAGAAAAAAATTTGTAAAAAATCGAAAAATACAGATGGCGCCACCAGTCTGCAGGAAGTGACGGAACATCTTATGATCAATATGTATGCCAAAAATCATGACCATCAGTCAAGTAGTTAATGAGATATTGAAGTTTTTGTATGAAATTTTTGACTTTTCTGGGGGGTACTTAGGGGCCCCATAGCTCGAAGGATATGGGTAACAGAGACCTAATTTCTGGTTTCCAAGGAGATTTTCCATGGACCTCTGAGAATCCCAAGTTACAAGGTTCTAGGTTCAGCGGTTACGATTTGTGCCTGGTTAACCGACGGACAGATGGACGACGGACAAAGAGTGATCGCTATAGCTCAGATGACTTTCAGTCAGATGAGCTAAAAAAGCAAAAGAAATAAAAATATTTTGCAGTTACTAATATTTTCCCAAATTCAGCTAAGCAATGTGACCCATGGGTCCCTTGTTTTCCTTATTGCTTTATTAAATGGTTTCAGGCCATAGTTTACATGTATTTCACAGTAAAATATATAGCTATCAGATTTAGTTTATGCTCATAAGAAAATATAAAATTTTTATTTTTTTACAGAATTTTATTTCAGTCTAAAGATTAAATGTGTATTATTAAACTTCTGCTTATCTCCACTTTCTTCCTTTTTCTATAAATGACAGGTGTTCATACATTCCCATGGTTATTTTATGCACATTTTACTGTCACATAGCTGAAATAATGATACTTCTTGAAATATTTGATCATTAGAGGCTCCTGCATCTTTGATTTGGACCAAACAAATGTACAGTATTGGTTCAGCAAACATATATTCAGTGTTTGATAATCACCAGTTAGCAGGGCCATTTCCTCTCAGCTTTTCAAATGCTGATTTATATATTTAAAAAATATATATATTTTCATTTGCTAAAATATTCCAAAATTCAGCTGAGGGACGTGACCCATGGGTCCTTAGATTTTTGCAGCACACTATTTTCCCTAATTATTTTCAGTGAAGTAGTTCTGTTATATACTATTTCTATTCTTCTATAACTGTCCCATTAGAACAAGACTGTGACACTTTGCAATTCTTGAGTTTGCAAAATGCAAATGTCCAGCACGAGTTACAACATGGAAAATGCCCTTATCTTCATGCAAGGGAAAAGCACCATGCATGTTTCTGACTTTCGGAGCAATATATAAACACATTCTTAGAATGTGATGCATGTCTTTAATCAGTCCATTATAATAGCCATTAATTTTACTTTTTTCATTCTGTATTTGACAGAAGGCTACTCTTTCTCTCCAGAGCACTTTCTTTTTTTTTTCAGTGTTTTACCTTTTGGAGGCCTGAAAGATCCAGGTTCTGTTTCAAAATTCAGTTCTCTAGAAATTTCCTTTTTCTGTACTTTACTGCTAATAACCATCTGTAAACAGTGATGTTTGTGCACATAGTATGTCTGAGATGGTATGTTACAGTGTTATCTTAACATCTGCATGGTCTGTGATACTAAACATTTTATTCTCAACAGAATTATGAGCAACAGTGTGAACGGATTTAGTACTGAGGAAGAGGCCAGGGGGAGCCACGGGCAAGTGTGCTGCCTGGTTGATGAAGGAGAGAGATGTACTAGAGCTGCAGGCAACGCCAGTTATAGTAAACGTATACAGAAGACTGTACAACAGCGACGGCTTAAACTCAACATTGACCATAGTGTAGGTGGTGTTTCCTTCATCAAGTAAATCAGTGCCCAGCCTTGGATTCTGTTTTTGCAAAAACTTTGATCACAATAATACTTGAAGTATGGTTAACACTCATGTTTGTAAAATTATGTATCACATGTTACATGTGTGTTTTTAAAGCATAAATTCAGTTTGCTAATTGTATTTTATACAAAATGAGTCCCAATCTTTCATGTCTTCCTTCCTTTGACTTCTGTTTATAATTGGTCCTTAAAGGGGCCCAATCACCTTTAAAGCATATTGAATTCACATGAAAAATAGGTTCTCCCATTAAAATTTGTGCCTTCCAAAATATTGCCCTGAAACAGTTTGTTTACTCCTGTTAACAAGTGTTATAAACATTGGACCAGGAGCGATCATAGGTGTAAACATAAACACAGCATGTGCACCTCCAGGCCACAATTTGTGTCAATCAGGAGATGCCCTGACTGACTTGGCCCAAATAATGTAATACATGTTCCAACTGCCTGAAACATTGTCTGTTGCGGCTCACAATCGGACCTCTGATCACACAGCCTTGTTATGGTAACAGACACAAGTGGACTGTGTTTACCAACAGGCAAAACCATTAAAAGGTGTTAAGCAGCTGTATGCGAGGCACTGAGACTGTGCTTGGATGGTTTTTCTGGTAAAATTTGATTGAAGCAAAACTGAACTGATAGTGTGAAAGAGTAGGTATATATTGCTCCTGATTATGTCCCTTTCAACTGTTTTGCCTTCATCTTATATGCCTTTTTGTTTACACCATGAATACTGCTTCAAATACTGCTTTTACAATTTCAGGTCAGACATATTTATATCTGTGATTACCACAAAAACATGATTCAGAATGTACGCAGTAAGCGAAAAAGGAAGGACAGTGAGGGTGACAGAGACTCCCCAGAAAATGATCTTGATTACCCAGAGGTAAGCTTCTCAAGTAGTTGTCATTTTTCCAGCCAAGGTTCTTTCATGACGGTCATAACAACACAGTAGGGAACTTAAATCTTTAGAGGAGCCTATTGTTGTACTAGTGGTACAATCATTGTTTGGAGTGATTGTTGGTGTCATGACGTTTTGACTTGATCTTGAAAGCATAAGTCAGTGTCATAATTTGGTTTCACAATGTTTGCTGTAAATTTTATCTTGAGAGCATTGTTGTCATAATTCGGGGTAGGCATTCCCTTAGGAAGATAGTTATTTTTGCCCTTCCCAGGGATGTAAGGGAAATTTCATTGATTTTTTTGGGAAGAAAGGGAAGTTTAGGGAGAAACTTTTGACATTTTTGGCAATTGTTTATCCAGCATTAGCATAAGAGAATCTTGGAATTGTGTATTACAATTATTCATTATTAACACATTGTTATTTGTTCCCTTTGAATCTTTCTCTGTCATGTTAAATGCAATTCATGTTATTATGTTGGACCTGTATTTAACATATATGTTTTTGTCTGCAGATTGACTTCTTCCAGATGTCTGTGAATACACTGAGGAGGTATAAACGACATTACAAACTACAAACTCGTCCAGGGCTCAATAAGGCTCAGCTGGCTGATGTAAGTAACCAACAGCTCCTGTACTGTCACCTCATAATTAATGGTTATCCTATGACCCGAAGGTAGCAATATTGGCCCAAAGCCAATACATAGGCAATACCCAACAAGCTGGTTCATAAAACTTTATTAAGCAGCCAGGCATGTTTTCAACACAACCAATTGTGTACAGTAACTCTGTTTTCACCAAAAAAATTGTGCACACCCACCTGCCCCTTCACATATCCAGGGTCCTACTGTGTTGTCAGTTTCATTCCCGGGTGGTGTGTCACAGAGCATAGTGACATCACAGGTCACATGATGCATCTTATATCATTTCATATGGGACATTGCATCACAGAGTACACAGAGGGCCAGGCTGATATGACGTCGCTGTATTACAGGCAGAGTTCCTGAAGCAGTGGTTCAGGATGGAAAGTCTCTTGTAACATGAGGTACTGTGTCTAACTGACAGCCAGAGTCCAGCTTATCATATAGCCATGAGCCTGAGCATGTGATTTACTTCTCACATGTATATAGTCTGTCTTGTATATAGTCTATCCTTTTGTGTTGGTTAACTGTGTATTTGTGGGGATCAGTAAATAATAACTCTACGTCCCCCTGGATCCCCATTATGTATTATCATTTCAGTAATGGCTTTAGAACTATATAAATATGAACCCTGTTTCATATAGGGTTTGGAGTATCCTCAGGAAGTTGGTACTAATTAGCAATTACCAACAGATACCCTCTTACTTAGGCTGCCTGTGTATATAACATCACATAGCAGCCCTACCCCTGTGCTTCTGGCCTTGCTAGCCCGGTACGCCAAGGTTAATGGTGAGATTGAATTATACATGTATACAAGCTGAAAGCTGTGTTTCAAAGACAAGATGTGGTTAACTGTGTTTGTAATGCATATTTAATTTCAATGGCATTTTGCCTGTTATTAATTTGATATTTATTTTTGTAACAATAACTTCAAGGGGGGGGGATCTGTATATGTGTGATAACATGCAAGTCTGGTAAATAATTTAGTGATAAGAATTTAGTGATTCAGAAGTTGAATTGTTAATAAAGTGATGTCATGAGGTAATAAAATGATTTCACTGGTTCAGAGATGTCTGTGAAATTATATCATGATGTAGACATCTTTATAAAGTGATATCAGGAAAAGAGACTGGTGGTGATATCAGCAGTAGAGATGTTAACATAATGGTATCAGTATATGAGATGTTGATAAAGTATCAGTATCAACATCTCTACTTTTGTTGTCAATTAATGCCTTTCTGGTCTCATTAGATTAGCATCTCATTTCCTGCTTTAATTACATCAGCAACTCTACCACTGATATCATTTTATAGTTTCATCTCTACTTCATATATCATTTTGAAGATATGTTGATATAATGATGTCAGGAAAAGAGGTATCAATTTGATTCAGTGATGTCAGGTGTAGTGATGTTGATTAAGTTATGTCAGGAGCAGAGATGTTGGTAAACCAATTAAAGTGATAACTATTTTTTTTCTTTTTTTTTTTTATTAAAGTGATATCTTTAGTAGAGATGTTGAAATAGCCTAAGGCAATGACCTCATTTACCTGATATCAATTTTCTTTTTAGACTGTTGCCCGTCACTTCAAAACAATCCCTGTGGTAGAAAAGGAGACGTTAACATTTTTCATCTACCTGGCCAAAAGTCACAAGAGCAGATTTGATCAGAAACACATGGAGTCTTCAACCAGCTAGTTATGGCATGCCTTGTATATAGAACTGAGCACACATACACCTGTATATGTAGTAGCAAATGTATACATACACATTATTATATTGTTGATAGTTGGTCATTAGGCACATGACAGCCTAGAGCTTTCAAGAGTTGGTAATGGCTGATCATATATTATTGTCTCTTTCTGTGAAAGTCTGATATTATATATTGAGCAAACAGTATGACTTAGCAGGAACTGCATGAACTGGTGTAATCATGCCAGTACCAAGGTATACAGAGTAATAAGCAATCAACCAAGGAGATTTCATTTATGTTTATTAGTGACTGGCTGTGATTTTCACAGTGTTGGAGTAAACGAACAACATCTGTAATATACCGTGTTGTGATTTAAAAATTGACCAAAAGAACCGCTGAAAAGTGAAGCCCTAGGCCAGATGCTGGAGACACCCTTAAGATCATGCCTTACTGGAGTCATAAGTGGCGCTGTCTTATCTGGTGATAGAAATGCTGAACGGAATTTGATCCTTACAATATTTAAAGAAGACCTGATATTACTGGTAGTTTGCACTAACCTGTGTGTGGCTGGTGAAAGAAAATTCCACAACTTCATATTTATTTCACAGGATCATGATCACCAGGGATCAAAAACAGTGTACTGATGCACAAGCATGTATGTATGTATGTATGTGTTTGATCCTGCCTCTACTGTGTCCCCTTATAAAGATGACTATTTATAAGATTGAGATTAATTCTCATAATAATATTTGCAATGCAGGGTACGATGCTTCAGCAGTGCAGAATTTATGTTTCATTTAAAATAAAATCCCAGTATTGACTATGCTGTTTCTGATAAATGTTTAATATTAATGTTACATTTCTATTGCATATAAGAAAATATATCTTAGACAACTAGTGGCCAGGTTTATGGCCTTTTCATCCAGTGAGATACTGAGCCTGAGCGCTTGAATAATGTTAAAATTTGCATCTACTGGTCACCTTGCTGTTTGCATCATGCATGCAGTGACGTGTGGATTAAAATATATATACATACATACACACCATGATATTCTGTTCATAATCTTGGAGGTGTTACTGAATAGTGTTTTGAAAAGGCTGTTTTATCATGATTGATCATTGTTAAACAAAAGCAGCCGTTGATCAATTGTTAATTATTTCATGACTTCATGTACTGGTTCAGGTTATTTTTCAACACTGAGGTTCCAAGTGATTCTGACAGCACTGATAGTTTCGTATTTTCTGAACTCCATACCTTCCTTCTAGTAAATGTCAGCAGGCTACAGTAGCCTTAATCTAAAGAGATTTCCTGTATTACATCTTCTTGACATGTGATATATATTTGTTTATTATCAGTTTCTGGTGCAACGAGTGTAACTTAAAGAAAAAACGACCAATCATTCATGTATTTGATTTTTTGGCACCACACTATTACTGAACTCCAAATTTACTCCTTATTGGACCCCTTCAAATGTCGAGGACGGGTCCATGTGATAAAAAGGTGCCCTTGAAGCCCAGAGTCCCTGTGTGTATATGATATATATATATATATATATATATATATATAAGATATTTAGTAACTGTGGTTCAATGAGAATGGCAGTTTATTCAGCTGAGCCGCCTGAGCGCTCGCAGTTCATGAAGCAGGACTGCTGAATCACCCCGGGGTGCTAAACCATGTGTGATCATATTGGAGTGCATCGTTTGCAGTTGATGGTATTGGAACCTTAAAACAGTGCTGTTTTGCTGACATGGTATGCTTATGCTTGTATATATTGTATTTATATAAACTATGCCTACAATTTTATTGTTGCTTTATTCTCTGCATGCAAACATTTTGGTGAAATGCTCCTTTTGTGAACCAGAATGTTTAAAAAAGTAGTTTCTCTAGAATTATGGAGCAGCAATCAGATTACAGTACAGCTGATCAGTGAGTATGTAAAGCCCCCACCATTAATCTTGCAGTTTATTAATTTCTAACTATTCAAGCACAACCTGACAGTTGCCCTGTCATATGAATATTAAGGAGTGATTAGATTTTAGTTGTTCAACATGTGAATAACAAAAGCCTGTTCTATTTTTAGCAGTTTGTGTACAATTTACAATCAGATGGCAAGACGCAATACTTAGTGATGGACATGATACAGTATTGAGCCCCACATGGCACTTTACATTTTCATGAACATGACTCCTTACTGAGCCCCACACATGACACATCACTTAGTCATGAACTAGATACAGTAGAGCCCTACCTGAAGCATTACTTGGTGATGAACATGACACAATAGGGAGCCCCATATGAAACGTTACTTAGTGATGAACATTACACAGTAATGAGCCCCACATGACACAAGTGATAAACATGACCATACTGAGCCCAACATGGCACCTTACTTCATGATCAACATGAGCCACACATGCCCACAGCCTTAGCTTAACCCTGAGCCATAACCTTAACCTCAGCTGTATACATGACATTGCATCAACCCATCCACATGACCAGCACTCTGCCTTATACAAGACATGACATCAACCCAGCCACATGACCAGCACTCATCCTCATACAAGCCATGACATCAACCAACACACATGACCAGCACTCAGCAACATACAAGCCATGGCATCAACCAACACACATGACCAGCACTCAGCAACATTCAGGCCATGACGTCAACCCATCCACATGACCAGCACTCGGCCTCGTAAGCCATAACCTTAACCTCAGCTGTATACATGACATGACATCAACCCATCCCTATGACCAGGACTCCACCACATACAAGCCATGACATCAACCCATCCATATGACAAGGATTCCAACACATACAAGCCATGACTTCAACCAACACTCATGACCAGCACTCAGCCTTGTACAACCCATGACAACCCATCCATATGACCAGCACTCCGCCAAATACATTACATGATCCTACCACCTGACCAGCACCCTGCCACATACCGGTACATGACATGACTTCAACCCACCCACCTGACCATGGCATCAACCCATCTTACTAGCTCTCAGCCAAATACATAACATGAACCCTACCACCTGACCAGCACTCAGCACATACATGACATCAACCCACCTGACCAGCACCCAGCCACATACATGACATTACATCAACCCACCTACATGACCAGCCTTAGCACATACTGAGCTAATAAGCTGAGATAATAAAACTGGATTGAATTAAATTAAACAATGGTAAACTATGGATACTGGACACAGGAAAATGGAACATACATAAGCCAGTCAATAATTTAAATGACAATGGTTACCTATTGGATATACTGGACACAGGAAATGGAACAAACATAAGCCAGTCATTAATATGACATAATGGTTACCTATGGATACTGGAAACGGGACACTTGAACAAAAATAAGCTAGTCAAGTCTTCCTTATGCAACAATTATTTGTTGCTTAAGGAAAAAGTTAAACATTAATATAAAGTTGGGGGGGGGGGTTAAGGCACTATTTTAGAACTGGATGCTGATGGCCACAACCTCCATTGGTGGTGTTTGTGAGGCCTGTAAGCATCACCAGGTATGCTGCTGGTTGGTAGGTTTGTTCAGTTCCATTGCTTCAGGAGGGTACCACTCACTTGGTATCTAGTTGGGCAGAAAATCATTTTACCTTCTGTTGAAAATACCACAAGTAGAGATTAGTAGCCCCTGAGGTAAGTTGATTGACACTTGAAAAGTCAGTTTTAAGCTCATGTAGTTTATTACTTATAAAAGTATAATACATACAAAACAGCACACAACAAGTCTTAACAAAACAATTTGCAACATTTACAGCATCTCTACACGTGTTCCTCCCATAACAACAGTATTGTGATTACATGTTGCACACAATCATTTCTTTAAAATACATATGATTAAAAAGAAATGTTAAGTTATCATAAAATGTGTCTGGAAATATAAATATTAAAATGTAACCATTACAAGAGGTAAATAATATATATATATATATATATATATATATATATATATATATATGTATATATATTTATGCTGCCCTTAAGAAAAAAATAGTACTTGCTGGCCGTGTACTGCCTCATTATTTGAGTCGAAGCTTAAAGTGTAATAAAAAGCTTAGAAATACATAATTTCATCTTAAATAAATCCTACAAACAGATATCATACGGGTTCCCAAGTTGTATTCTTTCTGTGGACACCTTTTAAAGGTCCCAAAAACTGACTGAATAGACAATTATATACTATGAACAATCCCTTGTTTATGAAAGAGATATTCAGTACCTACACAGTGGTAAACTGATGGCTGTTATCTAGAAAAAACTCTTATCTAATTCTAGGACATATTCATGTGCATACATAGATGAAAATTCAATTCTAGTAAAACTTCACCATTCAGGTAAGACTTGTTTAATTTATAAATTAATCTGCACAATATTCTTAACCAGTTAAAATGGCTATGCTGCACTTCAATCACTACACCCCTTCATTTGCATTAACAAAATTTAAGTGCATAAACTGGAAAGGCATAGTTAAAATAGGTTCTAAAAATATATATGGGAACAATATTTAGTTGGCAGTGAATCTGATATGAACACAAGTGGTGGCAACACCAGCATCAGTCATGCAATCTGTAGTTAATGGTCCTATCTGTATTATCACCAGCCATTTCT
The DNA here is from genome assembly GCA_026874595.1 of Sipunculus nudus. Taxonomy (NCBI): domain Eukaryota; kingdom Metazoa; phylum Annelida; class Sipuncula; order Golfingiida; family Sipunculidae; genus Sipunculus; species Sipunculus nudus. The sequence continues at coordinate 59,878,005 of CM049315.1, read as the reverse complement.
TGTGTCCCTTAATGGCAACAAAATTCAACAGTCACTGGTCCTTCAGTATAAAATTTAAAATTGTTGGTACAATAAGGTGAGATACTACTATATATAATATCTCTGGCTGAATGTATTGTGGTTTCATCAACTGTGTAAGCATGAACAATAAGTAATTCTCTTCTACTTATATACATATATACAACGTGTACTACACCATGGCAGTATTAAGCATGCTCAAGTGCACTATATGCAAGGTCATAATGACTGGTATGGCAGTGGACAAGGCAGTCCTCTACAAACGTGCTTTGGCTCTGGGTACAAAACAGTTTGACAGTGTAATATTTCACTGTATTTTTATAGTGCAAATAAAAACATGAAACTTTTGTATGCAGGACATTCATATGAGAGCTAGACATCTTCCAGTGACAACAGGCTAACAGAAACTGATTCTGTATCTCCAAACTACACAGGATCAAGGTGTACAAGCAAGCCAGAACAACGGCACACATGGTCCCTTTAACGGGCATTACATGGCCATGAAGAATCTGGTCAAAAATCAAATTCAACAGTGTATTCATTTTGTTTAGTTAACAATATATATATGGCAAATACTGGCATGCTTTTTATGTTTGGAAATAAACCTAAAAATTCGTGCTGTATTTGATGTTAAACATACTTGATCATTTCAAATGTGTACACATGCCAGGCACCAGGATGTGAAATGATAAGCTGCTTCTCAAACACCTGATTCCTTAAGATTTGGATTTCAGTAATATCTGTGTATGTGACTGGTACATCATGTAGATTTACCTTAATATGCTTGCTTTGTTTATATCAACGTGTTTATAATATGTGGGATTCCCCCCCCCCCAAAAAATCAAAACAATTTCAACAGGGGCATCTGGAGGCAAGTTAGATAAGCCAGAGCTTTGCATGGCATTTTCCAACAAGTGACCTTTCTACCTCCGCAAATATGCAACCTACAACCTTAGTTTACATGATTTTCCTCCGTCATGTTTTGCTGTGTTTACAAATGTTGTTTTCACACATCCTTCACGGAGGCCTTAAAAGAACTTTTCTTAACCAGAATATTCATAAATATTTACACAGAGAAAGCCAGAAATCACTCAAATTCTTTTTCAAAAGGTAGGGGAATGGGCACCTTTAAGCTGGAAGAGGTGAGGTTTTAAATTAATATCCAAGTTATTAAAGTCCTGAAAATTGTATGTTTAATTTTTGCAGCATACCTCCAGGAAGACCACCTGAGGACACTGTTGCACAAATGGACACACATTTTCAAAATGCATGTCCAAATATTAAAGCTACACTACCAGATAATGCTCTTACAGTCTATCCAGAAAAAATTATAAATATAATTTTTAGTGATGAATGTTTGAGCAAGATTTATTCTCACATAATTCTCTTCAAGTGGGTGGGGGGATGGGAAACAATTAAAGAATCCCACATCGGGTCATCCATATCAGGAATTTTTTATACTCAATAACAAGTGTACACTGAAAAAGGACACATGAATCAGTGAGTGTATATGTGTAGATCATGCTGTAGACGTGTGGGCTGGTCTGAGCTGGTGGTAAGTCAGGGGATCTTCATCCAGTGAACTGAAGCTTGTGTCGCTGTGTTCCATTTCTACTGATGAGAACCCACTGGAGACACCCGAGCTAGAGCTCCAACCAGGCGAGTTGTCAAACAATCTCACCGGAGTCATTGTGCCCCTACAGTCAATACAAGTCTCAATATGAACATTACCTAAAATTTATCCCCAGAGGAATTATACATAAACCAGCTTAATTAAAGTGTTATATTGTCAAATTAAGCTAACATTTCAAAGAAATACCTTTGGCAAGCTAAAATAGTCAGATGAGATATAGACTAATTAATATCTTATTGATCTAATGAATTTTCACAAAAAAACATTAAAATATCCTGGTTGAGCTATATACCAGTGAAAGTAGATATTTTCATATTTATATATGACTGGCTGGATTAAAGGGTTTTCAAGGCTTGTATAAACTCATTCAATATTAATATTTTTTATGTAAATTACTTTGAGGGTTTTCAATTAAAGACTATGTTTTCCATGGCTAATGTTCAAACAAGATTTCAGGAATATCTAATGAAATGCACTGTTATTCAAGCATGAACATCATGTCATGTTACTTTGCACTTATGTGTCTAAACAATGTGAAGAAATGTTCAGGCCAATTCCTTCATACACTTGAAAAGTGGCAAAGATATGTCAATTTTCTCTGATTATTGTGATAATATGCAGTATATTTGTATGTAGTCCAATTCATTACTTGAGATGGCTAAGCAACTGTTTTTAACTAGTTCACAGTCTTCAACTAAAGCCTGAATACAATATGGATTGTGAAGATAAACACAGCATATGGAGATCAACAAGCATGCAAAGTTTCACCAAAGATTCAACTAGAATATCAGCAGAAGCTGACAAAAGCCCTCAGCCAAAAGAACAGTGTTTAGAGGTGGTAACAGTAACAAGTACTAAATATCTGTTCTCACATGGATGTATATCTGTACATGTCTCAGTTATAAATTTAAAATGGAGAGGTATGTACCATGATTCATAACAATCCACCAAATGCTTCCTGAAATATAAGCTTTAAGTTTTATTCTATTATAAGCTCTGTGACCTTGAAAAGTAGGTCAAGGTCACCCATCTTCGAACTTGACCGAGATTTTGTCCATATACATCTTCACCAAAGAAATAAAATTCCTATTGTGAATCATTTAGAGATATCCCGCTCACAAGGACAAAGTTGAAAAATCCAAGAAAAATTCATTAAAAATCAGAAATTGTAGGTGGTGCCTCCAAACTCGTGCAGCAGTTACAGACCATCAGTCCCTATGATCATAGTAAGTATTGTTAAAATCCACCAAATGGTTCCTGAGAAATAAGCTTCTAAATGTTTTTTCTATAATCAGCTCTAAAACATAGAAAAATAGGTCAAGGTCACCCATCTTCGAACTTGACCAAGATTTTGTCAATATACATCTTCACCGAAAAAATAATATTCCTACGGTGAATCCTTTTAGAGATATCCCGCTCACAAGCCCAAAGTTGAAAAATCCGATAAAAATTAAATAAAAATCAGAAATTGTAGGTGGCGCCACCAAACTTGTGTAGCAGGTACAGACTATCAGTCCCAATAATCATAGTAAGTTTTGTGAAAATCCACCAAATGGTTACTGAGTAATAAGCATCTAAGTGTTTTTCTATAATCAGCTCTAAAATGTAGAAAAATAGGTCAAGGTCACCCATCTTCGAACTTGACCGAGATTTTGTCGATATACATCTTTACCGAGGAAATAAAATTCTGACGGTGAATCCTTTTCAAGATATCCAGCTCACAAGGTAAAAGTTAACGGACGCTGGACGGACGGACAGCTTTGGTGACGACAATAGCCCATCAGCCTAAGGGCTGAGGGCTAAAAAGTCTCTCTGAGAAACCTTGCTCTATGTATGAATATACAAGCATAAACTGTATACGGTAATATCCTGTCTGTTGAACTGGTTTGCAGGAGCTCACCAAATATTTGATATGAAACTTTTTGAGAAATTCCTGCAAAGCATGAAATAATCACCTGCGTGATATAGGCTGGTGCCTGCCATGTGATGTCATGAAGGACGGAAACAGTCTTGTTGGTGTCTGCTGTAAAGACAAAAGGATTAGCATGATGACACAGCTCACAAAGCATGATGACACAGCTTACAGAGCATGATGACACAGCTCACAAATTAGTCTTATTTTTATAATATACAGTCTTGTTCAACAAATAGAACTAATGAGCCCGAGACTGTGACCTTGTAAACAGCAAAAAACAGGAATTGATTGCAAGTGGCACCACTAATCGTCCAGATTATGGGATAGATTGTAGGTGACAACTGTGGTTCTCTGGACTTTCCAATATCTTGAGTCATAACTAAATTTTCAGAAGAATCCACCCACATTTCTTAAGATAATTAATGTTTTAAATGAACCATTTCAAGATCATATTCACTCTCATTAAATAGTTAAGTCATGACCCCATTTCAGATCAATATCCATAAATATACAGAATTTGAAAAAGATCTAGCTATAATTTTTCAGGTCATTTCCCTTGCAGGGATAATCTTTGGCGGTGATGATGGGGGATTGTTCATGAAACCATAGTGTTCCTGACTTTTCATCAATGGATACAATAAAATAAGATATTAATATTTAGCGTAAATCTGGGGGATGGGTGGGGGTGCTTGACCTAATTTTTCATCATGTATTATTCTAGCTGTAAATCCCTTTCTATTATAGTATACTTAAGGAGAAAAGGTGAGAAGCTGAATGACTGAACTGTTCTGAAAGCGAAACAGAAGAACTATTGAATGATTGGTGTTCCACAGATATGACAAACACCTTGTCACAACAAACTGAATAAAAAGAGAAGGGTTGGGTTGAAACAGGTTTTGTTACACTAAAAATTATGATGAATGCAATTATCCTGAAAGAGAATAATGTGTTAATTGTGGACTACCAAGAGAATTTTGATTTTGGAAAAACCATCCAGTCAAATAATATTAATGGTATTAGTAATATAACTGGTGAGAGCAACAGAAGCTCTAGAAAGAGTTATAGTTTCAGATCTAAAATATGGTCATATCAAATATTAGGGCCAAAATAAGTCTATGTTTTTAAGGCACTTTTTTTCAGAAAACGATGCGGGCAGACTGCTTTTATATTTTATTTATATTTTTTTTACTGTTAAAATATCAGTGAATTTTATAATTTCCCATGGACTGACCTAAAAATGACAACCAATGATTAAAATATGAGATAATACACAATGTATAAGTTGAATTTGTCAAAAAGGATCATCCAAATAGGCCACATTTTACTTATCTTACATGTCATAATTATATAGCCAGCAGATTATACAGAATTACGCATTGAAATTTTACTGTAAAACCTGCAGGTTCTGCCGATGATCATGACATGATGATTCCCGTGAGGATCAAACCGCATAACGGTGAAAGCATCCCCGGCAATGTTTGAGAAACATTTACCGAATTTCCTTGATCACAGGCTGGGCCTTAATTAACATATATTTCATTGCTATATATTTTGCCTTGAGAATTCCAGTTCAGAATCACTGAAGGCATCTCTAGCACTGAAAGATTTGTTGAAATAACGTAACAGAATACCTGTAATTTTGTTCCATTTGAACTGCCTTTTGATGGATGCCTGTGTTTACATGGAATGTTTTCCTTGTCCATAACTGTATAAATATAGAAGCATCAATCAGTAAACAAACCATGGGTCATGCCAAGAGTCCATGGACTTGGCTGATAGTTTCTGGATCTAATTCACATGTACTGTATATAACATTAGTGCTCAAACCATAAATATGCAAGATAAGGCTGGGTGTTTGTAGTGATGAAATCAGTTGTTTTTACACATCTGATAACAAACAACTTAGAATCCATATGCAGAACTATATTGCTTCAACAAAAAGTATGTCCCCTTTTTTTCCACAAAACAACATGTGACTTACCGGGTAGTTACTTGGTCATTCATTTCCCAGAAATATCTTTTACAAAAAAATTCTTTTACAAAAGTAGAGAAGGATTAATAATTGACTATCCATCTCTAGATACATGAGACAATGTGTCCTGTTCTTATGTAGACCATTCCTATAAAAGCACAGCTTTAGGAATTAATGATAACTTTTAAAATAAAAATGTAACTGCCACCATTGCTTAAACAAGGGACTCATGGGTCACATCGCTCAGCTGAATTTTGGGAAAAAAAATAATATTTTTATTTCTTTTAGTTTTCATGTATATTAACATTTGAAAAGCTAAGAGAAAATGGCCCTGCTAAAATGAAACTCCATAAATTTTAGAATAATGGACATAAGCTAAAGCATATGCACTGTGTAATAAATGAAATCTGTGGCCTGAAACCATTTAATTATGCACCAAGGGGAAAAAAATGGGCCTACAGTAAGTGTTATATAAAAGTAACATTTCATAAACGAATAATGTGTGAAGGTATTAAGTTTTCAAAAGTTAAATGTATGGCCATATGAGTTAAAAATTAATCCCACAAAGATCGACCAATATTCCTGATTTTAAGTTTAACAGTGTTATTCAAACCAAGGCCCGGCCATCTTTAAGAGATATGAATGAAATGCTACAAAGTATTTATATCTTCCTTAATCTTGAATGTTAGCACTTACATTAGATCCTAATATTTTATCACATTTGAATTTAAGGATCAAATTCTTGAACATTTTTTTCTTAAAAAAATCAAAATTGTCCAAGTCTCAACAAAAAATTTTATTAAACATTAAAATTGTAAGATTTGTCTTGTTTATTAGTCCTGTGTATTGAAGGGCAGGTGGGGGAAGGGGTCTCTGTTGTTACTGCTTGTTGATGAAAAAAAAGTGAAATTATAAGATTCCTTATGAAGTACAGGTCTGTCAACAGAATGGGGGGGGGGGGGGGGGGGGGGGAGAAAGGCTCCAGACAGCCTGATCAAGCTCAACAAGAGAGAGGGCTTGCCTGAGTGATGGGTTTACATAACAGCCCAGGGAGCATAGAGAGTTGCACTGAATGACCTACAGTGACCAAAGTGGACTGCTTGACAATGTAAGGGAATACAAGAAGAGCCTCCAAAAAATCAATAACTAGCCTAATTTTGCAGCTTTTATTTTAAAATTTCAGATTTTAACAGATTAAACCCTTATGTGTACATGCTGTGAAAATAAAATACACAGTTCTTACAGGAAAAACGTGCCGTGGACAAAGTTAGGCAAAATTTAAGGTACTGATTTTATATTTATGCTAATAACTTGAAAATATTGCAAAATTCAGATCTAATTTTCAGTATACAGTTGAATCTTGATTAAATGAAGTTATATCCCTGAAAAAAGGCTCTAACATCAGCAATTCTTAAGTTAAGTGAGTAAATATATTTCCTGATTTTTTATAAGATGCATTATGTTTGGGCCCATAACTTCAACAAATTATGCAATACTGACCTAATTTTTTATATGTACATTGGAAATGTATGGAAAAATATGAATATTAATATGATCAGATTCAGATCAGTGGTTTTGATATAAGGCAGTCGTGAAGTGTAACAATTGGTTTTAAATGGAAAATGGAGGTTTTTCCTTAATATCTCAAAGGAACGAAGTCTTAGTGACCCAATTTTCAGTATGGTAGGCGATTTTCGGGACATCTAACTGTATGCAAAATTTTGGATTTGTAGGTCTAACGGTTTCAAAACGTGCCCTGTTAACGGACAGACAGCTGGACGGCCGGACGGCCGAAAGACGGACCACGACTATAGCTCAGATGACTTATAGTCAGCTGAGCTAAAAATGATTTACAGTCATCAAATAACCAAGGAATCTTTCAGCTGCTGCTGTTGTTTTAGGGTTTACAGAATCAAACATTTACTCCACACACCCAAAAAATTCATTGTTCATATGACTCGCAGAAATTAAATGTGAACAGGCAAATTTTTAAAGATAATTTGTAATCATATTTGAGACACAAGATGTTGAATTTTGCAAGACTGCCTAGAAAAATACCTTGACCTAATTGCCAACAAAATTTAATAACTAGCATACGGGTAGTCGACAAGCGACTACTTGTATCCACCATAATCAGAGTAGGACGGGTGAAGTGCGGCATGGATTGAGTGGCAAGGGGAAATAGAGTTAGATGTGTTACATATTGCATCTGCCACGTAAACATGACTAAAGGTGGCGTCACCTATTATTTGAACAAGAAACTATCCAAGATGTATACACATGCAATATTTCAGGTGGAAAAGTCAAACCATTGTTGAGATATGAGTAATTTTATCCCACAGCAGACAAACAGATGGACTCTGTGCAAAAATGGTTGCATGTGGCGCCATCAGTTTTGTGTAAGATAAAGAGCTATGTAAGATCTAAACACATGCAAATTTTCAGTGAGATACATCAAACCAGTCCGGAGATATTAGCATGGATGTCTGCAGCGTGAATGTGAATGTAGGTAGCGCCACCTGTCATAAAAATCAAAAAAGCTATCCAGGATGTATATGCATGCCAAATTTCAGGTGAATAAGTCAAACCACTGTCGAGATATGAGTGATTTTAACCCAAGTCTAAGGAAAGATGGAAGCTGTGCAGAAATGGTTGCAGGTGGCGCCATCAGTTTTGTGTAAGATAAAGAGCTATGTAAGATCTAAACACATGCAAATTTTCAGTGAGATACATCAAACCATTCCAGAGATATAAGCATGGATGTCTGCAGCGTGAACATAAATGTAGGTGGCACCAACTTTCATAAAATCAAGAATGCTATCCAGGATGTATACGCATGCCGAATTTCAGGTGAATTAGTAAAACCACTGCAGTGATAGGAGTGATTTTAACCCAAGGAAGACAAACAGATGAACGCTGTGCAAAAATGGCTGCAGGTGGCGCCACCATTTTTGCGTATGTTATAAAGCTATCCAAGGGCTTCATTGGTGAAAAATTTTTTCCTGATTGGTCAAACGAGTCCGAAGATATGCAGGTTAATGTGTCAAAACAGACGCATTGATTGCACTGGAAAGAAAAAAAATCAGAGGTCAATGCCGAATGGTAAGGCACCAGTTAACATGTGACCTGATAATTGGATGTAAGTTTTAGAAAATCGGTCCAGTAGTCTCAGAGGAGTTCTCCAGAAACCAACGCCGCGGCGGCGGAACCCGGTCAAAAACATAGTATCTGCAAAATTTTGTTTTGGCGGATACAAATAATATATGAAAATTTTATTCTGTGGCCTCACGTCTTATAAATGAAAATTGAATCTTTGCCCATCTGTACAAGAAATCATCTTTATTTTCCTAAATATCAAGGTTTTTGTGATGAACAGTTTTGATCCCTGATATCCCTGACTTACCAAGCTCTTGTAGACAGAGATCATAATCCCCCTGATATTCCTGACTTACCAAGCTCTTGTAGACAGAGATCATAATCCCCCTGATATCCCTGACTTACCAAGCTCTTGTAGACAGAGATCATAATCCCCCTGATATCCCTGACTTACCAAGCTCTTGTAGACAGAGATCATAATCCCCCTGATATCCCTGACTTACCAAGCTCTTGTAGACAGAGATCATAATCCCCCTGATATCCCTGACTTACCAAGCTCTTGTAGACAGAGATCATAATCCCCCTGCAGCAGAGACACTGAGAGCTGAACAGAAACCACACGGTAACGCTGCTTCAGTTTGTCACTAATGAAGTCCTTCAGCATCAGCTGCTGTATTTGTGACAGATTATTTTTTAAATCCTCTAAGGCAGCTACAGTGGGACAATACACAATATAGACAACACTTCCATCGTATGCCCCAAGCACTTCACGTTTCATTTCCTGCAGGCCTTTCAGAGTGTTCAGGACGGCTTGGCGTTGTGTTATATGCTGAGGAGATATACCACATTTCACAATCTCCTTCAGGTTACGGAGTTCTACCAGTGAAGTCTCCAATATCTCCCTCTCTAAAGCTTTCTTCAGAGCTCTGTTTTTGTCTTTGTACTGAGCTCTGGCTCGGTTTTTATCAGGGGTCAGATCTGCAAATTCAGTGTCTTCGTCATCACTATATTCCTGGGCACTGTCCACTTCAGCCCTCACTCTCACAGTATCTGTGTCAGAAATCAGTAACAGAGAAACAAGTCAAATGAAAGTCAATATATAATAATAGTTAATTATGACTATAAATTACAAGTTCAAAATGGCAACTAAATAATATGACAGAAAAGTCACCAACCAAATAAATATAAATGTATTAAAACAAGATATTATGATTTTATAGTATTGTCTTGAAATTGGCAACAAAATAATAAGAGAGACAGGTCACAAGTCATATAAACATCAATTTATTATAAACAAAGAATATGTTTGTAGAAAATTGTACATACAAAATGGACCACACATTTAAACTAAAATGAACAATCTCCTTGTCGAATACCAAGGAATTAAGGAAATCACAAGGCATCTCGTTAACATGTTATAATTTTCAACTTTGAACAGGCTAAGAGGGAATTTATCCTAACAGAGACACTTATGTCCACGATTTATGACAAACCCACTTCAGCACAGTATCAGTTGACTAGCCACAGACATTACAGTGTGTCTCTACAGGTATATAACTGCACAATCACATCATCACCATGCACAGGAAATGAGCTGATAAACTTACAGCAGTGGCCTGAATGGTATATTTTTACATGCAATAAACCTGAAGGGGACTTCTGCAACTTCCCTAAAACAAGCCTCAACAATACATGATAATCATTTACATTTATTATTTCCTTGCCAGTAGCACCATGGAGGTTATAATATAGAGGAAGTATGCACTTTCGAATCAAAGAGTGCTGCAATGTTCCCATCCTGACCCAGCTTTGCTTCTGTTGTCTGGGTCCCTGTTTCCTTTTATTGCTTGCCTGAATCAAAGGTTTTTGGCAAGCATGTTGGTCAGTCCCATATGTCCATCTATTTGTGGGTTTGTTTGTCTGTCCTGGCTCTACAGGCCAGAGTTTTGCAGCTACTGCTTGGAAGCTTATAGGGTATATGAATACTGTGGTTGCCTTTTTGTTTGCGAGGGTTTTAATTTCGCAATATTCACGAATGGGAAATAATCGCGAAAATGAAACCCTCGGGAATAATCAGCGAATTGAGAATGTCCTTCTTATTTAGTGTCATCAATACTTGTATGGTAATAGGTTAGAACAGAGAGCATTTTTTAATAAATTACATCCTTGCAGGTATAGGGAAATTTAAGCCTTAAATTTGAACTAAACCACCTATGCTGTGTGTGCGGGCCCATCATTATATAAGAAAATGTAACAAACTCATGACTTATTCTCATTTTATAATACACACAGGTATATGGCTTTGCCAAAGATTTGATATAGGTTCTGGTGAGATCGCGAAAATGAAACCCTCGCAAAACATTAAAAATGGAAAAATCGCAAAATTTCAGCCTCGCAAATATGAAGCCAACCACAGTATCCAATAATCCTTGGAGTCTATTGTTTTTGGTCATAACAGGTCAAAGGTCAAGGACACAAAAACCATGATATAATCTGCAGGTCACATTTTTACATAAATGGTTTTGACACTGATACATTTCATGTTATTCATTAATATCTCAAAACGCAATTTTTCATATTTCAAGATGGTCACCAGGGGGCATGGCACATTTAACACTAAAATATCATTGTTCTGTTAATTCTCAAAAATGTTTTGCCATATCACATTTTTAATTACAGCATCTTACTCGAGAATCCATTGGCTAAATCCTGCACACAAGTGACCCTGTGCTACAATTTCCATGGTTATCTTTTTTTGGGTAAAACTTTAGAATTGAAAATATGGAGTTTCATGCTTCTATCTCTGTCATTTTGTAAGCTAGAGAAATCTACTTTTTTGCATAGGGTAGCATTTCCTAAGTTCTAAGTCATTCAGTTGAAGTCTCTTAAATCTGGCAGGGTTTGTTGTCAAACAACAAAATGCATGATTTTGAGAAAGTCAATGTATGTCACTTCATGATAGAGAGGTCTGGTTTTTTGCATGAGGTAGCATTTCCTTAGTTCTAAGGGACATCATTGCAATTTTTGTTAAATCTCTCATCTGTTCCTGTAAAACAACAATATTAGAGTGACATAAATGCAAGATTTGTCATATCTTGCCATCCAATGAGAATATGGGACCATTCAAACAAATGGCTATATTTCTGTCATTGTTTACGCTGGTTTACCTGGTGTTTTCAGCATTTGATAGTGTTTGACATTCATAATTACATTAAGTGATAATATCTCACATCGTTTTTCATCACATGATGAAGAAACATCCCATTGCTGAGACTGTATATGGCCACAGGCCCTTGAACTCACTATTAAAACATGTCTAAATGACCCCTATATAGCCTTAAGCTAAACATAGTAATATAAATATGCAAGGTATGAAACGACTGACAGAGGACCCCAAGTGACCTGCTGTATAAACTATCCATTTCTAACCTACTGGCAGCATGGCACAAACTTGTCTCTTGCATGCACATAAAATTAAACCAAATGGTTTCGTCTGACACAAAACTAACACGCGTTATGGTTCCTGGCTGCATAAAATTGGCTGTGTAATCAGGCTGAGCCGACTGTGTTTGAGGGTCTTCTCCTCCATGCAAGTCAGCATGGCCTGAGCGGGTTCAGAGCACCATTGTGGGATTGTTTTGTATATCTGACCAATGAGAGCGCTGCTGATCTGTCGACGGTACCATTTCTATTTAAATTAATTGAAGAAACCAAATTGCGAAGAGCAGTGTGTATGAACACTCGTGTACCGGTGCAAGTTTCACAACCAACTACTGACTAGTTACAGAAATACAAATACTTACAAAATGGCATATGTATACACTCATTGTGCCACGGTTTTATACAGCAGTAGTAGTGGATCTCCCTGGCTATAAATGCTTTGTATGACAAGGTTCTCTGGATATAAAATCAGGATTGGCACAGAGCCAAGCATTGTTATCAGACCAATGACAGCATGGTATTGCATTGTGCATCCAGCTAAATTTTAAACATGACACACCCACTCTCGTTGGCCTGATTGCATTGAGACACCCACTCTTGTTGCTCTAATTCTTGGCTCTGTGCCTGAACCAGTGTAATGGTGGATGAAGATCGAGGACCATCTTCCGTACAAGACAAAGCTATCCAAGATCTTCAGTGTACTTGATTTTTTTTACCAATCAATGCAACCTTTCTTGAGATGTTTAAGATTTTGTGTGCTTTTCACCAAAAAAAGGAGCTATTGGTGATCAAGGTCACTCTTGTAGAAAAGACAACATTTTAAATTAGCTCTCACCCATATCTATCCACATGTATAGTTTCATAAAGCTCAAAGCAATATTTATTAGTTATCTTGTTCAAAAGTTTTTTCTGTTGGATGGTAGCAGTACCATGCTGAAACCAAAGTGGGGGTAAAATTACCAAAATTGTCTGTCATAAAATGTTTATTCACATGGTTTCCATCATCTCTGATTGCATCCTCACTGCTCACCATGACTGCTGTGTTGTGAGGGTTTGCTGAAAAATCTCACTGTGGTCTCCAAGAAGGTTCACTGTAGCAAGAAACAAGACTTTTGTACAGACTTACGTGGAATTCTTCTCTTGGGGGTGCTTTGGTCTTCTTGAGGGCTGTCATCTGGGGGTGACTGACCACCAGCCAGGTTGCTCCTTGGGAGTCCACCGCCCTGTCTTGCTCCTGAGCCTCCAGCTGCATCACTGCTGCCACCTGGTGTAGCATTACTGCTGGCATGTGTGGACCTTCTTGGTGTTGATGGGGAACCAAGGCCACGACTAGCTGGGGTAGAGGTTACCTCTGGCAGACAAAAGAATCCCACAGTCAACATCCAACACAATTTATAAACATTCAAATTCTGACTTTCATGTCATTCTATGAAATCTTCCACATTTGACAAGAGAATTAAACATTGTCAGCATTTTCCTGACAAAATACTGAGGATAATTATAAACTTACTCTAATCAGAGCAGGTAAGAACTAAAATGTGTTTCCTCAATTTTTTAATTACTAACATTTAATTTATGCAAATTTATGAGGCAAATCATACACACGCCTTTTCTCCTAATCTTATCACCTTTGACAGGAAACATATCAAGAGGGGATATAAATACTACACATTTAAGGATAAATTCTTTGTGGTTGTATTGTCAGCATACAATAAACATATTACAGATTGGTCTCTTGACATTTTTTTAATTACCTTAAATTAGAGGCCTCTGCAATTATTTTTTGTTGTTGCTATTTTAACTTATTTTAATTATGAACACGTTTAAATTTTATGACTATCACATCTGTCACATTCTTATCTGTATTATAATCCTGTGAAAATTTGGATGTTGTGCATGTTAATGGTACGTACCTCTATTTGGGTCTAAAGTGTGTGCTATGTGTGCCTGGTCCAGGTCACGCAAAGCCAGCACAAATTCTTTAAATGTATTATCAGGTCTTCTATTTAACAGAGTTAGGAAACGTTGAACCCTCTCATCATCATTTTCAATCTCCCTGAGTTTCCTAGCGTCTGCTGACGAGAACACACTCTTGTTCTCCAACCGGCTTATTAAGAACTCATCGAGTACTAAATTTTCTATGAGAGCATCTCGGTTTTCTCGTAAAACCCTCTTGTGCTCAGCAGTCATCAGCACTGCTCCATCTTAAAAATAGAAATGAATACATCATAATTAAATTTAATCTTATGGAACTTTTTTTAAAAAGATATATTTCATATTAGTCTGGCAATTCAATATGAACACGTTTCCTTGTTTAATGGTTTTAAAAATAATTTTTTAAGAGACTGCATTTAATTTTACAAATAAAATATTCTAGACATATGACAAAGTTTTAATTAAAAAGCTATTTACATGTTGTAGTACTTAACAGGGTTGAAAAAAAATCATGATTACTACTTAAAAACTGACAAAGTGAACTGTTTATGTGGCTTATGTAGCAACACTTTCTACATACACATATATATAACTGATAAAAAAAGCACCAAATGACTTTCATGTCAAACCTGTGACTGTGGTATATCTTACCATGGTTGTTGGAGCTGGTGGATGGAGTGATGTCTCCATTATTACGTTGCATGACTGCATATTGACAACATTATCATGGCCCTAAAAAATAACATGAAAGCATAGTATCAGTGAAATCACAATAAATAATGATAAGACATGAATTGTTAAAAAAATTGTTAAAAAAATACAAAGTAATAAAAGTAGCTATTTACTAAGTTTAGAGGGGCCTATTCCAATATCTAACTATCATTTACTAAAGACATTTCCTTGTAACTTATATAAAAATATTTAAGAAAATGCAGTTCCCAACCCACACACGTTGTTTGTTTTGTTTATATCCACATGATTATTACATGTGGGGGGCCCACAAAAATAATCCAGACAGTGGCAAACACATCCAACAAGGACATCTGGCAGCAAGTCAGACAAACCAGATTTTTCTGAAAGGGAATTTTGAAACTAATGACTTTTCAATTTCTGCACATACAAAGCCAACCATCTCAGGTTACAAGGTTTTCCAGTTAGTCAACACTGCCACATGTTTTGTGTTTATTAACAGACTGTAGATTAAACAAGCTCATACATCCACCATAGAGGTGTAATATTCAAACTGTAAGAACCGTTCATTACAGAAATTACCTACAGTTCATTAATATGTACACAGTGTAAGCCACAAATCAGATTAATTCTAGAATTTATACAGAAAAGAGAGGTGGATAGCATCCAATATTTTGTTATCTCATATTTATTTATACTTGCTTTATATTAACAGAATACTTCATATTAAGTATGGCACATAATTTTATTTGTCTGTCCTTAACCTTTCTTTGATACTTTTTTCACATTAACTGGGCCATTTCCAAACTTACACTGAATATATAGTAACAATGCTTGTGCATTTTTACAGTTTGAGCATGACATTTTAATGTCATCAACGAGGCCTAGGACATCCAGTTTCTTGTGAAAATGCTTGGAATTTTCAGAATAGTATCTTGCGGCCATATTGGATTTCTGATAGGTCTAACAGCCAGATGTAAGCTCAAATGGTACCAATCTTTAGTAAATATTTCACAGCATTTGCTCAAACAATTCTTGAGATAACGTGCAGAAATTAATAGATTGCTGCCTGCCAACAGGGTGTAATGTACAGACAGACAGATGGATGGAAAACCCGATTATACAAATAGGGCATCTATTCAACTTTGCATTGTATTTGGATTGCAGTGGATATTTTGGTTAATATTGAATACTGAAAAGTACATTCATTGGCATTCTTATGCTACCTGTACTATTCAATGGTAATAAATATGTTTAAACCAAGTGGGGCTCTGATAATTCAACAATGTGTCAGAGTCTGAGTAACTTTGCATTGCGACACAGATGTGCAAGTCTACTTGAGGCAATTTTCTCCTTTTTTTTATTAGTGCTATATTACTATATATCCATTATATTATGACTTGTTTATTTTTTACTCATAACTCCAACATCACACATGGTAGTGACATTCTAAAGACATGAATGACCAAATATTTTTAAATCATTAAATGTTTAAATTGAATTTTTAAAGAAAACTAGATGAATACTGACAGGTCAGAAAGGCCCATAGACTTCTAGTGTGGGCTGAGTGATGCTCGGAAAAATATAATAAAAGACCTGATTACATGCAAGAACAGAGACTGACCCAAAACAGCATTTAAACACTGAAGAAAGATGGAAAGACTGGCAAGAAATGATTGGCTTATAAGGCATTCACAACTTTTTTTAAACATGAGTCCTTGACCTTTGACCTCATTACCAAAAACAAATGAACTGTATGTTTAGAATGGAACACCTGGAATGAAAGGTTTTGATCAAAATGCATCCACAATCTTATTGAAGACGTGGGGACTATGACAACAAAAAAGTTGTTTGTTTTAGTGTTGAGCACTAGTAGATGAGCAAGGGAGCTGCCCTGATTAAATAATACCCCAGGTGGGCCTACACCTGTGACTGCAACTGATGTATACAATACATTTATGTATTATAAACTTTATTCATTTTACATGGATTGTACAACTAGTTATAATAACTAATACAAGGCACTCTCCATTGCTTGGATGTTCGTGCTAGGTAGTCGGTAAGGGTGGAGGAAACCGGAGGACCCGGAGAAAACCACCGACCTTGGCAGGCCAATAAAACCCACTCTCATAGTCACACCGGGGATCGAACCCAGGTCGCCAGCGGAAAAGACTGAGCATTTTACCACTCAGCTATCCAGGCCCCATTAATGTATGACAAGGTGTTCTAAAACTTGAATAAAAGCTAGTTTTTGATTTTGCTTTCTAATCTATATATTAATAGCGTAAGGCGATTTTTTAGTGATTTTCCGTATCTTCTCTGATACAGCCGTACGGATTGCCGTGATTTTCGACATACATATGCTCTGGGTTTGTCCGAAGAGATTCCGCCCCCTTTTATTTGCAATATTTGCGTATTACCTGCATAATTAATAATTTTAATATTTGCTCCCCTGTGGGCACCTCTTTTCTTTGTTTCTTTGGGCCCGGTAACACAATGGCCATAGGGTTTGTGATGGCGGGACAGAGTTTTACTCCGGGGGCCCTATCTGGGATTTTCTTATATTTCGAGGTGACCCGCTCGAAATAATCCGCATTGGTGATCCCTTCTCAAAAGGCAACCTCTGCGCAGCAAAAAGGTCTATTGTGCACAAGAGGAGAATGCTTAAAAGGGGGATCTTTTAAAGAATGAAAATTTTCCGAACGGTAGTGATTGCAGGGCAGTGTGTAAAACCCGGACCCCACGGTCCCCGGACCCCGAAAACCAATTTCCTCATTTTTCATCATTTAAACCGATAAAACCACTATTGCTGATGAAAAAAACAGAGCAAAGTCCCTTAATGTTGCAGCTTTGAAAATGACCGATTCATTGAAAGATTTAAGTTTACAAAAACAATTCGATGAAGATGGACCTCATTTAACTTGACTTTGCTGACTGTTCCATTTTGACGGACAGTAACCACCGCTCATATTTTTTTATTTATGACTGAAAGAGGAATAAAATAGCTCTCATGTCACACACTAAATATAATTTTTTGTTTTTATCAAATTTATTTGATGTGCACTAACAGTTGTTGCGGACCCGAGACTGATAATTCCGAGCTCTTCCACATAACAACAGGTTTCGTGTTCCATTCATACCAACCATGCAATTTAAAGTTGGAAATAATATAAAAACCGAAGGAAATGTTGATTACTTGCATTTCAAGCAACTATAGGTTCCAAAATAATGATTTTGTAAATGTGTTTAATTGTTGTACTTTTTATAACGCTACACAAATGTAATAAAAAGCATATATAAAATTATGAATAAAAACTGAGACATAAAAATGTAAAAATACAAATAATAACACAATAATAAATCACATGGGTGTTATGGTTAAACGTGATGTGAAAATATGTACTAAAGAAATGGTCATACAACAAGTGAACGGGGTCCGTGTAGTCCGTGAGGTCCGTACGCCAGGGTCCGTAACTGTTAATTATCAATTTTTTTTGCAAATCAGACTATTTCTACTAATTTTTAACCAAACATAATATTAAATATGTCTTTAATACGTTTATGCTAAAATATCTGGATAAATTACCATGAAAGTTTAAGAATTACAAATTTTTTCTTGGGGTCCGGGATCCGGAGTCCGTGGGGTCCGAGTTTTACACACTGCCTGAATGCAGTGATTGTCTCACTGGAAAACATTGGCTTAGCTTTCAAACAGGAAGGATCCTTGGGAGTGCGTGATATTTAAAAAATATATACAGCCTTTATATGTACCATATAATATAATGCTACCACGAACTGTTGCGCAGCGGAATTGCCCGACCATGTGAGTGCTCAGTTTTTGTGCCTGATAACGGGAATGCAATTATCGAGAACACGTCTCATGCAAGAAAACAGGTTCCTTTACTGGCGGATTGACGGGGTCGGAGGGCAACTTTAAATGGCGATGTTCAGCATAATATATTTTCATATAAAATGACTTTATTTATCACTTCTTCGAAAATTCTCCGGCCAATCGCTTGGCTTCATTTAGTTTTATGCATAACATCATGCATATAATGAATCTATATATTAATAGTGGAACGCGATTTGTGTGGTCTTCCGTATCTCCTCTGGACATTACGGATTGTCATGGATTTCATCATACATATGCTCCGGGTTTGTCAGAAGATATTCCACCATTCTACAGGAACATATTTGTCCAAGTCATCCAGACTCCGACACAAGGCCAACTCAAAAACAGAATACTTATACCAAATTTCAGATTCAAAGAGATCTTATGACGGTAACATTGTACAACCAAGACTTTCATCTATGATAAGCTATTTGACATCAGAACTAATTGCTTGCCCCAAACCGTGCGTAGCACGGGTAATTGCTAGTTTCAGATTATAAAGATAAAATCTTAAGTGTAAATGCTGTGAAAATTAAATAAACAGTGCTTACAGGGGGGAAATGTGCCATGGTCAAAGTTGGCCAAAATTTAAGGTATTAATTTTACATTTATGATTCTGGTATACAATTGAATTGTATTCAATACAACCTCACTTAAATAAGGTATATGCTTGAAAAAAGTCTCTAACTTCAACAGTTACCATCTGTTAAGCAAGTAAATGCATTTCTTGCTGTTCGGATAAGGTACCTTTAGATCTTACACTTACAGTGCGTTACTTTTACAAATCAAGTAATACTGACCTGACCTCTGGCATGTGCAAAGGAAAGGAAGGTCTGTAATATCAGTACTGTACATGTCAGACACAATATTAAAATTGTGCGTAAATAACTAAACTGCACAAATGCGTATAATATTAAACATGTTGACTGTGCAGCACAGATTCTGATAGTCCGCAGCCGACCTAGCCTAGAATTTTCATATTTTAGACCATGTGCAGCTAACACTGCTGGATGCCTGGACACTTCATTTAAGTTTAAAGGCTTTATTATATAATCTAGAACATGTGGTAAATCAAAATCAAGAAGTCTTTAATGGGACCTTTTCACCTACTAGGCACATGTTAAAAATTTTCCTTAAAAAGTTCCCTTCTAAAATCATTTGCTTACCCCTGTACATGATTTTGAATACTAAGTTTGCATCAGGTACGATCAATGATTCAAAACATTAATAAAGTGTGCATACCACCCGGTGAATCAAGATTTACAAGCTTCAAACTAGTGTTTCTTCTTTAATGTTTCTTCTCTTTGTTTGTGGGTTGTTTCGGCTTGCACTTGTGCAAGGTCTCACCTCTGGGTTGCGCAATTTTTTTTCAGGGTTGGGGCCAATTACATTGAAAAGTAATCATTACAATTACATTACTTTAAGAAATCTCAATTGCAATTTACTTAATTTTCATAAAAGTAGATATAATTTATATCTACTTTTGAAGATTAATTGATTATTTTTCAATTAGCTTTATACAAAATCTACAGAAAAACTGCCAATTATTTCTTTACCATGTATCATATATGATTGTTCTATGTTACTATCAGGCCTCCCACTCACTTTTGAGACATTTTTCATAAAATTTTATGCCTTTTTTATGCTCTTTATAGGCGCCTTTCATATGTTAGTTTATGCTGGTCAGACAAGGTCCCTATATATTTCATAGTATTTCCACATGATTATAACATAGGTAATACAGTTGAAAAAGCAGAGGCCTGATTCTATAGTTTGTAACTTCTACTACTGGGACACACATGTAGGAGTCCCCAAACAAATGAGCAAGGAAGAACCACAAAGAGTTAGCTAGTAATGTTAATTATGATTCTTCCTTTGACAACAGCATAAGAAGTTTCTTCCTTTTCCTCAAACTTGCCTTATTTTCTATATTTCCAGCACTATTTTAAAACAAAGATACAGAAAAATAGAAAATTCTACTGCTACATTAAAAAAAATTTTTTTTTATATTTTTACATTCTAACACTTTAAATTCTAGGATTGATTTAGAAAGAAATCTCTTAATGGGTATATTAATCATTTGCAGCCTATATATAAACCATGCTGCTGTTGCATGATGCAATGACTTTAAAAATGTCACAGTGCAGATCGGAATCCAGTTCTTTGGCAGTTCAGTTCAGAACTCAACTAGTTGAGAAGGGAATTCCATTGCAAATGGCTATCTTTCAGCTGAGATGGGATTTCCCATCTAAACAGGTGAGATGGGAATAGTCACTGTTATTCCGATCTCAACTAGTTGACATTGGAATATTCCAAAGAACAATGGTTCACATTGAGATATCCACATGTGAACCAGTTTACTTTGGGATATCCTGAAATACACTAGTTTTGTTTAGAATTTTTGATTATTATTGCTTAGATGTAACTAGGTGAAACAGTCTTTTTGGAATAACCTGAAATACACTAATCTACAGTAGAATATCTTACCCTTGTTGTTAAGATTTATTTTAAAATTCAATTTCTATTAAGTGTACACAAGAATATTTGATTATCTGTTAATTTAGAGCTGGGGTGACAAAACAGGGCCCACTTTAAAACACTGACCAGCTGAATAAAAGCATAGATATTAAAATTAATATATACAAATATGAGGGAATGAAACAGACCAGGAATCCATGTGTAGCAATTCCATAACTAAATTGTAATCACAATTTAAACTATGCAGTATGCAGCATTTACAATAAATAATTTAAACACTCAAGGATCTATTTAACACTGATAAGCACATCAACTGTAGAAAAAAATGTTTTATAGAGTAAATCTTTCAGCTTTACATGTTTAATGATAATTCTAAATTTATAAAAGCTTCCAAGCATATAATGAAAAAAATTGACTTTCCTCCTAAATTCAGCACTTTGTGAAACAACATTCAGTACTGTTATAAAGCTGTAACCATATTAAAACAAATTTGTTTTTGTTTTACTAAAATATGGCATTCATTGAAACAACTTCCAGCTACAGCTACAGAGTCCATTCCTAGGGATGAATTGTTTTAATATAGTAACATATGACATGAACTTCATTCATTTTTTTTCTGTGGAGCCTTCATCTGATGTAAACCTTAATTTAAGAACATCAGCTGGAGAATGGAGAACCCAGCTCATAAAAAAAACAATTTACAATTAAATCTAGCTTCAGTTTAATTTCACACTAGACTAGATAACAGTATAAAGGATTAACACATGTTTATATCACTGCCACAATGTCCTGATTTTACATATTTATGTATTATTTTAACAAAATATTTTTTTCAATAGCTTATCAAGAATATATCTACAATTATAGTGTTGGTTTATTTATGTATAAGATTAATTATGAAATGTTACCTTTAAATGTATCTGAATTATTCTGCAAATACTGAGTTGTACATAATAACAGGACAAGAAGAATGCATTTTTTTCCATGTGCTTGTATGTAAAACTGCAGCCACCAGTAAAACTTTACAATTCAAAGGGGCTCGAGTTTGGAACAATATTATTAAGATATTGAACCTTGTTGTACAATATCATCATTTAAATGCTGTCTGAGGGCATATTTTTCCTCAATTTAAGAATCATATTTATCATATTTTACTCCATTTTCATAATCAAATTTTTATTTATAGTTTGTTTTCTCTGAAATTTTAGTATTCTTATTGCACAGTGCACCATATAACCTACTACATTTAATGTTAATACTGAGAGGACATATAATCTAGGAGTCAGTCCTCTTTTTGACAGGAATAACTATATATAAAGGAACAATTTCATGAATAATGTATATATTCTTGTGGCAAATAAATGAACTGAATTGAACTTAATTTTAAAGCAACTGTTATAAAGTGAAAAACAATAAAACTGTAGACTTTCTAGATATTCTAAAGTGAACTAGTGTATTTCAGGATATCCTAAAGTAAACTGGTACACTTCTAGCAATCCCAATCTTAACCAGTGTACATTGGAATATTCCAATGTCAGCTAGTTGAGACTGGAATAACAGTGACTATTCCCATCTCAACTGTTTAGATTAGATTGGGTTCCAAACTCAACTTCCCCTCTACACTCTGACATATACTTCATATACAGCAGTTCAGTTAATGAATATCTCAACAGCTGTTAAGGATATTGCATATGATATTTTCATGCTTTACAAGAAACAACTATTTTTACTCTAGCCCACACACCACTTGTGTAAAATGCAATGCAAATATGAATGGTATTTATAAGGTAGTTTGAGCACTATGCAAAATAGCCATAGACTTTGAAGTTAAAAAAAATATTTTTGGGTAATTACAACAAAATTTTATGATTTTATGCTTTTGTTTCTTATTTTATGCTATTTCATGCCAATTTGGGAAATTTTATGAATTTTATGATTTTATGCAAGTGTGGGAGGCCTGTACTATGTATACTTTTTTTCTAATGGAAAAGCAAAACTTATTTCCATCACACATGTAAAAGTATTTCTTGTAAAGTTATATTGTTTGTGGTATCACATTTTGAATTATTTGTTTTAAAACTGTTTTGGTAAGAAGTACAGAATATGAAAGCAAATGCAAGTAAAGCATATTTAAAATTATCTGTATGTCTACCAATATCACTTTTAGAGATATTAATAATTATTTTTATTAGAAAAAAAGCCCAGTATAAAAATTATTCTAATATTCTTTTAACAAATATTGTCATAATTCTATAGCCTATATGCCTACATAGTAACTTAGGGATCAAGTTTTTTTTATTAAAAGCAGACTTTTCTCTAGTTTGCTTGCATAATGTATATAAAATCACACATTTCCTTATTAAAAAGCTCAAGTCACAGGCAAAAATTTGCAATTGATTTAGGTCCTGCATGATCGATCATTTGATCATTAACAACAACCTGACTGATCATTAATTATAATAGATCATCAGCCAAACACTGCTATCAATACACATCAAAATTATTTTGTAAATACTGGAGTTTTCAAATATGACTTTTTGTGACACTCATTGATGTAGACATTTGATATTTCATGTTAAATATATAATACATTACAATTGGATACAATGCTGTTAATTGCAGGAAAAGTTTATGAAACTGCAGAGTGCATTCAACCATGGTTGACTGCTTTATGTGTGATACATATGTATACAATTACCAGTAGCTTACTTTCCCTTTGTGCAGAGACCAAAGGGCATGTCAAGGGACACAAGAAACATGTATTGAAGACTTTTAAGATGCAACAGTGGACCAACTTAAAAAGCCCTGCTATCTTGATATCCAAACCTTTTAACTCATGTACTGGAGGTAATAACCCTCCCCCAGATCATCAGCCTCTTTTATTCCTGTTAATCTAAGAGTTTCAGTTAATTAGCAGATATGCAAGGATGTAATCAGATCAGTATGAGTATGCTCCAGCCAAATAATCACTTTCAGTGGAAGTGTGAAATGTGGAAAGCTGATGCTTGTTGAGGTGTAGCTTTGGAAATATGTGTGCTTTTGGAAGCATATTACTTTATCCACATTACAGTAGAAGCATTTGAAAACTACAAGGCCACTGTAGGTCATGCTTAGTATTATGCTAATATGTTATACATGTGAACTGTTTATTCTAAAATCATGGTTAACCCAACTAAAGAGTATTTTGCTAATCAGTAGACAGAACTAAGGCTTCAGGTACAAGGCCCTCTCATGACTTTTTAAAGTAACTGGAAAGCAACTGAAATTTCATCTAGTTATTTGTGTAATCATTACTTTGCATTACAATTACTCATACAAGAATTGTCAAATTATGATTACATCCATTTACTTGATAAGTTGTATCTAATTACATGTAATTACAATGACATTACAATTACCCAAACCCTGGTATTGTTGTAGTAAACAGGTAATTGTGGACTGTGTACTCACATACAGAACCTAAACAACTTATAAAATAAGTGAATTTGTGATAGTATGTAGCGGGTTGGTTTTGCAGGAAAACTTTTCAATTGAGCCAAATTGAATCAATTTGTAAGAACTGGTAATAGTGTTTATACATACATATTACTGCAAATGATTAGGACTTTAAATTTAATCTTAATGTGCCTAAAAAAATCCAGATTATGTTGTTAAAACATTCATTGTCAATAAAGTGCTTTCATAATTTATTCATGAACACATGACAAGATCTATAAGGAGTTCTGAAGAACATTTGATTAAAACTGTTGCTGAACGAATGACTCTCTGCGAACAAAGAAAGTGCACAGAGGCGTCGGATGCCTTCAAAAAGGGGATTTCCACAATCCAGGGGCAGGGCTTTGGAGCTCATGTCCCTTCCGCGACGTTGGACAAGTGAATTATGAAAACACTTCATTTTTTTTTATTGGCCAATCGACAGGTCGTTCATGTACCCGCTTATTGTAAAATTTGCAGGAAAACCACCATGGTACGATTTATAATCCCTTCTTTTAAACAAAGATACGCGGCTGACGTCAGCGCAGATTTACGCTCGGTTTGTATTTTGACAACCTACCGACTCCCCGTGCAACACCGGCGGACTTTGCCGACTGATTTCCCCGACTCAAATGTTGATAACCCGTGCAGAGTGAAAAAAATGTACTCACGTTATGGATTATAAATGTGCCGTTAAGGTTTTTTAACGTGTTCAAAGTATTATACAATTCCTAAGATCAATTTTTGGGGCCTTCAAATTCCCCGGGCTGAGACGATGCCCACGTGTCCTTCACCTTGACCTAGATTTTATTACCGTAAGGATAGAAACAAAAACATCCCCGTGGAGAACCACTGCCGTGGAGAGAGAGAGAGAACAATTTTTATCATTCACTGTGAATTTATTTCCCTTATTCTTATATGTTTCACAATAGTTCAGCGTCATTTTAAAATTAAGTATGACATTTATAACAAAATTATTAAGAATAAATTTTTACGAATGAACCGTCGAAACATAACAAATAATGAGCGGTTCTGTCAAATTTATTTGTGATACATGTAATGATGTATAAAGTAAATATTTGGAAATATAAATGACATAAAGAACGTAAAAGCCAAGTGACAAAGTTAATAATATTTGTAAATTACAAAGCACATATTCACACTATGTGTGTGTGTGTGTGTGTATATAATCATTTATATGTCTATTTCTATATAACATTGGTCTATATTTTATTTATAATAAAAATAAAAAATGGTTACGAACCCAATTATTAAATTTACAATCAATGGACTTGAGAAACAACTATAATTTTTTATGAACATTTTAAAATATACATATGCATGTATATAATTGAATTTCTCAAATTAATTCCTGGAATGTACTTTTCTACAATTAAGTATATAATGTGTGGCCTTCACTGGCATTAACATTGCGAAAATTATACATTTCATATAAGTATATATAATAACTTGTTCAGTAAAGAAAAAAATATAACGGTATTAGTTTTGGGCTAGTTGCTGATAGTCATATGTGTGTGTGTATGTGTGTCTTTTTATATATGCACCATTATTATCAGCATTTTTGCAGTTAAAGTAAAAACATAATTTTTGCAGTTATAAAAAAAAGATGCATACCGATATTTATATTTGATGTGACCGATTAATTTTATATTTCTAAGCAACATGAGTTTGGCCTCTACGAATTGAAAATTTATATTTTTAATTAAATCAGCTGCAACTGAACCAACCTGAAACTGAAAAAAAGGAATTAACAGTTCGCATTGATATATGTAGGTCTACCAAATTCCATTGACAATCCGTTTCAGCGACTGCTGTGAATTAACAATGGTCGTCATTTTTTTAATGCATAGATAAAAGAAATATTAGTAAACTGAGAGAAAAATAAGGCTGACATATATGTTGACATATTCTTGATTACTACTTTCCCCATCCAATGGGTCACAAGAATCTAGAATGAATTATTGTATTGTCGCGAGAGGTCGCTATATATCACTGCTACCGTAGATTCCCGAGTGTTACCGACTACTAATACAGGAGTCGGGGGTACACTTTTCCGGAGGCTGGGTGTAACATGCCCTGGTCATTTGGGTGGATTTATTGGTCCGTCTGGAAGATGACATTCCCGGACTAGGACACCTTGTAACACACACCGCTTATTCGTGGTGGTAATGTCACATTGGATCTGCATTGGTCCAGATTTGCCAAAAACGGGAGAAATTCTGCCGACGCCCAACCAGGAAAATGGTGACGATCCTTGCAAGCACGATTACGGCTGGTGTCAAGCAGGAGGGCAAAGGTCACGGGGTGTCGCGTTGTAAACAAGTACACGTGTATGCGCAAGTCCAGCAACTTTAATCACGTGTAGATGTTTTGGTTAAGGAACAGAGTAAGAATTAAAGTGATAGAAATTATATCTTACCCTCATAATTTTTTGGTGGTAGAACTTGTGTTTATTAATCTGAGGAAGTTGAGTCCTGCTCCAGAGAGGCAAACCACGGAAAAGTTGAAATGGAGAGTATGCCGAACACTGATGGAGAAGTGAGGGAGAACAGGGTGAATGAAACTGAGAGTGAGTTAGGTGCACTTGCGGCCATAGCACTGAACACTGGACCGATCAGTGATCATTCAGGAGACAGACGTCCAGAGGATAATCCTTCAGATTCTTATAGTGAGGATGATGATGACTCTGCAGCAAGTGATGATGAAGATGTCATTGATGATGAGGATGATGACCAAGATACAGATGTTGTTGACAGCATAAAGAGCAGGGAAAGTGAAGATGGTTGTAATGCTGAAAAATCAGTCACAGGTCCAGTTATTGCTGACACAAGCCTCATCGTTGAGGAAAACAAATCCGATGAATATGTTGAAAATGTTCAACAGCAAAGTTCAAATGGTGGTGAGAAAATATCAGCAGAAGAAGAAGAAATTAAACATGATAACATGACAGAATCAAAGAGGAGTGGTGATTCCGATATTAAGTCTGATTCTGAGGTGACTCATTTCTTTGGGGCTGGTCTGAATCTGGCTCATGTTGATGCAGTTGAGAAACCTGTCATGAGTGGACAAAAGGCAGCAAAGGATGTGGGTGAAACTGATGATCTGGGTGACCTCTGCAAAAAAGAAACGGGAAATAGTCTCATATTTGAAAACTCTGGCAAAGCTGGAACCAGTGTGGTGTCACAGTTACCAGGCTCACAGAACGGCACGTATAAACCAACTGTCACTCCACAAAGGCAGGTGGTGAAAGTACCCGGAAAAAGAGGGAGGCCTCGTAAAAACAACAAACCTCTGGTTGATTTGGCACTGTACACCAACAAATCTCATGGCTCACATTTATTGATGAAACTTCTAGAGCAGAGAGAAACCAAGAAGAATTGTGATGTGATATTTCAAGTGAAAGATGAGGAATTTGTTGGACATAGTTGTGTAATATCTGCATGTACGTCATATTTTGATGAGGACTTTAAACAGAACCACAGTCATAAGTCACAAGGTCTGGTGGAAATAGTCATGAGCAACACAAACCCTGATGTGTTTGAATGTGTTCTTCACTACATGTACAGTGGGGAGATTGCATTAGAATTCAGTCTGGCCTTGGATATACTAAGACTGAATGACTTCCTACAGATCCCTGATTTGACAGGTCATTGCTGTGGTCATTTAAAGAAGAGGACTGCTCCATACAATGTGGTACAGATATTACAGGTGGCTGAAGAGTACGGCCTTGAAGACCTGTATGAGCAAGCAGTCAAAGTTGTGAATTCACAGTTAAAAGATCCGTCGGAGATCCCAAGAATTCAAACCATTTCAAGTGAGGCAGTAAAGAGTATTTTATCATACTGTGCACATAAAAAGGCTCCTATTTTAGAATATGAAAAACTGAAGTTTTTAATCCACTGGGTTGCCCACAAGGTAGAAGAAAGGTACAAGCTGTTTGATGAACTGAGTGGTTACATATTCACTTCAATCATACCAAAGAGTGCGGCAGAGGAAATCCCATTGTTAGAGGAAGTGGTTAATACCAAGCTTGCTGAACACCCAGTGATCATTAATCTCCCAGACATGGTTGAAAGTCAGGAGCGACCTGGACGCAAAAGAAAAGTTTCTGAGGAGATGCCTGTGTATGAGAGGAAAACCCGGAAAGTACAGCCTAGAGGATCATTAAATGAAGATGTCCTCTCAGAAGCTGCAGAGCTAAGAATTGAAATTACAGATAAAATCAGATCAGTACCAGTGAAAAAGAGACTCTATCAGCCCACAGAAGATACCAGTACAGTGAACGCCAGTTCCAGTTGGTCAAAACCCCAGCGCAGTCCCCCAAAGAAGCAAGGAAGACCAGTGAAATACACACGACTGAAGGGGTCAGGTGGGTACTGCAATTTACTGTCCAGGCATTTACCACACTGGCATTTACTGCCAGGATATTTGCAGTCCTGGTATTAAAATAAGGCCATGGCATCTACTGTCCAACCCCTGATGAGCATAATCTGAAGGCAGGCATTTGTTGAAGGACCATTAGACTTCTGACAGAAGGTCCTTAATGCTTGGACTTTTTGTTTATCGATGTAAGATATGGGAATAGGCCCTTTTAAGATAAAGTGGTTCAGATATATCAATACTAAATTATTACTGATCTAAGTAATTTATTGAAACATGTTTTTATTGTTACACTTCCAATATTTAAAGTTATTTGTATTTCAGACCGGGATAAACTCTCATCAGAAACCCAGGATGATGAAGACAATGCTGATGTTGAGCGAGATTATGAAGTGGCGTTGAATGAAGCAGGTGATGCTCCATTTATCTCAAATCAATTACAACATGATATATAATGTTCAGATCAGAAACTTGAATCTTCAGGGAGCCAGACATACACAAGAAAAGTTTGGTGCCTGGTTGGTCAAGACAACTCCCCAGGGTCCCATTATTACTCTTGCTACAAACATAAGCAAACAAAAGATTCATAGAAATATCCTCTTCCGTGAGGGAGCAAAGGGCCTTGGAAGAAACACTGTGACCTGACTCTGTAACAAACAACCTTTGAATCTGAAAATTATAAGGTGTTTTCTCTTCCTTCCCCCCCCCCCCCCCCCCCCCCACCCCATTACATCTGTGAAACATGAAAACAGGGGTGATCGGTTACTGACTTACAAAGTTTGGATCAAATTAAATTATGGACTGTTTGGGACCATAAAGGTTAATGCCCAGCTAATTTAGTGCTAAATATAAGCTTGGAACTTGAGGAATGAGGAAATTCTTAATTGCTGTGCCTGGGTATTGTCACAAATCCTCGGCCAAGTTTCATTTAAATGTGAACAATAAGGAAGCAATGAGGCAAAAACATACACTCGACTTCTGTGTGCACTTGACCTTTGACCAAAAAAAAAATTCTTACCTTCTTTGTTATACATGTATGATATTTAAACACAACAGGGTTAGGGTTGCTGATAAATGATGCCTCAATATAAACTATATGCAGATCTTGTATGCTCAAATTATATATGTGCTTCTCCTATTGTGTCATGTTATTATGTTGTTGTACTTTGTATTTTTAGCTCAGCTGAGTATAAGTCATCTGAGCTATAGTGATGGTCCTTTATCTGTTGTACGGCTGGCTGTCTGTTGACAGGGCATGCTTTGAAACTGTTGAACCAACAAATCCAAAATTCTCCTGCCAAAGTTCTCCTACCAAACAAGGAATTGGGTCAATGTGACTTGGTTCCTTCAAGAAAATAAGGAAACCCACATTTCCAGTAAATGCCTGTTGTTACATTTCAAGATTGCCTTATGTTAAACCCACTTGGGTTGTTTTGTTTATATTGATTTTGGCATAGATATTCCACAACATATTTCCTATGGACATGCCAGAAATTAAGTCAATATTGTGTTATTATATGCCCCTCTGTGATGGGAAGTAGTATGGAATACCCATGGTCTGTCTGTCTGTCCGTCCGTTTTCTGTTTGTTAACTTTTTAGTTTTGCCGCAGTAACTTTCCAGGGATTTGATTAAACTCGCCATATCTTATTTCCAATAGATTATCTTGCCTGAGTGCAATTATAGACAAAATCCACACATATTTAATTAGGACAGAAGTCACCAAGCCACTTTGTTAAAATTTGACCAACTTTGACCATGGCATACTTTTTTTTTTCCTGCAAGTACTGTTGATTTTAATTCTAACAGGTTGATGCAATCATGAATGGCTCCTGCATTTTTCATGAAGTCAGTAAAAGTACATCGGCAACTCCGTATGTGTGTAATGTGTTAGTATTTTTCATCAAATTCAGTCATATTTGAAGTATTATGGTATTATGCTACCAGTGCTGTACAGTCTAATGATGGTGTTAAATGAAACGTTTTCTTTCAGGCATAGAAATCCAATACAAAAGGATAAATTTTTGTGGTGAGTACACTTTGCCCATCATTTGTTATTCTTTGGTCAGGAGAAATTTTTTTTTTAGTAAATTAAGATTTAAAAGAAAGTATTCAATATGAGGATGCAGACCCTACAAGGAAGAAAGTGTTAATAATTGATCCCTTGGAAATGTTAAATGAACCTGTGTTATTCATGGGAACCTTTTCATTAAAAAACATTCTGTACATTGATTTACTGACATATTTCAGGAAAAAGCACATGGGGTGACATCATTGTCCTCTTTGATGTCATGACTATAGAGCTCCAGAGATGGCCATATTGTCACATGCTATAGCCTAGTGTTAACAATGTGTTATAAAAATCCCATAGACACTCATTCTGGGGTTATTTATGCTTGGATATATTCCTAATTTTAACAATACAAACTTGTGTAATAAATTTCAATAAAAACTGTGATACCATTCTACAGCTATCTTGTGCACACACACCATACGATCACATGGGAATGAGATAAAAATAATATTCTGTGTGTCCTACACAAGCCACTGTAACTGAGTGATAGTCACAAGTCAAATCTAACTTTCTTGCAAATACTGCTAACATATTTCTTTTTGCCTAAGAATGCTCATAACTCAGGGGAGTTCAGGCAGGACGTTTTGTAGACACTTTTGTTTTTTTTTCAGGCAGGACATTTTATGTAGACACTTTTAGTTTGTTTTCAGGCAGGGTGTTTTATGTAGACACTTCTGTTTTGTTTCCAGGCAGAACGTTTTATGTAGACACTTTTGAAGACTGTCTGTACAAAGCAAGGGATTTGACCCGCCTGGAGGATCATATCAGTATAAAGCACCGCGGTGTGAACAGACACCCATGCAAGATCTGTCATAAAGCATTCTCATCATCACATCACTTGCTGCGACACATGAAGATACACAATCAGGAGAAGACTGAGCTGTGTGATTTCTGTGAATACTCCACCACTCGGAAAGACTCCCTACGCTGCCATGTGAGGCGTGTACACCCTGAACAAGCATACAAGCTAGGCTACCTGAAGCAGAAAGAATATGACAAGATGCTAGAGCAACTGGAGGAACAGAAAAACAGGGAACCAAAATCTGGCAATAAAAAAGACAAGACAACGCCAGGTGAGCTAACAAAAAAAATTGTAAAACAAAGATAAGACATTCCTTTGTGAGCTAATCAAGAAAAATGGTAAAAATAAAATACCAGGTGATCTCACCAAAAAAAATTTTAATTAATGACATGTCACTGCCAAATCAGGTGCAAGGCAAACTCTTCCAGGTTCAAAGGTAATGGTCCATGTTATTGATAATATTTTTATTTATATTCTAAGCTTGTTTCTCTAAAAATACACAAGTGAAGATGCTGCATATTACAAGTAAAATGTTAGTAAGGCTGTTATAAGTGTAAAATGCATTATGCATAATTTGAACCAAATTCTTATAGCTTTTATTCTTACACTTTGTCACCCTGAGCAATAGCTGTAGGTATTTTTCTAGGTCCCTGGCCATTAGTAGGGCACATATCATAACTGTCAGGCCTAGAAAGCTCCAACTTAACATCCTGATAGGTCATCTGAAATCTCTGCTTTAGACCAGAATCAGACTCTACTTTTTATGCCCCCGCCACAAAGTGGCCGGGGCATATAGTTTTACCCATGTCCGTCATTCTGTCATTCCGAAATCAAACAGTTGTACGGCTTTTTTTTCGCAATGCCTGCAGATATTGGCCTGATTTTTGGTGTGTGGGCAGATAATGACCAGTAACAGATCAAGTTCGCGTTTCGTCCCAGTTGACCTACTTTTGACCGTTTTATGGCTCCTAAACTTAGAAAATTTCATGAAAAGTAGAAATTTTCATGACAAATACACATGTACGGACTTTTTTTCGCAATGCCTGCAGATATTGGCCTGATTTTTGGTGTGTGGGCAGATAATGACCAGTTACAGGTCGAGTTCGCGTTTCGTCCGGGTTGACCTACTTTTGACCGTTTTACGGCTCCTAAACTTAGAAAATTTCATGAAAAATAGAAATTTTCATGACAAATACACATGTACAGACTTTTTTCGCATTGCCTGCAGATATTGGCCTGATTTTTGGTGTGTGGGCAGATAATGACCAGTTACAGATCGAGTTCGCGTTTTGTCCTGGTTGACCTACTTTTGACCGTTTTACGGCTCCTAAACTTAGAAAATTTCATGAAAAATAGAAATTTTCATGACAAATACACTTGTACAGACTTATTTTCGCAATGCCTGCAGATATTGGCCTGATTTTTGGTGTGTGGGCAGATAATGACCAGTAACAGATCAAGTTCGCGTTTCGTCCCAGTTGACCTACTTTTGACCGTTTTATGGCTCCTAAACTTAGAAAATTTCATGAAAAATAGAAATTTTCGTGACAAATACACATGTACAGCCGTACAGCCTATTGTCGTCACTGTCCATCCGTTCCGCGTCTGTTAACTTTTACCTTGTGAGCGGGATATCTCTAAAAGGATTCACTGTGGAATTTTATTTCATCAATGAAGATGTATATCGATAAAATCTCAGTCAAGTTCGAAGATGGGTGACCTTGACCCATTTTTAGCGAACCTGTGAGCTTATGCGATGGTGCGGCATCGTCCGTCGTGTGTCGTCTGTACGTTAACCATAGCTATCTCAAAAATGGCTGGAGCTAGCATCACCAAATATTTTGCAAAATAATCAGTCATCCAAAAACTATATCGGATTTTGTGTATTTTTTTTCTAACTGCATTTTCTTAGATTTTATAGGGAAAAAGCTAAAAAAGCTTTAAAAATCTTCTTCTCCGAAACTGTCCAGCCAAAATGTCCAATATTTCACAGAAATGATCCCTGGAACAATCTTTCTCAAGTTTGTTTGAATGGTTCCAGTTCGGAGATTTTTGGCCGAGTTACAGGAGGTTGAACTTTCGTACCTGTGGAAAAAAGCATATTAAAATTTAAATCTCAGAAACGGCTGGAGCTATCATCACCAAATTTTATGCAAATGTTGGTCACATAAGTCATATCTGAAATTGAGGTATTGATGGCGCCACCTGCATCGGCCTTTTTTGTACGGGGTCATCAGTGACTGTATTACACTAAGGCCTACAAAAAACTTCTTCTCTGAAACCATGTGGCCAAAATGTTTAATATCGCAAAGAAATGATCCTAGGGTAGTGCTTTCTGAAGTTTGTTCAAATGGTCTCAGTTCAGTGACTTTTGGCTAAGTTATGGGAAGCTGAATTTAGTCATATGCCATAACAGCCCATTTTAGCTCAGTGGCTACAAAGATCTTCTTCTCAAAAACCGCTGGGCATTAATTAATCACACATTAATTATCCTCAGATGTTGATAATTCAAGTTTGTTCAAATGGTTTTGGTTCAGTGCTTTTTGGCTGAGTTACGGGAAGCTGAACTTAGCCAGTTTGCTGTATCTTCCTATATGAGTTATAAACCTGCAAAACGTTTTTCGACTGATGCCACTGAAGCCAGTTTGTTAAATATTTTACAAGAATAATCCCTGCAATTATTCTTATAATAAAAGTCATTAATGGTTCCACATGAATGATTTTTGGCTGAATTATGGAGCTTCAATGAGTCATTTTACCATATATGTTAGCTGTGTGATGCTGTTACATCAAGCCTGGCACTAGTTTATCAGCATCTATTACATCATGCCACTAGACATTTAGATTTCAGGTTATCTTAGGGTTAATATTGACAAGAAAGTTTTTTTAAAAGCTTTTAAAAAATTTAGATTTATGATTTAAGTTATTCATCATACCAGGAAATGTTACAATCATGGATATTCAGCTCTCTGTGGCTATATAAAGACAACTGTACATGGATTATAAATTATTGGTTTCCCTACTCAACTTAATTCAAGAATTTGCCATCAATGAGATATATCTGTATTTTAATTTTGCATTCAGTATGTATCCATAATAATTTTACATATATTCCTGATTTCTTTCTTATAAAAAGTCAGCTGAAAAGCATTTTGTATTGGGAAAATAAATTTCAAAGTTATTACAAGTAGGGACCACTTTTGTGTACAGATGGCAGCACTTGGTTTACCATTGGCAGATTGCCAGTGCCTTGATTTTGGCCATTAGCCAAGATGATGTCAGCTCTATAATAGGTTTGGCACAGTGCCAGGATTGGAAGAGGTGCAGCCAGGTATAGGTCAAGAGTTCACTCAGTGCAGTAGCTGCATTCTATTTATAGCTTTGGCAGAATGCTCACTGCATCATATTTGGCACCAAAGGGCAGCCTGAATCTATTTATAGCTTTGGCAGACTGCCAACTGTGTCAGATTATGCAACAGGTCAAGAGTTCACTCAGTGCAGCTAGGTACAGGTCAAAAGTTCACTTAGTCTAGCCAGGTGCAGGTCAAGGATTCACTCAGTGCAGTTGCTTGAGGCAGCAATTTGTCACAGGTCACTCGGGGGCAACTGCCTTACTCACCTAAGCCTTCTCAGCCCAGTGCATCAAACTCTGGGAAGTTTGCTGTATTGGACTGATATTTTGACCTGTCTATGCATCTTTGATGGTATTCTCTTTTACAAGACAGGTGGTGCCACCTACATTGACTTTTGCAGTGTATGCACCTGCTTATTTCTATAGAGGATTTTTATACATCAGCCTAAAATTGGGCATGTTTATACATATCAGGTAGCTTTATAGTGTACAAAACTGGTGGCGCCACCTACAGTAATTTTTGCACAGTGTATGTCCCTCCTTATTTCATAGGAGGGGTTTGTTTGACATACTGGTGGTGCCAGCTACAATCATTGTATCTGCCAAAACAGAGTTTTGTGGATACTATGTTTTCAGTCGGACGCCGCATAGGGTTCCGGAGAACTCCATACCCACTGGGCAAAATTTTTTAAAATTCGGAATTATGATCAGTCACATGTGAACTGCTGCGCCCTCATTTTTGGTTGACTTCTGACCTTTCCTCTCTCCCCAGCGTCCATTTGTGTGTCTGTTTCCACACATAAACCCACATATCTCGGGAACCGTTTGACTGATACAGCTAAAGATTTTGCACAAATGTAGCCCTTGGAAAGCTTTATAACATACAGTAAAATGGTGGCGCCACCTGCAACCATTTTTGCACAGCGTCCATCTATTCATCTGCCTTGGGATAAAAACACTCATATCTCAACATTGGTTGGACTTATTCACCTGAAATTTTGCATGTCTATACATTCTGGATAGCTTTCTTGATTTTATGACAGGTGGCGCCACCTACATTCACGTTTAAGCTGCAGACATCCAAGCTCATATCTCGGGAACCGTTTGACCAGTTGGGCCAAAATTTTGCATGTGTATAGATCTCCCATAGCTCTTTATCATATGCAAAACTGGTGGTGCCACCTGCCACCATTTTTGCACAGCGTCCATCTGTTCATCTGCCTTGGGATAAAATCACTCATATCTCGGCAGTGGTTTGACATATCCCCCTGATATTTTGCATTTGTATAGATCTCACATAGCTCTTAATCATTCACAAAATTGGTGGTGCCACCTGCCACCATTTTTGCACAGTGTCCTTCTGTTTGTCTGCTGTGGGCTAAAATCACTCATATCTCAGTAGTGGTTTGACTTATCCACCTGAAATTTTGCATGTTTATACATCTTGGATAGCTTTCTGGATTTTTTGGCAGGTGGTGCCACCTACATACATATTTCGGCTGCATTTATGTATTTGCTGCAGACATTCAGGCTTATATCTCTGGAATGGTTTGACTTATTCCCCTGAAATTTTGCATGTGTATAGATCTCATATATCTTTTAATTATACACAAAATTGGTGGCGCCACCTGCCACCATTTTTGCACAGCGTCCCTCTGTTTATCTGCCTTGGGATAAAAACACTCATATCTCTGCATTGGTTGGACTTATCCACCTGAAATTTTGTATGTGTATACATCCTTGACAGCTTTTTTTATTTTATGACAGGTGGCGCCACCTACATACATATACTTCGGCTGCAGACATCCAGGCTATTATGCAACACACCTCACTCTATTTCCCCTTGCCACTCAATCTATGCCTCACTTCACCTTTTCCACTCTGATTTTGGCAGATACATGTAGTCGCTTGTTGACTACCCATATTCTAGTTTTTGTGTTGTGTGCACCCATGCCAGAATTGCAGCAGTGATGTTTGTTTAATTGTTTCTTGTTCTAAGTGTTTAGTACTTGCATTGTTCATATACATGTTACACATGTTCTTGAAAAGTAATGGTCCAGCATTGAAGCATTATACCTGGTGTAATCTCATTGCACAGGTTTGCATTAGGCCTGTAGACCTTGTTCTACATTTTAGAG
Organism: Sipunculus nudus; assembly: GCA_026874595.1. Lineage (NCBI taxonomy): Eukaryota > Metazoa > Annelida > Sipuncula > Golfingiida > Sipunculidae > Sipunculus > Sipunculus nudus. The sequence continues at coordinate 59,840,695 of CM049315.1, read as the reverse complement.
CTGATTATAGAAAAACACTCAGAAGTTTTTATCTCAGGAGCCATTGTGTGGATTTTCACAAAACTTACAATGATCATTGGGACTGATGGTCTGTATGTGCTGCACAATTTTGGTGGTGCCACCTGCAATTTCTGATTTTTTAATGAAATTTTATCGGATTTTTTCAATTTTGGCCTTTTGTGCAGGATATCTCCAAAGGTATTCAACACAGGAACTTCATTTCTTCAGTGCTATTGCATTATATTTGCAAAATCTTGGTCAAGTTCAAAGATGGGTGATCTTGACCTACTTTTCAAGGTCACAGAGCTTAGTATAGAAAAAAACTTAGGAGCTTATTTCTCAGGAAGCATTTGGTGGATTGTTATGAAACATGGTATATACCTCTCGAATTTAAATTTATAAATGATTATCAACTTCTGCTAATATTCTAGTTTCGCAATACAATGCTTACAGATACTGGCCTAATGTTTGGTCTGTGGGCGCATAATGACCACTTACAGATCGAGTTCGCGTTTCGTCCCAGTTAACCTATTTTTCACCATATGACAGATCCTGAACGTAGAAAATTTCATGAAAGACAGAAATTTTCATGAAAAATGCACATATATGGACTTTTTTCACAATGCCTGCAGACACCGGCCTGATTTTTGGTGTGTTGCTTGATAATGACCCTTTACAGATCGAGTTTGCATTTTGCCTTTGTTGACCTACTTTTGACCATACAACACTTCCTGAACTTACAAAATTTTACAAAATTTAACAAATGTTTCTAATTTGCCCCAGGCGGGGGCATTCTCGCGTTCCGACACATCTAGTTGTTCAAGGTGACTTGACAAACATTTTCTTATTTATGTATTTTGATAAACCATTATATTATGCCCCAAATTGTTTTGCAGAGAATGGTGAAGTTTTCTCCTGTTCCAAGTGCAAGAAGCGATTCTTCAATCCAAACAGTTTGCAGGCCCATATGAAGGGTCATGGAACAGAGGACCCCCTTCTGTGTGAACACTGTGGATTCTCCACCAAGCATTACGCTTCCATGAGACTCCACAGGCTCAACCATTCAGGACAAGGTCAGTGATTATCATACATGTTGCAGGGTACTCAAATTCTGCTTTTCCTATAGTGGTAGGGTTTCAGTCAGAGTGCATATCCAGAGTCCAGGGCTGGAGTGAAGATCACCTTAAAAACGGAAACCTCATGACCCACATGTCACCTCAGCACCACATTTCCCACCAGGAGTCTGTAACTTCTGAACAAAATATCTTATAGAGCAACATTTATGTAAAATGCTAGGCTATATAATAATATCCTCTGAAGAACAAAACAATATCCAAGATGAGATGCATACATATGCAAGGCATTTTATTTAAGGCAGAAATTTGGAGGCTCTGAAGTCTTGAATGAATGGTGAACAATTCTCTCCAAGACTCTATGAGTCCAAATCTTCACTGTTTAACTTAAAATTGTATTTGTTCCTCACCTAAAGGTGGTAACAAGAATAAAGAAAGTCATTTTATAACTTGATCAAGTTGATTCAATTTAGATTTGAAAAACTTCAGTCTTATGTTTGCTTTTAAGTTTAAGGTTTTTATGCTATGTAAGAAATCTTTATGAATAATCCTTATGTTACTCTGACTGTAACTGATGGACAATCAGAATTCCTGCAACAAAAAGTTCACAATAATGACAAAAAATCAAAACAAAACAATAGCTTTGAAATAAATGTGTACTTAGTAAAAACAAATGTTTTTGCATTAAAGCAAATTCAGGTTATACTCATTTTTTAACTATTATTTGTCTAAGATTCATTAAAATTGTGGTCATTTAGCTTGAATGCTGGCTGTTAAATAATATAATCCACAAGGTATCAAACTCCCAGACTCAAGGTTTGACCACATGTACAATATTAAGTTTTAATGCTTATGATCTGCCATTTATGAACTGCCATTCATCACATTATGACTTTAATATTTGTAATATCACTGTTTATTTTTTTCAGAGCCTCACTACAAGTGCCCAGAGGAAGGATGTACGTATGGTACATTCCGGAAGAGCAGATTACAAGACCATATCAGCCGTCACAGGGGAATCAGCAATTTCTTCTGTTCTATCTGTGGCAAGGGCTTCGTCACTCGCAAACACATGACTCGTCATGAGAAGAACCACTCGTCAGTCAAGGAGTTTGCGTGTAATGAATGCAGCTACTCTAGCACCCGCTCAGATAAATATAAAGAGCACATACGCAACCGTCACCCAGACACAGCAGTCTCTATGGGCATCATAACACAAGAGGAAATCGAAAAGTCAAAGTCTGAACCAAGGAGAATGTTAAAACGAGTCACCAGAAACAACAAGAAGAAAGTTGAGAGCAGGCACGCTGCAGCAGCACCTGTTAGCACAGCCCACACACAGGCCCAGCAGATGGCAGCCTACACAGAGCCTCAACCAGCCCAGCAGCAGCCAGCCATGTGTGTGAGTCAACCTGGCCTCACTCAGCCCATCAGCTCTCACTACTCGACCATGAGCGAGGAGGTCATGGCCTACTTCTCTCATTATGAGGCTGACGGCCAGGGTCACTCATCAGCTACTCATGTCGGCTCCACGGTGGCTGCCCTGGCTGCTCAGACAGGAGCAGAGGTCATTGCACAGAGTGGAGGGGCAGTCCCTCACCCAGCACCAACTCCAGTAGCTGCCCTCCCGGGGATGGCTGCTCAGTTAGGGATGCGGATGCTAGGGCCACATGGGATGCCACCACACGAGCAGCTCGGCACCATGGCTGCCCAGCTCGGGCATTCCCGACATGGCAGCACTGCTATTGCTAATCTCCTTCAGCAGAACCAAGTCATACATCCGCAGTGAAATGACACTGAACCAAGTAAAATAAGACTCGTTCATTCTCAGTGAAATGTCACTGAACCAAAGAAATAGGACTCCAACATCCTCGGTGAAATGACGCTGAACCAAGGAAAATAGGCTCATACATCCTCATCAAAATGACGCTGAATTAAGGAAAATAAGATTTATAAATCCTCAGTGAAGTGATGCTGAACCAAGGAAATTAGACTCATCAGAAACCGTACAGAATGTTTATAACTCACTAGCATCCCACAATGATAATCTTCATAACATCATGGCCTGACTTTTGAGTTGTAGACATTGCTTCAGAAACTTTCCTGTGCCTTGGTTTCATAAATTTATAAACCAGCTGGCATCAGGCTGCCAAGCTTATACAATGGCCAGTGAATCGAGTGTAGCAAAAGTAAGCAAAACTATAGGTTAAAGATATCTATGGCAGTAAGCTGTTCCAAATGAAGGGGTAGCGAGTTTCTGAAGAGATGTACTAGCTGTGTCTGATTGAAATTAATGCATTTCTGGTCATCTGAAATAGTCTTGAATACATGAATGAGTAGACATTTTATATATTGAACTGATTGGTCTACTTTTAGTTGTGACTCAAATATTGACCAAGGAGTGGTTAATTAATGTTGAAGAATACTTGTGAACACACTACCAAAGCGTAAATCTTATCTCTGTAGTAACAGTTATCATTTTTTCTGGTACTGGGACAAGTTGGCTGTCATCCAAAAAAACCTTTGACAGGTTTGAATGTTGTCAAAATTCAGGGGAATTTACCAGTTTGCTGATTTATAATAGAATCTTTTCCACATATGGTAAGTGTTGTTAGAAAGTACAAATACATTACTAATAGTTAGTCTGGATTATTTTAAGTGACAGCATGTTTGTAGGTCAGGAGGGAGTGTCAGATATGATAAATGTATTTGCATCCTCATTAAGATTTACTTCGCAGTTCAAAACACACGAGTGTATGCCACTCTGAGAACTCCATAGATCATCTTGTGCCAGAGGTGCAAAATGCCACAACATCTAAAAACACTGATCTGAAGTAATATCTGAGGTTTGAGGAAAACTTGCACCAGGATTTGGCTCCTTGAACTTGGTTTACTTTACCTATTTGTATTTCATGACCTCGAGACCCCTGAGGGAAGCAGCAAGCCTTTATAGCACAAATATGGTGTAAGTTTATGAAAGAATAATACACTGATCAGCAAGCATGCCTGTTAAGTGCACACAAGATGAAACCCCTGACTGCCTTTTCACCATATCAGTCAAGAATTGTTGAAAAAATTCCTGGTGGTTTTTTGTTTAAATCTACATTTTTAAAGAACAGTATGACATTGTGAATTGTAATGACATGTTTGTTCCTTTGTTGATGGGAAAATTGTTTCTTTATGATGGCTGAAAGGTTTCAAGACTGAAGATATGTCTGCCAAATGCATCCCATACATTCCCATGTTATACTAGTATATGAAAAAAGGCACACCAGTATACCTATGTATAGTTAATATGTTGCTGCATTTAATGCTTTTTGTTTGTCCTACTGAGATTCTTAATGTTTGACTTTACTTATAAACATGGGAATCGTGTAAATGTTGATTGTTATGATTGATTGGCTGGATAATATTTAAAAAAAACCACAGCTATTTATAGTATATAATGCTATGTTAATGCAAATACTCTTAAGCACAAATTTTAAAATCAGCCTTATTTTAAATCCAGTTCATATCATTGTCAGATGTTCATGTTGAGGAATATATTAAGATCTTTTGGCCACTTTAAATGTTCTCATGAACCTTTCCACCAAAGGTGTATGAATGGCAAGTCTGGCCTGCAAAGTGCAGTGTTTGTTATAAGATGTAAATTTATACGAAATGCATGTTTTGTTATAAAGGTAGACATACTAAATGATAAGATATTAAAAATCAGCAGATCTCTGGGACGTTTGATACATTTTCTACGATGATTAATACCATCACATTTTTGCTGAAGATAACATTTCTTGGGACATAAAATGTTATTTTGTAATGCATTCTGCTGTTGGCTTCAGGTGGGGGCCTAGCCCTTCATGGTTGTTGTTAAGCATTGTCACACCAGGCTGCACGGCCACAGTCCAGGCACACTGTGGTACGATTTTAATTAGCAGTTGACCATCTGTCTGTCTGCAGCTTTAATGATTATATTTATGATATTTTGTTTTGTTATGCTTGTATAGGTGGTGCCTGTTTGTTAAATATTTAATAATTGTTATGTATTCATGTATCACTCATTACGATAGCTCTTTGCACAGTATCCACCCATCATTCGTTAGTTACTTGATAGCAGTCTTTTCAGCAATGATGTATCTCTCTATAAGAGGCAAAACTTCAGTGTTCATACATGCCCATAATAGAGAGGTTCTACTGTATTTCAAACTAGGGTTCTGGTGATTCATTCAGCACTGATCACACTGTATATATACTATCTTATATATATACTGTCTTGTCCTTTCAATTTTACAGTTGTTATAGGCTATTTATGTTGCAGGGTGAAGTTAAGGTTACGGTAAATATCATGAAATTGTTTTGAAATGTAATGAAATCCCAGGGTGAGCCTAGCTCCAGCAGTTGCACTTCATTTGTCAGTTAAACTGAAATGAATTTGAAAAATGGAGTGTTCCCTGTTTAGTTCTGACTCTAAAATATGCTTTGCTTGGGCAAGTTCTCTCAGCACACCACTATTCTGAGCCTATTTACATTACAGTGGACCGTAAAGATTATTTTCACAACTCATTCCTGCATCAGCTGTTTGAAGCGAGGCATGGTGTGATAACTGTATCATTAGACATTGTCAATAAACATGTCTCAACACAAACCAAGGTTGCTGAAGACTGTCTTTTTCTATTATCACCTAAAAATGCTTGCCATGTACATGTATATGAATAAAAAAAAGTGAAACACATTTGTAAGGTGTTCTTGTAATCATACACTGCAGTTTGGACTTTCATGACATGGAGACACTCTTTTAAGGATTTCGGAGATAAAGCCGTCCCAGTCGCATCATATTTGTTGTTTTGTCTGCACCTTGTCACTGGAGACCCCAGTCCTTCCAGTTTGATATATTTTGCTTGTTCTGTCAAAGAGAAGACCATTAAGGCCAGCTATACACCTGTCTTTTGTGTAGAATTTAAGTCCTCTCTGGCTTACTCTGTGTACACATTAATGAACTGTGGATAATTCCTGTGAAGAAAAGCTCCTTTAATGCTTCTATGACGGAATATGAGCTTGTTTATTAGGGCCTTTCTTCAATAGAAGCGGGTGCCCTATAGTAATCACCCTGTCCGTCTGTCCATGACCCACCACTAAAGCAAGAACCCTATTGATTTTGGGGTCATGAGGTCAAAGGTCAAGGCGTCAGGACTCATATTTATAAAAACTATGTTGATGCATTTTCAGCCAAATCTTCAGGTCACAAGTTCAAAGTTCAAGGTCACAGGAGCCATCTGTCCACATATTCATTTCAAGATGATAACTCAAGTTGAGATTCACATATGGATTTCAAACTGGACATTTATATAGCTATGGCCCAACACTAAAACAAACACCCTAGGAACATGATGTCAGAGGTAAAGGTCACAGTCCCCTCATCTTTAAAAAGATTATGGATGTATTTTAAGCAAAACCTTTCATACAAGAGGTTCTATACGCATACAGCTCACCTGCCAATAGGCAAATATTCCTTTCCCTATTGGGGTCACAGGGTCAAAGGTCATGGTAACAGGAGTCCTCTGTACACGCATTGATTACCAAAACCTTTCAAAACGCCAGTTTGGATTCACATATAGATTCAAATTTAATATATATGGCCCACCAAAAATCCAAGAACCCTATTAATTTTGGGGTCATGAGGTCAGAGGTCAAGGTCTCAGGACCTAAATTATTAGGACATAAAAATGTGTGAATGCCTTTCAAGCCAAACTTTTCTTGCCAGTCTCTCCATCATATTTACAGGTTTAAATACTGTTTTGGGTCAGCTTCTTCTGTCTCTGAATGTTATCGGGTCTTTTATTATATTTTCAAAGCATATCTCAGCCCACACTAGAAGTTTATGGGCCTTCAGTGGGGCCCTTCCTGACCTGTCAGTATTCATCTAGTCTACAGACTGTTAGTAAACAATCTAGATCTTTGCACCAATGTTGACAAACAGAAAACCATGTAACCTTAGGTTTGTGGTTGCATATTGCTGAAAGCTGAACAGTCACATGTTGCAACTTGTTTAAGTACTTTTGTTAAATATATTTTAAAAAGTTATTTTCATAGCTGAGATATAGAGTAAAAACTCTCCTAACGACCACCTTGGAAAAGCGACCACCTAAAAATTACGACCACTTTTTCACTGTCTCGATTTTATTCGCTCTTTGTATCATATACTAGTATTGTAAGAGGAATGCACTCACGCCGAAGTCCAGCCAGGCCGACCTGCCAGCGACCTCACCAAGGGCCGGGATGGAAACCGCGAAAAGGAGAGGTCACCTGCCGAGTTTCTGAGTCAGTACGCTAGCCAATAGCCCGATTGAATCGGACTCAATATTATTAGGCCCTGCAATATATGAGCTGCTCACTGAGCCGCATTCAAACATACTGATATATTTATTGTGCCCCTCAGCCTTTTCAGTGACTCATTCGTGCAGGTCACTATAATTTGGCACTATATTTATTGGAAGTATCTAATACTTCGGGCTCAGCTTAAGTCATTTTGTCTTATTGGCGAATCACCTTCGCCCTTCTGTATACTAGCTTTTTGCAGTTTGGTGCATAGAGTTTACTCTTTCATTAAACTGGGAGCCTGCATTTCTTTGTTTATATCGAAGTCCTCTCTGTCTGTTTTATTTATACTGTGCTCATGTCATTCCAGTATATGCTCTCATTGTTCATGTGACTTGGTGCTTAAGCTTATCAGTTACATATCATATATGTATGTCACATATATGCATGTACAGTTGGTACAGCTGAACACCTCACCTGTCCCAATCATTATGCTACCAACCTTATATTATTTAAAATTCATATTCATCTTAATAAGCCAGTTATTTACAGCTTTGAGTAAGCCGTGCTCTTTGTTTACTTTCTTCACCTTGCAATAAAAAAAAGGGGGCGAGTAAAGGAAGCAGGAGTGATAGCTATAGCCTATTGTATTCACATATTGTTAAAGAATGACTATTCATAAGCAGAACAAAGATCTGACATCCAAGAGGACGACAGTGCTCCAGCAGATGAGGACAAAAATGGGAAAGCCCATAGTGATCCAAAAATCAGTCAGCTGTTACGAGCCCATCCCAAACAAGGAGTGTATGGGGGAATTTTACAAAAAACAGAAGTAAACCCAGAGGCTCTGACAGTACCTCAAACACCATACAGGACATAGCCGATACGTTTCCATCATCTGACATATTGGCACTAGGTGCACCAAACCAATGTAGAAAGGGGGGCTCAGTCGGCTCAGCTTCTAATTCAACAATGGGCTACTCATGCCACTCAGACGAGGAGGGTAACCATCTCACCATCCATGAGGTCCCAAGCCAATCTCCACATCGTGAACCTCCTCATAGGAGGTCAAGAGTGGCATTAGTCACAAGTCGCTCAGCAACAAGACACCGTGACCCAAGCCAATATCTGGATGCAGGCCCTTGTTGTGATCATGACCCATATCATCATAGCTATGATGTTCCCCCATCTCAGGTTCAACGGAGACCAGACAGGGACAATCTGCATGTTCGAGACAGGGAACCAGCTACCTGGGAGATGAGATATAGTCACGAAACCATGAGACACTCAAGAGCTGGGCAATCTAGGGAACAAATACCAAGGCGTCATGTGGAATATTTCCCTGTAGAGGATCACAGGCCTAGGGGTCGCAAACATCGGGAAGACGGCGGAGGGATCATGGAAACTCAAGCACGTCAGAAAGTTCAGATAGCTTAAGTGATCGTGAGTACAGCTGTCTGAAGAGAAAACACACTAAGCATTGCCATCATAGCTCCAGCTCCGAGAGCTCAGAGGAGAGACATGTTGGTCATCACAGGGCCCACACAGGTCGCTCTGGCAGCCCCCAGGCGCCAAAGTTAATAACCTTCTCTGGGGCCAAAACACCAACTGGGACAGCTTTATTTACAAGTTCAGCAGGTATGCAGAACGGTATGGATGGTCCAGTCGTAAACGTGCAGAACGCCTTCTAGACTGCCTTACGGGTAAAGCACTAGAATATGTGAGGGAACTTAGGCTGAACTAGGACTACCGAACCTTGACCCGCAAGCTAAGCAAGCGTTTTGGAATTAGTGAGGCGCCCATCACTGTTCGTAGGTAGTTACAGTATTTGAAACAGGAGGAGAGACAAACGTAAGAGGAGTTCGGCCAGAAGGTCCTATTTCAAGTCATGTACGGCTTCCCCGGAGCAAAAGAAGCCACTCTGGAGCAATTAGCGGTCGAGTACTTCCTGAAAGGTTGCCTCGACAAAAAGGCAGCAGCCACAGCTATGTGCAGAAAACAAAGGTACACAAAGCGGTGCAATATGTCAAAGATGCTGCTAACAACTGTAAGGCAATTTATGGCAAGTCATCACTTCCTGTCGGCAGGGTAAGTTTCCACAGTCATCCAGACTCGGAGGAGGAGACCAGCCATTCAGTCAGGGCCACGAGTGTTAGGGATGCTCCCAACATTGAGTCTGCTAGACTCGGTGAATCAATAGGCAGTTCTGGATTTGAGATGAGAATGAACGAATGAATGGAAAAAATGAACGAGCATTTCAATGAAAGGATGAGCCGTTTAGAATCTATGCTCCAAAAGTTGATAGAACCATCAAGGTCAAGATCTAGGTCACCAAGTTACAGTCGTTCACCCCAGAGACCTGAAGAAGCAGTTTGTTTTAAATGCCACCAAAAGGGCTATTTCAAACAAGATTGCCTGAGTAAATCTCAGACAGGCCAGGAAACGGCACAGGGTTTAAATGCCAAAGGGTTGGGTCCACTGGCCAAGACCCAACCCGACTCCTAAATGGCCATCTAGAAGCAAAGGAAAATGTAGTTAAGCCCAGCCTTGCACCCGGGGTTAACGGGCCATTAAAGAAAGACCAAGACCTAGTGACCATTGAAGCAAAGGGGACTTTTGGTGGAGGGCAATTACTGGTGGTGCCTATTGAGTTAAATGGAATAAAAGCAAACGTAACAATAGACAGTGCCGCACAGGTGTCCATTTTGAGTGAAGAACTGTTTGATCAGACACCGGCCGGCGACCTCATCAGTACGAACCGAGTAAACCTGAAAGGTATTGGAAAAGATGCTAGTCTTATCCCAGCTGTCAAATCGAGAGGCATAAAACTCAAAGATGGGGACAAGCAGTATGAATGGCAGTGGTATGTAGCAGACATAACAGACCCAGTCCTGCTGGGCTTAGAATTCCGGACATCCAAGGAGTGTTCCATGAACTTTGCCACCAACACTATATTCATGCCAGAAAATACAGTACTAGCTTCTCTTAAACAAACTAACAATGGACAGCTGTGCCCAGTGTATGTGGTGACCACTGGAAGAAGGCATATCATACCGCCTAACACGGTTTCTCGAATCAAGATTAAAGTGCTAGGTGCAATGAATGGCCTTGAATTCATTGTGGAACCCCTTGGCAGAAACCCGAATGGACTTCTTGGATCACCCGCTTACACCAGAGAAGATGGGTTTCTCAGTGTGATAAACTACTCTGACCATCATGTGACACTGGAAGCTGGGGTCAGTATTGGCACTGCCGTAGAGATTGAAGGAACAGTTGTCCCACAAGATCAGAACAATGGGGATTGGGACAAGGGTGGTGGTGAGGCTTGTTCAGAATCGGCCTTGCTGGTCTGGGCAAGCGAACCACCATTCAGCACTTACCCGGTCCAAACAGCTTCACTGTGTTGAGAAAACAAAAGTGTTGGGCTGCTTCATCCTAACACCAGAACAAAGGAGGTACTGCACCATGCGGAAGGAGCTGCTTGCAATTGTGAGATTCTGTCGGCACTTAAGGCACTACCTTTTAGGACGGAGATTTGTTGTCAGGACAGATCATAATTGCCTAGCTTGGCTCGTGCCATTTAGATTCATCAAGGAACAGTTAACAAGATGGATTGAGGAGCTTGCAAAGTTTGATTTTGTAATTATGCACCGGCCAGGCGTGAAACATCAGAACGCAGGTGCGCATTCCCGTATTCAAGATCTATTGGACAGGTGCAATTGTCATCAAGCTGGCTGCGATGGAGAACACCTACCTTGAAGAGGTACCCGGAAATGCACCGTGGCTCATTAACTGTGGGAGAGTTTCCACAATGATGTCAACGACGCGTTGCCATTAGGGGTGAGGCAGCTCGATGCCTGCATCTCAGACAGCCCGGATCCCCAGTTTCCGGCAGCCAAGCCGCCGGGTAAGGACTCAGCAGTTTGTGGTGCAGGTGATTGGTTTGCCTCACCTGGTAAGTACATTGTCCTTGCCACGACAGTCCAGCAATGTGAGGAAAGTTCCCAAGAGAAGGAGGCAGCACCATCCTATCCGGTGCAGGATTACCCTTCAACTGAACTTGCTGAGTTACAGGAACAGAACCCCGACATCAGTTCAGTGATATTATGGTTGTCCTCTGAAGACTATAATGAAATGCTAAAGCAGGCAGACTTCAATCTGAACAGCCAGGCGACTAAGTGGCTGTGGTTCCTCAAGTCTCAGGTGTTGCTTCAGGATCCAGCGCTGAACTTAGTGAACTACAAGTAGGAAGATACAGCCGGCTCTTGTTCCTAGGTCCCTGCAAGCAGGAGTTTTGAGCATGTACCACGGTAGTAAAGCTGCAGCACACATTGGCTATGAGAAATCGCTCGCAAGACTGAAATGGTCTTTCATTTGGTACCAGATGAGTCAAGATTGTAAGTTACACTGCCAGACGTGTGACTTGTGCCACAAGAACAAAAAGGCCACGGAAAGACCCAATCACGCTGGTTATCCGATGGAGAGTGTACATTTAGATGTGTTAGTTCCTTTGACTGATAGTGAGGCAGGAAACGAATACGTGGCAATGATGATTGACCAGATCTCCAAGTGGGTAGACTGTGCTACAGTTCCAGAACAATCAACTTCCACCATTGCCACCAAGTTCTTGGAGCATTTTGTCAGCACGTTTGGATGTCCTAAATATGTGCACACTGACCAGGGCACCAATTTTGGATCACAGATATTCTTATCTCTGTACAGGATGCTGGATATAGCCCGTACCAGGACGACACCGTACCACCCAAGCTCCAACAAACAGCTTGAAAGGCATAATAGGACACTCCTCCAAATGATACGTTGTCTGATCGATGGGAACGTTAAACATTGGGACCGTGATCTTCCAATGATAGCTATGGCTTTGTACTCAATGGTGAACAGTTCAACCGGTTTCTCGGCCAACCAAGTCATGCAGGGGAGAGAAGTAGTCCAACCCGAGGATCTTATATTTGGCACAGCACCTGGCGGAACCAAAGACAGGGGTGTAGCATAAACCAGTGGGTCAAGGACCTTAGGGACAGGCTAATCAACATCTATGAACAGGTCAGGCAAAATCTGAATTCAATACAAGCCTATCAGAAAAGGCACTATGATCTTAAGTCATTTGAGAGAGTGTTTGAACCTGGTGAGCTGTTATATCAGTTAGATAAAACCACCAAAAAGGGCACCAGCACAAAGCTACAGCCAGTTTACAAAGGACCATACTTGGTTATCATCAAAAAGCATCCCCTGTATTGTGTGAAGACCCGAAAACGCGACAGGTTTGTACACTGCGATAACTTGAAGGCCTATCCTATGACGCATTTGCCATTTTGGCTTCGCTGGGCAAGGAACCAGTTCTTCAAGGAGCAAAACCCTGAGTAAGAAAAAGCCAGCGATAGACACTCTGATGCAGACAGTGATTCTCCAGCCACAGGAAAATTATATTCGGAATAAGATCCGGAGGAATTTGACCTTTCAGGAAGCGGACCCTCTGCTCTAGAAGGTTCTGATGCCTCTGAGGCAGTTATAGGGATGCCGGACCCTGAAGTGGAACGCTTTCAGATGGTAGCTGAGCGAGAAAAGGGTGTCCATGACAGTGAAGCTCAGAATCAGGCTCTGCAACTTGGGGAAAAGGACCGTCGCACCACCCGCAGAGGCCACAGGGTCCAGAGTCCGAGGCACCTCAAAGATTTTGTTAAATAAGCGCTTAGATATGTTACTTATTAGACAAGTTAACTAACGTAGTTAAGAGACTTCATCTGCAGTGGAGATACAACGGATGGTTTTTGTCCCTTGCAGATGAATCTTGCACAGGAACACGAGTTTGTTCCGGATTATAGAGCAGTGCACTGAATTTCAGAGCCCCCTCGTAATCTTAGTAATGCATCCCAGCTGCAAGGTGATTTCTTAGTACTGTTTGTATTGGTTGGATGTGAAGCGGCCTGGTTCTGCTCTCATCCATGATTCAGTTTAATTGTTCGTTAAGTACTGAGGTATACAATATCACTCGACAGTGTGAGGGCTGGGAACCAGGATGAGTGGTTATGAGGCGGCCCCGTTTTGCCTGTGTTCATGATTAACACCAGCTCGCAAATTGTCAGGGAAGACGGGCCTGAAGACAATTTTAATATGGAGCCTCGTATTTTTTCGAAATGATAATTATTCGTCTCAGTGCGTCGAGTAATTGAACTTTAACTGGATATCTTTGTTTTGTCATATGATAGACTAAAGAGAAATGACCCTGATTAATGATGTGTTTTAAAGACTTTCTGCTACAGTCACACCAGCTAGTCTATGGAAAGGGGAGGGAGGTAAGAGGAATGCACTCACGCCGAAGTGCAGCAAGGCCGACCTGCCAGCGACCTCACCAAGGGCCGGGATGGAAACCGCGAAAAGGAGAGGTCACCTGCCGAGTTTCTGAGTCAGTACGCTAGCAAAATGCGGTCAAGTCTTTAACGACGGATTTCAAGCTACTGACACCATGCAAAAAAATAGTTGCAGGTGGCGCCACTAGTTTTGTGTATGATAAAGAGCTAATTAAGATCTATACACCTGCGAAATTTCAGGCCGATATGTCAAACAAGTCCTGAGATATAAGCATGGATGCCTGCAGCGTAAACGTGATTGCAGGTGGCGCCACCTGTCACATAAACGAGCTCCCTATCCATGATGTCTATATGTTCAAAATTTCCAGCGAATAAGTCCAACCACTGAAAAGAGATAAGTGATTTAAACCCAAGGCAGAAAAACAGATGAACGCTGTGCAAAAAGGGTTGTAAATAGCGCCATAAGTTTTGTGTATGCTATCCAATAGCTATACTCATGCAAAATTTTAGCCCAGTTGCCCAACGAGTCCCAAGATATGTAGGTTTACTTGTGAAAACGGACGCACAGATGGATGCAAAGAGATAAGGTCAGAGGTCAACCCAAAATGAGGGTGCAGCAGTTCACATATGACCCGCGAGTTTCATAAAATTGCATCATGTAGTTACAGGGAAGTTCAATGCGTTAGAACCTATGCGTTGGGCCGGTTTTCCATGCTGAAATTTCATCACACTTGAAATCAACAAGATGAAAACCGCGCTGAATATATTTTCAAAGTACACTTATCCACTCGCTGAATCCAGGTACTGTTTATTGTTTTTACTGTACTGAGCAAAAATCCGAGCAAAAAAGTCGAACAGGAATCGCGATAAATGCAAGCGCGATGAAAAGCGTACATGGAAATGATGCAGCTTGTTTAAACTGTCTCGACTTTTCCGCGCGATGAAGAGCGCACAGAAAAGCGGACATAGAAAACGGGCCTTAGCGGCGGCGTTTGGCTGAAAACAGTATCTGCAAAACTCTGATACAATTGGTTAATAGCAGTAAGTAAAACAAGTGCAGGGCATAGATCAAAGCATTCACGGATATCACACAAAGGCCAGGAATGTTTACGTTATAGTAGTAGTAGTTTGTGTGATACCTAGGCCCCTAGTTTTGATTAACTCACTGGTCAATAAAGATTTATGATTGATTTTGGTTTAACTCACGATTGGGTTATCTGTTAATAAACTTTATTGGCTGGGAAAAGCATCTGAGTATTTCTTAATTAACCCAGCGATGTAGATTTTCTGCGCTGGAGGACAAGCAGAAGGAGTGAGGTGTGCTCACCAAGTGTTAATGTCGGCATCTTTGTATGGGCCAATCTCCCATTAAATAAATTTTATCAGGGAAATGTAGAATGAATCTGTTTGATCTGTGGCTACTGTGAATGATATATCAAATTTAAATATCGTACCAACAATCATTGTATATAATGAAAATGGTTAATAATAGAAGTTTTGCATGAGATATGCTTGGATATGATTTTTTTAAAGTTTGACTTTTTCTCATTTTTCGGTATTAATAAATAAAACTATATGTGGTCGGACAATGGTCCTCAGAGGGCCCCGCATTTCTGCAAGTGCTGGACTAGTTTATATATGGGTGAAAAATTAAGTTAAATTCGAAAAATATGACAAACAGAAACAGGTTTTTATCCATATGCATGAGGGAAAAAATCCTACTGGATCAAATATAATTAAAGAAGATATGTCTGAAATAATGTGTGCAATAGAAAATCACTGAATGTAATCTGTTAGCCATATTTGATTTTGAGCCAGTCTGTAATTCAATGGGTCTGGAGCCCTCATAGGCACGAATGATCCCTGTGAAATTGGGAAAGCTGCAGAAGGTTGTAGTTAAGTTATTGTGTGCGAAAGAAGATCAGCCATCAAGCTGTGGTGACCATATTGGAATTCCGACAAGTCTGTAATTCGAAAGGTCTGGAGCCCTCATAGGTACCAATCATCCCTGTGAATTTGGGAAAGCTGCAGTACAGTGTTGTTGAGTTATCGCGCATGAAAGAAAATCAGCGATTGGGCTGTGGGGGCAATATTGGAATTCTGACAAGTCTATAATTCGATATGTCTGGAGCCCTCAAAGGCACCAATGATCCTTTTGAAAATGGGAAAGCTGCAGTTGGTTGTTGTCAAGTTATTGTGTGCTAAATAAAATCAGCGATTGAGCTGTGACGGTCATATTGGTATTCTGACAGGTCTGTAATTCAATAGGTCTGGATCCCTTCTGGGTACCAATCATCCCTGTGAATTTGGGAAAGCTGCAGTAGGTTGTTGTTGAGTTATTGCGCGCGAAAGAAAATCAGCGATTGGGCTGTTGTGGCCATATTGGAATTCTGACAAGTCTGTAATTCGACAGGTCTGAAGCCCTCATAAGTACCAATCATCCCTGTGAATTTGGGAAAGCTGCAGTATGTTGTTGTTGAGTTATTGCGTGTGAAAAAAAATCAGTTATTGGGCTGTTCCCGCCATATTGTAATTCCGACAAGTCTGTAATTCGTTGGGTCTGGAGTCCTCATAGATACCAATCATCCCTGTGAATTAGGGAAAGGTACAGTATGTTGTTGTTGAGTTATCACATGTGAAAGAAAATCAGCGATTGGGCTGTGGCGGCCATATTGGTATTCTGACAAGTCTGTAATTCGATAGGTCTGGAGCTCTCACAGGTACCAATCATCCCTGTGAATTTGGGAAAGCTGTAGTATGTTTTTGTTGAGTTATCGCACGCGAAAGAAAATCAGCGATTGGGCTGTGGCGGCCATATTGGAATTCCGACAAGTCTGTAATTCAATAGATCTGGAGCCCTCATAGGTACCAATCATCCCTGTGAATTTAGGAAAGCTGCGATAGGTTGTTGTTGAGTTATCGCGCATGAAAGAAAATCAGGGATTGGGCTTAGGCGGCTATATTGGAATTCGGACAAGTCTGTAATTCGATAGGTCTTGAGCCCTCATAGGTACCAATCATCCCTGTGGATTTTGGAAAGCTGTAGTATGTTGTTGTTGAGTTATCGCCAGTGGCGTACCTAAGGGGGTGGGGGGGGGGGGGGCGGCATTTCGGGGAATTATTATAAAGAGTGGCATAAGGAGTTCCTCAAAAAATACAAATTTGGCTTTTTTTCCCATTTCAAGTATTTCAGGGACTATAAGCCTGACAGTGGAACCTACCAAATGATTAGCGAACGATTTGCACATTTTCGTCACGGCATTTCTGGGATTTAGTATAATCAGTGGCTTAAGAAGTTCCTCAAAAAGTACAAAGTTGGCCTTTTTGTCCCTTTCAGGAATTTCAGTTGGCAGTGGAACCAACCATATTATCAGCGGACGATCTCTATAGAGGAAAGCTGTACGCAAAAAAGAAATACACATCTGTAGTTATTCTTTGTTAAATCTGTGGCCTTGCAATGTCAGAACGCCATCGATAAACTGACCAATCATGCAAAAAGCCTGCATTTCAGGGCGGTCATCGTTTACTGAAATCCCTAGCAGCAACTGATAATCACCAGGGAATTACCCTGCCAGAAGACCAATGGCCCCCAATGATGGGGGTGGGGTGTCTGTCGTACACATTGTGCAAAAATATTTTGACGAATTGTGTTGCTCTTTCCTTGGAAAGTATTTAGAATTTCCATTCTTGAACCCTTTATTTCTCGAAATTCCAGGATATTTAAACAACCTGAAACAACCTGAAATGCCCTTTTTCCATGATTCTTCATACTCTAGCATCAATATTGTCGAAATACAGACGTTTACACTATCGTGTATATAATGAGGACTACCTAAATGCCTGTGTCTTTCGATTAACCAATATGACCTGCATGATCTTTTATGTAACGTGAATAAAAACAAAAAAACACCCAGACCTATGTAGGGATTATTTTAACTTTAAAATATAATTATATTATAACTGTCCGGCGGGATGAATCCCCCTGGCCGCTTAGCCACATGTTCAATATACGTATCAAGTATCAGTTTTAACTTTTACAGTTCAAAACTTAAATTAAAGATATATTTATCTGTACTGTAAATTCTGTTATTAACAGTTTAATGATCCACTACCTACAGACAATTGTTGTATATTGTGACAAATCATTTGAAATTAAATTATAATATATTTAAATTATATAATTACTGACTAACAAATAGTCACAAGTTCATAAATAAAACCTCGCAAAGTGCATAATCACTATAATTCTAAAATTATTTTGATGTAGCCTTGTATTAAAGTATGCTTTTAACTGAGGATTTTTTAATTAAACAAAGTCAGTTTGTCCAAACAGTGGATTTTTTTATGTGAAAATATTAAACATGCCCTGTCTACATATATAGGCTTAACTCCTGAATTACGATTTTTTAGTAAAGACTAAAGTGCCTTGCATGCAGCAGTACCGTGCATGTCTCAGTAGCTCTGCTGTCATATGCGATAACAAGGGGTGGAATTATAGATGTGACAAGGTATTTGTATGCGTTGTGAATGAAATAACTCTCACCAAATAAAGTTGAGTAAAAAGTAATCATGAATCTTGTTAACATGAATGATGAAAGATCAATTTCCCATATTGTATGTGTATCCTGCAGTGTTATCTCTTTATAGTTACAATTGATTCGTTATATTCCTTTCTGTTCACTTCATAATGAAATATTCTTGTTTGACCTTCGAGCGATCTTTTGATTTACATTAGCAAAGAGATGTCTGCTCTTAAATATATGGCGGGAGAGTTCCCTGCCAGTGAATCCATATAATTGCGTTGTTGTAAATTACAAGCCTGTAACAAGGAGATTTGACACGATATGTTTCCATATATTATCCAGTTTTGTAATGTTTTGTTAGAGGGGCTGCAATTCCTAAGACCGCCCCGGGCGGCAATGAGTCTAGGTACGCCGCTGGTTATCGCGCGCGAAAGAAAGTGTCCCTGACGGAAGGACGGGCTGACACGGTGATCACGGTGGCCCTAATTGCATAAAACGTGTTAATTTCCTGTCATATTGCAGTAACCATGTATAGATGTAGGTGGGGGAAAAATCAGTAATTCCAAATTATATTGAATTGCTATACAGGTCTGTCACAGGGCACTTAAAAGTTAACAATGTACGACAGACGAGCTGTTGTTTGACCCTTGATAGTTAAACCTCACTTAGTCGACAACCTTAGAAATGCGACGCCTTTATCGTAGTCCTGTTGGTGGTCGTTTTCCGGTTTTATCCCATTCTATTTTTATTGAAACACATGATTATCTGTGTTCATTCAGCCAATTTACTGGGGGGTAAATAACACTGAAATAACATTCTGACATTTTTTAACTTAACAAATTTCATGACTTTTCAGCGAACCTGTTATCCTTGCAATAAATCATACTACCTCATAGGCGTCACTTAATTTTATGCAAAAATCAGTCACCTGTCCAACATCGGATTGATTTAATTTTGGGCCATCTGCATCGCCTTACATTTTACAGGGGAAAAACTAAACAAGGGACCCATGGGTCACGGCGCTCAGCTGAAGTTTGAAATTTTTGTTTTCAGATCTAATTTTGGGTAAACAATTGAATCTTGATTCAATAAAGTTATATCCCTGAGAAAAAAGTCTCCAAATTCAGCAATTCTCATGTTAAGTGAGTATATATATTTCCTGATTTAAAAAAAAAATGCATTATATTTCAGCCCATAACTTCAAAACAATACTCAGTACGGACCTATTATTTTTGGTATGTTAATAGAAAATGTATGGAAAAATATGAATACTAAATATGATCAAAAACAGATCAGTGGTTTTGATATTAGGCAGCCTTGGGCTGATATTAGGCTTTTTTTTATTGAAAACGGAGGGTTTTCCTTAATATTTCGAAGGAACGGAGTCCTAGTGACCTAATTTTCGGTAATGTAGGAGATTTTGGGGACCTCTAACTGTATGCTAAATTTTTTATTCATAGGTCCAACGGTTTCAAAATGTGCCCTGTTAACGGACGGACGGCCGGACGGACGAGGGAGAGAGGACCAGGACTATAGCCCAGATGACTTATAGTCAGCTGAGCTAATAAAAACTGTAATTAAAAAAAAAATTGGCTTAGTTATGGGGAGCTTAATTTAGTCATTTGGCCAAATAAGCATACTACGATTACAAGCCAAGTAGGACAAGTAATTTCGTCCTTGTACAGCTTTCTCATACACAAGACAGGTTGCGCCATCCACGCTCATTTTTGCATAGAGTACATCCATGCCAGTGTATCAGGAGTGATGTTTATGTACTTGGCGCTTGTACTCTGGTTCAAAATTTTAGTACCGTTGCTTGCTTTGTACATGTACTTTTCATATGCTAATTTCATACTGGTGTATCTCTGATCATTCACAGCAAATTAACAAGATAATGTCCTGGATCCAACAAAACCTGTCACAGGTCATTAATGTGATTTTATTTTATAGGTTTTATGCAGATTTTGGGTCTTTATCTAATTTTTTAAACTCTTATGGGATCACGAGTATTTATAGGAGAAAAAGAATGAAAAACAAATGTCCCTGCAACCCCTTCCAACAAGGCCCACACACTCGACTCCTAATTTAGGAAGGTATACATTTGAGTCCTAGATCCAGGGGTTTCACTCAATGTTTCACTCTACAAATACAGGTTCCTGTCATATTATTTGAAAGTACTTGATTACTTTTAAAATACATGTGTGCAAATACATGTACAAAGCAAGTACAGTAAACATTTTGAACAAGAGTACAAGCACTAATTACACAAACGGCACTCCTAAAATATTGGCATGGATGTTCACAACACAACACAAATTATTTTAGGTGGCATCACCAGTTTTGCGTATGAGATAGCCATCGATCATGTGCACAGATGCATGAAACCCAAAAACAATTGTAGGTTCGCTAAAGTGTGATATAATGGTAATACTATCCCTTTGAGCCAGTTCCTCCGTGTCCTCTCAATAATAAGGGTTTCTACCAATAACGTGAAGCCTTTGTAATTAGTCTATCTGAACCCCAAGAAGTGCAAGCCTAACATTACGCCTGGTGGTAGGGAACACATTTAGAAAAATGTTTATTTAAAGCTAGAGGTGAAAGGCGTGCTTGAGTAATCAAGCCTGCGTAATACTTACCACTTACTCGTGTCCAAAATTTTACTCCTCCACTTGAGTGTTTTCATGCACACCTGTATATTACTGCGAACTTACAGGCAGTCTATATTTGTTCATTACCAAAATGTTGAGAAACCTGTGCTGTCAGCTTTTTTTTTAACATAGATTTTTATCAATTCCTTCGTTGAGAGAGAGTTGAACTGTCACCAAGTCAAATTGATATATATTTTGCAATATTATGAGCACAACGAAAATGAGCTCTACCACAAACAAATGTCCACTTATACCTTTTATGTTTACAGTGTTGCCATGAAAACATATATTTGAGTCTGACTCAATTACATGAAGTGCCTATCGAGTGCTCATATAAAAAATTTGGTACCTATTTCAGCACTATTTAGAGAAGAACCTCACAAAATAAGTAAACAACAACACAGAACAAAACCGAGCAAAGCATAAGGTAATGATAACATTTATTATCATGAGCAGGTTTGCATCTCTCATGAAATCAGCTAACAGGTAACAAGCTTTCTTTTTGTATAAAAATATAAATGTTGTATGAACAAATGTTTTAACAACAAATAGGTACTGATACAAGAGATGGACAGATATGATAAAATAGTGTACTATGTCCCATGCAATTTAAAAAAAAACAAAACAAAATGGGTGATATCATGATTCAGCAAGAATGGCCATAAACATCATAAAAAACACTTAAATCATCAACTGAACAAGTAACCCAAGGACAATTTCTTTTGAGTCAATTTAAGTTCAAACTCTCAAACTTAGTTCTTTGTGTTAGTGTTCAGGATTTTGTTTTCAATCATTTTGGATTATGGACAAAAATGTCCAAATAATGACACTGGCAGTGCCTACAAAATGTGTGAAAATTTCTTATGAATTGATGGAATTTGCAAGGTAAACCAAGCAGTGAGTAAAGTATTGTCTGTCCACACCCAGTTCCAGTGTGAAGTCTTTGTGGGATCAAAGATATCAGAGGGCTATAATATCCTTGGTGGGATCAGGAATTCACAAAACATCATATCATGAATATTACTAGTGGTTAAATAGGTTGGTAAACATGCAAAATACAATAAATATCATAAACTAAACAGTATACTGGTAGCAACACTATCAAAAGTAAAATAAGACTATTGGCCCATGACACTCAGCTGAATCTGACACAACACATACAGTAAATGTAGGGCATAAGTTGTCTAATTTGGTATTTGCCAGAAGAATTACAAGAGCATGTCTGTATATTATTAGTGTTAACTTCCCACTTCTAATGGTTACCATTTGTGCCCTGCTAAGTATCAGATTAATAGCTATAGTCTGTCATTCTCAACAAAAGATCTAAGGGTCTTACATTCACTCTGTGCAAAACTGTGCACCGGAATGGGCAACAATGAATAAATACAGTGAAACTGCAAAAATATGGAAGTATGTGGTTGTCCAGGATGAGGAGAGCTATCTATGGCTTAAATGTGCATATCATTAAGAAAAAAGGGAAATATACCATTATAGCTCACAGGAAATAGGTAAAGAAATTTCCAAGTGTTCACTAATTAACTAGGTCAAAATAAGTAACACTGCCTGCAGCTTTGAATGAAATGCCATTCACCATATCAAGATGCACTGACAATCTGGTGCTAATAGCTCCAGCAATTCCTAAAGTATTCATAAGCTGACAAAACATACACTGGAAACCTTAACATTTTGTGGTAAGGAAAATTTAAGAGTTCTATAAAGACAACTGTTTTATAAATAATTTACCCCCTCCCTCAACATGGGGCTCTATCCTCAAACACAAAAGAAAATAAATCATATAGAAAGTCTCCTATAGCAGTTAAAAGTCATGCAAGATCAATCAGAATTCTGATATTCAATAGATCAAGCAGTTCCTGGCCAATCCAGCCTTGTGTATGAAATTTTACAAACAGCAGTCCTACATAATACTGAGTTTTTGCTCCATCACAATCTGGACCATTTAGCAAGTGAAGTTTAAAATTGCAGGGTCTTATGATTCATGTCTTGTTAACAAATGGATGGTGGATTTTGCACAATAACTTAAAATGACCTACTTTTTGGTTTCCAAAGAGAACCTATCTCAAATAGTTAGCATGTCAAATTTCATGTTTCTGAAGCTATAGCTTCAGGAAATATAGGTCACAGCAACCTACATTATGATCATTGGAAGTTCAAAGTTCCTGGGTTCTTTCGGTTACAATATGTGCTATTGTAACAGGCTGAAGCATGGATTCTGATGTTTCACAACATAACTCCAAAAATGTAGTGACCTACTTAATGGTTTCCACAGAAAACCTTTCAGGTCCTGTCATGTGAAGTTTGAACTTCCTGGCTCATGTGGTTTTGATTTGTGCTGTTAATGATGGACAAGGGCTTTGAGGTTTTTCCTGAATAATTAAGGAAATATAGGTCAAAGTGACCTATATATTGGTTTCGTCAGAGGAACTAAAAGGACCAGTTGGCAAGTGAAGTTCGAAGCTGGGTCTTTCAGTCACAATTCGTGTCCTGTTAACAGTCTGGCAGATGGATTCCAATATTTTTGCTGTGTAATCTGGAGAACACAGGTCACAGTGACCTGCTTTTCAGTTTTTCACAGACAACCTATAATGATGTAAGCATGTATAGCTAGAACTTCCTGGGCATTACAGTTATGATTTGTGCCCTGCTAACAGACAGATGGACAACGGATGAAGACCCATCCCTATAGCTAAGATTACTTTCAGTCAGATGAGCTAAAAGCCTGACTGACTTGCCATTCTTTATGACAAAGAACTGGAGTCAAACCAGTTATTATCCTCAGTTAAAACTCAGTAAAGCAAAACAGCATTCACATGGCACATCTAACATAATAGGCAATGTCTATCATTCATTATAAAATATGTATAGGTAATCTAATCCAGCTTTATACTGCAAGAGAAAATGAACACAGATACTGGTCATGTGAATATCATAGATAACAAAATGCTGTTTGTTCTGAATAGTTAATTTAGCAGCACAAACAATATGTTAGAAAACACACACACACTCTGACCTCTCTTGCCCTCACTGCTGCAATATTTTCATCATGTGATCTGTACAAATGACAGTTTTATTATCTTTAGATACTTCTTAAAACCTGCAACAAATCTTTTTCCTATCACAAGGACCACTACTTTTAAGTGTAATTTTGTCCTTGATATCTGTTTCTGTTCTGTCAGTGTAGTACCTGATCCATCTTCCTGGAAGCAAGCTCTCAAGCAAATGGCTGGTTATTTTTCATGCACCCACCAGTTAAAACTGTTTTTATAGTTCAAATAATGAACCCTGCAAGCAACCATGATGAAAATAATTCAATTTGAAGAAATGCCCCAATTCATTGGAGAACTGAAATATAAATGTCTGTAAAATCTTCATACATCATAACTAACAATTCTTTACACCAGAGCCAGAACTTTAATAATATCTGCCCCGTCTCTGGAGTCATGTGTCCTGGACATTGTAAGGCTAATGTATCATTGATGTGCTCACAGCTACACCTTGGTCATTCATTAAATATCTCTTTAACTATCATTATAATTTTGCATGCACTTTGGTGAATGTGATCCTTTTTTTTCTTACACAAAGTTTAAGGTTCAGATACACAAAACACACATCCCTCTTATTTACTACAATGCGTAAACTGGCAGTGGTTGAAAAAAGCTAAACACAGGCTTTTGCTCTAGAATACAGCACCAGGCACATTTTCAATGCAGAATGAAACTAACATGTTATGGCAAGGAGTACATTGTTTTGGTGAAGCTGTAGAATCATTTGTTAACGACTTTGACTAGAGTTGGGGGATCGGGTAGGCAGCCCAAGCTGTGACTTGCCCGGATGGTTGACTAGACACTGGTTGGCCACCAGCCTGCATAGCTGTTAAGTATGATATGACATCGTCGTTACCGACTGCTGTGCCACCTAGTGGCTGGTGCAGGATCTGAGTTGTGGTCACTGGGGTAGTCTGTGAACACATGTCCATTTCTACAGGAGGGGATAACTGATTAACTGACTCTGTTCTGGGTTGGCTGACCACAGACTGACTAATGGGTTGAACCAGGGGTCCCACCCATAACACCGCGGGTACTGTCTGGACCTGAAACTGGGCTGCTACAGCTTGCTCTGGCGTGTTTTCCCTGGTGACTGTCTTCTCCTTTTTCTTGCTGGATTTGCGCTTCAGTGGAGGAGGGACCTGTCCCTGCAGCCACTGTGTGGTAGTGATGAAGCCGAGCTCTATTGCACGACTCTGATGGTGACGGCGAACATGGTCCCGATATTTGTCCTGGCGACTTGATGTGTAGTCACAGTCCTGGCACTGGTAAGCCTTCACGTTGTCATGGATACGTTCATGGCGACTCAGATGTTTCTTGCCAGTAAATCGCTTACCACATTTTTCACAGGCAAATTTTTTTATTCCCTTGTGAGAATTCATGTGGTCAACAAGGCGACTTCTCCGTATAGTTGCATAGTCACATCCTGGGAAATCACACCTCAGCTTGTCTCCTGAGATACAAATAACAAAGGTAAACTCAAGAATACCACATAAAAAAAGTGTTTTGAATGGAAATCCTTTTATATAAAACAAGGCCTACAGGCCTAATGCATACTGGTGTAGTGGGATATAATTCAGGTATAATGCCTAGAACCATGCTTGACCATTATATTTTAAAAGTCCTTGATGACGTACAAGTGTGAAATGTACATGTACAAAGCATTTAATACTTAACATTTTGAGCCCAAGTACAAGCACCAGTTACACAAACATCACTCCTGAAATACTGGCATGGATGTACACAGCAAAGAAATGACTACAGGTGGCACCACCGGTCTTGTGTATGAGAAAGCCTTCGAAGATGTATGGACGTAAAATTTCTGGCAGATACTTCAAACCAAGCTATGTGCACAGATGCATGAAAGCCAAAAACAATTGCAGTTGGTACCACAAGTCTTATATACAACAAAACTATCAGAGATGTATTGACATGCACAATTTCAACCTGATATGACTGTAAAATCACTTCTGTGCAATAAGCAGGGACATACACTGTGCAAAAATTATTGTAGAAGGCACAACCAGTCTTGTATATGAAAAAGCTCTCTGTGATGTACAGATATGCAAAAATTCAGGCTGATATATCAAATCCTTCCTTAGAAATAAGCAGGGACATATACTCCACAAAAATCATTGTTTGTGGAGACACCAGCCTTGTGTACGAGAAAGCCCTCAAGAATGAATAGACAATCCAAAGGTTTTGGGCAATATATCAAACTTCTCTTGAGTTATGTGCACTCGGCTGACTAAGCTTAGTTGAGGCAGGGAGTTGCCCCCCCCCCCAAGTCCAGCAGGCTAAGGTGCCAGGTGCAGTTACTGCAATTAGTGAATGCTTGACCTGTACCTGGCTGCACTAATTAAACTCTTGACCTGTTGCCTAATCTGATACAGTTGGCAGTCTGCCAAAGCTGTAAATAGATACAGACTGAAACTTGGCCTGTTGCCAAATCTGAAATAGCTGGCAGTCTGCCAAGCTACTTATAGATACAGACAAAATCTTAACTTGTTGCCAAATCTGTTTATACACTTTGGCTAAAATGCTTTTTCCCAAGGTGCATATTCAAAAGATTTTTTATCAAAATGTTAAGAATAATAACAGATGACATTTGAAAGCAAAACCAGAATGTATATATATTTTATTAATGGATTTATCTTACACATATGCTGGATATGGACACTAATTATTTGTATTGCCTGTACAGCTCTGCTTATATACCCACAGAGCTCAGTATATGTAACTACAATAAATCTACTAGCTTTGTGTACCAAAGTATCTCGCAGTCATTTCATTGTTGAAGATCCAATCATTTAGCCAAAAATCATTTAAGTAAACTTGAACAAAGGCTATCTATGAATCATTTTTTTGTGCAATGTTACAGAATTAAAAAAACAGTTTTGCAGAAAAAGACTATTGCACCCCTCTGTTTGATATAAGATTCATTGGCCGAAAATACCAACTTCAGCTCTATATGACTTACCAAAAATCAATTAACTCATTCTAGTCTTATATAATTGAGAGAACCCTACCCTAGGGTAATTCTTATGAAAAACTAGAATACGGGTAGTCGACATGGGACTAAGTGTATCCGCCAAAATCAGAGTGGAAAGGGTGAAGTGAGGCATGGACTGAGTGGCAAGGGGAAACAGAGTGAAGTGTTGCTTATCAGCATGGATGTCTGCAGCCGAAAATTGTATGAAGGTTGCGCCACCTACCACAAAATCGAGAAAGCTGTCCAAGTTGTATACATATGCAAAATTTAAGGCAGATAAGTCAAACCACTACATGTATATGAGTGATTTTAGCCCGTGGGAGACAAACAGACAGACACTGTGCAAAAAAGGTTGCACGTGGCGCCACCAGTTTTGTGTATGATAAAGAGCTATGTGAGATCTATAAACATGCAAAATTTTGGCCCAATCGGTCAAACGGGTTCCCGAGATATGAGCTTGGATGTCTGCAGCGTAAACATGAATGTAGGTGGCACCACCTGTCATAAAATCAAGAAAGCTGTCCATGATGTATAAACCTGCAAAATTTTAGGCAGATATGTCAAACCACTGCAAAGATATTAGTGATTTTATCCCACGGCAGACAAACAGATGGATGCTGTGCAAAAATGGTAGCAGGTGGCGACGACCAGTTTTGCGTATGATAAGGAGCTATGTGAGATCTATACACATGCAAAATTTTGGCCCAATTTGTCAAACGGTTCATGAGATATGAGCTTGGAGGTCTGCAGCGTAAATGTGAATGTAAGTGGCACCAACTGTCATAAAATCAAGAAAGCTATCCTTGATGTATAAACCTGCAAAATTTTAGGCAGATAAGTCAAACCTCTGCCAAGATATGAGTGATTTTATTCCACAGCAGACAAACAGACCGACACTGTGCAAAAATGGATGCAGGGGGCACCACTAGTTTTGTGTATGATAAAGAGCTCTATGAGATCTATACACATGCAAAATTTTGGCCCAATCGGTCAAACCATTCCCGAAATATAAGCCTGGATGTCTGCAGCGTAAACATAAATTTAGTTGGCGCCACCTGCCACAAAATCCAGAAAGCTATCCAAAAAACCTGCAATATTTTAGGGCAGATAAGTCAAACCACTTCTGAGATTCGAGTGATTTTATCCCACGGCAGACAGACAGATGCTGTGCAAAAATGGTTGCAGGTGGCACCACCAGTTTTGCCTATGATAAAGGGCTATGTGAGTTCTTTACACACACAAAATTTTGGCCCAAACAGTTCCCGAGATATGAGCTTGGATGTCTGCGGCGTAAACATGAATGTAGGTGGCACCACCTGTCATAAAATCAAGAAAGCTGTCCAGGATGTATGTACATGCAAAATTTCAGGAGG
The DNA here is from genome assembly GCA_026874595.1 of Sipunculus nudus. Lineage (NCBI taxonomy): Eukaryota > Metazoa > Annelida > Sipuncula > Golfingiida > Sipunculidae > Sipunculus > Sipunculus nudus. The sequence continues at coordinate 59,812,389 of CM049315.1, read as the reverse complement.
ATAAGTCCAACCAATGCAGAGATATGAGTGATTTTATCCGAAGGCAGATGAACAGATGGACGCTGTGCAAAAATGGTTGCAGGTGGTGCCACCATTTTTTATGTATGTTAAAAAGCTATCCAAGGGCTACATTTGTGCAAAATTTTTTTCCTGATCGGTCAAACAGTTCCCGAGATATATGGGTTAATGTGTCAAAACAGATGCACAGATGGACGCACTGCAGAGAAGAAAAGTCAGAGGTTAACGCAAAATATTTTGGCACCAGTTCACATGTGACCCAACAATCGTGTTAAGTTTTGGAAAAATCTGTCCAGTGGTCTCAGAGTTCTTTTCTGGAAACGAACGCGGCGGCTGCAGAACCCGGTCAAAAACATAGTATCCGCAAAACTTTGTTTTGGCGGATACAACTAGGATGAATCGGCCAGGATTTTTGGATATGTTCTTTTTGCCAGGGAGGATTATTAGGACAGATGAACGGACAATATGGCAACATGGTTTTGGAGAAGAACATTTTTTAATGTTTTATAGCTTCTTCCCTATAAAATCTAAGAAAATGCAGTAAGCCAAGAAATAAGCATATTCCAATAGAATTTTATAGAATAAGATTTGGTGATGCTAGCTCCTGCCCTTTTTGAGATAGCTATGATGCACAACGGACGACGGAAGACACCACACCATTGCATAAGCTCACAGATTGGCTAAAAATGCAAACAAAGTTTTTTAAAACAGTTGAAAGATATAGATCAGATAGTTCTAATCTGGGAATTCTGCCTCTAGACGATGTGTCTAGACATCTAGACGCTGTGTCTAGACGTTTAGACACATTGTCTAGATAAGAGACAGAGCCAGGTCAGTTGCCATGGTGATGTCTGGACTCCCACCTGGTTATACTGATTGACCTCTTGACTTGGCTGCTGAAACTCAGTATGTTGTCAAATCTGTTTACAAACACAGAAAGCCTTTTTCAATTTGCTACACTGCTTTTTTAAAGCTGCATTTACCCAATCTATTCTTATAAAACTGGCAGAACCCTACAATAGAATAATTCTTGTAAAGTTAAATCCGATCAGCTTAACAGTTTCATCATAAAACAGTGTATAAGCCAGAAGAGTCTAAAATTACATTTTTGCTTGTAAAAAACAGATCAATGTAGGTGGCGCCACAATACCTTAATTTCAGATATGACATATGTGGCAAACACTGGCATAAAATTTTGTGATGATAGCTCTAGCCATTTCTGAGATTTTAATTTGAGTGTGCTTTTTTGGACAGATGACCAAGTGCAACCTCCTGTAACTTAACCAAAATTCTCCGTACTGGAACCATTCTAACAAAATTGAGAAAGATTGTTCCAGGAATCATTTCGGTGAAATATTGGACAATTTGGCTGAACAGTTTCGGAGAAGAAGATTTTTAAACCTTTTTTTTTGCTTGTTCCCTATAAAATCTAAGAAAATGCAGTTAGCCAAAAAATAAGCAAAATCTAATAGTTTTTTAATTGACTAATTTTTGCATAAAATTTTGTGATGCTAACGCTTGCTGTTTTCAACATAGTATGGGTTAACGTACAGACGCCGGGCGCCGGACAACAGACAACGCCACACCTTTGCATAAGTTCACAGGTTCGCTAAAAAGTATTCTGCATCATCAATGTCTATTGTGTTATTGTTGATATCTAAATTTACTTTATTTCATATTAATGGGGTAAGAACTTGTCAATACAGTGCTTTCTCTTATTACCTGTGTGCTGTTTCATGTGAACATTCATTGAGCCGTGATGTTTGGTGGAGAATCCACAGATCTCACACAGGTATGGCTCGTCACTTCCATGGCCCGTCATGTGATGTTTTAGTGAACAAGCTGTTCGGAAAGTCTTGTGGCACTTTTGGCAAGTATAGGAGTCTGGTCCCTCAATTCCTGAAATTGAAATATTATTTAACACATTATCATTTTAATATTGGTGTAATTAATCATGCATATACTTCACACAAACTCAACTCACATAAAACGACTAAACTCAAAATAATCACAACAAAAACATTTAAGGTACTTCATACTTAATAAATACAAAAGTAGAAAGGGCTTATCCTTATTCCTGCAACCAAGACATTGCTGCAGTTAAAAACTAAGAAGAAGTTACATTTACAGTCTTCAAATAAATTATATAAAAAAAGAGTTAAATCAGTCCTACTGCATGTGAAGATATCATGTGTATGTTAGGTCTGCCATCAGCAATTTCTATCCATGGAGTGTGAATGCAGTTTAGCCACCTGAAAACCTATTTTGACTGCAGGCTCAAAACTTACTAATTCTCCCTCTTTTCTTCTCATGACTCCCCTCTAAAACATCATGCCCTTCAGTTCTTCCTGGTTCCTTGTCACCAGTGTTTGACAGTGGCTCCACGTCTATGTCAAAGGTTGGCATGTAGTCCACGTCCTCAACCACGTCATCACTGTCTGGTTCATCAGGCGTGTCTAAGGTTAAAGTGCTGGCAGTCCTGTTCTGGTTATCTTGACCTGGGGCAGGCTGTACCAGATTAGGATGAAGCGAGTCATCAATATCAGCATGTCCAAACCCCCCTTGCATCCAGGTAGGTTTATCAATCAACGAATCAGCAGTCCTGGCAGCAGCATGTGGTTCACCTTTAACATGTTTGTCAATATCATCTGTATCTGTCCCATCATTTTTCAACAAACTTGCCAAGTCACACGTTTTTCCTTTTGCTTTGCACTTTGGTTTATTCCCAGAGACTTTAACATTTCTTTTATCTGGACATTTCTCTTTTAGATCTGGATTTACCTCTGGTGTGGGCAGTGGTGGGGATATTGGCATCTGAATGTATTCTTGATTGCTGCTCATAGCATTGCTGGTGTGAAACTGGTTCTCATGTGCGTGTGCAGATAAAGTGGTAATACCCACAGTACTAAAGCTGCCATCTGTTACACTAGTTGCGTACTTATCATTTCCCAAATGTAACCCTTCAGTGGGCATTGATATCTTTGAAAGTAAAGATGGTCTGAAGTCCATGCCACTGGTGCTGATGGTCAGCTTTGGCTGATTCTGATAGGACTCATCAGTCTGAGAGGACAAAGTGGACCCATACTGGGACCTGAAAACTGTGTCACGAGACAAGGACAACAATTTGTTGGTGCTTGACTGAATGGTTAATTCTTGCTCTGTGGCAGATCTGTTTGCTTGATTGCTTGTTGTCATAGTCAAGCTTTGTGAATCATCTTTGAAGGCTACTACATCAGAACCGCCGCCGATCTCGGTGTCACTGATCTGGTCAAACCCTTCTGGTTCTGAAAATCCTATGTGATCTAACGACTGCTTCAGTTCTTCATGAACACTGAAGGTGTCACTGGAAAACCCAGACAAGTTTTCCTTAGGGAGATTACATTTGAATGGGTCACTGTTAAATTTAGCAATAGTCAATATATTTCTGGTGATTAAATGATCTGCTAAACCATTTTTCTGACATGTATCACTTGCAAGTAGTGACATGAATTGCTCCCTTGTAATAAGTTGATAATCTATTGCACTAAGCAAGTCTGCATATGTCGGAATATTCTCTTCTGACTGGTGGCTGAACCATTTGAAAAGTGTTTCCAACTTGAGTGACTCAGTATACTGTTTTTTTGGATCAGACCTATTACACTGGATCAAGCAGTTCCAGAGATCTTCAGAGCCAAGCTCCATCATCCCAGGTTTAATGTGCAGGTCTGTAAAATGTTTTGAAATGTAGTCAGTAGATGTTTTTGTCAGAGAATCCAAGTGATTTTGATGGGCAATTTCAAGGATCTTCCAAACATTTGTATGATCAATGCTGGCTGATAAAAACTGTTGGCATATATCTTGAACGTTCTCAATCTGCAGTGTTGAATTGGTTTGCAGTAATTTTGGCGCATCACTAAGACTGAGCTTCAGACATCCAGAATATATATACCCCAACAAGTTGCTGACCACACAAGATTCAAACTGGGTGAGGTCCACGAAGTTCTGCCTGGTTTGTGCGACTTCGTTGATTGGAGACCCAGAACACAGTACGGCAAGATACGGGCTGCAGGCGGCAAGAACTCCGGCATGTGCATAAAATATCTGACCATCTTTACAACTCAGAGTCACGTCGCAGTACTGGCCGGATTTTCGCTGGATGTTCAACCTCTCCATCAAAGATTCACAGTGAGTTGGTCCCATTTGACCTGCCCGTGCCTGATGACTGGACACTGCCCTGGTCCCACGTGCGTTTTTGTTTACATCACCGTTTGGCAGTGAACTTCGAGGGGTCTCGCTGACAGCGACCAACACATCCATGTCGGTGGCGGCGCCTAGTCAAGCTAATTAACTCTTCATGCATCACCATGCATTAACAGCTTAAACCAACGTGCATCATCGCAACTAGGCGTGTTTCTGCTAAATTTAAGTGAAGTGCACGTGTTTTACCGTTCCTCCCGCATACTGTTCTTCTTGAAACTTCGATATTTTAATACCTGGAAGTAGCACCCCTGCCTTGTCGAGTTGTCAATCCGGCCTCTTGCATCAACAACAATTTAAACTTCCCGCAAACAAATATTCTGTCACTGGATTTTCTGTCGCGGAGTGCTTATTTTCTCTCAAATTGTGATATAGACAAACCTTCATCGATGATGTAAATCGAATGTTTGATAAACCATTGAAAATAAATACTCATTTCTTTCCCGTCTGCCAACAGGACATGCAAATTGATGCTGGCGTGGGCCGCTTACGATGATCGAAAAACTGCCAGCTTACAGGAACATGCAGGGATTCCAGGCAGCATGCAAGACATACCGGTACATGATGTCCGTTATGCAGCAAATACTCTATATATATATATATATATATATATATATATATATATATATATATATATATATATATATTTATATATATATGTATGTATTAGTATTACTTTATTTATATTTCACCACAATGCATTACTTAAATTGGGCTATAAGTTACATAAGGACCCATATTTCCTGCGTTTTAAAGCTACCTCCATATTGGTCCAGTTAAGTTTCTTTATCAAACAAATAGTCCTATATATTACGGTAAACTAAAGGCTACAATTTCAAAAATAGAAAATACATTTTCTTGCCCCACTTTCTATTTTTTCTTACTATAAGAAAAAAATTCTAGTGGCAAACACATTTTTTTCTTGCAAGTGGGACAAGTAAAGTTTTCATGTTATTGAAAAGAAATTTTCTCTTATAATAAATGTGTTTCTTGTGATAAGATAATATATCTTGCTATCAGAAAAAAAGTTATCATATAGAAATGAATAAAATCACACATCCACATAGTGCATGTGTGCTTGACATAACAAAAATAAATTTCTTTATTTATTTATATATATATATATATATATATATATATATATATATATATATATATATATATATAAGAAAAAAAAATCTTATGACAAAAATATTTTCTTGGGAGCAGTAAGAATTTTTTGTCTCACACTGGTCAAGAAAATATTTCGGCTTCTGACAAGATAATATATTTTGTCTTAAGAAAATTAAGATAAAGTTTTCACGAAAATTTCCTGACGAAAGAAAATTTTTCTTGTCAAGAAATTTTATCTTAATCAAATTTTTCATGGCAATGTATATACATAGGTTTCAGGCCCGTAGGCTGATTGCTGATTGGGAGGGTTCGTCTTCACTGATGATGGAACCTTTATAATATATATATATATATATATATATATATATATATATATATATATATATATATACCCGATGTTATCTTTTAACGGAATAAAAACAATCCAAATAAGCAATTTTTAGTGAATTTTCCACTTTCTCGCCGTGTGTACTCAGAACGTCATATTCAAAGCGTTTCGCAAGCGTCTGCTACAGCACAAGTATGGTCATAAGGTGGATTCGGCTTTTTATGCCTATACGTGTAGGCCTACACTAAACAGGGGCATTTCATTTGCAAAAAAAAGTGCATTGACATCCGTTTTATTCCAGATTTGAAAAGAAAACAACAATATTCATTGTCAAACTCACACCTCAGTCATCTAGCTGATATTTTCCGGTATCTGTCTATATTCTAGTGATTTTCAAGTCAACTGACTGTTAAATGAGGTTTGCTTAAAATTGATATACATTCAATGCAGATAACTATCCATGTTAATATTAAACATATTATATGATAATTATGTCATTCATCAGTCCCTACAGGCAAGGGGCACACGCGCACACAGGTGTGCTCCACTTCGGCATATATCTATATATATATATATATATGCCTATACCAAATCGCCAGCTTGCCCTATGGTACACTGTGGAGGTGGCCTGTTCCCTGATCTGGATTACTCATAAATTATATAGGATTACCCCCCTGAAAATTCTCATACCTGACCAATTTTTTGGGTAACTGTATTAGAATTTCAGACCAATAGCTTAAATCCATGTATTAACGGTCTTTAAAAATTAAATCAACAGTGCTTACAAGAAAACAATATGCGATAGTCAAATTAAGTATAGGGTGAAATTCATGGAAGTGATTTAAAATTTGTTGATTACTTTAAAAATACATTGAATTTCTGACCTGATCTTTGGTGTATACTTACATATAAATTAACTGTAGTTATTTCCTGGGTGGACTGAGCTCCAGCTTTAGCGGTTAACATATTCATTGAGTAAAAAGATTCTCGACCAAACACATGGCGTATTTTCCTTTGTTCAACGGTACGCTCAAATCTACTTGCATCACCCTTAAGTGTCATGCAACTCAACTTGCATGACCTTTTAAAATAACGGATACACGCAGTTTGTTCTGATTAGTATTAGTATAACTCCATCCGACTGTTCATAACTTACCGGAAGACCTATAGGCCTATGGTAAATCATGTACACTGTGAGAGAACCCTGGGAGATCCTTTGAGAAAATTAGAAACATTCCACTTAAGTTGAATAATGATAACATTATGATATCTCAGCTAAAAAGTGTCGTATTCATCATAAATCGAATATTTTTTTTATCGAAAGCATATGTAAAATACACTTCGGCAGAGAGTTTCCCTTTACACTGATCAGTGATGATAAGCTGCAAAAAATATCTGCCCCGTCAGCGTGTTCTCCCCAAATCGACTCGAGCCAGCTGACCCTTGGGTAAATTTGTTACAATGTATCACCTGCCAGCAGTCCGGCTCTCTGAGCAAAGGCCATGAAGATGACGAAAAAACTTGCTAAAAAACTTGAATAATCGGATAAACCCGGTTAAACGGTCCAAATGGCCGAAACCGCAAGTACAAGGGCGATGGGTCTCGAAGCAGTGTCGTTCACAGGATCGAGTTCGGCTCTCGAATGGCATGGCTTGGTCTCCGCTGCTGGGATATCGGTTGAGGGAATGTGGGTTGCTTCTGGCTTTGTGGCTGTGCATGCTGTAGCTTTCCAAAAAAGGACAACGGGTCAGGATGGACGGTGGCGCCCTCTATGGCTCACTGCTTTGCTTGGCGTGGCACTGCGACTGTTGGCTCAGAGAACATGCTTTAGGAGCGCACAGGGCTGAGGTCTTGACCGCAGCAACCTGTAGCTGCTCGATGAGCGTATACTTCTTTTGGTTGGTTGGTTGGGGAGCAAAGGCCACGTAAATAATTGTTTCTGATCAGAAGACAGTTTCAAGCATAGCGGTTGCAAAGTATTTTAAGTGAGTTCTGTTTTCATTCATGGAGACTATATTTAGCTAAATTATCTATAGTTATTCGAATATATTCCTTTAAGAGGCCCGTATTACATATGTTTCCCTCTTAAAACAGCATATTTGACATACAATTTTCTACTCGACAAGCAATGTGAGTTTTGAAGTTATTCTTTGCCTCTCTATTGGGCGATATCCATATACTAGTATACTATATTCACCGCGTGTATATGCAGGCAAGCGAAAGCTAGACCAAGTTGAGGCTCGATTATGAGCGGAAGTATTACAACAAAACAGCTGCATGATAGAAGTAACTTTCGACCTTGAGGCAGGGTATTAGGGACAAATCAGTTATAGCCCAGTGAAATCTTACGCATTATGTAAAGTTTTACTCGGCCCGTGTTAATCATGGCATTCGCTCAGCTTCACCTCGCGATTGCCATGTATGACACACGCCTTGTAAAACCTTACATGATGCATAACATTTCACTAGGCTATTACTAATACTGAGCGTTTATGTATGCCCATGCGAAGAAGTCACATATTTGTGAAAAATATCTTAAATATGTCCGAAATATAAGCTAAGGAAGGTGTGTTTATTACTATCACTGTTCTCAATGAAATAACAACGTTATTTGTTTAGGCTCTACTAGATTACTGATGTCGATAAGTCGTCTGCTTATTTGTATTAAACTTGTGTGTTTTGTCAAAAGTTTCAAATGTTTTCAATGCTTTATCATTGCTGAATGAATTGAACATTGTTGAGGAGTTGGACATGATATAAGAAATAATTTTTTAAATTTGGGTCGACAAAGAATGCGGAGCCAGGCGTTTGATGAGGTATCCGCTCGGTGAGTGCTCCGTCTGTCCGGTAACTTTTAGTAATCAATATAATATCTTGCCTAAGTTCGATTTCCAGCAAAATCCAGGCATATTTAATGAGGTCAGAGCTAGGTCATCAGACTTTGGTGGCACCATGGTGACTTACTTAAAATCTTATGGATTTCCATGAAACTCATCTAATACTTATAAAAGGAATTCGGTTCATGTTTGTTCGCAATGTTCTCTAAAACCGCGTTGTGTACAATATTGTGCCATACATCATTTTAAAGGTTATTATCCCCCCAGTGACATAGGAAAATAAATAATTTTTAATATACATATAATTTTGAGTGATTTTTCCGTTTTTTTACCGAGCACAGCCGAACTGCCTTCGGCAAACACCGGAATGCGTGCATCGTGGTCACTTCACCTCTAACACTAAGGACTATTGTTCATATGAATAACGCTTGCTTTCAATGAGGGATTTGACCCACGTGCGTAGTCAGTAAAAGAGAAAAACACATGTTTCTCGCTTTATAAAATGGAGAGTTCATACCAGGAGGATTAATGACAAAACCTAATTCAAGGTCCCAATTTCAGTAACAGGCTGGGGTGGTGGCGGGGGTTTCACGCCTATAAATTTATCTGATACGATGAAAAAAAGGTTGCGGTGGCTGAAAATGGGATACGGACCCACTGCATGGAGTCCCGCTCGGTCCGCTTCTGCTACTTACGATGTATGCATATTTCTGTTTCCTTCTTCAGGAACAGTTTCCTTGCAACGTACATTTAATAAATCATACATGTGTTCCTCACATCAACCTATTCTTTAAACGTCCAACAATAGAAACCAGTCAAATATCAACGAAACACTGTATGCCTCCGCGTCTCATTCCGGTTCGCAATTTAAACCATCACTGAACTCTTCAAGGTAAACATATCGGGGTATGATTTATGCCACGAGCACAGCGCCACAAAATAACTGTGAAAAATATTTGTACATATCGTATTCCGAGAGTACCCAACTAAAAATCTATATTTTCTTTTAACTTTCACAATAAAAAATTAGCCAACATTCAGTATCTCAGTAAATATATCTCCTAAACCCCGGTAAAAAGCCCGGTATACCGGGTTTATCAGCTAGTTATACATATTTACCAATAGAGTGTCTCAGCAAAATTCACGCACTGCGATATTTAATGGGACCAGAAGTCACCAGGCTTCTTTGTATAGGCCCGTACGTGGTGTCGCTTTCGATTCCAAGCAAAATCCATGCATATTTAATGAGGTAGAGTTAACCAGACTTTGGTGGCACCATGGTGACTTAACAAAAATCTTATGGATTTTAATGAAACTCACCATAAATATTTGCCAATAGAGTTTTTTATCTGAATTACATTCTTAGCAAAATTCACGCATATTTAATTAGGTCAGAGGTCACCAGATACACGACGGGCGTATTATTATGCAGCATTTGCGGTGCTCAGGAAGAATCAGCTTAGTTCACAATATACCCACTAGAGGACGTGAGTGATAGCGTGTCAGTGATCCATTATATATATATATATATATATATATATATATATATATATATATATATATATATATATACAATATATATATATATATATATATATATATTTATATATATATAATTCCACATGTACGTTTCTAGGACTACTCATTTATTCATATTAATCGAACGCTGCAGTTTGTTATTACAAAAATCACCACTACAAAATTATCACTTTATTCAAATAGCCGAATAATGTTGTCTTCATTGTACTTCAGACTAGTTCACAGGTAAAGTTTACATGCCGTTATGGGCCTATATATTTATATATATATATATATATATATATATATATATATATATATATATATATATATATATATATATATATATATATATATATATTTGGGAGGGGGGGGGGGGTTCATGTGATGTACTTTCGTTTTGTCACACTATTTAATTCATATTGTTGGACTTCCTGGTGCTATTGTAGTCATTTGTAGATCATGCTGGTTGGTCCATTTAGACGGCTTAATGATATTTAGACGGCTCCGTTCCGGTATTTAGTTAGACATCACAACGGCAGCAATGCAAGATTCCAATTTTCTGGCAAAACGTTATGAATTTCGCTTCTTAACGTTGCTCGGGGCATTTACACATACAAGACACTGGAGGATTCCTGCTTAATGATATTTATGCATGAAAGTTCTAGTTCATTTTTGGCTGAACCGGCAGTGTATGATGTAATCCCTTAACTTTAAACCATGTATACAACTGGAAAAGGGGAGGTCGGCAGGCAAACGATTTTGTATACGCCGCAAGGCGACTGTCTATTAACCGAAAGAGTGAGTGATGAATGCCGGGAACTAGAATGGCGTGTGTCGTCATGGGAAGGGTGGTTATTAAAATTTCAGAAAGATCTAAAATCGGCAACTGCATAGTGCTTATCTATAATGCTATCACGTTTTTAGCTCAGCTGACTGAAAGTCATCTGAGCTATAGCGATCACTTTTTGTCCGAGTCCGTCGTCTGTCCGGCCGTCCGGTCGTCTGGCCGTTCGTTAACAGGGCACAAATCGTAACCGCTGGACCTGGAATCTTCAAACTTGACATCAAGGGAGGTCCATGAAAAATCTCCTTGGAAACCTGAAATAGGTCTCTGTTACCCAAACTCCCTAGCTATGCGTCACGTAATTACCCCCCCCCCCCCGAATAATAAAAGATTTGATACAAAAGCTCAAGTATCTGAATAACAACTGCCTTGATCACCATGATTTTTTGCATGAATATTGATCATGGAATATTCCATTAGTTCCTGCAAACTGGTGGCGCCACCTGTACTTTTTCTATTTTTTCACGAATTTTGTTCTCTATTTTTGATACTTTCAAAGAAGCTGTCATCTGTCAACAGGGCTCAAATCGTAACCGCTAGACCTAGAATCTTCTAACTTGACTCGCAGAGAGGCCCATGAAAAGTCTCTTTGGAAACCTAAAATTAGGTCTCTGTTACCCATATCCTCCGAGCTAAGGGGCTCGTAAATACCCCTCAGAATAATCAAAGATTTGACACAAAAGCTAGAGTATCTGAATAACTACTGCCTTGATCACCATGATTCTTTGCATGAATATTGATCATGTAGTGTTCCTTCAGTTCCTTCACACTGGTGGCGCCACCTGTATTTTTCTAAATTTTACGATTTTTTTCTGTATTTTTGATACCATCAACGAAGCTGTCATATGTTAACAGGGTACAAATCGTAACTGCTATACCTGGAAACTTCTTACTTGACATCAAGGGAGGTCCATGAAAACTCTCTGTAAAAAAACATGAAATTAGGTCTCCGTTTCTCCTATCCTCCAAACCAGGGGGCTTGTAAGTACCCCTCAGTATAATTAACAATTTGATACAAAAGCTCAAGTAATTGAATAACTAATGCATTGATCACCATGATTCTTTGCACGAATGTTGGTCATGGAGTGTTCCATCAGTTCCTGCAAACTAGTGGTGCCACTTGTATTTATTCTATTTATTACGATTTTTTCTCTTTTTTGTTTGGATACCTTCAAAGAAGCTTCATAACCGCTGGTTCTTTAATCTTCTAACTTGACATCAAGGGAGTTCCATGGAAAATCTCATTGAAAACCTGAAATTAGGTCTCTGTTACTTATTTTCTCCGAGCTATTTGTCTTAAATGTAACCCCCAGAATAATAAAAAATTTGATACAAAAGCTTCAGTATCTGAATAATTACTGCCTTGATCACCATGATTCTTTGCATGAATATTGATCATGGAGAGTTCCATCAGTTCCTGCAAACTGGTGGTGCCACGTGTATTTTTTTCTAATTTTTACGAAACTTTTTTTTTCTCTATTTTTGATACTTTCAAAGAAGCTGTCATCTGTTAACCGGGCACAAATTGTAACAGCTGGACCTTGAATCTTCAAACTTGACATCAAAGGAGGTCAACAGAAAAGTCTCTATGGAAATCTGAAATATGGTCTCTGTTACCCATATCCTCTGAGCTGTGGGGCTCGTAAGTACCCCCCAGAATAATTAAAAATGTAATACAAACTCTGCATCATGTTCCAGAGAACTCCTCTGAGACCCTTGGACTAATCTTTCCGAAGCCAAACATAGTCATCTATGTTGTTGTGCCAAAGACAGATGGCACCACCAGCAATCCTTTATGTGCAGTACGAATCTGGGTGTCTTTTAGATAACAGCCAATATCTCATGAGTGGTTCAATGTATTGTGCTGAAAGTTAGCATGTCCATAGATCTTGGATATCTCCATCTCATAATTGCGACTGGTGGCACCACCTACAATACTTTTTGCGTAGTGTCCATCTGTCATTTGCCATCTGTTCATCTTAGTGGTTCTTCAATGTATTGGGTTGGAATTGTGCATGTTCATAGATCCTCAACACCTACATCTCGTAAACAAGACCAGTGGGGCCGTCTGCAGTCGTTTTCGCGTGGCGTCCATCGGTATATTTGCTTTTGGTGAAAATTGCTCATATTTCAGGAATGGTTCAAGATATTGGTCTGAAATCTGGTACATGTATGTCCATCCATCTTGAAAAGTTTTCTCATAAACCAGACAGGTGGCGCCACATACTTTCCCGGTTTTGTAGAATAAATAAATGCCCTTTTCTCAGGAGTGATTTGCCGTATTAGCCTGAATTGGTGCATACCCATAGATTTTGGACTCCTCCATCTTGTACTCAAGACTGGTGGTTATCCATACATGTGGTTTGGTTGAAAATTGCTTATATTTCAGGTTTGGTTCAAGGTTTTGGTCTGATATTTGGCATGTCCATCCATCTTGGAGAGTTTTCTGGTAAGTCAGACAGTGACGCCACCTACCTTCCTAATTATAATGACAGGTTATGACTTCTGGATTATTTCTAACCCCGTGAATATAAAACCTAAAATCCAGAAGGCATATAAAATTATCATAACATTCTTATCATAAGGATACCTTCATCCTCATTCAATTGACAGTGCCAGCAACAGGCCACGGACCGATCCTTTTATAAAAAAATTGTCAATCCCATAACTTAGGCAATATTGCATTTCCCCCTCAAATTTTACACACAGGTTGTTTCCAATGAGTTCTCGGAAGAGGACGAGTACTGGTGACCTTGAATTTCAAGGTCATATATGCCGAATTATAGGATTATTGTGGCCCGCATAACTTTCGAAGTACTGAAGAATCTGAAAAACATGTTGAATCCTCAATGATCACTGATGAGATCAAAAACTGGTGACCTAGCTTGATGTCGAAGCTTCAAGGTCAGTTGTGCCAAAATCTAGAAGCATTGTGACCTCCTAACATAGTACTCTATATCTTTCTTAAGTTCTATTTTCAAAAGTATGTTCTTTCCATCACTTTCTCAGAGAAATTTGAAAAATGGTAATCTTCAGCTTGAACTTCAAGGTCACAACTGTAGATTTTCATGTTTCCGAAACACCATACCTTTTGATATATAGTGCATATTATTATACCCCTCATATTTTGGTATTGCCATGGGGAGGGTAGGAGAGAGAGAGAGAGAGAGAGAGAGAGAGAGAGAGAGAGAGAGAGAGAGAGAGAGAGAAAAGACTTTCTGTTTTTGGACCTGCAGAAACTAAGCCATTCTAGTTATATATGTCCAATTTATCGTACATTTTGACTTCTGATCACTGTGCAATAGTCCAAAGCGGCCTTTCAGAATGGTGGTATCGAAGTCCAAGTATGCCAAAGTTTAAATGAAGAGGATTCCAGTGTGCATTTCTGTCAAAGGCCAACATTCTAGTTATGCAGAAAATACATTGTAACACATTTGGTTAAAGTAATGAACTAGCATTTCATCGTTGATTTCGTAATCTTTACAAATATAATAAATTAAATGCAAAGGAATGTAAATAAATTCAACCACCAAGTTTTTTAAAGGAGACGAAGTGTCATCTCTCCAGGCTCTTGGTCATGTGTAACTTAAAAAGAGTCTAGTTATTTATCTCTCCAAAGGTACCTTTTACGTGAGCTTTTCTCGTTAGGAGTGCGTGGCCTTTCAGGATAATTGTTTCCAAATTTTGAATTTCTTTGCTGCAAAGCCCCCCAAAGAAGAGATCATAGCAGACCATGATCTTGGTCACATTGTTTTGTACGTCACCCTTCAAACGTTTCCATGGAGGATATAACAGACTATCGCTCAGGCAGCTACTAACTCTTTACAATTGCAGTCGCAACATCAACACACTCGGACTTGTTGCCATGTTGTTAAGGCGATTTCGAACTGCTCTCTATGCAGCGTTGAGTCTTTCTAAAGGCATATCAGCTTTTGTCACTGGTACTAGTCACAAAATAGTAATAACCCTTGATCTTGATTTGCATGAGAGAGCACCAAAACTTTGACACTGAATCGGCCAACAATCAACTGACAGTTGGCAAGCTTCAGAATTGACTGCTTGAATTTTTTCACCTCAGGCTATCGAAAATATTGATCTTATTCTGGAATCCATAAGCATTGAGGCTGACCTTTATAGCACAATGACAATTAGCAAGATCTACATTGAAATCATCTCCGCAACAACCTCCATATGATCGTAGATGACGAGATATACAGGTGTCCTCAAGCGATAGTTATGAGTGACACGTGACCAAGGCTTTCGAGAGATGTCTGATGATTCTGATGTCTGGACAGTTTGCTTTACATGATTCGAAGAGAGAGAGAGAGAGAGAGAGAGAGAGAGAGAGAGAGAGAGAGAGAGAGGTTGGGTCTACAGCAGATCGAGAAATCCATTTGAAACCTAATGGATAATTCTTGAGTTGATATTAAAAAAAAACTGCAAAGTAGTTAAGTTGCCAGTTGTCCCAGCCACATAAAGTGGTTCATTCATGCTAAACTGCTCTGATTTGCATGAAGCATCATAACACCGTAACCGGGTATGATGGACGAGTTACGCCAAAAAAATGAAAGGGTATTGTTCTCAGGCACTTTTTTTCATGAATCAATGCAGGCGGGCGGTATTTTATTTTGACCTTTTTTTTATTTTTCAATAAAAATGTCATATGATCAGGGAAAATCATGAAAATGACAGGTTTCTTCTGGTTAAACAGGTAAAAGCACTACATAACAAAGGAAATCGTATCGAAAATATATTATTTTATCTTCTTGAAAGATGAAAATAAAAATAAAAATGTTTGATGCGGGAGGGGGGGTTAAAATTGACGCGGGCGGTGCCTGAGAACCATACCTTTTTTGGCCTTAGGCCTATATTTGAAAGCTACACATTGACACGTGGATAATATGGCATGCCATGCACACCGCTCTGTAAATGTAGTGGCTGTGGTAAGACAACGCAGTGTCACGTGACAATTAAGAAGAAACCAGGACATGTTGCTCGGTAACCACCGACCAAGCAGCCCCAAGAGAGAACATTGAGGGTGCTGTTTGGATGCAATCTTGAGGTTATTAAACGTATTTTAAAAACTCTGGCATTTGTACAGATATGGGCATTTCATCCGTCTGCAAACTTCATGTAAAGCAATTAAAATGTTTCATTGAAACCTTCTGGCTAAAGGCTACAATTAATGACATTAATTTTCAAACAGTTTACTTTATCTGTTAATTTACGAAATCAGTGACGAAATGCTTGTTCATTGCAGAAACATGTTAAAATGAGGTTTCGTCATTTCTATGGAATATCGGCCCTTTGAAACAAAACATGGCGTTGGAATTAAACTTGCAAATGTTAAAATGCAGCAAACAAGAATGCCTTTCATTTGAACATGGACTTTGGCATCATAAACTTCTATACCAACATTCTGATAAGTGTCCATGGGATTGCCATGAAGGGTTATACCAGCAAAGAATATTTAAAATATTTATGTGTTAATGGATGATGACGATGGATCCCATCAATAAATTATGACTTTTAATCAAATAAGATACAGGAAGTGTGTGCTGTCCCCTGGGCTCCTAACGGCTTACTTATAAACAAGTCGATGTTCTTTAAAAGGCTTATATTACATGATATAATGTGATCATTACAATTTAAATGAAACATTACCAAAAAAAAATTAACAGCAAGCGCGGATCTATCAGAATTCCTGATTATACAAATGGGGATATTTCCACTATATCTATCCGTTCATGTTGCTCATAAGTAAAGATATGAGAAAAATATCAAATCAGGCGGCCATATGATACACATAAGAGTATGCTGTTTGACCTTTCGTAATGACTAAACTTGATCACAGTGACCTTATTTCAGACAATTACTTTAATTTCAGGGGCGGATCCAGGTCTGTCCCGGAGGGCACTTAGCAGTGTAAATATGAGGAAAACATAAAAGGGTATTTCATCCGTAAGTAGGGGTTAACCCTCTAGATCCGCTCCTGAACTTGCTAAAGTGCAATATTAATATGTAACACAAACTGACCTGGAAACCTAATCTATTAGTATATATATATATATATATATATATATATATATATATATATATATATATATATATATATTATAAGCCAATGGCCAAAATCAAATATTCCAATTAATTAATTCTGCAAATATGCGCCATTTAAGTAAATGGTCAAACGTAAATCTATTTATTTGCTAGACTGTATACTTTGTAATACAGGGTATGATATATTTTTGATAGATGGAAGCGTGTCTGCTAATAGAAGTTGCGCAGGCAGACACGCCGGTCCTGACGGACAGGGATGCCCACCCGAATTATCGGGACACCCCCAGCAAAGCAAACGCTCCGTAAAACAAGATCTGATTGGCTCAGCGTGTCGAAAAAGATTTCTTGCGCCAAAACGGAGCAATGCGGCACTGAAAGAAGGGAAATTTGCAAACATTGGGAGATAACTGACCTGAGGCCACACCGGCGAGTTAGTATACAGACTGTCCTGAAAGGTGACAATTGCATCTTGTGTATTCAGATAGGGGTGGAAAAAGTCTGTGCTACCAAGCACTTTCGACAAACGTGATTGGCCAATTATTACGCAGGAGGGAATTCCACAGAGACAGCACCGCCTGTTGGCTAAACCTGACGGACAACCGCGGTTTCGTTGTGGACTTATGGAGCGCAATTCGACATTCGCTACTGCGACCGTACCGGTACCGCAACCGCAACCGCGAAAAAGGAATCGTATAGCTTTAGTCTGCATTTCGTCAAGAAGATAAACATCACGCAAGAGTATTGCAGATGACGCCACTAGTCTTTTGTACAAGATAAAGTATTAAAGTTTCGTGGAAGTGCAATATTTGAGGGCAATCCAAAATATAAACTCTCCTGAAATATCCAAGGTTTTGTGTAACAGCAGAATAACAGAAACCGGGTGACTCATGGATGGACGCCACACAAAGTCCATACCGCAGAGGTCACCCCAAAATGATAGGCCACCAGTTTACCGTTGACCCTTTGAAAAAGACAAAGTTTGGAAGATTCTATTAAGTGATTCTCTAGTGACAACATTTGGTGGCGGTGGAACCAGGATGAAAACACACTACATGTTAGTAAAGTAGTGGTATCCACAAAACTCGTTCTGGCTGATACAGGTATCATAAGCCACTCTGATCTTACAAATTTCTGATAAAACCAGCCGAACAAAACCAGAATTATCCCAGGCAAAACACAACAATTTTAAATTTCATTTAATATACCTGCTGAAAATTCCAGTATTCGAAATCTCAATAATCACTACATGCAAAACTGTTTTAATTTTAAGTTTCAGAAGTATATCTAAGTGTGCCAAACGTACCTACACTTTATTTAGAGTAAACAGGGCATTCCCTTTCGCTGAACGATGTATACCCTGGGAAATCAGGTGCTGTAAAAACTATTTCATTTTTTATGGACCAGTAGGCCCTGGTCTGCAGTATGATTGGAGCCCTGAACAAAGGTTCCAGGTTGCACGTTACCGCTGGCTTGGCCTGCCTGCTGGGGGAAGGTTCGCGGGTTAATGGATTACACCTACAACACGGCTCGATAATCCCCGTACACAAACGTCTGAAGCAATGCTTCAATCAAACAGGTCTTTACAACTTCACACTAATCTATAAATCAACTCTAGCGTACACAACAGGTTAACTGCACGTTGCAAAATATTCAACAGTGCTGCTGGCTTTGTGGTGGATTTTTCCTCCGGCTGTAGCGTTTTGATTTTCTTCCAGCCACTCTCACTTTACAAGTACAGCCTCGCGCTGTGCGGGAACGAGGCTGTTTTTTATTACCTGAGACAAATTCTCATTTACTTTAGTCATTTGAACTCTGTTTATAGCATGCACCACTGATGGCATAAATGAACAGGGGTAAAGGTTAATACATTACTGCTGGAACAAACGCAACGCAGTTGAAAATTTTTACGAAGACTACATGTAAAAATAAAAAAGGCCGACATGCAGAGCATGGAATACATCAATTCGTATCAGCTGTTAAAGAAGAAGACCGTGTGTGTGTGTGTGTGTGTGTGTGTGTGTGTACAACCCAAGAAACTATCAATGCATGCAGAGCACTGGAATCACGAAGCCGGTATCATTATCGAACACTTTTAATTTTAAAAAAAGAAGAAAGCTTTATTATAAAGTATGACATTAAGAAGCCGCGGAGGCATTGATAAAATGAATGACCTGTGACACATACCACACGTACTAACAAGTTAAAAATGGAAAGGATGAACGCATTTATAAACTAACTGTGCTGACAATACATTGATAGCAGTACATAATAATTAAATATATTTGTTCAGTGAACGTGAAACTATCAAATACAGCAGACGATTTGACAGAGTGCTTAACTTGGCAAGGCTGACGTCATATACGCCTGACGGATAATAATTAACGGACTTGTTGACGGGTACAGTGAACGCACGAGGCGTCAATGATATCCAGGCACTTTTGCTTTTATGATCATTTTAAAGCAAATGTCAAACTAAATTAACGGAATACAACCAGAAACGTAACTAACATTCTTATATGGTGTCTACTCAGTTAACAGACAGAAACACTGGTATTTAAGTATGCAAGGCCACAATAAAAATAAAAAAATTGCTCTGTGGGGTTACAGAAATATATATCGTGCGGGTGATTTTCTTATTTTTTCTGGAAAATACAGGCCTGGTACAGGCAAAACAGTGTAAATTAGCAACATTTATTGAAAATATAGAAATGTGCGTAAAGTCTTAAAATAATGTGTATAAACAAAACAAAATATACAGTCCAATAACTATTATTCCTCTAAACATTTTTGAAGGGAACGAGAAAATGTAAAAAATAATATTATCACAGAAGACCTCGTGTCCATTCATGATCCGCGAAAAATATGTGATTATTCTTTTGAAGAATTTATTTAAATTCGGCCTATTTGATTTTTTTTTGGGCCCAAGGGACAGGCGTATGTTTTACTAACAATATCTTGTGTGTTTAAAACAATTGGCTCTCACGTGAAATAAATAATTTTTCTTAAATTGACAAAGAATGAGGAAATAAAGAAAACATTTACCATTAAAGGATGCGTGTCCCTTGGCAACCGACGCCTGAGAACTTGTATTGTGAATAGCAAGATTGTGTATTTGAAGTTAGCAGCCTTAACCACTGTCGGCAACCCTAGTCCTGTATTTACGAACTTATTATTGATTTTATATATATATATATATATATATATATATATATATATATATATATATAAGTATGTTGCTCCTGTCGGCAAGACACGTAAACTAATACCAGTGGAAAGCTAACTGCTTATTTGGGGGTATATTATACATATTATTGACACGGTGCTGTGGTAACAAATAGCCCCGGGGGATGGTGTTTACGTTGGTTTCGTTACAGAGATGGGTAAATGGGTCTCCTATGTGCGAACCACAAACAGAACCGCGTGCACATGACCTCGCGGTCTTTTCATGCACGTAATTCTGATCCTAACATTGCCCAGGTATAAAAGACGCGCCCGATACTCATTTAACCGCGGCTGAGTTCACATAAGTATATAACACCGTGTTCTTGTATTGTAAAGGTATCATCCGATAACCCGGTGCCACATACATGGCTAACAATCTTTTCCAACAAGTGTCTACAAGATTTGGTTGTAATGACGTTCAAGAACATGGCAACCTCTGTGTTACCGATGATATATCCAACCATATACAGGAATATAATGACTCAGGATTAATGAAAACGTATAACTGAAGGGTTGTGTCAAATTGGGTCCGTGTTTCTTTAATTTATATGGATGCTACCCCCGTGGAATGACATTGTAAATGAAAAAAGTTCAAATGGAGCTGCATGTAAAAGTTACATGGAAGTGACGACTATTGGGAAACACGACCTGGTGTACGATACAGCGGTCTCTGGTATACTCGAAGGCATGGTTGCCCTGTAAACTGATTCCATATACTAGAGTCACTGACCATTAATATTCCAGTAAAGATTGATTAAGTCAGGTTGCGGGCAGGCTTCTAGGTTTGAACAGACACTGGTTACGGGAACCTGTCAATGGGGCAGGTTTAAATTATAGGAGTGTCTTGTGTACCAAACAGTGACAGGACAACGCCGGCTACACCAGCCAGGTAACAGCTGATCACGTGTGTCCCGGCGAGGAGGTTAATGAGCTGATATAGGTCTTCGTTAATCCATTTCACGAGTAAGATTAAGGGAGGCTCGAAGAAAGCCTGACTGAGAGAGGTGAGTGGTCCCAGAGCACTGAAAATCACACCTGCTTATAATAAGTACGCTAACACTGGACAACCTAATGATTTTTAAGGCCCCTCCGTCCATGACTGCAAAGCAGGTTTCTTGTGTGGAAAGAGGGCTCAATGGCTGTTGGTTAAACAAGCGAGTGATAAGGATTACTTGAGTGGATATACCCGGTGTTAAGTAGGCGGATCTAATATTGTTGTTAAGTATATACGGAGGTAAGAATGACTGGACCCAACAACAAACAAACGTTAAAAGAGAGATTGCTATGCGAGGATTCCTACGTGGAAGTGTTATTGACTCACGGTCAACCTTGAATGAATCAAAAGTAAAATGCTAGGTATGCTGCTATATCGTGGCAAGCAGGAGAAAATCTATACCATATATATGGTAATATACAGATGAATTTTGTGTCTTTTGTGTTTGCGGTAGTAAGATTTTAAACAAGATGTCACGAGGTTTACACCAGGCGGTCGTGTCATGCCGCTTTAAACATGTTCGCTTTCTCCTGGATTTCGGGATACCTTTGAACACGGTGGATGAACTCGGACGAAGTCCCTTAATGTTAACGCTTGATATACAGAATGAGAAAAAGAGATATAAAATGTTTAAGATGTTACTTCTCAGAGGAGCTCGGTACAACGTATTGGACGCCAGAACGGGCATGGATTTACTTTCGTGTATATGTAAGCGTGGTTACCATATGCTGCTCCAGCTTCTGTTACAGAAGACGATGGGAGATTTAAAACTTGACCATGTGGACCAGTTAGGATGGAGCGCCCTCCATTACTCCACACGATCAGGGAACACGGACATGGTGCGGCTCTTGGTGAAGGCAATGACGAAATATGATTTGCCAATAGACATGCGCAGCAGAGACGGCGTCACCCCGTACTTGTTAGCACAACGGCTTGGGTTTCAGGAGATCGTGAATTTACTAGAGTTAAATGGACCTGCGAAGTTAACGCAAAATTACACGGATACTTGTGTTCCTTCGTCTGAAGTGAACAATCGTGATACATCTTTACCACCATTCAAAGGTATGAGAAGATCTAAAATTAAAAAGAACGCGCGATTAAGTGCTGACAGCTCAGGCGTACCAGACAAAAACACTAATATGGAAACTTCACCGATACTGCCCCCTGTATCTCGGTCTTTGCCGAACATTAGAAACCAAGAGTTGGAAATGTGTTCAACGCTTGGTTCCTCCGGATCGGACCAACGAGTGTTCCCGAGACAGTCCTTTTACCGTACAGAGCAATCGGACACCAGCGACGTTTTCCTTTCCAAACTGCTGGATGTCTCCTCTCAAGAACTGAGTTTTTCTTTCAGACGCCAAGCCGTCAGACCCCGCCCACCGACAAGAACGCCGAGTAGCGTAGCCAACATGCCAATGGTGGTCGGCATCATGGGAAGGTTCCAGAAAGACGTCGTCAAAAAGTGGCGGGGGCATGCCAAGGAACGGCGCAGGAAACCCTCAGCTTTGCCCTTGATCCGTGACTTGCCGGAGCATTAATATACACTGTCTTTGATGAAACTGTGCTGTGTCTGATCGAGGTACCTATTTTTCGTTAGTATACATGTATATTAATTTTAAGATTTCAGGAAATGGAAAACTTAAGTTTGCCGTTTATGAATTGGATATTTTCCTAGACAAGAGAACACAGATATTCTTTAAAGAAACGTTCTTCGATTTTTTAATTTACAATGAATCGAAAAACGGAGATCATTAAATGTGATATATTATTTAAATCTAAACTTTGACATCAAAGGAATATTATTTCAGTGATGCATGGTTCCTTACGAAATGACTAGAAACTAAGTATGAACATGATTCGTTTAGGTATTGATTGATGGGAACCCCGGACTACGTTTCCAGCTCATGTACATTTCTGACGTATTGAAAGTGGTAACTGCCGCTGAAAGCCCCTTCGCACGATAAGGCGATCTCGTTGCGATCACCGAATAGGGGCAGATCGCCGTATAGCGCAGCCAGAGTGGCCTTAAGTTTTCATGAACTTCGTAAGAGCGAGAGAGTGTCGCCTTTGGTCGTCATGAACGCCATGAGTGGCAACAAGTTTTGAACATGGACAAAATTTCCGTGGATTAAAAGCGCAGTCAGATCGGAATTCGATCACCATCATCGTCCTAGCAGCGCAGTACTAGCTTCCTGATAGCGAAGGTCGAGCGCCAGTGAACGGGGTAGCATCGGCCTTCCCTTTCCACGGCGCTGGCTCAGCACACTTACCCCGCCGCTACCGAGACCTCGGTGACCCTAGTGAGCTCTTTACAGGCTTTGCACGGTGCTGCCGCTGCGCGTATGACGTCAGAGCTGCGCTCTCTCTGCGCCCAGTTGGATTCGACGTGTGCTGGCGTCTTCACTCTGACGAAGCTCGCGGCGCCATCATACGTCGTGTCAGCGGTGAGAGCGGCATTGCAGTCCTACTTGGAGGGTTTTCCGATGTTGAGGGCGACCAACGGCGATCTACTAGGTCGCCGTGGTCGCCATAAGGTCTTCATTTAGTGTGATTGGGCCCTGAACGCATATATAGACAAATACATGTATATAATGGAATGATCAACAGGTGCTGAACCCACGCATCAGAAAATGTAAAATGTGCACAAATAGGGAGGATGGAGGATTTAAGAAGGTGTGTGTGTGTGGGGGGGGGGGGGGGGGGGGTACTCAGAAAATGGCTCTGCTTGCTTTTCGGTATTAAAATGTGTATTAATCTATATTAGGTCGCCTGTACCCCCTCCAAATCCGCTCCTGTAAACATTCAGTAATAATGAAACTTAATTTTGCAAACATTATAGCTGGGTAGCTCTTTAATGATGCAATTTTAATTTTTAATTAATCTAATATGAATGATATTTCTTTTATCCTCGAAAGATCATCCAAATATTTTATTAATGGTGCATGTCGTAGAGGGTAAATTATTCATACGAAACGATGTACATGTGCAAACGGAACACGTAAAAGAGGATTTTGTCAAAATATTCAAGTATGTTCAAAACAAGTCCGGTACTTTGTAACTTGTACACTTTAAGCAACAGTTTGTGCCCCCCCCCCCCATAAAAAAATCCAAGTTTAAGATAATACAGATGTGATTTTGAATAATAAAATAAAAAAACCCATGAAACTGCATAACTGGTATTCATACATAATCAACTGACTTCTTACATTTGTCATAATATTAAGATTTTACAGATGCACCGGGCTGTACCTATATAATATCTTGACAATGTTGAGTAAATGAAAACTGAGCTGCGTTTATTCAGAGCGGTATATATGCGGTTTTGCGGATTGCTGTATACATTTGCGTGGGGCATTTACTTGGAGGCGATAAAACACTCGGATATGGGACCGTTTATGTCAAAACCCACTATAGATGACGTTGCATCTGCAGTTCAAATGTGTGGTCACCTCGCGCCTTAGGGTAAAGCATTTAATAACCTTATTTTCGGTAATATTTATTCATAGATCGAATTAAGTTTCTGTTCATACATTGTATCAATTATTTGGCCAGAAACAATTGTATATAGTTGCTTTTCATACATTGTATAACTTATTTGACCAGTAACAATTTGCCTGTATACAGATTTTCCATGATGAATTCTGAGGATGAAATGATGCAATTAATTAAACATGATATGAAGTGAGGGAAAATATCTTGTATTGCCACTTTTACTTTTTCATTTATAATGGCGTTCATACAGTTCATATAACATGAACATGAAATCTACACAGGCAATAAAGATCCCTGGTGATCGCTCGTACCTATACTAAGGTCAAAACTGAATTCTCTGAGTATAAAAGACATGCATTAAAAGAAAGCTGTAATGTTATCCAGATTTTTCATCATTCAAGTTATTATTCGGTTTTATGTATGGAAATTTGTGTATATGGTTTATGTTACACCTGTGAATGTTATGCCTGTGTATTTCTTTTATATAAAAAGTTACCGTGGTAGGGTATGTATAACTGGAGGGAGTGTTTCCATCAGCATTTGCCTGTTTATTCGTTTGTTTGTTTCCAGTCTGTCGGTAGGATTGTTCATTATGTAAGCTGATGTTTGCAGAGGTTTTGTGGTATTTTAATGTTGCAGTCACCCTGATTAGTCCAGGACCGGACCTCAGGAAAATAAATTGGTCCAGTAGCGCATATAGTACACGGAAGGTTTGACACAAATAGGTGGGTACATTTAGAACTGTTTTAAAGTGTTGGTGGAGTAGAATTGGTATGACGTATATTCTAAAGACCATTTTCAAAACCATCTCGTTTACATTTTTCTAGTACACTACCGACTATAATATTTGAATCTTATAGTCGGGTCAATATACAGTGTAACCCTTCAACTCATTTCTAAAATAAAGTATTTCAAGGGTCTTTAGTACGGAAGCGTATTGCTGCCACCTGGTAAAAGAAAAATAAATTATTTATCTCGTACGTACGACATATTTTCTCGTACGTACGACATACTATCTCGTACGTACGACATACTATCTCGTACGTACGACATACTATCTCGTACGTACGACATACTATCTTATCTCGTATACTTACGACATAATAAATCTTACGGAGCTGATTCACAGACTAAACAACATGCCAACAGATATATGTATAAGCAATATATAAATGTCAAATAATGTGTGTTTTCACATTAACTATATAGACAGATGCTCCATCTCCTTGCTAACCGCTGGACCTCCGTTTAAACGAACACACACACTCACATATATCTATTTATTAATAGTATATATTTGATTGCTATTCAATATATCATTTTTTTGTGTCCTGGTTTCTGAAACATTTAAAGGTAGTGTAATATTTATAATCGTTGTCTGACAGTCATATACAGAATTTTATTTTAAGATAGGTGATTAAATTCTGTTAGCAGTGTATGATGTTATCATAGTGAGCCTGTCATATGTTAATAACATACAAACATTGCCTTTGCCAAACTGAAACTATTTTTTGGAGAAAGAAGAGTTCAGACAAGAGGTACAGCTACCAAATAGCCTGATTTTAAGTAACTGAAAATGGATATTTATGGGGCAGGTTTCTAACATTCTAAACTGATCTGTCTAAGAACTAGATTTATGACATAATGCACCGTGCAGTTGATCTTGTAAACTATGAAAAGCATATATATCCATTGATATGGTTTACGGGTAGCTGTTCAGTAAACAGCCCATTACATGAGGTACGTATAATTTTTATTTTGAACTAAATTACAAAAAAAAAAAAAAATATTAAAAACTATCATCAATGGACGTGCGATTAATCTGTGACAGAAGAATACAAAATTCTAATTCGTCTTATCCTAATATGTCAGGCTGAAGTGGTGGTAAAATCTACACCTCAGATTTGTCTCATTTGCGGATAAGTATAAGATCTTATATGTGGTACATGTACGTGTAACTCGCCCTACTGTAAACGGTTCCAATATGTTCAACTTAAAGGATCAAGCACTCCGTTTCATAATATATATGAATCACGAACCTCTCCTCATAGGCATCTTTGTATTACAGAACCTCCATAAGTGACTGTTTAGTGTTTACATAAGAAGGCCGGACGACCAGAGGGAGAGTTTGGTCGCGCACATGCGACAATTATATAAATGAGAAGAAACATGAAAGAGGAAACACCAAGAGAAGCTTGGAAACCATTGATTTGTTAAGTAATGCTGTACCACCACCAAGTGGCGTGAGCGCTGTGTTTGTGTCGTTTCTAAACGATTGGTCTCGTTTCTATTTTATTTCCATTTTAAAGGAAGCATAGGAATCCCCTGCAAATAATAATTTCTAATTGTGTCCCTTGCACATGTCGGAATATTTTATCTAGTCAAACAAGAACCTCTGATAGACATTACATGCATTACTTATGACATTAGTATATTATCCACCGGCTGAGCCATTTTAACACAGTGCTGGTAATATATCTCAAGGCTTTCAGTCTTTTTCACACACACATATTTATATATATGTGTATATATATATATATATATATATATATATATATATATATATATATATATATATATATATATATAGAGAGAGAGAGAGAGAGAGAGAGAGAGAAACCGATTGTATAGTAGAGAGTTTAAATGAAAGAAGGACCTATTTACAATTTGTTGTCCCAGGTATAGTGAGTATACATGAAATACAGTGTTGTCCCCCAAAACTATTACGTTGTCTTTCAATATTTTTTTCTGAAACCGTTTGTATACAAGTGGAAAAAACTTGCCCCGGGCGCGATCAATGATGAAAAACAACCACATCAACTTCACAAATCAAGGTTTTTCAAGCTTTTCTGGGGTTTTCTTCTTTCATGTTTCTTCTCTTTTTATAATTGTGGCGTGTGCTAGACTTAGATCATGCCTCTGGTCACGCGGTTTTGTAATATTAAACAGACAAGGGTCACCGTGGTTACTCACACACAGAACCATTTTACGTATAAAACCGGTAAACAGGAGATATTAAGCCCGTGTATCGGCATAGATTTGTTGAACAACTTTCGTATACAGCCAAAATGAGTTGATAACGTGAGACAATACACATATTATCACAAAATATTATGAACCTTGAGTGTCAATATACAGGTTTCTGTAATACAGAGGTGCCCCTAAGGAGAGGTTCCTGATTCATACATTATGCAACGAAGTATTTGTTCCCATGAGTTGAACTTTATGCCGTTTACAGTAGGGCGAGTGACACTGTGCGTTATGTCATCAATCTAGTTTTATACAGATAAATTTTGGAATATAAGAAATCTACCCCATATATATCCATTCTCAATTACTTAAAATAAGGCTATTTGTAGCTGTACCTCGTGTCCAAACCCTACCTTCTTCAAAAAGTAGTTTCAATTTTGCAATATTTTTTTTTCTTATTAATATTATGACAGGCTCACCATTACCACATCATACACTGCTAACAGAATTTTATTACCTATTTGAAAATGAAATTTCTGTATATGACTGGCAGACATAGATTTGATAAATTTCACTTGCTTTAAATATTTCAGAAACCTAGACACAAAAAGATGTTAAATCGAGTAGTATTTAAATTTATAGTATATTATATATAAAAATATACATAAATAATATATATATATTTTTCTGTTCAAAGGTTTTCCGACGGTTTGAAAGGAGGTGGAGATGTTGTGTAGCTAGGGTGAGAACACGCATTATTTAATCATTTATATTGCTTATACATTTATAAATATGTCGTACGTACGAGATAGTATGTCGTACGTACGAGATAATATGTCGTATGTATGAGATAGTATGTCGTACGTACGAGATAGTATGTCGTACGTACGAGATAGTATGTCGTACGTACGAGTATGTCGTACGTACGAGATAAATAATTTATTTTTCTTTTACCAGGTGGCAGCAATACGCTTCCGTACTTTAGTACCCTGAGGCGGATCCAGAAATTCAAGAACGGGGGGCGCTGATTCTGGGTTGGCGAATGATGGGTTTTATAAAAGCAAAGTTCTAAAAGTGTGTTTTATTTATTTTTTTTGTAAAGTTAATAAATAATATCATGTACAATCATGTTTTCATTCAAGTTAATTACAGGTACTTGAGGGTGGTGGTAGGGGAGGGGCTGTCCCCCTCCAATACTGGGATATTTGCAATGTAAGAGGACATTCTGAGGCATCTTTCACAAATATTTTGAGGATTTTTTAT
Source organism: Sipunculus nudus (assembly GCA_026874595.1). Taxonomy (NCBI): domain Eukaryota; kingdom Metazoa; phylum Annelida; class Sipuncula; order Golfingiida; family Sipunculidae; genus Sipunculus; species Sipunculus nudus. The sequence goes on along the minus strand of CM049315.1, from coordinate 59,783,491 downwards.
TCCTCAACTACTGTTCTCTTAAATGTCAAACTTGGGGGTTCACGTATTGTCATTTTTAATATTTATATTTCTTTAATTTAGGATATAAACTGGAAAGTCCTAATTAACATTCAATCATTTGCAGCATGTTGACGTAAATGGTAAAAATGCACATCTACATTTATAATTTGCAAAAAAAACTTTTAAATGTTATTCTTGGGGTACAATGACTGATATGTTCATGTCGGGTGTTATACTCTTGTGTTAAACCGTCCTCTGCGCTTAAGCAGCGCACAGGACAGCAAAACACAGATCGTGAGTTCGCATATCAGTCGAAGAGCATTGAGGCCGCGAGCGCCCTCCTCTGGATCCGCAAATGTTGGAAGTATTTGTCATCAGGAATAACATACTAAAAACCAATGAAAATTGGATTTCCGGAAAGTTGTTATTTTAAAGATGGCGTCCAAACGGCTGCCAAGACATTAAAATGGCCATAGATAATTTATTTTTCATCCTACGATTTCCAACAATTTTGGCATTTATTACAAGGTTTTGGGGTCGAAAATCCATTTAAACCAACTAAAATATCACTGGGGAGTCATGTGACTTACAAATCTTAGATGGCGAGAAGAACGGCTGTCGATTCCATGCCATTTACACACAAAAAAGGTCATAAGTGACTGTCACTGCTGTAATTATGTGTTGTTGTTTTTTATTTATAGTTTATTGTAGTGCTAGCGAGGTCCATGACAATAAGGATGTCACAGATATTTATGAGCTTAGCCAGCTTTATGATTAACCAATGAGGATGAACCGCTGTTGGGAAGCATGACGTCATAATATTCAGCCAGTTCCCGGCTTAGCAAACGAAGATATTCCTCTTGTAGATGACGCGAAGTCATGGGTTCAGGGCGAGCAGAAGGAATCAGAACTTTGGAGATGCTAGGTGGCTTTGTGAACAACAACAACACATAATTATAAAACATATAAAACCCAGAATCAGCTGTCACGAGGTGACACCATGTCAAAGTAATATGTGCCCACTCTCTTACTCTAGTCAGCATTGATGGGAGTATTGAATCGTACCATGGAAAGCTTTGTCACCTGGTGAAGGGTAGTCCCTCTGGTGGAAGCAGGGGCGTCGGACCTGGGGACCTTTTTTTAGGTTTTATCATTAGTCCTCCTGGGTTTGACTTCTCCTTCTCCTTCTCCTTAATCCAGGATCCGCCCCTGAACAAGATCAGGGAAATTCCCTTGAATGGCTGGGATTCCAGTAGAAATTTTCATTAGAAGAAACGGGAGGCGTCCATAATATTCTCTGCAGTATCTGGCGGAAGAGGTCCGTGTCACAAGGATATAAGGATACACGATTATTTCTCTTTGTAAAAAAACAACGGCTGTAAATCAGAGAGTACATCAGACAAATTCCTTTTGTCTATCTGTGGGATGATCTTGGCGCGAATCAAACTATATCTCCTGATCTTCACAGTTTCAGAGGAAAACCTTCCAGAGAGACGGCTTGGATCCGCCCAGGCCGTATAGCACTTCTGACATTCTCGTTGCAGTCCGTCGGGTGCAAGGAAAGTGCAAAGTACAAAACATGAACTTGAATGCGGTATCCTCGAAAAACCAAAACATATTATTTGCTAGTCATTAAAAAAAACTTCTGCAGCTTTTATTTTCATATCTTAACAATAATGTTCCATATTTCAAAATGTTACAAATCTTTTGTAATTATGAAGACTGATAGAAAAGTTTGGGAAATGCGTTTCCCACGGCTTTAGACAAAATTTCATGTACATGTATGGTCAATGACATCTGGTGTTATGGTATCGACACGTGGAACCGTATCATTATTCCTCAAATGTATGGTCAATGACAAGTGGTGTTATGGTATCGAAATGTGGAACCGTGTAGTTATTCTTCACATGTTTATCAGTTTACTCCACACCCACAAGATGGCGCTTGACTGTTCCAACGCGATACTTGTGAAGTCTGTAAGACCAGGCCCACCGATCATCATATTATAAAGCCTCTGGCAGCTACCGGGGTGTAGCCACTCTGTCATGTACATATATATAATGTGAGTGTGTGAATGTGTTTGTATAAAATTGTATGTTTGCATGAGACAGTTGAGATGAAAATCCATGAAAATTTTAGATTCTGCCAAGAATCAGCAAATAATTTCAATATTCTTGTACATTTTTAATACTCAAAACATGTGAAACATTTGTTAGGGCAATAATAAAAACTAGAAATGTGTGGAAGAGAGTCAGTTATTACAATCAGCTTATCAATCATTGGTTAAGGATGAAGCATTCCTTATCCCCAGTGATTTAATTATCTTATGACAGATGGAGAATGTCCCCGAGATATATCTCTATGAACAAATTGTTGAGGATAAAGTATACGGAATTGAAACCTGACTGATATCTTCATGTTTTTCTTAAAATCCTTTTCATGCTATAATTTATCTAGGTTTGGAAAGTTTAACTCTATCCTTACACTCGAAATCGGAGGGGGTGAGGGGGTGTGGTATGGCCCCCAACGGTACACCCCTGGCTACGCCTCTGCAACTATACTTTTCAGAGAACTTGATTCAGCGGGCGACTGTGCTGTCTATTTCATGAATAATGAACAATTAACCAGCAAGTGTTTCTGCCGAAATCACAACTTCCAGTCAAATCCATGGCAACTGAACCAATCAAATGACTCGTCAACACTTGTTATACGCAGCTGCCGGAGCACGCCTGATGCTATATTAAAACTAAACGTTTAGCATTGTCTAGAGGGCATCGAAAATTTGAGTAATCACATAAAGCCATACAAACCTGTCTCACATTCGGTTCGTTGGATCTGAATGGCAGTTGTGATTGTGGTCCGAATATTTGTAGGTCTGTTCATTATTTATGAAATAGACACCAGAGCGGCTGGCTGAATCAATGTCTCAGAAGAGCGTACAGCTGCCAGAGGCTTAATTATTGGCAACATTAGTTCCATCCTACCATACAAGCTTACTACCTTCTTCTAGTTCAGATGGACAACTTCCACAAGAATTCCGTGATCCCGCCTTCCTGCATCTATTAGAGGAAAGAGAGCCGCAAATCATGTGACAACAATCGGGAAATCTCACTGCTGTCCATCAATGATCACCATCAGAGCGTCTGAGTGCAAGTCCAAGTTCAGATCACCCGAGTCCAAGTCCAAGTCCATGAGGTTCAAGTCCCCGTCCATCTTCTTCGAGTCCGAGTCATTTGGAACCTAAGTTCAAGTTCAAGTTCAAGCTGAAGTCCAATACAAGTGCGCCCTTATTAAAAAAATAAATGGAAATTCGAGATTATCAAGTATATTTTTTAAGTTAGCTTATCAATGCTTTTTACTTGAAAAATTATTACACTTTAGTCCCGATACACAGCTAAAACTTGGTATATATCTTGTAGTTTTGTTATGTGTATAATCTCACACCCTCGGGTCCAGGTGCGAGTCCCAAAATTAGTCCGGACTCGAGTCCTATCTCATTGCTATCCACAGCAGACAACATCCTGTTTAACCGCCCGCAGGACCACATGGAACAAGGCCTCCTCCACGAGAGACTACGTGGCTTCCGTGCAGGTCAAGATTTTTTAAAGAGAAATACAAGTATAAAGAAGTAACACGTTTGTACCAAGCCATCTACACCACAATGGTTGACCTATATATAAAAATGTAAGTTACTCAGAGTATATGTGTATACCATTTCTTTTATATAAGACTGCTGAATTATTCTGGATTTACACGCCAGGCGCCGCGGCCGGGATGGACTCTAGTAGATCATGGGAAAATAAACAGATACTCCACATATACACATATATTATTAAGGATTATTAGAATCCTTACTGAACTAAAAAATGCAACATGTTTACATTTACATATGTTTGTATCTCTCAGTTACAGTTCAATAAATTACCTGGAATTATATTATTACATTATATACAAATATTACCACGATATCAAGTCACCTGATGATAAGGTCTAGAGGTGGAGTCAACTGAGTTTAAAAGAAAGGTAAGTAGGCGAAGCACTCAAATTGCTTAAACGATGACTAAAGGGTTGTCACTGTCTCGTACATCTATCATATCATAAGTGCACTAAGACTGATAGTCTAGTATATGACGAAAGCATGTGGGTTTTGTCATACTGAGACAGAACTGAGCCATCTGGTGAGCGAACCTCACACCACCAGAGGATAATACTGTGCTTTCGGAGTTATTCTGCGTTTGTTGCCACCTGGGGGTAAATATGTCAACGACTGAGATCTCAAGCGTTTGTGGAAAGGCTGTGAAGCAACCTGAACATGTAAAGTGACATTCCACTTAGGCAAAAAAAATAAATAAATAAATAAAAAGTATGGTTCTCAGGCACCGCCCGCATCAATTTTGAACCCCCGCATCAAAAGTTTTTATTTTGATTTTCGATAGAAACTTACCAATTTGAGCTGCAGCGGCTCAGACATTTCTTTCAAGAAGATAAAATCATACTATTTCCTTAGTTATGTAGTGCTTTTACTTGTTTAGCAAAATGAATCTGCTTATGATCATGCTTTTCTCTTATCATTGACATTTTTATCGAAACATACTAAAAAATTAAAAATAAAAAAACCGCCCGCCCGCATTGATATCTAAAAAAAAGTGCCTTAGAACCACACCTTTTTTTTATTTTGGCCCTGTAATGTGAAAAAAAGGAGCTGATCGTGAGGATCAAATTGACCAGGATTTGCAGCGCGATCCAATTAGCGCTCCGTGACGATACAAAACAAACGTTGAAATACTCGATTTAAATATAACTATATTTCGCGATATTCCATATATTTCGGTACACGGGGAAAATGAACGCTGTTTAGAATGTTTCCCCACCAAATGAGCACATCTGTAAAGGCTAAAATATACATGGAGCAAAAATAAATATGAATGCTGCTTAGAATATTTTCCACCACAGATGGAACGTCTCTAGGGCACACGAGAAAACAAGAACGCTCTTTGGGACATTTTCGACCATATATGGTACGTCTCTAAGGCACACGAGAAAAACAAGAACGCTGCTTAAGTCATTTTCCAACATAGGTGACACGTGTCTTAGGCACAAGAGGAAAAAAGAACGCTGCTTGGAACATTTTCCACCTTGAAACAACTACTTGAACACTGCTGAGAAGATTATTTTTGTAAAGAGAGATCGAGATCATGTGATTAAAATTTATGGAAAAACAACCATTATACACTGCGGCTTCCTGAAACCTAGCCTTCTACAAATTCTAACGCACAAGCGAAAAACATTAATGCTGCTTAAAACATTTTCCAATATAGATGGCACGTCTCTGAGGCAGCCGGTAAAAAATAACTGCTTAGAACACTTTCCATGCAGTTACTGATCACGTGTCTGAGTCACGTGCAGGAAAACAACTACTCGAACATTGCTGAAAACATCTTTCTCTGTTGCAGAGAGAGATCAAGTGATAAAGATTTATGGAGAAAGCCATAGAACACTACCTGGAACATTTAACTCTAAAAATGGAACGTTTCTAAGACACAAACGAAAAGTTAATGCTGCTTAAAACATTTTCCAACAGAAATCGACGTCTTTTTTACTCAAGAGAAGAAAGGAACACTGCTTAGAACATTTCCAACACAGACTGCACTTCTTAAAGGCACGCAGTGAAAAAAATAAATTAACGCTGCTCGGGGCATTTTCCCTGCAATGATAGATGACGTGTTTGAGTCAAGTACATGGAAACAATTACTTGAACGCTGCTGAGAACATTCCTGCTGTAGAGAGAGCTCACGTGATTTTATGGAAAATTTATGGAAAAAACAACCATAGAATACTGCCTGGAACACTTTGCCTCTACAAATGGACCAGGCATCTGTGACAAGGACAAAGAAAAACACTTGAACACTGCTTTGGACGTTTCTTCTCCAGACAGACACGGGGAAACAATTAAATGTAATTGCACAATCTGCAAGAAACAGCACGTGCCCAGTATACGCATTATATAGTGTAGTTTTGTAATACACATTATATATAAAAAAATATCTAAGTACACGTTGTTCCCTCCTTGTCATTTTATTAAAACTGACCTGTTTATTGTACGATGTAGCTCTGGTTGTCATGCAAAAAAAGTTTATTACTAAAGTTTTATCATTAAAATGGTATATCTCCAACGAGTTAGACTGTCCTGGTTAAATAAAAAAAAAGACTTAGGTGTAGTAATTGATGGGTTTGGTTTGGTAAACAAGTAGGGCGAGGTGTGACCTAAAATGACTCGCAAATGTCAAATCAAAAAAGAAAAGTAGCATTACGCTGGTTTTTACGTACAAGTGAACATGGTCCCAACCTGTAACAAGACAAAGGTTGGCGAGGTATAGAGAAATAGTGGTGGGAACAATGGCGAGGTCTGAAACCTGTCTGGATTTCGGGCGATGTAAATGATTACAGCAGCCCGGCACGCCTTCTCTCCTCCCGCGGTAATGTACGCCTTTTTGTCTGGGAGAGGCTACAGGATCAAAGGCTCGCTATTATATGATTCACCGGATTTATTAATGCATATATTTTGGAGATAGGCGCGGCAATTAACATTGTGGCGGCATCCTTTATTAAGTGAAGTCGGCCAAGCGTGAGGGCAATCGGGGGAATCTCAAACTGTGTTTTTATGTCGCTATGAGAGCATCATTCGTGTGTGTGTGTATACATTGTCCGGGATGCATTCATTTACAGACCGGCCCACGCCTCACTGATTCGATTGGGCTTGGCACTTCTCAGCCGAGACGGCCGCTAAAAAGATTAATTGCAAACAACCTGTTGACAACTTATTTCGCCAACATTTATCAGCCGGTAACAATCTGCATAGGGACACTGCTAGCCCCGCAGAACCACTACAAAACAGATTTTCTACACACCTGGGTAGCCTTCTTTTGCATCCGATACCTGTTATTTATAAAAGAATGCGTATGATTTAAGTAATAATATGACCCAGAAATACCTAGGTATTGTAAATAAATTAGTATTTATTCCTTGTTTTGAAAAGTATTTATGTTCTATGATGCGGCCGGTTATTTAAAAATTCAAATATTGAAATTCATTATAAATCGGATTGCAGATTGTACCACAAATCTTGTCTAGAGATATAGGTACTTTTCCTTAGGTTAGTATAGTTCGCATGCATAGTCTGTATGCTATAGTAGAGTTTTTATCAGGATATAAATAACAACAGTATATTACACTTCAATTAAATGTGGTCTTAGCTACTCCGGAATATTTGAAATTAGGGATACGAAGTTAATGATGAAGATGTGAATCCCGTGGATCCTTTTATTGTCTCCGCTGGGATGCATGGTATGCGTTCATTCCCGTTCGTGTGTGTATGTGCGTTTGTTCACAACATTTCTCACGTAATCATGAACGGAATCCCATGACATTTTCTCTGGGAACGGGCCGATAAAGAATCGATCAGATTTTGGTGTGGGTCGGATCCAGGATGACTTCTAGGGATATACATGTATACACAAATGCAGGAGAGCATTTGCATTAGCCTTATTGGATACTCTGTAATCCTGTTATAATAAATATGTTTAGACCAATGAACAGTCGAATATGCCCGACTGAACTTGGGAATATGGGCCGAATAAGTGATTGCCAACACGGGTTGCATAGTACCCTACATTAAAACTGCCCATCACCTACCTTTTGAAAAACAGTTTATGTGATTTGTTGGCTTCCTCTGTGTATATATTAAAGATATACGGGTAATTCTGGTTATGAACAGTTGTTATAACACCTCCGCGAAGGATCTGTGAACTTGTTTATCAACAACGTGTTTATAAACACAGGAATGTTGACAAACGAAAAAAAACCATGTAATCTAAGGTGATAGGTTGAATATATGCGGAGGTAGAAACGTCACTTATTACAAAACGCCTTTGCAAAGCTCTGGCTTATCTGACTTGCCACCAGATGCTCTTGTTGGGTCTGTTCCGATTATTTTAGCGGGCCCCAAGATATTATAAATACGTTGATATAAACAAAACAAGCAGCCTGTGTGTGGTGATATCCACGTTTTCTGGCCCCCTTTTTTTTTTATAAAAGCTCCAAGGGATTACTTTTAGTTTTGTTACGGAGTGACATAAAAGCAGACCGAACTGTCACTTTGCTAGCGAAGCGGTTGGTACGCCGGACTTGTGTGCCACCCACATGGGTTCGAACCCTGAATCGGCCCAATATTTTCCCCCGAACAATTTGTCCCCGTAACAAAATGGGGGCTCGTCCGGGATGCTTATTAGTTTGAAAATTTATTAGGCCTTGACCTAGAGACTTTGTTTACAGTACATTGTTTACAAGATTACATATTGTTTACAGGATTTATCTCAGTGCTCTTTTGTTATTGTACATGGCAGATTTCAAACCTGAGCCATTTGTTGACGATCCCAACCCTGATCAACTTAATTGAACAGTTGACAAAAGATCAGTTGTTGCGTTTGGGACAACATTTAGGGCTAAGTGTGAAAAAGGCTTAAAGAGAGCTTGATATCATTGTAAAAATCATGCAAGATCTAGTTAGCAAAGGTTTAATTGAAGAGAGTGAAGTGCAAACATAAAATAATGACAGACTTTCTATGCAGTTAGAATTTAAAAAGTTAGAAATGCAACATGAACTAACATTAAAACAATTAAAATTAGAAAAACAAAGAGAAGATAGGAGAGAGAAATATTCCAGCGGACGCGGAAGAGTATGAGTCATTTTTTGATCTATCCGATAATTGCAGTAGTGTCAGTGATTCTACGAACTCTATGCAGATTTAGTGGGACTGTCTCCAGTTTGCTTTCGGGATTATTACAAGAGCTTTACTTTGGACTAATTAAACTGATTACTAGGATTATTGGTTTTAAAGGACTTGTTGTCGCTGTGACAGTGGTGGTATCCAGGTAGTGTACACTTTATTTATTATACTGTGTAATTGTATTGATTTGCTGTTGTACTGTTGTTATACTGTGTAATTGTATTGATTTAGTGTATTGTAATGTTAGGGTTGTTTTAAGAATAAATTATAATTATTTGTTAACAAAAAAAAAAAACACTGTCTTCTTTATTCATTCCCCTAGACATTTCACGCTGCCTAGTGTTACAGAATCTGATTTTTTTTTCTCAATAACAAAATTAATGCTCGTCACGACTACGTGATCTGATGATATTAGGTTCCGTAACATAAAATTGGGGACTCGTCCGGGATGTGTGCCTGGGAAAGGTGGTTTGAAGTAATTAGAAAATTACCGCCACCTAGTTCACTAAAGTGGGACTCCTGGGATAGTTTATCTTGTTCTGATAGCCGAACGCTCTAAAGAGGGGGTGTGTTACGGGTGACAAAAAAGCGGACCGAACTGTCTCGCTAGTGAAGCTTACTTTGCTAGCGAAGCGGTTGGTACGCCCGACTTGTGCGCCACCGACATGGGTACGAATCGTGGATCGGCCCAATATTTTCCCCTGAACAATTTGTTTTCGTAACCATTTATAAAGGTCACATAGGCCCCTTTAAAGACCGGCCCACATATATTTCTAGTTATATTTGTTCCTATTGATTCTGTATATGGACCTTAAGTCTGCCATAAAAATTGTAAATATATGTTCTAAATTTGAAGCGCTCATCATACCGGGTAACAAAAGTCCTAAGGTCATCTTCGAATTAATGTCATTATAAAGTATTGATCTTCTTTTGCTAAAATATATAAAAAGGTTCAATAATTATGTGGTGAAACTATTCAGAATGCAGAAATCTTAAGTAATGAAGAACCTATCAACATGGAGCACAGGCATAATGTTGATACGGGTTATACGCACACAGTATACGCATACGGACTACGAACTGAGTTGATACGGGCTACGCACACAGCATACGCATACGGACTACGAACTGAGTTGTTACGGGCTTCGCACACAGCATACGCATACGGACTACGCTCAACTATTCGCTACACTACCCGCTGCATTAAACCGCGGTTGCCGGTCAGGTTTGGCCACCAGGCGTCGTCGTCTCTGTGGAATACCCCCCCCCCCTGCGTTATATTTAACCAGACACATTGCAGGTATCACCAGCACAAAGGGTGTTGTTCGAGGTACCGGTCACTTCACACTGCTGTGGAAAGCGCTTGGTAGCACAGACTTTTTTCACCCCCATTGGAATACACACGATGTAATCGTCAACTTTCAACACAGTCTGTATACTGACTTACCTGAGGTCAGTTATCCCCCACTGTCTGCTGTTTCCTGTATTGCGTGCCGCACGAGCTTGCCCCGTATAGCTATGTTTGTTTACACGCGCGCTAACCAATCAGATTTCTTCTACCAGATCTGCAGATTTTTTTAAACGCAGAGCCTATCAGATTTTACTTTATCCAGAGCAAACTGACTGGGTGTTGCCAAATCTGAAAAATCGTGCTATTTCTCACAGCGTGTGAGTGGAAGGTCACTGGGCCGGGAGGTGTGTTCAGAGCGTAACGGACTACGAACTGAGTTGATACGGGCTACGCACACAGCATACGCATACGGACTACGAACTGAGTTGATACGGGCTACGCACACAGCTTACGCATACGGACTACGAACTGAGTTGATACGGGCAACGCACACAGCATACGCATACGGACTTCTAACTGAGTTGATACGGGCAACGCACACAGCATACGCATACAGACTACGAACTGAGTTGATACGGGCTACTCACACAGTATACACATACGGACTACGAACTGAGTTGATACGGGCTACTCACACAGTATACGCATACGGACTACGAACTGAGTTGATACGGGCTACGCCCACAGCATACGCATACGGACTACGAACTGAGTTGATAAGGGCTACGCACAGAGCATACACATACGGACTTCGAACTGAGTTGATACGGGCTACGCACACAGCATAGGCATATGGACTACCAACTGTGGGAATGGACTGAATACCCCCGAAAAATTCACTAACTTTGAATCCCTTCTGATCTCAGTACTGGCCTAATTTAAATATTTTATATATCAGCTGAACAAGCATTGTAAATGTTTGTTGCTCTGGGTGAAAAGGCTTATGGTTTACGTTTTAATTTCCCCTACCCATAACACTTACATGGCATTTCTCAAAATTTTCTTAACATTGCAATATCATTTATTGGTCAACGTTTTTATAATTGTATGTTCCGAGAATTGTGCTCCTAATTGTAGGGAGCCGAGAACAGCTACAAGAATTGACAAGCCCGAAAGACCAGGAAGGCAAAGTGTAAAGTCGGATGAGGCTGACATCGTCGGTGATATCAGACTATAAACCCCCACCTTTACCTTTTTTTACTAATCCTTGAACATGTGTAAATTTAAACTATCTGAACGTATCACTATATGTTATAAAGCATATAATTTTAGTTTTTTTAGGCCATATAATTTGATCATTTTTTTATCTATTTGATCTATGTCCACCATACAAACTAATGATGAGTGGCAAATTTCTAGATTTTTGCAGAGGTAAAAATCTTGACCTTTTGACCCCTGCTGACCTGAATACTGCAAATTTTATATATCAGAATTCTGAACAGAAATGGTAAAATCAACAATTTGATGTTTAATTTCGTTATTCTGGATCAAAACCTTTGGAGTTATATTAATTATAAGTTTCCCTACCCCTTAAATTGGTGGGACATTCAGTTATTGTAGTGCAATTAAGTATACCGAGTCCCTGTCTGTTATTATTGTTTTATTATTATTATTAGATAAAATTACTGGTATCCTATTCTAGTCGCACACACTCTCTATCTTTCTCTGTCTCTCTGTCTCTCACTCTGTCTCTCTCTTGGTATATTTTAATATAATATAATGTATTAATGGTTCATCTGTTCCATTTACTAAGAGGAAATGTTCCAGTGAGGGCAATAACAATGTTTTGACCAAATACAGTGCAGTTGGAGGCCATGACACGGATTCTGGAGACAAGTCTCTCCCTGGAGCGGAATTTAAATGCATGGGTAAATGTTGTTTGTGAAACTTCAAGGCCAGATGTCTGTGCCCAGTTCGGTTATTAAAAAGTCCGTCTGGACAAAATTGTTTGTGAATAATTGTACCAGGGAGACACACACCCGTAACCGTTACGGTTTATGTGACCGAAGCCAAAGGAATCCAATGCTGAATTGCACTCATTCACACAAGCTGCGATGAAAAACTGGTTAACAAGGAAAAGTTTATGCTATACTGTACTTGTAACACGAATCAGTCACTGAGACACGTTGTTGTTAAATTTACGTTCCAAATGAATGTAGTTAGTATGCCTAAATTTAGAAGTCTTATTCCAACTTTGCACTCATAATGCTTGCTGATGAACTTCTGCTCCTGACTTCTGACTTATATCTAGGCCCCTTCGCGTGTTTGCATGAGGACAGGGCTATTTTGATTATTATGAGTCTCTATAACCTAGCCTGAAATGACTTACCTATACTGCAAGAATGCTCAGTATATCGCGTCTTAAGTTATGAGCTGACACTGGAAGGCTGACAGTGCTCACCCGAGACAAACCTCTACTGATGACAACCTCCTTGATGTATGGCAGCCCCCCCCCCCCCCACCACCACCACCTTTTGACCTAAACAACAATCTAGGAAATAGAAAAAGAAAGTGTTTAGGAAAATACCTTCATACAGTGCCGGAGTTTGCACTATATGATGCTTTTAAAACAATGAAAAGTTGATATGTGGAACAGATCTAGTATGTCCCACGCTTTTGTGGATAAACTGGAAAAAAAATGTGAATACCTTCATGAAATTTGAGATGGGGCAATGTCATCCACCAAGATTACCTCTGTGACCTCATCATCTGCATCAAGGTCATCCAGGTGAACCTGACTTAGCAGACTTCCTGAGATGCATCAAAGCTGCATGTTTGGTGACCGCGTCCAAATTCTTTTCGAGTTATTGCGTTAACATCGTTTTGGCATTATCGCCAATGTGACCTTGAAAATTGCGTCAAGGTCCTCCATATTCGAACTGGACCTAGCCCTTCATGAGATGCATCAATGCTGCAATTTTGGTGACTGTACCTCAATTTTTTTTTAGTTATTGCAGTAACATCACATTTGCATTATCACCGCTGTGACCTTGAAAAATGCGTCATGGTCATTCATGTTCAAACTTTACCTAGCCCTTGATAAGGTGCATCAATGCTGCAAGTTATAGTGAAAGTTCCTAAATTTTTTTCGTGTTATTGCGTTAACATATCTGTGAGGGACGGACAGACGGATGGCTAGACGGAAAGACGGACGCTCACTAAATTTCTATGTCTCCCGCCAGTTGCTCTAGCAGGCCTGCCTCAATATGAGGTTGAGTGACGTCATTTTACCCCTCCTCCCCCCCCCCCCCCCCCGAGTTAACGCAGACCCCATGCGTGAAAATCGTTCCTGTATTCTTTCGATTTTCACGCCTATTCACATGACAGACACAAGGAAACACCGCGGTTCCAGAATCATATGAGCAATTTTTCACGCATATACGCGCATAAGGTATATCAAAACTTTAGTCTGTTAGTGTGAAGCTGTGTTTCAATGTGCGCGTGTATATGCGTATATGTGTGAACTGGTAGACATATCGCATCAGCCTGCCGCCCAAACTTCGATTTTTAATGAATTGAAGACGTTGAGGTGGTAGTACAAGCTATACGGTGACTGACTGAATGTGAAGTCGGTGCTCGAGCCAGTCACAGGTCTCCGGAAAATCCGGCCCGCACTGGCTCCCTCAGCAAGACAAAAAGTTTAACAGATTTAGTCGGTATACAGTTAGATATTTAAGGCGACAATATAAGATACCGATAGAGTTGAAGATCGTAGCGAGAGAGGTGGAGGAAGCCGGAGAACCCGGAGAGAACCACCAACCTTGGACGGGCCACTACAACCCACTCTCATGGCAGCAGCTGGGATCGAACCCGGGTTGCCAGGGGAGAAGGCAGAGCGTTTTACCGCTCAGCTGTCCCGGCATCCTAGTATATCTATAGGTGTCTGCACGCCATTTTTCTAACAGTATCTTTTCATTTTCATCTGCTTGTCGAATTGTCATTTTCCCGAGGTAAGACAAAAAAGTGACATTATTCTGTTTGGAAAAATAAATATTACATTCACGGTTGACTTACGTGTATTCATGCAGCTATTATTAATAACGTGGCTGGTTTTACCCTGAAAATTTGTCTCTTCATGACGTCTTGAGGGCTTGACAGTGGAACCTGCGGTGGCCGAATTTGCTTCAAACCAGTTCTCGCCGCCAGGGTACAATCCACAAAGTTTATGTAGCAACATTTTTCTTCATCATCTAGAAAATAAAACACGACCAAAAACAAGTGACCCATGGGTCATTACGCTCAACCGACTGGCATGTTAACAATACGTCCTTGTACAGCAAACAAATTAAGATAATGTAGGTGGCATCATAGTTCATGCATATTAGCTGAAGTTCATCAAAACCCATTAGTACATCAAATCTGATGACAATCCATCCAGCTGTTCCTGAGGAATCTGGCAATTTGTGTGTATTTTGCATTATTTCTGGGGTGCTCAAACATGGCCTGTAACTCAGATAATATAGGTCACAGTGACCTCAATTCAGGTTTATGAGGAGAACTTGCAGTAACTCTCAGGATGTCTAGGTCAGGTTTCTAAATTCAGGTTTCCAAGAAGACTTTTCATTGACCTCCCTGGATGTCAAGTAGGAAGATTCTAGGTCCAGTCATTACAATTTGTGCCCTGTTAACACTTGATCGCATCTTTAAAGGTCTCAAAATAGAGTAAAAATATCGAAAAAAAATTGAAAAAATACAGGTGGCACCACAAGTCTACAGAAACTGATGTTACGATCCTAGACCAATATCCATGCAAATAAATCATGGTGATTTATGCATAAGTTGTTCAGATACTTGAGCTTTTGTATCAAATTTTGCATTCTTCTGGGGGGGGGGGGGGGGGGGGGTTACTTATAAAATATATAGGCCCTATAACAGAGACCTAATTTTAGGTTTCATAGGAGACTTTTCATGTGCCTCCCTGCATGTCAAGATAAAAGATTCTAGGTCCAGTCATTACTAACTGTGCCCTGTAATTAGATGACCGCATCTTTTAAGGTCTCAAAAATAGAGAAAAAAATCGTAAAAAAAAAAATCGAAAAAATACAGGGTGCGCAACTTGTCTGCAGAAACTGATGAAACACTCCATGATCAATATCCATGCCAAAAATCATGGTGATCAATGCTTAAGTCTTCAGACACTTAATGAGTTTTTGTTTCAAATTTTCCATTATTGTGGGGGGTACTTCAGAACCCCATAGATCGAAGAATATGGGTAACAGAGACCTAATTCTAGGTTTCCAAGAAGATTTTTCATGGACCTCTCTGGATGTAAAGTTAGAAGATTTCAGGTCCAGCGGTTGTGATTTGTGCCCTGTTAACGGACAGACGACCGGACGGCCGGACAACCGGACGGACGACCGACAAAGTATGATTGCTAAAGCTCACGCACATATACGCTGACGGACACCTGGAAACACCACAGTTACAAAATATATGAGTAAGTTTTCATGCATATACCCAAACACGCGCACATGAAAACACAGCATTACACGTAAGTCAAAACTTTTGTCAGTCAATGTAACTTTCTGCTTGGCCTCACAATAAAACACAACTTGTTAACATGTATGTCTGCACAGCTCAAGAACAAATCTTAACACAGACATTGCATGAAAAAATTATTTTAATTTATTAATAAACTGTCAGAATATACAACTGATGTTCTGAAAATCTGGAGGAATGGGGGTAATATGGAGAAAATTACAAATCCAACAGTATCATCGATATTTATATATATATGTTTACTGATACATAACACAGCGCGTTCCCTATTATATCAGTGGCAAACCGGAAGCACTTTTTCCCCTTTTGATCTCAGATTATATATATGTCTATAGACTTTAACGACGTCACTCTTAAACAAAAATGTTCCATGACATAAACGTTTGAAATACATTTAGTATTTTTTCCCATAATTTACACTAATCACAGCGGATCATGATTCAATGGAAGCAGTGTTACCATCGCAACAGAATGATAATATGAGGCATACACATAGTGGTATAAATGTTTCACGATTGAAAAAGAATTATATTCAGATAAATAATTTGCATCAATACGGTTCAGCATTATATGTAAATTCAGCAGTTTAGACAGAGTATGTAGTTACATCACCTGATTAAAGCCAAGTGACACCAGTTTATAAAATTTGGAAGTGTATGGCTTCATTCCTATTTCCCCTTTATACCATTTCGTTCATTATAAAAGAACGTCAACATTGATATTATCTTTTTCTCACACAAATTATGCAATAAATACTAATTATTCATCCTATAATCACGATGCCTTATTTCGGCAGAAAAATTCCAGGCGCGTTCCTTGTAAACACCAACCAACGACACTGAATTCAGGGTCAGCTAGACATATGCACGTGTCAAGTACAGTCCATATTGAAAATTGTTTAATCACATTGTATATGGCACAAATTAAAGAAAGATGCATGATTTATAGTTATTTTATAATTCTTCATACCAACGATGAAAGAAGAAATAATGTTTCCTATTCAAATAACATACTAGTATACTGACCGCTTAAACCTTGTACATATGGCGGACCATTAAACAAGTACTTCATATTCAAAATATTTCAAATAGATTTGTCATTTTAATTAGCCTTGGCCTAATAGTGAGGCTGTTGATCTACGGAGGTAAACACAGCACTACAACATCAGGTCATGGGACAGATTTAAGGTACCTCCATCTTTTAATAACTATATCACTAAGCGTTCCTTACTGAATCGATTTAAGAAAAATGTAAAAAAAACTGGACATTTTCTGAATACGACACACTCGCTGCTCTCTGAAACTTGTCAACTACAGAAAGATTAGTTCCATGCCAGACACCAAGGGGAAAAAATGACAAAACAGCTACTGATTAAACAGTGTACAAATATCCTGGTTGCATGGGCACCTTGGCATCTCTTCAGAGCCAGTCTTTGGCATAAAATATATAATATGATTACAGATTTATAATTATAAATATAGTTACAACCATGGGTTCGCAACCTTCTACTGTCCCTAGCTATATATGCTAAACAGCTGATTAGATCAGCAAAATAATAATATACTCACAGCAGCGTTCAAATACAGTCACTGTCCTCACGGAAGCACAGCTGTTCTAGGTGATACAGTTAATCCTGCCACAGCTCACTAATACAGTAACGTGATAATCAAGATATATAATTACTGTCATAAAGTTAAAGAGAGCACAGTAAAGTCAGAACTATAAAAAACAAGTACAAACTGTATGAAAATTGGTGTTTGAAGGGGTATCAACAGTAATGACATAATAACAAGAACATGATGATGATATACAAATACTTGTGTAAAAGCACCAATCCAGGCATCAAGCTCTGCAGCGTGTATATGCAGAAACAATAACTGTAACAGCAGGCTCTTCAATTAGTCCATTCTGAGACAGCACAATTAAACGACAGAGCCAGGATACCTTCTATTTACAAACCTCTCAAAACATTTTCAAGCACAGTTTACATTATCTCACACTTTTATCTGATGTCATCCAATTTCTGATGTTGGCAAGACAGTGAAAGTGTTTTTTATTTGTCATCTTTTCTCAGTGCTGCCACCCTGAACTTTACAAAAAAAGTACAAGATCTTGCACGAAAAAAATAGTATAGAAATTTTTGAATAAAAGTATATAATCATCGCCAAAGTTAGGAACTATTTGCACAATTTTACTTTATATGTATATTTATCCGTTATTCAGGATTTAACATATGAATCATCAGTATTTCTTGTTAAGCCAATCTTAACTCAATAAAATGTCATTATTATGAAATGCTGACAGAGCATATTGTATATGTAAGTATTTGAGTATAGGATATAGAATAATCATCCTGAAGATTAATATTTGAGAAAAAGGATAAAAAAAAATATTAATACCTGAAAAGGTTGAAAAAATACAATAGCAAAAGTCTTTTCTGAAAGAAAGTATAATACTTTGAAATATGTGTAGAGTGGCAGCACCAATTTCTGCTATGAACTGATACACATGTCTCTGTTACTGGTCATCATAGAGAGGTTCCAGATCAGAGTGAATAAAACAATGACTTGTCTGTAATCAGTAACAATATAATCAGGTTTTGATGAGACACTAAATCATTCACAGAATGGCCTGTATTTTGAATATTTAATGTAATTCTTTGTTTAATCTTTAATATACTTATCTGTGTGACAGACACATAAAATATTGATTGCACAATTCTTTAAATAAGTGGGTATGAAATATACAAAATATGAGCAAACCTTAATATACATATATCCTGGATCATAAAGCCAATAATTTGGCTTTGTGCATTATATAGCAAATATAGAAAATATACAATAACAGCAATGATCTTTAAACTATTCATAGTCACCATATAAATATTCAAACATGTGCATGTGTGTGTGTGTGTGATTTTTTTAACAAGCTCACAGTGATGTATACTTTATATACTGAATAAACGAATAAACACGTTTAACTGGTTAATTACATATTTTGGTAAAGGAGAAAACCATGCAATAAAAAAGAGGAGGAAGACAGGTCTACATTTGTAATTAAAAAAAGGGGATGTGCCCAATCTACCAGATTTGTCACAAATCAGTAAAATGAAAATGGAGATCAAACTGATGCACTTTGGAGCTTAAAGATGTCTTATAATACAAACTTTTTAAAATACCATTTCTTCCACATACTTGATATGGTCAGCCCATTAATTTCATAAAGTAAGAAAAGTTGATGGATGTGCAATGAGAAAGTGTATCCAGCTCAAGCTTTTACTTTGACCATTCATTCTCCCCAAGAGTTATTTAATCATACAATTTGATATGACCCACATATTATATAGGAAATGTGGCTCATAGTCATACCTAAATATTAACCAGCTTTTTCTGTCAAAAAAGGAAACTTCAGATGTAAAGCAAACATTTCTGAGCAGTTATTAATGTATATATATATATCATTAATTTCTATTGCATCTATTCCCTTGCCTCATCCTGTCATAACTACAACACCACTTCGAATGTTCATCAAAGTATTCACTTTATACTTTTAAATATCATTTATTAACCCTGGTCTGTAACTGCATTGGACAAACATGTACCTATATCAGTGCTAGATACTGGGTGCATGGTGCTTAGTGGTGGCCTATAACAATTACCAAGAAAAGTATTGTGAAATATGAGCATTGTGTACTGTTTATATTCTGTTTTCTCTTCTTACAGTAATGACCCGTTAATATGTTTTTTTGTCAAGGGTACACAATCAAACTGTCTATTCAGTATATGTAAAAATCCAATATTTCATTGAGAACAGATGCAGTAAACAAGTGTAGTAGAACCTGCCTTCAAGACCACCTATCTTGGCTGGACACCAAGATTCTTAAGCCATACAAGATTAGTCCTACATTTTCTATCCTGCATTAGATCAAATGAGACCAGTTACAAATGTAGAAATCACATTATCAAAAAGGCTGTGATGTTAAATGATAACTTGTTGATAATATATTTTCTATTGCTTTTATTGGGAATCAATCTACATGCTAGGCATTCTCTATTCTTAGTGTCATCAGGCATATGTGACACTATAACAGTTTAAGATATGAAGCAGAAGCAAATTTAAGCAGATGCTACATTCATTACTTGTGGGCAATACTTTCAAGAAAAGCCACGGACTGGTAGAAATAGAGGAATGTTAATTATATTATAGAAATTATCCTTTTTATGTTGTCACAACTTATAATAATCCCTGACTTTTATAACCATATTTAATGCCCACGTTTTTCATGTGTCACTTTAATGTGAACCTCATATTTAAGAGAACTAAAATTCAGCAATGCAGCCAAGCTGAGCTCTCACCACAATTTGTATATCCTGGGACTTAATCACCAAAATTACCCTTGAGCAAAGGGTACACCTTTTTTCAAGTATTTGAATTTCATTTGTTTATTATGTGTAACTAAGAAATCTCTAAAGTGCAGAGTCAGACAATGCAAAACCATGCCTCTCAACACTCTCAGCAGAATGGTCAGGTGACAGTGTTTTTGGTCACATGACTTCTCTGCAGGTGGAGATAGGTCTACCTTTTGACCAATAAGAAGCGTCCAAGTGGGTCACATGCTTGTACCAGGCCTATCAGTGAGTGTGCCTATAACAAATGCTAGTTGTGCTGCATCAGTTTAGATGCTATATATGTGCAAAGTAAAATTGAGCAGGTCTCTCCTCTGTTCCTGATGACATGAAGGCCACTGCCCCACACAAACCGACTGACAAGGTTATCCTGGCTAGCTGTGGCCAGTCTGGCTCAAACTGCCTGAAGACCAGCAAAAACGACTAGTCTCTCATCCTGGTCAGTGCTAACAGCAGAAGAAAGCACCTGAAACAGCAAAAAAACATAATACAATTTAATAACAAGTGTCTCACTTTAAACATAGGGAACTGTATTTAAGTACCATATAGGTATTCCATCTGATGATGCAAAATAAAATCACATACTGAAGTCAACAACTGTGGTTGTAAACTCAAGTAAAGGCAATTCAAGATTTGTATAAATGCACCAAACATTCCCTAAAATTTAACAAAATTCAAATGATGGTTTGTTTCTTCATCTACATATACTTCATGATTAAAAAATGGCTAAATATTACCCTGTCTGTGCATCAACCATAGTCAAATTAAAGTTTTTTTTTTAATTATCATCGGAATGATAAAATATTGGTTGTTTTTATAAAACTATGTTTATAATTATTAATCATCCAAATAGTTACAAATAACCATTATACAACAGCCAGAAAAGGCAGAATCCAATTGATCACAAGCATTAGTGCTGTAGGAATAACATGAAAGCAAAACCATTAATTTGTCTTGTCAACCATAATCATGTTAAACATAAAACAGACATGTAGACATAACTCAGTTAATGGCCGTGCATTACTTGAGATTAAAATTTCATATCAAAATCGAAGAAATAGATCTAATAATTACAGTTAGAGATGGCAACAAGACTGGACCTGAAGTTGTACCAAGCTTGTGACTTCTCTGAACGTGAGTTGCACCTCTGAGGGAAAAGTTCAATTAACTTCTAACCATGTGAAACAAGTTGCTGACATACACTATAATTTCCTTTATTGTAGCTATGACATTTCCAGGTGTTTAAGAAGCCCTGGTTTAAGTGGGGGCAGGTGACAGCTATAAGCTTCAGGTTAGGGGTACCCCACACTGGTTTACCACACACCAGATGCACAAACCACACTAAATATTACATTTCATTCCTCTCCACAAAGAAACATATATTTTTAGCCCTGTCACAAAAGGACTTTTTCTTCCAGGGTTTCTGAACTGCCACGAGCGCAATACTTTTATGTGTGACTGTGACATGCTAACATGTTGGGCACACACGACAGAAAGCATCATTTCTTTTATTGCATTATTCTATGATTCTGATTGCATGAAACTGAGACTTGCCTCAGTTGTATTTACTGGCTGATAGGGTTGTAAACCAGCGGGGCACTGGGGGGCTGTGGGGAGTAGCTACTTCTCAAACAGGACAAACCATTTTTATGGCTACCTTCTACAAAGCCCTCAATAGCAATTATTACATATGCTTAAACTCTGCCACTGTTTAGGACCAATGATTATTTCTATTTGATGTTCAGGTTACAGAACTGTTAAACCAGTTATCAGACCTGGGAAAATAAACACTGTTTCTGATTCTACACAATGAAAGCAACACACTCCCAGTTTTAATTCCAATTATCCTACTGATTTTATAATATTTGAAGAATGTTATTTTATAAAGATGAAACCAAACTATTGATGTAATTGTGTGCAATAACACTGCACTGTCTCCTACATTCAAAAGATGATACAAAACTACTGTGGGCTCAGAATTCATCAATCAATTTAGCACAGACTCCTCTAGTTAGATAACATCAACCAACTTCAAAGGATGTGGCTTGCCCATGGTATGTTGACCCCATGTATGACTGACACCCGGTGAACACAAGTTAACAATACATGTTACATCTCACACTGACTCTTAAACTATATGTCAGGACAGTGATGTGAAAAAGGATAGTAAGATAACACATTAGGCTGCCTGATGAACGACAACAACCTTTACGTGTCAAAACATGATAAATATTACTTAAAATTAATTGCTGCATAAATAGCATACATGAATAAAGAGTGGGTTAACTGACCCTGAGTAGGGTGACAGCTCATGGTCAGTGATGACAAATGCCTAGTCTGGTGTGACCCATCCCCCCTCAGTAACACTGCCATAATAGAAGCTGCACTATACCCCTCATAAGTGAGTTGTCACCCAACATTACCCATCAGACACAAAGTGCAAATCAGCAAACTGAAATGATATCAGATTTTGTAACTGTATGTGCATAAAGTACAACTAAATTACTGGAAAGGCCTACACTGATAGTGAGCTATTTAATTTACAATGTGAAGGCATCCACTGGACACTGGGGAACACACCTGAAACGAATGTCACAGGTGATGACTAATGAAATGTCACCTGGAACCATTTGTCCCTACTGCTTAATTAATTCAGTGTCAGCTCCCTTGTACAAACACCGATTTTACAGATATAAATCAAATGTCTACTTGCTGTCACCAATATTGTAAATCTTTGTGCATCTACTGTGTATTTCAATATAAACAGGGTACTCTTTAGGTACTTAGGAATGACTATGGACTCTTTGTTATCAAGGAAAATGGATGACACCAAATATCTCCTCCTCTGCCCAACCCCTCCAAAAAAACAAGTAACCCATGGGTCATGAAGCTCAGCTGACAGGTATTTACAATCAGGCTCATATTCACAAATTTTATCATCTGAAAACTAAATTGAGAGTAACCTCAGATGTTATTGTTGAAGAACTAGAGCTTCTGACACCAAAGTTGACAGGATTCTTCCTTAAGTGATTGGTCACAAATATGTGAAGACTGAATCCAATCATGGCCGGTCTAGACAGGTTATGCAAGACACAAATTTGATAAAATATGTTGTACTTGTCATTTTAGGTTATGAAAGAGGAACACATCAGGTATACTGTTGAATATGATGCCCACTGCAAATTATTTATAAACAGCTACAAAAACCATCACTTACCTAATTGTTCAAATCAACAACATGCTTCTTATTGCACTAGTGCCTCTTCATATGTAGTGAGAGATGGTCGGAGCGAGAAAACGCTCTATCACAGTATTGGCACTTGAAAGGTTTATCTCCTGTGTGCTTTCGGTAATGTCGAGTTAGTTCATCTGACCGTGCAAACCGCCAAGAACACCCCTCCCATGTGCAAATATATGGTTTTTCACCTGCAATATTCAAAGAAATACATTACTGAAGAAAAGATATTTGAGTATTATTCGGTTAACTGGTAAGAGATCTTACCATATAAATAGTATATACAATGAATAAAAACATTACAGACTAATAAAATACTGTTAATTACTAGGCCTGAAACCCTAGATTCTGTAATCTGTCTGATTTTGTGGGATTCTGTCTGATTTTGTGGGATTCTGTCTGATTTTGTGGGTCTCTGTGTGATTTTGTGGGACCGTCTGATTTTGTGAGTCTCTGTCTGATTTTGTGGGATTCTGTCTGATTTTGTAGGACTCTGTCTGGTTTTGTGGGTCTCTGTCTGATTTAGTGGGATTCTTTCTGATTTTGTGGGTCTCTGTCTGATTTTGTGGGTCTCTGTCTGATTTTGTGGGTCTCTGTCTGATTTTGTGGGATTCTGTCTGATTTTGTGGGTCTCTGTCTGATTTTGTGGGACCGTCTGATTTTGTGAGTCTCTGTCTGATTTTGTGGGATTCTGTCTGATTTTGTAGGACTCTGTCTGGTTTTGTGGGTCTCTGTCTGAATTAGTGGGATTCTTTCTGATTTTGTGGGTCTCTGTCTGATTTTGTGGGTCTCTGTCTGATTTTGTGGGATTCTGTCTGATTTTGTGGGTGTCTGTCTAATTTTGTGGCACTCTGTCTGATTTTGTGGGTCTCTGACTGATTTAGTGGGTCTCTGTCTGATTTTGTGGCACTGTGTCTGATTTTGTGGGTCTCTGACTGATTTAGTGGGTCTCTGTCTGATTTTGTGGCACTGTGTCTGATTTTGTGGGTCTCTGACTGATTTAGTGGGTCTCTGTCTGATTTTGTGGGATTCTGTCTGATTTGGTGGGCACTCTGTCTGATTTTGTGGGTCTCTGTCAGATTTTGAGGGATTCTGTCTGATCTCGTGAGATTCTGTCTGATTATGTGGGTCTCTGTCTGATTTTGTGGGATTCTTTCTGATTTTGTTGGATTCTGTCTGATTTTGTTGGTCTCTGTTTGATTTTATGGATTCTGTCTGATTTTGTGGGTCTCTGCAGGGGAAAAGCTTTTATCTAGATTTTAAAACTGCTATCAGCATGTGATCCATTATTCATAATATCAGGAAGTGACCCCAATCAAACCAGGAAGTAAAGAAGGACTATAAACAGATACTATTATATTATTAACCACAATGGGGGGTAAGACACATATAGATAGCTGCAACACATCCTTTCATTTTACCAGGGTATAAATACAAACCTAGATAATTTTTTATACTCAGTAAAACAGGAGAATGTGAACAACCAAATAATTAAGTAACACCAACTAGGCTGTAATTATTAATACACCAACTAGGCTGTTATACACCAACTAGGCTGTAATACACCAACTAGGCTGTAATACAACAACTAGGCTGTAATACAACAACTAGGCTGTAATACACCAACTAGGCTGTAATACTACTGAGTTGTTACTAGTTAACTTCACAAATGTCAGGGAAATGCCTGAGGCATGACTTGTTCTCCCAAATATCACATTTCCTGGTTCGGTACAACATCTCTTAGTTTGTTAAGCATCATATGAACATCTAAGTGTTTGTGCCCTAATTACAAGAAATTTGTTTTTGCTACTTTCAGTCAAGCATATGTCCTGTGCCACACATAACAAGGAACTGGATAGCCGGCCAACTCAAGCATGTCATAAAGGACAAGGAGTTGTGTTGTATAATGATGCTGTCATTTTGGAAAAAAACCTCTGATTTACAATAATATTATTGTCACTGCAATAATAAACAATCTCATAATTAGATTGAGAATCAGATGATATTAAAAGACAGGGGCTGTGGACTCCATATACTAAGACCCACAAGGTCATGATGACATTAATGTATGCACATAAAATTAACCTCTGCACAGTTTGTATTTTCTCCTTTATCTGTTAAAGACATTTGAAAATGTTTGGATGGATCACAATGAAATTTGTGGAGAGCTGGGTTCAGATATAAGAATGAAATAATTGAATTTTGAAGTAAATCCAGATCTATGAAGCAGAATGAGTGATTTTTTTTGTGTCTGTTTGTAATACTGGAACATCCTTTGTGGAGTTATGTGCTCTCTAACTACTCTCTAGCTGAGAATGTTTCACTTCTGTGACAATACCTATGTGGCTCTATCCTCCTAACACTCACAATGCTTTACCTTGCATATCCATAACCTCAATTATCCAAACAAATTTTAGGTCCCCCTCCCCCCCAAAAATAGTCAGATAATAGAGGTTCTATTGTATGTGGAATTTTGTTCAGGCAGAAAGGGTAAAAATATGTGTAAAAGTTCTAGGAATGGTGCAGATGAACCATACAAAGTTTAATCTACCATGTGTCACATCTTTTATAATGATTTTTTTGCACTGTTAATACACACAAGGATTTTTTTAATGGAGTGAGGTATAGAGCACCATTCAGCACCAATACTACTGAGTGCTCCCCTTCTGTCACTTCCCTTGCCCCCCCCCCCCAAAAAAAAATAAAGGCATCCATGGAAAAATAGGAGTAGCATTTCCATAAAACAATTAATTTTTTTAAGATATAGCTTGATAAAATCGTCTTGACCTACCTGTGTGTGTTCTTCTGTGAGCTTTAAGGTGTGAGCTTTTGGTATATATTTTGGAACAGCCCGGGTAATCACACTTATGAACCCTCCGTCTTTTTTCAGCTTGTGGCGGACTCTGACACGGACTAGACCCCATTCCAGTTAGGGGTGGGCTCTGAGTGGACGTGGGGTAAGGCCGCTTAGAGGGGTTGTATATGTGTCCTAGACTGGAATATGCTCTGAAAAAAATACATATAAACTAATGTCAAGTTTATTCAATATTAGAATAAAAAAGACGATTGTAGAAGGGTTAGATGTATTTTCAAGTGAAGTAGGTTTAGAAAAATACATAAGAAGTAATGGGTCCATATTATATTCTAGAAAATGAACATTAAAAGCCAACTTCAAGGTATATGCATGCTACATTTTAGTAATTATAGGAATGTTTGCAAAACATCCAAAAAATACAGGGTTTCTTTACAAATCTTCTTACACATTACACTGATATTCTCAGTCACCTGAAAACATACTTAATATGCCTGACAACACATAACTGGTGGTCCTAAAAGTTCAGCCATGGGGAGTAAATGCCAGGCCAGAAAATAGTTTACAATATAATCCACTAGCTTGTCTTATAACACCTAGCCATACAAAACAAGTACAAAGGCTTGTACCTTTCAATCATTTGATGGCCTTCACTCATTCCATCTTTCATGAACATAACATCCATGAAGACTAAGTAACTGATACAAGGCGAAATATCACAGAGAGTGAACTACCAGTACCACTTTAAGTTACATTATCAGGAGCAATAATGTCAATTCATTCACAATATTAGTTAAGTTTTGCTTTCTGCAAAAGTTTCCCAGCAAAAAACATCCCAGCACACGCTCTCAGTACCTCCCCTTTAGGCGCTTAATGCCTTGTTATGGTTCTGTGTGTGAGTAAACAGTCGATGTTCCACATGTCTGTCTACCATAAAAAGGTCACATGACTGGAGGTCTGATTTTTTGCATGGGTGGCAGATCCCAAACAAGAAGCAGTCCTAACATGAATATGCATGGTTGTAAAACACTGGTTGTAAGGCTGTACAGAAAACAGAAAATGCAGTTCACGCCATGTTTATGTTGGTGCAAGTGATGGCACCTGGTCCACTTTTACAATACTCATGTACAGGAATAAGCCATCAGTTTCAGTACATTATTTTGGTAGAATCCATTTTATTTCAATGAGAAGATGCTATTTTCGGGGATAATGCTTTGTATGTGATTAGAACTCTTAAAGGCATAACCACAGTCTCACAGTTATGACCTTGCATTCAGATGATCTTGGACAGTAAGTGTTTTACTTACTTATGTGCTTCTTTTATCCTTTCCAGTGACAGTAAGGATGAACCCAGTTTGTGGGGTGGACTGTCAGAGTCTTTGCGACCCCCAACACGAAGGTCAAGGCCACGGGCATCATTATCACCAGGGGGCAGCACTGTTGAAGGACTGTTAGGTTTCATGGAGAGGTCAACTGGCTCCATCTGGACAGGCTGAAAGAGAGAACCCATGTACAATATAACCTATCAGAGAAATCCAATGCTCTGCAAAAAGTGCTCAGGAGTTCAGATACTGGACAATGTTAGTTACCATCAGTGCTATTTAGTGAAGCAGTGTCTGAACCAAGCAGATTTTTGTTTTCAGGCTTGGAAGTTCAATATCATAGATTAATATTGAGGATTTCCAATCAAAGAAACTTAACTTTATTAAACTGTAATAATATGAGGCTAAGACCACAAAACCTTGTTTATAACATTTTACCACCAAAAAAAGATGTAAAAACTCAAAAGAAAATTTATAGACTGTTCAAAACATAAATCATTTTCATTTGCTACAGTGAGCAATCCAAATGTGCTGAATATGTATGGGGTATTGTTTCCAGTTTGGTAAGATTCTCCAGATATAACTGGACCATCAGTACCTCTGCATGACTGAGGCACAGGGCTAAAGACTGCAGAGTTGGTTTGTAACCAGTATATAATCAGATTTGCTCATGCACAATAGTGCTTTAATATGCAATCAAGTACTTGCCACCATGAATGGTGTACCATTTAATAAGGAAATACAATTACTATTATATTGTATATTTGATTATTATTTATTTTTATCATTTGATTAATGTTTTAATAGTATGGAAGATAAGGCTTTCATCCTGGTGAAGAAATAATTGGTTCATGAGGCTGCTACAGTCAGAATAGTCAGCAAACAGAGTCTGATGCACAAGATGTTCAAACTTATTGTCATAAAACTATGCACTTTTATATTAATCATGTATATATCAAAGAAGATGATACAAAAAACTGACATAAATTTAACATTAATAATTTTCTTTTTCATGGTCACATTTAACCTCTGTCATTGCACTATATGTTTTATATGCTTCTGCAGAAACATCCATTCTAAAAGTAAAGTATTCCACAAAATGGTTCTTTCCTCATATATCTGGTGGTCAGTTTAAGGCACATATATCACTGACCTAAGGTTCTCAGTGGTCAATTAATGGCACCTGTGCCAATGACTATAGGATCTGACTGGTCACATCATGACACTCATATTGTTGATATTAGGGTTCTACAGGTCAATATATGGCATCATATCATTAACCTAGGGTTCTGACTGGTCAATTTTTGTCATCTATTTCACAAGGGTTCTGATTGGTCAGTATATGGTGCTTATATTGAAGATCTTAGGTTGATTGGTCAGTGTTTGGTGCCTATATCAATGATCTTAGGTGCTGATTGGTCAGAATATGACACCTACAGCAATGCTCTTAGGTTCTGATTGGTCAGCATATGGTGCCTATATCAATGATCTTAGGTTTTGATTGGTCCGTAAATGGTGCAGTATCAATGATTTTAGGTTCTGGTTGGTCAGTATATGACGCCTATATCGATGATCTCAGGTTCTGATTGGTCAGTATATGACACCTATAGCAATGACCTTAGGTTCTGATTGGTCAGTATATTAATTGTGCTTATATCAATGATCGTAGGTTCTGATTGGTACGTATATTAATTGTGCTTATATCAGTGATCTTAGGTTCTGGTTGGTCAGTATATGGTGCCTTAATGAATGATCTCAGGCTCTGAATGATCAGTGTATGGAATATAATGCATGATCCATGGGTCCTTACTGGTCAGTTGATGCCACTCCTATCTCTGAACTTAGGTTCTGATTGGTCAGTTGATGCTACCCCTTTCACTGATCGTAGGTTCTGACTGGTCAGTATATTAATTGTGCTTATATCGGTGAGCTTAGGTTCTGGTTGGTCAGTATATGGTGCCTTAATGAATGATCTTAGGCTCTGAATGATCAGTGTATGGAATATAATTCATGAACCATGGGTCCTAACTGGTCAATTGATGCCACTCCTATCTCTGAACTTAGGTTCTGATTGGTCAGTTGATGCTACCCCTTTCACTGAACTTAGGTACTGACTGGTCAGTTTATGGCATCTAAATCATTAAAATAAGATTCCATGGGATCAATTTATGACTCTAAAACCATTAGCCAGGTCCTGGCTGGTCAAGATTTTGGTTCCTATATCACTATCCTAAAGCTCTGATTGGTTTGTATATCTTTTCTGGTTATGGTTGAATTATGACTGGTCAGGTGATAAGAAGAATACTACTACAAACAAGAAAACCTGACAGAGGTTCATAATCCAGTAAATCTACCTCTACAATAAATAACTTATCAAACAAGATCCACAAGACAATTAACTAATGTCACTTAGTTTTCTCATACTGTCAGTCACTCATGAAATTCTGTGCATGAATGCCAGCATATATTACAATGACTGTAGTCTGTTTAAGATATGGTCTCAACGACTTCCGGAATCTCCTCATTTGTTCCTCATGCAGTGACATATCTATAAAACCCCCAAACTGTCCTGTCAAAAACCTGCTGTCAAAAACCCAACTGTCAATCAGTCAAAAAACTAACTGTCAATCAGTCAAAAACCAATCAATTTGTCAAAAACCTAACTGTCATTCAGTTTGCTCCACGTTTTTTTAATTCTATAAGTTATCAGATTTACTGCTGTGCAAGTTATTGCTTTTTAATCATCCTTCCATATGCATAAAAATACCTTGCTTGCAAGCTCCTGATCATACAGAATTTATACCTTAGTGGTAAAACTTGGTATAAATCAAATTCTGTTAAATATTATGGATATGATTATGGATTTGTGAAAAACTATCAACATGAAAACACTCTGAAGTAAACACTTCGACTTTTCAAATATTTTGTCCTGCAGCACAAAACTAAAGTAAATACTTGATTTTTTTTTAATAATTTGTTCGATCTAACATCATCTAACCTCAGAAGTAGAATTCTACCTGCTCAGGTGTAATCCACCTACCTCAGATGAATCATTCACAAATATCTAGTTAATTAATATATCCAACTCAGGTATCACAAAGGTAAAAAGATACACCACATAAATATCCAAAAAACCTACATTTGCAGGCAACAAGGTGATGTTAGTATGCGGCCAGCTGGGCGGGTATATCGCAGGAATATATACAGGAGTTGGATAACAATCCATGAACGCAGGCATACTGTCTTCACCACGGTAACACCAAGGTAAGTTCTCCAGTGATGCTGCCTGCTGTTGCCGAGGGCCACGCATCTTTGAGTGTAGGTTATGATACAGCGTCATCAGAGGAGAGAGGGAGAGGCTGCCATCCCATCCTGCCCAGGCCATGCTCCACTGGTTTCCATATTTGGTGAACGCACTGTTATTTCTAAGCTCCTTTAGAGGTCAATGATGAGATATACTCATGTACTTATATATAAACAATCTTCTCACACAGTTCAACCGATTAATGAATGTGTGCTACATTTATACATATTAAATGAAAGATTAAGATTCAACTGACCCAACCCGATCTGGGTCTCTTCAGTCAAAGCTCTCTTAAACCACACAAATGTGACCATTTATGTATCTTAATACGCATGTCAATATAAGGTTACAAAAATGTTAAGCCAACATATGTCCTGAATTGCCCACAGCAAGTAGAGCAGGCCACTGACGTCCTATTAGGCCACACCTTGAACTGGTGGTCAGTCAGGCATTACCAAACCCCACGGTTCAGGGCATATGGGCAAGGCACACTGAATTATGATAAATCATAACTCATGCCTCGTTTTATGCAGTGGTTGATGCGAGGTTGTATGTTTCAGATAAAGGATCAGAAATACAGACGACCACACAAAAAGTATCACTGTCAGCCTCCCCATCTCTGTACTAACTGACCTTGGTTTTGTTGACTCCTGTGTCTTCCAATTAATTTGATGAATAAAACCTCTCAGTCAATAAGTTCAAGTGTGTAATTAGGAAAGCTCTGTTGTACACGGTGATAAGTGTTCTTAAAACAGAACTTATGATCAACTTGGATGCCAACAATAATATGACCTATCCTAGTCTTAATCTTTTTCTGCTTTCAGTACATTTTGAAATTTCTTGAAAAAACCTGATGTGCATCAAATATATATTTGGTTCATGTTTGTAATGAAATCATTTACACAGGCTCTTTTACTAATGTTTCTTCAGCCTTCTTATATCTTGTATCTTATATATTTTATATATATATGGTTGACCCTGGGGGCATGTTTGTACAATCATGTTAATTTTGTGCCTGTTGTCAGGACACACACACTGTTAACCATAATTATACAGTACATGTATTCCACACTACTCTGTGGTCACTTCGGTCCATTAATGACAATAGTCATGATGGAGGTATAGGTGTGGCCCACACTTACCATTATGATTCAAACCCATGCTTCCAACGGCAAAACCCCACCTTGTGAGGAAGTTACAGCCTGGTCATTCAATCATTGTCGGTCACTTAACAAGGGCCTGGATTACACCCATCTATAAATATATACATATGTAATGGGCAGTCCCTGGTTGCCTGACTGGTCATCAATAACGGTCAAGCAGGGTTAAACTATTCAGAATGACCGCTAGTTCTGGCTGGTGTGTAATATCAAGATAATTGAATGAATTAAGTCACCACGATTTGATTTATAACCACAACAGGCTTAGACCTGTGTCCTAAGAAGGTCATCACACCTCACCCCAACTAACTGTTAGAGTTCAGTTTAGGTCACCACTATTATATTTTCCACACCTGGCTGGCTGGAGTGATGTCACAGTGACTGTTACTGTGCAGACCTCACTGACACACACATGCACTAGTTCTCATTATCACCCTTCCTGTGACTGGACCCTGTGACGGAATTTTTTCAAGCCCTAGATCTCAGATATTTCTTTTTTATTCAGCAGCTTATGAAATAAGAAAACAACTATAAAGATACAGTGTCCATTATCACAAATTAATTAGCAGATAAAACTCTCCAAAATTGAGCTATTTAATTGATACATTTACCTATGTAAAAATAACCATATCTACACTTTAGCAGTGAGTGTTTTATTCACCAGCTCAGATTAATTTTACATTCAGGACAAATTCTACAACTTTTTACATTTACATTCCAATTAACTCAGATTTCATTGATTTTTACCACATTTTCAACAGTTCCCAAAGAAAGGCTTGTTTTAGGTTGATGAAGATTTTTGGTTCTGAATATAACCAAATGCAACATGTTTTGTTTACCTCAGAAAATTTATGAATGTGAGGAAAGTTTTCTGAATTTCTGAGTGACCTTAAAAAAGAGAGAATTAAAATCAATGATTTAATAAATATTTCCATATATATGTGGACGGCATTTTTTATGGGCGATAAACATATTTCTTGTTTTAGTTGTTGTGTTATCTGTGGGAGTGTAGACCTGCTACATCAAGTGTCGCTCAATGACTCAGTAAGTGCGTTATAAACTCCTTACATGGAATGTATTCAGGAGAAGACGATCGGTCCACGTGATGCCAATTTAGCGGCAATCTACTGAAGCATCCCAGGTGACTACAGATGCTCCAAAACGAATTAATCAACGCAAACCATGCATAACAGCCTGAAAAAAGACTTAAGGTACCAGCCCTGCAGGAAAGTTTACTGGGGTGTTGCGCATATTGTTACAAAAAGCAAATGGCAATTCAGAGCTTTCAACTGAACCCAACAGGTGAATAAATGCCCTGGTAAGACTTAGTGTTGCATGGCAAATGCCTGACAATTAGCAAGGGAATTTCTTTGTGCCAGGACAAAGAGAGTCATTCGCAGCTATGCTATGTCACTGGTTGTGGATGGTGTGGACCACTGATCAGTTGAATGAGACATTTTTTTATAGCATATAGGCAGTGAAATGTATTTATTTTACAAAACAAAGTGAGTCATGGGGGAAAAAATATATATATACATATATGTGTGTGTTTGTGTCTTGTCTTTGGTTTACGGTGTGGTTGACCTCAGTAGGTGTGTTTGTCACCGTGAATAGTGTCATTAGTACGTTACACACCAGTGAAACCCCACCTACAAGGAAACATACTGAAACAAAACACCACACCTGGGTTGTGCAACAGTGCAACCTGAATAGGTCATTAATGTATGAATGCAGCTATGAGACACACAATGTTGATATAAATTATCCATGAAAGATCAAGTCTTGAAATAAAATCACAAAGATTTATTTAAATTTGTAAATTATATTAGGGACTCTCTCTCATCGTTTTAATAATATTTAGCCACTAATTTAAATGGACCTGCAATCACAAAGATACTTTTGACTCAATGGAAAATGTTAGGCCCAAAATTGTCCAGATGGTTACCAAGGTTGATGAAGCACAGGTATCTCGTAAGTAGTTTCAATAACTCATGCACAACCTCCTCCATATTAATACTCTCCTTGCTTAAAATTATCAATTAATCAATTATATATGCTTTGTGTGTATTTTGTAACATAAGAAACAGACTAAAAATCACTTGAGTTTTCATGAGGGTCACCCCAGAATAAAGTCTTTTACAGTTTACATTTTTTTCAATTTTATTCTTTTTTTTAATCATAAGTGTTCTTTATTTGCTTCCTCACATATTCTTGTCCGTGCAAGTAGTATTATTTTTTAAATCAATCCCATTTACCTTAAATTCATATTTAGCTCTTTTGCCCACTGAAATTCAACAATAGCTCTTAGTTTAAATTGATATATCTATCTGATTTGATTTGTATGCCCTACCTGTGGTAAGTTTGTTACTGCGAGCTTGGAAAACCAGAGGTAGTTTGGAGCCGGGAGCTCCAGCATCGATGTCACGCTCAGCATCCTAGCAGGAAAAATGGAGGTAGATGCCAAGTCTCTGACACCGCTATTAAAGCTGCTGCACTGACTTTAGCACCTTACAACCGGCAAGTCCCCTCTTAAGCTAAAGGGACCAGTTATTGTGGGAGACTGACTGTGTCAACAGTTTTAAAGACCTGGTCATTCAGGGTCGCAGGAGTGTCACTTTGGTCAAACAGTGGCCAAATAAATGCAACTGTGTCTGTTTGGAAACAGTTATTTATTCTACGCCAACTATAGTTGCCAATCCCTGGACCGTTTATTGTTCAACAGGGTGGAGTCAACTGGACCTGCCTCAGACATCCACCCATAGCATCAAATCAGGTGTATTTTAGCACTGTCTTGGCTCTGCTGCCTATTAAATACAAAAACGAAGGATCTAGCATATCATGGTTACCTGTGGTTCCATTAAATATAGATTTTACACCTTTTAAAAGAGGTCTTTTGCAAATAAATTACTAAATTAAAAAATATGACAGACTTTCCTGACTTTTTTTTTCAGATCAAAATAATTCTTTCACAAATGAGGATCTTAATCCTAAGACCTGGGAAAGTTAGCATTCTTATTATGGTTTCTTTTACTTTCATCAGTCAACAAAGAATTCTTTCAATATTTTAATTCACAGAAACTCTTTTTTAATTAGAGAAGAGAATTATTCTTTTCAGCTTTGTAGGTCTATGCTGCAATTTCATGATACATTACTATTACATGTATATTTATTACAATTAATTTATCCTATTCACTGCATATTTATGATACATTACTATTATGTTTATTACTATCAATTCATCACTATTATCAAACATATGTTACATAATGCTCCTGGATAATATCAAAGAGGATTTTAAAAATTAGATGCATGCATTTGCCCAATCCCCAACCACCGGATAAGGTCAAGGTAAAAAATAAACATCAGATGCAAATCAAATAGCAGAAGAAAGGAAAAAAAAGTTGAAATGGAAAGTTTTTAACTTGGGGAGACCTAAGTAGATCCACCCTCAAACATTTTTTACCAAAATAAGAATACAGAAATAAACTGATCAATAACTATCAACCTAACCCATCCTTCAAGGGTGGGGTGGGGGGGGAAGCTTAATTAAATGTCTGTCTGGAGACACTGGTTCAGCTGTGAAGGGGATATCATTGAACCATCACTAGGTCCTGTCATTAGATTCACACCCTCCAAATACTTTGACATTAGACATGTTTATTATCGAAGTCAGCAGGGCAGATCACAAAGTGCTGCGGTCTGAGGTGGGTGTCAGAATCACGTCTAGGAATAAACATCACAAATGCCAATGGGCATGGGCCAAAAAAACTAATATTTGGCGACTCCACCAAAGAGAGTCGGTTTCATAAGTGTGGCCTGTAAATCACTGCCCTTTCAACAGGATCTTTAGGGTAAGCCTTTTACTTTGACAGGGAGAGAGCAGTGTGAACACACACAATCACCAGAGATTTGGTATGAATCTGTCACATAAGACCTTACACACTGACCACTTGACTCAGTCACACTTCAGCAAACTTGTTATCCCGCTAGCACACAAAGTCTAGTATCCCCTGATACCAGTTACCCCCAACAACCACTCTACCTGACGTCCCTGACAACCACTCTTGTCAGGTATTGTCATCTGAATATAGTTATATTTCTTACAATAAGTCAGAAGCCTACAGGAATACCAATGGCATGTACACATCTATTCTAAAGACTGATTCTCTAAAAAGTCTCGAGTCTCTTGATGAGTAACCACTGACATTATTTATAGAAAGCTCTGTAACTAAAATGGTAGAAATAACAAAGTACAACATGCATTCAAAATTTTACCAGATCATTTGTTTTCTGTTTCAATGGATTGTTCCCTTTCTGATTGAAAATTAAATGAAGCTGAGAAATAAAAGGGGAGGTGATGATGAATTATGAAGAATAAAAGAAAGAAATTAAGAAGAAAGGAAAGGAGAAAAAAAAATTATGATAACAATGATGATGGTGATAATGATGATGAAATATGAAGCAGAAAAGTAAGTAAAAAAGATGATGAAAGTAAAACAAAAACATTGTGAAATCATGTAGATAATGATCGATGAAAAAAAAGAAGGAAAGTTCAAAAGAAAGAGAAAAGACAGAAAAACAAGGGAGCTGTGGGTCAAGCTGAGTCAAGGGGACAGAGCAGTTACATAACATAGATGAGGGCTGTGTCGCATACAGTAGACCATTTGGTTGGGTTGGCTTGACATTGGCTCAACAATTGACATGGTATATGAAAACTTAAATAAAAGCTTCCCTTTTTCACCAATTCCTTTCAAATTTAAGATTTTATTAGCTTAAAAATTTATCTGCAAATGTACATACAGGGCAAAAATGTACCATAGTCCAAATTGGTCAAAATATAAGGTAATGATTTTACATTTATGCTTAAAACTTTAAAAATTTACAAAATTTTTATCTATTTTCTGGTGTCAATTAAAAATAAGATGAATTTAGATATATGCTTGAAATAAGCTCTCCAGCTAAACAAATTCTCATGTTAAGTGAGTAAATATATTTCCTGATTTTTGACAAAGGTGCAATGTGTTTTGGCCCATGATTTCAAAGATTTATGCAAGATTGACCTAATTTCTGGCATGTATATAGGAAATATATGTATGATTGGTTATATGAAATATGAATAGATTAACAAAAGTTTTTTATAGTGGGCAGTTATGAAGTGTAACAAAAGGTTTCTTACTGGAAAACCGAGGTTTTTTTCTTAATTCCTTGAAGGAAAGAAGTTGCAGTGACCCAGTTTCAGGTTTGTTAGGAGAACTTAGGGACATCTGATTCTATGTCAATTTTTGGATTCATAGGTCTAATGGTTTCAAAACATGCCCTGTTAACGGACATCCAGCTGAAAGACGGACAAAGGACCATGGCTATAGCTCAGATGTTTTAAAGTCAGCTGAGCTAAAAGGGAAGAAATGAATGATTATGATAATATGATGTTGATGATGATGATACAAAGAAAAAGAAGAAGAAGAAAAAAAAAGAAGGTGATGATGTTATTGGAGCTTAGATTGCGCATTAAGTAACCTGAATGCACCAGAGTACCTGTAACACTTTAAACTACCCTGCATGTAGTATTTCCTGCATGGAGCCCTGTGATTACTGAATCACAGTGATGTGTACCGGGTACAATATCATGGCAGGTTAACCTGGTCAGGACTACTGAGGGGAGGTACATCCCCGAGAGGAAAATCACAGTAACTATGTCCTCATTTTAATGTCAGGCTACAATTTGTTCAATCCTCCTCCAATCAAAGTGTCCAGTAACTAGCAGGGAATTCTGTGCCTCAAACTTCTGAATATATGTCAGCATACACTGTTTTCTGCTTCCCTGAACTAGAAAAACTAAGGCATTTCTCACTTTAATTGTGAAACTACAATTGTTTAAGTGCCTGAGCTTCACAGCATTACCATGTAACTGTAAATGAACAAGACTGATTACAGGGGTGAATCTAGTATTTTGGAAGGGGGGGGGGGGGGGGGGCAAAAGAAGACTAATGAGAAACCCCTTGACAGAGCACCACAAGGGTGCACAGTATGTCTGTTGTATGTCATGTGACCTCTGACCTCCTTAAATACATGTGGGGTTTGCTGAGAATTTAATTCAAGTGAGAAACTCTATTGGTAAATATTTAAAATGTGTTTCATGAAAATCCATCATATTTATGGTAAGTCATTACAGTATCACAGCCACTAAAGTTTGGTGACCTCTGACCTCTTTATATATGCATGAATTCTGCAAGGAGTTATATTTAGGTGAGATATTATATCAGTCCATATGTTTGTTGAGTTTCATCAAAATCAGTCATATTCCTGGTAAGTTAACCGGGCAACACTAAAGCTTAACAGATGGACAGATGGTAACACAATAAAGTAGCCTGGTGAGATTTTGCCTATAATCAAACTCTGAAAAGATAATCTATTGGTAAGTAGTTAGTGTGAGATTCACTAAAGTCCATCAAAGCCCTGGGGAGTTATCGCAGTGACATTAAAGCACAGTCAGATGGACAGACAGATGGATGGACCGTGAGTATACCATAATAAGTCCCATCTAAGGCAGACATATAAAAAGGTTCACAGGTCCAGAAACATTGTGGGTCTATGCTGCATGAATTGTTTTGAAACCTCTGTTAAAGGCTGTGTACTTATTGTTAAGTAATTTATCAAATCATTTACAGTTTTTTTTTTAATAAACATCTTAAACCTCACTCGTGAGATTCTTAAAAATAATGATGTTATAATTTTTACTATAAAATGATCATAGGAAAAGAAACTGAGAGTCAACATCTGTCACGTACTGCAAGATGCTTAGTCATTAGAACTGCCTGAAGATTCTGGTTAGCCTATACAATAAGAGAGTATGTTATTGTTAAGATCTGCACGCTTCACCCTTCAGATATACAGCAATGGTGTATCTGCCTTGATTCACACTTGCACACAAGATTGTCTGAATCATTTCTGCAGTCTTGGTGCAGTCAGCTTGTATTTAATATATTTTTTCTACAAATGAATCTATAAAAATAAGTTGTTTTAGATCTGCAGCAAAAAGAATGTAGTGGTGACAGAGACATCTGTTAGGATCTCTTCATGTAGGGACAAAGTCTTAACATCTGACATTGTGGGGACAGGTCTGGACCTTGTGACAAACTTACCCTGCAGAGAAAGCTGTCACTGCTGCCACCTACAGGCAGAACTTGGAATTAATTATAAACAAGCAAAACAAATTTCTCAGTCCAATAAAACATATGATTACTTTTATGATGCTTGCTTTCTTTATTCTAAAAAGCTGACAAGGTTATACCATCATACTGCCCCAACCCCCTCCCCTTAAATGTATATAGGAAGCTTAACCAGTGGTTATAGCATTAAACCACTTGATTAAGGTCATATCAATCAAACATCTATCTTTTGTATCAAACCACATCAGCTACAGCAAGGGTGCAAATGTCAGAAGAGTTTCAGTGCCAGTTGTACATACACAAAACTATCTTTATAACAGCCGGATTATAGACAGATAAACAGATTATGGTGTATATTTAAAGGCAGTAATATATAATACTAGTATGTTATTGTTAGTCCCTACATTAATGGAATTCATATTTGTGGGATGTGGATTTACTTTACAATTACATTAAGTACTTTACAAAATTTATACAATTTTAATGGCAACAGATTTGAACTTGAAAAAAAAACATATTAAGGGAGATAATGCTGAGAAATAAACAAACAAAACAGGTCTAAGTTTTATAGACAGATATGTCCAGTGAAAAAACAATACTAACTAGAACCAGGAAGAAACAGTCAGATCTGTGCATAACATTTTTACTGTAAGGTCACATCAGACCAATATTATCAGATTTCCACTGAACCAAAAGCCTATGTCGTTTATGTACAAAGCAAACAAGTAGGCATGTGCCTGGAGAGTAAATATAACTGTGGAATATCCTGGTACTGCTTCAGTACTTCTATATAACACCCTCCAGTACTTCTTTATAACACCCTCATTTACTTCCGTATAACACCCTCCAATACTTCTATATAACACCCTCTGGTACTTCTATATAACACCCTCCAATACTTCTATATAACACCCTCCAGTACTTCTGTATTACACCCTCCAGTACTTCTGTATTA
The DNA here is from genome assembly GCA_026874595.1 of Sipunculus nudus. Classification (NCBI taxonomy): domain Eukaryota; kingdom Metazoa; phylum Annelida; class Sipuncula; order Golfingiida; family Sipunculidae; genus Sipunculus; species Sipunculus nudus. The sequence goes on along the minus strand of CM049315.1, from coordinate 59,743,492 downwards.
CACCCTCCAGTAGTTTTATATAACACCCTCCAGTACTTCTGTATTACACCCTCCAGTACTTCTGTATTACACCCTCCAGTACTTCTATATAAAACCCTCCAGTTTTTCTATATAACACCCTCCAGTTCTTCTATATAACACGCTCCAGTTCTTGTGTATAACACCCTCCAGTCCTTCTATATAACACCCTCCAGTACTTCTATATAACACCCTCCAGTACTTCTATATAACATTTCCAGTACTTCTGTATAACACCCTCCAGCACTTCCATATAACACCCTCCAGTACGTCTGTATCACACCCACTGGTACTTCTGTATAACACTGTCCAGTACTTCTGTATGACACCCTCTGGTACTTTTATATATATCACCCTCTGTTACTTCTATATAACACCCTCCAGTACTTCTTATAACACCCTCCAATACTTCCATATAACACCCTCCAGTACTTCTATATAACACCATCCTGTACTTCTATATAACACCCACTGGTACTTCTTCATATCACAGACAGATCATTAAAATCTTTTTCTCTCTTTTAAAGAATTGATTCATCGTCTGTTAGTGGATCTGTCTTTTGCATGATAATTGATGATTTAACGATATTCTTTTAGAATGAAATGAATTTTGTATGCCTGATGGATTTGAATTTTTATATTGAAGGGGATAGGAATACTGTAATCCATAAATCATTTTCAGTAATTGAGACATTTCAGCAAATCTCTGGGGCTCTACTGATATTTCACCAATGTAATCGCTCTGAGGCTCCTTTGGGGTTGAAAAAAGGGCCTTCAGCTCCAATGTCTAGTGCTTAGACCACCAGGCTATATCCTACCCTTTCACATCTTAATATATTGCCACATACCTAAACTAAGTGTTTGATTGTTATACCGCAAAACCTACATTTCTTATGTGGCAGATTCAAGGCAGCATGGGAAATGACCCAGCACGTTAATTTGACATTAACTCAGTTTAACACATTATCAGCTATTTTGAATAAGAATCTCATTGTGAGCTGTACTTACATAAAATCAATATACAGGTCACACACTAATTGCTGTTAATATTTAATTATGTTAATTAAGATTAAGGTCTTTATCACCTTAATCAGATGACACTGACTTAATCTGTGAGTCCTGTCACATCACAAGGAGTTCATTATAGTGATGGAGGAACAGAAAAGCCAGATTATGAACTTCCCTCCCATTACAATTGTGTGAGGTTAACCTCATATTTTTGTTGGTGTCTGTACCATATGCTTGTCATTCAGAATCCTGTAATGTTAATGGATCCTGGAGGTGTCAGTGTGAGTGATGGAGAGTAACACTCAGTAATCTCTTGGCACCTCCTGTGAGAGCTGAGTAAATAAATCAGCTATCAAGGTGACCACACAGTGATACAGAATTCTGCTACAGCTTAATTAAATAACCCTAATGGCGAGAGTATATACCTGATCACATCTTGTGGCAGGACGGGTAACTTTAGTAGCACTCAGTAGTAGCAGAAAATATGGCAAATCAAGAGCACACTGAATTTTTCCTGTTAGGGATCAGATATCAAGGATGTTATATAAAGTTATTCATGTCCACTTAGGTAATATCCAAGGGGTCACAGTTAGGGCTGAACTGGGTATTAAATTTGAGCACTTGTCATCATGGTAACATAGTACCGATTTTAATGCACATCTGTTTACCAATGCAAAATATCTGTACATTTATATAAAAGCCTGACGGGACAATTTTGTTCATGACTAGCATGCCTTTTATGGGGTGCTCAGATAGGTAAAGGCACACATGAAAGGGCCTGGCACGAGAGCAAGTATTTTATATATAATTGGTTTCTATGTTGCAAAAGTTATAAAGTGAGATAACAGACCCCTGTTAAGTTGACTAATGCTGGTTTGAGATCTGTGGTAATGTATAAACACATACTCCCTGTAAGTTTGCAGTAATATTAATACATGCATGTACACACACAAGTACTCTAGCCTAAAATTTGGACTTGAGCACTGGGCAAGTATTACCTGGACTCTAGTACTCAAAGTGTTCAAGTCAGTCCTAGTCATTACCTCTAGAGTTATCACTACCATTATCACTATCTGGGTGAGATATTCTTCATTTAACAGTTGATAACACCCTGGCACCATCATGAAAATCCCACTCAAAAACACCATGGTTCCATTACAGAGAAACTGCAGTTGAGAGACAGGAAAGCATGCAAAGTCAAAAAGGGAAAACGGGATAATTACATTTAAATGTAAAGTAAAAATAAAATATTACAATAAAACAATCTACTGGGTATCTCCAGTGTATAATATCTGCATTCAGAGCTTCTCATGATAGCAGGCTGGGTATTCAGTAAAGGTGATGGTCAGAGTCAGGGCTCAAAATTAACTGTTCACTGCTTGCCTTGGGAAAGTAAAAGTTCAAGAAAATGGTATAAGGGCAAGTAAAATTTGCTCCCTACTTGCCCGACTGGGCAAATGGGTCCGACATATACCTTTACCTGAAGGCCAGAAAAATGATCTTTGTGTCCGGTTTGTGTTAGAACTCAGTGCCTGAGTAACTTGACTTTTACAACACCAGCCCGTGAGGTAAGCTGATCATGTAAAGGATGTTTCTTGTAATGTGCACATTAACTTTAGATTTATAAGCTGTATAAGTACTGTGTGTTCTTTGCTCACCTGTTTTGTGTCCTTCAGTCCCGGCTGCTGAGCAAAACATGCCTGGCAGTCATCCTCCCCCGCATCATCTCGCTTCACCTTGACAGCATCTTCATCACTCTCAAATCCTGGGCTCTGAAACCAACATCACAGGTAAAAAAACCAGCATCACAGGAAATCAAAACAGCCTCATAGATACATTAAGCATCTCAGGTAAATCAACCTGCCAGCAAAGGTAAACAAACCAGCATCACATTTACATCAAACCAGCTTCACAGGTACATCAACCCAGCATCACAGGTACATCAACCGATCATCACAGGTACAACAACCCAGCATCACAGGTATATCAATCCAGCATCACAGATATATAAACCTAGTATTACAGGTAGATCAACGTAGCATCAAAGCTACATCAACCCAGCATCACAGGTATATTAACCCAGCATCACAGGTATATCAACCAAACAATTCTGATACATAAACCTAGCATCACAGGAATGTCTACGGAGCATCACAGGTACATCAACCCAGCATCACAGGTACATCAACCGATCATCACAGGTACAACAACCCAGCATCACAGGTATATCAATCCAGCATCACAGATATATAAACCTAGCATTACAGGTACATCAACATAGCATCAAAGCTACATCAACCCAGCATCACAGGTATATTAACCCAGCATCACAGGTATTTCAACCCAGCATCATAGGAACATCAACCCAGTATCACAGGTATATCAATCCAGCATCATAGGTACATCAAACCAGCATCACAGGTACATCAACCCAGCATCACAGGTACATCAACCCAGCATCACAGGTACATGAACCCAGCATCACAGGAAAGTCTACAGAGCATCACAGGTATATCAACCCAGCATCACAGGTACATCAACCCAGCATCACAGGTACATCAACCCAGCATCACAGGTATGTTAACCCAGCATCACAGGTACATCAACCAAGCATCACAGGTACATCAACCGAGCATCAGAGGTACATCAACCCAGCATCACAGGTACTTCAACCCAGGTTCACAAATACATCAACCCAGCATCTCAGGTAAGTCAATCTGCCAGCACAGGTAAACAAACCAGCATCACAGGTATATCAACCCACAATCACAGGTATATTAACCAAGCATCGCAGGTATATCAAGCAACCATCACAGATATATAAACCCAGCAACACAGGTATATCAACCCAGCATCACAGGTACATCAACCCAGCATCACAGTTATATCAACCCAGCATCACAGGTACATCAACCCAGCATCACAGGTACATCAATCCATAATCAGTGGCACATCTACCGAGCATCACAGTTATATCGATGCAGCATCACAGGTACATAAACCTAGCATCACAGGTATATCAATCCAGCATCACAGATACATAAAGCTAGCATTACAGGTACATCAACATAGCATCAAAGCTACATCAACCCACAGTCACAGGTATATTTACCCAGCATCACAGGTTTATCAACCAAACATCACAGATACATAAACCAGTATTATAGGTACATCAACCTAGCATTATACATACGTAAACCCAGAGTCACAGGTATATTAACCCAGCATCACAGGTATATCAACCCAGCATCACAGATAATAAAATCCCAGAATTACAGGTACAACTGTCAAGCTTAGAGCTGCTTCTTTTCACTCTGGTGAGTACACATAAACCTTCACCCCGCCCCACCTTGCTGCCCTGAACAACACCCTCACCACATTACTGAGGTGTTTATGAAGACGACAACCATTCACAGCAAATATGGTATGTATAATACAACTAAAGTATGTCTGGCATGTTAGGTAAAATAACACACCAGCCACTCAGGGTGCTAAACAGTCAAAAAATCTGAAATGAATATGTCAGCATATAATAAAAGAATACTCCAGAGCAAAGAAAATCATTCTGTGAATGAGATCATGTAAAACCTGTCCCAAGGTCTGTCAGTGTAATGATGGAGACATTATCTCAATGGCTGATTTTGTGCCTGCCAAGCTTAACCACTAGCTTAGTACACTATGGGCAACTATAACTGATAGATATGGCAATTCAGCTGTATTTGGTATGGACTTTACTGAATGGTGAAGCAAGTTATAATGATTATATGTATAAAAAGTACTTAGCAACAACAATGAACTCCAGATTAAATATGATTCTCCTGAACAAGGAAGTGAGACTTCACTGAGCTGCACAGACCAATACTAAATATATTTTTTTTATGTATTTACTGTAATAGATAGCAGATAAAGAAGAAGTATTGTAGCAATTTGCTTTTTCTTTCTGTTATTTAAGGATGATGTATTGCTAAAAGATATGCTTGCATTGCATGTGGCAGGTTACATTCTAACATATATTAGACTGGAATGGGACTTCTTACTGACCTTGAAAAAATAATTTTCATATATAGTAAAACCTGGAATTTACAACCAACAATGAAACCTTTGATGTCAGTACACTTGGCGTTCATACACTTGACTTTCATATTCAAACAACAAACACACACTCATTCAAATAATCCTGACACTTACATGTTGTTCCCTCTGCGGACTCTCTGCTGCTGGTATGTGTGTGAATGTTCCGATGTTTTGGTGATACTGATGTACGGAGGAATCACTGGATCCAAAATGAATGACTCCCTGTGATGCAGACACAAACGACCCAGAGGATGTCACTATAGCGGTGTAAGGTGAAGTTGTTATTGAATCTCCCACTGTTGCTATCGGTGACGCATTAGTGATTACACTGACTAAGTTAGTTGGGGAAGACCGGTTTCTCAACAATAATGGTTTTGCTGATTCAGCAGTTTTAGAATTCAGGTTACGATGTAAGTTCACCTTGAGAATGGCACTGGATTCATCACTGTCGTAAGCTGCAGCAGTGTCACCCTTATGTACAACATCAGCAGTAATAAGGTAATGATCAGCAGTTTCAGCCACCTGAGGGGAAACTTTGTCACCTTGTACATCAAGTCCAACAGCTGCTTTATCATCACCAACAGCAACCGGGTTAATACTGATTTGAGCATTGTGGTTAATGTTTTCATTTGTTTCTTGGCAAGAAGAGTCCTTTTTGTAAGATTGTGTGCTAACTTTCACAGGCTGACGACTATCACATACAATTGACATACTCCCTGGCATTTCAGTATTTTGGTTTTCATCACCCTTTTTATGGCCATTAGACATGGAATAGCTCATCAGACCATTCCTCTGCTCATAGTCTAGCATTATCTTTTTCTTAGGAGGTGTCATTGGCATTGACATCCTGTGTGTTGTATGCCGAGGCCGTGATTGGTCAGTCATGCTGTATCCATTGTCTGATTGGTCAGGAACTTGATCTTGCTCCATGGTAGGTTTGAAGAAATGTTCACTCCCCCTGACAACTGATGCTTTTTCTAGCAGCATACTAACTTTCTGAAAAAAAATAAACCAAATAAAATGCTTTATATACAAACCAAAAGTTCAAAGTTCATCTCAAGAGAATCTGTAAATTAAAACAATTCATATAAATAATGGGTGTTTGGCATTGGAGATACAGAATTTTCTTTTGGATTTTATGTCACTTGTTTTCTATTACAATTAAAAACAAACAACATGTACATAAACAAACAAAGAGGATTTAAATTATTGTTTAGAGTGCAAGATTTAAACAAAAATAAATAGGATGAAATGTGCTCTGACAATCAATTAATCTGATCCAAGATCATAGAGATAATCTAAATAATTCATATATTTGTGATGTCTTTTGCTTATGATTAATAAGGTTTCTGTATCTCACTGTTAATAACTTACTCCCTTCAGCTATATCTTCATCAAGATAAAATATAGCCAACAATCCAGTGCATAAAATAATGGTTTTACTACTCTAACTGTTCAAGCTACAGACTGAATTTTTTAATCTCTTGCATGATCAAAATTATAATACTTCCTAACAGATTTCACAATCCCAATCAAAGTTTTATCTTCTTTTCCTTTGCATGCTTTAGAATTTGCTCAAATGCACTTATCTTATTAACAAATTGATTTTCAATTCCGATCTCATTCAACTGTTCCTCTCTTTTTTAATCTATCCTTATGGATGTAGAGATTTTTTCACAATTATTGTGATGAATGCAGACATGTACATGCATTTTATGTGTAAACCATGTGATGAACATGTGCATACACATATTTTATGTTTCAAATATCCAGAATATGGTATTATGGGTACAAGAAGTATAAAAACAATTGTCAAGTTGCCGAGTATAAAAATTCTTATTTCATCTCTCATTTCAATTAACTATCAGTTTCCATTTGATCCAACCACATATCTCTTTCTGCAAATGCAACTTTCTTCTTCCTAAATTTTTTAAACATTTTCTGAAAAATCAACTAGATGCTCATCTGCCAAGAAAGACACCAGCATTTCTTCTAAATAATTTTTGTACTTAAGCTCTCAATCCACCTAATAATACTCAATGTCTCTTAATCAGTATTCTACTAGCTGTTAGCAATGTATGCCATGCAGGACCGGTACCTGGTCTCTAATCTGTTAATCCATATTGCATTCTTTTATTCCTTAAAATACATATTGTGTTTAAGCATCCTTTCAGGCTTTCAGCTGATTATGTTGTAGGTCACTTGGTGAGAGTATATGTGCATTGATCACTTGGGGGTTTTCTGTAAAAGCAATCTTCTTTCTCTTCCTGCAACGTGAGCCAGTGCCCCATTATGTTATATACAGGTGTGTGTTTAGTGGACATATAAACTGATCTAAGGTGAGGTTACCTTCAGAAACTTTCAGTTTGGCTTTACAACTGTTTATTATTCTTTATTCCTGTATATGGCTTGCAGATTGCTTTCAAATCTGTAATAGATACGTCAAAAACAGCTACAGTGCAAACGTCTTCAATGTCAATCAGTTGCTAGGTTACCACCTAGAGAAACTAGTTACTCCACTGCCTTGCACTCGGCCAATTCATCAGAATCCAGTGTATGGTGGATTCAGGCACTGGTGTTCTTAATTTCAGGGTCAATACTTGTTTTTCCATGAGGTCCAGTATTTGTTGGCCTAACTGGCCCCCTGCGCAAGCACTACTTTTATGCCAATGTCAATCTCTGCCTAACACACAACATGATTATGGTACTTGTACAACTCACAAATATTTCATAATATCCCAATATTGTGAATTTGTACAAACCTATTCAGTTTTTTTTATATATTGAAATTAATCAAATAAAGTCATGCAAAATAAAATTTGTAATTGATTCTCAGAGTAATTAATCATCAGGAATAACTGATCATCGACTTTTGGTAGTAATTAATTCATCCACAGCCGCCACTATTGTTACAGAGCTCTGCAGGTATCTATCAGCAGTAATTAAAGGCAACTTCTGCATCATTCTGGGTACCCTGATGTTTCTGTCAAGACTCATTACAACAAACAAGGATTTAGATTTCATCTTCAATGCCAGGAATATGGTACATACTGTCTCATAAATGAAGCGTGACATATTAATTAGTGAGGTGGCATGAGGAAACATGAAGCCACAGAATGTGTGGATGACAATCTATTCTGGGAGTGTTTCCAGTGAATTCCCACCACACTTGTACATTCTCACGGAAATGACCACACACTTGTAAGTCAGTCCTCTAATCTACACCACACACTGGTATTTCCTTTGGCTTTCCAAGCCTTCCCCTAATAAGTACCCAGCAGCAGCACATAAGGTAATCAGACTTCTGCAGAGAGGATCCTCATGCTTATCCCAGGTAACAATGAAGTTCCATTTTGTCAATAACATAATTATAAGGGTCAGGTATACTTGAAATTCCATATTCTGGCCGATAGGTGAGCCAATATCTTGAAGGTCTACTAACAGTGCCCACAATGTCTTGCATTTTGCCTGCTGTGCCCACTTGTCCTGGGTGTTCCCACATATCCTGTGTATTTTCCCACTGTGCCCACTTGTCCTGGGTGTGCCCACAAGTCCTGTGTATTTTCCAATTATGCCCATATATCAGTGTATCTGCCCAACGCCACATCCTAGGTTTGCTCCCATGTACTTAAAAAATTTGATTAGCCTCAGAGGTCAAGCACTTGCCAGAAGTTGAAGTTTACTAGAGTGGCTTTATCTGGTTGTGCCCACAAGTCCTGTGTATTTTCCAATTATGCCCATATATCAGTGTATCTGCCCAACGCCACATCCTAGGTTTGCTCCCATGTACTAAATAAAATTTGGATAGAGGTCTTATTACATCATAGCTGATCATCTCACTGATAACAAAACTAGATGACCAGAGGTCAAGCACTTGCCAGAAGTTGAAGTTTACTAGAGTGTCTTTATCTGGTTGTGCCCACAAGTCCTGTGTATTTTCCAATTATGCCCATATATCAGTGTATCTGCCCAACGCCACATCCTAGGTTTGCTCCCATGTACTTAAAAAATTTGGAGAGAGGTCTTATTACATCATAGCTGATCATCTCACTGATAACAAAACTAGATGACCAGAGGTCAAGCACTTGCCAGAAGTTGAAGTTTACTAGAATGGCTTGTTTTAGCACTTGCAAAAAACAGATGGTTCCCCCATTGCATTGAGGTTACTGGTATATCAATAAAGACAGGGTGAGAAATATGAAGCGGTTCAAAAGTTCTTGTGTTCACAAGATATTCTACAGACAACGATGACAGAAGATGGCACTGAAAACAACAAATCTCCATTGGGGGTGGGGGTGGGGGTGGGGGGGGGGAGACATAATTAAACTGACTGACAGGAAAACAGACAGACAGACAGGGGAATTTGTGAAAATGTTCAAATTAATTGCCAAAATTCTAAGTGGAAGCAGAAGTAAAATACATGTTCATGTTCTTATACTAATTTTGAAAAGTGGCAGACTAACAGACAGAGAGATGTACCAAAAATATAGAAATCAAAGATTCT